>OX438904.1:12695844-15095844 GCA_949316265.1 Diarsia mendica | reverse complement strand
TTGTTTTTTTTTATTAATAGTACTGGAACGGGCTACACTTGAAGTCTCTCTGTGGGATTGTCTTCTCAGCAGAGACCGCTACTTGGTCAGCATAAGTTAGTGCTGGCTAATATCAGGAAAGGCTGGTTGTCAGACTTTCGGGTTACTACTACCTGTAACAACTTTCTAAGATTTACAAATGGAAATCTGGAAATAAAAGCTTAACATGCTTTCCGATGTACGAAGGAAACTTGGTATGAATGAGTGGTCACTAATTCACAGACCAACCTAAGCGAATGCGACTTGACCCAAGTCACAGCTCCTCAACACACACACTGATCCTGTACTGAGTACCTACTGTCTGTTTAAGTATCCTAATAACGATTAACTACTAAAGTAATTATAGTAATTTTGCGCACAAAATATTAATATAATTTTGATTGATTGATTGATTATTAATATTTCGTTATTTACTATTATCACCTACACAAAATATAATTCAAAAGCCCAGTTTTCAAAATAAAATTCTCAATTTCAGGTTCTCAATAAAAATGAAATTGCCTTTTGATCCATGTTAAATTAACCAGTTTTTCACACAGGAAAGGTTTTTCGTGACACTGTCCATGCAGAGTCGAATTTTGTAGCTAATAGGTTCTTTGATAACCTGTCAGTCCTCATTTAGAGGAAGCAGAATGAAAATAAAAACGTTTTTTACGATGGGTTTGGACCACTTGGAGTAAGCTATATTTAGTCTTTACTTAGAGAAGATACACGAGTTTGGTTTTAAGATAATGATAACAGGAAAAAAACTGAATGAAAATAGAGTTCTCATTTAGTAGGTTTGTTGTTAAAAATACCTGACGGCTTAAAATGTATGAAATAAACAGAAAGTAGATCTGAAATATCATGAAATTGAAAACAATATTTTTATTGGTTACGAAATTCATACCTATGGGTAAAAACGATGACTATAATTAAAAAAAGAGAAACTTTCTATACGTTTCGTTACTTTTTCTTTCGTTGTACGGGCCTCTGAAAATTATTTGATCTTTTCAGAAAAAAACATAATACGTGAATTTCTTTGAACATTTTTCTATCTGCTTTCTTATAACATTTTCATGTATCTCTCTCTCATGATGTACAAACGCATCATAATCAACATCTTGATCTCCATCTCTTTAACAAATCAGTACTAATTATGACATATATTTATAACGACACGGCTTCCGTTTGAAGTCCATACACACAGAGAAGACAGCTACAGCTGTAACACATTAATAAAGGACCCAAACTAGAGCAGTAGAAAACGATTTCAGCCTATTTATCTAATTCCCACGGTCCTGCTTGATTAGACGACTTACGATGGCCCAACAAACAAATAGAATACAACTAATACTAGTAAGTAAGGATATTGGATTGTCAATAAAAAATGGAGTAGCCGGTTCTTTAATTAATGTACGAAGTAATTTATTGGATGCACTCCATTGCAAACAAGGCGACAAAAAAGTTAATAAGTTTGTTGTAATTAATATAAATTACTGTGATATACGGCGCTTGATGATGTTTTTATTTAGTTTAATTACAGATTAATGGTGCTTTGTTTTGGTATAATTTGAGTGATTAATACGTCTATCTTGCAAGGGTATTATGAACTTTTGTTCAGTATGTTAATTGTAGAATCTGTTGAAAGATGTAGCTTTGTTTTTGTTACAAAGCTCTCGTGGTTTAGATCAAGTGACGATAAGAGATTATGATCAAAGAACAATTAAAAAATGTATATGAGATCTTTGCTTTACTCAAATGCGAATGCCTCTGCCATATCTTTCAAGGCACACTTTTCGTGTGCCACCACTGACCAGCCATCATATGACACAATTTAAAGGAGTTGTACACTCATGAAACAGATGAAAATCATCCTAATGATTGCCAACAACAATTACCCATCCTCTCTCCAAAGCGGTCGCCTAAAGACAGTTCACATGGTTCCCAAGTAGTTTCCCAGCATTCAGCTCCACTGAACTATTAACTACAACTTGTAACGACATCTCGCCAACATCATGACGTCTTCAACAGTTTGGTTTCCTACAATTATACTACAATTGACTTGTAGTTGCATTGCTTGATTGCGCTGCTTCAGTGCTACTTAGCGTTTACAGTTGAGCCAACTTGATGTAAAGTATTTTTGCTGGTATGTTGGTAGTGGAATGCCGTGCAACCTAGGGTTTTGAACATTGTAATGTTCAGCTGAAAGATATATGAGTTAACTGCAGATAAAAACGAAAAGAGAAACGAGAAACTAAGCTTGGTAAATCCTTTAGAAATAACCTATAATTTTCTTATCTGCTAATTCCTTGGGAACTGTAACATTACATCATGCCTGTAATCCCTGAAAGGTTTTGGTGAGGTGTACCTTATAGTAGACCCAATGTGGGTCTTTATTTTGTGGGAATTTTGATTTGAACCTGAACATTGATCCGAGTGGCTTTTAGCCGTTAGTATTTTGAGCCACGAGCTTCGTAATTACAGACAGAATCAAACATTGACCTTATTATGAAGATTAAATAGCGTCGGGAACTTTCAGAATTAAAACTATTTCACACGATTTTGTTTGTTCCTTATTAACTATATTGGCCCATTTCTCAAACAACATTTTTATAGTTTAGACTACCGCAAATTAAAGCAATTATGAGAACCGTTTTGAAGTGGAATTCACCGTCGGCGCTTACATCTTAAGTTCAATAATCTTTATGGCAAATGTTGATGAACCATAACTCTCGACGCAGACACAACACAGACAAAAATTCAAAATTCCAGCAAGTATAAGATATTTAAATGTAACACTTCTACAGTGTGGGCCGTTTTAAAATATAAACGACGAGTTCTTGCCCCAGGCGGCGTTCCAGCTGTTATAGGAACCAATGGCTTCACACGTGTCGTGGGATACAACATTGGTGTCGACACTGATGCGACCTTATCATCTTCCAAGGTCATCGTGCCGTGCTTGCGCTGCTGCAGTAGCTAAAATAAATATTGTTGAACCATAGGAAACTATAACAATATACTTTTGATGATTTTTGCCTCTGGCCAGAAGTTAAGCATTACACTCTTATCTTCCGTCGGATCTCATGAAGACTGTGGTTGTGCCTGTAGTTAAGGATAAAACCGGTGACTTGGCTGATAAAAGTAACTATAGGCCCATTTCTCTAGCTACAGTGACAGCAAAGGTGTTTGACGGTTTGCTTAATACACGGTTAAGTAAATATATATCTCTGCACGACAATCAGTTTGGATTTAGATCACAATTATCTACGGAAAGTGCTATACTGTGTCTTAAGCATACCGTCAAATACTATAATGATCGTAAAACCCCAATATATGCATGTTTTCTCGACCTGTCCAAGGCCTTTGATTTGGTGGCGTACGACCTCTTGTGGAAAAAACTTGAGAGTGTCAATCTACCACCAGAACTTGTTTCCATCTTCAAGTATTGGTATACGCACCAGGTCAACAGCGTCAGGTGGTCGGGGGCAATGTCGGAGCCATATCGATTGCAGTGCGGTGTTAGGCAGGGCGGACTGACCTCACCGACGTTATTCAATATCTACATGGACGCGCTGATCGTCGCGCTGAGCAGACAGCACGTCGGCTGTCATGTAGACGACGTATGTGTCAATAACTTAAGCTATGCTGACGACATGGTTCTGCTGAGCGCGTCGATCTGTGGCCTAAGGAGGTTGATGGTGACGTGTGAGGATTACGCTGTTAAACATGGACTTATGTATAATATTAAGAAAAGCCAGTACATGGTCTTTGAGGCCGGCGGTGCTAGATGCCCGGACTATGTACCGCCTATTCGTCTGAATGGTGTACCCTTAGACAGGGTGTACCAGTTTAAGTACCTAGGGCATATAGTCACGGCTGACCTCAGGGATCATGCTGACTTGGAACGGGAGCGGAGGGCGTTGTCTAAAAGAGCTAATATGTTGGCCCGCAGGTTCGCACGTTGTTCAGACGGCGTGAAAATAACTCTTTTCCGGGCGTATTGCACGTCCATGTACACGTGCAGCCTGTGGATTAGTTTATTTATTTATTTATATTTATTTATTTATTTAATTTTTAAAGAAAGCTTACAGACTAATAATAATTATAAATATCATGCGTATGTAGTTTCATTTGCTAATTACAAGCTTCCACAAATGTATAAATATAATATTTAGTTACAAGTTATAACTTGCGTCGACCAATTACCTACAGTGATTTGATTAAATTTAAAGAATACAATGTAAGGTATCATACCTACTAAATAAAAAAAACAACTATAAAGTAAAGTCTACAATAATGATAGTGACCTTGTCACTTTAAAATACTAAATTTAATACTATGTGCCTAAGTAAAGTCAAGTCGTCCTATGTAAAGTCATGCAATACCAAAATAAGTATTAAAATCTATTTATGGTGTCACCAAAATAATCCTTATTTAAAATCTTTCTAATTTTGTGTGCGCTAGTGCAAAATAAATCGATTTCCAGGTGTGATGGCAAACTATTGAAAGCTATAGTACTACGTATGCAGAAGGCGTTGCGCCTATACTTAGTCGATGCGAATGGTACTTGAAGTAGTGGCCGTTTTCTCAAGTTGTTTATGTTAGTACGAAGAAGAATTTTGCTGAGTAGTTCGGGACAATCAACCGAGCCGTTTGCGATGTTCACTAAAGAACAGATATCACTGATATTACGTCTTACTTCCAACGGTAAGAAATGATATCGCTTACAGCGGTGTTCATAGTCGACTGAGAATTGCTTAGCCTTGAAGTCCAAATACCGCAAAAATTTCCTCTGAACAGATTCGATACGAGATTTGTAGATCTCATATTGAGGGTTCCATATTTGAGAAGCGTACTCAAGGTGGCCACGTACTAGAGAACAATACAGAACTTTTAATGGTTTAAGGGAACGAAAGTTAGCACAAGCTCTAATAATGAAGCCTTTTTTTTTTTTTTTTTTTTGGTGGGTGGAAAATCATCGAATAACCCCCCCCGCTCTTGGGCAGAGCGAAGGGGAGTGTCAGACTTCTACTGACTAAAAACCAACCCATGTTCCTTCTTCTTCGCCCTTGTGTCGGAGCCGCGGTAACTTTTCGATATCCGCAGCCCCGACGGGCGTCGGCCCTTGCGGGCCCCTCCTTGCTGACATCTCTTTGAGGCGCGCGTGGAACACGTACGCGCCGCCGACACGGTCTGTTGCCGTCATGACGACGGCCGGACGGCGAGCTAGCCCGTTACTCACCGTCCACAGGCCCGCGTCTACGGTGGCCGGAGGTCATCGCGTGACCTCCGACGCCCGGAGCGCCTTCCGCGGCGGCTGGGACGTTGAGAGGTTCTCTCCCTCTCTCGTTCCGCCACCTCCTTCGCTAGCATCACTGCTTCGCAGAAGGAGGCGACGGCGTCCCATTCCTCCTCACCCCGGACCATGGCTTGCACCAGGGCCGCGAGAGGTCGCCGCTGCCGATCGCCGCTACGAGAACACGGCGGGGCTCCGCCCAAGCAGGGCACACCTCCACAGTGTGCTCCACCGTGTCCTCCGGTCGATCCTCGCAGTGGAAGCATCCGGGCGTTTCCTCCCGCCTGATTCGGTGCAGGTACCTCCCGAAACACCCGTGTCCGGTGAGGACCTGCGTCAGACGGTAGGTGAGGGCGCCGTGGCGCCTCTCCAGCCACTCCTCAAAGAGGGGACTTACCGCCACTATCGTGGCGTGCCCTGCGCTGGGTTGCGACAGTCGCTGTCTCCATGCCGCCATGAGATCGCACCGGAGGTCTGTCCGCTGCGCAGCAATGTGCCGCGGCAGCAGAGTGACCCCCCGGTGTAGCGCCTCCGCGCGCCACTCATGTAGGCGCGCTAGGACTATCGCCTCCAGATCCCACGGCTAATAATGAAGCCTAAGGCTTTAAACGCTTTGTTGACAACTGTTTCTATGTGATCATCAAAAAGTAGCTTGCTGTCGTGTACCACACCAAGATCTCTGATGCTGGTTTCCTTACTCAAATAAGTACCGTCTAGTTTATACCCGGGGCCGATAATAGATTTCTGGCGAGTAAATACTACGTGAAAACATTTGGATACATTTAGTTGCAATTTGTTGGTTTTACAATACTGCACAAATCGGTCAAGATCTGACTGAAGTAGCTCAGTATCAGATAATGTGCGTATGGCCTTAAGGACCTTCATGTCATCTGCGTATAGAAGAATGCGTGAGTTTTGAAAGCAGTTTTTGATGTCCATAATAAATATTGTAAACAACAACGGCCCTAATATTGAGCCTTGGGGCACTCCTGATGGGACAGATTTCCAACCAGACGCGTATCCATATAAAACTACAGCCTGCGTTCGATTATCTATATATGACGAGAACCACCGGAATAGATCACCATGAATTCCTGCGGAAAGTAGCTTCTGAAGAAGCACCCGATGATCTATACGGTCAAAACATTTACTGTAGTCCGTGTATATCGCGTCGACCTGACATCGTTCTTCCATCCCCGAGGTTATAAATTCATTGGACAGCATCAGGTTGGAGGCAGTTGACCGTTTTCTGAGGAAACCATGTTGTTCGTCGCCGAAATGGCGTTGCAAAGCTGTATAAACTTCCGTGTTTACTACTCGTTCAAGAACTTTAGAAAAAAGACATAATTTAGATATGGGGCGGTAGTTTTCAATCTTAGATTTATCCCCCTTTTTAAAAATCGGTGTGATAAATGCCGATTTCCACATCTTCGGGACGATACCCTCTCTCAACGACCGCTCAAACAGCAAACAGACTGGAGCCAGCAGGCTCTTTGCACAATTAATTATGAAGACTGGGGGTATCAAATCTGGCCCACCGGATTTAGAAGGGTCCAAACCTTTAAGTAGCTTAAGGACCGTCTCCGGACACACGTTGACCGTACTTAGGTTCACCGAGTTAGCAGAATGAATGTCTATATTAATATCTAGATCGTCAGATTCTGAGTCTGGTTCTTGGAAAGTAGACTGAAAATAAGAGGAAAAAAGCTCAGTGATACCTTCGCCTGTGTCCGCGGACGAGTCCATGTAGTGTAATACGTTAGGTAATGTATTACCACTTTTTTTACTTTTAATATATGACCAGAAACATTTAGGATTTTTAGCAATTGAGGATTCTATTTTTTCCATGTACGAATCAAAACAAACTGCCTCTAATTCCTTAGCTCGATTACGCAAGAGAGAGAAAGAGTGGTAATCGGACAAGTTGCCGTAATTTTTGTATTTGCAATGGTATTTGTGTTTTTCTTTTAATATTTTTATTAATGCGCAAGTGTACCAGGGGGGATGTGTTGATTTTTTAAATGGTTTAACTGGAATGTACAAATCTCTGAGCTCGTATAGCTTGGTATAGAAAAGGCTGAGGGCTTGGTCCAGGGATCCAGTAGATAACAACATGTTCCAGTCAATAAGATCTAGTGCAGATGTAATTGCAGTGTAATCGCCTCGATGAAATATGTACTTTATGTTAGGTTTTTCATTGAGTTTGTGAACTTCAACGAAATCGGCGTTAATAATCAACGATTTGTGGTGAACATCAACAGGCACCGCCAGGGGGCCATCACAATTATTAACTTTTATTGCGCCATTTGAGAAAACAAGATCCAATAATCTACCGTTGACATTACGCTCACTATTGAACTGGGACAAGCTACACGCATTTATTGTGTCAAAGAAATCCAAAATACCCCGGACGGACACATTCTCAGGACACAGTCCAGAACTATCGTCTACACGCAGAAAAGCTACAACGCCCTCCGCGTTCAGTTTAACAACGCGTTCAGAGCGGTGTTGGGTCTGCCTCGCTACTGCAGCGCTTCAGGTATGTTCGCATGGGCGCGCACGGACTGCTTCCATGCGACCATGCGGAAGCGCTGCGCGTCTCTTGTGCGCAGAGTGCGGGCCAGCTCCAACACTGTTCTGAATATGATAGCAAATAGGTTGGACTGTCCTTATGTGCGACACTGCTGTGACAGACAAGTTACATATAGTGTCGCATGTAAGAGACTAACAATATAATTATGTAACTGAATATTATTTTGAATTATTTTATTTATATTTTGAATTTATGATTATTAGAGTATTATTATTATGTTATGTGTTATTGAAATTGTAGTTATTTATTTTATTGTATGTGACTTTTTATCTGTCTCTAATATGGGTGTCTCTAACCTGAAATAAATGAATTTTAATTTTAATTTTTTTTAATTTAATTACCATACAACGCAAAAGCAAAGACGCCAGTCTCTTGGGGACATTACCAATTGACAGCGTTGGGACTTGGGAAGGAGTTTATGACGCCATTTTTTTAGTTTATTGATAAGTTAGTAGGTAACTATAGTTCATTTTTATTGATTAATGGTTACATTATGGTTATGGTTAACTGTTGACATTAGTTGCTCGTTCCAAAACGTAGATTTCTACAGTGAAGAACGGGTCTAAAAATTCATGGACTGAAATTTGACGTCTACAAAATAATTATAATATACTCGTGCATTCAACAAAAACCACACTACCACAGCCTAAACAAATAACTTATTAAACTTTAAACCCGATAATGGATCTACTAAAATATATCCTGTTATCCAGAACATAGCCGCCCGTGGTCAGTCGGTGGTCAAAAAGCAATTTTAGATCCAAATTTCGGAAATTAGACTAACCATCCTATTTCATAGTGTGACCCGCTGTTGGGTAACGGGTCCGAGTTCTCTGTTGTGGCTACCTATTTAACGGTTAATTGAACCCCGAACATTAATTGGTTCACAATAATTTTGTGTGTAATAGGTGGATTACTAATTAGGGCCTTGTTTTGCCGATTTAAACTGTGTCGGTAGGTATCGTGATCGCTTTATTGTTAATTGTGGTGAATGTAGTGTTTCGGTAACGATTCTGAGGAATTCGGTTTTATTCTTAAACCCATAGTTTAGAAGCCGATTCAAGTCCATTTTTGAACTTGTATCAACTTTCGTTGTCATGACAAGAGGCGAACATCGTCCACCAAATGGATCGTTGAATTTTTGGCGCAATTAGTGGAATTTTATATGATTACAAGGGTCGTTGCCCTCCCCTACATCAGCCATCATGTCATTGTCCAATCTCCATCCATAATGTTAAAGATGCCATGTGTCACTGTAATAAATGCTGAAGGTGTCTATAATGTCACTTTGTATTGAAAAGTGGCTTGCCAATATTTAAACCAACAGCTGTCAATATGGTTTTGTATAATTCCAATTTTAAGAGATTTTCTTGCACTTTTAATATCTTAATCGTAAGTATATTTCAGAAGCCAAAAGCAATTTGCGTTTTTTCTTCTCATTTCTTTAATTAGTGTGATGATCAGAAGCCCTAACAGGAACAATATTTTTTATTGTATTTATTGACCAATTAAAAGTAAATAAACTTGCTTGTGTCTTGTTATATCCTTGTTATTGTATCATTTCTCAGGAAATCAATAAATTCCGCTTCGCATATTTTATCATTTTATTATCAGTATTGAACTATGTACAACTCAAGAGAACGTTAATTAAATATCCAGGATTGAATTGATTGAATATTGTCCTCCTTACTGTTTTTGTGAACTGAATTGAGACTCAGGGCCTGCGATGAATTTAAAAAATATTATATTTGAAGATCCTATTCTTTGTGCAATTTATTTCATCACCACTGCTGAAGCAGCTGAAACGGTAAAGGAAAACGTCGTGAGGAAACCGGTATGTCTTATAACCAAAAAATTTGAAGATATGTGACATCTATCAATCCGCACTGGGCCCACGTGTTGGATTATAGCATATCCCTCTCCTAGAGAGGAGGCCTGAGCCCCTGTAGTGGGAACATTAAAGGCTAATGATTACCGTGGTGTTGCGTCAAGTCTGCCCCTGTAGAGTGCAAAAGGGACAGCTGCTGCTCAAACCTGTGATGTCGTCACATCACAAAAATTTTGACGAGATCGACGGTTCGCAATCCCCTTTTCTCCTCGAATACTTCATCATTTATTACATTTTATCATTTAAGAAAAACATTTATTTAAGGAAGACTATGCCAAGGTTCCTATTAATAAGTTTTATGTTGAAAACTTTTTGGATTTAACTCTAACCGCGACCGTAAAAATGGGACATTTTTTGTAATTTGTAAAGGGTTATATTTTCCTTACATTAGTAGCAGAAAAAAAGACGTGTCTACAGTAGACCTAGATTTATAAAAATAAGAGGAAAACGTTTGTATGGAGAATCGCAGCCCCAAATCCCTATAAAATCTACCGGGTCTCAAACTTACGTACCGCAACAAAAACTCTATCCACCTATTACCTCTTATGCTCGAGCCGCTAGTTCGAAGTGGAACTGAACTGGTCGTTTTGCCGCATGTTGATAGAGAGCAATGGGTAAAAAAAACTGCACAGTGGATCCTAAATGTTAGGAAACTACAACGTTACAGGACAAGCAAGAGATGAATGGATGAACTGGGCTTATTTTTAAGGGTTTGACAAAATCTAAGAAAGTTGCAAGGGTAAAATTAAATAGCCTCCTTTGCCCTGCAGTCGGACATTATACGCTTTACATTAGCTCTTATTTACCTTTATCAGTACATCTTTGCATGAAACTGTAAGTCTAAGGTGCATACTGTCAACCATACACCCAAAGATCTCCTTTTCTGCTACGACACATGCTTGCTGTCACTGTCAAATATTGTTAACCCTGATTTGCGATTGATCGTATTAAAGCCAAACTATTTCGGTGAAACATTGCCATGATGTTTATGGTTACTGTTATAGAATAATTTAAACATATTTTTGTGAAAACATAACTTAATATCACGCCTCTAATCCCCATAGAGTTAGACAGAGGTGTACCTAGTAGTAGTACACTCACATTTCACCGGTTATGTTTAATTCCTATGTAATAAGGGGCGAGTCTATTGCCATAAACCGGTCACAAATCCAGACTCCGTGGCAGCAACTGAGAAACTTCTGATGGAAAAACTCACAATTACACTTTGCCCGAGCCGGGAATAAAACCCAAGGCCTCTTAGGCGGCTGTGGTTTGTCGAAAGGTTAACGCGGCTCCGACACAAGGGCGAAGAAGGCACATGGGTTTGGTGTTTAGTCAATAGAAGTCTGACACCCACCAAAAAAAAAAAAGGCCTCTTAGGCGACCGTAAAGTAACAAAAATAAACCATCTTTTATCGATAAAATAACCACCATCTTTAATAAAATAAAATTATACTCCCGATAAACCAATATTACGTAGCCAAGACATTTAAGTAATTAGCTGAAAGTGATCTATTAATTTTAACGTTTACGGCGGAATTAGAAAATGTCGATAAATATAGGAACCGTAGGGAAACTGTCACAAGAACGAGTTATGAGGGAAATTACGGTGTAAGTCATTTTCAAAGTAAATACGGAGGAACGGTGGTGGGGCTTTGAATTCAACGGAATTATTTTAGCTCGATTTTTTTGCATTATTTTGGTTTATATTGGCCCTTTTTTATTTTCTTGCTTATAACCCATTATCTTTATAAAAAAATATGTTTTTAATCATTATAAATATATATATACGCCCTGTAATTCTACTCTTTTTGTTAATTTTATATATTTTATCATAATTTTGAAATCTATTAAATACTCAATACTCAATTCTTTATTGCATTCCACAATGTAGGCTTAGGTGGTAAACATTTTTGAAAAAAGTGACAATCATGGACCCTGTCGGGCACAGCAAAAGAAATCTAAGTGAAGTTATCTTATAATCTAAATTATTACACAAAAAGAAACATTAAAATTCAAAAACTAATATCTAACTTTTAAAACAAAACAAAGAATTAAAATCAAATTCGTTAAAAAAAAGGAACACTTTTGGTACCTATTTATAAAATTGAAATCTAATCTCTAGAAATACTTAATAATAAAATTCAATACAGAAATTAAAAAAAAAAAAAAAAAAAAAAAAAAAAAATTATAGATATACATAGTTGTCTGTAGCTATATAATGTCAAAATTAAAATTGGAAACAAAAACAAGAATTAAAATTGTAAACACATGGAAAAATAGAATTATAAATAATTAACAATTTGATGCAAAGCATTTTTTTTTTTGTACTATTATGATTATTTTATAAGTTTCAAAGATTTATCAATTAGATATTCGTTTACACTGTAGTAACATTTACTTAATAATAGCTTTTTTAATTTGTTGGTGAATAGATGGAGTTTTTTTTCTTCTCTTATTGATTCCGGTAACATATTGTATATTTTTGTTGACATAACCAGAGGGCTAGTTGAGTGTATGTTTAAGCGGGATGATGGTAGGTTGAGTTGTGCTTTGTTTCGCAGTGTATATCTTGTTTGTATGTCTTCTCGTTTAGTGTAAAAGTCTTGGTGTTTGTGAGCGAATTTACATATTTCAAGTATATATATACAGGGCAGGGTAAGAATATTTAGTTTTATGAAATGGGGTTTGCAGCTATCTATCTGTTGTATATTTACTAAAATACGTATAAATTTCTTTTGAACGGTAAACAGTGTAAGGGCGTCTGTACTGTATCCCCACATTATAATGCCATAGCTAAGCCATGCAAAAGCATAGGCGTAATAGGTAACCAGGGCAGTCTGTATATTTGTAGTTTTTTTAACTTCACAAAAGGCATATAAAAATTTTGAGAGTTTCGATTTTATTTTTTGTACGTGTGACTTCCAATTTATATTTTTGTCTACTGTTATGCCTAATAATGTGAATTCGTTTACTGTTTCTATTTTATGATTATTAAAAGAAAAAAGTACATTTAGAAGATTTTTTTGGTGGGGATGGAAAGTTATGAGTTTAGTTTTTGTAAAGTTGATTTCAAGGTTGTGTTCGTTCATCCAGGTTATTATTTTGCTGAGTATTTCATTTAGGGCACTGTTTAGGTTTGTGTTGTCATGACATTGGGTAAGAATGGAGATGTCGTCCGCAAACAAAACACAAGGTCCGGATTCTTCTATTAGTAGGTCTTGGGAGACACATCAGTATTCGGAGACCCACCGGTGGGTCTGCTTGGTGGGTCCTTGAAGACGAAGCGAAACCGCGCAGGTTTGACGATTTCCAGCCAGGGAGATCGTTGATGTAGATGAGAAATAAAAGACTAAAAATATGGTTGAATATTCTAATGAATATTCAACCATATTTTTATAATTTACGACTGAGGTTTTAAAATTACTTTTATTGCATTTATTTATATAAAAAAAAAAAATTTTTTTATTGTATTTATTTATATTTTTTTAAATAAATACAATAAAAGTAATTTTGTTGAATGCAAATATGAAAATAAAATTGCACTTAGGTATAACAAAAACCCATTTTTTTATTTCTGTCCATGTCATTGTTTGTTACGGTAATTTCCAAATCAGTTGTTTAATCAGCTGATGTTATTTAATCTACTCAGTTTACTTTTATTTAAAAAAAAATTAAGATTCCATGCAAAAAAAAACCCTTAAAGTAACGATATTGGATAGAGCCACTAACAATAACAAGACATATTTTCATAAAATATATTTCTGTTTATTTAAACAGAAATATATTTTATTTAACCTACAAATTAACTTTCAACATAATTAATTACATACATAACTAGCATAAGTAGTATTTATTATTTAAATAACTTAACGTGCAATGCTCGAAGTTTGTTTATCAATGTGTGACCAATTTTACGACCAATAAAATGTATTTGTTCAAATAATCACTTGCTCTGGTGATAAATATACATCTTAACGAAGTGTTATCTTAACATAAGAAGACCGTTAAAATGGTCAAAAGTTTAATTTAATTAGAAGTTTATGCTAATTTTAGTTATAAATCTCAGAGAGACTAATTTACAATCTTTCTTGACGTGCCTACATAGGCATGTGAAATGTGCTTATCGCTACCGGTTTAACACGATAATCGCTGGACTTATGGCCCTAAGCTGTGACGTCACGTGCTACCTGCTGGAAACGCAAGAATATTTAAACACCTTTCGATCCAAGTAACCCGATGTATCTATAAAATCCGGAAGTACCAAAGTAGGTACCGATTAAGTAACGCGTTAAAAGTACCAAAGATAAGATTGATTATAACACCAAACATCATATTTATTTATAATCGACAATGGCCCGTATTGACAGGTAAGACCGCTTGGCTTACTAACCTACGGGTCACACATACATTTAATATTATGCGTATGTTTTCCAAACCATTCACACTTTGACGAGTTACGTCAATATTTACTTTGAAACTTTTCTATTCGCCTGTACTTGCTTCTAATAAAAGAACGAAAGCGAAAAGAAACTCGAATAACAAAACACAGTATCGTTTAAAAAGATCAAGTCATGTCCCAACAAAAGGGAAGATTAAACGGACTGCCCACTAAGTTTCGAATAATCCTTTAATAAAAACAAAACAAAAGGAAACCATCGTTATTCGTTACACCGACTAGAAACATTTTCAATATCCTCGACAACAATGGCTGGAGCTTTTTTTTTTCACTCCGCTAGCGGAATAAATTCCGTATCAAATTTCTCCCCGGATAACCGTAACGATTTATCTGCCGGATTATACCCAATCGAATTATTCACAAAAGAATACCCACGATTCGGGGGTTTGCGAAAATAAAAACACAATGCACTTTTCTCTTCCGTTGTACACGTACGCAACATACGCACACTGTTAACGATAGTACGGAAATACTCTGTGTGTAACGTCCCATATTCTGGCTCATCTCGTCGGCTCGTGCCGTTTTTGGGCGAAATGGTGTCGTCTACCGTTCGAGCGAAAGTCGATTTTCGTAGTGTGTGGACGCCGCTTTGGAAGGGCGGCCGTCGCGTAAGCTACGGACCACGTGCACCTCGACTGCTTGCGCTTAGTTCTTCACGAACTGTGTGGGAGGTTAGTCCGCTACATGAGTATAATGTTCCTTGAATGTCATGCGCTAAGCGTTCGCCGCGAAAAAGCGTATTCCGCGTGCGCCCAGCAGTGATGCGTGTGTGAGTGTTGTCTCTCCACGTGATTTTGACAGTCGATTCGTTCACAAAAGCCGGCTCGTTTTTATTTCCTTTTATCAACAGTGTGATGTGCGCGAACTGAAGCGACAGAGAAAGTGTTTTTGATAACAGTTTACGTGAATGAACGCCGATATATAGAGATGTTGTAATCGAAGGACGCCACATCAAGGATGATTATAAAATATTACTTGGCCCAATTTCCGCCGGCTATGGAGTGTTTTCGGTAAGTCGCTAATGAGATTTTTGATTGAGGATCTGTATCTTGAATTAATTTAATTTCCAAGTTCGTTGGCAAATATTTGTTTCATATTATTTTGTTGGAAATTTGAGTAAATAGGTTGAATCGAAGTTGAGTGTAAATATAGTCGTTGTGAGAGGATGATTGATGACTGAGGGTGTTGACTCGCCCTTACTTGAGTAACTAACGACCCGTATCGGTCATCCCTCTCGATATTCGAGGTATCAATATTCCGAGGGCCCTTGTAGGGTGCCCTCAAAATTCATAATACCATTATAACCTACAGACACATATATTGTGGGTAACGGGAGTGAAGTTTAATTGCTTTTAGGAAAGGGGTTCTAGGGCGGAGTTTCAAATTCAGTTACCAGATTAAGTGTCCTGTCATATCCTTGGGTAAGGCTGCGCATCGGTCGGCCTGCGACAAATTAAATTCATTGTTTATGTATAACGTCACCTCTGCGCATGCTCCGCACTATGTCAACAAACTATGTTCATATACACGGAGTGTGTATGTGTGTGTGTACTTGAATATTAATGGGTCTGCAGAACCGTGTTGCTAATAGATATTTCGCGAAAGAGTTAAGTTTTTGCATTGTTTATTTGTTCGTTAACTATTCTTGTAGGCATGTGTCAGCTCTAGAATTGCTGCGTGCGTTAAACTGTGACATCATCTTTTGTTATATTAAGACCAAAGTCTTTGAACCTAATTGTTAGTTCTTGTTTTTAAATGACGTTGATTTAGTTTAGCATTTTCTGTTTTGCTTTTCAGTCGCGGTTAGCAACACAAGTATTGCTTATAGATATTGTTATATTCACGAAAACTTCTGCTGAATACATAATAGCCTAGTTACTTCGGCTTAGCGGGTGTATGGTGTATACCTATAAGTTTGTAGATTATACTTAAGTAACGTTAAGCCTGTTTAATCCTCAAAGGATTTGGCAGCGGTTTACTATCCCACAGTTCGTATGTATATTATATACGTTTACATATAAATAGTATGTTTGGTATATATAAATTATAATCTATTTGTATCATGACTGTGCGTACTATAATGAGTTATGCTGTTTATTTACCTTTGTCTCAATCTTTAAAAATACATTAACAATTATCTGTATTCTGTACTATAGAAATAGGTATATTTGTAGGTACATCGAGGAATAAAGAAATAATAATATATGAATGTAATAAACAACAGCTTACGTCAGTTTTAAAATTAACTATAATAATATTCTAATATATATTCTAATATAAATGACCTTCCCAAAGTAACTAATCATCCCACTATACTTTTTGCTGATGATAGTACTGTCGTTTTCACAAGTGACGATAAAAAATCTCTAGAACAAGATATAAACAGAACTCTAAGTGATATTATAAAATGGCTTACTGATAACAATTTAAAAATGAACTTTGACAAAACTAAAATTATGATATTTCGCAATCGTAAAGCCCAATTTACTGACATTAATATAAATTTTAAAGGAAACAAAATAAATGAAATAGCAACTACTAAATTTTTAGGCATGTCAATTGATTATAATTTGAATTGGAAGACACATGTTGATACTTTAATTCAAAAACTAAATAAGCAATCATACGCCCTACATATGCTGGCAAAAACGGTAGAAACTTCTGCTGTACTTGCAGCATACCATGGCTACGTGGGGTCCTTGATAAAGTATGGTACTATATTCTGGGGTAATTCCACCAATAAGGACATTGCATTCAAGGCGCAAAAGCGCTGTATTAGGGGAATGTTTAACATCAACCAGACTGATAGCTGCAGACCATATTTTGTCAAATATAATATATTAACATTGCCGTGTGTCTACATTTATGAGATTGCTAGCTTCGCAAGAACTTACAAACATCTTTTTGACAAGTATAGAAGTAAACGACATGGTGATAAAATTTGTTGCAAATCTAGCAAGACGGCCTTATATACCAAAAGCATTTTCAGTATGGCACCGCGTATATACAATCATTTACCAAAGTCTATACTAGACAGTCCATCCATTGATGAATTTAAAAAGAAATTAAAGAGATTTTTGCTATTCAAATGTTATTATAGTATTCAGGATTATTTAAGAGAGGATGTAAGGACATATTGTACTCAGAAATAATGCTTTGTTGATGTGACATGTAATTATTGCACTGATTAATTATTTATCCATTATTATTATTATTTTTGACATTTATTTACAAATATATCTTGACATTCTCAATATTTTAATACATGATTGTTTTTAATTTTATATTATTTAATTATTCTAGTGACATTGTTATTTGCTAATGTTTGAATATTATTTGCCAAAATTATGTTGTTAATTATAAATTATTGTTGCAATTAATTGTATAATAAATAATAATGTTGTGATAGCTCTGACCAAGCTTTAAATTTGCATGCCTTAAGGCGTAATATGGTTGAACTATTTTAAACTTTAACAACTCTATGTAATTACCCATATTAGCAAATAAATGAATTTGAATTTGAATTTGAATTTGAATTTGAATTCTTTTGTTAAAGTTGTCAATACATCATGAAAAAAGAATTTAATTACCTTTTACGCTCTCTGAAAACGATCAATCATTGTATTTAAACGGGAAGAAATTAACCAAAATTTAAAACTCACGAGAGAAAGATGGAACATTCCATTTTAATTTATTTGTTCATTACCATTGATAGCATCTCACTTATTTTTCGCTCTTAAGTTATGCACACATAAAATCGACACTGCTTTTATTACGACATTTTATTTTAAATAATCTACATAAAACAACCATCAACTAGGCTTATCAAAAAATCTATAACAAGATTACAAGACTATTAGTACGATGATATCATAAAACAAATGCCTATCAAGATAATTTGTTTTCACAAACACAACTTATTTTGGAATTTAATAAAAAAGTTCTTTCTTTCTACTTTCGTTTCAGCAAATAAAAAATAGAGCTATTTTAGTTGCATTGCCTGTGTACATAGATTTAAATCGATACAGAGATCTACATACATCGATGCGTTCAACTATACTTCGTTGAGAAATGATTACGTTTCTGGTTCGTTGACATTGGGATAGTATTATATCTTGCTCACTCATGCTAATAATTTGAATACTTTTTCGCGGAACCAAGTAGGATAAAGACACCTCTACCGATTTAAATCATAACCAATACATAAATAAATCAGCTTGTTGTCCTATTAAACTCAAATGAACTCTAGATAGTGATTGTAATTCTATAAACGACAATTATAATTATAATAGGAATATTTTGCGACATTCCTACCGTATCATATCTTGGAGATCTTTTACGATCGGAATGTAGCAAATTACTATTGGTTTTAAAGTGGTAACTTTGTGAATTTTGGTGGTCAGGCACTGGAAAAAAAAATAAAATATGAACCACTTCCCGTTAGGGCTGCGGGTTGTTTGAAAGAGATACCGCGGCCTCGACACAAAGGGCTAAGAAGAAACATGGATGGTTTTTAATCAGTTGAAGTCTGACACTCCCGTCCGCTATGCCCAGAGCGTGAGTAGTCATTTGATGATTTCCCTCCCAACCCCCTAAAAAAAAACGGACCTCTTAGTCTTACAAGTCAAATCGTATCGAAGTTTTTATGAACACCTGTTACACTGACTGGACATTCTCGATAGAAAATAGTTTTTGTAAATAGTGATAACTACAAGGGCACAAATAGATAGCGCAACTCCACAGATTGTTTTTGGACCAAGCCCTGTATTTGGGTAGTTATTTGAAATATGAACTGTTTGATCAAGGTTAATTTATTATCTACTAGTGCTTGCCCGCGACCTATGTTGGCGTTATATTGCTATAAAAATATTACTTCCCTATTTGACTCTGGTTTTGTTAACAATTTCATCTTCCATTTTCTAAAATTAGAGCCAAAATTCAATAGCATCAGCTATCACTGCCAGTAAAAGTTCCGTCGAAATCAGCTCAGCCGTTTCCGAGATTAGTTAGAACGAACACACAGACAACATTTTTTGTTGTTGTTTTATGTACCGTATACACTTTTAAAAATTATGCATTTTGTAAAAAGCTGGTATTTTGAAATTACAAACAGACACCTAAATTGTGTTTATTTGTATAGATTTGTAAAGATTACGTCTGTGGAGCTTTGCTAACCATTTGAACTTGAGTATTTATCTTAACGCAAAATACATTCTTATGAATCATACTTGGCAAACACTGGTGGATCCAGTGTTGTATCTTAACCGTTATCAGCTGATAACTATAATCATAAATTGATAAGCCATTAAGTTATGCAGCAAAGAGCGCAAGTTGTTTATGGATAGTTAACTAGATGCGTTTGCGCATAGCCCGTAGCTAAGGGTAAGTCATCAATGGATAATGCTTCTGGTATAAAGTAGACGGAAATTATGGTAAATGTTGAGTATTTATTACCTATGTTTTACATACGTATAGGACTGCACGAAGTATTCTTAATCTCAATAATTAACTTTTGAAAAAAAAAATGTTTACTCTGGTATAGGTAGTTGTAGTATTTTGGCATAGCAATAGCGGTCATTGACCTTTTGGGTGTTCACGTCTACATATAATATAAATAAGTCAACCACCAACTTTCTAGTGTAAATTCTTTTAAGTCTGAATCTGAGAACAAAAATCAAACACAAGAACTATTTAATAACGCTAAGTTCAAAGTTATTCAAAAAGTGACAATCGTATTTAAGACGTCACATTTGACAGCCACAACCATAGCTGTCACAGCTCACATAATAATAAAATAATCACAATATGCACTACTGCCAGTCTAGACAGTAAGGAAACGACTAGCCACCCTGCATTCGAGAACCACTAGTATCAATTATTTTTCACCTGCTATAATTCTCACGACAGCTATTTATTCGTTTCACAAAGCGGCCAGTACGTACTAAAATAATGGAGTATTTTACTTCCCTTTGTTTTCAAAGTGGTGGCGTTTGTCAGTGGCGAAAAAAGATGGCCGCTATTATAGTGCCTTTTAGCGATACAGTTTAAATTTTCGGCATTTACTGTCATTTGTAGAGATGTTTCTTTTGAAACACTTTAATTATTTTAGTAGATAGGGCAGAAATTGACGCTTGTGTAATTAACATAATAAAATCACATGTGTAATCCTCGAACCCATTTGTACACTCACACTTTGTCAGTTATAGAGGGCGAGCCTATTGCCATCAATCCAGACTAGGTGGCTACGGAGAAATTTATGATGGAAAAAAAAATGCCTGTCTTTCTTACTAATAATGTTTAATTATTGATGCTAAAGTAGCTCCATATTTTGCTCTCTCTGCTACCTTCACGTCATTAGCGGCTGAAGAGATTAGTATGGAATTTGACAAAACGATCGACCAGGACCTAGTTTAGAGCACGTAGAATAAATTCCATTCTTTACTCTAGCAAATCCCATACTTGATTACCTACATAATTATGAGACTAAGGGACTTTTCCAAGCACTGAATGTATGGAAGGACCTCCCAAGTGGGTTTCAAATTATTCCAAAGTGGGTATCAATTACGTGCAAAAATCTCTCAATCATGGCATGTAATCGATATTACTTTCGCGCGTGCGTGAATTTATTCGAATCATGATGCGCTTGAGCATCGTGTTGCAAGGATGGATATTAATTGGTTTCTTAGAATTAATGGCGTGTAAATGACCTTGTTCAACACGCTTAGGAATGGTAACTGATATACTAATAGTACAATAGTAATCTTGGAGGGAGACTGAGATAAAAAAAAGTTACACTCACATTTTGGGAGTGAGAATGAGAGTTACCGAAGTATCATACGATGGAGGTCAGCCTAATACATAAACCAGGCACAGATTCAGATTACATAGTTAAAGGCATACCTACAGCAATATCTCTTTTTTCATTTATATGTTATAAAGGATTTTTAAACACAAATGCGACGATGTCAATACTTCCGTCCATCCGTTGTTTTCCGCTAGTTTTATTCAAGAATTTCTTTCCTATAAAATAATATTTATTTAATCTTACTAAAGAATAAACCAACATAAAACAAAATACCCGCTACACCCGCCACAGTTTATCGCAAATGGTTCAAAAATGGCTTGTCTAACAAACAAGTAAGTTTGGCGTGGTTGAACCAGCCCCGCGCGGCTTCTTCGCGAAATCGATACTCGCCTTAGCGGCTCCTAAGGGAGTGACTAACTCAACCGCTAATACCTTACCGGTACTCCGGTAGCCGGTATCCGATACCTTGAAGAGGATTCTAGTTTACCGATTATGTTAGTCAAGTTTAGTCAAAGTTTATAGGAATTAAGTATCTTACATTGTATTCTTTACGACGATTTGGATGCTTTTATACAAGATTGGCCGGAGAAAGCCGCACGAAGAGAAGAGTGGAAGACTATGGGGGAGGCCTTTGCTCAGCAGTGGGACAATATAGGCTAACAAAAAAAAAAAACATTGTATTCTACAAAATCTAAAACAATATTTTCTTTTCTTTTCTTTTCTTGTACTAATGGCTGGAACACTGTCGTCTCTACTCCTAGAGGTGGACGCTAATGGTCGCGACACAGTATACCATACTAATGCGGTTGTTAACAAACACAAACCTTTGTGTTTTATCAAAGAAAAGATGATAGAGTAAATGAGAGAAGAATTTATAAAAGACAAATTCAAATTCAAAAATCTTTATTTGTTTATTAGTGTTTACAACAATATTATATCTACTGATTAGAAGGAGACTGCTTCGTTGGTCTAGCGGTTTGCGGCACGACTGCTGAGTAAGAAGTCCTGGATTCAATTCGTGGATCAGGTAAAGAGTTGTTGAGTTTTTCATCATCATCAGCCTTTAATGTTCCCACTGCAGGGACTCCGGCCTCCTCTCTAGGAGAGGGATGGGCTATAATCCACCACGCGGGCCCAGTGCGAATTGGCAGATGTCACATGTCTTCGAATTTTTTGGTTCTAAGACATGCCGGTTTCCTCACGATGTTTTCCTTCACCCTTTTTAGAGCAGCGGTGATGAAATAAATTACACAAAGTAATGCGCCTGCCTGGGTTCGAACCCACAACCTACTGTTCGTAAGTTGGGGCCGACACCACTGGGCCACCGCTGCTCGTTGTCGTTGAGTTTTTACATCAAGAATTTTTCAGTAGTAACCACAGAGTCTGGGTGTGTGCTCGGCTGATGGCAATCAAATGGGATAGCCCCTATTTCATGGTACTTAAACATAACTGGCGAAATCTAGGCGTACTATTAGGTACACCTCTTCGGGAATTATAAGCGCTATTCATTTTCTTTGATGTTCATAACTTTTTGAAATTGCAATTACCAGGTAATAATTAAACACTGAGAATAATAATATTATATGATAGGTGATGAGATTACGTATAAATAGAAAATAAAAAAATGGATAAAGTGGGGGGCATGAGTATGATAATAATTGTAACGTTGGTCAACAGATTTTCAATAATTGCTTGAAGGATATTTCATTAAGGTTTAAGTACGCTAATAGTAAACATACTGCTTCTACATTCGAACTTGAATTTTAAGAGGTGTGTCAAAGCGTTTAAGCTGTGAAGTAATAGCGTGACAACGCGTGTAAACGTTTTACCGTGAAACGTCACGCCAAGCTTAGCATGCTACGGCCCCTGAATATTCCGAAATATCTCTCTTTGGTGTATCTTCCTGCTTGTGTAGTGTTTACATAAAATACCTACTAAATATTAAATTCCGTTAATCGTTGGGTTTTGGCAGGTGTACTTGGTATGTTATCATTAGTCTAATACAAAAAGAAAGGAAAAAGAAAAGATGGATGGAATGATATGGAAGAAAAAAGAGGAAATGATGCCGTAACGCCGAACAGCGGAGAATGGAAGAAAAAAACGTGATGCACCGAGATCAAGTAGAATGGGACTAGGGTAGATAAAGGATTCATCATCATCATCATCAGCCTATAATATTCCCACTGCAGAGACTCAGGCCTCCTCTCTAGAAGAGGGATGGGCTATGATCCACCACGCGGGCCCAGTGCGGATTGGTAGTTGTCACATGTCTTTGAATTTTTTGGTTCTAAGACATGCCGGTTTCCTCACGGTGTTTTCCTTTACCGTTTTGAGAGCAATGGTGATGAAATAAATTACACAAAGTAATGCGCCTGACTGTGTTCAAACCCACGACTCACTGTTCGTAAGTCGGGGCCGCTACCACTGAGTCACCACTGCTTTTTCTATGATAAAGGATTATCATATTTCTATTGTCCTTACCCACTTTATTTGGGATCGACGCAGTAACTCTACTTCTTCTAATATCGTCTATTAGAAGCCATCCCGTCCTTGGAAAATTCGTTGTTAATTTACATTAAGTATTTCTAGTAGTAGGTTTAGGTAACTATTACCAGAATATTGCCCTGGAGTGTAAATGTGGTCTTGCCCCACAGACTATGGAGCACTTGATATCGTGTCCAGCCTGTCCTGCTACTTGCACATCACAGGAGTTGATGGAGGCTACTGAAAGTGCCGAACTCGTCGCCAAATTTTGGGCCGACTCTATTTAAATTGTCATCGACACGCTAAGAAGAAGACCAGAATATTTATAAGAAACGAACGATGGCTTTAATGTGCAAGATAACGCAGAGACAGATAAAATCGAAAATGTAAACTAGAGAAGGATAGTGCCTTCAATTATTCGAGAATTTGCATCAGATAGCGAAGATAACGCACATTAGCTATAACTGAGCAATGTTTATCGCATCGTCAAAATTTGTTTAGACACTGTCTTAAGAGGTTAGACTTCCCATCCTCATTTTGCCAAGAATGTTAATGCAAATAAGTAACCGGATTAAACAGCTGATTTGAGGAGTTTACAGGAATGTTAGTAATGATTAATCTGTCTTCCGGGAAGTTATAATATTAGAGGCTAGATAGCAATGATCAAAGTAAACATTTTCGCCCACCAAGTTTTTGAAGACTCCATAATATGGGTAGGTAAAAGGACGTAGATGGTGACCATTTCCACTAGAAATCCTGGTGGCATAGGCAGCTTTATTATTGAACTAGAACTTTAGTTATCTGCTCTACAAAGTACCTCTTTCTAATCCCATATCAAAATTAAAATAAAATTTACACTGATGTACTACTTGATATTGATATCAATACTTATGTAGACATAAGTATGCAATCTCAAGAGGATTCCAAATATGAACATTCAAGTGCAATAAACATCAAACGCAGAACGTGCAAATCAGACGATACGAAAATAAACTAACCAGTGAATGACCTGGTAACCTTAGAGAACCTTGATTTACCAGCATACTTGATTTGACTATCGTTATTATCAATGGACGATGATTTACTCCAAGTTATTTTAAGGAGAAAATTATGAAGCCGAAGGAGAAAAAGAATTGGTTGAATGAACTGATTTTTTAGAACAGAATTGAGAAATAAATAACACTCATCCAATTATTGAAAGAGACGGTGAATTATCAGTAGCTACAGAGGAACAAAAAGAAGTGTCGTTGATGCCAGTCAAAGATTGAAAAGGATATTGGAACTGAACGAGGACTTTAAAGAAGGCAAAAATTAATCATTATTAAATTCATTATTCATTATTTAAATTAGTCATGTTGCTAGGGCCCGAATATAGCAAGACTGGAGCCCTGAGAAGACGGAACGTTTTGGATGGTTTCCTTGAGAATTGACGAGAAGAATCACACCATCGTGAGATGTGGAGGGAATGGGGGGAGGTTTTCTAAGAGAGGGACAACACGGACCCATTAAAAATTAAATATTCACGTTATGTATTATTTATTCCTTTATCTAATAGCAATCTAAATAGAAAAGTGACCCCATTGGCAATATTTCAATACTTATTAGTTATTATGCATTTTGTATCATAAAACTTTGACATTTTGCTAAAGCCACGCATTTGTTGCGCAAACGCCATTACTCGGCACGTTTATATTGCGTCGCGCCAATATATCGGATATTCAATTTATTACCGTTTCTAATTGGTCATATTATGCTGTGAAATACGTGTTTTGCTTCCTACAGAAATTATCACTGTTTTATGGGCACCCAGTGTCTTTTTATATGTTATCTTAACGGCGTCGGATTTCACATTTTACTACAGCTCAGACATGTAAATAATCGGGTTAGTAAAATTTACAATCGGTTAACAGTCAGTAAATTTTGGAATATCGTTAATTATAAGAATCGCGGTAAATAGTAAATCAGTCAGTGATAAAATAAAAAAAGTATTATTTTAATGAATAGATTGAGCATGTTTCTGATAAGAAAGTATTTAATGACAATGATATCACAATTGTATCTAAAAATAAAATTATAACGACGGAACAAGTCAGAGATGCCTAAAAAACCAGTCCAAGAAACGGAAATAAATATCACGCTTTATTAGTCCCCTACTAATTAGAAGACCCTTATAAATTAAAGTGTGAAATTAACGTTCGTTCTCTTGTTGCATTTGATGCACCTAATTAAGTGACAATATATCAACTGCATAGTTTAGGGACAGCTGATAAAGTAAAACTGGGTTTTACAGTAACAACTCAGCTGCTTATCGTAGTTGGTGAAACGCATCTTTAAACACGTTACCTAATTATGAATGAGGGCAATGTGCTAGCGACCGAAGTGATATACGGAGTGACAATAATAGACGCGCTCGGTGCAATGTTTAGATTGATTTTCAGTAGGACAACATTAATAGATGTTGTTGCGTCTATTATCTGGTTTATAGATCGTTTGAGTGTGTGATTTAGGAAAGAGTAATGTTAAATCATTTATCGGTAATAATTCTCTTAGTATTAATTCTAAAAGAAAACAATATTATTATGTTTCCATCGGAACATTTTATTGTTTTCTTTAGTTCTTTACTACTTTTACTCCTAAAGGCGAAGAAGTACTAGAAAAATCACGTGTTGGCAGGTGAAAATTTAAAACATCTGTGGGCATTTCATACGGAAAGTTCTAATTTTATTCCGTCTCAATCTGATCTCTTATTCATATCATTCCTTACACAAAACTTTTTTTTGTTCATTTTTCATTACTCTCTTAGTTACATGCAATTTTATCCTTCTTATCACATGTCATGTCCATACTACGACAGTCGATTCCCTTCCATCTTTTCGGCGCAATTTTCAAACTTCCTCTAATCTAAATATAGTTGGGAAAAGGCTAGGCAGATGATTTTATAGGATTGTGTTTTACAAAAGTTCTAAATAAATAACAATTTCTGTGTCGTCCCTTTATTCCTGAGTTTTTTGTGGACGAGGTTAATTTGCGAGCCAAACTATTTCACTTTATGATTATGTCTTCAAAAAAATAAAAATAAATCGTTTCTTCTCCTTCTATTCTCATCTCTCCTGTCAGTTCCCAACAATAACCAAGACAATTAATGAACGATTTCACGGTATATTTAACTCTTCATAATAACGTCACGTATTTTACAATACTTTGTTAGAACTCGTATGAGGAAACGGGGACGCGTCACAGACGGGAAACGTCGTCTCCCGGTATGAATCAATGGAACTATTTTCAATTTTCTCTTAATGAACTGTAATAAATTCAATTTTATTGATTTGATACCGGTTCAGTGGACATGTTAATAAAAACCTGCCACGTTGTGTTGTTATTTGATAAATAATTAGGTATAAAATATCTACACATGAACGCTAAGTCTGTCTATATAGGTAGGTACTTTGAAATTCTATTGCTCAAGGCAGAACAGAATGTGGCAACTAGGTAATAGTTTTTTTTTTAAATATTTGGCTTAACGGTAATAATTATCTATTATTTATTTCGAAACTAGCTTATTATCCGAGATGCATACACGAACTCTAGCCCAAATTATAGGGTCAATAATGAGGTTGCTTTGTAAATGTCAAACAAAATACAAGCTCATCGCTAGACCTTTGTCATTTTATAAATCTAAGACTTATTATAGCGTCCTTTACAAGGACATTCCACCAGCCTACAATACAATACCCTCTCACAAATTATAATTCATAAAAAGCTGCGCACTGTCATAACTAAACTATAACAGTTCCATACAAATCAGTGACTGTGACGCATGCTGCATAAAAGTGTGCCCATGCGCATAACCAGACGGTGACTATAACTACGTTGTAAAGGTGCGTACAGATTATGTAATGTGTCGTATAACTTGCGTTTTTTAATACGCCTACCCTATGTTACATTGTTTTTAAACATCATCATCATTCTCGTGCCCTTATCCCAAATCATTTGGGGTCGGCGCAGTATGTCTTACTCTTCCATATCTCTCTGTTTTTCGTCATCTCATGAGACACCTTTCAACATTGCAACATATAACAATACTGTATGCATTAGAATAAAAATTAAATATAACACGTTTTATAACATTCAGTCTGCAAATTACTGAAACATGTTATGTAACAACGTTTTATAACATGTTATGTTATATGATCTGTACGCACCTTTAGAATGTATGAAATGCCACAGCAGTTTAATTTAGCAATATTGTCAAAGGCAGTTCTGAGTATGATACTTTGGTTAACTGGCCGTAAAATGGATGACAGGAGTCATGTCATGTCAAATACTACAAAGTTTGTAGTCGACGTGATATTATGTAGCCTACTACAAAGTTGTATGTATGATGCGTATGATGTTTTCTATTATAGGGTGTTTGAAGTAATATATTATTAACGAGGTCGAATACATTTTATAGCAGTAAAGATCATAATAATATGTTTCAAAGGATGTGTTAATGGGACATCGTCATACTCAGCCCACACTGTCCCTACTGAAGAGTCCCTTCAAATAGAAGAGTTCTGGAGTCCCAACTCCAGAACTCTTCTATTTGAGAGGGAATGGGCTATAATCTATCACACGGGCCCAGTGCGGATTTCGTCTGTCGACATAAAATAACAACTTCCCAGCTAAAACACTAAGATGTGTCGAAGGGTGGGCGTTTTGGAGGACTGTCTCTTGTAAACGTTGACGTTGAAAAATAGCTGATTATCAGCCTAATTTGAATAAATGACTTTTGATTTTGATGAAATGGCTGAAAAAGCCAGTTTGTACGATACTCAGTACACTCAGAAAAGCTTTGCAAACATTTAAATAGCTGTTTAAAAACTCAATACCATTTAACACTTTTGCCTTATCAAAATTCTTCCACATTATTCTTAAAATATATGATTCTGTCATGATAACAACTATTAATAGAATTACTAAATTACCCATATAACCCACACAACCCGATTCTGAGGAAAAACAAATTCAAAACAGTCAGTATCGTACCTAAAATCAACACTCTTGTTTGAAAATTAACGGTTTTCTACTGCGCCCGCGCAGTTCCGATAAAAGCTTTGCTAATGATTTACGCCCACAATACGAGTGTGACACGTGCTAGTGAGAAAATAACAGAAATAGGAGTGAGGAAACTTTCGATTATATGTTAAACAAGAAAATTGTTTGAAGAACAGTTAGGGTACTCGATATTCTAGTTCAATGTTTGATGTTTGTTGATATTGCATTCATCATTTGACTAGCCTTTTCCCAATTATGTCGGCGTCGGCTTCCCGTTTCACATGATTCAGCTGAGGACCTGTATTTTACATGTCTGTCTGTCCAACCCCCACAACCCAGAGTACTGAGTAATAGAGTGGTTGACAGAGATTCGGGCTAGTCAATAGAGTAGCTGTCACAGCTGTCAAATATTTACAAATGACAGCCTGTACAATACTGACATTTAGCCTGCATCAAGTTAGGTTGGAAGCCGATCCCAACAAATTTAAGAAATGTCAATAAAACATTTCAAATTTGTGAACTTTCACGTATACGGTAAAGTAACTTAAGATTTATTAACTTAAAAAACAAATTCAAAACCAGCCCTGCCCACCAATAAACAACATGAAAGCAATACTCGTGAAAACGGTAAATCACTAAATCGTTGATATTCAATAAATCACCGACCAGTTAAAATTATGAATGAAGCGGCGGAAGTGTAATCAAAATATTATATACGAACTTTTTGTATGGAAGAAGGTCAAAACGAACATAAAACGATCGAGATCGAACGAACAAAAATTCAAAATGACTATTGGGCAGGTCTTCCCATTTCCCAAGGCTGGCTTAAGCTTTACTGTTACTTAAACTTAAAATTCTTGTTACACCATTTTATAAGCGTGATTGGGTAAACGTGGGTTGTATACTAAAGAGTTTTTCTTACGTACACTCGTAACAAATCTTGTTATACTGAGTAAATAGCAAAATTCCATTTTTACTCAAAGGTATTTTTATTGAGTTATTGTTGGAGGAGGCAGCATTTGAAATTTCAACGAGACTATTGAACGTTTTATTGTTTTTATTTTGTGCTTCGATGGTATACATATTTATACTCAAATTAAGTGAGGTGATTTTATATCGAATAGGCTTTTTATTTTGGAATTATATTTTTATTGGTTTATAGGCACGTTTTTGGCCACTTTACGACCAGATTTTAAGTGTTGACACCGATTAAGTCTGCTTTGCCGATAACGATAGCATCAAAGCATTTTTAGGGTTTAAGTCTAATCTTACTAGTAACTAGCATCGTTTTATTATATTCGGTATTACTGTCTTTAATTTTATACGAATCCACTGTTTTACTACTTTTCTTATTTACGATAAAACCCGGCGTTTGAGTTTTCGAATTATAAATTTAATTGGGACTAAAACCAATGACCAGTGAAGTCAGACTACTAAATTAACAGTTTGGACGTCGCAAATGTAGAGGACACAAATATCTAAATATATACTAGAACTAAGAACCTAAAACTAAAAACCATAGTAACTAAAATATATTATTAAAAGGAGTCCCTTTAGGCAAGGTTCCGAAGATGCTGGCAGCGTTCCCCCTTTGAATAGCTAGACTAATTCTTTGTCCGAGGTAGCTGCCAGCTCTTCGGTCTCCTGTGACATCGACCAACCTTTTCGAAATTTCCTTAAAAAGGCTTTTAGCGGTAGGACCCCACGGACCAAGTGTCTCGACACCGAATGGGACAAAATCATATTCGGAGCCTAGACCCCTGTATTTAGATAATTTGCCTTTTTCAGCCGCTTCACAAGCCGCACCAGCTCTGATGCTGGTTCCAAGTAGATGGGAAGGGGCCAGCGTGTCTGAACAGGTTGCGTCCCATACCAGCACCCGGCCCATCTTCCATGGAATCAAACTCATACCATCCGGTCTCTTGCCATCGTCTCTTGCAATACCAGTCGGCTCAAGTAGACTTGGCACGTTGACGGTGGCAAGGGACCGGCGTATGATGTCGTTAAGTGCGGCATGTCTCGAGAAGCGGCCTGCACTTTTTTGGCATGACAGTCCGTGATGTCCTAGCCTGTCGACATCACTGCCACAGGGACATTTATGAGGAACGCAGACCGGAACCCCAAGCCGTAGACAGGTTGCGATTCGGAGCGTGTCAGGCTCAAGAAAGGTTCCAGTATTTGACGAAGGGTACGCGTGAAGCCAGTAGCCGGCCTCATGCGCACCCACGGCCAATAGCCTAGCACGCGCAGAACCTGTACTACAGCTCAAAAGATTGTCGTGAGTCAATTTGCAGATTATGTCGTCCCAGCTCCTCTGTGAATTTGAAGAAACTGGAAAATTTTGACCTGGGCATGCAATTAAGAAAGCGTTTCTAGCTTCTTCCAAGCCAGCAATCTCAAAGTTTGAAGGGGATGCCCTTAAAATTTTACTTATGAGATTTGTTGAACTATGGACAGAAGATAGGAAGGCTGGTAAAGCGACACTGGAAATTTTGCGAATCCCTAAACCACCATAACGGATGGGTAGGGATGCTTGGGTCCAAGATTGCTCGTTCAGCTGCATATTAAGAATCGATTCTAAGCTAATTTTGATTAAGTCGTCTACCTGTGTCAAAAGATCTGGGTGATTCCAAAAGGAGCAGCAACGGAGCACATACGTAAATTTAGGGACGAAAAGACAGAATTTTAAAATGCAAAGTGCATAATGTGGACTAATTTCAAGGAGACGGTCAGCAGAATTTTGAAATTTAGTCATTGAATTATTAAAATATTCAGAAATAGATTCATCAAAAATTGGTGAACCTAAAAGGTAAAGGGAATTACTGTTAACTATTTTAATATTTGGAGCCAAAATATTAAATTTTTGTTTTACGTCATTTAAATTTAAGTTGCAGTTATTAATAAAAAGTTCGCATTTGCTAAAATTAAGCTCCAAACCAATGGCTTCAAATTTATTTTTGATTAAAAAAAGGTCCGAAAACACAGTATCCACATCACCTCCTAGGGTTCCGTCGTCCAAATACCAAACGTTGAATTTAGAATTTAAATTTTTGATTATCGGATTTATGGCCAAACTAAAAATTGCAGGCCCAAGGGGATCACCTTGTTGACAACCTACTTCCGAGGAAAGTTCATTAGAACGATATAATAATTTTGTTGGGTCAGCGTAACTGAGAAGAAGATAATTGTATATTTCCGGTATATGTTGTTTTATTTCCGTCAGCAGGGTATCCCTATTTACCGAATTGAATGCATTTTTGACATCAATTTTGAGCAACACGTCAGGCTGTCCGTAAGTTAGGAAAGAGCGTAGGGCATGGACGGATGCCTCACACCCTCCTTTTACACCGAAGCCTAACTGTACGGGTTCAAATTCCGAATTTAATTTTGGTAAAATATGTCGAACAGCAATTTTGGAGGCCAGACGTCGTAGTGTTGATCCAACAGCAATTGGTCTCACCCCTCCGTCCTTTTTGGTGAGGGCAATGAGGTTCGCGCCGAAAAGAATGGGAACAATTTCTGGATTGACATTACCGGAATACATAAAGTTAATTAATTTAGTGATCGAATTTACAAGTTGCTCGCCTGCAACACCCACAGAATGCGATGTTAAGTCTTTCAAATGTTGGGGTGAGATTCCATCCAAACCTGCAGCCGAACCTGGTTTAAAAGATAAAAAGGCATCCGTAACATCTTTGTTTTGAATTTGAAGGCATGCTTGCCCTGCTGTTGGAGGGTCGAGAAAATAAGGGTTTAATGGAGCTGGAGGATGTTTTGACTGTAAGGCCTGAAGGGTGTCAGGGGTATCTGGTGATAGCACGTCGTTGGAGAACAAAAGGCGAGCGGCACCTTTGAGATCTCCGTCACAGATTTTGTTTTCGATAAGTTTGTTGCGATTACGAGGGGCATCATGTTTGATTGGAGGTGCGGGAGAAGGCGAGGAGCTTACAGCACAGTTATTCTTAATCTTTTGTGTCAAGGATAAATTCGGTTCATCAGTTTTTATTATATGTAGTGTGCTGTATGAAAATAAAAATAGGTTCTGCCAGTCTTGAGTACAATTGCTTATGTAACATTTCTGGATTAATTGTGATAAATGTGTAGCAACGGTTATTCGAGCTCCTCGAGGGATTCTTTTAACTATGGGGATACTATTTTTCAAATGGCTAAGATATGTGTGGAAAGGAGTTGGATCGCTGGCTACAAAAGTAGGCGCACTCGGAATAATGGGATGGATGTCTAAAGGTGAACTGTTTTGGCTAATACATTTCCTGTGTGTTTTTGTAGTGTGTATGTTGAGGCCTTTCAAAGATTTGAATGACTTGTTGCACTGTGTACATGTATGGGTCGCGTTCGACGTGCCATCACAAGATTGGGTTACGGACTGCATTCACAACAGTTAAATACATTCACTATAAATAATAACTTAAAACAAATTTAAAAACACAATAAAGTAACACTAAAAACATAAAAAGTCAGAAGTCGAAATATGATGGCTGCTTGTTTTGGTAACAAGACGCATGCGTCGTTACGTAGGTGCGTCACAGGATGGTCTTGCAATTGGACGCTGCAGTGGAGGAGACCTAGCGACGCATGTCGTCGCTAGGACAACCGATGGCGGCCTTAGCAACCGCTAATATGAAAATTATCTTGATATATTTTGATAGGTATGCAGGTCTGAGCTTTCAGGAAATTTAACGGGCTTATTATTCACAGATCTTGTTGTAGTGTATACAATGCTCCACCTGGTTTTTATTTCCGCTTACTCACTTTTCAAAGTTCCAGTGACATTATAGTTTTTCATATAAGTTAGTAGTGGCTTATTCATATGGTACACAAAACATTATCCAGTGTAATTCACACTCGAATCTCTGTATTTTAAGGTATTTTGAGCACTGATCTTGTGTTATTTTATTATTAAAAAATATTTTTATGCAGAGCTAGATGTTGACGTTTTTGACTTGACACTTGACTTGACTTCAAATATCTTGACATGGAACATTAATATTGTTTTAAAGGTTAAGATTTTATAATACCAGCCTAGTATGGTTCTGCGATAGGCCAAACACCTCATCTGTTACAGAAAAGGCTTGAGCAAATGAAGTTGATATGCCAAAAATAGACAGCAAAATCTCAAATATTTCCTATTTAACGTCAATATAATCTTATCACTAACACTTAAAACGGGATATTCACCATGTAAATTACTATTTGTTTCGAACACAATAAGCAACAAATAAATAACATTTATAGTAAATATGGTAAATATCCCGTATTAAGTGATAATAACAATGTAAGTGAACATTTTATGTAAAAAACTTATATCAAACTATCTGATGCCCGCGACTACGTTCCCTCGAAAATTTTAATGTGTGACTAAAAATGTTTGGGGTGGACCCGTTATTACTTAGTGCATGTTTAAGTACAGGCGGGGCGTCGCGCGGCGCGTGCTGCGTTTTTAATTCAAACACATGGCGATGTATGAACCAGTTAACGATTTCAAACGTCGATTTTACGAGAAGCGATTTTTCGCTTGTTAGTTTAAAACGCAGCGTTTGTTGCAGTGGACCCGTCTCTCAGTAAATTAATTAAAAAACACGAGATGAGCCTTCTGCACGCGCCGCGCGACGCCCCGCGTCTCCGTAAACGAGCCCTTAGGAGTATGAACACTAGATTACGACCGATTCTCAGATCTACCGAATATAAATATAAAATTTCATAAAAATCAGTCAAGTCGTTTCCAAGGAGTATGGAAACTAAGACTTTGACACGAGAATTTTATATATATTATAGGGATATCATAATAATATAACATACCAGTGCTTTCTTTTCTTCACTCTCAAAGTTCACGCCGAAAACCTCGGTTCTGAAAACAATTTCAGGTTACTCAGGTACTAGCTCACCTACCTAGATTTAGGGATTACCTGGATCCGTGACAGGCAGGATACACCTCCCAACTAAATCATAGGTTTACCCTCACGGTGCCTTCCCGAATGATGTATGCGAAAACATCTAAGCCGCTACTCTTACGAGCATGTCTCCATACTAATATATTATTATAGATGTAAAAGTTGCTATGTCTGTCTGTTACCTTTTCTCACCTTAAAGGCTGGGAGTGTTATGATGGAATTTGACCCAGGGATTTTCTATTTTTTTTTTATTTATATTACATTTATAATGCAATCTATCTGGCGATATTCAGCATAAGGTTGGTATTTGTAGGTCTTGTGCGAGATTGTTCACTAACAATATCGCTTCATCAATAAACAGTCTGCTCCTTCACAATAGCAGATCTTGTGGGTTTTTGCGTTTTAGCCTTCGTGGCGTTTGCACTTCCATCAATAAATCCTTTGCAAGTACATTAGGGTGGTGTGTGATTCTGATAATCGAGGGATATTCTATGACCTAGGTAAATATTCTGGCGGTCGCCGTCATCGTCCTGCCTCGCTGGTTTAGTGGCGGCAAGCGCGACAGCTGAGCTTGTAGTCCCGGTTTCGATTTTAGGGTTCGGCGAAGTAATTTATTAGGTATTTCTCAGTAGTAACCACGGAGTCTAGATTGTGCTTAATGGCAATAGGCTCGCCCTCTATAATATGGGACTTAAATACAACACGTAAAACGGGTGCACTATTAGGTTTAACTTTGCCTAACCCTTTAGAGTTTAAAAGGCGTGATTTTGTAAGTTTTAGTAAGTTCCGGTACAGTGTTATCCGAACGAAGCCGCAGAATAAAGCTAGTCTTCAAGACTTCCTTCATTTTCCAGAAAGTGTCGTCTTAAGAATTCAAATTTATCGCAGAGCGTTGGAGCCCTGGATGAGTCAAGCGGTTTGGCGGTTTCGTGACGAGAATGCTTTTATCCCACGAAGAACTTTCGAGAATTTGATGTACGCTCTGAAAGCCAGGGTGTATGCGGAAGTTTTTAAGTGTATTACAAAGAGCAAGGCCAAATGGCCGTTAATCAATTTGTTTTCATTGTGTGAAATTTTTGTGATTTGAGTGATAATTTATTGGGTGTATCTGTTACTTTCGCGTTTGAGTAATGTGGTATTTTGTTGGGGCTTTTGGCATCTTATTATCTGCTTTAAGGATTACTGGTTGATTTATTCATACATATTTTTCTTCACATGCATGAAATGATAAATTCAAAACATCACGTCTGGAATTCTCAAAGGGTTAAGCTGAGATGTACGGTCAGCATCAGAAGTAGCTGAACATTTCGGAATTTTAATTCTTTTATGTACAGGACTCTAGCTATTATTTTTAATGTTTCAGACGATTATTCGTTGAAATAGTCATTACACTCCAATAACATGTAGTAACGAGTAATATCTAACAAGTTTTTATTAAAAAAACAGCGTTGAAACTTTGAGTAATGTTAATATACTTCTGATGCTGACCGTACCTTAGTACACCCACATTTCGCCATTTATGTTAGGGGGTGACCTTATTTTCCCCAACCGGGCACAAATCTAGACTCCGTGGCTGCTACAGAGAAATTACTGCTTCAAATATATACCCAATAACACTAACCATATTTTTCTTTGGAGATTAGGAAATCATCAAATGACTTCTCCCACTCCCGCTGGGCAGAGCGGAGCGGTAGGGAGTGTCAAACCTCTACTGACTAAAAACCACCCATGTTCCTTCTTAGGGCTCGTTTACGGAGACGCGGGGCGTTGCGCGGCGCGTGCAGAATGCTCTTTTCGTGCTTTTTTATTAATTTACTGAGAGACGAGTCCACCGCAACAAACGCTGCATTTTAAACAAACGAGTGAAAAATCTCTTCTCGTAAAATCAAGTATTGAAATCGTTAACTTTTTCATACATTGCCATGTGTTTGAAATAAAAACGCTGCACGCACCGCGAGACGCCCCGCCTGTACGTAAACATGCACTTAGTCGTTTGTGCCGAGGCCGCGGTATCTCTGGCGAACAACCCGCAGCCCAATACTACTAAGCCTGACCTAGAAATCGAACTCACGACCTCATGCACTGCAATCACGCATAAGACCCCAAAACCAACGAGTCAATTAATCATAAATTCTACTTCAAAAACTTATATTTTTAACTTTTATCAGGTTCATAAACTCAGAGGTAAAAAGTAAAGTTGAACCTTTCCTTGAACTATGTTTAAACCTGCCACGTAAGGTTCTTGTCTTAATAGTCGTATCTTGGAACTGGCAGTGAGTGATGAACTGGGCGGAGAATTCGCTTTGTATTTCAACTGCACTCGCTTTTACTGGCATTGAACTTGGACGTAAAGTCGATCATAAATATTTTTAGGGTTCCGTACCTCAAAAGGAAAAACGGAACCTTTATAGTATCACTTATGTGTCTGTCTTTCTGTCTGTCCGACCATTCCCCCCCCCCCCCTCTTATCTCCGAAACTACTGAGCTTAAATTAAATTTTGAAAGATTTACAGACTCTTATAGATTACCGGAAAACCTATAAGAAGTCTATGGTGCTAAAATAACATTAAAAATTTCTCAATATCTACTACATATGATACGGAACCCTTCAAGTGCAAAGTCCGACTTGCACTTGGCCAGTTTTTTACTGCATTTTGAATGCATATTAATGAACCAGTACATTTTACTTGGTACTTAATGCACTATGGTAAATCTGTAATTTGTTAGTTACGTATTTAATTTTATTGCCTTGTAGGTCTACAGACTGGTCGGAAACGTGACTGCTAAATAAGAGGTTATTGGGTTTTACCATCAGTTGTCGGATTGGAGTGGATTTATTATTATTAATTATTATTATTAAACGTTTATTTCAGATAAAAATCCATAGTACCATACATTTACAAATTGCATACAATAAAATTACAATAATAAAAATAAAATAAATTAAAATCCTAACACATACATAATCAAATTCATGAGATTAAATTAATTTTCAAAAATAAATAGAAATAAGACATTCACAGATGAAATGTATGCCTAGTTCATTGTAATATTATTACAATGTTACTCGGAAAGCATGTTAAGCTGTTGGTCTCGGCTGCTATTAGATCTTTGGCAGTCATTACAGGTAGTCAGTGACCTGAAATTCTGACATCCAGTCTTACCAAAAGGGTACTATTACCGAGTATTAACTGTGTCGTGGAGGTCAGAGGCTCCTTGTAAAATACTGGTATTCAGCTGCATCCGGTTAGACTGGAAGCCGACTCCAACATAGTTGGGAAAAGGATAGGCAGATGATGACCTCTAACTAACCCTTTGTGATGTTACGTATTTATTTATGTACCTATACGTAGATTTTACAGATAGAAACATCTGCTAAGTACCGACCATATTTTCTCTTATTTCATGCTTCCTTGGTCTGAGCAAGTCACAAAGTCGCCACGATCTTTTGTTTGCCATTCCCTCTTTTGGCTTTTGTCTGCCAACAGTTCTTTCTAACATTTTTTAATAGCCTTTACTGTCCCTCAGCTGGGCAAAGCCTTCTTGGATGATCTTCCACGGCTTTTTATCGCGCCATTTTAAACCATGGCAACCTTCACAATATTATGTCATCTCGCCACCACTGTAATTTATTTTTATATTAAAAACCAGTACAATCCAACGATTTCTTTAAATCACTTAACAACTTCTTTAACAATTTTTTCACGCATGATCAAACACTACATCGGCCGTACTCAAATATTCATATCTCAAATAATATTCATCCCTTAGTAATTCTATTGAGTTAATTTAAATTCCGTGCACCCTGGAGACACGTAAAGTTACAACAAGCAAAGTTAACGATGTGAATCAGTTCGCTTACAAACGACGCATCGCGTCAACGAGCACGTGCCGGGTGACTTATCAAAATAAAGCTACGCTACGCTATGTTATGCTACGTTACGCTATTTATGCTGCGCTGCGCTATGCTTTGATATTATGCTCTATTTATTAATTTTGTTTTTGAAAATCAGCTATGATCATAGCAGAGTACTGCAGTTGGGTAGAGGCTTTTTAGAGTTACGTACCCGAGGGTTACCAACGAGACCGTATTATTAAGTCTCGACTTTTCATCTGTGTCTGTCTGTCCGTCCATCTGACTGTCTAACAGTGGGCTGTGAAAAATGATAGATGATAGAGAGAGAAGACAGAAAAAGTAACGAGTATCTTACGTGAAATATGACAACGTCGCATTGTCTTAGCTTTAAATATTAATGATTGGTTTAAATGAATATGAATTACTGGTATTAATAAATTAATGAAACTTAGATACCTACACAAATCGAGAATCTTGATGATATCATCGAAACTATGCATTTTGCAACAACCCTTGATATGGTATGAAAAAGAATTAGTTATATAGTATAGCTTCATATTGTTTCGCTATCCTTAGATGGAACCACACTAGTCCCTTCTCCGGCAAGAAGTAATAAGTCCTTGATATGAATCAGATTGCTCATTAAAATTATCACGATTTGCATAATTTTCCACTGTGTGTGTTTTCTTTTCCGTTTGATAAGAGATAATGGTCACTTTTGTCTAATTAGATATTTTTATAAATGGCATCAGTAATGGACTTTGTTCTATTTTTACATCGTGAAGGATCTTTTCTTTCTTTTTTGTAGTAAGTACATAAATATAGAAGGAAGAAATTTTACACGACGATAACCAAGTGCGTAGTACTCGCAACCAGCATGTATGATTAAATGTATAAACGTGGACGAGAAAGACAAAAGGAGTATGTAACGATCATATCAGGTGGCGTTCTGTGATTAACCTCAAGGGAAAAAGATGTGAGTTTATGAATGATAGCCAAGTCGGTATGTATGAAGCGATATTATGTGATCTTAAATTAAAACACACACACACACGAAACGTCACATAGACATAAAAAAACTACAATATATAATAAGTAAGTTGGAACATTATTTTATTTGTATTTGTACTGTAAAATGAAATGGCTATTATATTTTATGTGATAAGTAGAACGATCTTGTTAATAGAAAATCAGGTTATTACTGATTATGAAGGAAGTGGCTTTCAGATTAGATACAGTTTAACCAACACCTAATCACTTACTTTAATATTATATTTGTTTCAAAAACGTATATTTGCTTTTGTTTTGATGAAGAGTGTTATTAAGAAACAATTAACGTTGTCTAAACAAACGGTATAATTATAATTTGCTTACAAACAATTTTATTTTTTTAAACACATGACATAACCTAAGATCATGCCCATAAACCCCGATGGGTTAGACAGAGGTGTTCCTAAACATGTTTGGGCAATAGCCCAAACATGTTTTGGAAACATTTATTTATTTTTTATTTATTTATCAACTTACATCTACCATTACAGGGTAACCCCCAATGCGATAAATGCGCCTTAATTACTTAATTCTAACTTATAACTAATACCTATAACTAATAACAAATAGAGCATTCCTTGTGAATTCACTCAGAGAACAACAGAATAAGTCAGTGTCGCTCGCTATGAGGTTGAGCGTTCGGAGTGCACGCGTCAGCGGCGCCTCCCGTAAAAGGTTGGTCCGAGAACGCGGTTCCACTAGCAGTCGTGGTTGTCGTCGCCGTCGCCACACGTACCTGTCCGGAACACACAGACTCACTTGGCTTAGAATAACAGCATTATGCACCTTTCCTCTCAATAATTTAAATATATATTAGGCGAGTGCAAGGTCCCTCCTAACCCTAAGCTCATTATATCCTACCATACCTAAAATAAATAAGGTGGGATACATTAACGGGTAAAAGGGATATACACCATAATACCGTTTATACAAATATCGTATAAATTTATTTTGTACTCTCTCCAGCATGAGACTATATTTAGTTTCATGCGGAGCCCAGATGACTGCATTACATTCTAACTGGCTCCTTACCAATGCATTGTACAATGCTACAATAGCTTTCACATTCGTGAATCCTCGCACCGTACGAAGCATGAAACCTAAATTCCTATAAGCTCTTTTACAGCTACGCATGATGTGATCACGAAAAGTCAAAACGGTGTTAAATTCAACTCCCAAATCTTTGACTTCCGTGACCCGTTCCATAGGCAACCCGTCAATAAAGTAGGTATGTAAGATGGGATTGTGTGCGCGGGAAAAAGTGATGGTCACGCACTTGGAGCTATTAAATTGCAAAAGATTTTCCTTGCTCCATCTTACTACCCTATCAATGTCATTTTGTAGCCTGACACAGTCATCGCTACTCTTTATAGCGAGGGATAATTTGAGGTCGTCGGCAAACAGCAGGCAAGAAGCATCCTGGACTACTTCTGGTAGGTCGTTTACCACCAAAAGAAAGCCCAAAGGGCCAAGGTTATTACCTTGACTTACTCCGGACCTCGTGAAATATGGATCCGACACGCATATGACGCACAGTTGTACAGAAAACAATCCATCGTGCAGTACTGCACGGAAGTAATTTTATTTATTTTTTAATTTACTTTTTTAAGATTTAAATAAATATAATGCTATAATATTTCCCAAGTTATGTTTTAAAAGTCCTAAATACCAACTAAGGGCGAGCCTATTGCCATCAACCGGGCACAAATCCAGACTCTGCAGCTGCTACTAAGAAATTCCTGACGGTAAAATCCAATAACATAGAAATCAAACCCACGACTTATGTACAGCAGTCGCACTTGCGGCCACTAGACTAACAATAAATGAAATAAAAATAAAAAAAGCCTTTTATTTCTTGCCAGTAAAATTAAATACATCAATTAAATTATAATAAAAAATTACATTATTAGATTTTATTTTATTACATAATATTATAGATTAAATTAAATTAAATCATATAATATAATAGACTAACAATTCAGACAGTTAATTAGTTATTTCTATTTAAAAAATAAACAACTTTATCCCTGAGTAGTTTATATAACAGGAGAGATAAAAAGACGAAGAGAAAATACGGTAAAAAGAAGTCCCCTCGCGATTGTGAGACAAAAAGGGTGCCGGGAACTTCCCTGACACATTTCCTACCCGTCCTTTGCGGAAATTATAGTACAATGTTACAAAGAACAGGATATACGAACTGAAGTAAAGATCAACGAGCAAACAAGAGGACTGTGGAGCGAGATTAGTTGGGAATCCTTTTGTGTACTTATTTAGACATAAAGGGATAGATCTAGCGTTTATATATAGGGCAGCCTGTAGGCCGTTCACTTCACACACCTTTTTTTTTTTTTTTTTTTGGTGTGTGGAAAATCATCGAATGACCCCCCCCCGCTCTTGGGCAGAGCGAAGGGGAGTGTCAGACTTCTACTGACTAAAAACCGAACCCATGTTCCTTCTTTGCCCTTGCGCCGAGGCCACGTAATCTAGTACATAATACCGCGGCCCCGACGGGCGTCGGCCCTTGCGGGCCCCTCCTTGCTGACATCTCTTTGAGGCGCGCGTGGAACACGAACGCGCCGCCGACACGGTCTGTTGCCGTCATGACGACGGCCGGACGGCGAGCTAGCCCATTACTCACCGTCCACAGGCCCGCGTCTACGGTGGCCGGAAGCCATCACGTGGCCCCCGACGCCCGGAGCGCCTTCCGCGCCTTCCGCGGCGGCTGGGACGTTGAGAGGATCGCTCCCTCTCTCGTTCCGCCACCTCCTTCGCTAGCATCACTGCTTCGCAGCAGGAGGCGACGGCGTCCCATTCCTCCTCGCCCCGGACCATGGCTTGCACCAGGGCCGGACGCGAGAGGTCACCGCCGCCGATCGCCGCTACGAGAACACGGCGGGGCTCCGCCCAGGCAGGGCACACCTCCACAGTGTGCTCCACCGTGTCCTCCGGTCGATCCTCGCAGTGGAAGCATCCGGGCGTTTCCTCCCGCCTGATTCGGTGCAGGTACCTCCCGAAACATCCGTGTCCGGTGAGGACCTGTGTCAGACGGAAGGTGAGGGCGCCGTGGCTCCTCTCTAGCCACTCCTCAAAGAGGGGACTTACCGCCACTATCGTGGCGTGCCCTCACTTCACACACCTTGAATCCTATTCCATTATTTGCATTTCAGAGAGATTAAATAATTAATATAACCGTCATTTAAAATAAAAAAAATCGTGTACGCTGTAATGGCACAATAAGAACTATTAGGCGTACCAGTGCAAAAGTGGAAATTTATACTACGAAGAGTAAGACCAAAGAAAACAGGGATGCATTGTATTAGGAAAAATGATTAAAATGATTTGACATGGGAGACTGGCAGAAAAAATCGAGTTGCGCCGACCCCAAATGACATGGGCCAAGGGCAGGAAAATGATATCATGTTCCTAAAGAAAGCCCATTTTATTGCCTATTTTAAATGTTTATACCTATGAAAAACCGCACAGAACATTCAGCTTCCACCAATAAAGCTCAAACAATGTTTAGCTTCGCGGTTATATTTTGCACGTCCAAAACTACTGTTTGTTTACTTAACACTTTTTCAGTGATCATCAATTCGTTTTCACAAACAAAATCCGTGAACGAACAAACACTGCGAAATAGTTTTATGGCGGCTATCAAAACGACCACAAGCAGACGTATGACGCGCATTGATGAGTTTTTAATTACTGAACTGGGGTCAATGACTCCGTAGATTTCACACAGCTTTGCTTTTCATGATTTTGTGGCATCATCGCTATTTGTGCTAAAGGTTAAATAGGAAATGAATGAGCCATTTATTTTTGAATTTAAAAGCTTATTGCAGCGAATAAGTCGTGTACAAAAATTACGAAATATTTTATCGAAACTGTTGATGACACCAATTCATTAAATATTCCATACTAGTGATCCGTTCCGGCTTCGCACGGGTGTAAAAAAGGTATTAAAACCTTCCTCGTGAATCACTCTATCTTGTAAAATCCGCATCAAAATTCGTTGCGTAGTTTTAAAGATTTAAGCATGCAAAGAGACAGAGAAAGCGACTTTGTTTTATACTATGTAGTGATATTGATAGAGCTCTTGGCTTAATAATAACAGCCGCTTGCGTCGCTATTTACGTTAAGCCGTGCTTGCCTAGGTTAGTCCGTAGATGGGCTACCCATTACATACCGAGTTTCCTCCGTGCCTCGTAAAGCACGTAAGCCTTTGGTTCAGGCTGTCAATTGTAGATCTTTCATAGTCGTAGCATGCCTGAAACTTAGGTAAGGGTATCGAATTAGGTACCCAGTAGTAGGTAACTGGGTTTTGGAGGTCAGATAGGCATATCTGGGATATCTGGTTTGACTGGAAACCGACCCAACATTTTTTTTTGTTTTTTTTTTTTATTAGCCCATTTATTATTGTCCCACTGCTGAGCAAAGGCCTCCCCCATAGTCTTCCACTCTTCTCTCTGTACGGTTTTCTCCGGCCAATCTCGCGTAGAAAAATAGATAGACCAAAATATTAGACCCAACATAGTTGAGTAAAATGATAATGGTATTGGTGCCACCAATAGGGATGTTTCCTGCACTAAAAGAACATGATTCTGTTTTAGTCCGTTAGTTAAATTATCGAAAAATATTGGATAGGTACGTGTTTTATCAAATTAATAAAAATTTACCAAGATAAAATGCGTCAAAGATCAAGAGTGAGGGCTTGTAAGGTCACTACGTGGTAAGAAATGTAGTGCAATGTGACGTCACACGAATTTTCAAAGCACTGTATCGTCTTCATTTTTTATTTAAGTTCAAAAAATAAAAATATGGGTTCAAAATTTTTTGGGAATCCATCTGACGGACTAATTAGTTTTTTTTGTCAACTACCCCATTCATTATTCCATAATATTGATGCAGTTTTGATGGTTCTGGTTCACTCGTTTTTACACTTCAGTGAAGTAGCGAACCAAATAAATAGAGATGGGAAAAGTTTTAATGAAATACCTGAAAACTACGACGGGAACATCAACCTTGTCCAAAGAATTCGTCTTCATTTAAACAGAGTTTTAATAAAACCTTTTTAAAAAGCTAAGTTTTTGGTTAAAGACTTTCTAGATTCTTGAGAAAAACTCTTAAATCGAGCTTGAGGTTTAAAGATTTTTTCTTTAATAAGTTTTTAAGTAAAGACCAGAGAAAAGATCGTCTAAAGTTAGATAGAAATAGTCGAAGTGTGTCAAATGCGTTATCCCACGCGACTTATCGGGCCGAGTCGAATTTGATGACGGTAAAATATAATTGAATGGATGAATTAATACTTTCAACGTTACATCAGAGACGAATACACGAAGTTAACGGAATGTAAAATCATATGGTTTTCGTATCGAAAATACCACAATTCTGTTGCATTTTCGTTAACATTTTTTGCTACACGCAGATAGTGTGAAACTGCAGAACGGCACTCGCTACAATTTTGAAACTTAATAAATACAATGTAGGTAATTAATTGAAAGTTAATCATGATACTTTGAGGTATTTCTCTTCTGTCAACCGACACGCTAAAATGCGAATTCGCATACTTATAATTTTATATCTGTCCCAATGTACGTAACGTTTACGCCGAGCATTCGTACTAGGCCCACAGGTGTTCTAACGTGGGCGAGATAAGAACGAAGATTTCTTTCCACTACACTCTTAAACATAACAATGCATGTATAGGAAATGGAAAGGTTAATGCATTCCTGCATAGTTTATTCAAAATAAACCCAAACTTTTACTTTTCAACAGCATTTTTCATGTGAAATAACATCGTTGTTGATTTTCGTTAAGTGAATAACAAAACACTGGCAAAAGAGAACTCGCACACAAAAGGGTTCCGTAGCAATAATTATGTTTAATGCTCATTCATAGGTCGATTCACAATCAAAAGCAAATAAAGTCTGTTTTTGATAGTATGTTGAGAAAAGACAAAGATCAGATACTGCTGCAGTTTCACAAAAAAAAACCCATAGCTCAACCAGTTTTCGCTGAAAGTTCTATACGTATAAAGAAGTTTCAACGAAACACTACATTTTTTTTTATGTTCGCTTAGTTTGTAAAAGCGAATATTGTGTCAGCCATAGCCTTAAAGAAAAAAAGGTTTCTACACAAGTGTGAGAGTCACCTCTATTTTTTTCCAAATCTCAACTCTCTCAGGTGCCAACAGTCTCGAAGTAAAATATCTGTGATATACGACGGATAGACAACCAGACAGAATGAGTATCATATGAGTATAATGGTTTTGTTTTTTCATTTCGCAACAGAACCCTAAAAATGCGATTGCTCATTCATTTCATCAAAAAATAGTTTTGCTGAAAAATACTCGGTTATTTTAGCACAACCTTAACATAAAGGTTATTCCTATCCTAACGTACAATTTCTCATCTCTAACGAAACATGAGAAACTAAATCAAATGCGAACGACATCGGGAGCAAAAACTAGTATAAATATAATGAGGTGAGCGATATTACCGTCGTCTTTGATCTTCACAGACTCCTATTTTATTCTCTGATTCAGATTCACATCATATTTTTTGTTTAATATAATGATATTTATGAGTTGTTTCGTTTCTTTGCTTTTTATTGTTCTAGTTACGTATTGTATGAGTTGACTTTGAATTGTTATGAGTATAACATCACGCATGTAGCCAGTGAGAGTGTTTATAATCTACCTTCGGATTTTTGATTTTCTCCGCCTCGGTGCGACAGGGGCGAAGGGGCGGAGGTAGAGGTCGAGCGCTGGGCTCGGCGTGAATAGGAGTTCGTATTGAGTCGCGCTGGGCGTCGAACGAATATTATAGTAGCCATAGAACGGGTGAAAGCGCACGCGCATTGATTAAATCGACTTGTGGAGTCATTTCGCGGCACCCAATTATACTAGTTAAGCAGTACGGTTAGCGACGCTGTGAATGTCGAACGGGTTATTGATAATATCATTGGTTTGCCTTGTCACGGGAGTGCTATTGGGAAGCACCGAGGCTTTTGTGGTTAGACTAATACGGAGTGAGTGTGGTGGCTCGCGTTAACGGCGTGGCTTGCAGCGACGTGGAAGAATCGTCCGGAACTACCAGCAAACCATCGCAAGGTCATATACACTCATTATACACATACACAGTTACACAACTTGCGAGGGGTCAAGGAAGTGAGACCGGCTCGAAGAAATGAGGTAAGAGTAGCTGTAAGTTCAGAAATTGTAATATTGTTCGGAGGCGCGTATCGCGTCTATTTGATCACGTTAGGACGGCGGCTGTTCTGAGACCTGTCTCCCATGGGCCCGAGATAAGGTTCGGCTGAGTCCTGGCGCGATCAAAATCTGGTAGCAGAGCGTGGTTTATTTAAACCCACTTTGTAAAAATTAGTAGGTACGTGGTACCAATTTACTTTGTAAAAATTGTGTTCATGTACAAATTCAACTTGTAGGTAGTAGTACATTGACCTACATACCAGTGTACGCCTCAAGTTGAGTTTGGCGTTATTAATAATAAGTACATGGAATGTGAATATTCGTTGATAAAATAATTTGTTATTTACGTTCGGTTACGCACAAATATAACCTCATCACAAATCGTGTTATGATTGTCAACATTTGAGACATAGAGGAATAACCTCTAGAGCACGTAGAGGAATAAGTTCAAGAGTTGGCATAGCGTCGTAGATTTATTCACTCAACGAATATATTATTATTGTTAGTTCCGGATACAATAATTGTTATTTTTTTTGGTTATTGTTATTTATTATTGCATAATCGCGTATTGAAGTTGGTACTATGGCTCCGTCAGTAACGAAAACTATCGCAGCCAGAATCGAAGCTGAATTGAGATGGTTTTCATCGGTTGTTACGTTGGTAGGTCGCACCGATCGTGAAGATGCGTTATTGTCACGCGCTCGGCAAGTTGACGAACGATATGACGCCGTGTTAAAGTGTCACGCTGAGTATTTAGCATGTCTCGAATCGACGGATCTGTCGTCGGTGGACAAGGATGCTCAGGTGGTACGGGGCAATGTGGACCAGTGTGGGGAAATGTCCATGAGCATAATCCAGGCGGCGGCCGACATTGAGCGATCGCGCATGGGTGACGTCAGGGAATCATGTCGGCCAGCAGGCGTAGGAATTCAGGCGCCGTTGCCACCAGTACATGTACCCGAGTTTAGCGGCGAGTATGCCGATTGGCCGCGATTCCGCGATATTTTTAATAGTGTCGTGCATTCGCGTACGGATCTCTCGCCCGCCTACAAGATGGCTCAATTAATGGGTAGGCTTAACGGTGAGCCGCACGACATCTTGACCCACCTGGAGATTACGGACGCCAGTTATGAGACGGCATGGGGCCTATTAATCGACCGATATGATAATCGGCGATTAATAGTTGATGGCCTCATTGATAAGATTTTTGAAATCCCGAAGGTGTCTAACGTGTACGAAATAAGGTCGAAAATCCTTAATCCGGTCACGGTTGCGGTGAACACGTTAGATCGACTTAAGTTGTCGTTAGGGGACAATAAATATATCATCGTCAATAGGGTTTTACGGAAGTTGCCGATCGACGTGGTGGCGCGCTTTGAGCAGTCACATGGTGGCGAATCGACGGACCACCTCCCAAGTTACGATGACTTGAGGGTGTTTTTAGAAGGCGAGTGCCGGCGGGCGGATTGCCAAGGGGCATCCACGTCGCACCCTCCTCCGTCAACCCGACGTACGAGCGGGCCCAAGCCGGTTGAGCCCCGTCGGGGGGGGAAGAAATACCACGCCCTCCAATCGGAAGTGTGCGCCTTCTGTCGGAAGGAAGGGCACGGTCTCGCCGCATGCGCGGACTTTAAGGCGCAGCGGGTGCATAGACGAAGAGGGGTGGTCAAGCAGCGCTATTTGTGCTTCCGCTGCTTGGGGACTCACTTTGTACGTGAGTGCCACAGGACCACTAACTGTGGAACCTGCGGAGGAGCCCATCACGAGTTGCTATGCCTGGCGGAGAGTAGGGAGGTGCACGGAGCCTCGCCGGGAGGTCACCCCCCCTCTCCTAAGCCAGATTCGGGTGGTCGGTCACCCCCCCCTAGGGGGGGTGGGTCGGCCAGGAATCAGCGGTCGCCGCCCCCTCGGGGGGGTGGGCCAAGGGCTGATCCAGAGCACAACCCGATACCGTCGTCTTCCCCGCGGGGGGGGGATAGGCACCGAGACTCGGGCAGGGGCCCGGAGGTAGTACAGACGGGTTACGCGGCGTACTCGAATGCGTTGGGGGGCATGTTGCCACCCCCGAGTAGTCGCTTCTCCCCGCCTCTCGCAGAACGCCCTCGGCTGACGGCGCGCCCGCCACCGTTCGGAAGGATGCCAGTAGGCTACTTCCGACCGGCACGGATGTCACCGATGGGTCGGGAGGGTTACTACCCGGGTTGGGACCCGTATACTGGGACAGTATTTACTCCCCCTCCGGCAGGGGAGGAGGGAGGTGCCTCCTATTAGCAACTAGCAGCCTGTTCGTCAGTGGTGCCCACCCCGACAGTAACGGTATTATTACCGACGGCTAGGATTACTGTCAGGGGTACTGACGGACAGCCGGTGCACGTGCGAGCACTGTTAGATTCAGGGGCACAAGGTTGTATTGTGTCCAGCTGTTTAGTGAAAAAGCTGGGCCTTACATTAGAGCCATCACGGGATGGCGCCGTAGGTATAGGTGGCAATCGGGTGCCTCACCTCAGGGGTCAGACGACATTCCTGTTCGAGATGGGTGACACGGCATCGGTCACGCGGGTGAATGCCACGGCGATCGTTTTGGACGAAGTGGTTGGGGTCCTCCCTCAGACTCGGTTACCGTCTGCGGTAAAAGGGTTGACCAATGGATTGGAGTTAGCCGATCCCCACTTTGCGATCCCCGGACGGGTGGACGTTTTACTTGGGTCTGACGTTCTCGGGAAGCTGCTCCGAAGCGGCAAACGGGAGCTGCAACCAAACGGGGTTGTGGCCATGCGTACCGCAGGTGGTTACGCGTTATTGGGCCCAGTACGGGAACCACAGCACTCAACGGATTATAGCTCCATATATTATGGCAGCGTGTTATCCGACGTCCTGCAACGGTTCTGGGCAACGGAAGAGCCACCCACCGCTCTTAGAAATAACCCACGTGATGAGGAGTGCGAAACATTCTATCGATGTAACACGGTGCGCCTCCCATCGGGTAGATTTATGACAAGGTTGCCATTTCTGTCAACTCGACCTCCGCTGGGGAGCTCATGGAGTCTGGCAGAAAAGCGGTTAGTGGCAATGGAAAGGCGCATGAAGCGGGACTCCAACTTCCGACAGAAGTATGTGGAGTTCATGCGCGAATACCTGACGTTGGGTCACATGTCGGTGTCCAGGGTTGACTATCGTCATGAGGAGCATTATGTGTTGCCTCATCATGCTGTTTTGAAGACACCTGACTCAAAGATTAGGGTCGTGTTCGACGGGAGCGCGGAGACGTCTAGCGGGGTGTCCCTGAATCAATGTCTCCATGCTGGTCCTAAGCTGACCAGAGACATTGCAGACATTCTCACGGACTTCAGGAGACACCAGGTTGTCTTCGTTACGGACGTACGGATGATGTTTCGTCAAACTGAGATTCATCCAGACGACCGTCGGTTCCAGCTGATATTGTGGCGAGAGAGCCCAGAGGAACCGATGGTCACGTACGAGCTCAACACAAACACGTACGGATTAAAGCCCAGCCCATATGTAGCCATGCGTACGCTACGAGAACTGGCTGATCAAGAACGGCTCCGCTTTCCCCGCGCGGCTGCTGTCATTGATAGGGACGTCTATGTAGACGACATTTGTACGGGCTCAGACAGTATTGAGCAGGCGCTCATCTTAAGGGATGAATTGGTGGCGCTCATGGCCTCCGGTGGCTATGAACTCAGGAAATGGCTGTCGAACTGCCCAGAGGTACTGGCAGGACTGCCAACTGAGTATCAACAAGACCCGCATTTGTTTGAGGATTCGGAGAATCTTCATGCGTTGGCCATTTTAGGGGTCCAGTATCGACCGAGTCAGGATGCCTTCACATACAGTTGTGAGGCCGAGTTGCTGTCGAAGACCTGGACCAAGCGATCGGTCCTTTCGACTATCGCACGAACGTTCGACCCAACCGGTTGGATCGCGCCGGTCACGTTCATGGGAAAGTGCTTCATTCAGAAGCTTTGGTTGGCTCAACTAGGTTGGGATGATCAGTTCACGGAGGAGCTGGCTCGGGAGTGGTCGGCATTCGTCACCACCTTACCACAGATCTCAGAGATTGAGATCCCGCGTAAACTGCTCCCGCAGGCAGGAGTCAAGGTCACCCTGCACGGGTTTTGTGATGCGTCGGAGAAGGGGTACGCGGCCGCAGTCTACCTGAGAACAGGTGAGACCGCTGGTAGGGGAACGGTACGCTTGGTACTGGCCAAGAGCAAGGTTGCACCTGTTCGGACTCGTTGGACGATTCCGAAGATGGAACTGGCAGGTGCAGCCCTTCTGACGCGGCTCTTGAACCATGTGGTGCGGAATTTGCGTGGTACGGTGGCTCTGAACGAGACGGTCTATGCATGGACTGACAGCCGAATCGTGTTATGCTGGTTGCAGACTTCGGTCCACACGCTCGAGGTATTTGTGGCCAACCGAGTCTCACAAATAAATAGCTCAGAGACTCCTCTGGTCTGGAGACATGTTCCAGGTGAGATTAATCCGGCTGACTGCGCTTCACGCGGCTGTCCGGCGCCTGCTTTGGTTGAACATTCTCTTTGGTGGGGGCCACAATGGCTGGAACAGCCACATGCGGAGTGGCCATTTAATGAGTGCGGTCGACATTCATTACCCCCAGACCAAGGCTTGAGGCTGAATGTGACTACAGTGGAACCCGCCACCGTAGACCACACCCTCTTGGAACGATATAGTTCGTTAGGGAAGTTACTTAGAGTAACGGGATGGGTAATGAGATTTTGTCAAAATTGTCGTTGTCCTGTCGCGCAGCGAAACATGTCGCCTATAATGGGACCTGAAGAACAGCGAAAGGCTCTCTCACTCTGGGTGAGAGTCGTTCAGAGGAATGAGTTCCAGGACGAAATTAGGGTCTTGAAGACTGGCGCAGGTCGATTGAAAAAAGGTCTTGTCCGCCTCAACCCGTTCATTGATGAGCATGGAATGCTCCGGGTGGGAGGACGATTACGGAATGCCGACTTGCCCTATGCAGCGCGACATCCTCTAATTCTCCCCAAGAAGGGAGCTTTGGTGGAGTTGTTGGTTAGGGACCGTCACACCAAGAATTCACACGCAGGCTGTAACACCCTTCTGGGCATTTTGCAGCGTGAATTTTGGATTTTATCGGCCCGCAGAATCATACGGAGCGTTGTGTTTCGTTGCTTGCCTTGTTACCGACTCAAGGCAGCCACAATGCAGCCACAAATGGGAGATCTCCCGGCCGATCGAGTCACGGAGGCTCGGCCATTTGCTGGCGTAGGGACAGATTTCGCGGGGCCTTTCATGGTCAAGACATCGCACCTTCGCAACGCGAAGTCGGTTAAGGCATATCTGTGTGTCTTCGTGTGTCTGGCGACCAAGGCCGTTCATTTGGAATTGGTGGCCGATCTCTCTACGGAGGCCTTTCTGGCGGCGTTAGATCGATTTGTTTCTAGACGGGGAGTACCGTCACTGATTCGGTCGGACTGTGGTACCAACTTCAAGGGCGCCGACCGGTGCTTAAAGGAAATTGTATTGTTTTTAAGTCAGAATGAGCGAGAGATTGGCACGGGCCTCGCCAGTCGGGGCATTTCGTGGTATTTTAGTCCACCTGGATGCCCCCACTGGGGTGGAATTTTCGAGGCAGTAGTCAAGTCTTCCAAGACTCACTTGTATCGGGTCATCGGCTCAACGATTCTCACCTTTGAGGAGTTGTCAACGGTGTTTTGCAGAATTGAGGCGGTCTTAAACTCGCGACCTTTGTGCCCGTTGAGCGCTGACCCGAATGACCTTGAGGCCATGACCCCAGGTCATTTTTTGATTGGCCAACCACTTAACGCCTTGCCGGAATATCCGTATACTGATGTCAAGTTGTACCGGTTGTCACGGTATCAGATGTTACGGCAAATGAGCCAAAATTTTTGGAAGCGATGGTCGCTGGAGTATTTGCATATTCTACAGCAACGCGTTAAGTGGACGGACAGGACGACCCCACCCTGCGTTGGAGACCTCGTTCTGGTTAAGGATGCTAACCTATCACCGTTGTGTTGGCGACGGGGGCGCATTGTTAACCTGATTACGGGCAAGGATGGGTTTCCAAGGATCGCAGACGTCCAGGTGAGGGACTCGATCCTTAGACGGGCAGTTTCAACTTTATCTCGACTCCCGGGAGTTTGAGCGGACCGACAACGGGTCGGTCCGGGGGGGGTGATTGTTTATAATCTACCTTCGGATTTTTGATTTTCTCCGCCTCGGTGCGACAGGGGCGAAGGGGCGGAGGTAGAGGTCGAGCGCTGGGCTCGGCGTGAATAGGAGTTCGTATTGAGTCGCGCTGGGCGTCGAACGAATATTATAGTAGCCATAGAACGGGTGAAAGCGCACGCGCATTGATTAAATCGACTTGTGGAGTCATTTCGCGGCACCCAATTATACTAGTTAAGCAGTACGGTTAGCGACGCTGTGAATGTCGAACGGGTTATTGATAATATCATTGGTTTGCCTTGTCACGGGAGTGCTATTGGGAAGCACCGAGGCTTTTGTGGTTAGACTAATACGGAGTGAGTGTGGTGGCTCGCGTTAACGGCGTGGCTTGCAGCGACGTGGAAGAATCGTCCGGAACTACCAGCAAACCATCGCAAGGTCATATACACTCATTATACACATACACAGTTACACAACTTGCGAGGGGTCAAGGAAGTGAGACCGGCTCGAAGAAATGAGGTAAGAGTAGCTGTAAGTTCAGAAATTGTAATATTGTTCGGAGGCGCGTATCGCGTCTATTTGATCACGTTAGGACGGCGGCTGTTCTGAGACCTGTCTCCCATGGGCCCGAGATAAGGTTCGGCTGAGTCCTGGCGCGATCAGAGAGACTAGGCAGACGTTTCTCTAGTTACATTACAGTTCTGTGTAATAAAGTTTGAGCCTATTGCCATCAACCGGGCACAAATCTAGGCTCCATGGCTGCTATTGAGCAATTTTTGATAGAAAACTAAATACCACTTGCCCTGATCTGAGAATACAACCCAGGACCTCATGTTCAGCAGTCACAATAGGTGATCGGACTGGGTCAAAATAATATGATTCTGTTTAGTCCGTAAGTTAGATTATCGAAAAATATTGAATACGTGTTTTTTGTTTTATCAAATCAATAAGAAATGACGAAGATAAAACGCGTCAAAGATCATGGAGTGGGGCGTGAAACGTCACTTGTAGGTACAAAATGTACTATCATATGACGTCACACGAGTTTTCGAAGCACTGTATCGTCTTCATTTTTTGTTTACGTGAAAAAAGAAAAAATACGTGTCCAATAATTTTTGGAAATCTATCTGACGGACTAATTCGTTTTTTTATGTCCGATCCCCTATTGTGACAAATAGACCAACGAAACTATGTTGTTATAAAATATTATCTAATATTCTTGTTAGCTGCTGATCTTACTCGTATAAGCTGCCAAGCATTTCAACGTCTAAAAAGCTCTCTTAATTGATGGTGAATTATTTCAGTGTTTTTCATCCACTAATTATAAACTTCCTTTGTCTATTGAACATCATAAGCGCCTTGTGTGGGCTGTATGCTTTCAATCATAAGGCATTTATAACTTGGCCGCGGATTATAGAACGGAATGACGTGGCCTCGGCACAAGGGCAAAGAAGGAACATGGGTTCGGTTTTTAGTCAGTAGAAGTCTGACACTCCCCTTCGCTCTGCCCAAGAGCGGGGGGGGGGGGGGGGGGGGGTCATTTGATGATTTTCCACCCACCAAAAAAAAAGGCATCTAAAACTTGAAATGTTGACTTCATTACTAATATCGCGGTTTAGATAAAGCCACATGGATCAATCTACAACCCATGCTCACCAAGGTTGGTCATAGATGACTACCAATTACATACCAAATTTCCTCCATGCCTCGGATAGGACGTTAAGCCGTTGGTCCCAATTGTCATTAATTGTAGATCTTTCACAGTCGTATAACAGGTATGTGTCACGAAAATCTGACAACCACTCTTACCAAGGGTTATCGCATTATCCAGTACTAACTGGGTTATGGAGGTCAGATAGTCAGTCGTTCCATGTAAAATACTGGTATTTCCCTGCATCCAGTTAGACTGGAAGCCGACCCTAATATAGTTGAGCAAAGGCAACGCCGCAAATATTATTAATATGAACCAATTACGTACCAGAACAAAACAGTCACTTCATTAATAAACAAGAAACTCATTGAAACTTAACCAAATAATTTCGCAACAAACTTCTACAAAAGCGCTATATTCGAAAATTTCAAGCAAACATTGTCACCATTCGCCAGGCGATATCAAATTCCACACATTAGCGAGTTTGAGTGCACAAAACTTGCTAATAGGACCAACAGAACGAGATTTTCAAGATCGTGCCATCGTTTCTGCTTACCCACATAATTAGCGGAGGAAAGTGCTCTTAGATAAGAATGTAGAGGGCGACATTTATCTTTAGTTAGGTGCACTTAATTAAGTTCATGTTCTTGTGATCGCAAATGCGGCTGCTGTGCATGAGGTCCCTTCTATTCCCATGTTGGGTAAATTGTTTTTTTTTTCATCAGGAATTTTTCAGTTACAGTCAGTCTTTTTTTTTTTGAGCGAGTGTAAAATCATCAAATGACCAAATCAAAAAACCACCCATTAACCCTATATGTCGAGGTCACGGTATCTAGTGAACAACCCGCAGCCCCGACGGCAACCCGCAGCCCCGACGGAGCCACAGAGGGGATTTATGTTTGATAGGTTTTTATTATTAGAACACCCACATTTCGCCAGATAAGTAAGTCCCATTAATCGGCCACAAATTCAAAGAACTCCTTTACCTAACTCTACGAGGATTTAGGCATGTTATGTCCTTTTATCTATCGAGTGGAGCAAGCAACTTTTTAAAGGCAGTGGAAACATCAATCTGATTGATAAAAGTGACAAAATTTTTCCAGGCTCCAGTGCATTATTTAGTTCTTCTTCCTCTTCCTTTTAAAATTATATCCGATCAGTATGCAGTCCCCTGCACAGCTGGTCTATCATAATTTCGTTTGAGTCCTTCTTCTTCTTATCGTGTGGGCAGTAAGGTAACACACCCTAGTGTCAGAGTTTCTAAACCGCCTCAAAGGCCTCTGACATGGTTTGACGACCGCCGTTTGGCGGCCGGGATCACCAGCTTGAGTCCTGGAAGATGCAGGTGGTTGTGTTGCATGAGCAGGAAAGGATGATGGGCCATATGTCCTGCAGAGGGACACCGTCATTGTAATGCTTCATTAATTTTTTCTCCGCATTAAAATTTGGCTCTCAGGACTGGTTTGGGAATAGTGTGGCGGGTTTGTCCTAAAAAGCCCTAAAAATAGAAGTTTAATTAAAACTAAGAATTTTGCACTTCGTTAACCACCAAATGAATATGGATTCTTTAAACACATAGTTTCAAAAAAGTAAAAAACTAAAACCCGACTACGACAAAAAAAACGACGCTGAAAAATTATGAAACAAGATTTTCAGGATAGAACCAAAAGAAAAGCCGTAGTCACACGGTCTTAAAGTGTTTAGGTTGGTACCTATAACGTGTGACTACGGCTTTTCTTTTTGTTCTATCCTGAAAATCTTGTTTCATAATTTTTCAGCGTCGTTTTTTTTGTCGTAGTCGGGTTTTAGTTTTTTACTTTTTTTTATTTAAACAATTTTGGTGTTAAATATTTTTTTTTACTCTTGAATTTTTGTCCGCTAGAGGGCGTGATTTTTAATTTGAGCAATATTTTGGAAATGTACAAGTGAGGCCCTTTCAAATGATACCAAACACGGCGTATTTATCTCCATTTTTATTTTTTGAGCCTTACTTTTTGTCCGCTAGAGGGCGCCAAATCGCTTTTTGTGACACGACACGTAGCCTATGTTCAGCGGAAAATTAAGACGGTTCTAACGATACCTCATATGTCGAGTTCCGATTAGTAGATTAGAAGCTATGAGGGAACAGATGAAGATACTTACATACAAACATACATACATACATACATAATGATAGCCAGTCAAAATCATAACCCTCCTTTGGCTTTGCCGTAGTCGGGTAAATATACGCGCCAGCAATTTAGCGAGAAACCTGAATTTGAAATTCTTTTATAAATATTCATTATTTCATATTCTAAATTCCAAACTGCACTAGCAGCGTTAAAAAACAAAAGTTTTAGAACTTTTGTGACCCACTGGAAAAATTTTCTTGAAAAAAGAAAAGCTCGTTTAACCAGCGTTTCCCAAGTATGTCGAGGTCATCTTCTAGACTAACGGGATGCAGCTTAAACCAGTATTTGGCAGGAAGTGACTACCTATCATACAAATACATAATTGTGAAGGAAAACATCGTGACAAAACCGGTATATCCTAGAACCAAAAAATCGAAGATTTGTGACATTTTCCAACCCGCGTGGTGTATTAAAGCCCATTCCCAATAGAGCGTGCATTCGTTGTTGCGGTGTGCGTCGCTGCGTGCTTTCGTGCTCGCAGTGTTCGTTGTTGCGGGCATTCGGTGTCGTGTGGTTCGGCGTGGTGGCTTTCGGAATGACGTATTGCACTCGCAGTTTCGTTTTTTTAACCGACTTCTAAAAAAGAAGGAGGTTCTCAATTCGGATGTTTGTATTTTTTTTATTGAAGTGAAAACTTCTTTAGCGGCGTTGAGCACTTTGGGAAATTGTTCTGTGATGGGTATAAAATCTTAAACTCGCGTCAGGATACGTGACCACGTGACCCTGATCGAAAATTCGTCAGGACACGTGACCACGTGACCCTGATCGAAAAAGCGTAAGACGGATGGAGAGTAGACAGCTATCCCCTCTCTACGGCGCGGCGAAAATGTATGCCTGGGCCTACTGTTTCGTTTAGGCAGCGCAGGGCGCTTAATAATAATAATAATTATTATTAATAATAATATAATTAATAATAATAATAATAATATAATTAATAATAATAATAATAATTAATAATAATAATAATTAATAATAATAATAATTAATTAATAATAATAATAATTAATAATAATAATAATTAATAATAATAATAATTAATAATAATAATAATTAATAATAATAATAATGATGACAGCTGTCAAAATTGAAACAGCCATATCTCGGAAACTATCGACCTTAGACTAGTTGTGTGTAGGGACAATTGATAGGTCTCAATGAGATCTACATTTCGGATGACAGCTGTCAAAATTGAAACGGCTATATCTCGGAAACTATCGACCTTAGACTAGTTGTGTGTAGGGACAAGTGATAGGTCTCAATGAGATCTACATTTCAGATGACAGCTATCAAAATTGAAACGGCTATATCTCGGAAACTATCGACCTTAGACTAGTTGTGTGTAGGGACAAGTGATAGGTCTCAATGAGATCTACATTTCGGATGACAGCTGTCAAAATTGAAACAGCTATATCTCGGAAACTATCGACCTTAGACTAGTTGTGTGTAGGGACAAGTGATAGGTCTCAATGAGATCTACATTTCGGATGACAGCTGTCAAAATTGAAACGGCTATATCTCGGAAACTATCGACCTAAGACTAGTTGTGTGTAGGGACAAGTGATAGGTCTCAATGAGATCTACATTTCGGATGACAGCTGTCAAAATTGAAACGGCTATATCTCGGAAACTATCGACCTTAGACTAGTTGTGTGTAGGGACAAGTGATAGGTCTCAATGAGATCTACATTTCAGATGACAGCTGTCAAAATTGAAACGGCTATATCTCGGAAACTATCGACCTTAGACTAGTTGTGTGTAGGGACAAGTGATAGGTCTCAATGAGATCTACATTTCGGATGACAGCTGTCAAAATTGAAACAGCTATATCTCGGAAACTATCGACCTTAGACTAGTTGTGTGTAGGGACAAGTGATAGATCTCAATGAGATCTACATTTCGGATGACAGCTGTCAAAATTGAAACGGCTATATCTCGGAAACTATCGATCTTAGACTAGTCGTGTGGGAGTTGGACATTTTGACCCTGAACGTTAACGATGTCGACTGTACAGTCAATAAAATACAAAAATAATTTATTTTGAACTAGACTGTACAATGTTTTTATGATGCTTAATCGGAGGCATGGGAAAAAATATTCCCGCTCCTCCTACCAATCGGAGTTCCGATCGGAGGACAGGGAAAGACAAAATAAATGGGTTAGCATAGTTATGGCGGAATAATTGAATTTTTAAATAATGAATTTGGTTTAACTATGTCGAATGATCGCAATCTTAGCACAACGAAATACAAAACTACTATTGATGCGGTCTTTATTAGACATTTAAATAGGTTCGAATCAAAACTGTTCGTTTCTTACTTCAGCTACCATAAACCTATCGTATCAGTTTTAGAGATTGGCGATGATAGTTCTGGTAATGATGATGGTGAAAAAGTCGTTGAAATTATGGATGAAAGTTGATTTTTCGGAGAGATAAACTTTTTAATGTAAAATAATTGTAATAGTTTTAAAGTGTTAAATTTTTAATGTAATATAAATTGTCATGTTTGTGTACGATAGCGCAATAAATCAATATTGTATTCTACCACATAAATGATAGTACTTTTATACTGTTAAAGCAATTGGTGCAAAATTATTCCCTAACCATTCCAAAATATCAAACATGCTCAACGTTAATAATCAAGTTTTCACTTCTGCCGGCACTCCCGGAGTGCAACCCGTCTTTTTTTTTTTTAATGTTTGTTCGGGCATAACTCCGTCACTTGCTAACCGATTTGAAAAATTCTTTCTTTGTTGGAAAGGGTATACTTCCGAAATGGTCCCATATTTTTTTTTTCGAAATCGGACAAGCGGTTTTTGAAAAATCAACAAAACTCAAAAAAAACTACATTGCTACATTCACTTTTTTGTTTTTTTTTTGAAGTCGGTTTTATTTTTTGTTAAAAAGTTTTTTTTGTGATATGTTCTTCTGACATTCAAAAGTGCCTGTAATGGCTTAATTGAAATAAATGCTTTGAGTTTGAGTTGAGAGAAGGTCTGGGTCTCAGCAGTGGAAACATTATGGGCTGATTAAGCTATGCTCCGCTTACGCTATTCTGAAGTCTACGCAGACGAATTCGCGTGCAAAAGCTAGTAAGTTACAATAACAACGATATAATTTCTGTTGGCCCTATCAGGGCCATTGAAAACCAAATTACCCAATCTAACGACACAACAGCCTATAGGATATATCAAGTTTCTAAATTAAACTCCTCAAATGAGTTACAAAGGTTTCGCGTACACTGAACCACAGCATACAGTCCAACGGAGTTTCACTTTGAAAATTGTGCATCTAATTACGAGGGACTCGGTTACTCTGTTGGTTTAGTTTGTATGTTAGTGTGTTTGTTACGTAACGTAACCTTTTGGGATTTACATAGGGATCATGCTGGCACAGATTTGCCCTTTTGTTACATTAGAGACTTATGCAAATGATTCACACGTAACAGACAATTGAAAATGTTAAAACAGTGATTAATGCCATAATACAAGAACAAGGAATAAAACTAGATAAAGAAAGAAAAAAAATACTGACAATAAAAAACAAGCCATTCTCAACTACGTTGGGATCGACTTCTAGTCTAACCAGATGCAGCTGAGTACCAGTATTTTACATGGAGGGACTGCCTATCTGACCTCCACAACCCAGTTAAAACTGGGCGTAAGACTGGTTGTCAGACTTTCAGGTCACTGATTAATTCTAACTACTGCCAAAGATCTATATAATGGCAGCCGGGACAACAGCTTAACGTGCTTTCCGAGGCACGGAGGAAACTCGGTATGTAATGGGGGTCACCCATCCACAGACCAACCTAGGCAAGCGTGGCTTAACCTAAAGATCGACCCGAGTGGCAGTTATTATTAAACCGTAAGCATAACTTAAGAAAGAATTTAGGAACGTAAAAACAGTAGTCAATGCTGTAGTACCAGAACAAGGAAAAACTGAAAGAGAATCAGGACAGTAAAGAGGGAAAAACAATAAAAAGGTATGCAGACCGACCAGATGGATTGGATCAGTCGGACCATCAGTCAGAAGAAATATGTGGTCAGGAATTTTATTTACACAATAAATGTAGTGTGTTAATTTATACTTTTTTACGAACAAAGCAATTAATTGTTCGAACCTGTGCCAGCCAGCCTGACGTTTGTCAGGCTTGTAGACAGACAGATTAAGCTCAGGATATGATATCAATTACAAAGAACACAATCGAAATTGTACCATAAACTGTAAACAAAAATGTTCAAAACTTTAAATACTTGATTAGTCATACATATGGCTAACCACGTGTTTCAAGTAAACACTGGCCAGTTTGTTCAATTTTAATTACAGATAGAGGAAATTTATTACTTCAATGTCGTATTTTCTTTCGCCTTTATAGTATCTTTATGATCAGCTACTTGAAAGTATTGACATAATGGAGAAACGCCAGGGTAGCCCACGAAATTCAATCTTACATGCACTGACACTGACCATTGCAAACAAAAACTGATTGCAAAAAAAAACCTCTGAAAATTTGAATTTCACGGCCTACCCTGGCGCTTTCACCTTAATCACGTTTGGGACACATCATTGCTCTTTACAGTAAATCGTGATAGTGGTTTCATTACAAATTCAAATTAGTTCTCAAGATGATGACTGCTCGGATGACAAGACAAATCGTCTGTCTGTCTTCAAAGTTTCGCCTAATGAAATTCCGCTTACTGTTTTAATGCTGGACACGTCTTGTATTGCCGAATGTTTAATGTTATTGGGAGGTGTACAGGTCACTATTAGGTTGTTAGGTACGTAGGGAATTTAGTAAAACAACACAGTTTGGTTTGAACGCGCACGACTTACTCGCCCGGCCGATCAGTAGAGAGTGTGCGGTCCGTGCAACGACTCACTCGACCGCACCCCACCACTGCCCGCCCCACCAGTAAGGCGTGTCGGTATTTATTGATACACTACATCTACCTTTTACAAAATTGGAAAAATAGCATTATTTCGTATAAGTACTATCCAATACAAAACAGTTTATAACAGAACAATCATCAAATATTTTTAATAATGATCTGTAAAACAATTAACTTATTAATTTTCGTCACACACATTGTTATCGAAAGTGCCATTATTTCCTGAAGATTTATCATCCTCATTTGTGCAAACTTTCCACTTTGCTTCAACCCTCTCCAAATGTACTTCTAAATGTTTTATGTAACTGTTGTCCACTATCACCATTTACCATTTCGACATCTCTCTTTTATTTATTAATCACTGTATGTGTCGTATCCTTGAATGAGGTGGACAACTTGTTTTCCTTGTTTGTTGTATTTTTAACATATTATACTTTTCCACCAATATCTCTACTAGATTCCTTTGCTCTTCCAATTTTACTAACTTTGTCTCTAGGTCCATCTGTAAGTACCTAGATGTAAGACTATGTAAGAGTATTATGCATCAATATCCACCAATTAATGAAATTTGAGTGTCAGGATGATTACTGGTTATTACTGTGTTCATGAAGTAAAAGCACAAAAGACAAGACTATTCATTTTATTTCTTTTGGTCTTGTCAACTACATCAAACTCGATTCCATTCGCTAGGTCCCTAGTCTTCGTGGAGAAGAATGGACAAGAAACTCCACGGGAACACATTTTAAAGTATTAAGCAAAGACAACCTGACATTAAAATCCAGCTACAATAAAAGCCAGCTTATCTCTAACTGGAGTCTGGAACCAGAGTGCAACCGTTACACGCTCTTACATAATGTTCAGCATCTCTGTTCATTTTGGGCCACTACACTTTGGAACGTAGTCTCATTTTACTCTTATTTATATATTTAAATTTTATTTTATTTTACCTTTTTCATAATGTTTTATGTGATTTGTAAAATTTTTATTCTATCTCTAATTGAAAATGTAATTGATTTAATTTATTCGCAATTTACTTTATATTTTGCAGTTAGACCTTTTGTAATTTGATTTATTTGTAATTTAATTTATATTTAATTTAATTCATTTGTATTTACTTATTTGAATTGTATAAACTCATTTAATTTTGTTCATTTAATTATAATTATTATGTCTTATGAGAAATGTCCGACGGAGGGTTAGCCTGGTGATCTGTAATACAGGTTCTACCTAAAACAGACACCAGTCTCTATGTAGATATTTGACATTGTATGATTATTGTGTATAAATGAGAAAAAATAAATTTATTATTATTATTTCCATGACTACTATGCTCGAGTGACCTTCTGAGCAGCTGCTAAAATATTTGACCTCGCTTTATGATCCTATTTTATTTTCGCGCAACAGTAAATTGTCCTTATACAAAGATAAGTGATGAACTGATGACCGAGAAACCAATTTGATGAACTCTAATGCACATTTTGCATCATTTAGTAGAACATTGTTATCTTTTCACATTTGCTATTTGTACCTTCATAATGGTAAATCTGCTTTTCAAACAGGTACCAATGGAGGTCAGATGGGCCTATACTGGGCATATATAGTGTCAAACTCAACAAACTCTTGGTCTTTTTATTAATTTTATACTCTAACGCTGTCCCGTTAGGGTATACTCTTCGATAAAGCTAAGCAACTGGTTGAATTAATTTATCTATAAGAATATGAATTAGATCATCTTTAATTTTAGGGAACACACCATAGACTGCATTGGCACTTGGCGGTGTCTTTCCCTAGCAAATTTCTAGTCCCATTTTTACAATATAAAATTTGGCTTTGGCTCTACAAAAACTGTTACCAATTGTTTAGAGTCAATAGACCCTAGAACGGTTAAGGTATTAAGACTAACGTAGGCCATAAATCTCCTTTTTTTAGATATTACTTGATTTTCAGCAAGGACACCATTGTCTTTGAGAATGACGTTACATCTCAATTTCAACGCAGCGCCTTAGTCTTACACTGTTTTGAAAATATTCAAAAAAATCCCACACTTGAGACAATTCTTATCTCGGGCTGGACAACTTTAGTATCAGTTGAATGACTGCCACCACAACGCACACATGAATTTACTTTTAAGCTCAGATGTCCAAGTCTGACCAGAAACTTGTAAATTTTCTCACACTTTATTATTTGATGAGCCTCAACAAGTGACGCTTATAAACACGACTTTGTTTAGGGGGCAAATATTCATCGAGCTTGTTGATAGCAACAGTAAATACATAATTGTTACCACTAGTAGTTTCTACCAGTCATCATCTGCCTAGCCTTTTCCCAACTATGTTGGGGTCGGCTTCCAGTCTAACCGGATGCAGCTGAATACCAGTATTTTACATAGACTGCTTATTTGATCTCCACAAGACAGCTAATACTAGGTAATACGGTGCCCTCCGGTAAGACTGGTTGTCAGACTTTCAGGTCACTGACCACCCGTAACGACTGCCAAAGATCTAAATGGCAGTCGGAACCAACAGCTTATCGTGCTTTCCGAGGCACGGAGGAAACGATATGTAATGGGCGATCAACCCATTCACAGACCAATCAAGGCAAGCGTGGCTTAACCTGGCGGGAAGGGGTAATTTCCTTCTTTAGGTACCGTTTCGAGTTAATCGAAATAACTCTTGATCTTAATGTATTTTATCCCAGTATTTATACAAGCTCATTTAGGTACCGTTTGATAACAAACTACCTCTGACGATGTAACTTTCGTCTTTAGGTACCGTTCCAAATTAATAGAACTAACTCTTTAGGTATCGTTCCAAATTAATAGAACTACTTCTTTAGGTACCGTTCCAAATTAATGGAAGTACCTCTTTAGGTAACTTTCCAAATTAATGAAACTACCTTTTAATTTTATTGTATTTCATCCAATCCATTTGGACTGTTATTTATACAAGATCATTTAGGTACCGTTCCAAATTACTGAACCTACCTTTTAATTTTAGGTATTGTATTTCATCCCAATCCATTTGGACTGTTATTTATACAAGACCATGTAGGTACTGTTCCAAATTAATGAAACTACCTTTTAATTTTAGGTAGGTATTGTATTTCATCTCAATCCATTTGGACTGTTATTTATACAAGACCATGTAGGTACTGTTCCAAATTAATGAATCCAGACCATTTAGGTACCGTTCCAAATTAAGGAAACTACCTTTCAATTTTATTGTATTTCATCCCAATCCATTTGGACTTTTGGACTGATTTTGGTACTGTTCCAAATTAATGAATCCAGACCATTTAGGTACCGTTCCAAATTATTGAAACTACCTTTAAATTTTATTGTATTTCATCCCAATCCATTTGGACTTTTGGACTGATTTTGGTACTGTTCCAAATTAATGAATCCAGACCATTTAGGTACCGTTCCAAATTATTGAAACTACCTCTTGATCTGATTGTATTTCATCCCAGTCCATTTGGACCGAAATTTATACCTACGAGATCTTTAGGTACCGTCTGCATAAGCAAACTACCTCTAACAACAATGTTAACTTTGATTATTGACAGATTAAAAGTGTTTATTTGGATAAACAGCATGTCTATCACTGGTATCCAAGATTACTCAAGAACGCAAATATAATTGTCAACCATAAAGAGCCTCACCGTATAATAAGAATCATGGTCTAACTTCGTTACAATCATAATTAAATAACAGCCGCCTTCAATTTGAACCCAAAATATCGTTATAATGTGCAAAATGCATAACTTAGTATTACTAACAACCATTGATATAAAAACTAAAGATACGGTCGTCCGAACATTTTGCTCGATGCGATCCCCATACAGAGAAACACTAACGCCATCCTTAAGAACTAATCAGGCTGCTCGTAAACGTAACCTTGTATAAACGGCGTGGCGTGGTATTATCGAGGTATAAAGAAATTAAATAAAGCTTTCATTAAAATGTTAATAACAAAAATGTTAAATTTTAATTTTTCATTTTCATTTTCTTTTAAACTTCGGTTTAGTCAAGACCTATTTGGGACCAAGTTCAAGGCGTCATTTTATCACGCGGTCCGCCCAGTCAATAAATCAATGCTAACAACACTCCAATTTGTTTCTGCCAATAATCAAAGCATTCGTCATTGACGTTTGTTGTAAGTGGTGGCGCAACATATGGCTATGTACCTTGACATTTTAGTTGTTAATACTTAGGTTTAATCTTAAAAAAAAGGAACAGAACTGGGTTTATCTCCAACCCCCCACCACCATAGTTCCACCGACTGAGGTTTAAGCTGGCTGGCATTAATTATCTTTTTATGTACTTAGATATAGACACGCGAAGCTAATTTCCGTTGTTAAAATAAACTTATGTTGTTTGGAACTGTTTTGTTGTTTCCTTGCATATCCATACCAACCCACCTTGCATCTGGGACTTTGTTTCTTTACCAATAGAGGGACAAAGTCTCAAATGTAACAGTGGCCACTGTTACATATGAGATTTTGTCCCTCTATTGGTAAAGAAACAAAGTCCCAGATGCAAGGTGGGTTGGTATGGATATGCAAGGAAACAACAAAACAGTTCCAAACAACATAAGTTTATTTCAACAACGGAAATTAGCTTCGCGTGTCTATATCTAAGTACATAAAAAGATAATTAATGCCAGCCAGCTTAAACCTCAGTCGGTGGAACTATGGTGGTGGGCATATGTTGTGTGTTGTGTTGTGTTGGTGTTACGTTGTTTTTTTTTGTATATAACATTTACCTGTTAGCATACGTTGTAAATTGAGGTTTCCAATATTGATCTCGAGGATTCCCAAATGAAATGTTCATTGTAGTTTGTGCAAATGACTTTGGCTTTCAATTTGTAAAAGTAGTCATTCCTTTATCTGTACTTCGTCACTGGACACTATAGTAACACTTTATGACGATAAATCACTTTTAAAAATCCTATTAAACAGGTTTTCACAATAAATTAGATCCGTCTTAATATCATATTATGCTGCGATTGTTGACATGCCAAATGTCATTCAGTTGAGCGTCAGCTTCTGACAGTTAGAGGCGACACCTAGCGGTTGCCGATTCGCAGTTGTAGTTTTAATCGATATTAGTTAATTTTCACATATTGACTGGAAACCATCGAAATAATATCGTAAAGACCAATCCTTAATAATTTTCAGCTTTTGGTTAAAATACATTAAATGGAAGTGGAATAATTTTTTTATTATAGACATTATTCTAGAAGCTTCGAGGAGCACACAATCCATATTTAGTCTGTGGTCTGTCAATGTTTTAGTGTTGTCAGGTCATACATTCTGAATTCGCCAAATGCATTACTGGAAAAGTTACCCACTCAAGACAAACTTTAGTGTTCGACATAAGAAATAATGAGTTTGTTGGCTTGGATCTTGAAAATTGTTATTGTTTCAGAGTCAAGGCTTCATGTTGGACAATTGTTAGGGATTTTAAATAGAATAAAGGAATTAAATATCTTGGTGTTGTAATTCAGTCATCTGTGCTCATAAAAGTTTTACCTGAAACAGGGGTGATTTCCTAGGTGCTCTGCCCAATTCCGGTTTGGAGCAATGACAGGACAATGAAAGGTCCCGAGCGTCTATTTGCGTTTGATCACGCTTGAGAAGCTACAAACAAATTTTATCCCATGTTTTAAAAGGTAAGGATTATGGTGTATTAGTGTGTGGAAGCGATCTCTGAGTCCTCCCCAGGTCGTTAAAAGGATATTGTAGTGATCCCTGGATATTTATTACAGGATTCCACGTTTAAAAAGGATTCGCGCATCAATTAGGCGGACGCCGTTCTCCAGCCGGTCGAATCTTGCAGCTAAGCGTTTTCACCCTTAACAAACCGTGAGTATTACACGCCTCGTGGGCAATCCTATTTCTTATTGTCGTAGGTCATTGTATCGTTTCTGCAAAAGGCCATATTAACCGGCTAATGTTTTAGCCTTTAGATTTCCTAGCTCGGTCACCCCTATTCCTTCTCAAGGAAAGTACTTTAGTTTCCCCTAATATAATAGGGTCCCCGTATTGTCGATTCCAGGTGAGGCAACCCGAGAGATTCGTCTCGCCGCCAGGATCTAGAGGCGCCTCTGGGACCTGGACGTGAGACCCGTTCCTCGAGTCCACTCAAAGCCTCCTGTGGAGACGACTGTGCGGTGGCAGAGTCCGCCTAGCGATCTAGCGCAGGCGGGACGGTTTTTTTTATATATAAACTTACTCCTTTTAATTTATTTTCTACCGGTTCATATAAGAACCAGTTTATTACCAGTCCGGTTTACAACATTGGAAGCCGGTCATCAACTACGTTTAGTTAGAGGACCCCGGGTTCGACACCTACAAGAACTGGAAAAATATTGAACATCTTCGTCGGCTCCGGGATCCGGGACTCTTCAAGTCCCTGGCGCCCATTTAATAATAGTACATTTTCACAATAACTGGAAGGTTGTACCTTGACATTTTAGTTGTTAATACTTAGGTTTAATCTTTAAAAAAAAGGAACAGAACTGTGTTTATCTCCAACCCCCCACCACCATAGTTCCACCGACTGAGGTTTAAGCTGGCTGGCATTAATTATCTTTTTATGTACTTAGATATAGACACGCGAAGCTAATTTCCGTTGTTGAAATAAACTTATGTTGTTTGGAACTGTTTTGTTGTTTCCTTGCATATCCATACCAACCCACCTTGCATCTGGGACTTTGTTTCTTTACCAATAGAGGGACAAAATCATAAATGTAACAGTGGCGACCAATGTGTGTATTGGTTGGAGATAGAGGTTACGTCTATTGCTGTACCTTACAAGCCAGAGTACTGTTCCTAGGACCTTCCAGTTTTTTATTTTTAAGAAGAAAAAACCGTCGCGCAGAATCCTTTGTTAACGTGTTCTTGTTTATATGTTTGTATTGTTTTATACACTTTAATTTACTTTTACCTTTTACAATTTTAACTCTTTTTGCCGCTATATACACTTTACAATTTGTTTTACCTGTACCCCAAAACATTATACCAGGACTTTTGTCCGTGGAAAGACGAACCTAGTAATATAAGACTGCTAATTGTGTAACTGCCTTTACTATAGATAATATCTACACATTGTTTAATATTATTGTACATTGTGACAGCCAGTTTTTAGTTCAGTTCACTTCATTTATTTTCATTTTACAAAATGGAACGTCCCATTACATTTAATTTACTTCGCAAGGACGAGCTCATATATGAAGTACTGGTTCGAGACGCCAAACCCGCTTCAACCGTAGAGGAACTACGCGTTCAGATTAGGGAACTTAGTAAATTGGTATGTTCTGATGAGATTGTGGAGACAGACATAGATCCCAAAAGCGAATTACAAACAATCAAGGCCAAACTCCCAGAAATTAGTGAAGTACTAGATAAATATCCTTCCAGTTTTAAAAAATTTAACCGCGCTAAGGCTTTATGTTTCCACCTATATCATCGCTTGAGTAGGATAACTCCCCCAACTGATCTTAGTACCGACTATGCAGTCATTGACAATCAGCTTAGGGGTTACTTGTCTAGAATTGATTCGGCTAACGCGAGCTTCCATCAGTCATTTACTTCCGCCGAGGAGACACCGAAAGTAATGTCAGACTTGCAGTCAAGGGACGTAATCGTTTCCTGCAAGAAAGAAACGGTTAAGACCCTAGGTATTAAATTTGACGGTACAGGTTGCGTGAAAGCGTTTATTGAGCGCCTTGAGGAGCTCTGCGAGGCCAGAGATATTAGCGAAGCCTCCTTACATATGTCTGCGCTGGATCTTTTCTCGGACGGAGCCTTATTGTGGTACCGTGGAATTAAAGCATCGGTTGTTGATTGGGCGGATCTGAAGAAGCAGTTACTCACAGCTTTCGCTCCACCTGACTACGATATGCGTCTCATTTCAGAAATAACTAACAGAACGCAAGGGTCAACTGAGCTGTCTTGTATATATATAGCAGTCATGGAGAATCTTTTCAATAGGCTATCTTATAAGGTTACAGAACGCGACCGTTTAGCACGGATCAAGTTTAACATGAGACCGGAATACATGACGGGGTTGACAATAATGACTGTCAACACGCTGGACGACTTAAAAGAAAAGTGTAGACAACTGGAGCTAGGTTTCCATAGCAGGGCTCAGTTCCATGAACCGCCCAAACCAACGTCTTCTTTTGTTGCAGCAGACTTGGCATATCAACCCCCAAAAGGTTCACAACGAGTTGAATCCGTGAAAACTGATTCTGGTTCATTGTTCTGTGTTCGTTGCAGGGTTAAGGGGCATTCGTTATCAGAATGCAAATCCACGGAAATTGTGTGTTACCGTTGCGGCAAGAAGGGCGTACGTGCACCGTCGTGCCCTACGTGCAGTAAGAAGCAGAAGGAGGTCAAGGAGGCTCAGTCCTGTCCCACCTGCAATTCAAAAAACTAAATTCGCGGAACTACAGCCAAAATTTTGATAAGTCCGATTGGGACGATTATTTAAAATCTATAAAATTATTTTTTAAAACACTAAGGGTAGATACAGTACGATATAAAACTACGGATGATAGTCGTCCACATTTAACAGTTTCCATATACGATGAGTATTATTATGGTTTACTCGACTCGGGTTCCTGCATCTCGGTGCTGGGTTCCGATGTTGGCCAACAATTCATAAAGGCTGGTGCGACTCAACACGCCGATACACAGTTGGGCAACATCGTAACTGCCAATGACTCGCGGGCATCCGTGGAGGGTTATTTATATTTACCAGTGTCTCTCATGGGAGTGACTAAGGTTATTAAATTCTATGTTATCCCAGACATTACCACACCGTTGATTTTTGGCGTTGATTTTTGGAAGGCCTTTAATTTGGCCCCAAACATTTTTAACAAATTACCTTTACGTTATTTATCAAACAATAGAGGCCATACATGCATCTCGGAGGTTAGGCACTTACAACCTTTTGACGAATTAACACCAGATCAAAAGAATAAAGCGGAGTTATTAATTAAGGATTTCGAAAACGTTTCCTTTGAGGCAAAGGGATTAGGTCGTACCCATCTGTTGCGACATAAAATAGACACAGGGGATGTTCCTCCTATTAAACAGCGTTATTATCCTTTATCACCTGAACGCCTCAAAGAACTTAACCGTCAGCTGGATGAGATGTTGGAGATGGGAGTGGTGGAACCCAGCAATAGCGCGTGGAATAACCCGGTTCTACTGGCTCCAAAACCGAATGGGGAATGGCGATTTTGCCTGGACAGCCGAAAGCTAAACGCGGTCAGCAAGCAAGATGCGTATCCACTACCCTACGTCTCTCACATCTTAGACCAGTTGCGGGACGCGCGATATCTTTCGTCGATTGATTTAAAATCAGCATTTTGGCAAATCGAATTGGACTCCGTTTCTTCCAAAGAAAAAACCGCATTCACGGTTCCGGGTCGAGGTTTGTTCCATTTTAAAGTTATGTGCTTTGGGTTGACGGGAGCCCCAGCTACCCAACAGCGATTAATGGACAGACTTTTCGGCCCAGAGTTTGGTAATAAGGTGTTCGTTTATTTAGATGACATTATTATTTGCTCATCAACCTTCGAGGAGCACATTTCGCTTCTTAAACGGGTTTTAGACAAAATAAGGCAGGCTAATTTGACAATTAATTTGCCAAAGTCAAATTTCTTTCGACGAGAATTAAAATATCTGGGTTACAGAGTGGACGAACATGGCTTACACACTGATCCGTCGAAAGTTCAGTCAATTGTAGACTTTCCAACCCCTACAACCCGTAAGGAAGTGAAAATGTTTCTTGGAACGGCCTCATACTATAGACGTTTTATTAAAAACTTTAGCACGATAGCGGCCCCTTTAAACGCGCTAACGAGTACGAGTAAAAAAGCGCCGCCTTTTCAGTGGACGGCTGAGACTGAAACCGCGTTCTCAACCTTGAAAGAGGCATTGGTGTCTGCTCCGGTATTGGCTTGCCCAGATTTCTCTCAACCTTTTGAGATTCATTGTGACGCATCTAGTTTTGGGATAGCGGGCACTCTGACTCAGGTTATAAATGGGGAGGAGCACCCAATAGCCTATTGCAGTCGTTCGCTCAATCCGGCGGAGCGCAACTATTCGGCAACGGAGCGTGAGGCCCTCGCCGTGATCTTCGCCGTCGAACACTTTCGTCCCTACGTGGAAGGCGGTCCTGCGTTTAAAGTGATAACCGACCACTCGAGCTTAAAATGGTTCTTTAACTTAACAAATCCTTCTGGTCGATTGGCCCGTTGGGGTTGTCGGTTATCACCTTACAACTTCACCATTGAACACCGCAAAGGCAGGGACAATGTGGTTCCAGATGCTCTATCTCGTGGCGTTCCGGTGTTGGAAATTAATGTACCCGTTAATGACACATGGTTTAAAGCATTGTGGGATAAATGTGTCAGTACGCCCCGGTCGTGCCCTAACTTTATTATTAAGGAGGATAAACTCTACCGTTACTCTAAAAATAAATTCGGGGTGGCTAGTGACTATGACTGGAAGCAAGTAGTACCGGAGGGCAGTCGACTAGAATTGTTAAAGAGTCACCACAGTGGCGAATTATCTCCACATTTCGGAGTATTTAAAACCTACAAAAGACTTGCACTCCGATACTACTGGCCTAACATGTATAAGGACGTGATTAGCTACGTTGGTAAATGTGATACGTGCGCCGCATATAAACACTCACAATTGCCTCCTCCCGGACTCTTGGGCGATGCGAAAGAGTGTTCCAAGCCATTTGAAACCATAAGCATGGACTTGGTGGGTCCGTTGCCACGGTCCAGAGCGGGATTTACATATCTCTTTGTTGTTGTGTGCTGTTTCACGAAATACTGTTTACTATTTCCTTTACGTAGAGCTGTTGGTAAGGCTATAGCACAGAAACTAGAAGACGGCGTTTTCCTGGTACACGGTATACCCCGTACGGTTATAGCAGACAATGGGACGCAATTCACGGGTAATGAGTTACGCGCACTATTGGAGAGGTACAAAATACCTCAAGTTCACTTCACACCTCGTTACTGCCCAAGCGTGAACACCGTGGAACGCTATAACCGTACCATTATGACCGCGGTATCAATTCTCGTGGAGGATGATCATCGATCTTGGGATGTTAACATCTCAAAGATCCAGTTCGCTATGAACACCTCCACAAACGAGGTTACTCGTTTTACCCCGTTCTTCCTAGTACATGGCAGAGAGGCAGTTAGTAGTGGAGATGTCTTCGGCAATGATACCGTTGCACAGCCCACTCTAGCTTGCGCTTCCCGCAGTTCATATGCCAATCAGTTAGGGGGTTTGAGTGATATCCTCAATAAAGTGAAGGACGCGCTCGTCAAATCACACAAACGTAGTGCTCGTTATTATAATAGTAGTAGAAGGCACGCGGAGTTTGAGGTAGGCGACACTGTTTGGAAGAGAACATATCCTCAGAGTGACGCCTCAAAATTCTTTATGGCCAAATTAGCTCCTAAATATGAGAGATGTATAATTAGGAAAAAACTTTCACCCTTAGTGTATGAATTGGAAGGCTGTAGTTCCGGTAAAAACCTTGGCACATGGCATATCAAGGATTTTAAATCACCATGTGGTGAGGATTAACTTGTTCTTATATTTTATTTTAATGTAAACATAAGTTTATATTACCTTGTAGTAGATGGTCGCAGTGTCCTTTGAGGGCTGTATATGCCTTGGGATTGCTGGTTTTCTTTTAGCATTGGTGGCTGTATATGCCACGGTGTTAGAACATTGTCAATTAAATATGTTTTACACATAAGTTTATATTACCTTGTAGTAGATGGTCGCAGTGTCCTTTGAGGGCTGTATATGCCTTGGGATTGCTGGTTTTCTTTTAGCATTGGTGGCTGTATATGCCACGGTGTTAGAACATTGTCAATTAAATATGTTTTACACTGTTTTTGCGATTCGTAGTGTTACACAGGTTCCTACTGTGTACACATTTGTGAACAACTTTTAAAGTAACAATTGACGGCTCTTTAAAAATTGTTGTTGGTCACTAGTGGTTGCAGGATTGACACTCTTGAAGAGTGTATAAACCTCCGGATTGCTGGTAAGGCAGCATAATGATAGTCCTGAGTTAGGAGGCCTTAATGGCGGGCGTGTAGGCTGCATTGATGGAAAACGGTTTAGATAGTATTTTTTTTATATAGGAGGCGAATAACCGTCACATTCCATTTAAGGAAGACGATTAGCCAATTATCATTCGTTTGTAGCATTTAGCTTTAATTTCTTTTGGTGTATTGTTTGTGTACCAGCTCAGCGTTATTCTCGGGTGACGTTGGTGTACGATTGGGTAGGGTGGTCTCCTATCTAATTATAGTAGGTCAGACTAGGATATTAGTACTTCAGCAGATACTTACACATTTCTACTCTTTTTGGAGCTTGTCTTTTACATGTTTTTAAGTGGATTAGACTCGCTCCAGTAGTAACACTATTTATTATGTTTCACAAGTTACATGGATAATTAAAAATAAGCCATAAACACGGGCGGAATTGTAGACCCGACAACCAAAGCCTACTACAATGTCGCCTAATGGAGCGGTATGTTACTCCATACTTGAAGTGTAACCAGAATTCTTTATTGTTGTAGGTATATACCTTAACTACCAAATCGTGCACCGGTATCTACGTTTATTTTTTTGTCTTTTACTTTTCTTTCTCAGTTCCTGTTTTCAGGGTTGTGGATTGTTGGAAGCGTGCTTGGTCCTTTTGAGTCTGCTTTGACGCTGGAGGGCCAGCGTCGAGATTTGCCCTATCGGGTCAAATCTCTGGTGGTTGGGGAGGTACTGTTACGTTGTTTTTTTTTGTATATAACATTTACCTGTTAGCATACGTTGTAAATTGAGGTTTCCAATATTGATCTCGAGGATTCCCAAATGAAATGTTCATTGTAGTTTGTGCAAATGACTTTGGCTTTCAATTTGTAAAAGTAGTCATTCCTTTATCTGTACTTCGTCACTGGACACTATAGTAACACTTTATGACGATAAATCACTTTTAAAAATCCTATTAAACAGGTTTTCACAATAAATTAGATCCGTCTTAATATCATATTATGCTGCGATTGTTGACATGCCAAATGTCATTCAGTTGAGCGTCAGCTTCTGACAGTTAGAGGCGACACCTAGCGGTTGCCGATTCGCAGTTGTAGTTTTAATCGATATTAGTTAATTTTCACATATTGACTGGAAACCATCGAAATAATATCGTAAAGACCAATCCTTAATAATTTTCAGCTTTTGGTTAAAATACATTAAATGGAAGTGGAATAATTTTTTTATTATAGACATTATTCTAGAAGCTTCGAGGAGCACACAATCCATATTTAGTCTGTGGTCTGTCAATGTTTTAGTGTTGTCAGGTCATACATTCTGAATTCGCCAAATGCATTACTGGAAAAGTTACCCACTCAAGACAAACTTTAGTGTTCGACATAAGAAATAATGAGTTTGTTGGCTTGGATCTTGAAAATTGTTATTGTTTCAGAGTCAAGGCTTCATGTTGGACAATTGTTAGGGATTTTAAATAGAATAAAGGAATTAAATATCTTGGTGTTGTAATTCAGTCATCTGTGCTCATAAAAGTTTTACCTGAAACAGGGGTGATTTCCTAGGTGCTCTGCCCAATTCCGGTTTGGAGCAATGACAGGACAATGAAAGGTCCCGAGCGTCTATTTGCGTTTGATCACGCTTGAGAAGCTACAAACAAATTTTATCCCATGTTTTAAAAGGTAAGGATTATGGTGTATTAGTGTGTGGAAGCGATCTCTGAGTCCTCCCCAGGTCGTTAAAAGGATATTGTAGTGATCCCTGGATATTTATTACAGGATTCCACGTTTAAAAAGGATTCGCGCATCAATTAGGCGGACGCCGTTCTCCAGCCGGTCGAATCTTGCAGCTAAGCGTTTTCACCCTTAACAAACCGTGAGTATTACACGCCTCGTGGGCAATCCTATTTCTTATTGTCGTAGGTCATTGTATCGTTTCTGCAAAAGGCCATATTAACCGGCTAATGTTTTAGCCTTTAGATTTCCTAGCTCGGTCACCCCTATTCCTTCTCAAGGAAAGTACTTTAGTTTCCCCTAATATAATAGGGTCCCCGTATTGTCGATTCCAGGTGAGGCAACCCGAGAGATTCGTCTCGCCGCCAGGATCTAGAGGCGCCTCTGGGACCTGGACGTGAGACCCGTTCCTCGAGTCCACTCAAAGCCTCCTGTGGAGACGACTGTGCGGTGGCAGAGTCCGCCTAGCGATCTAGCGCAGGCGGGACGGTTTTTTTTATATATAAACTTACTCCTTTTAATTTATTTTCTACCGGTTCATATAAGAACCAGTTTATTACCAGTCCGGTTTACAACATTGGAAGCCGGTCATCAACTACGTTTAGTTAGAGGACCCCGGGTTCGACACCTACAAGAACTGGAAAAATATTGAACATCTTCGTCGGCTCCGGGATCCGGGACTCTTCAAGTCCCTGGCGCCCATTTAATAATAGTACATTTTCACAATAACTGGAAGGTTGTACCTTGACATTTTAGTTGTTAATACTTAGGTTTAATCTTTAAAAAAAAGGAACAGAACTGTGTTTATCTCCAACCCCCCACCACCATAGTTCCACCGACTGAGGTTTAAGCTGGCTGGCATTAATTATCTTTTTATGTACTTAGATATAGACACGCGAAGCTAATTTCCGTTGTTGAAATAAACTTATGTTGTTTGGAACTGTTTTGTTGTTTCCTTGCATATCCATACCAACCCACCTTGCATCTGGGACTTTGTTTCTTTACCAATAGAGGGACAAAATCTTAAATGTAACAATTAGTACACGAATGTTTAGGTACCAATCAATGTAACTAAATCAGTTCCGTTTTGAAGTAACGACTACGTTCAACATATTAATAGCAGTCTACAATCAATTATAATCTTTTTTTTCCAAGGACTGCCTTAATGCAATTTAAGGTTAAATTTAAAACTAAATAATTATTTATAAAACATGAAGATACATTGAAACTGATTTGCTACCGATTTACCTCTTGGTTACTTTATTAACACTCAGTGTTATTTAAATTCGGCACGTACCTTATTTATTTTGTATCCTGGCAAGGTCGCCACTTGTACAGGTCACTATTAGGTTGTTAGGTACGTAGGGAATTTAGTAAAACAACACAGTTTGGTTTGAACGCGCACGACTTACTCGCCCGGCCGATCAGTAGAGAGTGTGCGGTCCGTGCAACGACTCACTCGACCGCACCCCACCACTGCCCGCCCCACCAGTAAGGCGTGTCGGTATTTATTGATACACTACAGGAGGGGTTATTAGTTTTCGAAACAGGTACTCTGACAGCCTTTGCGGCTACTTTAATATCCGGACCTCCACTATTAGGAGCCGGATTAACCAAAGCTCCAAAACCGTTTGTAGTGTAAATCATTCCGCAAGGATATCTACAGATTACATAAACAGTACTGTGGCCAAAGTTGCATAATAATGGACTATTTTCAACTAAAATCTTTGCGCCATGCTCAAAAATATAGAGCTCTATTCTAGACTTAATTTACATGAATAGCGAACGAGCGGCCGTTCTTTGTCTTTTAAGTTGCAATTAATTATTCCACTTTATGTAAATAAGCCTAGAGACGCGACAGAGTCGGACCTTCCTACCCTTTTTGCGGGCAACTAAAGCATGTGCCAGCTAAAAACTTAATATTTTATGCTAAGAGAAGCGAGTAAATAAAACATGGGCGAGCTTCAGCAAGCTCAGCTTTAATTTAATCTTGCAGCGAAATGGCACCTATATCTACATTTACTTTAGATAATATCAATGAATCTGACACCGAACGCGCGATGAATAGTGATGTAGTCACTTGTGGTTCATCCAATATAGATAGTATCGATCCGCGCCACTGACATAATGCGAAGGTCAGTGACTCCACCGATAAACTTCCCGGCACCAACAAATTATGAATAACCGTAATTATTGAATTGTGATATCAACTTGAGTTATTGCAGGATATTGAACAACGGACATCGATTAGCGAACAACTTGTATTAACATTTGTAACACGAATAAATCGATTATTATGATCGCTCCGATGTATCGATGAATAATTCAGTGGCGATGTCGATTAATCTTAATAACGGCGATAAAATTAGGTACGTCAGGTAGTTTATCTTTATCTGACGAAGACAATAAATTAAAGAGTGGTTAAGTCGACCACCCGTAAGGCGATTTCATAGAATAGAACCACGAATAATAAAACAACGTAGGGTGCGAGTGAAGTGTGTCATTAGGATTTCACCGATCTATTTTTGTTTGACTTCCTCGCTCAATGATGTTATTTTTGGATCAGTGTGAGTTAGTGGACGGATCATCGTAGATCAAAGTTTATTACTCGCTGAACGCAGTGCGTGTTTATACGGATATAAATGTAAAAAACCAAACAAGGAGGCGATACTCGTTATGTTCCAAATGAATGAACTCGTAAAAGTTAGGATGCTTGTATATGGACAAAAACAAACTTTTATAAGTGAAAGGGAATGTTGAGTATTTCGATAACGGATTTTGAAAATAGAACTTAGATAAAATAAATCCTGGATGGTATTCCGTGAAAACAGTTTCCAACATTCTGAACAACGGACATCAAAATATTAATCGTTTTGAGAGATTAGAAACAACATCTGAGCCTACGCTTTTAATGTTATTTGCATAGAATCCAACAATCAACTCCGACTCACTACATAGATTAGGCTGTTAAAAACTTTTACTACAATAAAACCACGTTATCAATTTCATTACGCAAACCGATCGTAAATACCCAACACTAACTACAGTGGGTGGTCGTGTACCCAACGCTAGATAAAAAGCCCTTAAAACAAAACACGGTCGCCAACCGTGCGAAAGAAGCTAAAACGGCAAACGCGAGAAAGATTAAAATTCTTTTCTTAGCGATTCTCCCTATAAAAGGAAGCCGCAAAAACTTGGCCGATTGCCAACAGGTTCTTTCTTTGAATCGAAGACGACTGGCGGACTTGAATTTATTTATTGGGGTTACCAGGGACATATGAAACGGAGCTAGTAGTACACTAATACCGTTTACGGTTATGTCTTGTGTTGTCACTGTTCGTCGTGAACTGAAGAAATGACAGGGTTAACCTTATCTGTCACTACTGTGGCCCCTTATAAACAAACCGAGGAATATCGCGTGTTGATTTATAGGCTATCATGATTTATTGATGTAGTTGGATCTCCTTTTATACCGTCTAGACGCTTTATTTTTGTAAAATCATATGTTTATTTTCTTATTGATATAGCAGTAATACGAGCATTCTTTTTACTAGTATTGTAAAATGTGGAATATTTTCTCAGAATTCAATTTCTGTTTGGTTCTTTTAACGAATAGACTAGACAGTGTTATCAATAATAACGCAGCTTGTATCGGTAAACATAGCTATATCATTAGTACCTCAGCTAGACCTAAAACAATTCGCCAAGTAAGTGACTAATTCCTATCTAGTTTCCCTGTGGCTGCAACATTTATCATTATAGCACCTTACATCAGTAACAATGCGTACGAAATTGCTCTGCTTGCTGCAGTATTCGAACCGGTTATGCAAGGTGCTGTTAATCCAACAGAAGCCACATTAATGGTTTCATCGACAGCTTCACGTTTAGCTTTGTTAAACGTATCGATATTTGAAGGAGTAACATTGCTGTAAATACATATTAGTACTAGTCACGAATCGCACTTACCTACTCCTATATTCCTTTGTTCTTGGTACTATCAATGTTGAAATTTCTACAAAATGGTGTTATTTGTAAAATAGTTTGCAAAATAGTTAAACAATAAAAAATAGATGTGCTTTGGAATTATTTATACGAACTAATTTATGTTCATCTGCAGAAAAAAATGTAAGTATGCCTTTTTTTTTTTTTTGGTGGGTGGAAAATCATCGAATAACCCCCCCCGCTCTTGGGCAGAGCGAAGGGGAGTGTCAGACTTCTACTGACTAAAAACCAACCCATGTTCCCTCTTCCTCGCCCTTGTGTCGGAGCCGCGGTAACTTTTCGATATCCGCAGCCCCGACGGGCGTCGGCCCTTGCGGGCCCCTCCTTGCTGACATCTCTTTGAGGCGCGCGTGGAACACGTACGCGCCGCCGACACGGTCTGTTGCCGTCATGACGACGGCCGGACGGCGAGCTAGCCCGTTACTCACCGTCCACAGGCCCGCGTCTACGGTGGCCGGAGGTCATCGCGTGACCCCCGACGCCCGGAGCGCCTTCCGCGGCGGCTGGGACGTTGAGAGGTTCTCTCCCTCTCTCGTTCCGCCACCTCCTTCGCTAGCATCACTGCTTCGCAGAAGGAGGCGGCGGCGTCCCATTCCTCCTCGCTCCGGACCATGGCTTGCACCAGGGCCGGACGCGAGAGGTCACCGCCGCCGATCGCCGCTACGAGAACACGGCGGGGCTCCGCCCAAGCAGGGCACACCTCCACAGTGTGCTCCACCGTGTCCTCCGGTCGATCCTCGCAGTGGAAGCATCCGGGCGTTTCCTCCCGCCTGATTCGGTGCAGGTACCTCCCGAAACACCCGTGTCCGGTGAGGACCTGCGTCAGACGGTAGGTGAGGGCGCCGTGGCGCCTCTCCAGCCACTCCTCAAAGAGGGGACTTACCGCCACTATCGTGGCGTGCCCTGCGCTGGGTTGCGACAGTCGCTGTCTCCATGCCGCCATGAGATCGCACCGGAGGTCTGTCCGCCGCGCAGCAATGTGCCGCGGCAGCAGAGTGACCCCCCGGTGTAGCGCCTCCGCGCGCCACTCATGTAGGCGCGCGAGGACTATCGCCTCCAGATCCCACGGCGGCAATCCGGCAAGGAGAATCGCCGCCTCGCGGGAGATCGTGCGGTACCCGCGGACAAGCCTTACGGCCATGACCTTTTGGGGCGCGTTCAGGTAGTGGACGGCCCGCTTCCTCACGGCACGCGCCCACACCGGGGCCCCGTAAAGGGCCATGGACCGCACGATCCCCGCATACAGCCTACGGCAGGAGGCGTTTGGCCCCCCCAGATTGGGCAAGAGCCACCTAAAGGCAGCCGCAGCCCGCTCCAGTCTGGGAGCCAAACGTCGGAAATGCTCCACGAAGTTCCACCGGCTGTCGAGGACGAGTCCTAGGTACTTCAAAGTACACTCGACGCCGATGGGAACCCCTCCCACCATTAGCTGGGATCCCGACGGTAGCACATTCCCACGTCCATGGAAGCCCATGGCCTCCGACTTGTGAAGTGCCACCTCGAGACCCAGCTGCCGGATCCTCTCAACGACTATCGCAACCCCGCGTGTCATGTTCGCGGCCGCCGCCTCGTGCGACTCCCCCCGTGCCAGCACCAGCGTATCGTCCACGTAGCAGACGACGCTGACGCCGTCAGGGAGGTCGGCACGCAGCACCCAGTCGTAACCGATGTTCCACAGGGGCGGCCCCAGAACCGAACCCTGCGGAACACCGCACGACATCTCTCGCCGGTTCCACTGTCCGTCTTGACCAGGGTAGATGACAGCCCTGTCTGTCAGATAGTCCCCGACTACACGACGAAGGTAGGCCGGCACCCGGTGATACCGGAGTGCCTCCCTGATGCAGCTCCAGGGCATGGTGTTGAAGGCGTTGGCGATGTCGAGAGACACCGCCAGGACCACACCGCCCCGAGAGACCGCACCCCCCGTCGTGAGGGCTCTCACGCGCATGATGGCGTCCACCGTCGAGCGCCTCTTGCGGAAACCGAACTGGTGTTCCGCAAGATCCGGACCCATTCCCTCAAGGTGCTCGGCGAGGCGGTTTGCAATTACTCTTTCAAAGAGCTTGCCCACCTCGTCGAGCAGCACAATGGGCCGGTATGCGGACGGCGAGTCCGCAGGGCGCCCGGGCTTCTGAATGAGGACCAGCTTCCCCGTCTTCCAACGACGCGGGAACTGGCCTCTCTCCATGCACGCGCTGAAGAACCCCTCCAGTCGGGGCCCAAGAGCCTCTGAGGCCAGGGCCCAGGCTTTGCCAGGCAAGCCATCGGGCCCCGGGGCGGTATTTTTGGCCTTAAGCCTCCGTACCGCCACTCTCAGGTCTACCCCAGTCACCTCCGGAATGTCGTCATCAGATCCTGATTGGTCCGCTTCCGGCACCGCAGGTGGCGGAGCCATTGGCGGGGGACGATGCTCCCCTCGCGAAGGGAACAGAACGCTCACCACGTCCTCCACGAGCTCAGGCCGGAGACTCTGCGTCAGCGGGGGGCCCCGGGTGCGGAGTTGATTCCGCACCACCTTATAAGGGCGCTCCCACGGATCTCTGTTGAGAGTCTCCAGCATCTCCTCGCGGGCCTGATCCTTGGCCCGCCGACGAGCCTCGGAGAGGGCGGTCTTCGCCGCTCTGTACCCTTCATACAGCTCCGCCTCCACGGCTTCCGCATTCGGAGGACGAATGCGGCGCCTGCGATGCCTGGTGTACCGGCGCCGCGCCACCACACACTGCTGACGCAGGTGCGACAGCTCTTGCGACCACCAGTACACCTGACGCCGGGCGCTTCCTGGCCGGACTCGGGGCATTGCCATGTCGCATATCTCGGACATGGCCTCCTGGAACCAAGCCGCCTCGGTGTTGACGTCGGCGGGCCTGGCTGGGGATGACCCCCAGGACCACACGATCGCGGCCTCCAGGAGGAGCTTCCGGTCCAGCTGCTTCAGCGCCCAACGCGGACCACTCGGGGTCTGCGGGACCGGCGCGCTTGGGGACTGGGCAGAGACCTCAAACCGGATATACCGGTGGTCGGAGTAGGTCTCCACCCCCTCCATGACGCGCCAGTCAGCGACACGCTGCGACAGAGCGGGGCTGGCGAACGAGATGTCCACCACCGACTCGCCCCGCATCCGCACACACGTGGCCACAGAACCCCGGTTCAGGATGTCCAGGCCTGTTTCCAGAGCCCAGCACTCGACCATCCTACCCCGCACATCCGTGTAACGAGAACCCCAAGCCAAGTTCTTGGCATTGAAGTCCCCGAGCACAAGTACGGGAAGGGAATAGCCTCCGATGACGACACTCAACTCCCTGAGGGAGTTTTGGAACTCGGCGAGAGTTCGGCTCGGAGAGAAGTAGACTCCCGCCACTACTATCTCCCCGAACCGTGCTGCTACGCACCCCTGACCCTTCCTGACCATCTCAAGGGCCGGGGTGCCGGCGGCGGCCGACGCAATGATGGTCACTGAGCCACTGAGGTCCTCCACCCAGTCTGGCCTGGGCGGGACGAAATAGGGCTCAGCGACCACGGCGATGTTGATCGACCACTGCGCCATGCTCTGGAGCAACAGATCCTGAGCGCAGGCGCAGTGGTTGATATTCGCCTGGAGGAGGCTTAATGGGGCCATTAATTAATGGCAGTCCATTTCAGCCCCCTCCGGGGCCCCCTCAGGCTTGGCGGCAGCGGCTTTGGCAGCCGCGGCTTTAGCGGCAGCGGCTTTGGCGGCAGCGGCTTTGGCGGCAGCGGCGGCTGCGGCAGCAGCGGCGGCGGCGGCAGCGGCGGCGGCGGCAGCGGCAGCGGCCTCGGCGTTGGCGACGGTGGGGGTGGTGGCGGAGGGCCTCCCTTTTCCCCTGGCCTTAGCGGGTGGAGCGCAGGCCTTGCTCCCTGCCCGGTGCTCGGCCGGCTTCCCAGCCGCCGCACATGCGTCGCAGTGCGGCGTGGCCAGGCAAGCCGCAGCCCAGTGACCGGGCTGACCGCAGCGGAAGCATAGTTCGCTGCGGTCCACCTCCGAGGTGCATCGGCACCCTACGTGCTGCCCCACGTGGCAGCGAAAGCACCTCAGAGGTCTGGGCTCCAGGAGCTTGACCTGCGCCCTCGACCAGCCCACCTTGAGGGTGCGGCCCTCCGCAATCGTCTTCGCCACCGTCACAGGGCAGCTGACCGTTACAGTCAGCATGCCTTCGCGGTCCGGGCGCAGGGTGCCCGCCTTGACCTGCTCGGCAGAGCACCCTCCAGCCGCGGTGACGGCAGCCAACACCTCCTCCTCGGAGACCGAGTCGTCCAGACCCACGATGCGCAGGCTTGCGCACTTGATGGGCCTGGACACCCGGACCTCGTCTGCATTTAGGTACGCCCTGAACTTTTCAGCCAGAGCGTCCGCCGACGAGGCGCTCGAACCCTCGGGGAGCTCCAACAATCGAGCCCCTGTAGCGGTGGGTCGAACTCGGAGGCCCCCGATGATCCCGAGCTCTTCGAGGTTCACCTTCTTCTTCAGCCCATCTATGACGCCTCCGTACTCCATGCCCTTACTAACCGCGTTTGGCTGCAGCGTTACCACTACAGCCGCGTTTTTCGGGGCACGGAGCCGCGCCGCAGCGCTCCGCTTTTTCTGCCGGCGCTTGCGTTCTCTCCGCCTGGCTTTTTGGGCAGCCTTTTGCTCCCGCCGCTTTTCCCCGGCCACCTCCCAACCTGACTCGCCCTCGGAAGGCTCAGGGGGTGGAGGGGGTGCCTTGCCCTTCTTCTTCTGGGCAGGCGCCTTACCCCCCTTCTGGGGAGGCGCCCTGCTCTTTGGAGGGGTAGGCTCCTTGTCCTTCGGAGGGGCAGGCGCCTTGCCCTTCTCTGGTTCGGGCGCCTTACCCTTCGCCTGGGCCTTGCCCTTCGGAGGGGGGGGTCCCGCCTTGCCCTTCTGAGGGGCAGCCGTCTTACGCGGTTGCGCTGGGGCCGGCTTCCCACCTGGCTGAGCCCCGCCCTCAGGCTGGCTGGATGGCCCCGCCTTAGGGTTACCGGCTGCCGCGCCCGCATAGGTCTTCGCCCCCAGGGAGGGCCGAAGAACTATGCCCTCCAATAGGGAGTGCCCCCTCTCGAGGTCAGCCAGCCTCTGCAGAACCAGGTTCAGGTCCCGGTCCCCAGCAGCCAGGGGCTGGCTTTGCCCGCGCCCGTCTTGAGGCACCTCCTCAGGGCCGGCTCCTCGGAGCTTGGCCAGGTTCGCCTGGAGCCTCGCGTTCTCCTTCTGGAGACGCTCTATGGACACCGCCTGGCGCGTGACCTCCGCCCGCAGAACGGACACCTTGTCCGACGGAGGTCCGCCACACAGCGCCTCCGCTGCCGCCACAATGGAGGCCGAGGCCGCGGCGATCGCGGCCTTCTTTGAGTCGTGGGTCCTCTTAAGAGAGACGCCATGTATTGCGGCCCCCACGATCTCCGCAAACCCGGCCAGGCGCTCACCAACGGAGTCGCCGCCGGTGACCTGGTCTCCACCAGTGTTGGCCTCAACACCGGTCTCTGGCTCACCAGGCTCACCGCGCTCTCCACCGGTCTCCGTCTCGCCGCCAGAAGACGACGACGACATGACCTTTCGGCCGAGATGGATCCCTTCTCCGGCGTCCCCCTTGGCTCGCCGGGCAGCCTCCAGGGAAGCGGTACGCTTTCCCCGAGGAATTTTTCGGGCCGAGGTCAGTCGGTCCGATCCGCCGGACGACGACTCTTCGGCTCCGGCTCCGGCTCTGGGCCGCTTAAGGAAACGCTCTGCGTTTTCCTTAGCAGCCCCCGAAACCTCGCGTCCGGAGCCCGCCAAGCTAGCGCCCGACCCGGAGTCAGAATCCGACCCCGAATCTCGTCGCCGCTCAAGCGAGCTCCCCCGCCAGAGTTTGCCTGGAGACTTCTCCCGGCACTCGCCCGACACCTTGTCAGGCACATCTTCAAAAACGTCATCAAAAACGTCACTACCGGTCTCAGGACTTCCAGACCGGGAGCCTCCTCGGCTCTTGTTGCCACTGGCAAATGGGTCCAAACTTTCGTTGCCCCCCCCAGAATACGAGGGGCTTGACGCCTCCAAAGGAGACGTGGCGGATTCTCCAACTGCGGAGCAGCTGGTACCGCCCTGGGGTAATACTATTTCGAGAGTTTGTTTATGCATTTTTGTTGTTCCTTTTAAAGGGTATGGTCCCTATCTCCTCCCAGCGTCTCTCCCTCCGCCTACTCACTGCTCTCACAGTCACGTCTGATGAGCAGACGCGAACCAGAGAGCAGCGAGTAGGGATTCGTCCTGCGACAGGCGCGCCGCCCGAGGACCCGAACACTGTTCACGTCTCCGGGCGACGCGCCCCCCGCGTGTCCCTCTTTGTCTGGTCTCTCGCCTTGGACCTTTCCGGCATGAGTATATCTACCGGCAGAGCCCCAAGGGTCATTGAGACACGCAAGCCCAACCACGACGGCAACGTGGGAACACTCCGGTGGGATGTAAGTATGCCTATGATACAACTGTAAAATTGTACTGCATCAGTTTTAAAAATACATTCTCAAATTGTATAGGTACAAGAAATTAGGAAGAATACATACGTACTAAAAATAGGTACATGATAATCCAATTACAGATTCTAATTAAATTATTAGTAAAAAACAACAAAGCTAAACACACCCCACTAAACCTCAAAAGGCCATAATACCGAACTCGTATATTGAAATCAGCAATTTTCTTCATTTCATCTTTTTTCATCGCTTCGATGCCTCTCTCCCACATTTTCATTATTCTGTACTTAGGCTAAAAAGCCAGAGCCTTTGTTCGAACCGTCTTCCCAGCCGTTATGGGGAGCTCCTTCATCCTAATTTACATGAATAGTGCGCAGAAGGTTTGTTTAATGCGCTATTTTATTAGTAGCTGAACGTAACTAACGAGTTTGTTTACTTGATGGCTTGTTGTGTAAGTATTACTTATGGTTTCTAGGATAGTCTTGGAGAACCATGAATTTCAATTAGTTGATGATTTAAGTGAAATGCCTATGTTCACTAAACTAAAAGATTTCGGCCTTGAAAACGGTAATTGTCATTTTCCGTAGTCACCTTTAGTTAAAGAAAATATTATAGACGGATATATCAGAGTGATTGATAAATTGTCATCAGAGAGGCATCTAATGACAAAACAAGAACAGTTCCTTAGTGTAGATTTTTTATCATGATACACTTCATCACTCAATGTATAAAGCCTCCCCGAAACCGTGCTACAACAGTTATAACCGCCTCCTTTTTGCATCAGGTCTGACCAAGATAGTAAAACTAGCTGGAGGGCCATCCCATACTAGGCTTCAAAATATGCTACTTCTTCTGCAGCTATGACGTATTACATGACACAGAACATTAATTCCCTCGTAATGATCTCGGAAAATTAAATCAAATACAATTACGTTCGTAGTACGCACCATGCATATCGTTCACGTTGATCTTTCGTAGTTGATATGCAGAATACGATCGGTCTCGAAATTATTCGTAAGTACCGCTTAAACGAATAACGTAATGAGTCAGAAACTCACATAATACATTAACCTTTACTCGAAAACTGTAATTGTTTTAACCAGAATCCCTTTTTAATTTCACTAACTGATTTTTAATGCGAGAAAGTAATACCTACGTTCTTTTTGGAAGCAGCCATTTTGTTTTGTCAATATCTTCATTATTTATCGCTCAGCTCTTGTTAAGGTAAAAGCTTGTGTAATGAATCTACACTTTGCATTAATTTCCAAGAAAAGTGTTAGTGCTTGAGTTTTCTTAAAAGAGGTTTAAATATTCCGCTTTATTTAAACTAGCTTCGGAGTTAGATGCTAAGTAATGCCCACTTTGAAATACAGTTTCATAATAAGCAATTTTAAACGAGTTGTTTGTAATCTTTTTTCTGTTGTTGGCATCTAAGTTGGTTGGTTGTTGTTCTTTTAAGAACCAGCGGAGTATGGTAAATGAGAGCAATTAATTAGCTACGTTTTATGAGATTGTTTAAAAATTATTTGTAGATACGTAAGGTATTTAATTTAATATGAAACGACTATGAATGATAACAACATGAATGAAACAGAAGTGGCTTAGATTAATAGATTAAAAAAAAAAACGTGTGGCACTCGGAGACTGCCGCGGTAAAGCTATTGCATAGCATTTTTTTATCAATTATTTAATTTGACAACCTCAGTTGACAACCTTGTTATTTTCCGTAACCATAGCAACCTGGTTGAAATATTTTCGTTACGGAATTTCTGGATTCGCTCTCCACGCTCAAGGCCCGCGATAGAAGCTATGAGTCCATGCATGAAATTGGGCACATTAAAGAGAAAATTCTGTGACTGTGATTTGTTTTGTATTATTCTTAAAGGAAAATCATAGATTAAAGATATAATCAAACATTAATAAATAACCCATATTACATAAAATGTTCACCGACACAACTTATCAAATAAAATTCCCGAACAACCAAAACTCTAGCAACCAGATTTCCGTGTACAAAAAACCACAGACAGTTTGAAACCAAATAAAAAATGCGACAGCGTTCAACGCTTCACATGCTGACATTTATGTAACCCAGTGTGGATTGCAGTTTTTAACCAAACGGACTAAAGATCAATCATCATCAGAGATCGAAATTATCACTGAATATTTTTTTAACCTTACATAATTATATAAGTAATATTAATTGGTTTTAAAAAACATAATTTCACAAGTCACATCATCACTATCACTATCACTACATAGTATAAAACAAAGTCTCTTCTTTCTCTGTCCCTATGTCCCTTTGTATGCTTAAATCTTTAAACCTAATACGCAACGGATTTTGATGCGGTTTTTTTTAATAGATAGAGTGATTCAAGAGGAAGGTTTTAATACCTTTTTTGCACCCGTGCGAAGCCGGGGCGGGTCACTAGTATAATACAATTAAATTTTTAAAACTAGGCGAGGGCGGTGCTTCGTTACTACTCTGAGGAGAAACAAACTTAAGGTAAGTCCAGACATGTTTCCAGTCATTGGAGGACCAATCAATTAAGTGTCTGTTATAGTCTTTGATGAAAGAATCACACTGATTCGAGTTGATCAGTCCTGTCAAGACCCACAGAACAGCTTACGCCTGGCGCATTGAACGAGTTATTCCGCTCTGATCCCCTAAAACTGATACCCTAGGGGATCCGTTTTATTGTAAATTATTTTCTATTCCGGTCTGATCCCCCGTAAAAGAATCGGATACCCTGACACATTTTTAGGACAGTCAGCACCAAAATATTGGTACAGGTTCTATTAGATTAAAAAAAAGAATATGCAGTAAAGTTAAGTCAAACTACCAGGAGAACAGAAGTAGGAAGGAGGTATTGGAAATTGGAACAGCTTTATTTCGAAACTTAAAAATCATTCTCGGATATTATAGGGAGGTATAATATGCGTTAATTGCTTTCTTGAAGTTAAGGCAGAAATACTCTACCTATTCCGTATGTGTATGATGATCTTTGATCATCATACACATACACAAATGCACTTACGACTGCTGGTGACATAAATTATTCAAGCTTCAGCCACGGGTCGATAACCCAGACATCGTGAACGGGGAAACATTATGATTTATTCAGAAATTCTCTTACTAAAAATAGATACTGAAAGCCTTTAGTTCAGGGATACTACACTTGCCGAAAATAAAGTGGCATATTAAATTTGATGCAGAAATACACGATGCTTAACCGGTAAAGTACCCTGAATATTTTTTATGTAATACACGAACCAAATTACGCGACGCAAAATGGACTTTTATGACTCTAAGATTTAATTCATTCAGGTTTTAGTGGTCATTCGAATTTCCAGTAAAACAAGAAGTCGAAGTCAATTTATACAGTGCGTAGTTTTGATAGATAATAAAGAATGAGTTTGTTCTGTCGCGTAATTTCCGCCAGACGTTTCGCTACTTAAAGTTTTCGCAAAGCTTTACTTAAACTTAAAGTTTTCGCAAGAACTATAATACTACAACTACTACTTTACTATCTATCTTTGACTGCCTCGTTGGTCTAGTGGTCGCAAGCGCGACTGCTGTGCATGAGGTCCTGGGTTCGATTCCCGGGTCGGACAAAAAGTGCTATTGTGTTTTTCATTAGAAATTTTCCAGTAGTAGCCCGGAGTTTGGAAGTTGGCGGTATAATACCCCCGTGCCTCGGAAAGCACGTTAAGCCGTTGGTCCTGCGCCTGATCTCTCTCCGGTCGTGTCGGATTGCCGTCCCATATCGGACTATGAGAGATAAAGGAACAGAGAGTGCACCTGTGCCTGCGCACACACTTGTGCACTTTAATATGTCCCGCGCCGATGGCTAATCTCCACTAAGATTGGCCGCCGTGACCGAAATCGGTCAGGAGGTATCTATAATACGTTTTTTTTTCCAAAACAAGACACAATTTTCGGCATTTCTAAAAGTAGGTACCTACTTATCTATGCACACTGGATTTCTGTCGCATTATTTCGGCTAGTGTACTCGCACGACTAACTTCACTGCCTAGATCAAACTCACCAAGATTGGCGTAGAAATGCATAAATTTAGATTGTGTGAGTTCGTTTTTAAAATCTAAAAGCTTTTGGAATATCTTAGGTGAGATAAGAACCCGGTCTCACTTGAGCTCCAGCTATCGTGATAGTGATGCTAAGCGAATGGTTTTTTAGTTGAGTTCCTCGGTTCAGATTAGTCGATTATTCCGTAGAGGTAATTGAATAGGTACGTTGATTTAAAAGGTATTTATATCCTAGGAAATATTTGCAAGTTAATATTCTCTGTCAAACATGAATGTTTAAAGGAGTAAAATGAGGAATGAAGCTTATTCAAAGCAGCGATAGATATTTTGCGTTTATGGTGAATAGCTCGAAAGTGTTTAATCTTCAATCGGTCCCTCATTACTGAGGATCGTGGTCACTAGACCCCTTGAAAAGGCTGCCTCCATCAACACCGGCCCAAAGTTGCCATAACCACTGAAATTTGCTCGAGGACGTAGCTTCTTTTACTTGGTCGGACTATCGACACGAAAGTGTATAATAAAATGATAACAGAAGCGACTGGTTTATATAAAGTAGGTCAGTAAAGAGGAGGAATGCTGTGGGGACTACAATAATTATGAATGAGAATTACGATGCCAAGAATAACAAGAATCAAGCAACACGTACAATCTGTTTTATAGAACACAAAATAGCTTTAACAGTAACACTAAAGCCAGTACGAAGAAATTCCCTTTCCGAGAAAATCGATACCGCAGCTATTAGCTCTAAACCTTTTACTGAATCAACCACTCCATCTATTTTAAATATATCTTCGAATCCTGATTCGATTTTAAATTTGAAAAGGAACATTGAAAACCAATCAGAGGCCGTTATCGGAGTACTATCAATCTATTTTAAAGTAGGAGACAAGGTAGGACGCTATGCTAATGAGATTGACATTGATGAACAGAATAATTGACTGCACTGATTTATTCCTGCTTTATTTAACATAGGAGGATGTATTTGCAAGAGATTTGTGTGACACAGGTTGGTAGTTGAAGCTTTTGAGGAAGAAGTGGTTGCTAGCGGCCAGATTTGCGGTGTCATTACTGGCTTAAAGTAACTGGTACTTAGAAGTTTTTAAACTGACATGGTCACTATACATTAATAGTGTTAACACTGATAACGGGACATTTACCATGTTTCTTTTTGTTTTATGTTTCCGAAATTTATTTTGGCGGGTGTTTATGAGCAGACAAATCGGACTACTCTCTTTCTTGTCCCTTTTTGGCGCTCGATAGCGCTACCTCTAAAATACAAATACTAAACATGGTAAATATACCGTTTCCAGTGTTAATGATAGTTTATTGGTACTTTGTGTCGTTTCATCATTAACATAACTATTAGGCAAAACGTATACGTCGATCCATCTTGTTCTTCTTGCATTGAACGGATTCAAACGACCTCCGCGCTGTAGGAGGCCATATTAAAAGATCTATGGACAAAAATGTAACTAATCATCAAATATCTAGAATAAAATGATTTAATACTCCACTAAATATTTAACACAAATATCTTCTGGAAATAAGATACAAGATAAGACAAGTATCTGCGTGGGTTTATTTTATGTAAATATTTCACATAACAGGCAGATAATAATATGATAGAGATTCTTGAATTGCATTTCAATCGGCTGTAGATTTTATCGTCTTTAAAGATTTTACTTCGCTGTGTTTCGTGTAATCATAATGTTCCGATTGAATCCATTTGTTTTGTTTATAAAGTAGATTCACAGTAATAAGATAAGAAAACATGGTTTTGCTATTTGGTTCCCATGAGCAGAAAGCTTGATCCTAGGTTTTGCACACTTATACTAACATCTCGTGCTATTATGTATATTCTAAAATAAAAATGACAAAAAAAATATGAATGTGGACGAGGCAAAAGGAGTATGTAAGGATCGTAGCGGGTGGCGTTCTGTGGTTTCTGCCTACCCCCATGGGAAAAGGGCGTGAGTTTATGTATGTATGTATGTATTTATATTCTAAAATATTATTTTTAATAAAGGTATTTTGTGTGATGTGTTTTTTTGAATTGTGTGAGGAATAATAATATTATGAAAGAATAAATTAATATGAAAGGGCGGGAAGATAAGGATGCGTCTTTTGAATATATTTGGTAACGATACACATAAAACATACCTAATTATTAACATTATTGTTCATATTATTGGACCCTTTCAACACAAGAACAATGACATCTAAAATTGGCTTCATGAAAATAAACGGAAACAATCCAACTCCAATTATGGTTACTTTCATGGAATATGCCTTACCAATTTGCCTTATTTCTAAGACAAGCTTATTAACCCTCTTTTTGGGGTTTGCCGTAGTCGGTTAATAGAATTGACAAATCTGCGAGTATAAATCTGTGCAAATGAATAAAATTTGAGTGTATGTTTGTAATAGATTTTTACTCATTTTTATTATACTTTTTTTTCATTATTGTCTGTTTGTTCCGGCTCTACCGATATTGACGGGATTTTTACTGGTATACAGCTGAGGCATTATAAGGAGTTACTAAGAATATTTTGATATGAAAATAATTAGAGCTCTGTACAAAAACTCGCTGCTGGGCTGTGGATTTTGTGATCAATAAATAAATAAACTCTTGAAATTGTTAACAAATTCCGATTGAAATAGGGAAAGTATTTTTATAATAATCATTTCACGCCGATGAATGCCGTGAGTACAGCTATAATAAGCACCAATAAATTATAAAATATCTCCAAAAGTTATGGTCGTTACCAAAAACGATCCCTGTATTTCCATTCTGGCGAGTCGCAAACCATCAACTCAGTTGTTATTTACGCCCACTAATCTTTTTTTCCGGTATCCATTAGTTAACATCGCTTCCTAGTATGTCATTTGTGCCGTTATAATTGACGGTTTAAAAATATAAGCTGCCAACCTGCCTTGCATGAAAGTTAACAATTTATTTTAGGAAAGGAAAAATATTTTCTGCGGTGTGAAAAATACTGGGAGGATTACTTTTTGCGAACAATTCAAGCCGTTTCGAAATTGGTTATTTCATTTTTATGATATTATTTAAAAAGTTATTTACTTTTTTGCACACAATTTTACATTTAATTCTCATATTTTATGAACTTTGGTATAAATTAGCCATTATTCGTCATGAATGCCCACTGCCTGTTATGTGATCTTTCTAGTTATTCTTAAGTGCTTGCATGTTAACGTATTTATATTTTAAAGGTTAAGCCTTTCTTGAGTTAAAATAACGTTTAGAAATAAACCTAGCTGGTGTATAGTCGATGGCTCAACCTATTGTATTTTCTTCGTGAAAACTCAAGCTAGCCCCACAACCAGGTCGCAGACAGATTTACCACCATTGATCTCTCAAACAGAGATATTAAACTCGAATAAACAGGATCCATGATCAATAATCAGAAACGCGATATTCAAAGCAGTCTCGTTGTCGTTAGTCTATAATCATTGACCAGACCACAGTCCTCGATATCATTTCAAAGCCTGACTTAACAGAAGTAACGTTCCGTCTATAAGCGACAGGTATACCATTAATACCATAGTTTAGTCCATTATTATCTAACCTAGAGTGATACAAAACAGGACAATGCATTACAAGTAGCCGGAATGACTTGAACTCGATCGTTCTAATCTTTACTATCGACCCCGATCGAGACAACGTGTTAGCTTTGTCATAGAGTAAGAATTTATAGAAGCGAGACTTTCGTTCCGTTCGCGTTGATTTAACTGCGTAGGATACGTTCAGCAGTTGGAGGATTATTTTGTATCGTGCTGGGCTTTTATGATGTTCTATCATCTACAGAAAAAAAAAACCAGATTTAAGCTCGCACAAATGCACTTGGATATCGGTGGGCATTAGAAAAAACACTAATTAAGGATATCACTAACATATTATTATAATCTGTAAGTGACAAGAGACGACTGCAACGCTATTTGAAATCAAATTTATTATACGTATTTATAACCATTGTTCTGATGCTACCATCCCTTCATATCGATTGGAAATGACAGATTGAATAATGATTTGAATAATATATTCAGTGTTTTATGGTGTAAGCGATCTGAGCTTGTTTTTTGTTGTTGTTGCGAACATTGTCAGAAATCGCATAGGATAGAGAAGTTTGCAAGTGTCTCACTGCTGGGAAAAGGCGGAGGCCCATCCCAGGAGTGAAACACTTGACAGAAAAAAAAATGTGCAAGTGGGTTTAAAAATGTCTTTTTTCGGTATTTTTATTTGATACCAGGAGTTCCCACATTCAAACCAGTGGATACACTCGAACGCAAAATCGGTAAGTCAAAATATAATAATTAAGTTTAGGTGTTTAATCTTAATCAAGATCGAAAATCTTTTTAAATTAGGGTGCGCTTCTCTACAGTTTTATTGTTCTATGTCCCTGTTTATGTTTTGTCTCGCGTGAATCAAACCTTTATTTATGTTGAAGTCAGTCGATTGACTTGTTTCGGAAGATATAAACTTTAGGTTTTACGATTTACTTATTTTTACTTTTCCTTAGAAGTAGTTTTCGGTCAGCGTTACTCAATGTAATAGAGACTTTGTGGGCTTGTAAAATGATGTTGTAATGTTTGTTTTGAACATCGAACATTGTTCTGAAACATTGTGCTTTTGTTTACGGAAACTATTTGATGTTTATGTGTTACGGTATTCGTGTTTGGGAATTTCAATATCCATGCCGTTCATTTTTTTTGTTTTCTTTTGGTAATCTGAATAGATTTAATAAAATCCCTGTTAGTTTTTATCGTGATTGTTTTACTTTAGATAGGGACCACATTTTATGATACCAAATTTTTAAGTACCGTAATACTGTACTAGAATAGGTACTGAAAGAGAAATGGTTCAATTCTTAACCTCAAACAGTTTATTGTCCAGCAAGCAGCAAGGCTATTATTGTCCATAAGCACTTTAAGAACCGCTGCAATAACTATTAAAGCTGTTGGCTAAGCTTTACTATCCTTTATCTTTGGCAAATCATAAATTTAACGATAGTTGGAAAAGTTATTGCATTGAAAAACGAAAGTAATTTTGAGGTAATAGGCGAAATGTTGATGATCAGTTATAAAAGCGTGTTAAAACAGTCTTTGTATAGTCTCCCTGATCGTTTTCTGTCACGGCGGCCAATCTTAGCAGAGATAAGTCATCCACACAAAAGTGTGTGCTGTGCGCACTCAAAGGTCCTTTTCTCTCATAGTGCGATGGGTGATCCGATACGCGGAAACATATCAGGCACAGGGCCAACGGCTTAGCGCGCTCTCCGAGGCACGAGGGCAACATACCCCCAACTCCAAAATGCGAGTTTCTTCTGAAAGATTCTTAGGGCCAGTTTCACCGGTTACGGATAAAGTGTCAGATAGTTATCTGACAGTTATCTGACAGATAATGCTATCAAAAGTTGTAGTTTATCTGGCAGATAAGTTCCGGATAGGCTATCAGGGACTTATCAGCAAGTGGTGAAACCGGCCCTTAATGTAAAACCCCTTTAGCACTGTTGCTCGACCCGAACATATCAACATCCCAGGACCCCGCGGTCAGCTGCCTCACTATTGCTTATCGTTTGTTTGAAATAATTCAAGATACTTTAAAATACGTCAAAAACTTTAAAAAACGCTGTCCAAAAGTAATTGCTTCGTTGAATTAAACGTTTAATGTAATACATATTCAAAACACACGCCACAGTAAAATAATAATCGTTAGTATGTAAATGAACTAAGTTCTACTTAACGTGACCCTTTCGGCCTCATCTATGCGTTCAATTGTAACACTAGTAACGAGATTATAGAGGGTTATAATTTTATTACGATTTTGAACTTTCACTTTAGAGCTAAGCTGTTGTTTCATGAATGTGCTAGCTGATAAAATATATGAATTTATAGTTTGTGATTCATAATCAGGGAGTTGGTTTTGTAAATGATTGCGATAAACAAAGGTCCAGGGTCCAGGGTAATCAATTTCTTTCAAATTCAAATAGTGAGTTTTATTTTACTTACTTTATCAACTTACGTACCTATGCGAATTAAAGTCGTGTTGTACGTTTTTCGGATTTCCAGTGATTTACCTATAGAATAATATATGTTTTTTAATCGCCTGTACTGTCCCATTGCTGGGAAAAGGCCTCCCCAAATTGCAATGTGCTCCTCGAACCAGAATTATCCATTACCAATTTATAAGCACAAAGGTTTAAGTTTAAACGCTTTTGAAAACCTCAACCTTGGCTTGTAAAACATGCAATTCGTTTGCAAACAATACGATATCTTGTTTTGACATTCGCATTATCTTGTTTTTCAACAATCCGGTGATACTTTGAGATTTATTTCCTTTCCAACATTTCTGTTTGTTATGTTTTTATCCTTTTTTGTATTTTCTGTGTGCATAAATAAATAAAAAAAAATTAAAAAAAAAACTGCTTTATTGGTGTAGTGGTTGCAATCGCGACAGTGTGTGTGTGATCAAGTTCCAGATCATAGGACAAAGTGTTATTGACTTTTTCTATCAGGAATTTCTCAGTAGGAGTTTGGATTTCTGTCTGGTTTATGAAAATACTAGCGACCCGCCCCGGCTTCGCACGTGTGCAAATGGATGTTATTATACATATAAACCTTCCTCTTGCAACACTCTATCTATTAAAAAAACCGCAGCAAAATCCATTGCGTAGTTTTAAAGATTTAAGCATTCAAAGGGACATAGGGACAGAGAAATCGACTTTATTTTATACTATGTAGTGATGCTCGCCCCCTATTACATAGAACTTAAACTGAACTGGCGAAATGTGGGTGTACTCATGGATACACCTCTGCCTGACCCTTTGGCGATTACAGACGTGATGTTACGTTATAAAAAAAGGGAAAATCTGAAGAACTGAATGACCCGCGTTGAGAAATCATCAAAAGAATCTTTTCTTTCGTAATCTAATACTTTAATGACCTTCCTCCCATTAAATAGCTACATGATACTCTAAAGTTGAATGCAGAACGTAGACACATGAAGCCATACATTTCCAGTATAACATGGCCTTGCTATGCATAGATTTCCAATACAATGATAGATCCGCATAAACTGGTTTGTATAGCTCGATAGGTTGCTGTGAGTACAAAAAGAAAATAATGAATTTTCGTAGTTTATAACTATAGAAATCCGGTCATAAATTATTTTCGGAGATGCTTATTAAAAATTAAAGATATTATAATCCTTTTGGATATTTTTAATTTTTATGCTACGGAGTTCTTAATTGAAACCGACGGTTTCAGTGCCGTAAAATTAAAATTTAGTTCTGTCTGTGGTGGCCTTTTAACTTTATAGTATCTTGACGCTTCTTTTGTGTTTTATTGCGTAGAACTTTTAGTAGTTACACGTGCGGTTTATGGATTTAAAATATTTGGCGGGCACGCGTCTTGCTTGCCACGCCAGGAAATAATTTTTGGGGCTGCGTACCAGGAGGAATCTTCAATCCAAAGACGGTTTAGATACACACTTTTTATTGTACAGCTTTGGGTACACAACCGTTGTTACATACAATGTTTCTTATAATTACTTTATTAATTAAATAATTGAGAGGGAAAAAAACGTGACCGCACAGGTTAGTTCTTAGCTGGCAAGGGAAGCCGGAAGCAGTGTGGTGTTGCCACTACAAAAATATTACAACATTGTTGCCAATTAATGATACTTAAATTTTACTAGAAAAAAAAATATTTTTATGTTGTTGCCAACAATATTTTTGGTAACTTTAAAATTAGGGCATCATCATTATCATGTCTTCCCCTGGTTCCCTGGTTCATCTCTTCCCCTTATCCCAATTCATTTGGGGTCGGCGCAGCATGTCTTCTTCTTCTTCTATACTTCTCTGTTTTTCGTCATGTCATGAGACACCTCCTTTTTTGCCATTCTGTATCATTCTTAACATAGTCCATCCATCTTTTTTACATACATTTTAAAATTATGTAGGTATGTAAAAATAATCATATTTTGCCGGATATGCATCTCGACTTATGTCACGTAAACAAGTGTTTATATTGTGAAGTGTAAGCGACACAACAGTAATATGGATAGTTTCGATTTTCAGCATGAGTGAGCGAGGATTTATTCTATTAATTTTGAATCACTTGACTATTTACCAATTTTATTTATTTTTATTTTAATTGTTGATTTATGTGTATTATTATTCTTTGTATTTTAATTATAATGCAATCTTATGGTCTTTCGACCTAATTTGTACACCAGCCATGGTCAAACATGTTGAGCCAAAGACATACCTTAACACCTATATTGAGCATACCATGTAAATTATCTACACGTGTTTTTGCAAATAAATGAATTTGAATTTGAGGCAATAGGTATTATTCATTGTCTCACAAATCAGACCCATGACCATATTTTTGACGCACGAGTTGTAATTAACTTATTTAAATAATTGGATAGTGATGTTCCTTAGTCGCTCCACTTAAAATACTGGTATTCAGCTGCATTCGGTTAGACTTGATGCCGATCCCAACATAGCTTGGAAAATGTAAGCCCTAAGGTAGACTGACAGAAAATGGCCAAGGCATTATTTAAGTCCGCCTTTGTACGGTTTTTTACTTTGTACATAAAGTTTTAATAAATAATGGTTAGTGATGTTTTTAGCGACAAAAGATTTTTGTCGCTAAAAAACATCACTAACCATCTATTTTAAGTCAAACATCTATTTTAAGTCCTTCAAAGATTTTCCACTAGACGAAACCACTTATTCAACTTCACCCAGTTAAGTACGTCTATGAAAGCCACTTGCGTCACCTTTTTTCGATGTCCATAAAATTCTAGCTCGATTTCAAAAGCATAACTTTCTGAACAGGACTTAAACCATAAACGTACACTTCGACCAACTTATCTGTGCAAGTGGGAAAACATGGAACTAAAATAAATGTACTAAGTTTGACGTAGCTATGCATTTTTTCTCGACCAGTGGCGCCACCGTGAAATGGTCATACTGTACCTCAGCCACTACTAGCAAAAAAGGTAAGGTTCCTCGCGACAGCCTTCTAAAAATAAACCCGGTTGGTATATTACACTATCAATTTTTATTAGTTTATTTCTGTCGACCACTTTCTCGGAACCTGTATTATGGTATGCTCACCATCATTCAATGTTAAAATGAGTAGTAAAAAGGCTATGAATTATTGGGTAGCGGCTTGAGACAAGGTGTAGACGACATGATTTTTATTTGCGATTTTTATTTATTTTGTGCGAAACAATTAAAGTTTTTATTGATATGCATATCTTGAATGCTTTTTTCCAGTTTAACGACTAAGATTTTTTTAATTCCTACCGGTTCATGAGAAATTCTTAGTACTATTTTTGAGAGTCACTGCGTGGGATCCAGGTAGTTTTAGTGATATTTCTGAGTTAGTACTTTAATAAAAGACCTCCTTCAAAAGAGTCTGCTTAAAGACCGACTGGCAAGCCGTCCGAATTTGACAACTCCTTATAGAACCTTCTTGACGAAATAAAAGTAATTACACTAGAGTCTGCACTGAGCGACTATACTTGGCCAGTTATAATACTTGGTGTAACTTACTCAATCAAGTATCCGAATGCATCGAATTCTGTAATAGGTAACTAAGCTCTCGATGTAACCGATTCCCTCAGATCGTGTGAATTAGTCGTAATATAGATTTTCCATTTACATAGTTTCATAGTACTAATTAAATTGTTTCAAAATTGGATGCACGTCACGTATCGGCAATTTATTTTTCTTTTTGGGCTACGGTATGGTCTGGTTTTTTTCGAAAAACGACAACTTAGTCTAAATTTTACAAACTACTCTAGCTCATCATCCTATAAGAATAAAGTCCTAAGTTTTATCCCATTTACTAATCGGCTAACATATTATTATCACAAAATAAATCCCCATTTACCACCATTGTATTACCAATTTATCACGAACTAATCCTTTTAATCAAACAACATGACGCGCAGATATCGAACCCCTACTCCAACTTTCTGCAATAATAACATGCAATCCATACTAGTCACCCCGATCGTTTTAAATACAAGGCAGTGTTGGTAGGTTGGGGAGCTTTTCCCTTTTTTTGGGGAAAATAATCTATCTAGGTGAAATGTAAGTCTTGGAGCTGTTTAGTCAATCAAACACTTATTTTACAGCCATATTAGTAATTAACCGACTTCTTTATAATATTCTTTTCTTGCGGTATGCCGATTGCATAATTCTTATGGTCGTTCGTGAACCCCCGTTTACGGGCAATACATACCATACACCTACTTACACTAACACAAAAATTAAATACCAAGTAAAATCTTTAAGGCTGAACACAGTTGTATATTTTCTCTCGGTTTCTTTCATTTCCTGTTTTCTTAAAAAGTTTTGGTAATAAAACTACAGTTTCTTGGAAAAAAGATTGAATTTTGGGCAAATTAAGACACTAGATCTAGCAACCCCGATACAAAGTGTGTGTGGGTAGTTCTCGATAGCCAAAGTGTCACGGATAGAAATTGTTTTATCGCGACAATCGGTCTGCAAGGAGATTTATGCTTGGGAAACAACAAATAGTGAAATAAATGGGAACAAATTGTTTGTTTCATTGTGCAGGCTCGGTTTTAGATTGCTTTGTAAATGCTTTAGAGGTATTTGTTTTCAATAGTGAGGTAAAGATTAAATGCAATGGAGATTCGATTTTTCAACATGACATATCGCCTGTACTCCTAAAGGGGTAGGCAGAGGTGTACCTATAATTAGTAAACTCACCTTTCGCCAGTTATGTATAAGTTCTGTGTGATAGAGGGCAAGCTTATTATCATCAACTGAACACAAGTTCTGACTCCGGAGCGCTGCTGAAAAATGTCCAATGAAGAACTCAATAACATTTTGCCCAACCCGGGAAGCGAACCCCGAACTTAAGCTCAGCAGTACCAAGCCAGTCTTGTCTTTTACAAGAATTTTAATTGAGATAATTATTAATAGCATGGCTAATTGCCGTGTCTGACAAGACACGGCAATTAGCTATACTATTAATGTAAATAAATAGATTGTAGAATTTATCTTTATTGCTCATTTAATATTAAAAGTGTTTGCTCGATAAGTTGTTTAAGATTTTCTTCCTTCTTAAGATTTCATTTAATGAATAAGCCTTTCCAGAATAGCCGTTGGGTAAATCTTTACAACTCTTTTCCACGGAATTTTACTTATTATTAACTCCTTCACTTAGATTCCTGCGTTTATAGGTACTGCAGTTGATTTTATACATAGAGCTTTATTATTTGCGTATTGTTTTCAGAGAGTCGTAAATATTGTTAGTCGTGTAAGGGGAAATTTGGGTGTACTATTATTTATAAGTACACCTCTGCCTACCTGCCTTTTTGAAATGCAACCGTGATTATTGTAGTAAGAAATTTTCCCCTCCTTATCGATTGGCACAACACTAGCACTTAGGTAATTATTTTTACTCTATGGTGGCATCTCTCAATAAAACCACATTCATTATTACAAGTGCTCTTTATTTCTATACCTATTTCACAATAAATTCAACAGTGATGTTACGTTATGTAGTAATTTAGGTTTTCACGATTTTGTAGGTTTGGGTGAGTGAATTCCTGAATGTTTTTCATAGAAACATTTTACAACGATTGTAGCGTGAAAATTGTAATTTTTCAGTCAATGTTAATCTTGCAAAAACTTTCAACAGGACAACATAGCATAATCAGCCTCATTATGTTCCCACTGCTGGGACACACTGCTGTGCAGTTTTGACATGATTAACTTTTTGGTAGATTATGAAAATTTTAATCTCGAATTTTGAAAACCGCACAGGTCGATCATCAAGGTAAAAGCGTGCTCCGTGGATTGAAAAAAAGTTTCGTATTCCCATGATTATAACCTACCCACATCGCATAAGTAACGTTTACTTGTTTTTACCTGTGCCTGCCTTTTATGTAGTGGTTTGTTCTACAGATACCTTTATTGTAAAAGATTTATGAATATTCATGGCGCATCAAGCTATATTAAACTTGTGCACAATGTGCACCTAGTTTTTTTGCAATTTATCTGGTCTACTGTACTGCATAATTTGTTTTACAATTCCAAAGATGTACCCGTCGTAGGTTAGTACATTTTTTTTTTACCAATTTGAACAGAATTAAATAAAGGCAATATTATAGTAATTAATTTAACAGCATATCAATAAAAACTGAGATGCACTAAACTCACTATAACTAGGTTTAAATTGTATAAATTTTTTAATCAAGAAGAAAACAAAGAAACCTATTCAGTATTTCATTATTAAAATACTCTGAAATTCGAGACCCATTTATAATTTTGGCATCGAAATAATTATATTCATTCACACGTTAGGAGTCAATTAGGTGAAAGTCAGTGATTTGTAGTCTAAACTAAATTTATGGAATTCCACTGTCACCGCTCTAAATGAAATATTTACTACTGAATACGAATGTGAACTGAAAATCTATGGTTTAATATTTTCATGTTGTGACCTTTCAGTTCCTGAATGGTTTTTATATAATTTTGACTGCCTCGATGATTGAGTGGTCGTAAGTAGGACGAAGACCTGGGTTCGTTTTTCCATAAAGTTTTTTTCAGTCGCTGTCATGGTGTCTGAATTCGTGGTGGTTATTTGCAATAGGCTTGCCCCCTATTACATGGGACTTAAGGCGAGGTTGCAGTACTTTGTTTTTATGTACGCACGACCTCGACCCCCGCCCTGCCGCGCGACCGATATAATGCCTAAATTTTTACTGTTTTTTGCTTCTTGGAGAAAAACTATTAAGAAATTATACAATCTGTTTTCACCATTTACTTCAGAATAAAAAGTTCTATCTACTGATATAACTTTCATATAAATTCATGATGAAATGTCTTAGCAGTACACGTTTGAAATTGTGATTTAGAGTCATGTTTGATAAAAAAAAGTATCGAGCCGATCATTCTAAATCGCGTTTCTATCTTTACGATTTACTAGAATCAGTTCAATTTTTATGTAATGATTTTTATTTATTAAAAAACTCGTATTTAGTTCGATTTTTATAGGTTCAAAAATCTTAAAATTACTGCAACCCCGCCTTAAACATAACCGGTGAATGTGGATGTCCTATATGGTGCACCTATTCCTATCTTCTCGGGAATTTCAGACGTGATTTTATGGTACGCGCTTTATTTCAATTTGGAGCCAAAATAAAATACAAAACTGAATAAACGGTATTCACCAATTTTGTAGTCATATACTGAAAAAAAACTACAAAAGCGAACTAACGATCTAACCAGAAATCATTTTTAACCACGCAACTAAACAAAACTGGAAAACTATAATTACATCACGATAAAATTACAATTTCCTACAAGACCACCATGTATAATTTTCCAGAGCATTCCGCATAAAATCCAGTAAAAAATCCCACCCATCCTGTACTTCGCAAGTTACGTTTATTACGGAACAGCCTGTGGTTTTCGCAGTACGCCATTAAAACCTGTGAACGAATTAAAATCGGAAGTTTGCGGTTTTACCACCAGGGGAACAGCAGTTAGCAGACTTCTGGACAACAGGCTTGGATTTCAATCTTCCATAACGTACTTTTGCAAAGGTGTTTTGTCCTTGGTAAATGGGATAGAAGGGTTTTTTAATGTTGTTAGTTGGTGTTTTCGATATTCCATGAAATCGAAGATAGGTACCCTTGTTTCATTGATAAATACGAGTAATCTATTTTCATTCAAACCAATCATACATATTTAAGCGAGATATCCGACGTTGTCATAATAAATTCACGTAACGGTGTTTACGAATTTGTTTGTACGAAAACCGAAAATTAAAATTAAAATTTAAAAAATAATTCAAATATCAGTTGATTCTATTGATATGATTTAATTCATACCCAAAAGTAACGGAATATAACAAAAAAAAAACACCTTGTATACTTGAGTGGACTGAGAGACATTTTTGTAACAAGCTTTCTTTCTTCCCATTTCTGATAGTGGATACTCTATGTGAAGTAAGAATTGAGTAGCTTGTAAAAGACCACGTTACTGAATAGGTACTCAGATATATTGGCCAGTTTCAGTAACTTAGTATATTTCTGTGAACAAGGAAGTGAAGCTCTAATATACCCCAACACACATAATTTAACGTTTGTTTTCACGAAAATTTACCATGTCCTAGATATTTTGGAGTAAATTCGAACCAATAAATTTAGGTATTAGGTACAAATAATTTTGAGAACTTCAGTTAAGGGTAAGCTTTGGAAGGGGGAGCTCGTGACCAAATAAAACTGTTGCTCGGGTCAATCTGCTGGTTAGGCTTAACCAGCAGATTAAGAGCACTTGCCTAGTTTAATACATGGATGGGTAAACTCATTGCATACCAAGTTTCCTAAAAATAAGAAAACATGAGCAGTTGACTCGGCTGTCTGTTGTAGGTCTTTGAAAGTGGTTACAGGTAGTAAGTCGCCCGAAAGCCTGAAAACCAGTCTAACCTAGGAGTTGGGTAATACCTAGACAGTCAAAATTAGGTAGTCACTCCATGTAAAGTACTGCTATTAAGCTGCGCTCGGTTGGACTGGCAGCCTACCCCTACATATGTGGGAAAAGGCTAGGCAGATGATGATGTTGGTACACAGGTTTCCTTGATTTTAAAGCTATTGAACCGTTATCCACCTCGCGGGCTCAGTGCCAGGTCTGTTTGTCAGTCAAAAAACACGCCAAATTTATGATCAATCCTTAGATTTGTCGTGCTTAGCTCAACTTGTCTATGTTAAAACATTAAACATACCACACATTCCTGACCATTATAATCGGCGGCGCTTGTCTCCAATAAAATTATTTCTAGAGCTGTCAGTATTTATATCGCTCGTAAATTTCTCAATTACACGCCAACAAATTTGGCGTTGTAAAAATAAAACGTCAGAAGGCAGGAAAGAGAAGCTAGTAGTAATTGGTGACATCCGGCGGATAGTACGGTTGTAACTGGCGCATACGCAATGAATTAACAAATAGACAATAATTTGTCGGCGGAGTGCAAACAATAGTGCAAGCGATACAGCGATAGATGTATCGTAAAACGTTTTATTAGAAGGTACTTGTCTTGATGTTGTTTCTTCATTATAGTTTGTTGGTACAATAATGCAGGCATTTGAAAAAATAGTGACTGTTTAATTCATCCATCCTTCACCTGCAAAAGTTATTTGAAGAAACATAAATATGTACTATCTTTAACTATTCCAATTCAAACTTAAAGCATTAATTTCAAATATATTTACACTTGACAGGCACTTTGCAACAAGCAATGCTACTTGTCTAACGCCCTTATATTACCCATACATTACTAATAACATTTTGTATGAATCTTTTGTCACTGTTCCATTTGATTTTAATAATTATTTCCTTAAACTTTCAAACACCAAAACAGAAAACCACGAATACAAAAAAAAATTAACGTGGAGCGAAATTCTCCTAGCAAAAGTGCAATTCGAATTACTGGGCCTTAAATAAAATATTTAGCCAGGCGGGCGGAAACGTATGAAATTCTAATTGCCTTACGCCGATGATTCACATGCCGAATCCAATCTAATTTTGGTTCTAAATCTGATGGAGGATGGTTAGCATCAGTGATCCGGAGTTTGTTAGGAGTTCAGGTCAAAATTTATTCTGATTTCAGGTATATTTTGTAGTAAATGTTTGCAGGTAGGCTGTGTTTTGATACTGTTCTTGGAATAAAGCAGTTCTGGTTTAGTGAAAACTGCCATGCTTACAGAGTTATTGTCCGTAGGTACTATATCAAGCAGTTTTTGGAAGTATTTTCATCGCCACTCTTCCCAAATTGGCGAAAAAAAGCAAAGCATTGTGAGCAAACTGGCCTAATCTAGAATGCAAAAGAAGAAGAACTCGAAGACGCGCCATCCACCACTAGTCCCAGTGGTCGCTTTGCTTCCTCTTTTAGAAGAGAGGACTGTGTCCCAGCCGAGAAAAGATTAAAATAAAATTATTTTGGCTTCAGAGAAAAGCACTCAACGTTAGACCAGGTACATAGAATAACGAATGTTATTGAAAAAACGCTAGAAAATAAAGAAGTCTGTGCTACCGTGTTCTTAGACGTCGCGCAAGCTTTTGACAAAGTTTGGCATGAGGGTCTCATATTTAAGCTCAGACGCATGCTACCAGAATTTGTAGATATCCTAGAGTCGTATTTAACTAAAAGAATGTTTAGAATACGCCAAGAGGATGCATATTCCGAGCTAAAAACCATAAAAGCTGGGGTGCCTCAAGGAAGTGTGCTTGGCCCAATTTTGTACTTGTTATACACTTGTGACATCCCAGAGCTGGAAAACAGCACCATAGCGACCTTTGCAGATGATACTGCTATTATGGCCACCGGATCAAGCCACAGAGAAGCAGTAGAGAAAGTTCAACTAGCTGTGAACAAAGTTTACGACTGGACACAAAAGTGGAAGATCAAACTGAATGAGTCAAAATCAGTTCACATTAACTTCACAAACAAACACAGTGACTACCACCCACTCTACATAAATGGTATGCAAATACCTTATGCTAATACAGCCAAATACCTTGGCATAACTCTCGACGCCAAGCTGCGTTGGAAAGCCCATATCAAAAAGAAAAAACAGGAACTCGATATTCGTTATAAACGTTTGTATTGGTTACTGGGAAGGAAATCCTGTTTATCAATACATAATAAGTTGATAATATACAAGCATATTCTGATGCCAATTTGGACGTATGGTATCCAACTTTGGGGCTGTACTAAGCCAACCAACGTCAAAATAATTCAACAGTTCCAAAATAAAGTACTCAGGGCTGCTGTAAATGCACCCTGGTACATAAGAAACGATGACCTCCACCGTGACCTCGACATGGAATTCGTCACCACCATCACACAAAAATTTGCTGAAGCCCACGAACACAGACTCCATCGACACGTGAATGTTGAGGCAATCCAGCTGTTAGACAACACAGACATAGTGCGTAGACTAAAGAGAACTAAACCATTTGAATTAGTGTAGTGTAAGTGAATCAATAATAGTAACAATGTTGTGCTATTTATATAACACATGAACAAAGTGTTTTATCAATTTTACCAGACTCTAAGGAAGTGTTACGAACGTGTGTAAAAGTGCATACCTAATTATGGACACTATTCTTAGCATTAACATAATTTATAACGTAGCATAATAAGTTAGATTTAAATTGTTTATTAGTCTTCTTAGGCTAGATTGCAATTAACTAGTAAGAACTTGGTTCTTACTAATAAAGAAAAAAAAAAAAAAAAAAAAGGTAGGCTGTGTTTTGATACTGTTCTTGGAATAAAGCAGTTCTGGTTTAGTGAAAACTGCCATGCTTACAGAGTTATTGTCCGTAGGTACTATATCAAGCAGTTTTTGGAAGTATTTTCATCGCCACTCTTCCCAAATTGGCGAAAAAAAGCAAAGCATTGTGAGCAAACTGGCCTAATCTAGAATGCAAAAGAAGAAGAACTCGAAGACGCGCCATCCACCACTAGTCCCAGTGGTCGCTTTGCTTCCTCTTTTAGAAGAGAGGACTGTGTCCCAGCCGAGAAAAGATTAAAAGTATGTTACTATACATACAATTTTTATTTTTATTTTATTTACTAGGTATACAATTCCATTTATAAAACACCACGATAATTATAAATATTATTGAAAAATAAACAATCATTTCCCGGCCAATTTATTTTAAAACGAAACCACAATTTTGCCTTTCAAAAGACAAACAAAAGAAAAATCGTCCTTGAAATTAGACAAAGAATTCCACTCTTTCAACTGTCTAAAACAAAACGATTGCCAAACAAAAACAAAAGAGAGCTATAAAATCAAACTTCAGTATAAATAAAACTTATTCCTTTTACGAACGAACAAATAGTGCCCCTTGTGAGTACTTTATAGGCCGTTAAATGCCAGTAAAAGTGTTTAATGAGATTATTAAACCACGTCTTTTGTTGTTGCGTTATCAGTTCTTAAAGTTCATTTGCTCTCTTTATGATGGATGGCTGCATTGTTTATCGATGCAGAAGGATTTTGTTTAGGTCGTTAATTTTGCTTGAAAGGCGTGTCCTGTCTTGCGAAATAACGGATGCGGGGTGAGGATTTAAGTGCTGCACTCATTAAAATTTAAATGGCACATGCTGTGGGAACTGTGCCCTTATGACTTGATGACGTAGGCAGAGTAATATCATATTTCATAGATTGACCTCGAAATGTAATTTTCGCCCTATGAGGACGTGCCCTTCTCAAAAAATTGTTAACTGAGTGAAGATGACTTAACACACCATTTTTTCTGTACATACCTTACACGAAAATTAAAAAGAGGTGATAATTTTCTAGAAAAAAAAATGCAAAAAACAAAACACCAAAACGTGAAAAATAACCTCAGCTTTCATAAGTCTGACTTTCTTTTGTTTGATTCAGTTTTTTGTCACCAACTGCTGAAGCTAGATTCGAGTCAGTCAAAAAACTGACCTATATTTCTACCTCAAAAAAAAGTTACACAATATGTTCTCGGCAATTATTTCATGCAACAAAGGTCCTAGGTGCTCACGTGGAACCTTTTAATCTTGAACCATAATCCCATGCACCACCCACCTGATACACGTACTATTCATTAATCAAGGTGTCCCATATCAAACTAAGGAACTGGAGCGTCCTCCTACATCCCAACTGTGACACACAGGAGATAACCCAAATAACTTTCTGAGATGGTTAACGTGCACATATAATTTATTGCCGGAATTGTGAGGAAATCTTCGCAGATTAGAGTTTTATTGAGGATGTTTAGACTATGTTTTTTTGAATTAATTGGCGGCTTGTTTGTTTTTATTTATATTTTCGAGTGTATTCGTTTCAGAGTGCGTCTTTGTGTGGTCGCCTATTATTAATGTAGTTGTGTTGTGTTTCTACGTTAAATCTTATCTTATCGTTAGAAACGATATAGTTTCGAACACAATTATCAAAGTTATATTTCTTCGTATTCTGCATCTTTCTCATTGGAATTGCAGTATCCTGATTTCATTATGTCTATTCGTTAATATCTCAACTTTACCTACCATAATGTCGAGTTTTTTATACATTCAGTCATCCACGGTCCATTAATAAATGCGCACAGGTTTCTTAATATTTACGTATTAACACCCGGTTTCAACTCTATCCTTTTTAATAAGTTTTTTCACTATCTTGTATGTCCTATATCCTTTCAGGTACTCGTCTCCTTAACAAGTTTACAATGTAATAATTTGCATTCATTTTCAATTATCAGATAAAACTTAACACCACCTCATAGACACATAATATCCTGTTTAATCCTCTTTACAAATTGCGAACACCATAACATGATGAATCAATATAGCAATTTACCATGTGAAAGCAATTTATTCCCATGAAACAAATTAGACATGATTGGCAAAGTCTTGGAATACTTGATCGTTAATCAGTAATCAAACAAGGTTGTATGTCAGTCTTGTTATATATATTTCTACTACGTGACTATGTTTTTAATGGATTTGCTCACATTTTTATCCTTTTATGGCAGAATCTGTGTGGCGCCAACATAACTCACACTACAGATATAGGCGCAAAAAAATATTACACATTACTATCGTAAGTGTACAGGTGGTTAATGAAGCGTTTATTTATACATTATTGCAATAGTATGTTGTGTTGTGACATTACACTATTGGAGCAAGATTATATTATGTATCACACTCTTGTGGCAACATTCATTCATCCATGTAATGGAAGAGAGTCTGATGACATTAATTTGGACAACCTCTTCCGAAAATAAAACTAAGTCCTCAAACACCACGTTTTGTAATTAAAACAAAGGTAATTAGTGCCTTTCAGAATTTATTCAGTTTTTCCACGAAGTGACTGTCTGTCTCCTGGAGTCTTAACAAAATAGCCTTGCTAATGAAACATTAAGACGTTGATGTGTGGTGGTGTAAGCACCAGAGTGACAAAATATTGAGCAGTGAACTGTGAGAGGCTGATTTATTGAGAGATAAGTATAAAACCTAAGAAAAAAAACATATTGTGGGGTCTAGGAATGTACTGAGAGAAATTGCAGAAAATAAAATTCGCAGTTCTTCTTACTTTGTCAAACAAGCCAAATAATAATAAATCCAATTAGTACACATACTTACGAAAAACATGAGAAAGCAAAAGTACGAGTGAAAAGGCCATCGCAAATTCAACTTGCACAGTTTCGCTTCAAGTAGTTCGAACGAGCGTTGTAAACGGTGTAAATATTTGTTTTGTTCGTTCAAACGCAACGAAAGTAGGTATCGGTCTATCGCAGACGTTCGGCCACTTTCGGGTGTTGTCGGGTCGTAATCGGAAGTGGCAGCGCGACTTTGTTTTTATAGTGCTCCATGTTTGAATAGGGCCGCCATATTGGAGTTTGGAAATCCGGAATAGTTTGCATATACGTAAGTTTGGAGGGCTAATGGTTCGATGTCAATTTATGATGTTTGCGGAAGTAGTACGTGATTTGCTGATTTGTTTGTATAGTGCTGCATGGTTTTTTTGAATGCTTGAACAAGATTGACAGAAGGGAGTTGTTTGTAAACATTCAGTTTGTGAAATTGTTCGTGGAATTTGTATGAAAACACAAGATGGCGAGGTTGGTTCTGATATTAAACTTCAACCAACTTAAACATAGAACTTAAATAAATGTACAGATGCCAGCCAATTTCTAATAGATTTTCAACTAGACCAGAGTGGTGCCACTTTGAACTGCACACGTAAAATGGTTACACTCTAGGTGTTTTCAATATATCGAAATATAAACTAATTTGGTTAAATGTGGATCCATCAAAAATGTAAGGGATCTTTAGAGATCAAATCTGATCATCCCAGTGTACTAAAATTTCTTGCAATCCTAAAAGACTTGCAAATAAAAGATTACCCTTGCTCAACTCTCAGCTGAATTATACAGCTTTACAAAATACAGGACCCACAGCAGTGATACCAATCTAAGATTCAATACATTGCTACTAGAAGTGCATTAATAAACTGGAAAGCAACTTTATTGGCTCAGTTCGAACGTTTACACCTTTGGGGTTTTATACAGAGGTACTTGCCGTGGACTGCAGGGGAACGAGAGGTATAGCATCCATCGATCACCATCCTTGGAGAATAAGGTTTTCTCCGAAGTTGAATTTCATCAATAGTAGGTACTAGAATGCAGTATTCTTTCTTTAAAATCGTTTGTTTTTAAGACAAATGTGGTTTTGGGTGCTTGCGAGGTTAGGTACGCTAGAATACATCTTCTTAAATTGAATAATTCTTCTATTGAAGTCGCGCTTCTGCTGGGTTATAACTCGTTTCGTCGTCGACCTCATTTCTGTCCTCAGGACAAGATTGAGGTCAAAAGTATGCCCATTCCATATAAAATAATGATAATAGGCTGTAATTGTAGTAATTGTCATGATATAACCCTCCTTTTGGGCTTCACCGCAATCGGATAAAAATAGATCAACAAAATTAAAGCAGAGTTTCCTGATGTACAGACCTAACTTATCTACGTTTTGTCATGTTTGATAGTACTTGACTTAAATCTGCAGTTATTATTAGAACTGCCACAGTGACTACTGATAACACAATTGCTCATACTCCCAGTTCCTACTGCAACTGTTCTTATATGCCAACACATGCACTAGTATTAAGTAATGCCTGTCGTATTCATAATATAGTTCCTGTTCATGCATTTAGTACTAACAAATCCAGCACATGCTTTCAAATCTAACCCTCCAAAAAAAAGCAAAAAACAAAGAAGAAAAAGAAAGAAAAGAAAAAGAAAAAGCAAATGCGATCGCGTTGATTGCAGATGAGGTGTACAATGACACACAAATACAGTAAATGGAGCTTTGCAAATATTTGCTTACGTTGCTCGTTTTCAATCTCATTTGGAGTGTAACGAGCTATTTGCAAGTACCCGTTTATGGCTCGTACGCTCTGTACCGTCAGCATTTGCAGGGTTAGCGCGGGTTGGATATTATTTTAATGGTTTCAACTTGAAGTGCTCATTTGTGTATGTGTTTTATAACGCTGAAGCTTGTTTATGTTGCGTATTGACGGGTTGCGAATTATGGCAGGTATTTCATTATGAAAAGGATCATATTATTATTCATGAAGTTTAGCTCGTAATTATAAATTATAATGTGTTCCATCGTATAACGATATCCTGCCAGAAGAAGCGTTGGTTATGTTATGAATAGGCACGGAGGAAAAGATTGAGAGTAATCTGAAATTCAGAACCAGTTGATTATTATAACTATATTTGAACTATCCGTTTCTCTCCAAGTGCTGTTCAAAAACTGACCCATGTTCAAGAAACTTTGTTGCCACACCATCTTATGCGTCACAGCGTCACTCGTCTCTCATGGTACGCGTTGAAATCACCTCATTGGCTCTTTCTGGGCTATCTTCGATGGCGCCACCAATATTCACAAAAGAAAATAAAGTTCGAGTACGTCAATGCCTAATGTTCTTTTTCTTTTATTTCCAGAATGTCGACAACTCCTGCCAGCAACACCTATCTGTAAGTTATTTTTTTGTCGTATAACTGCATTTGTATTATCAAAAATAATTATGCAATCATTAAACGTATACATCGTGTCCTGCCTGTCCTGTTGCTTGCACATGGCAGGAGCTGATGGATGCTACTGAAAGTGCCAAACTTGGTGCCAAATTTTGGGTTGACTCAATTTAAATAGTCATCGATACGTGAAGAAGAAGATTTATCGTATACCAGTAAATAACTTACCTGTAATTGCCCTATTTAATGGTACTAAGAAACGGTCGATACAAAATAAATCACAACCGTGTAAAGTGATTTTAACTTTATGATATCAATTAAACACCTTAAGGAAAATTAAACTGAAATTTAGCACTCGGATATCGATACCAGGAAAATGAAAGCGGTAAAGGAAATAACCAAACTACTAGGAAAGCTGAAATATAAACTTGAGTTCACTGAAAAACGACTACAAGAGTAATAACAGAAAATACACTACAAAACTCATTCCATGTCCCCTCACTAAATCTTCAATTTCAACCAATACTTAACGATATTGTGTACGATTCCAAACAGCACTAGATAGTAGTGCGGGGAATGTTTTGCAATAACAATATCGCTATGTGGAGCTGTTGAAACTGTGTTTTTTTTGCAACAAGGAGCAATACAATCGAGTTGAGAGGTGTCGCAGCTACGTTTGTTATAACCTTGCGATAGAAATTGTGTCGAGAATTTTTTGAGCGTAGACGGGCTGCATTTTTCCATACAAATGTATTCCCCTATTCTCTTCCTGGATAATGCCTCTAGAGTAATCGTTTTTATTTATAAAAATCCAGGTCTATTGAAGGCATGCCCCTGTCATTTTTTTTTTTTCAAAAAATTTATTACAAAAATAAATATGACTTACCAAAAACCTAAAAAAATACCCCGTTTTTACCTACGTAATCAGATGACTACCAAAGAAAATTGAAAAGTTTTTAAAATAAAAACAAGTAATAGGGGCATAGATCTATTCTTCCTTTAAATTTTGATACCAAATATAATTCAATTGGCTTAGGTTTCGAGGAGAAAACAGGAGAATACGAAACGTCGATCGGTCAAGGTTTTTTATAGGTAAAATCGTTCTGAGCTGCAGTTGTCTCTATCGCACTCACATATTGATACCGCCCGGTTGCTAGAGCGCAGCGCGACGGCAATAGTTATATATACGTATATTATACGCAGCCCGTCTATGTTCCTAAAGAAAGTCAGTAAAGTGTTTTGTTATATACTCGTAGTGTCTCTGCTTGGGGATTTGTTCGGACTTTATGGATAAGTCCAAACATACAGTAGAGGTATAAAGTATTGAGGTTATTCGATTTCTGTAGTGTTCTGACCGTTATAGTGGAAAGTCTGAAGTTCCTGGCCGTATAGGGATTACAGAAAGTGAAAAATTCTTTAGAGCAACTGCAGCAATACATGTTACCCCGTTTTCCGTCTATAATGCTTTGTCAAAACAATCACTGAGAGCTTTTTACCCACGACGGAACGGAGACGGTATATGCGTTTGGGGTGAGAGGTTGTTTGCAAATACATGTTGCCATTTTTCTCCAAAACTACTAGTCCGATTTTGATGCAGTTTTCAGTTATGGGTTCGGGTTTGATTGGTGCATGTTCTTAGATAGGTGTTATGGTGACAACTCACCAGGGGGCGCTGCAGCAAACATTTTTTGTGGTTTGATCGGTGCATGTTCTTAGATAAAAAAAATAAAAGTAAAAAGTTTAAAATAAAAAGCAAAATTAAAAATTTTGAAAAGACCCACGACAGTTAAAAATTAATTGAAATAATTGAAAAAAGGATAAAATAACATAAAACACCCGCCTTAAAAAAAACCCAAGAATGTCCGTCGGGGGCTGCCATTAAATGAACTAGTTTTGCAATGTTCAGAGGCGGGTGTTTTATGTTACCTTTTTTCAATTGTTTCAATTAATTTTTAACCGTCATGGGTTTTTTCAAAATTTTTAATTTTGTTTTTTAGGTTCATGTTTTCTTTATAACAAATTATCAAGCAATTAACGCACATTGTAGTTTATTTTACTCACTACCAATCTGTCGCTATTCGAGTCATTAAGAGCCGAAATCCGTTGGAATCAATCGTAAACAATAGAGTAAGCTTAATCGGATAAACAACCTAGTATAATTTTGTCACTAGGTACCTGAGCACAGTTGAGGAGGCGTGTCTCTTTGTAGCACCTAATGCTAACACGTTACAGGGAGTGGGTCGTAATCCATCACAAAAGCCGTGTGTGGTAATAGTGGATGTCAAAAGCCATCAAATATTTAATTGTGTTATCGAAACAATAAAAAAAAACTTACCGAGAAGCTTAGGTATAGCAACGGTGCAACAATGTGGCATAGCATTCTAAAATCTAAAGCGAAGTTAGACAACCAATCTTGAAATACCTGATATTTTCAGCAAAAGCAGGAATTCACCTTAAGAAAGCAAACTCCATTGAGAAAACCCTAAGCTTCAAATAACACCCCGTCCATACAAACATATAAAATTTTAAGACCCATTTGTAAACACCAAGCGCACTAAAATCCACAATGTTAAGAATCAGGAACACGGGGAAAATCCTAAAGGATTCCAGGAATTGCTTTCAAAATTTACTGTTGCCAATATATCTGGAGATTCGATCCGCTTGCCTGCATTCAATAGCGCTGAAGGCCGGATCACAAGTTGCTCCACTCTTCCTGGTTTCGATCTCACAAAAGCTTTTAAACACTCTTCGCAAGGATTCGCGCCGATACATCTATCCCCTGGTATGAAGCATCATAATTTTCGTTAACAGTTTCCTTAGTGCCGAATATAATATACAAACTGTTGTAAAACGCCTTCCTCTTGGTACTGAAGGACGCATCGTAAAGGCCGCTCTTGATGTAAAAGACTTTTCACACAATGCTGTTACGCGTGCTTCAGTGACCCACTTTGGGTTTTAAAGAGAAGCAAACAATGGTTTGTGGTCACAATGACAAACAATTGACGAACGTATTATGGTTTGGAGAGTGAATTAAAAGTTGAGGAATTATGTCAACCAATTAAATGAGTGGTTATGGTACAGCTGGTATGTTTGAGCGGTAGTGTATGTTTCATGTTTTTACTCCACTTGAACGATAACATTAGTAGGGACATGTCTAGATAATACTAATGAACACCATTGACTCTCAATTAATTTCATAATCAAATTCTCAGAGACAAAACAGACATGACTGATGACTGTTGTTGAGGTTTTTAGATTCGATTCCCAGTTCGGGCGAAGTGTTTTTGGAATTTTCCATCAGGAATTTCTCAGTAGCACCCACGAAATCTGGATTGGATTGGTGCCCGTTTAGTGGGAATTGGCTCGCCCCCTATTAAATGGGACTTTAATATGTGTAAGTGGCAAAATGTGGGTGAACTAATAGGTACACCTCTGCCTAACACTTTGGGGATTAAAACAGACATAATCATCACTCAGCGTTGGTTTTCATTACATACAGAACATTTCTACAAAAATCTTTCTAACATTACGAGTAAAAATTAACAGCAGATATCTAGTTGGATGGGTTTTTAATATGTCTGAATGAAGCTTACCTTCGCAAGTCCCAGAGGGAAGCATCGTTCGAAGATCCATTCGCGTTCAGCAAACATTTTCTATACCATTCGCTACATAGCTAGCTAGCTAGGTATAGGTACTAGAGTTTCTCGATAGATTCTTTAGTAGAACAGGTGTAGAATTTTGATGTTATTTTCCGAGTACAGGGACCTACCGCTTCTTTGTTCTGTAGGAAATTGAATCAAAACATTGTGTAGTTCAAGCATACGGCAACTTAAAATGATCCTTATATAATGTTTTTTGTTTGATCAAAAATATATCTTATTAGCTATATACAGAGGAATTGGGGAAATGTCGTGAGGAAAGTATGAGTGTGAAGGCGGATGGGTACCTATAAGAACAGGTGAAGACCAAGGAAAAGATGGAAGTGTGTGGAAGATGATATACTTATTATGGCAAGAAAGGAGTTATAGAGAATTATGAAAGAAGAAAGCATGCTGCGCTAATCCCAAATGAATTGATGATGAGCTTATTTAAGGAGTTGAGGATCTCCTGCATTTTTGAGATCCATTCTCCTCCAAAAAATAGTAGCGTATATTCACACAAATACATAGTATTGTTGGAGAGTCCACAACAAAATATTCGTAAAAAGTATGTAACTTGTAGCAGATATGCTTTTGTAGAATATTCTACTCGTATAATCTCGCTTGGAACATTGTTTCGGAAAGTTCCTAGTTTTGTCAACTCCGTACATAGAAATGAGATAAGAGAATTAGGTCATCGTGCTTGTTAATTAGTGCACAACTTCTATGTTTGTTATCAAGAAAAAGTAGCTACAAAACTAACTATATATTTGCAAAGTTTTAAAGGTTTTTGGATCCAGATTTTAATTATATTGAGACTGGTTGGAATTTTTGGAGAATGCACTCTCTTTTATTTCTTTGAAGCCGTATCCTATAATATAATTTTAGTACCACTAGATATTCAATTTACTACCTCGATACTATATTGAGCTAGTTTTAACTTTAGTTCAGACTATATTCATGGAAATTAAATTACGTTATTACCCCATAATGTTCTGTATATATTACACGACATTGCGTCGTTAATAGACTCTTTATAATACCGCAAAATAGCGTATATGACTTGCTATAATTACGCAAGTAAAGCGTGTAAACTCGGTCTTAATTTATGTTGTTATTAGAATTTTATGGAGTATAATAATTCCTCAAGAAAAGCCAGTTTCGCGTGTTAATTTGATACACTTCCTTATTTAGAAGTCACATATTTTGTAAGCACGTATTGCTTAGATTAAATACGGAGTAAACTCGTGTATTCCATTTTGTGTGAACTGCCGTTTGTGGTTTACCTCTGCCTTATCCGTTGGGAAAACAGGTATTTTGTTATGATGTTTTCATGGCACAACTGGAGGAGCTCGTGGTTAATAAGAACTGCCGCTCTGGTCAATCTTTAGGTAAAAGCTGTGCTTGCCTAGGTCGGGCTGTGGATGGGTGACCGCCCGACATACCGAGTTTCCTCCGTGCCTCGGAAAGCACGTTAAGCTGTTGGTCCCGGCTGCCATAATATAGATCTTTGGCACTCGTTACAGGTAGTCAGTGACCTGAAATTCTGACATCCAACCTTACCAAAGGGTATCGTATTACCTAGTATTAACTGGGTTGTGGAAGTCAGATAGGCAGTCCCTCCATATAAAATACTGGTATTCAGCTGCATCCGGTTAGACTGGAAGCCGTCCCCAATATAGTTGGGAAAAGGCTAGGCAGATGATGATGATGATTTCATGGCACAACATCATGCATGTAATCCTCGATGGGTTATGCAGAGGTGTTCACTAATGTGTCCCTATTAGTAGTACCTACACCCACCTTTCGTCAGTTCTGGTGAAGTCCCATATTTGTGTAATAGGGGTTATGCTTTTTCCTACTCCTCCGCTATTCTTTTCTGATTAATTTTGTTGCGGGATCCAAGGCAAATAAATCATTTCTCTGGGACTTCGTCGAGCTTCATTGTCTCGGCGCTTTTCTTGTAGTCGCCACTGTTGATTCTGGCTAACAGGAGTTACAGTGGTTTAAAAAAAAAAAGAATAGGGGGCGAGCTTATATTGCCATAAACCAGGCGCAAATTCAGAGTCCGTATCTGCTACTGAGAAATTGCTGAAGATGTTTTCTTACTATACTTGTAAATTTATTTTTAAGTGTTGGCATGTGCTAGATTTACCGATCGCTTAGTGCGTTTTTGAATAAGCATACTTTAGTTCATATTTTGTCAACTTGTTGCTCTGCTAATAAGCTTCTTCTTTATCGCGTAGTTAGTGCGTAACCTGGTCTTACCCCCCCCCCCCCCCGTATTTATAGTCAAGTCAAAGTAATTACTTCATCATCATCATTTCAGCCTAAAGACGTCCACTGCTGGACATAGGCCTCCCCCAGGCGTCGCCAAAGTAATTACTTGAACTTAAGTAATTACTTATGCAAATATTTTTATGCAATGGGCAAGAATTTAAACGAAGTTAGAACCGTCAATGAAAGCAAAACTAAGAATTCTAACGTTTGATAGTTCTAACATTAAGGAATTACTAAACTACAGAGAAAAAATTGCATCTTAAACAATGACATTTACTCAAGTAATAGTAATGACTTGTTTATAAATACGGGTGTTAGAGTTTTAACGCCGTCCATGGGTTTCTGACTTAACAGTAAGCATAAAGACCCTTCTTCATCAAGTCCCAGTTAAACAATTTGAGAATCTAAAGACACAGCTCCGCATGACGAAAATTAATATAAACATAACAAACTCAAAAACCATTACACATAACTAATACTTTAATCAACGGTACTTAAATAAATACAAACCGGTCTGAAAATTAACAAGCGGTTGATTAACACAACGAAAATATTTATGTAGATATCACATAACACAAATCATAATAAAAACCACAGTTTATTTTACATTTGTTCGATAAAATTTAAAATCAAATGTATCGAATAGTAAACTGAGAGCTTTCCCGCTAAGCTCTGAATAGGATATTTCACCACCTTTTTCATTTAAAAAAAGTCATTCAAACTAATGGGTTAATATCAGCTGATGGATATTTCAACATTGAGCAGCTTATGGCAAAATAACAACATTCGCTGGACGTAATCTTCAGGTAAAGCCGCGCTTGCCTAAGTTAATCCGTGGATGTGTGACAGTATGAACATCGCCCTTACATACCTAATTTCCTCAGTGCTCAGTGTCAGTCGTAACAGTGAGTAGTCCGAAAGTCTGACAACCCGTCTTACCTGTAATACCCAGTACTAACTGGGTTGTGAGGGTCAGATCATCATCATCATCATCATAGCCATCCGGTTAGACTGGAAACCGAAAGATAAAGTCAAGGAGCTGTGATCATTATTTTTTGATAAAAAAGTTCAGCTCTTTTTATTGTTAAGAGAGAATCTAACAGTACCTAAGCGATAAACTTTCCTGGATCCCTTATGATATCAGGGCGAAGTTTTAATTAATTAGCTCAACTAACCAAACTCTAATTAGACGTAACACACTCTAGTTTACACGAACGAAAATCAGTAATTCTCGAAAAGTAATAATCTCCTAAAAATCTTTGTAAAGTTGCAAATAAACAGTTTTCATTCATTAGTTGACCCAACTGCGTTTCTATTTATATCAAAATAAAAATAGCTGACACAAATTCATGTAACGCTATGATTGTTTTAGTATGCAATGAAATCGGATATACCGACTTCACACGACCGAGTGATGCTTCTTGTTATTTTTTTTTTTATAAAAAAAACAGTAGCTCCGCGGTTTCGAAGTCGATTTTGTAACGAATGGCCTATTTCATAATTTGTCTGTATCATTTTACGGCTGGGTGGACTTGTGACAAAAAGTGTTGAATGAAAAGTAGTGTGCTTGCTTCGTTTGACATGTCTCTTTGTTAGGCGTGACTTCACCGGTGATGGAGAGGTGTGACACATTATTTGTAAGGTATTTCATACTTTTAGGCACTACACACTAAACTTGTCCATTGATGAGACAAAATGACAACAGAGGGCTTAGAGCAGTGTAAATCCCTTTCACTGTATTTCGTATTTCTACAACGATTTGAACAGGATTGGACCATTTAGCGTAACGCTCATACTCCAGCTTTTGTCAATTTAATGTTTGTACGCCTAGGTCAAATCTCGCTGAATTTTAAAATGGTTATCCCCAACTGATTGAGTTGAAAGTGCATACAACTAAAAGTGCACAAAAACTTGTTTTTAATTATTATTATTTTAATTAAGTGGTTGTTTGATTTTCATCATCGTTACAAATTATCTAGGCCTTCTTCTCTATCTATGAGTCGAAATAACACAAATATTTTTATTTTGGAATCATCAGAACAAGAAATAGAAGACTAAGGCTGTGACTATTCTGTTACTCGCACAATATCTACAGCCAAGTTTTTAAAAAGCATCCTTTCAGAAAAATATAATCATATTTATATGCTCAAAAATGAAGCTACCGTACAAAATTCCATTCTAAAATGAGGTGACATTTTCACAATCATTCCCTCAGCAGCTGAAAGAATTTTCAGTAACGGTACCAATAATACTAGGTGTATCGGAGATTCCACGAAGTCACATACATTTCAATGGAATTTTTATTTAAAGGATGTTGTATAGGAAAACGTTCCGCGATATCGGTTCGAGGCTTCACTACATTGCGTTTCGTTCATTGCTTTTGGCTTGCTTAATGGAGTATACGAAACATAGAGCTACCGTTAGGGTTTAGGAATAAACTGCTGCAATGGAAGTTCGATATTTAGTATTCTTTTAACCGTTTCGTACACGGTTAGTAGGTGATTTCATGAAGACTTTATCCTAGCAGGGTTTATCTTTAGTTTAGTTTGGGATTTGCATGTTGTTTATACGGATTTTGTTTTATTCGAGGTTTTATTTTGATAAGACCCTTTTTTGGTAACCCACCTTTAAGTTACTAACTTCTATATGAATGTATCTTTAGTCTTCAAAAGCGAGTTTTATCTACTCACAGATCCATCAAATCGAATAGGACCTCCATGTATCTAATTGCCTCCACCCCTCCCCCTCCTAGAGAGTAGACCTATGTCACAACAGTGGGAAAAGTATAGACTGATAACGCCTGATTAGCTTGCACCTAATTCCCCAGCCCACTCCAGCCATCAAAACTAAAACTTAACATCACCGATACTCGCCTCGTCAATCCAGAGATCACTGATTAGTTAATTAACCACACTTCCCGCTGTGTTATTAATTGTTATCTTAAAAATCTTATCACGGTTGCATATCAAGTAGCTCACTAAATCAATCACTTTATCTTTCTCACTTAAAATTCCTTGTAGCTTCATTACACTCATTACGTGTTGCATAATCTTTAAAGGGCTCTACACACCAACGCTGAAACCCTCTGACAAAGCTTTTTATAAAACAAATCATGTCGGCGACATGCTTCCATGCGTGTTACCAGACGACATATCGGTGGCTTAAGTAGGTAGTCTCTAAGTTGTCCAGCGATACTCAAACTGTAGTTAAAACAAAGTTGTACAACTCGAGCCGAAGCCATACCGCCGAACAAGTATTTAATCTTGCACTTGGACTTGCGACTTGAAACCGATGACGATAAAGTCGCCGACACAAATGACGGCGGGTTTGGCGTCTTTAGTGTGTAGAACCCATAAGAATGTCAATGACATTAGAAAGCTAACAAAACCATTTGATCAGTGACTATCGGACTATCGATAAAAAGCTCGGTTACAATCGAATGATTTAATGCGCACTCCTCTATAATCTTGTTGGTAATTTTTCAATCAGCGCCTCTTTGCTGCTCACACGATTATAATCGGTAATCGATTCTACGCCTCTGTGTTAAGAAAATCGAAGCGATAGTGTTAGTTCAAACACACATTCGTCTGATTTATCGATACTATCTGTGTAATCAATACTATCGATTATGAAGAGCGTGAGCCTAAATAAATACACATAAGATAAAAATCGTTGAATAAGAAAGATTTAGGAAGGTGTGGGGGGGTCTCTATTTGTTATGTAAATATAAACCTATTTTTGTTGCCGCCATAATAGATAGTCCAATTTAACGTCAAAGTTAAGGTCATGGTTTGTTACAAACGGCTGTCATAGAATCCAGGGACTGGCACTTGAATCAGTGATTATCCTGTAAATTATCGAATTAGAAAATTCAATGCAGGCATTACCAAAACGAAATTGGATTTCATGATGGTAATCTGGAAGTGAATAGATTTATATACATAGATAAACATAAACAAAACATAGGAGGAGTCATTGCATCCACTGAATAGGCAACGGGCCCGTCAAATGTTATATCTAACTGATTCACATTTCGACATATCCCATCATTTATTGAGGTTAAATATTTTTAGTAGTTATTAAGGCTATAGCAAAGCTTTAAAGCGCACCATAAAATGTCTAGGCAAGGAAGATAAATAATTATAAAAGTTTTCATTTCGTATTTTCACAAATATTTTGGAACAGGATTGTCAAAGCGATTCAATAGGTTTTCAGTAGGTCATATCATTCCAAAATAGTAGGTAACATTGACTTTTTCGAAAAACTTATCGTTAATAGAACGACGCTTCACCAAACCCTAGATTCTAAAATACCCCAACACATCATTCAAACCGTCTAAGCACAAGACTGTTACCGAGCACAACAACGAGTCACCGACATTGAATGATTCATTCAAGCGTTTACTTGTTAGATAGGCGCCACCGTAAAGTGGAGGATACTTGACAACGGTTAGCGTATGACAAATCACAGTAGTTGATCTAGTGTACTATGTTCTGAGATATTGTTTACGACTGTACTTGGTAGTTTCTTTAGAGCTTTGGAAATTGTTTTTGATTGTAGTTTGTTTGTCATGGTAGTTGCTAGATTAATGTGATTTATTTGTAACGGCTATTTATTGTGCAAACATATTAAGCTACTAGCTGCTGCCCGCGACGTCGTCTGCGTGAACGCTATACAGCACCAAAAATACCTACGATTACACTTTTTTTAAAAATACCCGTTCACTCATTTACCCGTTTTTTCTATCTACAGAAAATGCAGTAACAGAGTGAGGTCTTTTGTAAAATTGACCTTCAAAAAGTGCTAATTTCAGCATGCTTTAAATAAATGACTTTATGGTGATTCTCCTGAATTAAGTCATAAGTTGTGACTGAAGCAGATGGAGAAAACAATGAATAAGGAATACAAAATAGGGTAAAGGTAAAAATATCATACTTACAGGAATTTTCGATAAACAACAATGGTGGGTTGGCTATCCGCAGCCAAAATGTAAAGAGAGTCAGGACTGGTGACGCGGAGCAAGCGACGTACAGCTGCCCGTGTGAGAAGCAGCTCGTCCGCTGCCCTCAGTGTTTGCCCCTGCGACTTATTGATAGTCATCGCGAAGCAAACACTCACGGGGAATTGTACGCACTTGAACTGGATCGCCTTTGAGATGTGGTGCTGGAGGAAGATGCTCCGTATCCCCTGGACAGCATTCCGGACTAACGTCTCCATATTGCGTGAACTCAAGATCTCCTCGCGGCTGTCATCCGAATGTTTACGCAGAGTCCTGGAATACTTCGGTCACATTGCAAGGAAAGACAGTTCGGGACTTCAAATGTTCGTTTATTTATTTTCTTGTGGATGTCCTGTAAAGTTCTGTCCTCGGCCGCAACTGCCTTCCTGTTGGCCATCATACACTGATCCCATACGATCAGAGAGCAATCCTTGAGCACGTGTCCCTAATCACTGTTACGTGACACACCACAAACAGGCTTTTCGGCGCTTTCCAAATCGATGGGAATTTTAAACATGGCATGTGCTGTCTTGCCACGCGGAAGCATTGTGGCAGCGATTCCCGACGACGCTACAGCAATGGTAAATTTTAACTTGCCTCCTGATCTCTGCAATTATGCCAGTGGTAACTAATGTTTTTCCTGTTCCACCAGGAGCATCCAAGAAAAACATTTTACCCTGGTTTTGCCCAACGCTTCAAGGATGGTGTCATGATTTTGCTCTGAAGAGAACAAAGCGACATGGTAATTTCGTATGGTGGTCATTACGCCCGGATCGTAAATTGTCTCAGTGTTATACTCCCGATTTCCACGGTCTTGATGCGGTGCTGATTGGGGAGCTGGTAACCCATATTCGACCAGTGGATTGCCGCCGATAGAAATGACCACGTCTTGAAGTGAACTGAGACAGGTGTTCAGCACGCGTTCATCACAGACAATCTCGATGAATTTTATAAGACATAAATGAAGCAGCTTAAAACTTATATAAACAATTAAACACAATTTTTTTAATTGTCTTGCTCATCTCTGAAACGAATTAACGATACAGTGTTTAAGAAGAAAATGCACAACTCCATCTATGACTTTTAAAAGCAACTATTAACCTCGCCAACATAATCAAATTTAAATTATTTATCCAAAAAGGACTTACACATGTAATTCGACTTGATGTTTTTGAAATCCCATAGATGGCGCTGCTTTAAATTGTCTTGATAGTACAATTATAATAATTATTATGTTTATCGGCCTAAGTTACTTATTTTGCGTGATTTTTATAGTGTTAAGCTAGCTTATAGCATGGTTAACTTATTAACAACATTTAAATATGCGTCGTTAGATTACACGTTGTTACAGAATGCGTTGAAGAAATAAAGGTTCACTGCTCGTTCCCCGTAGGTGATAGCGTGATAATATGTAGCCTATAGGTTGACCCGACTTCTTAGTAATATTCGTGCCAAATTTGAAGTAAATCTATGCAGTACTTTTTGAGTTTATCCCGGACATACATACAGACAAACAGACAGAAATTCTAAAAACTATATTTTTGGCTTCGGTATCGATTGTAGATCACACCCCAAGTATTCTTTAAAAAAAATATTCAATGTACAGTTTTGACTTTCCTACGATTTTATTATATGTATAGATTTGACTATCGTCATTCTTAAGCCCTTATCTCAATTAATTTGAGGTTAACGCAGCATGTCTTCTTCGTCCATACTTCGTAGGATAATGATGATAACTATCGCTGCTAGAATGTAATATGGTGTGAACTTATAAATTGATTTAATTTCCATGTCAAGATCTGGTAATTAGGTACCAGAATCTTTGACAGTCATTAATCAAAAGAAGCGTTTGGGCCTTTGCGTATCATCATGATGACTCGCCTTCCGTTCATTGAAATAAATTAATCTATGTCAATAAGTGATAATATACGGTCCAACGACGTTGACAGATATTCTCTGTGTCTGCTGGGATCATGAGGTCATGAGAAGACCTCATGATCCCAGAAGAAAAATTTCAGAGAGCTCGACAGAGAAATGCTGAATCACTTTCTCAGCTTACAGCTACAGCTTACATCGGTAACCCTATTCTTGGAATTCCTTCAGTATCTTATATGGGTTTACTCAATCGAATTTCATATTTGCAAACAGGAACAACAAATACCTTTACCGTGCAGGAATTTGATTCCCGACCCTTATCGCAGAAATCAAACGCAATGCCAATGTGCTGTCAAAAGTTTAACATAGACCGTGTGTTCAGCTTTTTAGTTTTTTTCTGTATTTGCATTGCACTAAGTATTGTCTGGCAGTTTCATGATGTTGGGCAAGGAATCAGAGCACCCGCCGGAAAGATAGTCGACGACGAAGAAGCCTATTAGTGCCAATATGTTCGTCACAATGTGGCATTTGAAATCTTTTATCCTCAATACTAGTATTCTTCACGAACGAATAACGATACATTGTTCATTGTTTTGATTCGTGAAAAGAGATTGGGGAAAGGGCAAATACTGCTATTACCATGTCATAAATTCAAAATTCATAATCATAAGTAATTTTTGTACCTATAATAGGCTAATAATACCTATAATGGTATATTAATGTAATAAAGAGTGTGCTATGTTATGTTAGAGGGCCTACAAATGTTTGTCAGTAATTAAGAAATTAAGACAGCCAAGCTATGCTATAATGCCATGCCGTACTATAACGCATCATCTAAAGAAAGTCCTTGAAAAAGGTAACCAACACGTGCGCATCCATATACGCAACACAGAGCATAATTTACCCTGCGGAATATTTATGATGACGGACCGAACTCAGAACATTTCTAAGGCTACCGACACATTAATGTCCAATAAAATTTCCCAATGACCCCTTCCCATAATTGATACAACACACAATAAAGGTATTGCCACACGCAATGATTTATGCGTCGCGCGTTTCCGGCTGTATACGACAAAACGCGCCGCGCTTTGGTTACCAAAAGTGTATTGTTACAGATTAAAAAAGGATTCTTTTTTTTCTTCGAACGGTTTATTTTTGAACACGAAGTGGATCGTTTACATGTGTTCTAAGGAGCTTGTGTGGTGTGCGGTTACTTGATAATATGTACCTTCTGAGTTTGTAAGCCGTTTCTTTTCTAACTTTGTCGGGGGAAGAACAAACGGTTTAGACTTGTATCTTTTAGCCAAGTGACGATTGGGGAGAGATTAATATAAAATTGTATCTTAAATTATTATTAATATTATCGACCGCCAAACAGCTATTTTTAATTGTAATTTTTCATTGCAAACCAGCCGCAGATGCCAAACTAAAATGTTTATTTTTTCAAAAGTAAATCCTCTTTATAAAACATAGAAAAGTTCAAAAAATACTCTTAGCTTCCTGAAGTCGGTGACTTTTATCGGTTTCATTCAAATTTAGTCTTTTTACCACAGACTTAATTTTGGAAGTCGGTTGACAACGTTTTCTAAAGACCGATATACACCATGTCATAAACAGCTCCATTATTCCAGCGCCCATTACATTATTCCCATTACCTTAATAACCGAACTACAAATAGAGCTGTCGAAATACGTGTCCTTTGCTACCACTACCGATACTTCGATACATAAACAACGAAGAGCACTGCAATGCTACGGAAACTAAGCATAATTGATGAGGCTGTCCTCAAACGATACTAACAGAGAGTGTTTCTAAAATCTATACGTCTACAGCGTGTATCAGAAATACTACCCCTGTAACACAGGTTGTGTCCCAAGTGACCCCTATAACACAGGTTTTACCTAGCATGGGGGTCATTGATCATTATTTTATTTGCTTATAAGTGGACACTGATTATGTATCTGCATATGTGTACTTTTTTGTGTCAAATAAATTATTATTATTACTACACATACATCAAACTGATAGACTTTCGGTGGGATCAACATCATAAACATCATAATTTCAGTTAAAAGACGTCCACTGATAGACATCATGGCCTCGACACAAAGGGCTAAGAAGGAACATGGTTGGTTTTTAGTCAGTAGAAGTCTGACACTACCTACCGCCGTAAAAATTGTGTCGCCACATTGACCGGTCCCATGCGTCTCGCATCCAGCGGGTCCTCGCAACCTTCACCAGCTCATCGGACCACCTTCCGCTATTGCCCCCAACGCAACGTAGTAAACATCGTATTCGCGAAATTGGTGGACAGTGGGACAGCTGATCATTTCATAGATAAAACAAAAGTCCGACGAGTATAATCGACCTCTATGTCTTGCCTTGACTGCCTCGTTGGTCTAGTGGTCACAAGCGCGGCTGCTAAGCATGAGGTCCTGGGTTCGATTCGAAGGTCGAGCAAAGTGTCATTTGTTTTGTCCATCAGGAATTTCTCAGTAGAAGCCACGGAGTCTGAATTTGAGCCCACTCCAACCTCTCGCCCCTTATTATACAGGGTGTAAATCAACCCATCACACACCCGTCAACCAAGAATTCTGTACATCAAACTAAGTCTACGCAAAAATTGTTGCTGGGAAACGAATAATTTTTTTGGGGTCAAAAAACACATTTTACGGTAAAACTCAATGTAGCACTCTTAAAACATTGTACTAGTTGATGTTTTGAATAGTAAACGGGTCATAATTTAAGTAAAGTTATAACCTGAAAAAACTAGTATTTACAAAAACAGCTGTTCAAAATTTGGAACTTTAACAACCAATATCTCCGTAACTTATGGTCTAGAACAAAAAGATATGGCAGTAGTGGGGAGAACAAGTGCCCTTTTTTTTTTGGTAGGTGGAAAATCATCAAATGACCCCCCCCCCCCCCCCCCCCCCCGCTTTTGGGCAGAGCGAAGGGGAGTGTCAGACTTTTACTGACTAAAAACCGAACCCATGTTCCTTCTTTGCCCTTGCGCCGAGGCCAAGTTATCTAGTGCAAAAATCCGCGGCCCCGAAGGACGAACAAGTGCCCTTCGTTTGCGTTAAGGGTACTTTTACACCCTATATAGGACTTTAACATAACTGGCGAAATGTGAGTGTACTACTAGGTACACCTTTACCTATTGGGATTACAAGCGTCATTTTATATTATGTCTTGCATTTGTGGAACAGGTGGACGATGAAACATCTATGAAACAGGTGGACAATAGCAAAACTGCTTTTTTTTTGTTTTTATGATGTTTTTTCCATAAAGAAAGTAGTTCAAATTGATACTCTGAACCACGCCCTAAAATATGACGACACCTTTCCAATACACGCTGTATAGGTAGCCTTTGAGCGTCACTCCTACGCTATACGTTTGACACTTCATTCATCAAAATTGATCGACTCATTTAGGTGGGAGAGGCGATCCGGAAATTGGTGCTCGGTTTTTGTTTGTTGACGATAATGGTGTAGGTATATTACTTTGCAAAGTAATTAAGATAATTAAGGACCTACCGCTAAAATGGGTGTGATTAAAAGTGGAATTACCGCGACTGACCGGCTGATGATTTTCAATAAAAAAATCATCGAGTGGTTTGGAAGATAATTATGGGAGAATAAAGAATATTGGTTCAAAGACATGCCGGTTTCCTCACGATGTTTTCCTTCACCGTTTTGAGAACAGTGGTGATGAAATAAATTACACAAAGTAATGTGCCTGACGGGGTTCGAACCCACGACTCACTGTTCGTAAGTCGGGGCCATCACCATCACTGGGTCACCACATTCGAAGATATGTGACATCTACCAATCCGCACTGGGCCCGCGTGGTATATTATAGCCCATCCCTCTTCTAGAGAGGAGGCCTGAGTCCCTGCAGTGAGAACATTATAGGCGGCTGATGATGATGAAAGAATATTACAAACATAACCCTTTCCTTGTAGTCGGGTAAAAAGTGCGTATAAACCCAAAATCAAAATCGATTCATGCGTTCGGGAGCTACGATGCCACAGACTGACACACACACAGACAGACAGACACGTCAAACTTATAACACCCCGTCGTTTTTGCGTCGGGGGGTAAAAATAGCTCGCAGGTCTATTAGATGGCAATGGAGCATAGTATTATTGGAGTTGAATTTACTGATCGTATCCGGAACTCGAAACTGCGTCAAAAACTCAAGTTGCCGATGTAGATGTTGTTGCATCGAAGTCCAGATTTGTGTCCAGTTGATGGGAATGGGCTCGTCCCCAATTATTTGTGACTTAAACTTAACAGGCGAAATGTGAGTGTAGCTAAGTTATGACATCAAAAGTTACAGCTCTGCCTAGCCCTTTGGGGATTACAAGCGTTGTTATGTAAAATTGAGTCGTCGATCTACTGACTTTTTTATGTGTTCTGTGGTTTTTGCTCTATCCAAGCAAAACGCAATCGCACGATTTTAAAGCTTGTTCTGAGCAAATAACTCGGCACAATGGAAACCCAGTATTTATTGTACGAGAACGAAGCGGGTAGGTATATTATTTTCAGTAAATAACACAGGTAATAACTCTGGGCTTTCATATCTACGATATATTACTTTTAACAATTTATGAGTTCTATAAATACCTGGACGGTTATGTGGTGATGTTTTATTTTTTTTAATTTAGCTGAGCACTTAACGTTTTCCTGTTTTAAAATGAATTTCCTGAATCTATACGGTGGACGAAGAAGAAGGATGGACTGTGTATTAAAAGGTGGCACGAAAGAAGGTGTCTGATGAGATGACGAGAAATAGAGAAGTATGGAAGCAGCTCCCTCTCCTGGAGAGAAGGCCTGAGTCCCTGCAGTGGGAACATTATAGGCTGATGATGATGATGATGGAAGCAGAAGACATTTTGCGCCGACCCCAAATGAGTTGGGATAAGGGCAAGAAAACGATGATGTTCTAAATGAATCTTGCGATCAGTGGAATAATACCAAATGAAGACAACGGTCGTGTGTACTCGCATAAAGGGTAGTTGACTGACTAAAAAAAAAAATGATTCTGTTTAGTCCGTCAGTTAGATTATCGGAAAATATTGGATACGTGTTTTTTGTTTTATCAAATTAATAAAAATTGACGAAAATAAAGCTTGTCAAAGATCATGGAGGGGCTTTTGACGTCATAGTCTGGTAAAATTGGACCAACCTGTGACGTTTCAAAGCGCTGTATCGTCTTAATTTTTTGTTTACGTGAAAAAAGAAAAAAATACGTGTTCAATATTTTTTGGAAATCTATCTGACGGACTAATTAGATTTTTTTAGTCAACTACCCTATTGCAAATGTTTTCATCTCAATTACAGACATTCACCCACATTATTGTAAACACTCAAAAAAGAATCCCTATACCTTTAATAAGAAAGGTAATCGATAACCCCCAGTTGGGGCTGCGGGTTGGTCGAAAGAGATACCGCGGCCTCGACACAAAGAGCTAAGAAGGAACATGGGTGGTTTTTAGTCAGTAGAAGTCTGACAATCCCTACCGCGGGAGGAGTCATTTGACGATATCCCAAGCCAAAAACAAAAAGTAATCGATATTTTTAATTGAAACAAAAACCACAAACACACTTCATTAAAACGGAAACAGGAAATGAAAACCACCAATAAACCATACCTTTGATAAATAAATCGGTACTGAATTCACAACCGCAAATAGACGAGGTAGACCAACAATGTATAATTAGTACTATTCCCGCGTGATATCAGCGGGAATTCACGAACTCTACCGAGCACTTATTAATTTAGCTAACAGAAATGTTAGGATGCCTGTTCATTGGAACGGGAAAGTGCATACATAAACTGAAAACAAACGTCACATTAAAAAATTAAATTCATTACCTTTACTTTGAAGAAGTTACAGAGCATGAACAGTCGTTTTAAGAAGTACCAGTGACTTGCAAAATCGGACAATACGACTCACTAAGGGATAACTTATTACCCAGTATTTAGTGGGTTGTGGAAGATAGTTTGAAAAAGCTTGGGAAGACGATGACGCCACCTGAGAAGTCATGGATATCGATATCTTAACACGATCAAACAGTAAACAGTTATCATTTTGTGTTAAGATTCAATTTTTATATAGATATACCTCACGTTCTTCTTTATAAATTAACTAGTGACACGCACCGGCTTCGCACGGGTGCAAAAAAGATACTAGAACCTTCCTCTTAATCATTCTATCTATTAAAAAAAACCGCATCAAAATTCAGTTGCGTAGTTTTAAAGATATACCTCACGTTCTTCTTTATAATTTAACTATTGACCCGCACCGGCTTCGCACGGGTGAAAAAAAAAGATCTGGAATCACTCTATCTATTCAAAAAACCCGCATCAAAGTCCGTTGCGTAGTTTTGAAGATCTAAGCATACATTGGGACAGACAGCGGGAAGCGACTTTGTGTTAAACTATGTATCGATAGTGATAAAAGCTTTTGTTGAGCTTACTCCGATTCAAAAATAAAATTAGACTCTTAAACCTTGCCTCCTCACCGCTCCGCATCAGTAGAAAGGGACACTCCTCCAATCCTCTTCTCATCCTATTCACTTCAATTATTAATGGATTATCATCCACTCTAATAGACAAGTAGCCATAAGCAGAACTATGTGACGACCCTGACGCTTGGGGCATTCTGGTGATAATTAATAATTAGCGGTACATGGATAATGTTGAATCAGGTTGGGACAAAGGAAGCAACTAATTATGTATTATATCGATTTAATTATCCCCTCTAGCGATCCTGTTGATTGATCTCTCAATTAGTGGGTTATATATGGGAGAGCGTTTTGAATATTAGTTTTTTATTAATTCAGTTTTAAAAGCATGACTAAATAGTTTTTGTCATTGATATTTACGGTAGAGATTCAAAGAATACAATTTTATTCTAATTCAAAAATTATATTGTGTTGGATGAAGGGGTAATCTCCGGAGTTACTGATCTGAATTCGAATATTATGTGACTAATTAAGCTACATTACCCCCTGTACTATTTTTACAAAGTTTTTGTCGAATAATTTAGGACCATAACGCGAACAAAATGGCGATCAATAGCTAGTCTGATACAACGGTAGGTACAGTGCGATCAAATTATCTTGGCAGCTCCGAACTTCGTGCAGGTCATTTTGTTACAACGAATGTATAAAAGTGTTATGATATTTATTTTATTTGTATTTCTCACTGTTTAAATTAGATATTTTCTAATCGTTTAAGTATTGGTTTATCTGGCAATAACAGTTTTATTCCCAAGCTTACATGCGTAAAATTTCGCAAAGCCTATGTTCAGAGCTGCCAAGATAATTTGATCGCACTGTACTGACCTAACCAGGAAAGACGACAAGACTTTGAAACAAAAACTAGGACAAAATGTCGACAATTATGATAGAAGTAACAGTAATAGAATCGTTTCTACGTAATGACGGCTTGGCCACCCATCGCTTTTCTATCAAAGCAATTTGTACCCCTTTCTTGCTATTGAATTGATTGATGGGAATCATTCAATCGGTTCTGTGAATCGTAGCTGTTGTGGCAAGTAAGAGAATACGTTGATTGATTCATAAACAGCTCGTAGCTTCAATTGGATACAAGACCCGGCTGTAAATATGGTTTATTGAGTTTAAGGCCGTGTGCATACAAACGTATAGTCAATTTTGTTAAAGTCACCTTCATGATAGAAAGAGTCATTATAAGGGTCTGTTCACACAGACTAATTAGATTTAATTTTACATGTCACTACGCTCAAGAACCAAAGAAGTGACATGTAAAAATTGTAGAGTTGCCATACAACGTGGCAATGCCGTCAATCTCTTGGACACATTACCTGGCAGCAGACAGCTTTTTTATGCCTTTTTATAGTTTCTAGGTAATAATGTAGGTATATATTATAGTTAGTACACTCTACTAAATAAAGAAAACCACTTCATATTCCGTATTAAAAAATAAATAAAAAACGTCATAAGGTCGGTTCAATCACAACATGTGATAGTCAAGATTTACTAACATTTCATTTGATAGTACACTATCAAACCTTAACCGGTATTCATTTGTTAAATCATAAAAAAACTTAACACAACTTAATCGTAACATTTCAAAACAACACAAGGTAAAACAGCCATAAGTCCAAATTACATCAATCCGGAACGTAAAATGGAAAAGAAAATAAAACTAAATAAAACGATCATTACCAAAGGTTGAACTCTAAATCGCTAACAAATAGCAGGAAACGATTCACATTTACAATTTTACGACCGTAACGTTAGTATTCGGATTAGAATTAAGTTGAACTTTATCATTTGCTTTTGATCAAGGCGGGGTTATAAAGGTACGGACAATATGTTTTGAAATTAATTGTATGACATTCTATATCAGAGGATTAGAGAAATTACAGCTTCATTTTGTTAAAGGATGGTTTTAAAAAAACTAACCATTTTCACTTTTTTTTTTCATAAGATAATTTTGAATATTTTTTTTGCCGAAAGGAAGTGTCTGATGAGATGACGAGTAATAGAGAAGTATGGAAGAAGTCATGCTCCGCCGACCCCAAAAGAATAGGGTAGTTTACAAAAAAAATCTAATTAGTCCGTCACATAGATTACCAAAAAATATTGGACACGTATTTTTTCTTTTTGCTCGTACGCCAAAAAATACGATATACGAAAAGACGATAGACGATACAGTGCTTCGAAAACTCGTGTGACGTCACATCGCACTACATTTTTCACCACGTGGTGCCGTCAAAAAGCCACCACTACTGATCTTTGACGCGTTTTATCTTCGTCAATTTCTTCGTCAATTTGATAAAACAAAAAACACGTATCCAATATTTTTCGATAATCTAACTGACGGACTAAACGGATTTTTTTTACCCAGGACACATCCCTAATAAGATAAGGGCAAGAAAATGATCATATTTTATTTTAATGTGATTGAGTGGGTTACCGTACGAAAAATTATAGTGAAGTAATCAACGACATCATCATGATTATTTATTATTATTACTTATTTATTTATTAAATTATGATGTATACGATATCATGGGATAAATACTAAACAACATTAACAATTAGTTTCTGTGTTTAAATACTATACGCAATCAATTTGACTGCCTATTTACAAATGCAGATAACTTTCCCAAAACAAATATCAATATTACATTTGATCCAAACTAAAATATCAATTTCATAAACTAACCAAAACTGTTTATAGTAAACAATAACGATAAACAAACTAAGAAAGTACGAACAAACTATCAAATTACAAATGAATTGAAGAACATTTAATTGTATACTGTAATACATTAAGAGAAAAGATTGAAAAGCAATTAATTATAGTTTCCCTTTGAAATAATAGTGGCGATAAAAGTCTACCCACGGTACGCCTACGCGAAACAAAATAACAAGTATAACATTGGTACGAAGAATAGGAATGCTATAAATGTAACTTTTACGACGTTACAAAAGGTTTGTGATCTCTGATGATTGGACCTTAGCGTGATAAGAGGAGCAAAGGTCGTGAGATTTTACGTGAAGTGGCGCTTACGGGTAGTAAGGGATCTCCGATCTATATGGATTAGATGTGGAGGGTTATAGCGATGTTAATGTCTTTGTTATACCTGGAGGCCTGGAGTATTAGGTGGCTTTATTTTGAGGTAAGTCGTTGTGGAGTGGACTAATCGTTGATCAATTAAAATTTGTACTAATCGATGGATGAAAAGAATTAAACTTCATCGGACTCGGTCATGCCTGATTAGCAGGCAATCGAGAGTGAGTAGAAAACCATGGAGGACATAATATTATCTTTGATCGATCGAAGATGACTCAGCTGAGCAAAGACGCCTGCAATCTGTCATCAAAGCAAGATTCCTAAAAAAAAATTCTAGTGCCCGGTTTCTGAGGCACTTTATCTGTGGTTTATCTGTGGTTTATCTATTCATATGCGTACATTTGAATAGATAAATCACAGATAAAGTGCCTCAGAAACCGGGCATAAATCGAGCGTAAATATATAGATCTACAACTACATAATATTTAATTAACTTTACAAAAAATGAATGTTCACTATTCACCATTTCATACCTTTTCTTAATCGTATTAAACCAGCACAAGATACACTAGCTCCTTAACTACACGTAGAACTCCCAAATGAACGTGGGAGCTTAATCAAAACAATATTATGGTTCGCAAGCTCAGCTTGAGCGAGTTGAGAAAGACAAACAGGGTTATGGGTCATTAAGGTGCCTGCAGGCGAAACAAGTGGTGCTGTTACTTGAAGTATAGTGTGTGAATTTGTAACTATACCTACATATAAATGTACGTACTATATATAGGGATGGCTTTCTGGACTAAAAAGTGTAACTGAGACGTCACAAGGCTTATCGAGGCACTGTATCGTCTTCATGTTTTGTTTACGTCAAAAAAGAAAAAAAATAAGTGTCCAATATTTTGTGGAAATTTATCTGACGGACTAATTCGTTTTTTTTTTGTCAACTTTTACTCTATTGTTTTAAATGGTAGAAATAAGATGTCGATCTATTCCTTTACTAGTAGAAGCTTCATGCAAAATTAATTAAGCTTAAACCTAATTATGCAGTGCCTGTAAATCCTTAGCTACCAACTACACAATCAAGCGGAACGCAATGCAGTAGTGACTATGCAAAAAAAAAATTATAGTAAAAGTAAACTGTACTGTAGTAAACTGTGACTGGCCTGTTGGTCTAGTGGTTAGTGACCCTAACTGCTATGCCGGAGGTCGTGGGTTCGATTCCCACCCAGGACAAATGTTTGTGTGATGAGCACGATCATTTTTGTTCTGTGTCTGGGTGTCATTTATCTATAATATGTATGTATTTAGAAATATATAAGTATGTTTATCAGTTGTCTAGTACCCATAACACAAGCTCTGCTTAGCTTGGGACTAGATGGCGTTGTGTGATAGTTGTGGAATATTATTATATTAAACTTTAAAAGTTAAAAACTTTTATTAAAATAAAAAGGAAGAAAAGTAGGTCTACCTATCAACGTTGAACGCATACTTATTATAGTCTTGTATCATATGTATAATATGCTAATAACCGTTGAGGAGTCCATTCGCATGACTGTAAAAAAAATACGAATGAATGAATCATGATTCATGATTGTCTATAACAGAACAAAAGGTGTGCAAAATTAAAGCTAAATAAATCACTTTGAAATTCAGTTGTAATAATATATAACCAATACACACGAAACGAACTAAGGTTTTGAAAATAAAAGCCACAACTGAGGCTGAGGCTATTACAGTAGGCAGCGATTTGCGATGCGACTGGAGGAGCGAAGAGAAAATAGAGAAAAAAGAGCGATGTACGGTGTAGCCATATACGTGAGCATTCATTTACTTGATTTAATCGCTCATGTGTCGCAGGTCGCGTCGCGGCCTAATGTAGCCTCAGCTTGACAGTGACCCTTTACACACGTGACAAGTTATGTGCCCAACTCACAAGATGGAACAAGTGAAGTGCACTCGTTTTGTGGATGCAAGTCGCATTGTCTTTTAAACCAAACACATTGAATTATCTAACTTGGCATACTGCTTGCAATGTCTGTTTGTAATTAAATATTACCAAACCACTTTGTAACAGCACTTCGGACCATCTGACCTGAAAGTGAGAGCGTTCAATGTTCATACATAATAACTTATCCAGGTAGTACTGGTAAGAATATCGAAAGGCTGAGAAAGGCTCTTTAAATATTAAAGTTCTCATCAAGCTTCCCGAGGTTGTGTAATTTATTTTTTACAACCATTTTTCGAACAAACCTCTTTGGGGAATATATTAATATACCAGCATCATTACCATTTCATCACAAAGGCATCCACTGCTGCACAAATATCCCTCAAGCGTCATCACATCAAATACTTATGCCTACGTAATTTCGATAAACTCGTCACAGTACCAATTAACCTTAATCCAATAATTTACTGCTAAAAAACTATGTCTTCTAAACATAAATCTCGAAAAAGGCGATGACAACATAAAGATAACTAAAAAGCCTCTTAAAGCAGAACAGTTAAATTATCAACTATGCAATTTGTCGAACATAAGATCGTTTACCTACCGCATACATAAATATATTAACTAAAAGTTTTTGTTAAGTAAACACGATGGCTTAGCCGATATTTAGGTCGATTTACAGTTAATACATGCATAAGAGCTTGTAAATCAGTAATAAGCGCGTGATGAAGTGAATCGTTATTCTATCTGTCAAAGAAACAGACTATTTACGAGTACATCCATATTTGGAGCGCCTAACATCATTTGATTTTAGTATGTTGCATATCAGGAAGATAAAAACTATATATTTTTTTAGTAAGATTGTAGATAATCTTCGGAAATACTCTACAAATTCTGAAAATTCTTTGATTAAGGACAAGCTACTTAATCTTCGAATGATATATTATAGGCTATACGTGGGTTAATTTACTCACATAGCCGGAGGGAAGCCGCTTTCAAAAGCTAGTGTCCAAATAAAAGACAATCTCTAATCATTGGTAAACACTAGATCCTTCTTCTTCTTTATGGGGTTTAGGTTTCCGCACTTAGTCCTTAATATTACCACTATGACACTAGATCCTTTTTTTTTGGTGGGTTGGTATTCATCAAATGACTCCTCCTAGTCTGGATGAAGCGGAAGGGAGTGTCAGACTTTTACTGACTTAAAATCACCCATGTTCCTTCTTAGCCCTTTGTGTCTGGGGGCGCGGTATCTCTTTCGAAGAACTCGTAGCCCCGGAACATTAAATCCCTCTGATTCGAACAAAAATCTTATGTGACACGTTCCACCAATGAAGTGTTAACTGTCTACTCGATCCCCAACTCTATTATAACAGCTTATAATCTAAAATTAAGTGTCCATTACAGCGTAACAGTAAGTCGCGAGTAAGAGTCAATTATAGCCGAGAGGTTAATAGTGGTTGTAAAACGCGATCCATCAACTTTTGTCGATGTATACTGTAACTTGACACGTTCAAAGTGGACGCTAGCGTGATGAGGTAGGAAATTAATTTTATTTTTGATACCGTATTCAAGTAAGATTTTCATGCAATATTGGTGATTATAAAAAACAATCTTAACAGCAGTGACCTAATTTTGAGCAGATGTGACGCTTTTATTCCGATCTTAGTTTTTTCGAAAAAATAACTTGTGTTTTAGTGAACAATGGTCAATAAATCAACGAGTATACTACATTTTATTTAATAGTTTAGATTAGGGCTGAGTTTTATGTGTGTAATAGTACATTATGGTATAAGTGTGTAACGTTGGTGATTACCGCTGAGGCGGCATTGAGACCCGAGCCGTCAGGTGAGGGTCTTAAGAAAGCCGAGGACGGTAATCATCAATACACACGTGTATCATACGACGTTTTTCAACACACTTGCGAATAAAAAAAAATGTGTGGGACTCGGAAACTGCCGCGGTAAAGCTATTGCATAGCATTTTTTATCAATTATTTAATTTGACAACCTCAGTTGACAACCTTGTTATTTTCCGTAACCATAGCAACCTGGTTGAAATATTTTCGTCACGGAATTTCTGGATTCGCTCTCCACGCTCAAGGCCCGCGATAGAAGCTATGCAATAGCTTAATAATACAAGAAAAAACATTTTATTTAGTAGATAAAAAGTTTATTTATAGAAACAATTAGTAAATGTGCAGTTAGTAAAATTATAATTAATTGTTTTTGATGGCGTAGCGGTCTCTTCAGATAGATTACTGGCCATGGTTCTGTATGTCTTTTACAGTTATATTTGTTAATTCTTGTATCCTACATGCACCAGTTACACCAAATATTAAAGCAACCTGAAAAAAAGAAAAAAATAATTATTAAGTTTAACACACAACACGCTGAAGCTGAAGTCACGTAGATAGATATTTAAAATTTGTTTAACTAACCTTAGTAACCAGTTATTGGTTATCTGGAGCATCTTTTACAAATTTTTCAACATCGTTAGACGATAAAACCTTTGATTTCTTTTTTTTAAGTTTAGAAAAGTATTTATTGTAATAAAAGACTATACTAAATATATAAACTAAACTAACCTAAAAACAAACTATAACTATAAAAGGGCATCGAAAAACTCCTCCTCAACGCTGTCAGCAGGTAAAGTACCCAAGAGACTGGCAGCGTTGCCGCGTTGTATGGCAACACTTATCCTCTGGCCAAAGAAAAAGCCAGCCCTTGGGTCGGAGGAAGCGTCAACAAGGCGTTTTGAAATCTCCTTAAAAAGGCTGTGTGCACTGGGACCCCATGGCCCTAAAGTTTCAACCCCAAACGGCTCGAAAATATAGTTTCCACAAAGGTTACTATATTTACGCCGCTTGAGGTTCTCCGCAGCCGCAGCGGCAGCGCCAGCACAACACGAAGAGCTTGGAAGATTGAATTCTTTGATTTCTTGCTTCTAAATCCATCTGACAGTATTTTTAGATAAGCTGACATATTAGAGTATGTTTTTAAGTCACTTCCATTCTTCGTTCGGACTGTACTTTTTAACATTGAGTATATACCCACAAAGAGCTAGGTTTGTACTTAGAAGATAATTCTTAAAAGTACGCCAAGAACACATTTTCAGAAAATGACTGCGATTTCTTGGTGTTTTGCCACTGCTTGAAATTTTGGTACGATATTAGATATTTCTTCTTGGAGTTTTCGGGTAGCAAATTTTCCATAACGCTAAAAGCTTCAAATCTTACATCGGGCGGTGTACAACATGAATCATTTTCTTCAAAACTAGACATTTTAACTAATAAAATAACTATAATAACAGTGAAAACGAGTTGTGTATTTTTTTCGCAGTAGCGGGAAAATATTATGTTTTTTTATAAGCGATCAGCCATAGACTAAAAGACTTTTTTTTTTTGCTCATCGTGGATAGTGTTATGGAGCCACGTACAAAATGGGGAATACAAATTTTTATTTATCACCATAGAAAACAAAAATTGAGTGAAAGTTTTATTTACTAAACGTACTAAGTTTAAATTATCTATTTAAATACAAAGTTTCATGAAATGAGCAAGCACTAGGTACATTAATTATTTTTTACTATTGAACACGATCTTTTTGTATCGAAACTTTTTTAAGAACATAGCAACTCAACCAATTAAATTTAAAAAAAAAAAACCTATAACTCACTAGTGAATAATAGTAATGAAAAATTCACAGTTTGATTATAGGTATCATTATGTGCCTAATTGCGGTGAAATTTTAGCCACTTTATGAACAAGTGTGTTGAAAAAAGATTTATCCTTCCATTCATTCATCTATCCTCACAAATTTTTGCATTTATATTACATAGTAGTTAGATGAAACAGAATTTAGGCATAGAAACACCAGCTTCGTTTTTCAGATTTCTAACTGTATTTTTACAAACCTGTTTGAATAAACATTGGCCAGCTCTAACCCTGACCCGACTGTACGAGAATATTATTTTCAGCAAAAATATAATTTGCATAGTAATCCTCTCTACAAAAACCAGCTATAAAATTCTAGCTAGGTAGACATAAAAAATAATCTTCGGTCGTATATCATGATGCTTTTTTTGTAGGCAAATAGCTGTTTTAGGATTACCTGAACTAAATAGAGTTAAAATAATCCTAACGAACTAGTTAGCGACTTAACGGGCTGTTAACCTATATACCTATTTACCTTACTGCACGTACCTGTCATTATAGCTATAGTTTAACGATCAGTTAAACAAACAATAAAACAAAGTTAACACCGGTGGCTCAGCCGTCGAACTTTGCCAGTTGTCATCCATTAATTCAAGCGCTCGTGACGAAGTTGTCACTTTATATAAACGTCTGTGGGCCATTTATCTTGGTGTGACAACGTAACCAATGTCGGCAGCCAAGTAAGCGTATTAAAACTAAGCCTGCATCGTTATATGTTGTATTAACTTAATTTACCACAGCGATATTGGACTTTATCCCAACGAAATAAGGCCTAGGGATGAGTTTCTATTCTGTAGTTTGTACAAGGCATAAATCTTCGCGGATGTTTTAAGTAGTGTACTTGGAATATTTGCTACTTACAAGTGTACAATATCGCGAATAAATCTTTTTAAGGGATCTCTCGCGTGCTCCTTAATGAATCACTTATTTGTAAGACTTGTTTGCTTCTAGTAGTAATTTGTTAACAGGTGATTTGAGCCTTAAAAGGTTGGCGAACCGTGACCGCATTTTAAACTTTATAACTCAATCAAATACAAGGTAAGTATTTTAATTTAATGTTATTAGAAGAGAAGTCCCGATTTGGTCATTTAAATAAATGAACGTGACTTTTAACCAATGGATTTGTAGTTATCGCGTAAAGTACTCGTTGAATTAACTTTATAAGTGACAGAATAATAAAGTATTTGGCTACTTGAATAATGTTATTTGTCAGTTTTATTTAGAAGCGGCTACGGCTACCGAAGGCTGCTTTGACGAGGGTTTATTTGTTTGTAACAAGGCCTAATTGGTCCAAGTAAAATGTTTATGTCGTAAGAAACATAGGTTGGTATTCGGTTTAAATAAGAACAGGAGAGTATGCTTTGGAATTACGCAATTTTATTATGAGTGAATCAAGTGAATCGGTTTGTTCTAGGCAATCATGCACCCTACGCCGCCGCCGCATCATCGCTTCATTTCAGGCGAGTTGCGGCCAAATGCAAACCTATTAGTGTAAAACATTCTTCATTTAAATTAGTTAATGTGGTTCAACTGTTACCATTTGAGAGTTAAATGTCGCAATACGGGGAGAAAGGTCTATTCGACTTTTATTTGTATTACGCAGTCCTTAAGTACCGACCACAACAGTAAAGTCTTGTCAGCATGTTCCCCTATTAGGGTACACAGTTTAAATCGTGACTTCATTTGACTCAAAAACTTGTCGAACAATCCCGGACAAAAACCGTAAACAATCAAAGACAAAAGCAAATAACCAGTCGGACTTTCCAATGTATCCTAAACTAACCTTTTGAAGAAACAGGTGTAAGTTTAAGATAATATCGTAACAGACTAATCATTTCAATACCACGTTGTAAACACAAACGATAGAATGCCTCAGAAATGTCAGAAATACAATAAAAACTTCAACTAGGATATTATTGGAACATGTAAGAACTTTAGGCACTGGTCCCACTACGGGCGAGAAAACGACTTGTTATCGATATATTCTAGCCGAAAAAAGTTATAAAAGTCCCAAAAAAATGAATGGTTGTAAGCCGAATATTTGAACGGCTGAACTCTCTTTCGATTAATTTGCCGCAGCAACAATAACTATTTTATAGAAACCACGTACTGAACTCTCTCAGCGAGTGTTCTGTTTGCTGAGAGAGTTCAGTACGTGGTTTTTTCACTTGGTACTTTCGAGCTAAAGCAGGGTCGCTTTAGCTCGAAAGTACCAAGCTAGTGTGTCACCGTGAGTAATCGCAAAGCTCATAGGTCAGTGAGAACACTATCCGAACCACTCACTCGATACTCGCCAACTCTTTTCTAATTGCTAACTCGGCTCGCTTGTCGCTTACCGCCGGCATGCGGCAGTGGGGCTCACGCCTTACCTATAGAATGCACCGCAGTGGTGAGTGAACTATTTCATGCGGCGACTGCGCCTAACATTTGGTGTGGTTAAACATACATTTACATTAGAGATGCACTGACTGGGCAGTTAGGAGGTGTGAAGAGATTGGTTGGTGATATGTAGAAGGAAAGCGTGGGTCATTAACGTAAGGTTAGAGAAAAAGGCACACAGAGAATGTGTCAGAAGAGTCATTCATGATACGGTAAACAGAGGATGTCGTCATGTAGAGATAACGAGAAACGATAGCATTTAAATTGTATACATGATATAATATAACATCACGCTTGTTACGCCCGAAGGGTTGGCCAGTAATGTATTCAATAGTACACACTAATTTCTCCAGTTGAGTTTAAGCCCATGTAATAAGTGAGCCTATTGACTTCAACTGGACACAAATCCAGACTCCGTGGCTGCAATTGATACCACTTACTCACAACACTTTACCTGACCTGGAATCACACCTAACCAAACTAGAACAAATGGAAATAGTTGTGAAATGATGAGTATGAATGTAGATGTATATAAGAGTCGAGGAAGATCAAAAGCAACGATGAATGAACCTTGTAAAGGATGGTAAAAAAATCGTGTCAGAAATCATTTTAGGTCAGTTAAATATTCTTCCAATCTATTCTCGACTACTACATTCCCAAACACGACCTTACAAAGCCCCTTCACAATTGGGCCCGCATCGGCAGCACTATCTACTACTACTCCAACCGCAGCGCAGGTTAGTTTGTGACAGCAGTTGTCTTGTGGCTCCTGACAACATTTCCCTTTCGTGTTCCCTTGTCACGAAGTTTTTTACGTGCTGTCTTTGTTTTACTGGTAAAATGGTTTGGAATAAAGCCAATAGTAGTGTTCTGATTGACCTATAAGAACGGTTGTATGTTTTGTGTCACGCTCATGTTTTGGAATAGGTTGGAGTTACAATGGGTGTCATTATCTGCCTAGCGTTTTTCCATACGTTAAACACATAGTTATATAAACTCAACCCTGTTCCTATGGGAGTAGGTTAAGACCACAGGACGTATAACATCCTTCTTCCTCTCGTCTACGTTTATAGATCTGGTCATATGGCTGACCTTACTGAAGAACCTCTCCAATAAGGTCAATGTAATCATCATTCGATTCATTGAGTTTGATTTAATTTTCCGACAACGAGTTTTAGCAGGACTATGCACTTTACGTCAGTCCCATATTTTTTTGTTCACCTGATCTTTAGATTCAGAATAAACTAAAGTTGATAATAAAACTATCACCTGCAACAACCAGTCTTTTATCCCGACCTTATTCATTAAAGTAAAATAAACATTAAGAAGAACTGAAACAAAGGTATCACACCATTCAAATAAAACAGTAGAAACCTTCTCTACCTAAGCTTTTATTTTTTTAAGCAAAGCAAACGAATCCCCTCATTTTTCGTCCGAAAATGTAGATAAAAATGCATATTTAAAATCACTCAGCGCCCGTGGTCAGTAGCTCGTTCTTTGCACAGAGCTCAGTAAATTAGTGGAACTAACTCGGGAGGAAGCACGCATTCGTAATGAAATTAAATGCTAGTATAAAGCTCTGAGAATAGAAGAAAGTGGCGCCACCTGTGACCGAGTCTACAGCGGACGTGGCACTAATATTATGGAGTGTGTTTGTTGAAGTATTATTTACGGTCTATTTGGATAATGAGGAAGGTCAAAGTATTGTGAATGTCGAGTTCGTAGCTAGGTCTCGATCTGACCAATGAGGTCAAACTATTAATTATAGTAGTAGTAGGAATATTTGTAAGACCTACAGATAGTTGTTCCGGGTCTGGGTATTTGCGTATGTGAGTTTAATTGTTTGTGAACGCACCCACGATACAGAAAGAAAATCCTAGTGTAGGGCAACGTTTTTTTAAAAAAAAATAAAAAAACAACTTTGTTGAAATATTTATTTATTATTTATTTATTTAAACTTTTCGCACACACAAAAAAAAAAGGTACAAAGGCGGACTTAATGCCTTAGGCATTCTCTACCAGTCAACCAAGGGTGGTGTAGAGATTAAATGGCAGGTGCTCTTTTTGAGAGGAACAATGATAAAAAAAAAACAAATATATCATACCTAATGATTGATGAAATATTTGATGATAACATAACACAACATTACGTTTATAATCCCCGAAGGGGCAGACAGAGGTGTACTTAATACTACACTTACATTTCGTAACAAATCCAGACTCCAGGGCTACTACTGAGGAATTCCTGATGAAAAACCCAATAACATTTTGCCTGATGCAGGAATCGAACACATGACCTCATGTTTAGCAGTTGCGCTTGTGACCACCAGCCCCTTAATTTAATGCGAGTTATTTAAAATCAGAGAGCAGCGGTGGCCCAGTGGTGGCTGCCCCGACTTACGAACAGTAGGTCGTGGGTTCGAACCCAGGCAGGCACATTACTTTGTGTAATTTATTTCATCACCGCTGCTCTCAAAACGGTGAAGGAAAACATCGCGAGGAAACCGGCATGTCTTAGAACCAAAAAAATCGAAGACATGTGACATCTACCAATCCGCACTGGGCCCGCGTGGTAGATTATAGCCCATTCCCTCTCAAAGAGTGGAGGCCTGTGTCCCAGCAGTGGGAACATTAATAGGCTGTTGATGATGATGATTTAAAATCCATAGAAACCAGGGCCGTTCTAAAGCTCGTTGGGTTAACGACATCGTCAAGGTCGCGGGAAACACCTGATGAGAGACGCACAGGAACGGGACATGTGGCGGAAGAAAGGGGAGGCCTATACACAGCAGTGGGTGATTTCGTGCTGATATGATTATGATGATTTGAAATCCATACCCAAAATAAAACCTGGAATTTCCTGAAATCCTATTTCGCCTACTAAAACCTTTTTATTAGCAAAGAAAACGAATCTCAACAATAAACACCCAAGTATTAAAACTAAATTGTTGGAAGAAGGTGTTGGTTTTAATCACTCAAAGTTGGCATATCAATTACAAAGTGCCAGATGTCCTAGAACTCAAGTTTGTTCCACCGAGTTCTAGAAAATACGTGACCATAATGCTTCCGAAGTTCGCTTCTCTGCAAAATACGTAATTTCCTAACTGGGATAGTTTTATTCCGAGAGCTTCCTCTAGAATTGTTCGGAAATGTGCGAGATATCTTTGGAGCTGATTTAAGGAGCTTATTATTATATTTATGTTCTATGCAAATTAGTTAATTTATAACGTATGTCTTGTTTTGTTTCCTTTTCTGATTACGTGTGAAGTCTTAAACATTTTCTTAAATACGAAAGCATCCTTTTCTGTCTGTTTCCTTTTAACGCCTAAACGGCTGAATTGATTTGAATGAAATTCGACACACGAATAAATGACATGACTTGATTTGGAAAACTGTTTTTTTTTGTTCTTGTGGTCTCATAGTCGGGTAATGCCCGACCACAACACGAACGCAGCTGCGGGTAAAAGCTTGGTTTCTACTTCGTCCTAATGACGACACAAATACTAATTACACACAAAGACCTCTCTCTTGTCTCAGTCCCATTCTAGATAGGGAAATTAAATTAAATGTCACCAACTAAGTCTTAACCTTTGCTTACTTAACCCTTAAAAGGTCGTCCAGATAATAGCAATGTTTACTGCCAGCCTATCTAAACGTTGTTACGTAACAAAAGCTAACAGTCGCGTGCTTAGGTGACATAACTTAAGCTCAAAGGTGAGCAAACTTAGACTACTGTATAAATACAAACGAAAACAATTTATGGTATTCTCATTTAATTGGCGATGTAGCTGTTATTCTAATTAGCACTGAGGAACGAAGCTGTTACGGAGATTTCAAGAACTAATTAACGGGCATCCAATTAGTCTGCACTGGAATATAAAATAGTTAAGCACAGAAGGTTGGCTCTTTAATAACAGCCGCTCGGGTCAATATTCTTGTTAAGCCGTGCTTTCTTAGCTTTATACACACTGAGTTTCCTCTCCAGCTCGGAAATTCGTTGGTCTCGGCTGCCATTTGAATATCTTTGACAGTCTTTACAGGTGGTTAGCGACCGGTAAGTCTGGCAAGCAGACTTACCAAGGGGTAGGGTAGTTGACTGACTAAAAAAAATATGATTCTGTTTAGTCCGTCAGTTAGATTATCGAAAAATATTGGATACGTGTTTTTTATTTTATCAAATTTATAAAAAATGACGAAAATAAAGCTTGTCAAAGACCATGGAGAGGGGGCTTTTGACGTCATAGTCTGGTAAAAATGGACCAACCTGTGACGTTTCACGACTTTTCGAAGCACTGTCACTGTCATCATTTTTTGTTTACGTGAAAAAAGAAAAAATACGTGTTCAATATTTTTTGGAAATCTATCTGACGGACTAATTAGTTTTTTTTTTGTCAACTACCGTATTATATTACCTAGTACTTATGTGGTTGTGGAGGTCAGATAAAATCAGTGGCTCTATATAAAATACGGGTGTTCAGCTGCATCCGGTTAGATTGAAAGCAAACCCCAAGATAATAGGGAAAAGGCTAGGCAAATAATGATAACAGTATATATATTTTGAGATCTCCGTGAATACATACAGTTTAATAAAATGTAATGTATTTCGATCTTATGGCTTCCAGTCAGAATCAGAACTGATCGCACCATCAAGGGATTTACAATACAATTTTACGTTCAACAGCAACGCCCCACTGTCAATATGTTTCAACTGCCAGAAGATCGTGGTAACCTTTGTACCTACTCTGTAGACCATCATCATCTTCCTGCCCTCAAAAAGGAATAAACAAGAGAAAAATATTGGCAGTGGATCGGTTTGGGGGATCAGACCGGAATAACTCATCCCATTCTATTTGGGGTCGGGCGCAACACGTTTCCTTATGCCATTCTTCCCTGTTAGACGTCACGGTGTCATTTACTCCTTTCTCTTTCATATCATTCCTCACACAATCCATCTACCTTTTCTTTGGTCTTCCTCTCCCTCTCCATTTTTTATTTTTTATAAATGGGCTTGCTCTTGACTTCAATCTTGCTCTAAGGGCAGAGATGATGTCGACGATGGAACGAGCTTACCCAGTAGAAGCCTGTTTACTCGCGACTTAAACAGATTAGGGTTACTTATATGAAGTCGGAAAAACCGACGCAGGCAGGGAATTCCACTCCTTGGCTGTGCGCATAATAAAGGACCCAGCAAAGCGCTTCGTTCGAATGTGTAGAATGTCGACTAGGTATCGGTGATACCCTGCAGTACGTCTAGTCTCCCGATGGAAGAAGGGAGATGGTGGGATCAGCTCGTGGAGCTCTTGCGCACACTCTCCGAAGTACAGTCTGTAGAAGACCGACAGACTTGCGACTTTGCGACGCTGGGCCAGGCTATGTAGCTTGATAACCAGCTTAACGTCACCAATTAGACTCCATTCAAGTGTGCACCTATTCTCGCTCGCTGTATGGAGCTAACCTTCTGTACCTTACTGTTTTATGACTGAAATCAGCAGTTAGGAACGTCTAAGTAATTAGGACCGTTTCCGAATGGAACGTATCGGCCGAAAATGTTTTTAATGAAGTTAAATCTTCTTTTTCGTTGATGACGACTTTAGTATCTTTCAACGTATTTATTTCTCCCTTTAATTTGGTTATTTGAGGGAATTAATTGGAATGAAGACTGGGGCTTATAACATTATTGAATTTTTTTGTTTCTTTGGTGTGGTTTTGAATGTTTATTTTTAGAGCTTTTATGTAATGTTTTGTTAGACTATATTCAATGCCTTGAAAGTCGACGAATCGTGTAACAATCATGAAAGAGTAGAACTGACAAAATAATAAAACAAAAAGAATAAATCCAAGCAAATAACATAAACTATGAAAAATTAATCGTCGATCCTTGTGATCCCACGGATGACAAAGCAATTTGTTATAGATTTTTCTAGGAACAGTTATATAAAGAGAGTTATATAGTCAGAGTTATATAAACATATGAAAATAAAACAACACAAAAGCTTACCTAGCTTTCTGTAAATGACGAAAGGTTTCCAAGAACTGAGCACACATACGGAGCCTAATCAATATGTACGACTAAATGAGACGCTGAAAATGGTTCCGAGATAATTCTAGCGGAGTCTATTTGCGCCGAAATTAACTAAGAACTCCATTCAGGAGTTGGGAAACTTTCAAAATGTAACGTAATAGGGTGATCTAAGGCCTACCCTCGAGAGACAAAGAGCTATTGTATTAGGATCTTTTCAGAACAATCCTATAGGTATAAGGCATGTTTAATTGACTATTGTATTGCAAATGTATTTTCAAAAATAACAATTTCGTTATTTGTGATTGTATGACGGTGAAGTATTATTCGATACGGCTCTTGGCTTGAATTTCTAAATCGTTTAAAATTCATAAATAATTAATTAAGATGCTTTGTTTGTATTCGTGATTTCAAATTGTTATAAATGTGGGTCAAGAGATCGATTGCTTTCTCCATTTCTATTGAAAGCTTTAACATAAACGTTGTCTTCATATTTCATACAATTCGGCTTTCCACAATCTGCATTGAGCGTATCCTTAGGTTTTAAGAACATAGTAGGGGTTCGCATGGGGTTCGCCTAGGCATTGTCTGGAGAGGCTTACAATACTGGCCCGGCGGAACGTAAAGGCGCGAAAGGCTGAGATAGTCTGATGTGATTAAGAAGGCTTTTGAAGACAGCCTGTACCGATCAGTTCACACTGCAGGCACTGCATGGCTTGGAGAATCGTCATAATAATATGCAGTTGCAGTCCTCAGCAATGATGTAATGACCAAGAAGACATACAGTTCTGAAGGTTATTCTTAAATACTGAGGTTACATAATCAAAGCTTACCCATCTGATCTGAATCTACCGTTATTCTTATCTTGATGCCATAAAATATATCGCTTTAAATTACTTAACATACAAAGATGGTAATAAATGCACCATAGCCAAACGAGCATTGCACCATGACGAAATTCTAAGACAATAGACGATCGTATCAGCCAGTTGGCGCTCGAGCAATAGAAATGTTTAGATCCATTGATACTAACAGTGCACTAGAAACCCAGATCTGGTGTTGTATATTTGTGAAGAATCCGATTAATTTGTGACTCGTTTGGAATCGTTAACTTTCTGACTACCGCATGGTATTGTAGACTTCTATTCTAACCGGATGCAGTAAAATATCAGTATTCGACACGGTGCGAAAGCTTATCTTACCTCCACATTGGAATCTCATAAACGAACTCACTATTGAAATTACATGTGGTGTACCTCAAGGGTGCATCTTAGGCCATTATAATTATGATCAATCTTTTTAAGGGTTATTGTTATTAAATGAATAATTTCACACTAAGGTAATTAATGCAGTTTTTAAATGTAAGACATTAATGATGATATATCACACAAGCAATGTCACTTCGATTGAGAAATTCGCACTGAAAACCCATTCTCTCTGATCGAAAATTTCAAAACATGTCCACCTATCTAAGTAACATGATTTATAAAGACTAATGCTGCGTTAGTGACCGTTGCAGAATCCGATAACCCTCCATTCGCAATACCCACTTCGATCGTTCATGTTTTATTGTCTTAGGTTGATGTATGACCTGCCATGGGTCCGCGGCGACAATTCTGACTGGCCCCTTCGTGCACACGTTCGGTACCAATACATCACGATGTACTGTGTCAATATATCATGGTGTTTAGTTCATTGCGATTTCTGTCTATTGCCTGTCGAACGTTTCGTTTGTAAACTTAAATTGTGCACTGTCATTTATGGATTTTAGGAAGAGAAAAATTGTTAATTTCTTTGATGGTGAATTTTACTTTGATGAGACCTTGAACCATAGGACAATTATTATAAATATTTATACCCAAAAATCTTTGAGAACAAGAAAATAATAATATATAATATAATAATAAAATATGTTTATTTCTCACCACAAGCCAAAAAACACAAATAATAATTTAAACACAAAAAGTAGCCAACGATTTTTGGTTGTGGATCGCTGGTGCCTGTGGTAGGTAGTAACACCTGTAATACAGGTCACCAGGTCCCCACCTGTTTAAAGTTACATATTTGATAGCATACATCTGGTATCACAGCAAATTACAATTTTTTTTGACAATTTGTGAGTTTATTAAAAAGAGACAATATTAATAGTAATGTAAGTAAAAAATATTAAAAAGTTAAGGTATGTTGAGAGGTTTCTATGAATGTAAGTTTGTGTGTGTCTGAGCGTGTGGGCGTGAGTGTGTGTGTGTGTGTGAATTGGAGAGAGTGTAAGTGAATGAGTCTGATTAGACCAATACGTTAAAATACAAATTAATTTATATCAGAGTCCGTAAAACCCTTTCTTTATTAAATAATTGTGCATTTCACATCAACCAATAAGTGCCTGTAATGAGATGTCAACATAAATAACGATTTAAAGTCATTCAATAGTAATAACTCGGCAGGTTCACATACAATTCATTATGATATATTTCTCCGAATAAGCGTAAAACTACCCAATAACCATTAACAGTACAGCCAGCTAGAAATAAACAGGTAATTTAAAATAGTGCACCATCTCTCACCTAACCAGATCTGTGAGCCTATTAACATAATTCATAACATAAACTCCCGCATTGGTGTTGTTTTTATTACAAAACTTTATAGACTAACCGGGTAAACAGAAATACAGGAATTTTTATTAAAGATAAAAGTGTATAGTTGGTTATGTTCAATGCACCGCTCGGTTTGCATTCAAATGTTTACTAAAAATAGTTTTATTAATATTGCTAGTAAGCTATTAGCCTGGACCATTAGCGTCTGATCTTATCACGGAAAGATATGCAGACCTTATGATTTATTATCTTTTAATTGCGTTACATCATTACGGATGCCTTTGCTGGCGGTACAAAAAAGGAATAAGCTTTAACATTTGAACTAGCGGTCAGCTAAAAATGGACCAGGTTATTTCAAGGAGTAAGAGAATATTAATTACTCATACCAGAAGAATCAACTGTTTAAAAAGTAGAATGTGCAAAAAAGTATCGAAAAGCTTTATTAGCGTCAATACACGAAGGTCGGTAATTTTGAGTTTGAATGAAGACGGCTATAAGAGTAAAGGAAGGACCAAATGAATGGACTGTGTGAAGGATGATATAGGTAGTTAGGATATGACGAGTAGTAGACAAGTACGGAAGAAGAAGACATGCTGCACCGGCCCCAAAATTGAGACAAAGGCCGCAAAATACGGAGGTCAATAATGAATTTTACTGATTTTAATCGACACAGATTTTGAATAACGAGTTAAATAAATACAAAGCAAACGATTAAAACCCAACAATAACAATGTAAGAGTAAAGCCGCAATTATATTTAGCCCGCGCCGCGTGTCGCCGCGCTGCCTGACGCAACGTGCGGGTGATTACATTTACGTGTCGTGTCGCCACGCCGCCTCACGAAAAATCGTCTCAGTCAGTACTGTGTCGTTCGTTCTACGTCGCCACTCGGCTGTCTGCGCGTGCCCACGCGCCGATTACACTAGACCCGACTGAGCTGACGCGTCACAACCCCCACCACCGACCCCACGCCGATCGAAATCGCTCGGTCGTCGTGGCGTCGGCAGGCTCTGCGACACGCGGGACGGGACTAATGTAATCACTCCAATACTAAATGTATGTAACCGATAGCTACCCCACGCATTGCGACACGCGGGGCGGGGTAGATGTAATTGCGGCTTTATCATGACCCGCGTAGGCGCAAATACAGTTGAAATTTCATGAGCCAACAAACCCTTCAACACCAAATACGGTAACAACAGTTTCTCGCGAACAGTAAAAGGGAATTTCACATAAGATTAGAAGATTTACAACGGTGTGTAATGTCCTACGGATTCTAAGAATTGATAAATCGGCGTCAGCTGCGTTTGCGCAGAATGTCTCCAAATCTGCATAGCAAAGGGAAATACATGATTTTAAAGGACAGCGACAATATTAATGGATATTGTAACGCTTCAGTAAAAATGGCTGTGAATTAAATTAAGCGTAAGATTTATGTCCGCTGCAAGTGTGACAGGAAAATAAAATAAAAGTAAGAAAGGATTTAACGCCACCTTGACGCTAAACTTGGTGGCTTTATTTACACTGTAGAAGTTAAGCTTAACTATCCAAACATGTTAGTACGCTGTTTTTATTTATAAATTAATAAGCTTTGTTATGCAAATAGTAATAAAACTATTCATACACAGTCTTCTGTCTTCTTCATCAACATTTATTACAAATTAAACCTTAACGCACTCATCCAATATGTACTCTGAACTTGAACTAACAAAATTCATTATGCAGGTCTACGCGCACATCTAAAATTAAGCGCGGTGCGCCAAGACATCAATTCAGAATAGCAAAGTTGAACAACTCAGCACATTCTCACAAATATTTCAACAGTACACATAAATCTAGCAGATATCGCTCCAAACTTTCACAAAAGGGCAAAACAGAACTATTTACGGCCACATCTTTCACCTCAACTAGAGTTGAAGTGTCTTTTAAAATCGCACCTAATTGGTATGCCCCCTCTGCGCGCGAAACAACTGCAATTTATTTTCATACTCTATGATTCAAGTCTGATTCATGTAGTACTATTGACTCCACGAGTGCAGAATAAAACAAAGGGGTCGTGTACTGAACATTTCCATTTTAAGAGAATCGGTTAAAGTTGTGTTACAAATCAGTGTCGTTACTGATCTTTGTTATTGTAAATTGTTTTCAGATTTTGGTGTTGTGTTCCGTTACACGGTTGTTTTAGAATTGTATTCATGAGTAAGCGTTGCGTTACTATTTGCTCTTTGTGAGATGACTGCACTAGTTAGTGTAAGTTTGTTCGTAACCAGCGTGTAATTGGCTAGCGTTTGCATAAGTGTTCCAATGTCTACTCTATTTTGCAGTTTTGTAACTGAACAACTTACTTTTTTGTCAAATTAGGCATACGTTTAGTAGCCTATAGATAATCTTTCTATTAAGTAACATAGCCATTATAATATACAGGGTGGAATTTCTAAGATGGAACTGTTATAGCAGAAACTCTAGCTGTCACAGAAAAACCATCTCAGGACTATCCGTAACTTTTAAGATTGTTTTTATCTGAATTCACAGATTTTGTAAAAGTGTATAATCAGCAAGATAATGAGCAATTTCTCAAAAACCAGCTGTTACTAATTGATTAAATGTAAATGCTGATTATGAATCTCAAAATTCAACGCTGCATAGTAAGACAGCCATTTCACCTTAATATCAGAGCTAAGCTCACAGGTTAGGATACGCATTTATACTGCAAGAGAGATTTGAAAATCTTGAGAGACTTGGAAATCTCTAAATAGACTCCGAACCCAGGTCGGCCGTAGCAAAGACAATCTCTTCAGATGGGGGTTCACGGACGGTTCAGATCTCAAGTGCGTATGCGGCGTATCTCCACAGACAATGGCCCACCTTCCATCTTGCGCTGCATGCCCTGACACCTGCACACTTGACGATATAATGACTGCATCAGCGAGTGGAGTTCGCGTAGCTGAATATTGGGCCAAATTTATTTAATGTATTTTGTAAAGATTTGCCATCGACACGCTAAGAAGAAGATACTGCAAGAGTATGTATACACTAGTGCAGACACATACTTTCAGTCCTGAATAAAATGTAGGCACCTACTTGAGTAGACGTTGCCACTTCGTTTCGTAGTAATCCCTTAGTGCAGTCTCAACGCCGAGTGATGGAGTGTGGTTGGAAACTGTTTGATGATGCGGTCTTCTTGTCAAGCAATTTTGTACTGTATTGTCACATAGCATCTATAACTAAGAAGTTGTGTTATGAACATAAAACAGTATCACGTCTGTAATTTTCGAACGGTTAGGTAAAAGTGTACCTAACTGTTATAATATAATGCTACACCCGTTTTCAAGAGTTATGTTTAGGCTCTACGTGATTATGTGTGACTCTATTGCCATCAACCGGGCAGAATTGAAACTCTGGCAATGGTACTCCGAAATTCCTGTTTGAAAAACACCTTTCTCGACCAGCCGGCTTAGCATGACCACCGATGAAATGGGTTTTGTCGACGGAAGAATCGACAAAATGACAGATTGTAGCAAGGTTTCATGTCAAATTGTATGGAAAAATCTTTGTCTATTCTTGGTAGAATAGAGATAGAATCGCCATTCTACGGGGGCTGGACATCGAAAACAGGTCTTCAAGCTTAGTAGTAGTGCTTGCGACCACTAAACTAACGAAGCAATATAATTTTTGGATAAATAAAATCATCCAAAATTAAATCTAGAATTAAACTGATACTGTTAGCTTGCATCATCCTTCTGCTGAGCAAAACCCTGGAATTAAACAAATTCCATTATTGTGAGCTAACCATGATTAATGCTATAACGTCACATTAAACTAATCCACCGACTGACATACACAAAATTAATTCCCCACGTAATTATAAACATCAAAATCAAAGGGGGAACCACAAACGTCAGTTCGCTGTTACCCACAGCACAAAATTCAGGGCCCATTGTGACATAACCATTGTTTTCGCGTAATTTATAATATGTCACTGTACTCCGTATGAAAGACAGGTAATTTCATGTGTCGCTATTATTCTGGAACAATAGGGGTGTGTGTATGACAGTCCATTAGGGCGGCCCATCACTACGACAATAGAGGGTCTATCTATATCACTTTATTAATGATTAATATCGAAAACATTGATAGTGTTGGGTCTCGGTATTAATTGTCTGTCCCATTTGTCTTTTGGTTGTACTGTATCGTTTATTGTGTTGGTTTGTAATTGTGTTTTATTATTGGGTATTGTGGAGCTGCCAACCTTTTTGGTGAGACATCTCTGTATGTTCAATAGTGTTTTGTGGTTTGTCATTAAATTACAAGCCGTGTTTCAGGTGGGATTTTTCGTTGGCATTTAAACTAACTAATGGGTGTGGGAAGAACGTAAGGCATTAAGACTTGTTCTTTCTGTCATTGCGATCTTTTTTTCCGGACCATATTTTGGAACCTTCTAGTTGGATCTCTTGGTAGTTTTTCTTCTTATTTGCAAGGTTTTTTTTCAAATGCTAGTTTTGAATGTTAAAACTTTATTTGAAATACCTCTATTCAATAAGTATCAGCACAATGTTCTGAGTACGTAACATTGAGCCTACCGTAAAATGTGATCCACCCAAAGGAATTTACCAGCAATTATTTAGCTTGATGTAGAGAATGCTTGGTTGGCAGCTTCGTAAGGGGGCCGTCGAGCCTGCGGGTTCTTCGAAAGAGATACCGCGGCCTCGACACAAGGGCTAAGAAGGAACATGGGTGGTTTTTAGTCAGTAGAAGTCTGGCACTCCCTACCGCTCTGCCCAGAGCGGGTGGAGTCATTTGATGAATTACCACCCCTCAAAAAGAAATAATAAGAAAAAGGGTAGGTACATTTCTTCCTTGTACACATTCATCCCATATTGTACACAAATCCATTACTTACCGTGAGACGAAAAACAAAATTACTGCTATTAATTAACTAAAACCCTTCGCTGAATTGGAACATGTCCTTGAATGATAAATGGATTCAACAGAGTAAATTGGTACGGATCAAATGTGTGATCACGCATTAATAAGGTATGCTGAAATCTAATCATGTGGGTAGATTACTACATTTCTAACGGATTAGAATGCTTCAGATTTACCTAATTATAGCCGGATATACAGAATAATTGGTGTATTTCTTGAATTAATGTGTGAAATTAGGCCTAATTTGCCACAATTTTGACTCAATAATTTGGGGTTCAACCTGTTTTTTTCTTCGGAAATCGAACTTTTAAAGTTTTTTGGACATTTTTCACCTTGCCATCATAAACTGCTGATTATGAGAAAACTACGCCATTCATGATTTTTATATAACTAATGATTTTCTGAAAACTTATGAACGAATAAATCCTTCGAAAACCAATAAAAAGATCTTTATACTAATGTAGAAATAAGGAAACTTCAAAGCTTTCAACATAAGACTCTCCAAGTAATGGATAGACGTTCACGGGCCGATTGAAATCTATAGAATAAAATCTATTCAAATCCAACACGGGAAACAAATACGATTTACTTAGAAAACATGTTCTTTACATAGATGTTACTAAGGCACGTAACGTCTCTTGAGGGATGAAAGAACTACTGAAAACCAAAAGAGCTTTAGTTCCAAAGAAAAATAATCCCTACGTCTTATGGTAATACAGTTTACTAGTCACAAATCATAAACCACCTATCTTCTATTCTCTTAACAAGAACGTCATAAGCACCATGATCCCAAAAGCAAATTATAATTTATAACAACGCATTAAAGTTAAAAATTGCGTGTTGTTTTTCCGGTTGGCATGTCATCTTATGCCCTTTTAGATGAGATAGTCTGAATAGTGCTGTTTACAATTGAAATACGGTGACGGGAGTTACAAAGGAACATTGATTTACATCTCAATTCACGGCTTTCTTAGAATTTTTGCGTGTGTTTTCTTTCCCTAATTCGGTTTATGCACAATGTAACTGGGAAATGTTGGGAATACAGATTCTGTGTTAGATATAGTGCGGTCTTGTTAGAGTTTTTGCAGTAACATGTTTATCAATTCCTTCTAAGAAAAGTTTGTGGGGGCATTAATTGGGCTCGTTGGTCGTAAGCGCGGCTGCTGAACTTTAGGTCCTAGGTTCGATTTCTAAGTCGGGCAAAGTGTTATTGGATTTTTTAATCAGGAATTTAGTAGTAACAGCCACGGATCTGGATTTGTCCCCGGTTGATAGCATTATGTTGGTTCCCTATTGCATGGGACTTAAAAATAACTGGATAAATGTGAGTGTGCTAATAGGCAATACTTCTGCCTACCCTTCAGGAATGACGCGTATTTTATGCAAATTAAATACAATTTATTGATTCATTCGTATTCCGTTATAACCCGTTAATATGCCTAAAACAGTTCAGGCATATTAAAAAGTAGGCTCTTTGAATAAGCTTAAAGTTTGGCCAGTCTATTCATTTTTTTTAAAGGCCAACTGCTGTATCCACAATAATAATATTTGAAATAGATTACAAAGCTACCGAAGCTACCGTCTCAGACACAACTTATTAAAGTCTAATTCAGATAACCATCTCACTCAACAGAACAAAAACAAAACACACATTGATCACAAATTAAACATAAGACAGTCTAACAGCAGCCATAAAAAAAAAAAACAAAAAAGGGTTTAATAAAAGATGATCTAAAGTGAGCTTCAGACCATATTACTCACACACTTTAATCATAAATCTAAATGTGCACTCGCCAATCACGCAGGCACTTTGCAGCTGCCTTTAATTTGTCTCGACATTTCACACTGCATACGTACAGTGTACTCTTTGTAAAGGCCCCTTCAGATCTTATCGGGAATCGCTGCGTAAAAAGATCAAATGAGTTTATGGTTGAACTGTCATAATACAGATGGTTGTAGTCTGGGTTAGTTTTTGTTTTTCTTTTAATTAGATTTACTTAGAAGTGCTTTTACAATGGTGCATTTGTGGAGTGAAATAACCTTTTTTTGGTTTTATCATTAAAGGGGAAGATGGATTGTCTGGCTGTTGACAAAAGCTTTTGATAGTGATTGAAACGCTTTGCTAATTATTTTATTATGCGCACAGCTATGGAGTGGAATTCCCTGCCTACGTCGGTTTTCCCGAGTTCATACTCGTATAACCCCAATCTATTTAAGTCGCGAGTAAATAGGCTTCGTCTGAGTAAGCTCATTCCATCGTCGACCTCATCTCTGCCCTTAGGGCAAGATTGAGGTCAAGAGTAAGCCCATTTCATATAAAAATAAAAAAAAGATCAGTTGTCGAGTTGTTTTGAACTTAGCGAAATTAATCCTTGTGATCTTAGAGTCACATGATTCGCTTCCATAATTCAATTGAACATAACACAACAACATCACGCCTGAAATCCACGAAGGGTTAAGCATAGGTGTAGCTAACATACCCAAATTTAGCCAGTTAAGTTTTTTTTAAGACCCGTGTAACAGACGACGAGCCTTTTGACATCAACCAGGCACAAGTCCAGACTTTGTAGCTGCTACTGAGAAATTTCTGTAAAAAAAACCCAATAACACTATTCCCGACCTGAGAATCAAACGCATGACCTAATTCTGAGCCGTCGCACATGCAACCTTTAGGCTAACCACGCATTCAAATAATTAAATTAACTGCTAAAATAACATCCAAATAAGGGTTTTCTCAGTCGCTATTTTCATAAATAACCAGACAGCGGTTTTCCAGCGACAAACAAAACTAGTCCACATAATCCTTTACAATTTCTATGTGGCGTCTCTCCACCATGCTTGCTCCTTTTGCTAATCAACAAGTGTGGATTGTTCCCTTAAGGATTTTTCATTCAGTCAATTATTTAAAGCAAGACGAGTCATTGTTTATGCACTGAAAAAAAAAAGTAGTTGCCACGATCAAAATTTGGTTTAGATTGACTAAGTAACTTGTTTGCATCTGAGCCTATCAAGCACAATGATCACAGCAACTACTTTTATTTGATTGAGATATCTTGGTTAGAGTTATCACAAAACCTATTTGCAGCAATCAAGTCAAAACATAGTTCCTCCAACCAAGTTTATTCAGTGTACCATATACACGCACACATACACAATAAGTTGATTGCCTTAAACAAGAGTAACTTGTTTATACTAACCAAGTAGCTTGTTCACCCTAATAAAGTGGCTGGTTTATACTAACCAAGTAGCTTGTTCACCCTAATAAAGTGGCTGGTTTATACTAACCAAGTAGCTTGTTCACCCTAATAAAGTGGCTGGTTTATACTAACCAAGTAGCTTGTTCACCCTAATAAAGTGGCTGGTTTATACTAACCAAGTAGCTTGTTCACCCTAATAAAGTGGCTGGTTTATACTAACCAAGTAGCTTGTTCACCCTAATAAAGTGGCTGGTTTATACTAACCAAGTAGCTTGTTCACCCTAATAAAGTGGCTGGTTTATACTAACCAAGTAGCTTGTTCACCCTAATAAAGTGGCTGGTTTATACTAACCAAGTAGCTTGTTCACCCTAATAAAGTGGCTGGTTTATACTAACCAAGTAGCTTGTTCACCCTAATAAAGTGGCTTGTTTATGCTAACCAAGTAGCTTGTTCACCCTAATAAAGTGGCTTGTTTATACTTGCCAAGTAGCTTGTTCACCCTAATAAAGTGGCTTGTTTATACTTGCCAAGTAGCTTGTTCACCCTAATAAAGTAGCTTGTTAATACTTAGCAAGTAGCTTGTTCACCCTAATAAAGTGGCTTGTTTATACTTGCCAAGTAGCTTGTTCACCCTAATAAAGTGGCTTGTTTATACTAACCAAGTAGCTTGTTCAGCCTAATAAAGCAGCTTGTTTATACTAACCAAGTAGCTTGTTCACCCTAATAAATTCGCTTGTTTATACTTACCAAGTAGCTTGTTCACCCTAATAAATTCGCTTGTTTATAGTAATCAAGTAGCTTGTTCACCCTAATAAAGTGGCTTGTTTATACTTACCAAGTAACTTGTTTACCCTAAACAAGACTCTTGATACATTTAATCATGTTTCTTTTTCGGGGTTATAAAGATAATCTTGGCTGCTCCAAACAAATTAGATTAATGTACCAATCAAGTGGAACTTGATATATAATGTCACATAATGTTCGGTATTATTGTTTTGTAATACCGAATGTTGATTTAGTATTGTGTGACATTAGAAAACAAGTTTCACGGCATTGGTACATTAATCTAACTTGTTCGGAGCACACAAGATTATCTATAAAAACCCAAAGAAAAATATATGTCAAAAATTGTTAGGTAACCTACCTATCTCCTAAAAAAGTTTGTTATCCTACAGTAGGGAAAATTAAATTAAACGATATAATTATTATACAATCATAATATATTGTTAGGTTACAGACAGCGTCGCAGTTTTTTAAAGTAAGCCAATAAAGTGGCGGTGCCAAAATCTTCAAAACACTTACGATACCGTAAGTGTTTTGAAGATTTTGGCACCGCCACTGCGCAATGTTATTTAAACAGTGAGTTACCTACAGACAAAATCTTACATTTATTAAACTTAAATTAAATTTTAATTGTAACTCCTAAATTATATTTAGAACGATAAACCTAAGTTACATAAATTGTGTATGTACTCTCATAAGAGAATAACGCAATTAAGATTAATTAGACACACAGATAGTCTGACTTAATAATACTAAACACACATTATTATGGTATTAAAGTTTTTGTACTTAAAACTTTGGTACCTACTTGTATATATAACATTGCGCAGTGGCGGTGCCAAAATCTTCAAAACACTTACGATACCGTAAGTGTTTTGAAGATTTTGGCACCGCCACTGCGCAATGTTATTTAAACAGTGAGTTACCTACAGACAAAATCTTACATTTATTAAACTTAAATTAAATTTTAATTGTAACTCCTAAATTATATTTAGAACGATAAACCTAAGTTACATAAATTGTGTATGTACTCTCATAAGAGAATAACGCAATTAAGATTAATTAGACACACAGATAGTCTGACTTAATAATACTAAACACACATTATTATGGTATTAAAGTTTTTGTACTTAAAACTTTGGTACCTACTTGTATATATAACATTGCGCAGTGGCGGTGCCAAAATCTTCAAAACACTTACGATACCGTAAGTGTTTTGAAGATTTTGGCACCGCCACTGCGCAATGTTATTTAAACAGTGAGTTACCTACAGACAAAATCTTACATTTATTAAACTTAAATTAAATTTTAATTGTAACTCCTAAATTATATTTAGAACGATAAACCTAAGTTACATAAATTGTGTATGTACTCTCATAAGAGAATAACGCAATTAAGATTAATTAGACACACAGATAGTCTGACTTAATAATACTAAACACACATTATTATGGTATTAAAGTTTTTGTACTTAAAACTTTGGTACCTACTTGTATATATAACATTGCGCAGTGGCGGTGCCAAAATCTTCAAAACACTTACGATACCGTAAGTGTTTTGAAGATTTTGGCACCGCCACTGCGCAATGTTATTTAAACAGTGAGTTACCTACAGACAAAATCTTACATTTATTAAACTTAAATTAAATTTTAATTGTAACTCCTAAATTATATTTAGAACGATAAACCTAAGTTACATAAATTGTGTATGTACTCTCATAAGAGAATAACGCAATTAAGATTAATTAGACACACAGATAGTCTGACTTAATAATACTAAACACACATTATTATGGTATTAAAGTTTTTGTACTTAAAACTTTGGTACCTACTTGTATATATAACATTGCGCAGTGGCGGTGCCAAAATCTTCAAAACACTTACGATACCGTAAGTGTTTTGAAGATTTTGGCACCGCCACTGCGCAATGTTATTTAAACAGTGAGTTACCTACAGACACAATCTTACATTTATTAAACTTAAATTAAATTTTAATTGTAACTCCTAAATTATATTTAGAACGATAAACCTAAGTTATATAAATTGTGTATGTACTCTCATAAGAGAATAACGCAATTAAGATTAATTAGACACACAGATAGTCTGACTTAATAATACTAAACACACATTATTATGGTATTAAAGTTTTTGATTAAACTTACTGATAACAAATAAAAAACTGAAAAATAATACATATTTACTGTTTCTGCGCATTAAAATCAAGTATTAGTTAACGAAAAAAACCCTGTCTAAAGAGTGGACAAAACAGTGACTTCGAGAAATGATATGTTCCGACGCCATTAGCGCGCGTTCCGACGCCATTAGCGCGCATTGAAGTTAGGGTAGTTAACAGGTCACCATATCGCACCCCCGGTGCGACACTGGCACTTATGCAAAAATGTAGTTTTTCAGGAGAAGCATTTGAAACTTTGACACCTCACAAAACAATGACTTAAGAATATATAGATGAGATGAACAGCTTATACCTACTACAACGTCAACTTTTAACTTTACTTTTGGATAAATATGAATTACTTTATATTGTAAACTATTGCTCCAGAATAAAAAAAAAAATATGTCACAATTACCTTAGTAACAGTGTCACTATTGCTCCAGAACAAAAAACAAATATTATGTCACAATTGACCTTAGTAACAGTGTAGCTCCAAGACGCACTTGCACTGGCGGGCACTACTGACCAATAAAACGATGTGATTCGCGCCAAAACGACAATGACACTCGCGCCCTCATACGGAAACTATGCGTACTACAAAAGTAACGTTTTCGCACCAAGTAAAGGGGTGCTTTAGGATCATTTTTAGATATTTAACTCATTTTTGCATTTTTTGCATAAGTGCCAGTGTCGCACCGGGGGTGCGATATGTGAGTTACTGACTCTCTCTATTCCTATCTCTACTCTCAGTTCAAATCGTGGTTCAAATACTCTGTGCTCAACCTCAAGCAAGTTCTTTCTCGACCCGTATTGTACGCCGTCCCATAACTAGAAGATGCCATAGATTAATATCATAATTCATAAAACAAAAGTACTCTGTGACTTAATGGGCTCTCATTTAGTTTAACAATATTTAGTTTTTAAGTACCAAAGTTCCTACGCCTGATTAGTTTTAAACTAACAGGAGATGAAATCGAAAATCAAGCGTGATTCCCTAGCTTATTTCATCAGCCGAGGGTTGACTGGTAGTCTCCCTGCACCTGCTTTTATCCCTTGCCATCCCTGCTGGATCAGAATGACCAACAGGACACCTTATGTGAGCTACGGGACTAACACATCAATCAATAATTCTAATGAAATCTCCTCCAAAAACACCGTGTAGGTATATGATTACTTATTTTAGACGTTACAGGTAATTCAAATTTAATCCTACCTAAGGTCGAAAATTTCAATTGTTGAATTCTTTTATACGAAGACGTATAAAAACCCCTTCGTGGTATCCATACAAAAGTTTCAACACTAGAAGCATCAGCTACAACTGAAGTAGAATTTTCAAAATAATCTTTATTTGCAACTGCATCAGTAACGGCAACATCCACCTGAACATCTAACTCAGGTATTGACTCTCTGGGCAAATAAGTAGCATTCTGCTGTGGCATTTGAATTGGCACTATACCGACTTCCGAATCAGAGTTATGCTCCCGAAAAAAATGACGTCTAAAAGAGTTCAACAATTGAAATTTTCTACCACAGTCATTTTCTATGCATACATATATTTTGAGGTCTTTCTTGCTATGAATACTGTTAAAATGGAATTTAAGTGCAGCAAAATTTAATAATTCTGATCTACATACGAAACATTTAACCATTTTAAGTAGGTACGACCTAGTTAATTACAACGCTATTTTACAATCGCTGAGCAATGACTCAGCAGCAGTCGATCCTTTATCAAACTGTGATGTGATTTTATACAGTCCTCGTTGGATGAAGTACCATGTTGCATACGAGTCAAACGAATATTCAGCATTCAAAGCCCATATAGCTTTGAAACAGGTATCAACTGCCGCTAATATATTTGTTCTTTCGTATACAGCGCAATCATTTACAACAATCAAGAATGTGGTTATTTCCGCTAAAGAAGGGCCTACAATCATGCAAAATGGCTGTGGCGAAAAACCTTTATCCATGAGTTTCTGTTTCCTCCTGTGTATTGTTTCTTTTATTTCATTATTCCTTATATGGGTTATGAAAGCGTCACGTGCCTCCACTTTCGTTGGCTTCCAAGCTTTATTTGTCTTTCTTTTGCCAGAAAAACACACAGATGAGCGAAGAAGGAGCGGTATGGCCATAAATGCCACTAAATTTGTTACTTCTTCATCGGGATCTAAAATAGAGAAAACAAATTGTCATATCTGTCACTACTTAATCAACTAGATTTTAAACCTTTTGAAGAACCGTGAGAAACTCTTCCTTTTTGTAATAAAAAAAATACACTTACGATCGGCAAGCTCAGCAATTTCCGTATAAAAATTATCTTTGGTTTTTCTCTGGTTTAGCAATCTGATAATGCTTGTCTTCAACAGTGGGAAATTTAATAGCAACTTTTTGGTGTGGTTTGGATGAGCAACTTCAAAATCATGCTCCAACTAGAAATAAAAAAGCACATAAATATTGGTGGACATTAAGGCACAAAGGTCCGCTTTAAGGACTAAGTGCGGAAACCTAAACCCCACAACTAGAAGTGTCCGAAAAATCGTACTGCGGACTTTAAAGACAATCCATTGAAAATAAATATTTAAAAAATCTTTGAAAATTTTTACCGTCTGCCTGGTGACAGACGGACATACAGACAGACAGACAGCGGAGTCTTAGTAATAGGGTCCCGTTTTACCCTTCTTTGGGTCAGAACCCTAAAAAGTTTTTGATATAAAACACATTTCATCCAAAATAACAGGTAGGTAATGTGAGTAAATAATTAAAAACACTTACCAAACAATAACCTAATGGCAATTTCAGTGCTGGAAAATCATCAACATATTTCTCGATGGTCGGCCCTGTTTCACCCGCATGTAAATTTCGGATTCTATGTTCACAAGTTCGTTTCCATTTTTCCTCAACTATGTACCATGGATCAGATGAGTGTTTAAGCCACGTTATATCCTCCTCAACAGAAGTAGAAGTGATAATTTCATCAGGCTCGTTAGAAAACGTTGAAGGTAGCGGTCTTGGTGATGGGCAAGAAGTTGAATTTAATGGACTTGACTCCCTGCTTTTTTTTGCCTTTACAGCTAACACTCCATGCCTTTGAAAGCGTTTCCGGGTGTTAAGGATCTGGTTTACTAGCTTGCCTCTCGCCTGTAGAGTGGTACCATTTGCTGTTTTGCAGGCTGGAATATAATATGTGGTTGACCTCTCCCCAGGGAAGAGTTCTTTTATTTCAGAGCACCACTTGTAGTATAAATCACCCCGAATTGATATGTTTTGAAATTTTTGTAGAATTTCTTTTGCTATAACAGAAGCTAATAGATTTCGAGCACTGTCTCCAGGAAGACTGTCACCTGCATGAACCAGCAGACCTGCTGTCTCTAAGTTTTCTGCGAGTAGATTCTGCAATATCTATTAACATAAAATTCAGTTGCTATAAATTTCAGTTAAAACAAAACACATTGGTGTTAATTCCTTAACATAAGAGTCGGCTCACACCGAGACGCGATGCGACGCGACACTGCGCGCACATTTTAATAAAGCGACTCAAAATATAACATTATTTACTACACAAAAAGAAACACATTTCATTGTGAGCCGCAGCCTGAGGCCGCCGTGGCGACTTGTCTCTACTATTGCAAGTGGTAAACTGCGCTGCGTGGCGTTACTAATAGTACTTTTATAAATAGATAATTAGGTATGTACATAAATGAATACTTACACCACTGTCCTGTGTAGTTTGGGATTGTGTTGATGGACTACATGGCAGTGGAAATGCAGGTGTTAAGTCATACACAACCCCTGTACCAATGCTTTGCTTTTCATTAAACACTTCCAAGGCTGTGGCTGAGATATCAAGGCTCTGAAACAACAAAACAAATTAGACTTCATTAAGGTTTACTTAATTCAAATATTAATGAATACAATGTTATTGTCACTTACTACAAGACTCGCATCATCTGAAGGCTCTTTGCCTACATATTCCGCGAACCACACCCTCCAGCAACGTAGAAACAGCACTCGTTGGCCTACTTTGGGAACGAGTTCTTTAATGGTGTCTGGCGTAAGGGCAGCTAATGCCTCCAGAGTAATTTGATTATCTGAAAGTGTACAATATTAACTACTTATTAGTAAAGTTAGTCCGAAAATTATTACCTTTTTTTATATATAACATGCTGATCATGCCCACTTCGTTGGGCGGTGACCGTGTCTACCACCGACCACCCACAACCTACCTCCCCTACAACCTGATAAACTCACAAACTTAACAAATGAACGGATACACTGATGTTTTTAGTGTTTTTTATTCATTGACATTAATTTTATTCCACCTATTCCAGGCGAAGATTAATCCAAAAACACAAAAATCATAAAAATTGGTCCAGCCGTTCTTGAGTTTTAGACTGAGGGCTCGTACACATAGCGATCCGTTTTACAGGTCCGTTATTTGATGGCGTATGGAGTTGCATGAGCGAGTTCACACACAAAACAGTATTCCGGATTCAGTAATCATGTCGCTCCGGTCCAATTCTGATCCGTTAAAACGGATCCAGTAAAAACGGACCTATATGTGTAGGTACGCGCCCTAACACGACTTTGTTTTTTTAAATATAATATGTTACAGGCAAAACTCATAATCAGTCAAAACCACTTTTGACTGGTGTCAGTCAAAACCTTTAAGTTCAAATGCGTTTTCTGCATTAAAAATTTGTTGAAAAAAAACCTTAACCTAATAAGTTTCTATGGAAATGTTTGTTAAATTCGTTTGACTAGTCAAAAGTAGTTTCGACTAAGAATTTTGACTGTGAGATATATTGAAAGATAAAATGGATAACTAACCCATATTACAATCTGTACAAGTTTGGGACTAAATACTAATAGGACTAAATAATGTGTGGAATGTCCAATAATATTCATATTTATTTATTACGAAATCATGAATTTCATTTTACTAGTAGGTTTCGTTCGCCTAGAACTAAGATCTCGTGATGCCCACCCCTGATTTTACATTTATGCTGAACATAATGTTTGGACTTGCCTCTGACTTCCCCCTGCTAACTTGGTATGGCAATTCAACTTTAAAGTTTTTGTTGCATCTCTTAAGAATCACATAATATTTAAGTTATTTAATTGTTTCTCTCACTCAATCAAATTTTAAATAAAATTAATTTTTTTCGTGGATATTTCACACATCACTATCAACACCATACTAAGCAAAGCTTGTACAGACAGACACAGTTCAAGTTACACAAGGCAAAGGCAAGGAGTGTATAGTTTGAATGTTTGATGCATATCCCACTGTACTATGGGAAACAGGAAGTTGGTATAATAAATACTTTTTTTTAAAATAAATATTAGATACATAAAATATTATAATAACACCCAGACAGCGAACAAACATTAATGTTCATCAAACAAAATGTTTGTTCTCGGTAGGTATCGAACCCACCGCCCACAGCGCAGAAGGCAGCGCTGCTGCCAACTAAGCTATGGGGGACTACTAACATGATTAACAAGTTAGTTATGCATAACATGGTCTCTCAACTAGGTTCATGCATACAAACAGGTTAATCCTGTTTTTTTTAATGGGTATAGCTTGCCTACCTATCAAAATGTAAAATTTTCATTTCAGATATTATGTATCTTTAATGTGTTAGTAAGCAAAAAACCTTAAATAAATAATCTAAAACCAAACATAGGCTTTTTTGCCACTAGGGTAGAGTTTGGCCCAAGTACTGCTGGTCTTACACATCATGTCCTCTGCAACAACGGTTAGGTGGCTGTTGATGCCCCTGCGCATGCAGGGATGTGGTCTGATGGAAGTCATCAGTGATCATTTACGAACATCCCTTAGTGCGCTAGTAAAGTACAGTACCTATTCACAGCAACCCGCAATGAAAATACATCATCATAAAACCGTTGTTCGCACACTTCGCTATTCGTGTTCGCGTATTTTCACCAATTACGACGAAGGGTGGAGGCTCTCTTCACCTTTAACTGGCTATCTAAAAGACAATTAAGCTATACGACTAACGAAATGTTAAGAATGCTAAGAAAAAATGAGGTTAGAAATTAAATTAATTATTTGTACCTACCTAAAAACGTGCCTGCAAGCTCAGAGAGGCCCCAAGTTGTTAAAAGCTCTAAAACCTCGTCCATTTTAAACACCGCAAGCGTGCACGCTAGATAAAATAATTTTAGTTAAAGGATGCATCACAAACACATACACATAGCAAATTGTTAATAAAATTGAAAGACAAACTTACCCAATACACTTACCAGTCAGGTATCTCACAAATGAACTAGTTTTTCACAGAAAATGTAATGAACAAAAAAAAACGGCTGCGGCTGGCGGCTGAGTGACGGCGGCGCGGACGGATATAAGTCACAGAGTACTTTTGTTTTATGAATTATGATATTAATCTATGGCATCTTCTAGGGGGACGGCGTACAATACGGGTCGAGAAAGAACTTGCTTGAGGTTGAGCACAGAGTATTTGAACTGAGAGTAGAGATAGGATACAGAGAGTCAGAGATGCACAGATCTACAGAGATGGCGGTGCCGCGGTGCAGTGGCGCGTGCCGGCTGGGCTGGAGGCCGGGGTTACCAACTCCTAAAAATATTTACCCCTAAGCTAAAGGCAAAAAAAAACCCCTAAAATTGCCACATTTACTTGAACATCCCCTAATTTTTTTTTATTGGTTTGAGTCATAACAAAAAATTGCTTGATAACGCAGCAGTTCAATACAATATCTAAATGCAAAACTATAGATCAAACTGAACAATAACCAAGCCAAGGTATTTTATAATTTCTAATAAGCGTTAACAAAAGTCTCTAAATACATATGAGTAGATGATTGTATTGACCAAAAAACAGTTGATAGAAGGATTCACCTTAAGGTTGATGTTCACGGTAGCCCGCGAAAATTCAAATTTTCTTACGTTTTTATCGATTTGCAGGCCAGTGCTAGGTTGTATGTTAGTGAAAATATGATTCGCGGGTGTAAGACGTATGCAGTTACAGAATTATAATCATGAAAATCATCATTACAACCCTCCAAGTTCATGTAACTCTCAAGAATGACCTTATAATCATTCTTGGGAGTTACATTATGGAGAAAAAAAAAAAATGTTGCTTTTAAATAATACTAGCTGATGCCCGCAGCTTCACCCGCGTGGATGTCGTTCAATTTATATACTAAAACCTTCCTCTTGAATCCCTCTATCTATTAAAAAAAACCGCATCAAAATCCGTTGCGTAGTTTTAAAGATTTAAGCATACAGACAAACAAACAAACAAACAAACAGACGCGACTTTGTTTTATACTATGTAAGGAAGGATACAGTCAGTATAATGATAAATAATATATTTTCAATTTGACAACCACAATAAAATTGTTCCGCTGGTCTGTGTCAGCTAGCCTTCACTTGTCTTATCATAAAGTACAAAAGAAAAGAGTATTTACAACTAAGCAAACTTATTGAAATGCGGTAGTGGGAATCAGGAATTTATGATTCGCCACAGATTGTTTATCTCAGTTTATCTTCTGCTGGTAAATAAAAAAAAAACATGGAAAGTGATGATGGTTTTTGCACGCCACCCAAGTAAAAGCAAAAAAAAGATAAAAAGCTTCAAAAATAAATAAGAGCGAATGCGAGTTCGACTACCAATGGTGCAAAGAAGAATATGTTATTATGAATTATGGAGCAAAGTGTACTGAAGACTGTACCTAAGCGGGATTTCTTTTTCGATTGCATGATGTTTAAAAATAAATGTGTAACTTTTTTTTCTGAATTTATATTTACTATATTTTTGCAGCTTTTTTGGGAAAAATACTAGGTATATTTGTCCAAAATAAAGATGGCAACCCTAGTGGAAACCCGCAGTGACTTGATTAAGACAAACAAGCTTCTTGTTTAGGGCAAACACGCAGCTTTATTAGGGTAAAAACCTTACTTGATAGCTGCGATCAAGTTGTGTTGGAGTATTTTTAATGATGCATTTGATAGATACAACCAAGAAGGTTGATTGGGGCAAACAAGCACCTTTATTAAGGTGAACTATCAAGTATGATAGAATTTATCATTTAAACTTGATTAGGGCAAACAAGCCACTTGTTTTGAGCAAACATTCTACTTTTTAAGGGTGAACATCCTACTTGATAGCCGCAATCAAGTTGTGTTGGAGTATTTTGACCGATGTTTTTGATAGATACAACTATCAGACTTGACTAAGGCAAACAAGCGTCTTGTTCAGGGCAAATACGAATCTTTATTAGGGCGATCACCGTACGTGATAGTTGCAATCATGTTGTCATGTAGTTTGTTTGTATGATGTATTGATAAACACAACCAAGGAACTTATTTAGCGCAAACATTTAGCGCAAGATTAGATCAAGTTGTATGATTAATACAATTAATTGCAATGATAGATGCTATCAAGTCAAACCAACTTAATAAAGTTTCAATAATCTTTATTGAAGTAATCAAAATGCTTGATTGACACAACTAACTTACTTTGTTACAGTTACCATTTTTTGAACTTGTCTCTTTTTTAACTCTTCTACTATGATGTCTTGTTAAGGGTAATCAAGAAACTTGTTTGAGCGTTCAATCAAGTGAACTAGTGTTGCTGCAATCATGTCGTGATGATCAACTTAACTAAGATTTTGATTGATCTAAACAAGATATCGTCAATCAAGCTAAAAAGTCACTTGATTGAATTGCATTTTTTTCAGTGTGGAGATTAAAATAAATGTGCATGCGGATTTAGAAGTTTAATTAGCATGCAGATAGATTGACGGGGATCATTAATTACTACGGATAATTGCAACGATGCGAACTTTAGAGACGTTGAACTTCTTGAAACTTCAAATAGGATACGCACCTGGCGTGTGTACCGATTTAAGATCCACTCGTTTCTATCGTCAGGGGCATCAGTATAAAGGTGTTACGAAGTGTTTATTATAATTAATTTTCCGTATTAATTTTTGCACCGGATTAGTCAGGTTGGGTTGATCGTGCGTGAGAACCCAATGACAGCATTATAGGCGATATTGGTTAGTCAGCAGATCTTCTCAGATGACGATGACGAGACGATAATACCTGCAGTGTTTCAAAGTTTATTATTTGACCCTATTCTAGATTTAGAATTAACTATTGGGTTCATCTCTGCCCTAATCGTGAATTACAAGAGTGATGTTATATAATGCCAGATTGACTGGTTTCCAGCCAATTGGCAAAATTCTAGGTACGGTACTGAAATTAGATGCAAACTGAAAGATTATATTTTCTTCGAACCGAATCTCTTCTTCGGAAGTCAAATCTCGATTGAAGTCTACGCGAATGGGTTTCCAAGCAGCTTTGTGTCCTATATTTTGTAGATTAAAACGGAAACTAAGTAAATATTTACATAATTTGAAACATTTTGTTTGCCAACTATACATGAATGACGAGTAAATGATGGCCACTAATCAAAGTTTGTTTAAAGTGAAACACATTATTTGTGTAATTTGTAATCATGTACAATTTAAACAACTCAGTGTAGACATGTTTACTGCTTTATGTTGCAATATTGTATATATTGGAAACGGTTTTAACTATTGAAAATAAATATGGCAATAGATATCATTTACCTACAAAATCTAATGAGCCTACAATATTCCCATAAATGGGACACAGGCTTCCGTTATGTGGGAGACAGTTGGAAACAATACACCTCGTGGCGTTATGTGAGTGTTCTATTAGGTACACCTGTGCCTAACCCTTCGGGGATTATAGGCGTGATAATAATTGTGGTGTTTTATATTCTCAACTGGTGTGTCCGCCGATTGATTTGGAACGCTCAAAACATTTGTAAAAATTAGAATGATGATGAATTGTAAATTCTTTCAGTGTAGTTTTATCATCGTTTTACTTTGAATAGGTGGAGAAGACAGTCCAGTAGTAAGATTTTATACTGCGTTAAGATGATTAACCCACAACTAATTATAAAAACTGCATCCGATTCGATTGGTAGACTACACATCTAAGTTATGATGGTGAAATTCAGTATTTTGTGGCCATTATTTATTCCTACAATTATTTATATTTTTTTATATTTCAATCTAAAATAATATTTAAAAAAACATTTAAAGTGTTGAAAATAGATGGACTATCGGCAGCAGAAATAAGGTCCAAGCGTCAGTGATCAGGAACGAACTCCAGAGAGAAGAAAATCCTCACTTTGCGTGCTGTGACCAGGAACGCTGCTTTCTGAATCAGTTCCTTGACTAAGCCGCCCAATAAGAGCCTCATAAAGTTATCATCATTCTCTAACCTAACCTTATTCCAATTCATTTGGTGTCGGCGCAGTATGTCTGCTTCTTCCATCTTCTATGCTTCTCGTCATCTCATGAGACACCTCCTTTCTTACCATACCATTCTTAACACAGTCCATCCATCATTTCTTTGGTCTTCCTCTACTCTTATACCCTTATACCCATCCACATTAATCAAAACCTCGTAAGGTGACCATATTATTAAGATTAAGGATTCTACAAACCGACAACGAAGCACTTCTAAAATTCTTTCTCTGTAATCATACAAACCAAATCACATACAATTCTCTAAAGTCTAAATGCATAATATTTATACGCATTTAAAGCTCAGCCATTTGCACCCACTTAGCTTATAATTACAGATGTTACTCGCAGCCTCGCAGGCAACAATGGGCTCAGTTGAGTTGCACGACAATCTGTAGGCCGATGACCTACGGATCGTAGGTGGTAATGCGTTACGAATTACGGGTGGGTAAATTATGAGGCGCCGACGAAAGATTTTGTGGTTATTGTAGTAAATATTGAGGAGGTGATTTGAAGTTGGAATAGTGCCATGCTAGGTGTTAGTCAACGACTTTTATTATGTTTTTGTAAATAACTTTTATTTTATTCTCATTTTTTAAATAGCTCTACACTAGGAATTTCTCCTGGGTTGTGGGTGTCAACAAACGCACTTACACCAGCCAGACCCGTGGGGCATATCAATATTTGTTCCGTGTGGGGATCGAACCCGCAATGCACGGCGTTGCAGCCACTTAGCCACTGCGCCAACCTTACCGTCTACAAATTATTATGTAGGATCATAAATGTTAATTTTGTAGCTACAATGTTTCTAGTATAAAAATAAAACCTTTTCAAATTAAAGTAATCAATACCGGTATATACATATACATATAGGTACTCACGCGTTATTTCCATGGGGGTACGCAGAAACCACAGAACGCCACCTGCCACGATCCTTAGGCCTCAGCCTCGAATTTTGCGGGCAGCGGGGCGGCGGCGGCGGCGGCGGCGGCGCGGCTTGTATGGAGTGCACCGCTCGTTGCCCGCTCCCGCGCCGCTGTTTTCCGAGAACTGGTCCATTTGATTGTACGCATAAGATCCTGCCGCTACCACGCCACCGCCGCCGCCGCCCCGCGGCCCTCAAAATTCGAGGCTGAGACCTTACACGTTACTTTTGGTCATACATGAACGCCAGCTACCAGTCACCTGTCCTTTCTGATGAACCTTACCAATAAGAAGAAAGTCAACTATGAGATGATGAAATATCGAATCAACAGATATCCATATCAAATTCACTATTTAAATATGTACAGCCAGCTGTATTAATTATTTACCGATCCTCAAGGTGTTTTACGACGGATAGAGACCCAATTAAAGCAGCTGTCTGAACCTTAAACATCAAAATAATGCATCGAAAATTAGGTATGATGGCCAACACCTGGTCCAATATTCAATTCAATTCAATTCAATTTATTTATTTCAGATAATAAAAAATCATAATATTACATTAAAACAATATGAAGTAAACACAAATAAAGATGAATAAATTTAAACAAACAATAATTTAAAAATATTATAAAAATTTAGTCGTGAATGTCAAAACCTAATATTACCTAATATAAGTATGAGGGGCCGCTAGCGTGCAGCCGCCATCCACCTCATCAACATTAAATTATAATATAACTTATTTTTCTCAAACATGCTTGGAAATTTGAGCATTATTTTGACAACCTTCTTCGAGATAAATCGAAATTGCTGTACTGGCCAGATACATGCGACCAGCGGCCGGCAAAAGTTGTATGAAAATCCATATCTGTCGTGTTTAGCGGCCAAATAAATTACATACTAAACTCATATCTGTCGTGTTATTTAAAAATGGAACGATCTTTTACTCTGAACCATAGCAACCAAGGAGGTGACTTATTAAAGGTTTTATTTAAATTTCGAATTGGCTGAACTCTTCAACGCGTGAAAAATTATTGTTGTCTATGTGATTTTGAAAAGTAAATTGTATTTACCTAACTCATGCTCTGTAAGTAAAACTTACACCCCTGAATGCCGGGGTGTATGACTATCATTACAGCATAGGTTTTGGAATTTGAAAAAAGAACTGTCATACTCATACTGCACGAAGAATATTTTTAAAAAGTTTTTTTTTTTTTCTCGGTATCGATTAATTACTCGAATCGGAATCTAGACAATTTATTTTATAAAGATTTTATTTTAAATATGGAACTATTTGTTTCCACATCGTATGTTAGATGGAATCGATTTAAAAATCAAACTGGCCAGCAAGATTTGACGCGCTTGCGTGCGTGAAAAAAAAAAGGCAGTCTACTAGTACAAACTATAAATATACCTAAAAAGAACGTGACCATATCTCTTACAAATTGTAATCATTTTACTATTAATTTTAATTAAATACACATTTTTTTCTTCTTAATAAATGTTCATTGAAACCTGCTGTCTTGTTGTTTACTTACCTCACAATCGATATGTAAAGCAGAGTATTTATCTCGGGCGTAAGCATCAATTGCATACTCGGGTTAATTATTAGCGCCTTCGCTTCGCTCAGGCGCCAAAAACCTCGTACCTATGCAATTGATGTCATACAGCCCTTGGTTAATAATCTACTATTAATTTCCTCGCATTATTTGAGAAAAGTACTATACAAGCCTTGGCCACAACTAGGCATTGATGGACTTACGTGCAGTAATGTACTATAATAGGCTAGAATGAAATTACAGAATAGTTATTTATGATACTAGTGCGGTAAGTTGGTCTTACCATAGTCTCGAGTTTGTAAATACCAATTTCTGTACTTACGTATATCATACAACGTTTTTCGACACATTTGCGAGAAAACAGTACAATTATTATGTAATGAAACAACTTTTTCAAGACTTTTATTTTTAATGGCAAATAAAATTATTGTAGGTAATTAAATAGCGCTCTAGCGATTTTGGCGGCAAGAGACCGTTTTCTGCAATTTGCGCCTCATTTAAAATATCATCGGATTCTCTTGAACTCATATTATTTTGTTTTTAAATATCAGTCGGAAAGTCGCAACAATCTTTGACGTTTTAATATTAAAATGCCGCGCATTTGCAAATGGCGCCACATGCACGTGGTGAAAGTTAGAACTACAACTTTCATCTCATTAATTTACTCTTTAGTATTAAAGTGAAGACAAACGTATTGAACAAAAGCGCTTCCAAGGATGTTCGTTCGTGACACAAGGGCGAAGAAGAAGGAACATGGGTTGGTTTTTAGTCAGTAGAAGTCTGACACTCCCCTTCGCTCTGCCCAAGAGCGGGGGGGGGGGTTATTCGATGATTTTCCACCCACCAAAAAAAAAAAAAGGATGTTCGTTCAGTCAGCTTATTTATTCTAGTAATGTGAAACTCCTTGGTGGAATTTTTGTATTACTTTTTATGGAAATTAAAAAAAAAAACCGTAAAGAATACGAACGGTGCTATACAACGGGGTATGTGCCGTGCGGTAAAATAGGTACTTAGGTGAGAGTACCTATTTTACCGCACGGTACTTAGGTGAGAGTACATATTTTACCGCACGTTTCGTTGTATAGTGCGTAATTTTTAACTTTCGAACAATATAAACAGACTCCTTAAATGCACTTTTCGAGCAAATGTGTTGAAATAGTTATTTATGATACTAGTGCGGTAAGTTGGTTTTTACAAACGAGTAGACGAATGTAAGCCCGAGACGAAGTCGAGGGGTTACCATAGTCACGAGTTTGTAAAAACCAATTTCTGCACGTGTATCATACAACGTTTTTCAACACATTTGCGAGAAAACAGTACAATTATGTAATGAAACAAACTTTTTCAAGACTATTTTTACGTAGGTACGTAAAAAAAACTAACGTACCTTAGTTCCTAAATATTTTTCATCTGGCGCGTCTTTAAGAAATTTTTCTACGTTAGCTGCAGTGAATACTTTTGATTTCTTGCTATAATCAATGTTAAAAACCACTCTAAAAACCACATTGAGGACGGTTATACTTCATACGTAATTCATTGAAGTAGGTAAGCCATCAAAACATTTTCAGAGAATGATTGAGTATTTCTTCGAGTCTTCCATGCTATAAAATTATTGTAGGTGCGCCTCATTTAAAATATCAGGTGAAGTAGATTCCATATTAATATCGGATTCGCTTGAACTCATATTATTTTGTTTTTAAATATCAGTCGGAAAGTCGCAACAATCTTTGACGTTTTCATATTAAAATGCCGCGCATTTGCAAATGGCGCCACATGCACGTGGTGAAAATTAGAACTACAACTTTCATCTCATTTACTCTTTAGTATTAAAGTGAGACAAACGTATTGAACAAAAGCGCTTTCAAGGAGGTTCGTTCAGTCAGCTTATTTATTCTAGTAATGTGAAACTCCTTGGTGGAATTCTTGTATTACTTTTTATGGAAATTTAAAAAAAAACCGTAAAGAATACGAACGGTGCTATACAACGGGGTATGGACCGTGCGGTAAAATAGGTACTTAGGTGAGAGTACCTATTTTACCGCACGGTACTTAAGTGAGAGTACATATTTTACCGCACGTTCCGTTGTATAGTGCGTAATTTTTAACTTTCGAACAATGTATACAGGCTCCGTAAATGCATTTTTCGAGCAAATGTGTTGAAAATTGATTAAAATTATCCTCTGTGTTTTCAACGGATTCATTGCAGAAAATGATCATCAATAAAAACCAATCAAGAACTTCCGCAAAATAAATAAACGATTCAAATTAGCTTCCAATAAAAACTCTACGTACTTAATTGTTTAATAAACATTTCAAAAGCAATTTCCAGTAATTCACCTGCATGTTAAACTCCGCTTGCATGGAAGTCAGTTAATTTCCGATCACGGGGACGCAACATTCTAACATATATCCTTATTTTATGTTATAACATGAAATTGAAACATATTATACAACATTAGTTTTGTTATAATTATGCGAAACCCGAAACACGTGTCTAGTCTTTTTACCCGAAACTATTATTATTACCTACTAGCTGACCCGGCAAACGTTGTTTTGCCATATAAATAATTTCAGAAAAAAAAGATGAAAAATAGATGTTGGCCGATTCTCATAGATACCGGATAAGCACAAAAAATTTCATCAAAATCGGTCAAGCCGTTTCGGAGGAGTTTGGCATCGAAAACTGTGACACGAGAATTTTATATATTAGAGATTGTTTTTATGTAAGGAATCTATTACTTACAAAATTTCATGAAAAATTACGAAGTTTTAAGCTTTTTCGCTCCCACCACGCCACCCACGCCTCCAGAGTCGTCTTGTGCTGATTGATAATAATAATTTGGTAGTAGTTACCACGGTCGAAGTATTATAATATCTGTGCCACGGTGATTGTACCTTCTGGTGATAATATTATTATGTGAACTAGGCTGGATTTCAATAGGTCTAAAGTGTCGCGCGGTGTCAAACTTGTAACCTTTTTTTTAAATATTTTTGGGACAAAATATAACGTGGTGTGAAAATTATTGGAATCGATTCAGTTTATTATTCTAAGCAAACTGTATTCAGGTGTTATAATATACTAAAAATAATGTTGTCGAAAAACAGAATTATTAATTGAAAAAAGTCAACATAAACGTGAAAGATTATAATAACTGCATTGCTTGCAAGTTATTAAGTGTGGTAGAGTTTCCATAAAACGAAGAGCAGAAAACTAAACGCAAAGAAGAAAAACACAGTTTCTAGATCAAAGAACTAAACGCGTTTATTTGTGGAGCATAATCATTTTATTCTTAGGAACTCACTTTGTTAGAATAATTTGAAGAAGAAATTACACTCATATTAATCATGCGGTGGCGAGAAATAAACTTGCACTTTGTTAAAAGGATGTTTATTTGTTGGAGTAGTTCTGTTATAGGTATAAATAAATGCGCAAGCTGTGTTTCCTAGCTTATTGTGAATCGTGCTGACGTTTTACAAAGATTCGCGGTACTCGTATAAGTATTTTTTTCAAATCTGTTATAACAAATGATAATTTGGTAAAAAAAAAACCGGCCAAGTGCGAGTCGGACTCGCGCACCGAGGGTTCCGTAAAAAAAATATAATATTTTGTGATGTAACTAAAAATTTATGGTTTTCGTAATTTTTCCTTTATCTATGCTATAAGACGTTGCTTCGTAACAAATTTCAAGATTCTGAGTTCACGGGAAGCACCCTGTAGGTTTTGATTCCCTTGCAAGTGTCGAAAATTTGCGGCATAAACGGCTGTATCTTTTGATTGCGTTGGCTTAGAAGTTTGATTTTTTCACAGCTTCAAGGGACAGTAGACCTGAGTAATTGATATAAATTTCAGCTTCATACCTCCACGCGTTCCTGAGAAAAAGGGTCTTGACAGACGGACGGACGGACGGACAGACGGACAACAAAGTGATCCTATAAGGGTTCCGTTTTTTCCTTTTGAGGTACGGAACCCTAAAAATTGAAAAACCCAGGACGGTAAAAACACAGTTCGGTGGATCATTTATTATCTTTGCAGGTACCCCGATTGCAAACATGTTGGTTTCTTTGGGTCGAGAGATTTTTGTAAAAAATATTTAAGTCTGTAACTCTTTTTAACCGTCGTAAGTTTTATTAAAAATTAAAAATTTACTTTTATTTTTAATCCTTTCGAAGGTTTCATACGATAAAACTATCACATACAAAAATCAAAACCATTACAGAGAGCCGCATCAAAAATACAGGTGTTCTGCTGCACTGGTTAGCCTGGAAGCCAAGCCTACGATAGAAAAGGCTAGGCAGATGATAATAGAAAGTATTGTATTGTGTGTACATAAATTGTAAAATAAATAAACAGTATTTACATGGAGCAATTGCTTATCCATGTGCTCTCAAAGAAGTTTAAAAACTGCTCATCACAACTAACTGTGAACGTCGCAATTTTTCTACCTGACTGTTATAGGAGAGTTGCATTTTCAATTCAAATTACCAAAACTTTTAAACCTGCGTTCGTGCTAAAGTTTCCGTTTTTTTTTTTCAAATTCTGGATTCCCTTACACTACAATGTAAACATCACAACGAACAATTAACATGATCAAACAACATTCCACGTCTGAAAATACTTCCACCAATAAACAAAAGGATAATATCATCAATGAAACAAATGAATGATTTCAATGAAGACTGAAGGGTCTATTTAAATTGGTCTTGACAGTCTTATGTGCCATCACAATGGAACGATTATGCCTTAGAGCTATTGAGCCGTGGATTTCAAATTCTTAATTATGTATCTGATACGCTTTTTATTTGTTTTAAAAGTTCAATAACCTCTGTGAATAAAGATAGAAGGAAGAAAAGATAGAAGGATAGAAGGGAGCAAAAGATATAATTATCTTCTTTGGATTGAGAAACATCTGTCAACAGAAGACTTCATAAAATATCTGAAGAAAAACGGTAATTCAAAGACTTAAGGAAGACACAAAAACAACACACACTTATCCTTAAAACACACAGAACTTTAAAACCGTGTTTCAATTGGTCTTTTAATTCATCATCTTCCAGCCCAAACAAAAACGTTTCGTGTAAAAACGTTTGTGCTATAACGCATACTACTTGGAATTGGCACAAATTCTTCTTTTGTAAATCTTGCATTATGTTTACTTCAAGAAACAGAAGTAAAGTGACGGTTCCTCCTACAATTCATTAATCGTATCCTTGATCTTCTTCTTCCTCTCCTTATCCTTATTCTCCTTATATCCTTATTCTTTTATTTATATATATTTATAGTCTTACAATTGTATAGTAACCCAATATTTAAATTGAAGCGACTAAGGTCAAGCCCGGATCCATCCACGCCAATGTTTTTTCGTTTAATTAATTAAAATCCAAGACGCCAACATTACTTCAAGCGCACTAATGTAAATGCAAGGCAACCTCATTGAGAAACACATCAAAATTTGTAAAACAATGCAATCCTTCCGAAGGCAACCCATCGACTTACATTACGCTCTAACCGCTAACTATTACCGTTCCCTAATTTACATCGTAATTAGTTGTAAATCACTCATAGGAAACTATACAAACGAATAACTGTTACTTTCCTCCTAAACGTCAGGAACGTGGTTCAGACTGAATTTCTAAGACTTGCTTTGCGTTTAAAATAAACCTAATGTAGGTGTACAGTCGCGACCATAAACATATGGTAGAAGCAGGGACTCGGACATACAAACGGTTACCAAGTATTCAATAGGATCATTCTTAGACAAAAATAAATAAAATCTGCAGTTATCCACAAAATTGCAATCCCTTAAACATAATTAGTTAGAAGGTTAAATAGGAAGTTGCGTCATGAAAACTACTAAAATTCAGCTGAAGCCGAAGTAAGATTATAGGCTGGGCAGATGATGATGATGACTATTGCAAGATAGGATTCCAACGACGCAATAATCGTCTAGCGGTATGACCATTGGACTGACATTCTGACTGTCATAGGTTTCGAACACCTCTGAATTTTCGGATTCATGCCAGTATTTTTTAACTATCACATGCTTCAGTGAAGGTGAGCATATTTTGAGGAAACCAGCATGCTTGAGAGACATTTCTCGACGGCATGCCAAGCCTTCAGAGACGCATTTGAAACCTGGTTTCGCACTAACCACTTAATACAGAAATAATTACGAGATAGGTCTTATCTCAACGACGTAATGTTCATTTCACAAGAAAATCACTTTTGAATTTTCTATAAGAGTTTCCACATAGTTGCCCGTGACTGTACTACTACGTATGTAAACGGTAATTAAATTTTAACTAGCTTTCACCTACTTCGTTCGCGGAATGTTAATTGATTTGGATCCGAGTCGATTGGTATAACTCAATTTCGTTAAGTGACCTACTGTGACAGAAATAGGTTGGATTGACTTGATCTAATGATGGATATGCAGTTCGTAAATCGTTGTCAAGTCCAGTTGAAGACCAGCGTTCGAGCTCTAGTTGCTCGGTATTTTACTGAGCTGGGCCTATTTGGCCTATATGGCCCAGCCGTGAGACACAAAAGGCATCAGTTTTTTGTGTGTGAAGTTCTGGCATAAATAAACTTTTTTTTCTTTTACTAGCACTATGTAGAAACATTTCCACAAAAATATAAGAAAATAATAATCAGAAGTACAGAACAGTTCCAGTTATTTTTATCCCTTCAGTAGGAATTTCTGCTATATTGTGGGTTTACAACAAACACTAAAACTCACAAACAGCTAGACCCGGTACCTCTACTTGTAGGCTATACTAATATTTGTTCTATGCGGAAATCGTACGCGTGATACTTACTCAGGGTAGCGTCCAATCCTCCAAGCGAGCAACCTCACTGACAAAGTCTAATGCTAATACTTTGCTATTTGAAAAATGAAGTTAGTATGTTTTTTGAGCAGTGGTGGCCCCATAGATAACAGAAACAATAGTGGCCCAGTGGTTGCGGCCCCGACTCACGAAGAGTAAGTCGTGTGTTCAAAACTTCAAACCCAACTACTGCTCTCAAAACGGTGAAGGAAAACATCGTGAGGAAACCGGCATATCTTAAAACCAATAAATTCGAAGACACGTGATATCTACCAACCAGCACTGGGCACGCGTGGTGGATTTATAGCCCATCCTTCTCATAGAGAGGAGGCCTCAGTCCCTGCAGTGGGAACATTATAGGCTGATGATGCTGATGATGATGTTTAAAACTAAACCTAGAGACAGCATATCTCGTGTACCCGTAAACGCCAGTAGTTAAAAACATCAATCAACAAAAGTCACAAACTAATTACCTACCTTCCGAACATAACTCACTCATAAACGAACCAATTAGTATTCAAAAGTTTTAAAACATATTCATATTGTACCTGACGCGTCAACCATCACGAAATCAAGACAAAACCAAGTTGAATGAACAATGGTGGACACGACTTTTTTGATGTTTTCATTTTTTTAGCATCTGTATGCAAGTGTGGCTTGCATTGGTAATGAGTTCGTTAGTCTTAAATTACTTTGTTTTTGGATATTTGATGAAAGGTCTACGTACTTTGACGGAAAAAATATAGGGTGAAAAAAATAGTAGCAGCAAGTGAAGGCGCTCGTGAACTTGTGTGGCTCCAGAGAATATTCTCCTCACTTACTACCATGGACGGAGTACCCACGTTAAAAGTTGATAATGAAGCAGCCATACGTCTTGCATACAATCCAGAGTTCCATAAGCGGACCAAACACATCCGAGTGAGACATTTTTTCGTAAGAGAAACTGTACAAGACGGACTTGTGGATGTACAAAAGACCGGAACTGCTACTCAATTGGCAGATATTATGACCAAGGCAGTTCCTAGGCCAAGACTCGTTACAATCCGAGATGCCCTGGGTATACAGTGCTATACACTTAATTAATGAGGGAAAGTGTTAAAGGTTGCATAGCATCAAGTGTAGTGAACTCTTTTGAGATGGATATTTTTGTGAATGCTATGTGACATAAAAAAAAGTATATACTGATTTTGACAATGTAAAACAAAAGTGTCTGTTCGTGTTCGTGTCGTGCTAAATACTAAATTAAAACTAATAACATTTTAAAGACTCTCATAAGTGCAAATCGACTATTACGACCACGCTCTGTGCTACAGAGGTAAGTCAATTTAACCTTAACAGGTTATGGGCCCAGAAAAGTAAAAATAAGGAGATTTGTCGAAATGGAAAATTTTACATCAAAATTGCAAATAGGCAATCTAGAGGGGAAAGACAATTGGGCCACATGGAAATACAAAATTTCCATAATGCTACGAGGTGTAGATGGCGCAATGGAAGCAGCCGAAGGAACCCTCGAAAAACCCGTTACCCCCGCCCAAGGAGCTGATGACGCTGAAGTCGGCACCTATAATTTGGCCATGGCTAGATATAGGAAGACTGAATGTAGCGCTCTGCTCATATTAACCACTAATATGTCCGAGGATACGCTTAAAAAAGTAATGCGATTTGAGACAACTAAAGAGGTCTGGCAGGAACTGCACAGATTATTTGACGGACAGTCAGATGACAGGGCATACAATTTGTGTACAGAATTCTTCAGTTTTCAACGTCACAATGAGGATGACGTTTCTACTCACATGTCAAAACTGAAAAACATTTGGACAAATTTAAACGCAGAAATAACAAAGAAAGATGCCAGTGTCAAGCTGCCGGAATTATTCCTCATTTGCAAAATCCTAGACACACTGGATGAAAAATACTTTGCTTTCAAATCAAGCTGGTTATTACTGAACCAAAGTGAACGGACAGTGGACAATTTAACGAGTCATTTGTGCGCATTTGAAAGAGCACTCGGTAGTAAAGAGCACATAAAGCATGAGGCCTTAGCGGCAACACGTACAGAACACAAGAGCAAGCAAAGCAGTGAGAAAGAGCTCATCTGTAACTACTGTTCCGGTAAAGGACACAGAGTTCGGAAGTGCAAAAAGTGGATAAAGGATGGGAGGCCACCGAAACCCACGCCAGGCACATCAGGAGCTGGTTCAACGTCAAAGCAAGTGCAACATATTTCTCTGTTAGTAAACGCCTGTTCCACAGGACAAACTCAAGACAGGGAAAGCTGGTTCGTTGACAATGGAGCCACAACTCACATTGCAGTAAAGAGAGTTTATTTCCAGGAGTTTCATGAATTTGATTCAGACCATACCGTATCGACTGCGGACGGGAGCATCATACCTGCGATAGGAAAAGGCACCGTTGAGGTGGAATCAAATGTCAGTGGCAAGAGGGAGCGAATAACACTCAACGATGTATGGTTAGTACCATCACTAACAAAGAATCTGTTCTCACCGCTTGCAGCACAAGACAGGATGCAGGACAGCATCTTCAGTTCCACGACTAGAGAGTGCAAGCTAGATATTGGAGGCACGACTAGAGTTGTTGGAAAGAGAATCCAATATGGAGGACTTTACAGGTTGAACATGAAGACGGTCATGCCAATTGAACCTAGGACCATAGAGGTCAACGCTGTGACTGGCTCTAATATGTTACAGCTATATCATGAGCGATTTGCACATCAGGACAAGAAACATGTGATCCGCCTCGTGAAGAGAGAGCTTGGAGTACAGTTGAGTCCTGACAACATCAAATGTGAAGGCTGTATTTATGGGAAGTCACACAGAAAACCGTTCGGAAAAAGGGAAAGAGCAACAGCTGTAGGAGAGCTGATTCACACCGATGTTTGCGGTCCCTTCGTAGATAGCATCTCAAAATACAAATACTACGTACTCTTTAAGGATGACTACTCTGGCTACCGCATGGTCTACTTCATCAGAAACAAGTTTGAAGTTAAGAATAAACTTCTTCAAATGTTGCAAGAAGCCAAGGCCGCTGGATATAAAATCAAGACGATTCTTAGCGATAACGGAGGTGAGTTTGACAACAGAGAAGTACGAGATATTTTACACAAACATGGTATTCAACAACGGATGACAATGCCCTACACTCCTGAGCAGAATGGATGTAGTGAGCGCGAAAACCGTACTTTAGTTGAAGCTGCGAGATCTATGATACATGCAAGAGGAGAACTACCACAAGTGCTCTGGGCAGAACTTGTCAACACTGCCGCGTACGTACTTAATAGGACAGGTCCATCAAGAGTTGAGGGTAAGGTACCTTACGAGCTTTGGCATGGGAAAAAACCCAAGATAAGTCACTTGAGAGTTATCGGAAGTGAATGCTTTGCTCACGTTCCGAAACAAAAACGAAAAAAACTCACCAAAAAGGCAATAAAAGGCAAGCTTATAGGCTATGAAAACGATGACGGTTATCGTATTTGGGACGGAAACAAAACGCAAAGGTCGAGGGACATAACCTTCCAAACTGACGTCGAGTTCCGGATTTTTATTCCTTCAACATCAAGTTCAGAGGGTGATAACCAAACGATTACGCAAGAAGCTATGCCAGAAAGTGCTATAGAGCAGCAGGAAACTAATCATGAATATGCTCTAGAGGGAGATGGAGAAAATGATGATCATATACATGGTGAAGTTTTGGGAGATAGCAACGAAACCAGAGAGGATGAGAGTGCTAACGAAGAGTTCGTTGACGCTGACGAGGAGTTAGAGATAGTTGAACCACTGTTGTTGGACGCGAGATCTCAATACAACTTACGCGATCGAACTTGCCTCTCACGTCCTAAGAAGTTCGAAGACTACGTGTGTTTCGTAGGGACAGAATATTTTCCCGAGACATATAAAGAAGCTATTGCGAGGGATGATAGCGCAGAGTGGGTCAAGGCAATGACGAGTGAAATGAACTCTCTAAAGCAAAATAACGTATGGACACTCTGTAAGCTACCTAAAGATAGAAAGGCACTCCCTTGCAAGTGGATCTTTCGTATCAAGCGAAACCCAGACAGCAGTATTGACAAATATAAGGCTAGGCTCGTAGTAAAAGGTTTCAAGCAACGGAAAGGAATTGATTACGAACAGACTTATAGTCCAGTTGCTAGAATGGCCACCATCAGAGCCTTATTAAGTGTCACAGCCAAAGAAAAATTATATTTGACGCAGTTTGATGTTTCAACAGCATTCCTCAATGGCAAGCTAAAGGAAGAAATTTACATGCAGCAGCCGGATGGATTCAATGACGGAACTTCAAATGTATGTCTACTTAAAAGGAGTTTATACGGACTCAAGCAAGCTCCCAGATGCTGGAACTCATGCTTTGAGGAAACTTTGTTAGAGAAAGGTTTTCAGCAAAATGCAGCTGATTGTTGTCTATTCACAAAGAAAATAGGTGACAAGAAAATTTTGATAACTCTCTACGTAGATGATGGGCTTGTAGCCGCTTCAGACAAAGATTTGGCGAACCAATTCCTCAAAGAATTAGGGGATGCTCTAAAGATCACAAGCAAGCCAGCGTCTTATTACCTTGGACTTGAGATAACTCAGTCGAAAGATGGCTCCATTACAATCAAACAAGAGTCGTACGCCAAAAAGATACTGGAACGTTTTAGAATGTCAGAATGTAATCCAGTTTCAACGCCAATAGAAATGACTTCTCAAGCAGGGAAAGTTAAGAAGGAGGAAGAGAAGAAGTTTCCATATAGAGAGGCAGTAGGTGCTTTAGCATACTTAATGACAGGAACGCGACCTGATATAGCGTATGCAGTTGGATTAGTTTCAAGAAATCTGGAAAAACCGACACATGAAGATTGGCTACGTGTTAAGCGGATAATGCGATACATAAAAGGGACATGTTCTTTTGGTATAACATATAAAGCAGAACATGATTCCAACGTAATAGAAGGCTACAGTGATGCGGATCATGGAGGAGACCAACAAACAGGACGCTCTACAACGGGAGTTGCATGTCTCTTTGCTGGAGGAATAGTATCATGGCTAAGCCAACGACAATCTTCAGTCGCGATTTCAACTACCGAAGCTGAAATAGTAGCAGCAAGTGAAGGCGCTCGTGAACTTGTGTGGCTCCAGAGAATATTCTCCTCACTTACTACCATGGACGGAGTACCCACGTTAAAAGTTGATAATGAAGCAGCCATACGTCTTGCATACAATCCAGAGTTCCATAAGCGGACCAAACACATCCGAGTGAGACATTTTTTCGTAAGAGAAACTGTACAAGACGGACTTGTGGATGTACAAAAGACCGGAACTGCTACTCAATTGGCAGATATTATGACCAAGGCAGTTCCTAGGCCAAGACTCGTTACAATCCGAGATGCCCTGGGTATACAGTGCTATACACTTAATTAATGAGGGAAAGTGTTAAAGGTTGCATAGCATCAAGTGTAGTGAACTCTTTTGAGATGGATATTTTTGTGAATGCTATGTGACATAAAAAAAAGTATATACTGATTTTGACAATGTAAAACAAAAGTGTCTGTTCGTGTTCGTGTCGTGCTAAATACTAAATTAAAACTAATAACATTTTAAAGACTCTCATAAGTGCAAATCGACTATTACGACCACGCTCTGTGCTACAGAGGTAAGTCAATTTAACCTTAACAGTGTGACTATACAATTTAACCTTTAGAAGATGTACGAGTAACACATAGATTACATCAAGCCTGAAATCGCCTTAGGGCCTAAACCTTAGATATGACCTAATAGAAGACTCACATTTTGCTAGTTAGGTTTTAAATATACCTAATGCAAACCCATTACCATCTATTATACCGGGCACAAATCCACTCCATAGCTCCCGTCGGGGCTACGGGTTGTTCAAAAAAGATACCGCGGTCTCGGTACTAGGGCTAAGAAGGAACATGGGTGGTTTTTAGTCAGTAACCGCCTTATTACAAAAGGTAGATAAACCTGGTTTAACTTAGACTTGGTTTATTTCGCATGCTGTCACTTTCTTTTGAATATTATTGAAGTGAGACGTCATGCGAGATAAACCAAGTCTAAGTTAAACCAGGTTTATCTACCTTTTGCAATAAGGCGGCAAAAGACTAACACTCCCTTCCGCTCTGCCCAGGGCAGGTTATTTGATGATTTCCCACCCCCCAAAAAACAACAAAAAATTAAATAAAAGACTCCATAATACTGAGCAATCCCTGAAGCAAAAAAACAATCACACACTACCCAATCTGGAAATTGTGGTCCTATGATGCTTACACTAACGAGACCGTGTAAGACGTGTACGAGAAGCTTTTACTGCCGCACTCGGAGAGCTTCAGTGGTTGCTTGGGCCGTCGCTTGGTAGGGGTTTTTGGCAGTTTTGTCATTCAAAACTATGTCAGGCCTTTGCTGGGTGGCGGCTTGAGCAATCGTTGGATATCTCTGAGTGCCGCAGTTAGTTTAATTCGACTATTCAAAAGTGCCTGTTACTGGCCTACTTGAAATAAATATTTTTGACTTTGACTTTGACTTTGAAGAGTTTATCGTTAATTACTTTTGACCATAAATTCCCAACCAGTGGACAAGTAAAATCAACATTATAGGTATCCGATCTTATCAACACAAAAAACTCGAAGTATCCAATTTACATGTTAAACTGTCGTTCAGAAAACATGACCTGATTAACTATTTTACTCACTCATTTCATATGGAGTAAAAGAATAATTGAAAACAGAATGATTTACATATATTCCTCCAATTCCAAAATGCACTTTTCACTTCAAAATCAAATTATCGAATATTTTTGTTCGAATATTATCATCAACATTATTCCAGCCTTTGTGTTGAACGGAATACAAATTAACATGAAACTCAGACAATTTATTATCCCGGGAGAGAGTCCAAAATGCTGTTTTATCAGTCTGTAAAAGTTACCACTTTATTGAATAATGATAAAAAAAAATAGCCACTAACGCTGTCAGACAAAATATAACAAGCTATTTGCAAGCAGAATATGGAATGTGGACTAAGTCCCATGCAGACTCTTAGCAATTTTAGCAAATTACTTCATATAAACCAAACGGTTGAAGGTCCTATTATTGATGTTGAATCCTTTGCTAAAGGATGCAATAGAAAGCCTCCTAATGTAAACGTGTGCAATACCTCCCCTCCGAAACAAGGATGAAGAATGTTCTAAAGATCAAGATTACCTATATTTTTTCAAAAACAAGTGTCTTATAATTTTAAGTATGGAAGAGCAGAGATACAGGCTCGTTTGCTTAAAAGGAGGCTCCAATCACGAGCAGTAAGGTTTACTAATTAAAATAATAAATCATATTTCATTTTCATTTTACACTGGTTCGAAAATTACCGTAGTGCAGATACAGTTTGACGAGAAAAGCAGACATATTTGCTGAGAACAAAGCAGTATTTAAATCAACGTAATTGATACATGCCTTTATAATTCATCAAAATTTACATGAAGAGACCTTCCACTCCAATCCCGACGGACGCTCATCAGTTCTCTGAGAGCGTAATTTAAAATCAGTAATAAACGCAATCAACTCCATCAATAAGCGTTCCGTGCAAAAATTAAACAGATTAAACTCTTCAGTATTTAAGTTAACAAAAGATTTCAATCAACGGCACAATGTTTCGGGCCGTATTTCGCGTCATTTACGTGAAAATCGCTGTGAGTCAGCTCTCAGTGCGAGATGAGCGAGTAATGAATGAGGCGGAGAGAGATGCGACACGAATTAGTTCCTAATTGATTCAGAGAATTAAGCAGAATAGAGTAGAATTAGTAGAAATTCTTACAATAGTTAGAAGCTTGTAACTAGTACTTTGAACAAAGGTCTTGGTTGGAATGACATGCACAAGTAATATCACCGCCTTATTTGTTCATATTCTGTCATATTGTGTTCTAGACTGAACGGTTAATATCACCACTGACAGATTATAATACACCTTGTATCCAAGTGTTCCGGCATTAGGTAAGCCGTCTAAATGTAATCCCGACCTTGGATCATAGGGAAGGAAGAGGAAATTCGGTATGTAATAATGGTCATCCATCCACTGACCAACCTCGGCAAGCACGGTTTAACCTGGAAGATTGACCCCCGTACTGCTGTTAGTATTTAGCTACGGACTCCTAAGTACCAAGAACACAATTGGAAAAGTATTCTCAAATAAAACACACAGCTCATCTCTCACTGGCACCAGAGCCCAGCGTGAAAATCGCACAAATTATGGAGCTCATAGTGTGACCAGTCATCCGGTAGAAGATTGCAGGTGCGCGTGGAAATTCCATTTTCTCTTTGTGAATTATTCCGCAGCTTCTCGGCACGGTCAATTACACGCGAAGGACAATGACAGTGTCAAAATGTGAATTTCCTGAATGTTTCCTCTTGTTCGTGTTTTTTTGTTTCCTTCGAGTATTTTATTTTTAGCGCTTGAGAATTGTAAGAAATATATTATTAAGTTATTGTTTGTAATGACCACTGAAAAGGATCCTTGTTGTGTTTTCAAACTTTGTTAGGAATGTTTTGATTTTGAACTCTATTCGTGTTTTCCAATGTTTGTTAGTCTGTACATTTAGTACAAACACCGAGGTTCGCAATTCAACAAAGCAATTAGTGCTAAATATAATTATCCTGTCATATCAACCTGTTTTTAAAGAATTGACTGTATGACAGCGCATTGATTTCAACAAGTTAGACAAGTTAGTGTATTCAGTGATTTGTTGTGCAAGCAGGCTTTTGTTTAGTTTAATATTAGTGGTTCGGGACAAACACAATAGCATGCAATATTGTTTCTGGAAAATACATTTTCTAAAACTTCCTGGCAACTATAATCATTGGCATTGGCATTTCAGCTGAAAGACATCCACTGCTGAAAATAGGCCTTCCCCCAGTAACACCACATTGACCGGTCCCGTACGTCTCGCATACAGCGAATAATTGCCAAACTAAACTGACAGTGGGCAGGGCACATTGCCAATTTGGCCGGAAGGCTCTGGAGTAGCGACCGCGAACCAAAAGACGTTGGATTGGAAATTGGAATTGGCCTCCCTTTAAGTGGGCCGATAACCTGGTGAAGGTTGCGGGGATAAGCTGGATGAACACAGAACCGGTCAATGTGGTGACACTTAGGGGTGGCTTATGTCCAGCATTGAACGGTTTTCGGCTGAACTGATGATGATAACGACAGCATGCAAAATGGTTTCTGAAGTAGACGATATCTAAACCTTCATTACTTACTTAAAGATTGCCGAGCTTTTCTTGCAAACCCAGGCTCAGCATAAAACCTCTATGGATTTACAAGTATCACCGCAACCACCATTTCGACTAAATAACCTACAAAACAAACCTCAACACGCTTAATTTCAGTTCAATACACTTCCAAACACTTTACGACTCGCAACGAAAAAACCTCGTATTGAATTACTCCTTTTTTATGGTTACAATGTACTTTACGCAAATGTCTTGAGACGGTGGTAGCGCTGAGTAAATAGGAGATAGAAGCTCAAGTCTTTACAACGAGTGAAAATATACACACACTTTTACACGTTTTACGAACAGCATTAACAAATGGACAATAAAGAATGAGATCTTAAACTGGCTAGAAGCCCGGGTAATTTTTTCCGACCATCTATTAGCGTTAGCCGACCATTAAGACTACAGATTTTATCCCTAGTTACCTACTTAAAAAAAGTGCACTGTTCGATATTCAACTTTCATCGTTAAGTCTTTCAAAAAGTACCTGTGCGAACTAAGGTGAACATACGATTGTCTTAGTTCGCATAGGTGACTTTTTTTCATTAGTCGCGAGTGCATGTGTATTTCTTGCTACCTCGCATGTTACAGCACCATACTGAAATAGTGGCCTTTTGGCCTCGTACGGGTCTAATTTTAATTGAATGTATATCTTATTTTTAAGTGTTTCTCTTAAGTTTACTTTTTATTTTTTTTTAAACCATTTTTTTGTATCAATTTGTTTTGTCCTGTGTGAGACCAATAAATACTTTTTCTTTCTTTTTTTTACCTGTATGAAGCTGACCTTCTGTAGGTATCTGTCTATTCCTTGGTGGTTGCGAGTACAAACCTTATTGCTCCCAAGGGCCTCACAAGGAGAGGTGACATTTTCCTTTTTTTGTTACCCAACCGGGAAATGTCTTCTTTTTAATAATTCATGAAGGAGTCGATAGTTTGTTTTGACGTTGGGGTCTTAGCACGCGAGTCCTTTGTTTTTGACTTGGTGTCAATCGTTTTTTAATGAGGCTGGCTGATTTCCATAAGACTGGGGACTTTGGTGTTAATAGGAAGTTTTTTTTGTTTTTATTAAACGGTCTTTAGTCAGGGTCTGGAGTGGTGCATATTTTTATGTCGTTTTTAACGAGAGACATTATATTTATAACTCAAGTTTTTTTTAAACGAGGTTTGATTTATGGAGACATATTTTAATGAAGTGGTCAATTCATTAAAGTGCCGTATGTCAGTATGCCTTAACTGAAAAATCGTTGTACTTTTACAACGTATCAAAACATTAAACCCTAAGCATTAAGTTAAGCTTTTTAACAGTAGTATTTTTTTAACTGGCGCATAAAGTTTTAATATAAATAATTAATAAACAAATTAAATATTTCTTCAAACGTGATACCCCAAATATAAATCAATCTAAAATCATAACTCTATCACCATTTATCAAACATCGTAATCATAGAACACTCTTCATTCAAACGTGTGAATCTGTAGAAATAAAATGACGTCATCGTCACTCAATTATAGATACCATCAAATATTGGAAAGTGCTGACTCAACGTCATCTGATTTTAAGATCAAACGTCTGCTGTCTAACGATTGTGAACCAATAAATGATTGAATCTTTAGTCTTGAGAATTTGATGGAAATGGACTTTATTGTTACGTAAGTCGTAGGTAGTTGTCAATTACGAAAGAACTGATTCAAAAGTATTTTAATTTGATACCAATAATTTATTGTCTTTTCAAATTTCATCATCAATCATCAGCCTGTAAGCATCTAAAATAATCATAGCCCAAGCCACTGCTTTTAACATGAGCTATCTCTCAGTACAAGTCCCATCAAAATTGGATCTGACGTTTCGGCGATTAGTCGAAACAAACTGAAAGACTGACAAAAAGACAAAAACAAAAAATAAATAAATTATAAATGCCGTATCTATTTTCAAATGCGTTCAGTAAAAAGCTGTTAGTTAAAAATTACTACCAGACGAGTCCATTTTATTTATTTGTATAGACCAAGTTCGCCTACGCTTAGAAAGCGAAGGTGACAACTGATTATACACACACTATTAATTTACGATACGATATAAAAGCTAAACACACAAGTAAGTGATAATAGATCTCTTTTGTTTTTCCCACGGCATGGAAACCAAAGGTACTACCGCAGTAACGGTCTCCCACTTTTCACCCTTAAGACCTAAGTAATAAGGTTGAAAGTTAACTAGGCAGAATTTTACACAGGAAAGTGAATTAACAAATCGTCTTCAAAAAACATTGTGAAGTTAGCAACATCTGTAATCATACCTATGTTTTACAAAATAAATTATTGAATTGAATTGAATTGAATATTGAAATGATCTCTAAAGCTCCTTAATGAAGAGCTGAGAAACATAAACAAATAAGCTCTGTATTCGTACTTCAAATAACAAAACTAGCTATAATTATTTAAGTAAACGAAACACTCAATTAAGACCCTTCAAGTCTTTGAAAAATTATTTTATAATGAGCACTATTTACTAGCCAATTAACTTCGATTCCTATTACGAGCTTCTCGTCTTTGCAACGTAAAAATATACTCTATCTCTGTAAAGCTAAGATCAGTATTTGCATAAAATATGTGGGTAACGATCTGATTAGTACAATGTTTGGTTGGCAGTATCGCTTTGCTATTACCACTGTGGCCATAAAAACAGCAGTAATAGAGATCCGTTTATATAACTTGAGCATTTCCTACTTTCGTCCATAAAATCATGCTATTTCTAATTGACGGAAACAGCTAAGTAGGATTCTAAGAAAGTAACATGGAATTGGCGTAGCCAGCTAGTCGTTCCTCTTCCAAGTAACTAAGGTCAATAGTATGCCATTTCTTGTTGACAAATATGTCCTTATATTCTTATGAATAGGTATGGCAGACCTTGTACCAGATGAGGTTATCAAAAAATACATAATAATATAAGGAAATGAACAAAGTAGACTACAGACTGAAAAACCATGTTATTAATAACTAGTAACTTCCCATTAGTAGTCAGTTCCTCACTTACAGCCGTATAACCTTTCATACATTAAGTCCATCATTATTTTTTTAAACCATCGTTTTTGAAAGATAAATAATGAATTTTTAGCAAAGAAACCCATAATTTTTACACAAAGCGAATGTACACAACATTCGCTTGCTTGTTTTCTTTGCTCCAAATTGATTATTTATCTTTTCATTTCAACTTTTTTATTATTCAAAAACATACCTTAACCAAACTCAAACCATCGTGGGTTTAACAATGGTACGCCAAATTACCTGTTATATGCCAAGTAAAAATGAAAACTACAAACTAATTATTTTATGAGCACAAAATAACACTTATCCTCAACAATGACGAACAGAAAGCCGACTCCATACTAGTCGACTGTCAACTCTCTATTTGCGTGGCCCCATTCCAAAATATGCACCGGTTGCACATAGCAATAATTCAATCAATCCAACCAAGTAGATACTAGGAATGTCTGCAGTTATGTTAGCTGGCATTAGGTACGTACTAAGGTAATTAGGTGCTCTATGACGTCATAAAGCTCCAATCAATCCTGGTAATTGACAACAGCACAATGTTTATTAGCTAAAGTACAAGAGAATTAGACCGGGTTGGTTGATTTGGTTTATGGTTATGCCAGAAATGGAAATTTTGTATTGTAATTGGTCAGTTTGTTAGGTGATCTAAATAAGGTGCTCTTAATTGAATAGGGAAATAAGATAAATTATATATTAGTATGATTTGATAAGTGGGTTTTTAATAAACAATAGTATAGTGTACTCTTCTGTCAACGGAATTCCAACCCTAAAAAATCCATGTACATTCAGCATCAGAAGTAATTAACACTACTCAAAGTTTCAAATCAGGTGTTTTTAATAAAAACTGCCTAGATATTACTAACAAGTTATTGAAGAAGAATACTTTAAAGAATAATCTTCTAAAACATTGAAAATGTGACGTAAGGAGAAAATTCTGTAATGTTAAGCTACTTCTGTTGCTGACTGTACTAAATTATTGCTTTTGTAAATAATGACACCCATAGGGGATCGGACAAAAAAAAACTAATTAGTCCGTCAGATAGATTTCCAAAAATTATTGGACGCGTATTTTTTCTTTTTTCACGTAAACTTAAAATGAAGACGATACAGTGCTTCGAAAACTCGTGTGACGTCATATGATAGTACATTTTGACGACACAAGTGACGTTTCAAGCCCCACTCCAAGATCTTTGACGCGTTTTATCTTCGTCATTTTTTTATTGATTTGATAAAACAAAAAACACGTATTCAATATTTTTCGATAATCTAACTTACGGACTAAACAGAATCATATTATTTTGACCCAGTCCGATCCCCTATTGTACTAAGACACACACAAAATATCGTTCTTGACTGCAAAATACACAACAAATACAGACAATAAAGGAAACGTCAAACATAGCAAGTCAATACAAAATGGAAAAAAGGAGTTATTATTTTTTTGGCCCCCAGATCAAGCTTATCATAAAAAAAGCATGATCAACGAAACTGACTGTCCCTGCTTATACTTGGACGATAAATAGTTGTGTTGTTACGTGATTGAGTAAGAAAACTATCGCCCTACATTTTGTAGCTAATTAGAGTAGAGTTATAAATAAACTTTGCATATAGTATGCAAGCGCAACAAAGGAGATCGGGCGGGTGTGGCCCAAGTGGCGTCGGAGCATGACGTTTATTTTATTTGACAGTTACTTGACTAAGCTTACTTTTTTTGTATGGGTACAAAAAAATCTATCCTGGGAGAAAAAAGTTATAGAGCTTATAAAGAAATACGCATTTATAGAGTTATTTTCAACTATTTATTCAATTAAATCTAGTTATTTGAACTTAATATGTTATGTTAGCTATTATCTAACATTCATGATGACTCTTAAGTGAGGTATCGACTACGCCAACGTTAGAAATAATCACTCCATTGTTGTATGGACTCTGGTTCAAGTGGCGTTTGAAGACGAGGCTAAGTTAAAATTCTGTTTTTGAGAAATGGTTAAAAAGTCTTTAACCAACTTTATAATATATGTCATCGTAAGGACTTTAACAAAAATCTTTTTTTTAAATAATGTATGGTTGTACTCTTAACCTCAAACTTGCCCCAGGGGCAGAGATGAGGTCGAGGATGTAACGAGCTAACCCAGAAGAAGCCTATTTACTCGCGACTTAAATAGATTGGGGTTATAAGAACTCGGGAAACCAACGCAGGCAGGGAGTTCCACTCTTTGGCTGTGCGCAAAATCAAAGATTGAGCAAAGCGTTTCGTACGAATCTTGTGGTTCCTGAGAACCAACAACAACGAAAATGAACTAAACTGGCATAGTGTGTCAAAATAAAAATAGCTAGAAATCATATTTTATTTTCACCGAAAACATTATAATAAGACTAATCACAATATATTGTCCAAAAAGGCTGCAGGATGTTCGATGTCTTCGTAACGAGCCCACCCAAGATACCACACTACGCTCATGATGTGGGCGCAACATCCGACTGTTATTTTCCCTATTATGCAACTGTAGGGTAGTAGGTAGGGTAGTAGGTAGGGTAGTAGGTGGGGTAGTAGGTAGGGTAGTAGGTAGGGTAGTAGGTAGGGTAGTAGGTAGGGTAGTAGGTAGGGTAGTAGGTAGGGTAGTAGGTAGGGTAGTAGGTAGGGTAGTAGGTAGGGTAGTAGGTAGGGTAGTAGGTAGGGTAGTAGGTAGGGTAGTAGGTAGGGTAGTAGGTAGGGTAGTAGGTAGGGTAGTAGGTAGGGTAGTAGGTAGGGTAGTAGGTAGGGTAGTAGGTAGGGTAGTAGGTAGGGTAGTAGGTAGGGTAGTAGGTAGGGTAGTAGGTAGGGTAGTAGGTAGGGTAGTAGGTAGGGTAGTAGGTAGGGTAGTAGGTAGGGTAGTAGGTAGGGTAGTAGGTAGGGTAGTAGGTAGGGTAGTAGGTAGGGTAGTAGGTAGGGTAGTAGGTAGGGTAGTAGGTAGGGTAGTAGGTAGGGTAGTAGGTAGGGTAGTAGGTAGGGTAGTAGGTAGGGGTAGTAGGTAGGGTAGTAGGTAGGGTAGTAGGTAGGGTAGTAGGTAGGGTAGTAGGTAGGGTAGTAGGTAGGGTAGTAGGTAGGGTAGTAGGTAGGTAGGTAAGAAAAAAAGCATTGCAACGCATGCGCAGATTCAGCTGAAGAAAAATAATTGTTATCGAGAAAAATCGGACAGTTCAAGTAAACACGCCAAGGTCGTCAGGAAGAAATCAAATACATCAATATTCAGCACAGCCGGTAAACAGTCGACGAATAACATAGATAGCGAAGTTTTAACACAACACACTCATCGCCAAACAGCAGCGAGCGGAGAGAATGAATCAGTTGTCAAATCTAACAGAACTGCCATTTTTTTTTCCTGCACCGTATGCTCCACTGTGTCCTCCGGCCGATCCTGGCAGTGACACCAAGGCGTTTCTTCCCTCCTTATCCGACACAGGTACCTCCCGAAACTTCCGTGTCCGGTGAGGACCTGCGTCAGGCGGTAGGTCAGGACGCCGTGACGCCTATCCAGTCACTCCTCAAAGAGGGGTCTTACCACCGCGATTGTGGCGTGCCCGATCTGTTGTGTATGTTGCGCTAACTGTTGAAGTATCTGAATATACAGTAACTTCTTTTTCCCAGGATAGATTTTTTGTACTCGTACAAAAAAGTAAGCTTAGCTATTGAACTTTCAAAAAATATAAGTATCATGCTCCGACGCCACTTGGGCCAGAGCCCATACAAAAATGTCCGATCTCCTTATTTTCGTTCTTCGTAGTAACTTTCTCAGCTGTAGTTTCGTGAAATATTGAAATAAATATAATTTTCTGAATTATTTTTTTCAAACTTATGTTTAGTATTTTTATTGTAAAACTCAAACATGTTACTTATGTATGACAAGCCTGTCCAAAAGGACAAAGTGTTATTGGGTTTTTCGGTCTGGAATTTCTCGGTAGCAATCACGGAGCCTGGATTTGTGCTCGGTTATGAGCGTAGACGGGCTGCGTATAATATACGTATATATAACTATTGCCGTCGCGCTGCGCTCTAGCAACCGGGCGGTATCAATATGTGAGTGCGATAGAGACAACTGCAGCTCAGAACGATTTTACCTATAAAAAACCTTGACCGATCGACGTTTCGTATTCTCCTGTTTTCTCCTCGAAACCTAAGCCAATTAAATTATATTTGGTATCAAAATTTAAAGGAAGAATAGATCTATGCCCCTATTACTTGTTTTTATTTTAAAACCTTTTTAATTTTCTTTGGTAGTCATCTGATTACGTAGGTAAAAACGGGGTATTTTTTTAGGTTTTTGGTAAGTCATATTTATTTTTGTAATAAATTTTTTGAAAAAAAAAAAAATGACAGGGGCGTGCCTTCAATAGACCTGGATTTTTATAAATAAAAACGATTACTCTAGAGGCATTATCCAGGAAGAGAATTGGGGAATACATTTGTATGGAAAAATGCAGCCCGTCTACGCTCTTAATGGTGTTAACGTCTCAATTCTCGAAGAACTGAATATAAAACAACGTCTTTCTTCCATCGTTCAAGGCCGTATTCTCACTTTCTTTGGACATATTACACATCGAGAGGACACGTCTGTGGAGCGACTCCGGTCCAGGGCAAAACCGTTTTACTAAATGATTTCCCAAATGCATCTAGAAATCGAGTTATTCCGTTCGGATCCCCAAAAACTGATACCCTAGGGGATCCGTTTTATTATAAATTATTTTTTACGGGGGATCAGCCCCCGTAAAAGATTATAATCTGATCGGATACCCTGACACATTTTTAGGACAGTCAGCAACAAAATATTTGTACAGGTTCTATTAGACGGTCATTGCCATCAAGACAAAGCTAATTCAAGATGAATTTCATTATTAGCTTTGAACAAAAAAGAAGAATAAAGACTAACTAACTAAGAAACCAATTATGTTTATAAACTTGTTTTATTGCCTATAAAAATAAGAATATCCTTTGTCTATTGAGCATAATATTATTTTCTAGCACACTTAAAACAAGTTTAACTAAACTTAGTTTAAAATTAGTTTAACTTTAGTGAGTGTTGTTTTATGGTAAATCTGTTTACACTGACTAAACTCTTGACATTAAAAATAATATTTTAATAACGTCGAAGTCGGTAGGTCACTGTTGGAGGAAAAACTTTATTATCATTAAGGTTTCTGTAGCAATGTTTTTATAATCTTTTGAAGTGTACGTTACTCTAGGAGGAAAGTGGATCTTACACAGTGATGTGAGTTTAAAGCATAATTAGTGCGTAATCTACTGTGAATGTACGACTTATAAAAAAAAGCTTACATTTGTGCAAAAATGTGCACCGAAAATATAATTTGTGGAGGACTTCTTGTACGGTGCAGAATATATTTTCTTTGGAAATATTATGTTTAATTCATTTCAAGCTTTAATGTATTATTTTTTCAGTGTATAATCTTAGTGATATCGCGGTAGTCTTCATTCTATAGATTTTTATTAAATGTTTTGCCACCCATCAGTCTAAAAAAATATATCCTGAAAAATAATCGAGTCTAGTATAACTGTGGACAAGAACGGGCAAGAAGTTCCATGGACACTCTTTCAAATCAGAATATTGATACAACACCCTGGTTACATCATTCATACAGTCAAACCACAGTATAAATATATGATAATATTACCGTGGTCAAACTCAGCACAGCACTAGAATACCATAAGTTATTCCATACAAATCACATACGTACACAAATATTCGGAATCGGAACAGTTATTTACATGCACGTACATCCAGACCCGGAAGTGATGTCGGTCAGTTCGCGCAAATATTTGTTTTAACTAGAATATTGAACGCTAAGCTCGTGCAGAAACCAGGAATTTAATAATATCATTTTAACAATAGGTATGGAAATGGCGATTAGACTGATGTATTTGTAACTTTTGAATTATTTGGAAGGAAACACCTAAAATAGTAATATCCTGTATTGGTAGAAAATTGTGATGATATCAAGCAGTGACTTAAAGGGAATAATTGTCAAAATAAAGTTGAAAACCTGAAAGTTTGTCTTCGAATAATGTGAAGTTCATCTCATCTTTCAGCCCTAATCCAAGTATGTCGGGGTCGGCTTCCAGTCTTACCGATGCAACTGAATACCAGTATTTTACTACATGAAGCGACTGCCTATCTGACCTCCGCAAACCCTTTCGTACTAGGTAACACGACTTGGCAAGACTGATTGTCAGACTTTCAGGCCACTGACAACCTGTAACGACTGTCAAAGGTCTACAATAAAAGACAGCCGGGACCTAAACCTTTGTAAAATATAATAAGTGGTCACCCATCCACGAACCAGCCTCCATAAGCACGGCTTAACCTACAAATCTACCCGAGCGGCTGTTTTTATTTAGCCACGAACACCTCCATGTATTAAAAAGATAAGTAGGTATCATAAATCACTTCAAATATTAGTAACTTATCGTCTCACCATTATAAGTAAATTCGCTCAAATTATGTATTGACAGCATGATCGTTCGTTTGTATTGAATAGATTGAATACTAAATATTGTTGGCAAGCCACAGGTTGGCTTTGTACCGATCATGAATGTACTTTATTTCGTATTTCATGAATAAAAGTTATACTTAACAATTTGGGTGATAGACGAGCAGTAGACGTAGATAACAAAAACCAGTATTAGCTGGCCTCCTATTTTATTGAGGCTTATTTTTACACTAGGCCAGCTCATGGTCATATAATTACCATTGACGTGTCGTCAGCTGTTACAAATATATAAGTATTATTGAACGGATAATCAAGATATTACTGGGTTGCTATATGCTGGTGTTCAACTTCATCCGGTTAGAATGGAACCTGACCTAACATTGTTAGGAAAAGGCTAGGCAGATGATGATGAAACATTTATTGAGTGGTTTCGAGAATATTCCTTCAAGCTGTCAAGTTTTCACTTCGACATTATTCCAAGTACAAGAATTCCCACACGTCTCCTGGTTTTACATCAAAACGCATGTATTCTAAGGACTTGGAAATGCAAAGCAGACATTGTCTTACGTCAAACCGTTGCAATAATGGTACAGCTTTCTTAGGGTTGAGCGTGTGTGAGTCAGGACTTATTTTAGAGGCAGATAAAGAAAATCGTTTTGCCTATACTTGTGTGAAACCAGTACTAACAGTCGTTTATGAATTGCTTAAAGCCTTACAGATACTCCTAAAGTGGAAGCATCAGAGTATCCCGCGTTGTTCAAATTTTCTTACGATTTTTTACAATTCAGTCAGATTTCGTGTTGATTAAAATATGATGGGGCCCGTAACAACTAGGTATAGCTTTACTGAGTTATAATAATTAAAATCATCAATACAACCCTTTTTTTTTGGGTGTGCCCCCTTGGGCAGAGCGAAAGGGAGTGTCAGACTTCTACTGACTAAAAACCACCCATGTTCCTTCTTAACCCTTTATGTCGAGGCCGCGGTATCCTGTGAACAACCCGCAGCCCCGACGGGAACCTCAGTTCATTGAATGAAAATATTTTACATAACATAACATCACGCCTGTAATCCCCGAAGGTTTAGGCAGAGGTGTACCTAATAGTACACCCACATTCTGCCAGTTAAAGTAGTTTAATGTGTAATAATTCATCAAAAATAGATATGCAATGGGATTATATTAGCTCAAGAAGGTAACAAGTTACTGCCATACTTATGTTTTTAAACTGTATTGTCATTTCATTTGACATATGGATTGCATGCCAACAAAACTTTTCGAAGAGTTAGTCGACGCCCGCAATGCATCGACACTTAACCCACGAGACGAGACATTATTGGAATTTTCAACGAAAAAGGTCAACACCTTCCATTAGTCTTAGTAAAGCAATAAAAACAAAGGTTGACTATTTTAACATTTTATGAAAAGCCACAGATTTTAGGGCGACAATAACTGTTGGTTTGTCGTTAAGACAGAAAACTATCAACATCTTATAAATATTTCGGCCTTTTCATATAATATTTACTACGTACAGAGTGAAGTTGTTAAAGGTAAATCCCAAAATTAGACAAATGAAAATGATAATACATAATGCATTAACCCCTTTGTAGTCAAAAAAATAAAGTAATGGACCGGTCACACTAGCTGTGGTACCGTATGGCCACGATTGGGGTAGACGTGTTCTTAGTTGGAGATCGCAAATCGTCAAACGTAAGTTGGGACCCCCTTAGCCTAGGTGGAGTGACGAAATCTGCTAGGTGGCTGGTATCAACTGGATAAGAGTTGCCAAGAATCACGTACAATTGAAGAGGCTTTCCGTCCAAGAGTGGACTATATAGTCTGATGATTACGAAAATAATATGACTGCATCATACGACGTCGCTACTTATTTTATTATTAATCATTATGTCGCAACAAGTTTGCCTCTTGTAATTTTTTAAAACAGTAACTTCACTAAATTACCACCTGCCTAGAAACAAACCATTTAAACAAAGTGTCCAATACCATAAATGTCATGAACTGCAATTTATATGAAACTACCTCCAAACCCACCGAATTTGTCAAGTATTTTTGACATTAATTCGTCTATAATATTATTTAAGATTTTTTTCCATTAACCCAAGATATAATGGCCGAATAAAAAATAATGGTGCGTTAGTTGATTTTTGATTGCAAGAGAGGACTTAAAGACTATTATAAGATCGTTTTCACACGATACATCGTTGAGACGCCCACTCAAGTACTCGAATATTTCTCGCGCGACTGGCTCCGAATGCTAAATAGACATTGTGTCTTGTCATTCGACAATGATGCGTCGTCGGCTGTTAAGGTGGCGGTTCGCGCCGCGACAGAGACGGGAGACCGAGACAGGAGACCGAGACGCGAGACAGGAGACAGCGAGACGGTCGCTGTTCCGGACCAGTAGTGTCTCGTGTCGCGCTTGTGAAAGCACACGTGTTTAGGTTTAAAAATGAGTTTTTGTGATGAAGACATCAGGTGCTTCTTTACTAATAGCGAAAATGATCCTTCTTGACCTCTAGTTAAATATAAATCCTTAATAGGTAATCGTCTTTCAGTTTTGTATTTGTAATAATAATAATATAAGAGCAAATCATCGTCTTCTTCTTCCTCCAATAGCAGTTTCGTTACTTGGTTTTCCATCACGACACAAAACACCACTGACTTCATCGACAGACTCTCTTGAACTGAGCGGTCGCTCCACGATTCTTGTCGCGATCTTCGGTCTCAGTCTCGACCTACAGTACATGCAGAAGAGACCGAGACATTTGTCGCTGTCTCTGGTCTCAGTCTCCTGTCTCGGTCTCCCGTCTCTGTCGCGGCGCGAACCGCCACCTTTAGGGTTTAGCGCAGGGATCGTAACATTGTATTGAAAGTTACTGTACTTACATAGGTACACACGGCTACACATCAAGCTATACATGTTATATTACAAACTTGGTATTGGGCAGACATAATGCTCTCCTTCCTAGTAGTCCGTCGAATTTTTGTGTCTAAATATATCTTCAATTTAAAAAGTGTCATAAAGATCCAAAAACAAAACTAGAAAATCATTCAATTGTACCTCTTGATTTCCATATTCATGACCTCGGAAATCTAGCTAATTTCACTACTAATTATTCCTACATTCACTACCCACTCTTTTTCATTCATCCGTTACTTCAATTCAATGGGCGCAGTGAATCAGGCTTTCGATAAAATCAATGCGTGACTATGAATACGATTGGAGGTAGCAAACTAGTCCGAGTTAATTTATAGCTAACTAGCTTTTGCCCGCGACTTCGTTCGCGTGGAATAGTGACTTCCGGCAAAAAAACTATCCTATGTCCTTTCTCAAGTTCCAAACTATGTCTGTACCAAATTTCATCAAAATCCGTTCAGCCGTTTAGGCGTGAAAGAGTAACAGACAGACAGACAGACAGACCGACAGACAGACAGAGTTACTTTCGCATTTATAATATTAGTATGGATAGTATGGACTAGCTGATGCCCGCGGCTTTGCCCGCGTGGATGTCGGTTATCACGAGCAAAAGTAATCATGAAAATAATTTCGTTATATCTCAAAGGGGAAAATAATAGGCAGCGTTTTCGTTGAAAGCTTAATTTTTTCGACACCTCCAACAAATATATATTTTAGCCAATTTCTACAAAATCTTGACAAATTATACCCATACTAAAACTTTCCTCAAGAACCACTCTATCCATCATTGGTGAGCACAGCATTACCTGCAGCATTTTTTGAGTTTATCGTGAACATGGCAGACAGACAGACGCGGCGGAGGAGTTTGTTCTATAAAATGTAGTGACGTGTGTACGCAAATGATCAGTTAAATGGTTGTGAACTTGTGAATCAATCGGATATGTTTATTCTGCATTGCTATGCTAATTGGATGTCTTTCCGTCTTCTTAGTGGGCTTCAGAATTGATAATAAGATTGGTTAGTTTGTGGGGTTTGAATCCGTGGGAGACTTTGGGTTAGACTATTTCAAGTTGCCCAGTTCAGTTGCCAATAGGGCCCGTATTTGGTAAACTCCCCACAGCGGAGATGAACAGAGCGAAAAGGAGATGTACGAAAACCGACCAATCACTTAGGTTGAAATCTACCTCACGTGCCTTGTCTCCCTGTGATTAGTCAAAGCTTACACATTTCCTCTCCGCTCCGCTCATCTCCGGACTTTGGATCGTATTTTGCTGCCCTTTCGTAATATTTTTTGAATTGGTGAAGCATGTTTTTTTCTCTATACGTCGTCATTTAAGTAGTAACCACTTTTAAATATTCTACATAACCAGCTTTTTCGCATTTTTTTGGTCTATGTTCAACGCACATAACTATATTAATAAAATTTATGAATGGACTGTTTAGAAGCTGCCGACGGCCTCTTTAATAAACGCCTACGAAAGATCTTGTCACCGGTTTAATCGCCTAATAAAAAGCGGGCGCGTGTCACAATTTCTAAGTACTTGTTGTACAAGCAAATTAAGCAGCAAAAAGCTTCTAAATACAATTTATGTAATTCAATAAAAATAAAGAACCACCTTATCCTTCTTTAGGCTGCCTGTCCACCGGAGCGGAGCGAGGCAGCGGAGCGGAGAAACGGAGAAATATTAACCAATAGGACTGCACAAAATCTCCGCTCCGGTCCCAGTGTGCAATCCTATTGGTTAATATTTCTCCGTTTCTCCGCTCCGCTGCCTCGCTCCGCTCCGGTGGACAGGCAGCCTTATAATGGGTTTCCGAAATTTTGAACCTTGATTTAAAATTATCAAGATAATATTTAATGTTTTTGTATAATTTTATCAATAATGATAATTATCACATTGTATCCTGGTTTTCGCGAACGAAGCCGAAAAGCGACGCTTTTAGCGATCTTCAAAAGTCTAAAGCACTTTATTACTTAAAACCTCTTCTATTTTTAACCGACTTCAAAAAAAGGAGGAGGTTATCAATTCGACTGTATTTTTTTTTTTTTTTTTTTTTTTTTTTATGTTTGTTAGCTCATAACTTGCGACTGGGTGAACTGATTTTCATGATTCTTTTTTCATTTGAAAGCTGGTGCTTCCCGTGTGGTCCCATTGTCACCATTTCAATATCTGATGATGGGATCTTGTGGAAATCGGGGGAACTCTTCAATAAATAACAGCAGATTAACCGCGATTGTTGCTATAGCATATCTAAGCATTGTTTACGCCATCACACAACATAATATCACGCCTGTACTCACTACAAAGGTGATGAAGAACTTCCGAGATAGGCAACGGAACTCCTCAATTAATGATAGCAAATGGACTGGGATTGCTGAAATCTCATGACTGTCTATTGTTTACACCAGTTCATAACATAACATCACGCCGGTACGTTGTGAAGGGGTAAGCACATGTGAACCACTAAAAAGTGAAAAATAAAAACTTTTTTACAAAAAATAAAACCGACTTCGACAAAAATAAAACACAAAAAAGTGAAAAATAAAAAATCAGCTTCAGAAGTCGGTGGCAAAAACATGAAATCAAACAAACAAAAGTCACCGACTTCAGAAGCTGATTTTTTATTTTTCACTTTTTTGTGTTTTATTTTTGTCGAAGTCGGTTTTATTTTTTGTAAAAAAGTTTTATTCCCAACAGTTTCCCTTTCTCTCTGACCAATAGATAATAGATCCGTGGATACACAATGTAAAATAAAGCCAACTTTAAAATTACAATTATTTTTGCTCGTGTGAGATATGTCATGTATTGTCGTCGCTTATCGTGCATCAAACTGCATTGGAGACAGTATAGTATCTCGTAGAACATTAGTAAGGGTCGAGTATCTAGAACAATCGGACGATTAATTATATAGACAGGCTGGGTTATCGTTACCTAGTTATAGTTCCGTTGTAATTTACATAGATAATGCTGTTAGTACACAATCATATTGTAATATGCATTGCATCTTCCATCTGTGGACCATCTTTGTCTTATATGGTAGACAATGGTGGTTTATAAATTAATAAAGCACAGCTACTTATTGATTATAGTCGCTTTAATTTTCGGATTCGCGAGTTTCGAAAACTCATTAGGAGTTTGGACAGGTGTTCAATCGTGTTCTCATTCATTTTATGTTTGGGCCCTTAACTAATCCTCTATCCTTAAATGTTTTAGAGTAGGCTACGCCCGTAACTTCGGTTGAAACTGCAGGATTCGTGCTAAGACGTCCTGATACAAGCAATGGTAAATCGGGCTCTAAACCAAATAACATAATCACGAAATTAGTTAACATCAAAAGTGTTATTATAAGAACTTCCAAATAAAACCTATGAAGCCGTAATCAACCCAATAACACCCACATGCCCTCATGTATTTCTGCCGAACGCTCCGTAATTACATGTCCGTCAAAGGTCAATAAGAATTAGGGTCATAATCCACAATGGTAACGGTGAAGGGCTTAATGATAATAAATAATACGAAGGTACCGATACATCAAAGGAAAGTATCTCAGAAGGTCAGCTTCATAAAAAGCCACACAACCAAAAATACACTTCACGTGATGTAGGCATAAGCTCCACCTACAATTAAGTTCCCTCTAACTTGGCAGGTTATTTCATTATACAAATTCTGATCCATTTTTGAATTTATTGGGTTAGTTATCCTACATAACATAACGCCTGTAATCTAATAGTACATCCACATTCTGCCAGTTATGTTTAAGTCCCTTGTAATAGAAGGCGAGGTTATTGCTATTTATGGGCGCAACTCTGGCTTTCGTGGCTGCTACTGAGGAATTCATGGCAGAAAAACCCATTAACAGTTTGCCTCATCCCTAAATCAAACCGAAGAACACGTCATGCTCAAACAGTATTCATGGCTTCGAGCTATCGATTCTGAGATATGTCGGTATGTACGCGTACGTGTACGTGCGTCTGTTTTTGATCATTGTTTGAACCTGACCTTCTGTTCTATTCTCTAGTACCGTAATCGAAATGATGAACTTTCACCTTAAGGGCTATTAATAGTAATAATTCTTTGTTTGGATGATTTGTTACGGAATTTATAACAATACATGAATGCGCTAATGATTTTTTTATATTATTTTGACACGTCATGCTGTGAATAAAAGAATGGGAGAAAGATCGTGATAACAAGATCTTTCTTCCATTCTTTTAAAAGATAACTTTTAATGCGGTTTATTGGAAGCAGTCAATTCATATAATTGAATGCCCTTAAGTGCTGGGTCAAGTTGTCACAATTAATGTCTTGCCAGTTGCCACAATATTTAAATTCAGATTTTATCTTACTTCAGGCGCTGTTTAATAAATCTGTTTCTACTTGAATAAAATTATGTTTACGCTGGTTGCTACAAAAACACAAATTGTTTTTATGTTGATTGATAATAATAATTGAGTATGATAAAGTGTTCAGAAATTAAACATTTTTGTTTGATTACATCGGTAGGCACGTAGTTTTTGGTCGACTGGACCCACTCAAACTGGACCCACGACTTCAGTCAAACAAAATTACATTTAAAATTGTTTTTAAGCTATTGCATAGCTTCTATCGCGCGGGCCTTGAGCGTGGAGACTTGGAGAGCGAATTCAGAAATTCCCTAACGAAAATATTCAAGATTCAGTATTCAACCAGGTTACTATGGTTACGGAAAATAACAAGGTTGTCAACTGAGGTTGTCAAATTAAATAATTAATTATTTGCTCTTGATAAAAAATGCTATGCAATAGCTTTACCGCGGCAGTCTCCGAGTGCCACATTTTTTTTTATAGTTTTATTGTGGGTCCACTTACAAGCGGGTCCAGTTAACCAAAGACTCGTAAAGCTGTTGATCGTGGCTGTCATTTGTACATCTTTGACAGTCTTTACAGGTTTTGCATTGGTCTCATAAGATGTCCACAAAGACGAGTACAGAACTCGAGGTTTTTGGCGTTTGAAAACATCTTGAGCAAGGATCAGTTAAATTAATAACAAAATCAAGAAACAGTTACAATATCTTCTAATAACTTCCCCTTCCCTTCAAATCGTCCAAATTAATCTATATCTCAATAAAACATACAGAGCAGAACAAAAGCCATTATTGTTATCAAAGAACGGTTGTAACGACAATTTGTAACTATTGACCTACTATGGAGCGATACACTCGTTTCAAATGTGTATCCTCCGGACCTTAGGCGTCAATGTACCGATAAATTAATTAAAATACTCTTATCTCTAGTGTAGCGACAAAGGGTCTTATTATTGAAATATTGACATCGATTTAATTACTAACTGGCTCGATGGTGTAGTGAGTGCAAGCGTGACTGCTGAGTGTGAATTCTTGGTTTCGATTCCCGTTTCAGTCAAAGCTTTATTAGATTTTTCTATCAGGGTCATCTCAGTAGCAGACACTCCCCCCCCCCCCCTTTTTACTCGACTGCGGCGAAGCCCAAAAGAAGGGTTATTTTCAAACAAGAAGAAGGATTGTATTTCTTCATTTAGGTCGTTCAGTCGCATGTATTAATATTAATTATTAATGTATTAATCATTTGTTTCTCCAGCAATTCGTAAATTAATGAGTAGGTAAATGTTTGGTCCTCGAAATCATCTCTCATTTTAGCTTTACGTTTAGATAATTATAATTATGTAGTTAAAACGTATGAACACAACACTTTGTCGGCAGTCTTTTGACTATGTGAAGAATTGCGCGGCCCACATAAAGACGGGTCGTGAGTGATAAGTTAATTAATTGTAATTACTGAGAGCTAACAATAGGCGTAGACATCGATAATTATCCTCGTATGAAGATGGCAAATTTTCACAATTAGTCTAGACAATAAGTGCTTTTAGGGTTAATATTTTCTTCGCCTCTGAAATATAATTTATGTATCTCAGACCAACAAAAAAAGGAAGACGGCGCGCCACGAACATCAAAAGTGAAGCCAACTTTTTATCTATGTGTGTAGACAATGTCTCGTGAAGTCGTGACGATCTAGGAGAAATGCGTGTGGTTTTAGTGTAGGTGTGTGCGTGAGCTTGTATGTTTACTTGCTATAGGCGCGTGGTTTTGTGGCTTCACTGGTGGTGTTCGCGGCGCGCCGTCTTTCTTTTTTTCTTGGTCTGAGTTATGTATATGAACGAGGCGTCATTCGATTTGCAATAGTGTGTTCATGAATTTTGAATAAATTCAAGACCCGCTTCCAACAATTGTGAAAGTTATTGAAAAAATCTTACAAAAAGGTGTATAAGTTTATCAAACGCTTAAAATATATCGTCTTATTTCAAAGCCCCCATAATATTGTACATAATACTCAAATAAGTAAACTCCCACGTTAACTAAGGGACTAATTCGTAAGCGATTTATATATATTATCATCAGAATCGCATCAACACAGTGGGTGGTTATAAGGCGCTGACCTTTAAATACGTTGTCTTTAATTAACTATACATTTAACAGCGTGGCTTAATGTTTTCTTAATTTACAACTACTTAATTATCGTCATCGTCAGTATACAAAATACTTTCAAACTCGAGTTTTTGGTATTGAGACAGAGCAATGTGCTTAAATTAATATTAATCTCTACGGTATAAAGTCATGAAGTTATTTTGGATCATATGTAAGTAAGCAGCGACTCGTGGCTTCGAAAGGTTTTCACTAATTGATAAAACATGGAAATCATAATATCGGATGCGTATATAGTTGAAATTACAAATAGAGCTATGCACTAAACTGCAAAATGGTAAAACTAACAAAACCAGGGCTAGCCATAAATAAAACTTCTCTGCTGCAGTTGCCGTACTACAACAATCGCCATTACTATCAAATAAGTGCTCATAAATTCATAAAACAAGAACTAAAACCTAATTACACCACAAACGTAACAAATAAACCGCCCTATTCTGGAAATTCCTCACATCATTCCATCTTTTGGAATAGTGCACAAATTGGACCGTTGTCCGTCCTCCTTCAACACTTGATGGATTGGTCCTCGAGACTTTTGTTCCCCTAGTGATAATTAATTTCGACCGTTTCCGTAATTCAAGGTCCATTCATGACAGAATAGTCCCGTATCTCAGATGTTAGGATGAACAAAGCCATGATAACGAGATAATGCTGAATTGTGTTGTATTATAAACGTCTCGTCATTGTTTCCTAAAAGGGTTGTTTTGGGGTATTCGTGACAACCGTCGGGTTGTTTTGGAAAAGGAATTTATTGTGGTACCTATGGTATGGGTGAGGTCTATGTGTGTCTGTGTGGGTAGGTAACTATAGGTTCTCTTTTAGTTAGCTATCATTTACTGGTCGTGTTATCTTCATGATTTCGTTAAGTCGTTGAACGCGGCTATCATTGTGGATCTTTGATAGTAGTTACAGGTATTCTTCTTCTTCTTAGCGTGTCGATGGCAATCTAAATTGCGGCCCAGAATTGGGCTACTAGTTTGGCGCTTTCGGTAGCGCCCATCAGTTCCTTCAGTGAACAACCAGCAAGACACGCAGGGCACGATACTAAGTGCCCCATCGTTTGAGGAACAGCACCACATTTACACTCCAGAGCAGAGTCATTTATATATCTCCACCTCAGTAGGTTTTCTTTGCTGCAACCAACCTGGGTCCGGAGTCTGTTTAAAGACTTCCAGGTCAGCCACGGCAAATCTTGTCCAGGTGGGAGATGTTCAGCAGGTGGAACAAATGGAACAACCACTCTTACCAAGAGGTATCTTATTACCTAGTACTAACTGGGTTCTGGAGGTCAGACAGGTAGTCAATCCATGTAAAATATTTAGATTCAGCTGCATCCAGTTAAAATAGAAGCAGACCCCAACTATGTTAAAAAATCAGGCTAATGCGTTTAGGCAAATGGCGTAATCTTTAACATTTCTAAAACGAATGTGTAACGGGTAAGTTTCAGATTGACCTAAATATTTGAATAAATTACTTTGCAATAACTATCTACTATCTCATGCCTATCGTCTCAAAAATACGCAATAAACGTGAGAATTTGATAAATTATAGCGATCTATGAGAACAAACCAGTTCTTAGTTCTTATCAAATTAAACCTAATCAACGTCAATTAAAATCTGTGCTAAATGCACTTAAGTGCAGTCATTAATACGGAACTTTACAGAATTCCAGATATTCGAATTGATTTCCATATCCCACATAATAATTTAAGATAATAAACTTGGTCATATAATTATGCCGTCGATACCAAATTATCAATTCCTATTAATAAGTTGGAGATCAATAATCAACTGGAATTATGATTAATTATGTATGAGACTCCTAAATTGACGCCATCAATTTATTTGTAATTAAATTACAGTAATTTACGAGTCTTCCACGTGTTCTTTCTCTCAGTTTATGATGTCTATTAAAATTATAAGTTATTACCTTCAGTATTACGAAAGTGTCCAGTCAAAGGTTGTATAAGAATGGGCGCACGTTAGACGATAGAAGTGCAGTAAAATTGCGCATTATTCACCCTGTCGCCACCGATGATAAAGGACCGGAGTACCGCACTTCCATTCATTCAAGTAGTATGCATATTCATTCAATTAGCGAATGCAGACGAGACCTCCTCTCACGTACTTTGTAGGTAAATATTCACAGCCATTGTACGTGTGTCGTATAAACTGTACCTTCCATTCACCACCGTTAATGTCCACCGCAGGACATTGTCCAACTTACGTACTTAATTACCAAGATTCCCGGACTTTAATACCCAAAACACGTACGTTCGGCACACCGTTATCATATTCGCTGCTCTATTTACCCTCACTTAATTGTCTACGACGACATTGTCTGACGGCAAAAGTCGGTAGACATGCGCTTACTCTTAGCTTGTGTAATAATCTCACCTGTGATCGCCTACGTACTTACATTACAAATGACTTGTGAGTAATTACTTTGAGTGAGATTCACACGTCCCCCATAATAATATACACTTTAATAATGAATCAACGCTTCCCACGCACTCTTTATTAATAGAACTACTCAATATAAACAGCTATTATATGATAGTGAAAGCAAAAGTTTATCTATTAAAGACGTTTCCTTTGAACTTCGGTTATAAAGGTAGCTACAAAATAGCTACTTCAGATGTTTTTGTTTGTATTCCAGCGTCTAGCGATAGAGGCGTAATTAAACATTCTTTTATAGAAAGAACAATTTATTTTACATCGACAGTTTCAGCTACAAAGGGAATCAGGGCAATATTATTTTCCGAGCTCAGTTTTAAGTGTCTTTAAAGGAAATTCGACACTAGAAATAACACAATATCTACTAACGATAGTACAGCCAGCACATCACTATCCCGAAACTGTCGAATTCTCTCAATCAACCTTGAATGCTTTTGTGATAAAGTTGAAAATGTATTCAATTTTGACAGATTATAGTAGCTTGTTGTGCTGCCGTCGGTACTGTATTTTATAGTACAATTTAATAACAAAACATTTTGAATTAAATTCCAGGCGAACGATGCAACTTGTGCGACAGATAAAATTTGGAATTTATTGGGTAGTAGCGAGCTGCGAGTCTAGGACCAACTCTCGTTTAATATGAGAATACACGCTAAGTTGAGTCTCAATGCAAACAAACCCCTGTTTGAAACTTCAAACTTAGTTCCTTTTCTTTTGTTTGTCGATCTAATGTGAGCATTGAAAATGCTTTGTCCGTTGGTAACAACAAGTTGAGCTTCAGTCGAAACTGAGTTTTATTTGATAATATGAACGACAGAAATTTTGAACAAAGAATTGATATTGTTGTCTGCTTTGTTAGAATATTGCGCATGCAGGAATTAAGCTGACTATTTTGTCTCACAAAGGATTAATTGGAGATAAAATGGATATTGAACATTCTACGAAACAGATAGGTAAAGGCTTTATAAATGGTATAAACAAAAGCATCTAGCATAATATTAGTTACGTAAGGATGCCCTTTGACTCCATAAAGTCTTGTTTTCTTTATAGCGACACACAATTAAAATGATTTATCCGATAGGTTGCAATTGACATACATTCACAACATTGCATATATGATATTTATGTTACCACTTGGATTACAGGAGCTGATGATAATATTATTAATATTGATACAATGGCTGGTTAATCTTGTTTCTACCTTGACTACTTCAATCTAAGAATTTAGATTTAGAACATACATAGCCAGACACCATCAATAGCCAGACAGAAGAATTACCATAATCTTGCTCCCATACTAATTCGTCTAGTTTCAATTCATTACAAAATTCCTTTTACCGTATAAAGGCTGGACATTAAATGAGAACGTCTCGTAAACTCGACTAACTGACCGTTGAATCGAAGGTAGATAGGTTGTAATAAAAGTTACCACAGGTCTAATTGGCATAGGGCCCGTCACGTTAACCATACGTGCGTATACTCTAGTAATCTATATTAATAAAGAGAGAAGTCCTGACTGACTGACTGACTGATTGACTGACTCATCAACGCCCAGCCCAAACCCTTGGACCTAGAAAGCTGAAATTATGCACAGAGGTTCCCTTTATAATGTAGACAAGGAATAAGGAAGGATTTTTCGAAATTCAACCCCTAACGCCCGAATACTCGAACGTCACTCAATTGTTACTTTAACGCAGAGTGACAGAGATAGCACGAGTTTTGAGGGCTACTTATAATTGAGTGACGTTCGAGTATTCGGGCGTAAGGGAGTTAAATAGGGGATGAAAGTTTGTATGGAAAATCGTCCTTTTCACGCGGGCGAAGCCGCTGGCAAAAGCTAGTAGGGTATTAAGAACATGTCGTACGATCGTGTATTCACGAGATTATGGTCATAGTATTTTTGGGTAATGTCGCTCGGGTTTTTTTAGTGAGAATATGTAAATAACATCTTAAGTTCTGACGTGATGGTAATAGTCTCAAGGAACTTAAAACATATCTGGTGAAATGTGGGTATACTATTATTTATACCTCTGCTTAACCCTTCGGGGATTAAAGGCGTAGTATTGTTATGTTGGCATTTAAAGTAATTCATGGAATATTTGTACCTGGAAGTTCAGTAGATGAAACCAGCCTTGAACAGTTAACCTCACCCCCTGGCTGGATGAAGTTTCTTTTTTTAGGGTTCCGTACCTCAAAAGGAAAAAACGGAACCCTTATAGGATCACTTTGTTGTCCGTCTGTCTGTCTGTCAAGACCTTTTTTCTCAGGAACGCGTGGAGGTATCAAGCTGAAATTCATATCAAATACTCAAGTCTATGGTCTCTTGGAGCTGTGAAAAAATCAAACTTCTAAGTCAACGCGATCAAAAGATACTCCCGTTTATGCCGCAAATTTTCGACACTCGCAAGGGAATCAAAACCTACAGGGTACTTCCCGTGAACTCAGAATCTTGAAATTTGGTACGAAGCAACGTCTTATAGCATAGATAAAGGAATAATTACGAAAACCATAAATTTTTAGTTACATCAAGATACTCCCGTTTATGCCGCAAATTTTCGACACTCGCAAGGGAATCAAAACCTACAGGGTACTTCCCGTGAACTCAGAATCTTGAAATTTGGTACGAAGCAACGTCTTATAGCATAGATAAAGGAATAATTACGAAAACCATAAATTTTTAGTTACATCACATAATATATTTTTTTTACGGAACCCTCGGTGCGCGAGTCCGACTCGCACTTGGCCGGTTTTTTTTATTTATAACCTGCAAATTACAATGCAAGTCGTTTTGATACCAATATTCATTGCATAATTTATATAACAGTTACCTTCAAAATCTTTCGGAAAGTAATTGATAGCATGTTACGCTGACAGGGTGCATAATATACCCTGTGTGTCTCACAGGGAATGTGCAAGGTGTGATTTTTAATTTTGTCTTTTGATTGAGGCTATGTTCCTATCAGTTGTCCCATAAATATTTTCTCGGCTTTGGGAACTATACCAAGGGCAAGTTTATTATTCAAATTTATCCAATTATTCACTAGGACACGTATTTCGAAGTAATTGAGTACCTATTCGAAATGTCTTACGTTCACGACTTGATAAGCAATGATTATAAAATTAAATGATAGGTTAAAGTTTACAATCGTGTAATTGAATTGCAAATTAACATCTAAAATATTATTATTTGTTGCGAGAATTTGCGGGATTCGATTGTGAATAAAATAACAGTTAGTGTGACAGGTATTGAAGAATTGAGTAACGATGATTGCAGTAATAGACTACTGGCCCGTGTTGAAAAAATTATGGGTCATGTGAACCACCAGGTGACCTATCTAGAACGATATAGGAGCATAAAATAATAAGATTCAGCACTATGCCGTCACTTGTAAGCTGTCCAACCGAGTGCAGGTGAGAATTCAAAAGTACAGGTAGACTCGGTACATTTTGGTCATATATTTTTGTACGGCATTCTTACCATCGATAGATCCATGAAAAATAATAAGAAAACGCGTAGTGCCGTAAAAAAATGTTGCGCCACAAAGTCGGAATTTTTATTTTATTTTCCGACAATTTCGAGGGTAAATTTGGTCATTTGATTTTGTACGGCATCAGTTTCATACTATTTCAATACTGCTTCTAATCCATTATTCCGCAACGCCGTACAAAAATCATGCGACAAGGGGAAATAATCGAGGGTTGTAACCCCCTCTCTTTCCGCTGGTCCAGGGGGTGATTTGAAAAAGTACGGCTTCGGTTCCAAAACATTATCTAGCACTCAAAAGTACTATTAAAAATAATGCCGTCAAAAAATTATTGTTCATTTTAAATGTATATCAATAATTATCTTAATTTCATCGTATCCTTGATTTTTAAAGCTGTAAAGTCATTTGATCCTGTACGGGAACTTTTTTTTTAACATGATATTGTAAATTACAATTGTTATATAGTTAGTATAGTAAGTTTATTACATTATGTTATCATATGTTCTCATGTAAGTGGCTCTTTTGTCTTTTTGAGAATAAAGTATATTAAACCTAAATATAGTATTGCCGTTCAAAATAAACTTTTCAAAAAAAAGTTATAGAGAAATACAAAAACTGAAATTTTGCAAATTATTGCAAAAGTGTATGTACCATAGATTAATGAAATAAAGCAGTTTTCTAAATTGTATCCCTTGTTTTAAATAGTATTAACATAAATAAATTAGGAAAAAATGATGCCGTACATTTTAATGCAGACAAATTAATTTTATGTTGTGTCAAATCACCCCCTGGACCAGCGGAAAGAGAGGGGGTTACAACCCTCGATTATTTCCCCTTGTCGCATGATTTTTGTACGGCGTTGCGGAATAATGGATTAGAAGCAGTATTGAAATAGTATGAAACTGATGCCGTACAAAATCAAATGACCAAATTTACCCTCGAAATTGTCGGAAAATAAAATAAAAATTCCGACTTTGTGGCGCAACATTTTTTTACGGCACTACGCGTTTTCTTATTATTTTTCATGGATCTATCGATGGTAAGAATGCCGTACAAAAATATATGACCAAAATGTACCGAGTCTACCTGTACTTTTGAATTCTCACCTGCACTCGGTTGGACAGCTTACAAGTGACGGCATAGTGCTGAATCTTATTATTTTATGCTCCTATATCGTTCTAGATAGGTCACCTGGTGGTTCACATGACCCATAATTTTTTCAACACGGGCCAGTAGTCTATAAAGTATCAAAAGATTCTTCCTACGCAAAATATTGATGTCGAAGTTCTTGCCCGTTTTCACTAATACGATATGAAACTAGGCAAAACCTAAATGATGCACCTAAACGAAATCTAAATCATCTGCTTTGCCTTTTCCTATCTATATGCTGGGATCGGCTTTCAGTCTAACCACATGCAGGTGGACACCAGTATAATCTATACTAATATTATAAAGCTGAAGAGTTTGTTTGTTTGTTTGTTTGATTGTTTGTTTGAACGCGGTAAACTCAGGAACTACCGGTTGGAATTAAAAAATTAATTTTTGTGTTAGATAGTCCATTTATCGAGGAAGGCTTTAGGCTATATAACATCACGCTATGGCAAATAGGAGCGGAGCATAAATGAAAAATGTTACAAGAACGGGAAATAGTATTTCCTTTTTGAGAGCTTCCGCTGCGTGCGCTGCGAAAACGGTTAAAGTTACGTAAATATCATGTATGAAGGAATTGTTCCTTAAAAGTTCTAAAAAAAGTCCGCGACAGCATATGTCTATCTGATTGTCTCACTGTAACCCTTTTTTACTATTAAAATGTAAGGTTAAAATGAATTATTTTTTGCGAAGCTTATTTAACCCATATGGTATTAATCTATATCTAAATAAATGTGTTTGTTAGAACGGAAATTTAATATAGAATATTTGTGCCCTTTACTCTATACAGTTTAAATAAATATCTTAGAAGATATCGCAATGTAAAAATATCAACGCGGCAAAATAATTCGCGCGTCGCAACAATGTAGGTACGGGGGATCTGGCTGGCCTACGGGAAATTCAAATTCAAAATATTTACTGCATCATAATGTTTACAAGTACAGGTTATCGTCTATTTAACAGTAAGAGATACCTATTAGTAATTCTCACTTTAATGTAATCTAAACCATCTAAACTAATATTATAAAGAGGAAAGTTAAGATTTATTGTTTGTTACGATTTAGCTTAATTTCTGTTGGATAGTCGATTTATCGAGAAAGGTTATAAGCTATATTTATGTGACGCAGACGAAGTTGCGTGGGTCAGCTAGTATTTTATATAGAGTAACTGTTATAATATATGACCTCCACGTTTTTTTTTTTTGTGGGTGGAAAATCATCGAATAACCCCCCCGCTCTTGGGCAGAGCGAAGGGGAGTGTCAGACTTCTACTGACTAAAAACCAAACCCATGTTCCTTCTTCGCCCTTGTGTCGGAGCCGCGTTATGCCTTTCGATAATCCACAGCCCCGACGGGCGTCGGCCCTTGCGGGCCCCTTCTATGTTGCTGACATCTATTTGAGGCACGCGTGGAACACAAACGCGACGTCGACACGGTCTGTTGCCGTCATGACGACGGACGGACGGCGAGGTAGCCCGTTACTCACCGTCCACAGGCCCGCGTCTACGGTGGCCGGAAGCCATCACGTGACCCCCGACGCCCGGAGCGTCTCCCGCGGCGGCTGGGACGAGAGGTTCTTTCCCTCTCACGTTCTGCCACCTCCTCCGCTAGCATCACTGCTTCGCAGAAGGAGGCGACGGCTTCCCATTCCTCTTCGCCCCGGACCAGCCGGGCCGGAACGATTTATATCCCTTACGATAACCCTTTTGGTAACACTAGTGGTCAGATTTTTGAGCCACTGGACTACCCTAAACGACTGTCAAAGATCTACAAAAAAATAACGACCGGGACCAATGGCATAACGTGCTTTCCGAGGCACGGAGGAAACTCGGTATGCAATGGGTGATCACCCATTTCTGCTCTGTTGCTTAGACCTCTAAATAATAGAGCGCAACTTTCAATGCACCAATGGAAATCCTTCTATGATTTAACTTAGGTATTCGTTTAAATGCCTCTTATTATTGATGAAAACGGGCATTGAGCTTAGGATCTCCTAAGCTCAATGCCCGTTTTCATCAGTAATAACCTATCTTGGTTAGGATTCTTAAGCAACAGATTGCTCAGTAAATCACTATTTATTATATTATTAAAGTGATCATTAACTTCTCTTTGGTAAAGTGCTGCTTTAGAAATTCTATTAGAGCTTGGCGAAGCATATTGATTCACCGTGTCGAAATGTTTAGTTCAATGATGATGATGTTTATGTGTAGTTATTGTTGTATCAATGACGACACGGTTGGTGCAGTGGCTGAGCGATTGTCTGTTGCCCTGTGTGTTGCGGTGCTCATGCTGAGTGATAACGTTCTTGCCGCAAACTGTCACTGTTTCATGTGTTTAAAAACATTTGCCTTGCGTTGTATCATCATCATCAAAACGTACACTACTGGACATAAGTCCAAGTGTATGCGATGTATGTTTAGTGTTTATATTTAATTTTTTCATTTTGCATGTACGTCATAGCTAGTGGTGGTTAATATAACGAATAACACCAAAACATAACATGTTATTGATTCATAACGAATAACGTATGTTATACCGACGCTGCTTATGTGTTATCATTATAATGTCTAACTCAACAACACGCCCAACGAATAACAGCGGGGCTAGAACGGGGTAATATAATAAGTTTAACAACGTAGCAAGCGGTGGCGCGCGGCGCCGTTCCCGAGTTAAGGGCGCTAAAAGTTTCTGTTAAAAAAAAATTGAAATTGAAATATCTCGAAAACGGAGCGTCCTAGGCAAAAAAGGACCAAAATTTTGACCCCCTCTGCTACCCCGTGATATGTAAGTGAGAATCACGTAACATCAAAAAAAAATTTTTTTTACCCTGATCCAACTTTATAACATTTTATTAGTCCTAAAACTGTGCAGTATGAAGGAAAGTTCATTGATAATTTAAAACGATATAATAATATTCGTTCTTAATATAAATAATAACGATAATTATTATATTCGTTCGTATTCCGTCCACTACGTGCTAACATTCACAGCGCATCATTGCGCCCGTTTAACGTGTTGTCGAATAAAACGACAACGTCTCCGCGTTCATATTGCTCCCGCGTTTTGTTTCAACTCGTTATAATGATAACGTATAAAATAACATGTTATAAAAATATATTCAATAGTCTATAACATGATAATTATTTATAGCGGAATTGCACACCACTAGTCATAGCTCTGCGACAAACAAATATTTTTTCTTTCTTTCACTAACTTTGTCATATATATTTCTTTTAAAACTCGTATTTTCCTCTCACTGCCTCCATTGCAAACGCCGTCAATTTATTTAGCCCAAAATAACGACAGCAATAAATTTCAAAAACGTAAGCTACATTCGACAGCGACGCCAATATTCGTATCAATTAAGCCCTCTTCAGCCGAACGGTTTCAAACACGATTCGAATTGCAAATACACACTTTTTCTTCCCATTCCCAATGTACGTCTAAATGGATCTAATTGGAAATTCAGCGCCTCTTAAATCGTCCAAGTTTGTTTCCAGAAGCGAGTTTGCTGAGGACCGAGACGGTTCCTTTTGATAGATTGCGTATTGAACGAACGCTTTGGACAAATCAGAGTGTATACAGTACCTACAGTCTCTTCTCGCTTTGCTTTTATCTCACAGGTACCTACTAGTCAAACAGTAGCCTTACAAAATTAAAGTTATCTCTATTTTCGCAGTAATATTACTGACTAGCTTTTGCCAGCGGCTTCTCCCGCTTAAAAATGACGATTTTCCATACATACTTTCATCCCCTATTTAACTCCCTTAGGGGTTGAATTTCAAAAAACACCTTCAATATTGATTGTCTACTTTATAAAGGAAACCTATGTGCAAAATTTCAGCTTTCTAGGTCCAAGGATTTGGGCTGGGCGTTGATGAGTCAGTCAGTCAGTCAGGACTTCTCTTTTTATTTATATATAGATAGATAGATAACTTTAATTTTGACAGGCTTAACGGTGATAACGATAAGTGACAGCTCGTGGCTAAATTATAACAGCCGCACGGGTCTTCAAGATTAAACCGCGTTTGCCAAGGTTGGTCAGTTAATGAATGTCCATCCCAATAAATTTGAGATGCTAGGCTAAAGAGCAGGCAGATGATGTCAGTGACAGCAATCTAACAATAACCTTAACTGTTTAAAGCATTAACTTCAAGTTAATCACTTCACAGCAATGCATGGGCGGAGGAAATAAAACTGTGAATGAACTGTGCCCCTAAATTCGAAATTCAGTCATTCATGTGACCTAATGATCGGGTTGTGTTGAAAACGATCACAAAAACAAATGATAAATATTGACAGGTTTATTTTATTTAGTGAGCAGAACGCTGGCTGGATAGAAAATTCGGCACGTATTGATATGAATGGTGACCATTTGAAACAACTTTGTGAAAAGTAAAATACGACTGTTCTGTGTAAAATGGAACGTTTTTGTAACATTGACTTTTAAAATATCATGTGAACTTTGATATTGACTTTTATTTTTTCTATTTTTGCCGATATAACAGATTTGTGCCTAGATCCTAGAAGAGAAATAGGGTTAAAATTAACTGGCCAAATCTAATTGAACAATTATGTGTACAGTCACGAACAATAATATATATAGGTACACTTTTGAAAGTTTAAACGTGAATTCCTCGTGAACCAATGATTGTAGCTTGAGATATGACCTACTTTATGATAACACTAGCTTTTGCCAGCGGCTTCGCCCGCGTGATAATGACAATTTTCCATACAAACTTTCATCCCCTATTTAACTCTCTTAGGGGTTGAATTTCGAAAAATCCTTCCTTATTCCTTGTCTACATTATAAAGGGAACCTCTGTGCAAAATTTCAGCTTTCTAGGTCCAAGGGTTTGGGCTGGGCGTTGATAAGTCAGTCAGTCAGGACTTCTCTTTTTATTTATTTAAATAGATAGAAGATAGTTAGGTTCCAAAACATTAGTTTCGTTACGTTACATGAAACTGAAATCAATGCAGAAGGTGAAAATTACTTCTGAACGTTGCTAAGTATATAGATATTGGTGCTGCTGACTGTATCTCTACCTACCCTTTTGGGAATGACAGGTGCTGCGTTATGTGAAAAGCATGGTGGTGTGTGTTTGTGTTATGTTATCTGCATAGTCTGGAGCTAAGACCTAAGGAATACATATATGATCCCGACCGATTTCGGCCACAGCGACTTGGATCTGCATATTAAGAGCATCGCTGGTGTGCTCTCTGGTGACTGACATAGCCCATTTTTGCCGTGAAAGTGCGTTCACATTCACTGCAAGTCAGCACCCCTCCGACGTATTTGTATTGGATGGCCGCGGGTGGTCGGACCTTAAGCTCGTCACGTTTAGCATAAGGAAACCCTATTCAGGTCGAGATTCATAGATATCTCTGAAGAGTAAAAATGGTGTTGCCTCACAAACGATATAGAACACTAATTGATATTGTGTCCAGCTTGACCTATTGCTGGTACGTCACAGGAGCTGATAGACAACTGAAACTGCCAAACTCATCGCCTAAGGGGATAGATCCGTTGTCGATCTTTACCTTCAAATATCTCGATAACGTGACAGTTTGGGGTACCTACAATGTTACATGATATTTTTTGTTCGTCTAGGTCCCTCTACTCATACTGTATACCAATTTAATCGTGGGCCGTGATTTCTAAAAAAAAAACAAAATGGTGATGGGCTGATATGCCAGCTTCCATTCAAAAAAGTTCAAACGCCTTTTGAACTAACTCTGAGATATTTATATGGATTTAAATGATTTTTTTTTCTTTCTTTTACAGGTATCAATGGTTCCTGATCTTGCTACTGTCTTCACTTTGCTCCGCTAACGATGGACTGTTTGGCTCCAAATTTCAGACCGGTAAACCTTTTCTTTTTGGTAATTATTTCTGTTAATTTTTTATTTGCTTTCTTTATTTTTTTTCTTCGTATTATAGGTACCTACTGTTTTTATTGTAGAATTTTACTGTAAGTAGTAATAACTCTAAATATTAAAATATGTGAATTCGTTATTTTAGTTATTTGGTCCTTTTCTCCTGCCCTTATTACTTGCCCAATTTATTTGGTGACAGCACAGCGTGTCTTTTTCTCCCATACTTTTCCATCAGACAACTCCTTTTTTGTCTTATCATCCTTTACTTATTTAGTCCTTTACAGAACGACTTTACTACTGCTAGAACTGCAAAGTAAATATTATTTACTAAAGTAAATAATAAAAAAAAAGAAAATATAATTTTTTTTTTTTTTGTAAATATTATTTTGTTTTTTTTATTATTTATTTATTACTTTTTTTTTGTAGTAAAGTCGTTCTGTTTTGGCAATGATGTTGTGTCCTCTTTCAAAATACACTCCGTGCAACTTACATAGACATATTTTTGAATAATTTCGTTATATCTCTAATAATCCTATATATCACGTGACATTTACTTGAAACAAAACGTACCTAATTCAGTCAATCGCTACCTTCCATCGCATAAAAAAAAAACAAATAAATCCTACCTACCATTTCGTTTCAAACAGTTAATTCGTCTATAAATCATAAAAGGCGATAACGCGGCTACAGTAAATACATCGTAACACAAATTAACAGCTTTATAAGATCGTTTATTATTCATTAGGGTTGTAAATGTCGTAACTGAATCAAAAACTTAAGATAAAGCTGACTTAAACTAATATTAGGCATAATTCTTACTTTGACTGCGACATTAATGATGCTGACTTAAAATTCTTAAGGTGATTTGGTGTGAGCTAAGTTTCCATTTCTGTGATATTAGGGGAACGAGGTGGTTAATGCTCGTAGGTAAGCATCTTATAGATTTTATAATGTAAAATTTAAAAACCCATGGCAAGAGAGAACCTTAATTAGAAATTATTTATTTTCTCACTTGCTCTTAGAAGGCATGAGTATTGATCAGTATGCTTATATCTTCCATGTGATCGCGTCTTCAGTAAAGTAAGTGTAGGTGAAGTGTTCTAAGTTGGCTCCGAAATCACCTTTTATGAAAATTATGTTACATTGCTGGTACCTACTTAAGTAGGGGAAGATAGCTTAGGCCCAACTTAAGGCGGGGTTGCAGTAATTTTAAGATTTTTGAACCTATAAAAATCGAACTAAATACGAGTTTTTTAATAAATAAAAATCATTACATAAAAATTGAACATACTCTCTAATAAATCGTAAAGATAGAAACGCGATTTAGAATAATCGGCTCGATACTTTTTTTTATCAAACACTAGCTGATGCCCGCGGCTTCACCCGCGTGGATGTCGTTCAAATTATATACTAAAACCTTCCTCTTGAATCACTCTATCTATTAAAAAAAACCGCATCAAAATCCGTTGCGTAGTTTTAAAGATTTAAGCATACAGACAAACAAACAAACAAACAGACACGACTTTGTTTTATACTATTATATCAAACATGACTCTAAATCACAATTTCAAACGTGTACTGCTAAGACATTTCATCATGAATTTATATAAAAGTTATATCAATAGATAGAACTTTTTATTTTGAAGTAAAATGTTGAAAACATATTGTATAATTTCTTTATAGTTTTTCTCCAAGAAGCAAAAAACAGTCAAAATTTAGGCATTATATGGCTCGCGCGGCAGGGCGGGGGGCGAGGTCGTGCGTACATAAAAACAAAGTACTGCAACCTCGCCTTAACAAAATCGTACAAGACCTACCAATGATCACAATTTTATTCTTCTCTCGGATTATTCTCCCAATTCAATTAGAGTAGGCGCAGCATTTCTTCTTCCATACTTCTATTTATTACTCGTCATCTGATGAGCTACCTCCCTTCTTGCCGTGTCATCTTTTACAGAGTCAATCCATCGTTTATTTGGTCTCCCCTCTTAGACACGTCCATATTCATCTATCTAACTATATAAATAAAAAGAGAAGTCCTGACTGACTGACTCATCAACGCCCAGCCCGAACCCTTGGACCTAGAAAGCTGAAATTTTGCACAGAGGTTCCCTTTATGTTGACAAGGAATAAGGAAGGATTTTTCGAAATTCAACCCTAAGGGAGTTAAATAGGGGATGAAAGTTTGTATGGAAAATCGTCATTTTCACGCGGGCGAAGCCGCTGGCAAAAGCTAGTACTCAATAATTTCCTCGCGACATTTGCCTCATTCCTTCGCATTATGCCTAAACCACGACAACAGATTACCACACAAGTTATGGGCCCCACTTTCACACATTCTCAATAATTTAAATCAATTACTCGATTCCTCACAAACACAAAACATTCCTCTCAAAAAGTACTCAGAAACTATCACCCAATTTATTGAAACAGGTACCTACTAAATTATGAACACAGCTCACTCTAAAACCGTACACAGACGTACAAAATACAGAGACGCGCACCACAATTACACGGAGATGATAAACCTATATTGCGTCGTTTGAAATGCTCATCCCTATTCTGAGAACCGCAATCGTTTTAACTACGCCATTTACTGTACAAAGCGGAGAAAACCGGGGGGCGTTAATTGTCTCAGCGTTGCAAACAATCCGTATGAAAAGTGCCCAGTTTCGCGGAATACTGTTGAGTATTTAATTTTATGTTTTAGTGTACACTATACGGCTGTTAAGGGACTGCCCGTGTGAGTACGCCTTTAGGATTTTCTCGTGTTTTGTTGATGGCTTTATTTGTTCAGAGGTTTCTGTTAATTGGATACGAAGAGCTAGTTGAACATCGTTCTGATTTTGTTAAACATAACATTAGGGCTTGTAATTACCGAAGGATTAGGCAGAAGTGTACCTAAGTTAGGTTAGCTAGGTTGCCAAGCTACATAGCCTGGCCCACCGCCGCAAAGTTGCATGTCTGTCGGTCTTCTGCAGACTGTACTTCGGAGAGTGTGCGCAAGAGCTTAACGAGCTTATTCCACCATCTCCCTTCTTCCATCGAGAGACTAGGCGTACTGCAGGTTATATATCATAATAATATATATCACCCATACCTTGTCGATGTTCCACACATTCGTACCAAGCGTTTTGCTAAGACTTTCATTATTCGTACAGCCAAGGAGTGGAACACCCTGCCGGCGTCGGTTTTCCCGAGTTCATATAACCCCAATCTATTTAAGTCGCGAGTAAATAGGCTTCTTCTGGGTAAGCTCGTTCCATCGTCGACCTCATCTCTGCCCTTAGGGCAAGATTGAGGTCAAGAGTAAGCCCATATTAATTAAAAAAAAAAAAAACAGGTTCACCCACATTTCGCGAGCTATTTTATACTGATGATGATGATGGTACCCGGGCACAGAGCCAGATTTCGTGCTGATGATACTTTAAAATAACACTTTGCCTGACCTGGGAATTGGTCCTAGGACCTTGTGCGCATTAGTTGCACTTGCGACCACTAGAACAACGAGACGAGGTAGTAATTTTATGTTTGTAGGCGCTTTTCCAATATCATCATGAAGGCTGCCGAGCCTAGGGCACGCCACGATAGTGGCGGTAAGTCCCCTCTTTGAGGAGTGGCTAGAGAGGAGCCACGGCGCCCTCACCTTCCGTCTGACGCAGGTCCTCACCGGACACGGATGTTTCGGGAGGTACCTGCACCGAATTAGGCGGGAGGAAACGCCCGGATGCTTCCACTGCGAGGATCGACCGGAGGACACGGTGGAGCACACTGTGGAGGTGTGCCCTGCTTGGGCGGAGCCCCGCCGTGTTCTCGTAGCGGCGATCGGCGGCGGCGACCTCTCGCGTCCGGCCCTGGTGCAAGCCATGGTCCGGGGCGAGGAGGAATGGGACGCCGTCGCCTCCTTCTGCGAAGCAGTGATGCTAGCGAAGGAGGAGGCGGAACGAGAGAGGGAGCGATCCTCTCAACGTCCCAGCCGCCGCGGAAGGCGCGGAAGGCGCTCCGGGCGTCGGGGGCCACGTGATGGCTTCCGGCCACCGTAGACGCGGGCCTGTGGACGGTGAGTAATGGGCTAGCTCGCCGTCCGGCCGTCGTCATGACGGCAACAGACCGTGTCGGCGGCGCGTTCGTGTTCCACGCGCGCCTCAAAGAGATGTCAGCAAGGAGGGGCCCGCAAGGGCCGACGCCCGTCGGGGCCGCGGTATTATGTACTAGATTACGTGGCCTCGGCGCAAGGGCAAAGAAGGAACATGGGTTCGGTTTTTAGTCAGTAGAAGTCTGACACTCCCCTTCGCTCTGCCCAAGAGCGGGGGGGGTCATTCGATGATTTTCCACCCACCAAAAAAAAAAAAAAAGGCTGCCGAGCCTTTTCCCAACTTTCTTGGGATCGGCTTACAGTCTTACCAGATGCAGCTTAATACCAGTATTTTATAGGGAGAGACTGCCTATCTGACCTTTACAACCCAATAATAATAATAATACCCTCTCTTGGTAACGACTGTCAAAGATTTACAAAAAACAGCTGGAACCAACGGCCTAATGTGTTTTTCGAAGCATGGAGGTGGTTAACTAATCCATGGACCAACCTAGGCAAGCGCAACTTAACCTGAAGATCGACCCAAACGGCTGTTATTATTAAGCCTCGAGGTCCTCCAGCGGGGAGCACTTTTCTAATAACATAGTTGTAATTATGTACCTAAGTGTAATCATTACGAACTCTTCCGATACTCCCAGTTTCGCAATAAATTGTGAAAGTCAAAGGATCGGCTAAAATAAATAGCTTTGTTTTACTTCGTGGAGTTAGCCATATTGGTACTAATCAATTGTCACCAACAACCAATGACCGCAATAGAAGTTTCTTATCACACTTTACAAAGATTTGAAAATATAACTACTAGTAGGTACATAATAAATAGGTCCAATCACCTAAACACTTACGAAAAAGGTAAAATAAAAATTAGAAAAATCACCATGTTAGAAGTCTTAAAGCTCTCTCCTTGTATAGAAAAGTAACTATGTATTTTTATTTTATGTCTAAGTGCATGTTTACGTACAGGCGGGGCGTCGAGCGGCGCGTGCTGCGTTATTTTTTCAAACACATGGCGATGTATGAAAAAGTTAACGATTTCAAACGTCGATTTTACGAGAAGTGATTTTTCGCTCCGTAGTTTAAAATGCAGCGTTTGTTGCGGTTGACCCGTGTCTCAGTAAATTAATAAAAAAGCACGAGTAGAGCCTTCTGCACGCGCCTCCGTAAACGAGTTCTTAGGCTGAGATTCAGAGACAAGAACATAAGGCGGGCGAAGACCGCTCTAAGCCAAGTCGTGGCTAAGCGCATCTTAGAAATTTGTATTCAGAGACACAGTCCCCGTCAAACTTACGTCGGTCTTAGCTAAGCTCACACTCTCTTCTCTATGGCCATTTTTAAAAGCAAAATGTTCATCGGTGAGTTACGGTTTTTATGAAACTGTGTAGCCAGGCGTAAATAAAAATTAAAGCAGGATCGCAATAAATACAAAATGCTATTGGAGTGAGTGAAACAAAATATTTGAGACACAAACCTATTTATTTATGTTACAACCTCTTTGTAAACCGCGGGAGTTATGAAAGTTTGACAAGTGAGCGAAGATACGGTATCATGGCTGCTAGAAAGGCTCCCTTTTCATGTTACGAAAAAGAATTTCTAAAAGAGTTAATTGGTCCACATGCCGCGATATTGGAATCGAAGAAAACGGACGCATATTACATTAAAAAGAAATCGATTCTTTTTTTTGGTGGGTGGAAAATGATCGAATGACCCCCCCCGCTCTTGGGCAGAGCGAAGGGGAGTGTCAGACTTCTACTGACTAAAAACCGAACCCATGTTCCTTCTTTGCCCTTGCGCCGAGGCCACGTAATCTAGTACAAAAATCCGCGGCCCCGACGGGCAAGAAATCGATCCTGTGGGCCGAAATAACAAGGGCATATAATAACTCGCCGAGATGCCAAGAAGTAAGTTTATTGTTCTTTACATAATTATTAATGACTTACTGGGAGGAATAAATTAAGCACAACATTGTTTTTGAATAGCTTAACATTTATTTACCTATTTATTTAAAATTACCAATTAGAGCATCGTTACAGATTCCTCCAAGATGATGCCGTACGTAACAAACACAAAATTTAAATTAGTTACACCTTAGCCCACTTGGTGGCGCTAGTTCCGTCTTAAGTAGTCGATATTGACTACTTGGCTTATCTTAGTTCACGCTAAGTTTAAGACGTGTTCCGAACGTCTCTGAATACAAATTTAAGGGTAAGTCGTTGATTTTGACAGATGGAAGTGTAAGTTCAAGCTTAGACTCGTCTCTGAATCTCAGCCTTAGTGCCTTCAGACTTATGGGCAGCATAAAAGTTCTGACACCATGTTAAGTACTAATCACACGATGAAGAAGAAGACTAAATACCAAACCTGAACCAAATTTAAGAAATTTAACCGGGAGGATAGGTTTTAACCGTCAAGAAACTAAAATCCTATGCTTCAACAGTGGAAAAATTAAAAAAAGTGCCAAAAAAGTTCACAAACGGACAGTGGGTTTCGTGTGTCGGAGACAGAATTGAGCTTTGAGTGACAGCAGTATCGATCGAGCGCAATAACAAACAAGAAAGAGAGTAGACCATCTGCTCATTTACCCACCATAACTTTGGTTAAATAAATTGATCATGTGCTCGCAACAGCGCTGAAATATCGGAAAATCAATACAAATATATAGCAAACATTATTATGGTATTATCCCGTTTTCAATGGGAATTTGCAGATTCAGAATATACTCGCAACTGGCGTGCGTGTGTGACAAGACAAGGTGTATGAATGTAGTCGAAGCAAAAGAAGTATGTAAGTATCGTAGTAGTAGCGTTCTGTGCTTTCTGCCTACCCTCAAGGGAAAAGGGCATGAGTGTATGTATTTGTGTAAGTATCAAACTCAAAACTCAAACTCAAATATTTTATTTCAATTAAGCCATTACAGGCACTTTTGAATGTCAGAAGGACGGAAGAAGAACGAAACTACGAGTGCAATACGTCATTCCGAAAGTCACCACGCCAAAATATCACCTCCAAAATATCCTTCATTGTTTATTCTAGTCTCCGTAGTGTATGTATTGAACTAAAGAAGAAAATTCTAACGTTATTTCATCAAGTAAGACTATCTCTAATAGAAATCGAAAGCATTTTACAAAGAAGCTTCCACGCTCAAGAACATTACCTAGAAATTGTTCAGGAAATTAAGTGGAAAAGTGTATTGGAAGCTTACTTTCTAGCACACAAGAAAATGGAGGCAAGCATTTTCTGTACACGATACAACTGAATATGCTTTTACGTTTGACTTTGGCGGAGAAGTTTTTAGATAGGCGCGTCCATAATAGGATTAGGAAAACCCGATCAAAATTACAGCAAGTTGCATTATTCATACTGGTATGAAAGAAAAAGGAGGAAATGATAGCGTGACAGTTGACAGGGGAGAACGAAAGAAAAATATCGAAGTAACAAGGACAGGAAAATGATGATGCAATATAAATAATGGTCGCTATGTCTCCTAAATGAAATAATTTGGAATATTTGAACTCGTACAGATTCGTTTAACCGGTACTCCAGTCTATGGAAATCACTGCTGGCTTTTATGTTCCCCCATCTTTATAATCTGGATCTCTTCAAGATGTGAGTAAATCAGTTTCTTCTAGGCAAGCCTATTTCGTATTAATAAGAATTATGCATAAAAACGATGCCTTCGAAACTTACTCTAAGCCCAAGGTTGAGAAACTTTGACAGCTGATGTCAAGGTCGGTCAACTTTGGGGTCTCAGTATCTGCTATCACTGTCAAAAATACGGTAGCACATTGTAATCACTAAACCCCTTTTAAAACATCTTCAACTGCCCGATTTTCCCCAGCTACGTCCTCTATTACCCACTAACGGTATAACAGCTTACCCTAGAGATTTCTAAATCAATGTAACCAACTCAGTTTGAAACTTGCGACCCAATCTAACGATTGCGCCATAACGCAGGGAACAAGGTTTGGTTCCCAGGGGAATATAGTGCAGGAGCGTCGGCGAGCGGCTAAAGGCATGCAAATATGGACCTATGTATGCGAGCTACGTGCATAGCATGCATTTGCGACTCATTAATCGTACCGTTGGTTGCTGAGCTCCTGGTAGTTTCAATTGTTTTTGTTTAATGATGCTATGTCCCTTTATTAGCCGGACAAATGTACGAAGCTGTGTTATTAAACTGATGCGTTTGTTCGTTGAACTTATTTCATGGGAATATTTTTTTTCCTAGGAATCCTAGTCCTTTTACTAAATGAAAGTATCTTAAGTTACTCCTTATAACATAAGTTATCTTTTAGTAAAAGTACCATATTTTTGATCCAGGCGTTTTGATGATTAGCCCGTAACAAACGGACAGACAAAAAAAGTCATTTTCAAGCAATAGTTTTTGCATAAAGTTACTTAATTTGATATACAGAATGAATGTTTTGTCAACGGCTTCGTGGACAATACATTTACACCTTGTATGTCTTTCTTATTGACCAATTTCTAATGAAGATAAATCTGACCTTCGTAGAGGCAGAACCACGTCAAATATTGAAGTTATGAGACTAAATTAAAGTGCAACAGAAGGCTTAAAAGAATAAATAAAATACAACAAAATAAAACGGTAGCTGTTTTGACTTGGAGCCACACGGTAACAGTCGGCAATACCCACATAGGTACTTAAACATAAGACAAAACGACAATAGTGACATAAGAGCTGCGGTGACTTATCAAGTTAACCATAAAGCTAACCAAAGAATTTCAGCCATGTCTTCCTAAGAGTACAAGTAAACAAGTAAACACAAATATTTTGTTGTTTTCGTTCCTTGAAGTGGACTTGAATATTCCGGAAAATATTTTGCATGCATGAAGAACACTACCGCTCCGTTTGTGGAAACATTTGTATTATTTAGGTCCGCGTTCTAAAGGGATTCATTATTCCCCTCGCAAGGCAAGGCATTTCAAAGTTTGTTATTTCAAAATATACTGAGAAAAATGGAAAATTTATTCATAAGACAAAACACCTACCTAACTAACACGATGGTTGGTGAAATAACATTACAATATAAATTATCCTCGAGAGGTTGGGCTCAACCACGTCTTTAAAAAATAATTCAGACACATGTTATAGGGGGCAAGCCTATTGCAATCAGGCATAAACCCAGACTCTGGGCAGCTATAGGGAAATCCCTGATGGAAAAGCTTCTTTTGGGTTAGCTAGTTCCATCGTCGACCTCATCTCACCTCTGTCCACAGGACAAGAATTTATAGGCCATTTAATATAAAAAAAAAAACAACTCGGAAACCAACCTGGAAAACCTCATTCACGTTGTAGCACTTGCGTCCACTAGACCAACGAAGCAGTTTATTGTTAAATTCTGAGTCATTTTACAGGAAGAGTTGTCGCCATTTTCCATGCGCAATTAATAATGATTTATTTTAGAACTAACCAGTCACGCACATTCCTAGTTTTCTAAAACAAAGAAAAGGGTACGTGTCCTCTTTGTGTGGAAATAAACACTTAATAGGGTTCCAAAAATAAAACAGTGAGTAAAGTTTGACCTTTTCGGAATTGTTGGCAAAGGCAAGACGGTGAAATAAGTAAATAGGTTTTGTTAAAGATAGAGTAAAGGTAACGAGAGAAAGCGACAAGTAATACAATAAAATTATCGATCGCAGATTAAAATAAAACAATGATAAGGATCTACTATCGCTGTTTTATTTTTTATGGACTAATCAATTTGCAAGCGTGGTGGCCCAGTGGTGGCGGCCCCGACTTAAGAACAGTTGGTCGTGGGTTTGAACCCAGGCAGGCGCATTACTTTGTGTAATTTATTTCATCACCACTGCTCTCAAAACGGTGAAGGAAAATATCGTGAGGAAACCGGCATGTCTTAGAACCAAAAATTTGAAGATATGCGACATCTACCAATCCGCACTGGGCCCGTGTGGTCGATTATAGCCCATCCCTCTCCTAGAGAGGAGGCCTGAGTCCCTGCAGTGGGAACAATATAGGCTGATGATGATAATCAATTTCATAATAAAGTGATCTTCATCATCATTCTTCCAATTACCTTGGGGTTGGCGCAGCATGTCTTCATCCTCCATACCTCTCGTTTACTCTTCATCAGAATCTTAGCCGTCACCTCCTTTCCACTCATATTATCTTTCACAATTCCAGGAGTTTTTGAGTTTATCTCGCACAGACAGACAGACAGACGTGGCGGAGGACTTTGTTTAATAACATGTAGTGATGGTGATACGTACATACTTTCTTTTGTACAAAAACTTTAAATAATCTATATAAATAAAAAGATAAGTCCTGACTGACTGACTCATCAACGCCCAGCCCAAACCCTTGGACCTAGAAAGCTGAAATTTTGCACAGAGGTTCCCTTTATTTATAATGTAGACAAGGAATAAGGAAGGATTTTTCGAAATTCAACCCCTAAGGGAGTTAAATAGGGGATGAAAGTTTGTATGGAAAATCGTCATTTTCACGCGGGCGAAGCCGCTGGCAAAAGCTAGTTAAAAATATAGAAGGAAATACCAGAAGCATTTAGGAACAATTACTAGCATGGCGGTGGCCATTTCACTGTCTACATTCACCCCCTACACTTCTAAAAATAGCTGCCGTTCTTCGATCGACGCCTACTTTAATACAATTTTAAAACCTTACCAACTACTTTCTTATTCAAGACATTTTACCGTAGGTTTTTTAATGTTGCCAGGATAACGTTTATAGTCGGGAGAACCACGCTAATACCACTTAGAGCGAGTGTCTCGTTACCAAGTTGCATTTTCTATACCGCCACTTGAATTAAACAGTAATAATAATAATAATAATAATAATTTATTTTCAGAAAAAGCACATGTTAGGTTCACAAAAACAATTTTTCAAATAAAAATGAACATTACAGACAAAAGAGATTCGTTGGTGCCTGTACTAATGAAAATCATTGTATCACAGACACCAGCTCCTTCCAAAATGGGTTACATAAAAAAATAAAAAATAAATCGAACGTGTCACAAAGTGAACTCGAGAAAAATATTATAATCTAATAAACTAAACAGTAAAGAGAAATTTAAAAATAATAATAATAAAACAAAAACAGAGTGCTACTACATATAAAATGAAAGTTAACATTAAAATTAAGATTAAGCTACTTATTTACTGTGATGAACTTTGGTGCATGTGCGTGCATGCGAGTACAAGTGAGTGTTTCTGTATGTGTGAGTGTATGAGTGAGTGTTTGAGTGAGTGTATGTGTGAGTGTTTGAGTGAGTGTATGTGTGAGTGTATGAGTGAGTGTAACTGCGTGTAGCGTGCGTCTATTTTTTTTAATAATTCTATTGTATTGGTTTGAGAAGATCTTCAGTCTCCCGGTAATTTAAATTTAATAAGAGCGTTTTTAGTTCTTGTTTGCACGTATTTTTTTTTAGGTTATGTATATATTTTATTTTGTTAATGCGGTTGTAGAGACGGGAACTATTTATATTAAAGTTTCTACTGGCGAGAGCAGTTTTATGCGACTGAATGTCGCACACTATATCCTTCCTGCGCTTGTTGTTCGGTTTATATGGGATTGTGGCATGCTTACGCAGGACGGTCTGAAGCACATAGAGCTGCCTTACTGTCAGTACAGAACATTGTTGGTACAAAGTTACGGTTGGGTACCTAATAGGCTTCTTTAAGAGAACTTTTAGGACCGCCCTCTGCGCTCTCTCTACACGCAGCATAGTGGTAGCAAACGTGCCTCCCCACGCCGGAATACAGTACATTAGTATTGATTGAGCTAAGGAAAAATACACTAACTTTAATGTCTCAAGATCAGCAGAACATCTTATTTTTTTGAAAACGTACATTAGTTTTCTTGTACGGGAAACTATATTTCCAATATGCTTGTCCCAGTTTAAATGAGAGTCAATTTGCACTCCCAGATACCTTATGTCGGTTGTACGTATAAGAGGGAAGCAGTTACAATTGGGACTAGGATGACGACAGGTGTGAGCAATAATTTTTAAAAGGTCTGGTGGTTGTGACGCAGAGGAGCCAGAAAAAGTTATAAATTTTGTTTTAAGTGCGTTAAGGGTTAACAGGTTGTCATTCAGCCACGATATTACGGACGTCAGTGCCTTTTCAGTCTCGCTATAGGCTAGTTGCCAGTTCTCGGCATGCACAATCAACGCTGTGTCATCTGCATTTGTGATAATTCTGCAGTTGTTAATTGCTAGTTGACACAGGTCGTTAATGTACACCAAAAATAAGGTAGGACCAAGCACACTACCTTGTGGGACTCCATATGTAAGGAATTCTTCATTGCTGGTGTAATTGCCAATCCTGACATACTGACTCCTCTCAGTGAGGTAACTACGCAAGAGTTCCAGGACCATGCCCCTAACGCCTACTGATTCTAGCTTGTTTAGAAGAATGGGAATTGAGACCGTGTCGAATGCTTTTGACAGGTCCAAAAATACTGCTATGGTTTTTAGTTTACTATCTAAAGACTGAATCACTGTTGTTGCCAAGTCTAATACAGCGTCTTCAGTAGACTTACCCTTGATAAACCCGTATTGGTTTTGAGAAATGATATTGTATTTACTGAAATAATTGGTTAGTTGTTTATTTAAAAGTTTTTCAAAAACCTTAGAAATGGTAGTGAGTACTGAAATAGGTCTATAGTTTTCGACACGGTCTCTATCGCCACTTTTAAAAATTGGGTGAACAATGGCCTTCTTAAAAACTCTTGGAAAGGTCCCAGTATTAATCGCAAGGTTGAATATATACTTTATACTTGGTATTAAAAAGTGACGGGCCGATTTTAGTAAAGATCCAGATATACCATCCCAACCGACTGCACAATTGTTTTTCAGGCCTAGAATAACAGTATCTATTTCCTGTTCCGACACCTCAAAGATACCCATTGAGTAACACGGAATGTTCACGTTTTGTGACCTAGTAGACACGGAATTTGGAATTAGGTCTGCTAGAGTTTTCCCTATGCATGTAAAGTACTTATTGACTATGTTAACTGAGTCTTTGGGGTCTTTACCTATATTCAGTAAGTCATTGGGTACGGTCTTTTGTTGCTTCGTATCTGTAATATTTTTGATGGCATCCCAAGTTGCCCTGGTGTTACCCTTGGCCTCCTGAAGCAAGCTTCGATCATATGTGGTTTTAAGTTTTTTCAGTAGGTTGATGAGAAAATTACGATAGCGTTTGTAGGTAGTACCAAGTATCATATTATCGGGATCTTTTTGAGCTTTAATGTGCATTGTATCTTTGTTTTTTATACACTTCAGAAGTCCTGGTGTAACCCAGGGTTTTATGATCCTTTTTTTGTGCGGAATTAGAATCTCCCTTGTGTGTGACTCAATTGTAGACGAAATTTTATGAATTAGAAACTCTGCAGCTTCATTAGCATCGCGAATATTAAACAAATCAGTCAAGCTTACCTCCCTCAAGTCATCTATCACTGCTTGTTGATCAGTACGCCTAATGTAACAATTTGGTTTGGGTGACGTACTTGTCGTGCCGACATTCAGTATAGTTGGGTTATGGTCCGTGATCAATGTGTCCAGAACTAGTGTGGTTGCACTTTTTTGCGTCTTTAACATGACATGATCAAGACAAGCCTGCCCCCTTGTAGGGAAGACGTGAGCAGGTAGCATACCATGTGAATAAATCATATTAAGGTATTCCTCAGATTGGATATTTAAGTGCTCTGGCATGATATCTATGTTTAGATCCCCAGTGACAACTAATGTTTTATAGCTATTTAGTGATGTCAACACTTCATTAAGCTTTATAATGAAACTTTCTAGGTTCCTTTTTGCCGGTGAACGATATATTGCCACAATAGCGACTTCATCGCTGGTACAGACCAGACAATTAGCATCAGGTAACAATTGTTGATGAGTTTTGTGCCTTAAATGTGATAGGTATTTTATTTTAAAAGAAAATGGAACTAATGAAGGTCGTGTTATTTGAAAGCTATACTGATAACTGTGCTTATGTTGTGGAGTCTTTGTTTTTCTTAAGTACCTATATTAAGGGTTTTCTGGGTGTGTAGACTTTAGTTTTGTTCAGATGCATTCATTTCCATTAAATTCGAAACGTGCCTCCATCCTGCACTGGCTTAATTATGGAAATTATAAATGCCTTGTTCGAGGGGCCAGCGTGGCCTGAAACTGCACAAAACATAGAGGTTTGGAGAGAGAAAGGGGAGACCTTAGCCAAGCAGTGGACACGATATATGTTCCATTTTTAATGTACGAGGGAGAAAGTAATCTTTTTATTATTTTTTACAACCATTGTGTAATAGTAATTTAAAGTTATCCATTAGTTTAACACCATTTTTTTTATTATTTCCAGATATCCCCGAATACGACCTGCTACACGCAATCGGAGTTCCGTTCAGCAATCCGAAAACCCAATACTTCGACGAAGGTCTCGATGGGTTCCCTGCCTACGGCCTCATGCCAGGATCCGACATCAAGTCTCCATATCGACTGTTCATGCCAGAGAAACTATACTCTGAGTACTCTATAACAGCTACTGTCAGACCGGCAAACAAAGATGGCGGCTTTCTATTCTCAGTTGTCAATCCATTAGAAACTGTGGTGCAATTAGGGGTGCAATTGATCCCTTCAGGGCCTGGATTAACGAACATATCCCTGTTATATACAGATGCTAATATCTACGCGTTATCACAAACTATAGCCTCTTTCGTGGTTCCTTCGTTTGCGAAGAAATGGAGTCGGTTTGCTCTGAGGGTGACAACTGAGAATGTTACCCTGTTCTTGAATTGCCATGAGTTTGATACTGTTGTGGTGAAGAGGAACCCGATGGAGCTGGTCTTCGATTCTGCTTCTACGTTGTATGTTGGCCAGGCTGGGCCGTTGATCAGAGGCGCTTTTCATGTGAGTACCTTTCATTATTTTGTATGAATTGAAAGTATAAAAAAAAAATGATGAACAAGGTGAATTGAATTTAAAATTTGATCTACAATCAAAAATATTTTGTTGTTTTCTTAGTGTTAAGTTTAATTGAACTGTTAGTTTATCGACTGTTCATTTCGATTAAATACCGACCAAGTTGAATATATACTACAACCTTATATACAATAGAAATATGTAATACTGGCACTTTACAACCAATAAAAACTTTTAATACGTTTAAAAACCGTTTGAAACAACCCTCACTTTGCAACAGTTGGTACAAAAATCCCTGTAGTGTTTGTAGATTATATAGTTCTGTCGTCTCACACGCCGCGCGCTATAGTATGGTGGGGGAGCGGGGATACTCCCCGTCCCTCACTCACTCTGTTTGGAACCACGAAGCTGGACGGACGCGCGTGCGGCGAGTTGGGCAGTGAGCCGATATAAAGTTAAGTGCACGAACAGTACATTTTGGCGACGAGTATTGTAAGTACTGTGTTTTTTTTTCTGATTGAAAAAATGCGAAATTGTCGGCGTTTATTTTTTTGGTAAGGAAAGGTTAGAAGGAAAGCTTAATATTGGTGTGCAAGTTTATAATAATTTAACGTGGGTTATTTACTGCAACAAAACTTTGCTTTGTCGTTGTGGATAGTTGACTTTTGCGGGAGGAAGGACATGAGTTAAATATTTATAATATACGTTGATGATAATGCTTAGCTTGATCATTTTGTTTATTTATACGTGGGTGGTATCATATAGTTTTAAACATTTTTATTTTATCATGTGATAAGATCATGTTAAAACGTAAAAGGAAGTTGTTACGTAACCATGTAAACAATACCCTCTAACGTCTATATTATGTAGCATATATAAGCATTATTCGAATTTCATTTTAACAAATATAGTGCTAAATGGAAACAAACACCAACAAAAAGGTAGTTGTGTATAATGCAGGTATACCAATAATAAACATACAGTTAATTAGGATATTATAAATCTGTAGTTATTCTACCTACCCTCTATTCTATCGGGTTCGAGCCCCGATTTAATCTGCTGATTTCTGGTTATCATAACAATTAATATTTATTATTTGAAATATGTTTTTATCGTAATTAGTTGAATACAGAGTATCTGTTGCTTAAAACTTGAAAAGATGATTGTTTTATTGTAGAACAAAACGGTTGATGCCGTATTGTTTACATATTTTGAGCGATAAGGTGTTGATTAATGGGTTGAATTACCCTAATAATTACGGTTACATTGCGTACATAGGGAAGTTAGTCAGAACGGATGATGCCCGTTCATGACTAGAAGTGTTATGATCAGTAATGATTGAAGCTTTCGTGAAGGTTAGTCAGAACGGATGATGCCCGTTCATGACTAGGAAGAAGTATTATGATGAATTATGTTGGTCAGAACGGATGATGCCGGTTCATGACTAGAAGTATTAGGATGTGATGATGGAAGCTTTCTTAAAAGTTGATTAGAACGGATCATGATGCCCTTTCATGACTAAAAGTATTATAATGATTGTAGACTGCTATTAATATGTTGAACGTAGTCGTTACTTCAAAACGGAACTGATTTAGTTACATTGATTGGTACCTACCTAAACATTCGTGTACTAATACAACAAACGTTAATGACGAATGCTTTGATTATTGGCAGAAACAAATTGGAGTGTTGTTAGCATTGATTTAGGTATATATTACTGCGTAAGGACTGGGCGGACCGCGTGATAAAATGACGCCTTGAACTTGGTCCCAAATAGGTCTTGACTAAACCGAAGTTTAAAAGAAAATGGAAACGAGGCCACGCCGCTTATACAAGGTTACGTTCACGAGCAGCCTGATTAGTTCTTAAGGATGACGTTAGTGTTTCTCTGTATGGGGATCGCATCGAGCAAAATGTTCGGACGACCGTATCTTTAGTTTTTATATCAATGGTTGTTAGTAATACTAAGTTATGCATTTTGCACATTATAACGATATTTTGGGTTCAAATTGAAGGCGGCTGTTATTTAATTATGATTGTTACGAAGTTAGACCATGATTATTATTATACGGTGAGGCTCTTCATGGTTGACAATTATATTTGCGGTCTTGAGTAATCTTGGATACCAGTGATAGACATGCTGTTTATCCAAATTAACACTTTTAATCTGTCAATAACCAAAGTTAACATTGTCGTTAGAGGTAGTTGCTTATGCAGACGGTACCTAAAGATCTCGTAGGTATAAATTTCGGTCCAAATGGACTGGGATGAAATACAATCAGATCAAGAGGTAGTTTCAATAATTTGGAACGGTACCTAAATGGTCTGGGTTCAATAATTTGGAACAGTACCAAAATCAGTTCAAAAGTCCAAATGGATTGGGATGAAATACAATAAAATTAATAGGTAGTTTCATAAACAACAGTCCAAATGGATTGAGATGAAATACAATAAAATTAATAGGTAGTTTCATAAACAACAGTCCAAATGGATTGAGATGAAATACAATACCTACCTAAAATTAAAAGGTAGTTTCAGTAATTTGGAACGGTACCTAAATGATCTTGTATAAATAACAGTCCAAATGGATTGGATGAAATACAATAAAATTAAAAGGTAGTTTCATTAATTTGGAAAGTTACCTAAAGAGGTAGTTCCATTAATTTGGAACGGTACCTAAAGAAGTAGTTCTATTAATTTGGAACGATACCTAAAGACTTAGTTCTATTAATTTGGAACGGTACCTAAAGACGAAAGTTACATCGTCAGAGGTAGTTTGTTATCAAACGGTACCTAAATGAGCTTGTATAAATACTGGGATAAAATACAATAAGATCAAGAGTTATTTCGATTAACTCGAAACGGTACCTAAAGAAGGAAATTACCCCTTCCATCCAGGTAGACCACAAGTATGTCGCACATACGACCTCAACAGTCGTTGGACTGTGTCGGTGACCTAGTTTCAGTTGGTTTACGTTGGGAAAAAACGTGCACCAGAGTCAGACCTGACGGCTACCAAGTTACCACACTCAGGTGGCCTTAGGGCAATAGAGCTTTACTCTTACTCATGGGTCGGTTAACCCTTCCAGAAATATAATATTCCTGATGCACATGTAGAAACTACTAAGAGGACCTTGTGGCTTAATAATATCTGCCACTCAGGTCGATCTTTCGCTTGCCTTGATTGGTCTGTGAATGGGTTGATCGCCCATTACATATCGTATCCTCCGTGCCTCGGAAAGCACGTTAAGCTGTTGGTTCCGACTGCCATTTAGATCTTTGGCAGTCGTTACGGGTGGTCAGTGACCTGAAAGTCTGACAACCAGTCTTACCGGAGGGCACCGTATTACCTAGTATTAGCTGTCTTGTGGAGATCAAATAAGCAGTCGTTCTATGTAAAATACTGGTATTCAGCTGCATCCGGTTAGACTGGAAGCCGACCCCAACATAGTTGGGAAAAGGCTAGGCAGATGATGACTGGTAGAAACTACTAGTGGTAACAATTATGTATTTACTGTTGCTATCAACAAGCTCGATGAATATTTGCCCCCTAAACAAAAGTCGTGTTTATAAGCGTCACTTGTTGAGGCTCATCAAATAATAAAGTGTGGGAAAATTTACAAGTTTCTGGTCAGACTTGGACATCTGAGCTTAAAAGTAAATTCATGTGTGCGTTGTGGTGGCAGTCATTCAACTGATACTAAAGTTGTCCAGCCCGAGATAAGAATTGTCTCAAGTGTGGGATTTTTGAATATTTTCAAAACAGTGTAAGACTAAGGCGCTGTGTTGAAATTGAGATGTAACGTCATTCTCAAAGACAATGGTGTCCTTGTTGAAAATCAAGTAATATCTAAAAAAAGGAGATTTATGGCCTACGTTAGTCTTAATACCTTAACCGTTCTAGGGTCTATTGACTCTAAACAATTGGTAACAGTTTTTGTAGAGCCAAAGCCAAATTTTATATTGTAAAAATGGGACTAGAAATTTGATAGGGAAAGACACCGCCAAGTGCCAATGCAGTCTATGGTGTGTTCCCTAAAATTAAAGATGATCTAATTCATATTCTTATAGATAAATTAATTCAACCAGTTGCTCAGCTTTATCGAAGAGTATACCCTAACGGGACAGCGTAAGAGTATAAAATTAATAAAAATAAAAAGACCAAGAGTTTGTTGAGTTTGACACTATATATACCCAGTATAGGCCCATCTGACGGGATCCCTCCATTGGTACCTGTTAAAAAAGCAGATTTACCATTATGAAGGTACAAATAGCAAATGTGAAAAGATAACAATGTTCCACTAAATGATGCAAAATGTGCATTAGAGTTCATCAAATTGGTTTCTCGGTCATCAGTTCATCACTTATCTTTGTTTAAGGACAATTTACTGTTGCGCGAAAATAAAATAGGATCATAAAGCGAGGTCAAATATTTTAGCAGCTGCTCAGAAGGTCACTCGAGCATAGTAGTCATGGAAATAATAATAATAAATTTATTTTTTCTCATTTATACACAATAATCATACAATGTCAAATATCTACATAGAGACTGGTGTCTGTTTTAGGTAGAACCTGTATTACAGATCACCAGGCTAACCCTCCGTCGGACATTTCTCATAAGACATAATAATTATAATTAAATGAACAAAATTAAATGAGTATAAACAATTCAAATAAGTAATGTAAAATGTTACCAGTTGATGCCTGGTAGTCCGGAAACAGGTAGCGCCTGTAAGGACTTCGTAATGTATAATGTTACCAGTTGATGCCTGGTAGTCCGGAAACAGGTAACGCCTGTAAGGACTTCGTAATGTTAAATGTTACCAGATGTTGCCTGGTAGTCCGGAAACAGGTAACGCCTGTAAGGACTTCGTAATGTAAAATGTTACCAGTTGATGGCTGGTAGTCCGGAAACAGGTAGCGCCTGTAAGGACTTCGTAATGTAAAATGTTACCAGATGATGCCTGGTAGTCCGGAAAAAGGTAGCGCCTGTAAGGACTTCGTAATGTAAAATGTTACCAGTTGATGCCTGGTAGTCCGGAAACAGGTAACGCCTGTAAGGACTTCGTAATGTTAAATGTTACCAGATGATGCCTGGTAGTCCGGAAACAGGTAACGCCTGTAAGGACTTCGTAATGTAAAATGTTACCAGTTGATGGCTGGTAGTCCGGAAACAGGTAGCGCCTGTAAGGACTTCGTAATGTAAAATGTTACCAGATGATGCCTGGTAGTCCGGAAACAGGTAACGCCTGTAAGCACTGCGTAATGTTAAATGTTACCAGATGATGCCTGGTAGTCCGGAAACAGGTAACGCCTGTAAGGACTTCGTAATGTAAAATGTTACCAGTTGATGCCTGGTAGTCCGGAAACAGGTAGCGCCTGTAAGGACTTCGTAATGTAAAATGTTACCAGATTATGCCTGGTAGTCCGGAAAAAGGTAGCGCCTGTAAGGACTTCGTAATGTAAAATGTTGCCAGATGATGCCTAGTAGTCCGGAAACAGGTAACGCCTGTAAGGACTTCGTAATGTAATTTGGTACAGGTGATGCCTGTAAGTACATGATGCGATGCGACGTAGTTATGTCAGTGTTTGATACATGGAGGTTTTATATGGGTGATGTAATTTATGTAATTTTTTTATGTAATTTGAAGTTTTGTGTACGGATAACTCCCGTTTACTGAAGTTTAAAGAAAATTGAAACAATATTGTTAGTCTAATATGGACTATGGTTTAAATGTATACTGTATGAAATAAATAATGAATGTGTCAGGTTGTTAAAAGGATGATGCCCATTTGGTGACCTAAATTAGCCACTCTTTGTTTCATTGTCCACAAATTAAAATATGATGTCAAGTCTTACCTTAGAACAATTTGAGTGCGATGGTGAAGCAGGATCTGTTGGAGGATTAGAACAGAAGCGAAGGTTATAAGGTTAAATGTTAATAATAAAAGATTAATTGGGAAGTGAAGGAAGTATTAAATTAGTTAGTTATTTCAAAGTGGTTGTTAAAACCAGAATATTGGAAAGATTATTGATGCTATTAATGTTATGCTGAATCGTAACCTTTAGTTGATTATGATATTTGAAAAGTCAATGGAAAAGGAATAAAGAAAAAATAATAAAGAATATCTGACCCAATTGGCGAAAAGTGGCGGACATTGATCAAAATAGTTTTAAACTAAAGAGTACATTACCTTTGTGATGCCAATTAAAATGTAGAAGGTTGTTATGATGCTATAATAAAGATGTTACTAAATATAATAAAAGTTATTATTGTATCTAAAACTTTCATTAAAATAAGGAAGAGATGTAGTGTTTGTAGATTATATAGTTCTGTCGTCTCACACGCCGCGCGCTATAGTATGGTGGGGGAGCGGGGATACTCCCCGTCCCTCACTCACTCTGTTTGGAACCACGAAGCTGGACGGACGCGCGTGCGGCGAGTTGGGCAGTGAGCCGATATAAAGTTAAGTGCACGAACAGTACAATCCCCTAGTGGCAATACCAACCAACTTTTCTATTAACTTGAAGTTACGTAGTTGGCAAGTACTAACCTAATCCTAACACATCATATTAAATTGTTTATTTATGTAGTTATCGATGCTGAAGGAACATTCTTAAAGTTCTCTTTTAGCTCACGAAAAGAAAAATAATTAGAACACATATTTTTATGTTTTATAATTGGCTTTCAAAAATACCTTACTACGAATGCCGTGAACGTCCGGGGAGACGGTTTGGTTATAGGGGCTTGCATCAACTAAAACACTACCGTGAGCCTACAGTACCAAAGTGACAGTAACTGTCGCCTTGGTAGATGCGTCACGGGAACTCTTTCAACTGGTTTTGTTAAACTTTTAAATAATCTTTTTTTACAATGTTTTAATCATCAATGTTATGTTTTCATTACTGAACATTAATAAACGTTTAAATCAGAGACAGACTTAATTCAAGACTCAAGAAAACAAACACTAAAATAAATTGATCCAAGATGAATAATACTTCAAAGTTTTAACTATAATCTCAGTTATAATCCTAATAATTATTCGTAAACTAAGATGAAGGCAAACAAACGATCATACCTAGACAACATCAAATGAATTTCAAAGAACCAGCCACTCCAATTAAATGGATAAACGAGCTATTTGATTAATAATAGAACTGCAATTCAAAAACACACTATTTGTATAACAAAAGACAGTGAGAGATAGTCATTTGTCTTGAAGACAATAAAGCTTTTAATAATAATTATGAGGACAAACTATTATATTATACTTGCGCAGGCATGGTTCTCTGGAGTACAGTACTGGTCATCTGGCAAAGAGGAGATTTATTTATTTATTTAATTTGGCTCCTCAACAATGAGTACACTGTTACATTTACATAAAAACATTTCAAACTTAAGTCTAAGTGCCCCATCACTTAAAGAAGAGCACTACATGCAACATAATATGCGCCTTAACAGCCAAAACACGAGATAAAAAGAAATATAAATACAACATAATGAAAATGACGAAAGAATAATCAAACAAATAAAAAGATTAATCAAAGATAGCCTATCAGGAACTTATCTGCCAGATAAACTACAACTTTTGATAGCATTATCTGTCAGATAACTATCTGACACTTTATCCGTAACCGGTGAAACCGGCCTTTAGTATTGGATAAGTTACAGTTTAACATTTTCTTTATAGAAGGCACAGATGTCTGACATAAATCGATGTGTTCATCGTGTTCTTTGTACACAGCATACATTCTGTAGAGAGCGCAATGCTGCCTCAAATTTGTATAGCTTTTGGGCATGCAAAACAGTTTCCTATTGGATTTTCTTGGTAGATTTCGTGGCACATGGAAGGATACTTTACTGAGCAACTCAGGACAGTTCAAAGAGCCTGTTACTAGTTTTTTAAGGAAAATCAAATCAAACATATCTCTTCGCTTCTCCAAAGAGACGATCCTGAAATATTTTAATTTTTCCTGGTAAGATTTCAGGTTTTTACCCATATTACAACATATAAATGTAAATATGTTTGTCCCACAGTGAGTTACAGAACTAAACTGGCAGAGAGACATTATCGGGTATTGGGTAGTCGAATTTATAATGCAATTAACATACAATGCGATATTTATGCTCTAAATAAGTTCCATTGCAAAAAGAAAATTAGTCAATGGCTTGCTGCTCGTACATACGAGGAAATAGAAAAGTTACTGGGAAGGTTTTTCTAACTGTTACTGACTTTTAGACCACTCACTTAAACACCGCACAAACATACGACGCAAGCACGACACATGTACACAACACCAAACACAAACTTACACACAATACATAAACACGACACTTACACAAAATACATACACACGGCACTTACACACAATACATACACACGACACTTACACACATCACAAGTCACATTCAATTACCAAATACGAACCAAAATTCTACTGAGAGGCTATACTGTTTTATTACTCTTATTTTTATTAATCTTTAAGTTTAAGTTTATTTTAACTTTTTTGATTTTCTGTTTTCTTTATTTTGTTTATGCTCAACGATGGATACTTTCCAAATGTAACTCCGTACTGGCTTATGTAACTAGAAAAATAGATTAATAGAGAGAGCCCTGGCACCCATAACACAAGTTTAATCTTAGCTTGGGTGTCAGTGGTACAATCTGAGACTGATATAATTTAAATAAATTTACTGTCATAATCTGATTTGTAATAACCAATACATTCTATGTAAATTGCAATTTTTGGAAATAAAGTTATTATTATTATTATTATTGAAGGGGTTAAACAAGACTTCTTCTGTGTATTTGCAACTGCATAATATTGTGGTTTAAAAGAAGGAGGCCTTTCTTCTTAAAGACACGTATCAAAAGAAGGCTATTTAATGCATAGATGATAAGATTTATTCTGTTTATGTCATAATATACAGCAAACTAGACTGATAGTTTTATTTTTATTTTATTTATTTAGGGACAAAAAACAGTTATACGTTACAATTTGCATATCGGAGCTAATTAGATTAATTTAATAAACGTATAACCCACACTGTAAATTGTCCATTAGGCAGCACTTTTCGAACGTCAAATCTTTCTTTACATTACTTATTTACAAGAGACAGTCCCCAAAACACTTCCTAGTGTTTAAGCAGGAAAGAAGAAGTGGCGGAACAAACTCCCAGCAACACATCTGTCTGTTATAGGTAAAAAGAACCAGACTCGATACAATAGTAAGGTGATGGTGATACCTAACAGTACGCCCCACATTTCCTAAGTTATATTTAAGTCGTATTTAATATGTGGCGAGGCTATTGACAAAGGGCGTCGGGGGCCACGTGACGGCTGCCGGCCACCGTAGGCGCGGGTTTGTGGACGGTGGGTACTGGGCTAGCTCACCGTCCGTCCATGACGATGACAGGCCGTGTCGACGGCGCGTACGTGTACCACACGCGCCTCAAAGAGATGTCAGAAACATTGCAGGGGCCCGCAAGTGCCGACGCCTGATAAGGCTGCGGGTTGTTCGAAAGAAATACTACGGCAAAATCAAAATCAGCCTCGGCCTCGGAGAACCTAGGACTACATCAGCAGTCGTGCTTGTGATCACTAGACCAACGAGGCAGTCATGTTATCTGAATAATAAATTAAAAATTGTATCCGTGTCATTGAACAAACCCATTACTGAATGATGTGATAAAATTCAATTCACTGAAACAACTAAACACTAAATAGCTTTTCATTTGTGATGAAATAGCTTGTGAATAATTTAATCAATAAGCATTGAAACTACGTGTAATATTTTTCGTCTATTGGGAAGTACATTTTGTATTTTTTTTTATTAGGTACAAAAATTAAGGCGGGGTTGCAGTAATTTTAAGATTTTTGAACCTATAAAAATCGAACTAAATACGAGTTTTTTAATAAATAAAAATTATTACATAAAAATTGAACATACTCTCTAGTAAATCGTAAAGATAGAAACGCGATTTAGAATGATCGGCTCGATACTTTTTTTTATCAAACATGACTCTAAATCACAATTTCAAACGTGTGCTGCTAAGACATTTCATCATGAATTTATATGAAAGTTATATCAGTAGATAGAACTTTTTATTCTGAAGTAAATGGTGAAAACAGATTGTATAATTTCTTTATAGTTTTTCTCCAAGAAGCAAAAAACAGTCAAAATTTAGGCATTATATCGCTCGCGCGGCAGGGCGGGGGGCGAGGTCGTGCGTACATAAAAACAAAGTACTGCAACCTCGCCTTAAACAAATAAGTACCTACCTGAGTGTAAACAATTTTCTCAGCCTAACTTGTGATTAGCAGTAGCTTTAGAATGAGAACCAAAAACTTTCTAAGTTGTGAATTTGAAGTCGAGAAGTTTTCATACTTTATTTAGTTTTCATTAAGTAGGTACCTAACCAGAATTTATGTGATATACAAAAACGTAATACGCAAAAACAAATTAATTTTGCTTTTACCTTACGTAAAATTAAAACGATAACTTCAATTTGACAATTTGGAGTCGAGGTTCAAGACGTAGGGCCTATTTCACAATGACCAAATAGGCACTACTTACCGAATGAATTCAAAAATCGAACAGAATTTGTATTAAACACCTGCCAAATAAGTTAATGGTAAGTCAATCACATTATCGGATAAACATAGAAACGCCTTGTGCTTCCTCTGACCCAAGGACTGGCATTTTTTTTTGGCCAGAGGCTAAGTATTGCCATACAACGTGGCAACGCTGCCAGTCTCTTGGTCACTTTACCTACTGACAGTGTTAAGGAGGAGTTTTTCAATGCCTTTTTATATAGTTAATTTCTTTTTATTTTATATATTTTGTTGTTATGTTTAGTATAATCATGAAGAAGTATGAATGATGAAAACAAGTTGCATCGACCCCAAATAAATTGGGATAAGGACTCTCCTGCTCTTAATGATGATGATGATGTTTACTATAATCATATTATATTAAGTAATTAATAAAATTGATGACATATAGTTAATTCTTTATTTAAAACTAAGTTAGTCAACACTAAAATAAACGTAAGTACACATAGTAGACAAGTTATGTCAAAGAACAAGCCATGCATTCCCTTTCATCGCGTTTCTTCGTAAAGAAAGACGCTTTTCCAGACGACAGATAAACAAAATTCTGTCGCTAAGGTTTGGGTTAACAATGTTTGAGACACACTGTTACTTTGTTTAAGCAACAGGGGCCCTACTATGACGTCTTAAAACAGTCCTAACTTATTCTTAATCCAGTGTGGAAAAGAGATGGCGCTAGACACCCTGTATAGTTCTGTCACGTTTCCACAATGGATTAAGAGTAAGTTAGGAATGTTTTAAGACGTCATAGTAGGGGCCCAGGATGTTTTCAAACTTTGGGGTGGAACACCAAGAAGTTAAGGAAATGGAATAAACTATTAACACACCCTTTTTACATTAATGTGTAAGAATTATACAACATAACATCACGCCCTTAATCCCTGAAGGGTTAGGTAGAGGTGTGCCCATTACTACATCCACATTTCGCATCCACAAATCCTGGCAACATGGCTGCTAATAAGAAACTTCTGGTGGACACACCCAATACCCTAGTAGCAATTGCCGTTGGCTTCCATACGCCAACAGTTGGGAATGTATTGGCAGACGGTTAGTTATTCCGCCAACCCAAACTTAAAATAGGCCCATTGTCTTAAACATGCACTATTTACCCAACGAAGAGCCAACGACGGGCCTGCGTTACTATTCTTACTGTTGGGTGATTTTTGTAGGGATTTATGATATTAAAACAACATTGGGCCAACTAACGACGGGCCTGCTGCTTCTATTCCTACTGTTGGGAGATTTTTGTAGGGATTTAAGTTATGATAACAACATCGGTCCAACTTAGATACCCTTCAATGGCCCTGTTACTTGCTGCTCCTACGGGGTGGTATCGGGGTGCGCGGGGGGCGGGCGGCGGCACTCGTCGCCCGGCCCGCCCGCCATTTTGCAGTTTGTTATTTCATTTGTGCGGTGCCGGGTGCGCTTGCGGCTGCGGAGTATTTGTTTTATTTATATATATAAAATATTAGCCTGACAGGCAGTGATAAAAATGTTTAAAGTTGTGGAATTTGACGATGAAGATGGTTACGGTGGGGAACTCGGTGTGGTGCGTGAAAACTGGATGACGCCACGGAAGACGCATTGTGGCCTCCCTATACCTAAAACTGCAATAATATTCAACAAATGCCTTAGCAGTAACGAGGCTCCAACTAAGATAACATGGACATTATGTCATGTAAAACGTTTATTTTACGAAACGGGTAAGTTTTTCTTATGTAGGTATTTATCTACTTAGAACCCGTGCGAATTACCTTGAGACCTGGGACTAAGATGCTATTATTTATGAAATACTATCTTATTTTGTTCTTAATAAATCTCGTGCAAATCTCTAGCTAAAAAAAATACTACGACGCATCATTTTGCACAACATAAATTGAAATTGAATCATCGGCCTGGTCTCAAGTTAATTCGCACATAACCTAACAAAAAATTGTCTATAATTTATCCTTACTGGCATTGCATGTATTTGTTGTTTTACTATAATGGGTTGTGTTGTGTTTGTTGCAGATAAACTACATAACCTACATTGGTGGGAACAAAACTGGTCCTATCACAAGAAGAATCCTTGAACGAATCTTTGACAACAACTTAGCTGCAAAGTGTAACTTTGTAAAAGTAGGTAGGTACTCTATCAATGTATCATAGTAGGTACGGTGTGTATCGTTTTACTGCAGAGCTACCGTCTCCAAATTGTGTAAAATTTGTCTTCATTTTGTCAATAACATAACAATAAATAAATATTCAATTATCATAATTTGTATTTCATTTAATTTCAGTTAATTAACACAAAGTATAATAGGTCAACGCAGACGACACAACGTCCTCTCATGTACTCACGTCAAAGTGCAAAAGAGAGACGACTGTTTGGTGGGTGACTTTTGTATGTCGTCGTCTGGGTTGGTAATTAGGGCTGGTTTCAGAGCGACGTGTCTTGCCAGCGCCGGCCGCACGCACGTCGCTGCACATGAACCTTATCGGCTTTAAAATAAGGTTGGTTTTTCAAAACATCGCAAAAACCAAACTTATTATGAAGCTGATAAAGTTGATGTTCAGCGACACGCGTACGGCCGGCGCTGGCGAGACGCGTCGCTTTGAAACCAGCTATAGAACCAACAAACATACAACCGCTTGCCTACATGTATTATGTGTCGTTGGGCCTACCCATAACACGTTTTCCTCGGGCCTCCGTAGGGCAATGCACGTTGGCCCTATCGCAAGTTGGGCCTTCGTAGGCAAATCCACGTAGGCCATCAGTTTTGGGCCCAACCCGCAAACTGCCCGCCAATTGTATGCATTTGCCAACTAACCAGAGGTATGTGGCCCAACTAAATGCCAACAAAAAATGCTACTAGGGTAACAGTTTGCCGACTTCAAAATCGAACCCAGGACCAATATATATTTTCGAAACTACAATACTAGGTATTTTTTCAATTTTTTTTTAACACAAAACATTTTTGCATACCATAAGTTCAGCACAACCACCATATTGAATATTATACCTACTTCTGGCTGGCTGAACACAAGAACACTGAGTGACCCAGTTAAGCCATCGTATTTTGCCCGAAATACCAGTCCCGTTATGTTCCTGAATATTTCAGATCCCTTTCTTGTACAATGAGATTATTTTTCAACACAAATCATGCGTGACTGTACGTCCCAATTCTGCGTAAGCGAATCAATGTTGTTTATTTTCTTGAATAATTCACGTTTATGTTTTTGGTTTCGAGAATTTTGCTAATTTAGTTGTAGTAAGAAAATGTAAGTTGGTGCTGCCAACACTGGACCACCACTGCTTTTGCTCCTGCTGAGCAGCAGTGTCCCAGTGGTGGCGGCCCTGACTTACGAACAGTAAGTCGTGGGTTTGAACCCAGGCAGGCTCACTACTTCACCACTGCTCTCAAAATGGTGAAGGAAAACATTGTGAGGAAACCGCCATGTCTTAGAACCAAAAAAAATTAAGGTATGTGACATCTACCAAGCCGCACTGGGCCCGCGTGGTGGAATAAAACCCTCCCCTCTCCTAGAAAGGAGCCCTGAGTCCCTGCAGTGGGAACATTATAGGATGATGATGAAGAAAATGATCCGGTCTCGGAGAGGAGTGATGTGGCGACTAGCGACATCTATCGCAACACCTGCGTACTAACAACGATCGACAGAATATCAACATTATCCGCGACATATTATATTTATAGGAGTTCCCGACTTACATAATTATGTTTTTACCCTCCGACCGGACGGGTGTTGTGTCCGGCGGGCTAACTGCCCGACATATGTGATTTCTGTCGATCGTTGTTAGTACGCAGGTGTTGCGATAGATGTCGCTAGTCGCCGCAAAGTCATCATTTGGCTAATCTTGTCCTAACTAAGTACTACTTACGTTGGGGTCGTATTCCAGTCTTGCCAGGTGCATCTGAATACCAGTACCATTCATCTGAATACCATTTTACATAGGGCGACTGCCTATCTGATTTCCACAACCCAGTCAGTTTTGGGTAACACGATATTTCCTTGGTAAGATTAGTTGTTAAACTATCAGGCCACAGACTACATATATCTAAAGCTTAACGTAGCTCGGTATGTAGTTAATGGTTGGTCACCCATCCACGTCCTAACCTAGGTATGCACGGGTATACCAAAAGATCAACTCCAGTTATAGTTTCTCTACCCATTTCGTAAGACATTCATCATTAATTTCCAGTGAACAAGCACTTGAAAAATATTTGCCTTCCAAAGATACTTCCCAAAAGTTATAATTAAAACTTTAAGTTGCATAAGCTATGCAAGTGCATGCGGTTATTTAGATAAAACTTTGGAACGTGTTACCAAAACTTTTTGTTTTTCTTAAACTTCGTCTTGGCCATAATCGCCCAAGTTTAAGTCATATCAGGGCTGTCTAAAAGTTTGTTTTAAAACTGATTGTGTTTTTACCAACACTCATTTCTTGATAAAATTGAGCAAGGATTAAAAAGTGATCTTATCTCTTGATTGCTTGATGAAGTCATTTAGTCCTAACGTCAAAACTAATTAAACCAAAAAAGAATGCTTTTTGACTTGAGTCTATTACCTAATTGCCAAACGATTCCATACGATAATGATTCCTAATAAAATTAAATTGATCCTATTGCACAACATTGTGCAACTTTGAATGAATATTTAAGATATGGTCAGCTTCACTACTCTTGTCATGTTGTCAACTAGTTTTACGTACGTCATATTATGTATATTTAATCTCGAAAACACGAAAGAAACAAAACAACCACCACAATATGACATTCAATTTCTCAACCTCTCTTCTCAACTTTCAAGAAGCAGCCCTGACTTACACCAAGGTAGCCAAAGTTTGTTCCAAAGTTTGGCGATGTGAGGCCACGTTTGCATATCAAATGTAGCAGTTAAGTTTACAGATGTCGCGTGCACCGTGCAAGTTTCATAACTTAGTACTTACCGTTATAATATGCAAGCGGATTTGCGAATTTTCGCGGTAATAATGTTTGAAGAAGTTTTTTGGAAATAGTGGCAATTAATTTCACCAAAGGACGTTGTACGACTGACGCCGGTGTCACCTTATTAAAACATATATTTACTGCGTGGGAAGAGTCACAAGATGCCATAGGGATCTTCTGTGACCTCTCTAAAGCATTTGATTGCGTCAACCACGAAACCCTTCTCATAAAGCTCAAACATTACGGTTTAGGGAATCTTGCGCTCAGTTTAATGAAATCGTATTTAAGCGATAGACATCAGCAAGTACAAATAAATGGTGTCAATTCAATGGGCTTAAAAGTAAGCATGGGTGTGCCACAAGGTTCGATATTAGGTCCCTTTCTCTTTTTAGTCTATATTAATGATCTACCCCATTTATTTGAAAACCAACCTGAAATGGTATTGTTTGCCGACGATACTTCTTTAATATTTAAGGTAAACAGACGTGCCACGAATCTTGATGACGTAAATAACGCCTTACTGCAGGTTCATAATTGGTTCACCGTTAATAATTTAGTATTAAATGGGAAAAAAACGAAGTGCATAAGGTTTGCTCTACCAAATGTCAAAAGTACTGATTGTGACATAGTATTGAATCAAGAGAAACTAGAATTTGTCAATGAGACTGTTTTCTTGGGGATAACGATTGACTCAAGGCTGCAGTGGGGTCCGCATTTAACATCTCTTGCAGGACGGCTGAGTTCAGCAGCATATGCTGTTAGGAAAATCCGTCAATTTACAGACGTAGATACCGCGAGACTAGTCTATTTTAGCTATTTTCATAGTGTTATGTCATACGGTATTTTACTATGGGGACGGGCTGCAGACATCGAGTCTATATTTATTCTGCAGAAAAGAGCCATTAGAGCCATATATGGTCTACGAAGGCGCGATTCTCTGAGAGAGCTGTTTAAGGAAATTAACATCATGACAGTACCTTGTCAATACATCTATGAAAACATCATGTACGTCAGGAAAAATCTGCATTTATTTAGCAAAAGAGGTGATAGACACCACTATAATACGAGAAATAGGGACCAACTAGTTCAGCCAGGTTTCAGGCTAGCTAAAGTAGACTCATCTTTCATGGGGTACTGTTTAAAATGTTACAATAAAATACCCCCTCACATTCTTCAACTAAATGAGACAAAATTTAAATCTTGTATTAAACGCACACTATGTAGGCAAGCTTACTATAAGTTGGGGGATTACATTGATGATAAAAATGCTTGGCTCCATGCTGGTCCTGCTCCACAACCATATGATAGGGGCAATTAAATCGATTATCATGTGAAGTTATTGTAGAGGCTGCAGAAGATTGTAAAAATATCTTTGCATTGTATAGATTCAATGTCTTAATATTGTATAATTGCATGGCACATGTGTGAGTACTATGTACTATAAAGCCCCTTTTTACATTTTACATTTAGTTATATTTTAGTGACGTTGCCCTGGTGGCTGAGAGAATGTCATGCTCACTCAAATGTCTCGCTGATGGTGGCGGGTGTGTCGGATCATTTAGTTCCCTTCAAAATGGTTGAGTTAGATGGTGCTGATCCATGCGTCATGTTCGTGAACGGGCGCTGTCAGTGGAGACTGGTCATTCCTTAGTTGCCATGGTGTAAATATATTTTTCTTTTTGATTTGTTTATTATAATTATCTTTTTACTCTGGACGCTCTTAACTTGCACGTCTTGCTACATAGTTCTCACATAATATACCATCTCAACATGAATGATAAAATGTACCAAGATTTTGTAACAAATTCTAATTTAAAAGAGTGTCCATGGAGTTTCTTGCCCGTTCTTCTTCATGAGATCTACGTTAGGGAACTGGCAACTACAGTACTTTCACAAGTTATTATGCCTTGTGATTGTGACTGTAGCGTAGGAGTGCAATGCGTCGTTTCGGGAGTTGCTGCGTCGGGCTGCGCGGCGCCGGATGTTACCGGCGGCGAGTGGTGTGGGAGCGGGGGCGCGCGGTGGCGTGGGCCGTGGCGGCGGGTGTGCGGGGCTCCGGGTCGCGGGGCGGCGGTTGCACGTTGCGGCGTGCATTCGTTGTTCCGTGATTCGGGGTCTCGAGCATTCGTTGTTGCGGTTTGCGTCGCTGCGTGCTTTCGTGCTCGCAGTGTTCGTTGTTGCGGGCATTCGGTGGCGTGTGGTTCGGCGTGGTGGCTTTCGGAATGACGTATTGCACTCGTAGTTTCGTTTTTTTTTGTGAAATGTTCTTCTGACATTCAAAAGTGCCTGTAATGGCTTAATTGAAATAAAGAATTTGAGTTTGAGTTTGAGTTTGAGTTTAAGGTTACTTTTTGTGGCTGTTAGCAGTTGATAATGGCAAGAAAGGAGGTGTCTGATCGGCTGACGAATAATAGACCGATCCAACCCCAAATAAATTGGGATAAGGGCAAGAGAATGATCCCGTCGGGGCTGTGGATTATCGAAAGGAAAACGCGGCTCCGACACAAGGGCGAAGAAGGAACATGGGTTTGGTTTTTAGTCAGTAGAAGTCTGACACTCCCCTTCGCTCTGCCCAAGAGCAGGGGGGGGTTTATTCGATGACAAGTGCGAAGAACTAAATTAAAATAGCTAACAAAAATTTAAGCCTACGGAGACAGATACAGTTTCTTTGTATACAGTTTCATGTATAATTTGCATAGTTTAGCTAGCATTTAATGGGCATATTAATGTTGTATAATAGCACAGATATATAATAACACCTAGCAATGTTTAGCACAAAGTACCTACTTCAAGTTTTATGATTTTTGTCCGCCTTACTTGAACTATTTGTGTTACATTCGTATTTTATTTTTTGACAAATAACTCAAGACTAATTCTACAAAACTCAAAATCAAATAACATTATCAAACCATTGCATTAAAAACTTTTATTTTATTTTCAAAGTTTGGAATTTTGTAAATTCATGATAGTAATTTTATAAATTCAGTTCGAAATGAATTTAAATTTGATGCAAATGAACGATATATTCAGTGGTCGAACGTTTCAAAACTAAAATAACTTGTTCAATGTTCTATTAGAAGTTTCTAGATGGTTGTAACTTCTGTGTTTGTACAATTGAATTGGTAGCCACTGAGTAAATACATGGGCTATCTGGAATGTGAAAGTTTGACTAGAAGTTTGAAATTGCATGTCGAAAAGACCACTACTTTTTATTTTTAACTTTGCCCCAAACTAGGAATTTCTCCTGTGTCGTGGGTGCGTCCACAAACATTTAAGCTCACATACACAAATACCCAGACCCGAAACAACTATCTCTAGGCCATACAAATATTAGTCCCGTGCGGGGACCGAACCCACGACACGCAGCGCAGCATTCCAATCGCTCAGCCACTGCACCAACCGTGCCATCGTTAGTTATTATAATTAAGTTAAAAGCACCACACTAATTATTAAAACACGTGGTCACTAATTTACTTGTTACGAGTATTTGCTTGGCCCTCTAGTCAACTCATTAATACAGAATTTTCTCCATGTCTCCCAAAGCACGTTAAGCAGTTGGTCTGGAAATACTAAAAACTTCTTCTAAATAAATCAAATTCTCTCACTACGTCTAAAATCTAGACTGAAAAGTTCCTTTTGAAATTCTCTTAAAGATTAATTCGGCGTATATAAGGCGGTACCTATGTGCCTTTCAGCTACCAGGTGACTTTAGCACGCGCCAACGCTTTTATTTCGGATGAACGCTTCCGTAAAACCACTCCGTTTTATTTTTTAATATTTTTCTGGTCTAGTTTTGAAGATTTTACTGGATTTGATGGGTATTGGAATTGATTTGTTTAAATGAGTGCGAAATATTTGGTAAATATAAATGCGTTCAAATTAAGTAAAATTTTACAAAAAAAAATACTATAGAACACGTCCTAGATTTTGAATAATTTAATGTTCCTGATGGAAGAACCGCGTAACACTTTGTCCGACCTGAAAATTTAACCCTGGGCCTAAGGCTCAGCAGTGGCGCTTGCGACACTACTGAGTAACGAGGCAGTCCCCAATAAAAAGTACCACAATACATCATACCCAAAGCGCAAATGCGTACAGAAAAAAAAGTGAATAAAACCTCCTACATACTTACCTATTCTAAAATTGATAATGATGTACCACCAATCAATCAGCTTAGTACACTGGACATAGACCTCTCCAAAACTGCGCCACAACTGACGTATGCCTCGTTCAAACTAGGTCGCTAACTAGACTAGCCCGGCCCAATTATTAACGAGTTTCTGTAGTTTATTCCCACGTTAGTCTGAATTAAATAGACATTGAGTGCATTAGCTACTGGATGTAAGTCGTAGCAGTCAATTGGGGAACGTAGTTTAGTATCGTTGTGACTGGAAGAGTTATTAGCTATCAGTTCGTTGATTTATTTAAACGGGGCACTGTCATGTGATATGGTTGTTGTTTCGTTGATGTAGTGCAGGAAATGTAAGTGATACTCGGGAGATTTATTTTTTCAATCCACGTTTAAAATCCCAAAAACAAATAATAACATAACAAAAAATAATTGGAAAAAGGCTTATAATGTGAAAAAAGACCCATAAGCAAGTTGGTTTTTCATCAAAAATCACTCAGCAGTTTGAGTTATTTGATTTTGCACTTTTCTTAAAGCTATGTTTGTCTATTTGCCAACTTTTCTTTTGTAAAATGTTTGTGGAGACTTTTATTTTATAATAGATTGTGAGTCTGAAAGCTTCAGAGTTTGACACTATACTTATAGGGAGTCACTGATATTGTATTTCTACACTAATACGAAACCGTGGAAGATAATAAATACAGTGCAGTGAGTGAATATTGTATGATGGCCATACAAAATGTCTCTTCTTTATAAGTTAGAATTTATTCTCCAACATTTTCTCTGAAAATAGAAAAGTGAGACTGCATAAAGAAAGTCATTCACGACATCTCAGTGGTTTGGCTAGTCAAATATGTACTACAAGTGAATGTGGAAGAGGTGCCCGTTTACCGCCTAGAGCCAAGCTACTCAACCGTGACACAGACTAGGAAAACACAGAAGGACAACATTATCGTTTCTTTAAAAGAAAACATGCCCCGACCCTAAATTAATTGGGATAAGGGTAGGAGAATTATGATGAAAATATGAACTCGAATTAGCATGACACAATAAAATATAGACTAAAAGAAAATATGAATTATCTTGTGGCGACTAGCGACATCTATTGACCTGCGTACTAACAACGATCGATAGAAATTCCTACATCGCGCTATCAACATTATCCGCGACATAAGCCTATATAGCAGTTCCCGACTTACATAATGTCGGGCAGTTAGCCCACCGGACACAACACCCGTCCGGTCGGAGGATCCTTCCTTTTCAACGGGGGATGAGGAATTTTACACCCCATTCCTCACTACCCCCAAAATCTAGAACAGAATATTAAGGAATTAAAAGTGAACTCGGTCATGGTGTCTTACAAAGATTTAGATATAGAGGTAAATTCCATCTTGTATCAAGAGTAACTCCAAAATAAACACCACAGAAATACTACTCGATAATGCTTACAGCTTAAGCAAATAGAGCAGTGGAACACACTGGTAAGTGATTGAGGTTTAATCTTTTTCAACAGCAGCACAAAAACAGCTGACAGATATGAAAACACAGCTGCATATGCCGCGCTTTTAATCTTGATAATCCCTTTTACTTTACGCTTGCGGTTACTTCAACTTATAGGGTTCTCTATAATAATAGATGGGATGGTTTATCTTTATCTCTACTGAAAACCACACCCGATGAAACGAACACCTCAAGTACCATTGTTTTATTTTTCAACGCATAAACATCGCTATCTAACTGCTGAGGCTTCGGGTTTTCTCCCAGTGAGCAGGAAAAAAATAAAGAACTATAATTATTATTGGGCCTTGCGAGAATTACACATTTGTTACGTTACAGTAACAAAATATTCTAATAATATTGCATGCAAGACGTCATAATCGGTTAAATTCTTTTCCAGTGGTATCTTTTCATTGACTTTGTAAAGTGTACCTTCTGTTACTAACTTTTATTATTACAGCCTGCATTTGGCGAAAACTGAAAAGCTTTATTCTTGTTACATAGTCATGAGGATGGTTTTAAGCGGGACAATATGCTTGAGAAGATTATTAGCCAGTCGGGGAATTTGAAAGAAAAAATAAGTGGAAAGATACAAAAATTCTATAATAGTGAAGAAAATGGCTTGCTTGGTTAGGAAAATGAGATTCCTGAGACACTTAAATTATGGAAAATAAATAATACTGTCGCTTGAACAGTCAACTTACAATAGGCAAGTACCTATGTGGCTCACAGTTCACGGTTTCGTATGTCTATAAAAAAACTAGGTAGGTATCCTATCATTAAAGTATCCTCCTCCTTACTCTTTAAAACAAGGTCGTATTTGCCTAAAAACCTAGTTAAAAAGTTTTTACATTATTTTAAAGATAAGCTACTATAAAAAGATTATGCTAAACTAAATTAGAAAACTAAAACAATGTTGCTACCTTGAGGTTTTAAATATTAAAACAAAAATCCATTGCTCGCTTTTTCGGACATTATAAATTCATGCACATTCTATGTGTAACATGCACTTTTACGAATTCATGGACTCTATTGGTTTGAATTTTACATTGCCGTATGCAATTTCTAAACATAAAACATGGCTCGCATAAAACAATGTTGCTGTTGCTGATTAATTTTAGTGTAGTAGCGTGTAGCGCCATCTATAATTTAGCGCTGGCATAGTAGCGCTAGTGGCTCCATCTCTTATTTATTTAATGAACTTGTTCAGTATAAAGAAGCGGTAAATTGATTTTCACAATGAAATACTGAATTTTTGGTCTTAGGTACGGGTATGAGAATTATAGTGTTTCTTATGTTAACAAATACACAAAATTGATTATTTAGACATACATCATACAAACCCACGCCTTTTACCGATTCGAGTAGAGTCGATACTTATGTACCTACAGTTATTATATTATTCGTTAAAACAATCTTAAAAGTTGAATATCAAAGTTTACCATCCTCAATTAAAAAGATAACGTTACGCCTAGCAATCAAAAGCACCTCAAAACTAAAACTTCAAATAAAATCCCGGTAGTCAAGGGCAACACTCCTGTATGTGTTTCTGGAAACCTTTTAACACAACACGAGTGCAATCCGCACTTCGTTATAGCACCACAGCTCCGGTCTGAATCAAGCATTCGATACTGCGGTGTATCTTTCAAACGAAAGTCAGGAGTTCCCTCGACGCGGCTGTGCAGACGTGCGATTTATTGCAAATAGTGTTAATTATTGTTTTGCTTCAATTTCCGTTGTAGTTTAAGTGGGTGATCTTAGTTAGACTAGTTGTTTTTCCCCTGTCATATTTATGTCCCACTGTTGAGCAAAGGCTCTTCCATACCTCTCTATTCTGTGCGACATCTGGCCATGTTCGTCACGCAGACAAGATCAGATAGTCACACTACTTTTGCCGCAGTCCTGCCTGTATCCCAATTTATTTGGGGTTGGCGCAACATTTCTTCATCTTCCTTATTTCCCTATTTCTCGTCATGTTTTTTTTTTAAACGTTGCCCCACACTAGGAATTTCTCCTGTATCGTGGGTGCGTTCACAAACATTAAACTCACATACACAAATACCCAGACCCGAAACAACTATCTGTAGGCCATACAAATATTTGTTCCGTGAGGGGATCGAACCCGCGACACGCAGCGCAGCAGTCCATGGCTTGAGTAACTGCGCCAACCGTGCCGTCCAACACAACAATGTTAACAGTCACCTCCTTTCTAGCCATATCATTCTTCACACAGTCCATCCATTGTTTCTTTGGTCTTCCTCTACTCTTAGGTCCAGATTCAGAGACCACACTTTGACTTTACTTTGATGGAAAGATCTACTTCAAGCTGTTCTTTACTTAGTAAAGGCGAAGAAGTCGATAATCATGACTTTGGCCTCAAAGTAAACTTTGCATTAGTATGCGTTTAAATAATGTAGTACTTCGTGTTAAACTAATTTCCTACAAAAGAAAAGTGTAGTAAAGTTGTAGTAAAGTCAAAGTGTGGTCTCTGAATCTGGGCCTTATAGCCGTCTAAACTACAATGTAACTATGTAGAATGACCCAACATTAGTTTATAGTTAATAGAAGAACACATATTATGTTTTTTTTATGCTGACTGACTATTTCAATATCTAATGTTTACTTAGATTATCCAGTTTTAAACACGAACGAATAAAGACCACAAATAGGAATATCCTGCTATCTATTAAAGCTCAGATTTACTGCATATTTACTAAACTGGTAGTAGGTAAATATCTTACGTGGATAAAGGGAAAAGTCATTAATTTGTATTCTCGAGTTCACACGACAATCGCAAAATAGCTACTTTAAGTCGCAAGTCTACCCACTCGTCTCACATACAAAACTACAACCCGAACTCTCAGACGCACTCAATACAACAGTACATAACGACACCACATGCAGACATATTGAATGCAGTTCTCAAACTACTTGTGAATCGAGTTAGCACTCTAACCTGAGAGGTTAAGGTTGCGATTCCGGTTTTTGTGAAGTAAAATTGTATATTTGTCGACTTGTAAAGAGCTGTTGACGTGTTGAGTAGAGTGTTACAGAATAGTTAGTAGATGAACAGCTCAATTATGGTAATTTTATAGAATCTTTTAATTGGTAACTTTAAGTTGATCCAAAAGGGCACCGGAATAGTTTTTAGGTTATTATTAAACACACAAAAATAAATCAATTTTAGCCGTATCACCAAGTATCATGTAGTCTGAAAAGAAACATAGTGTATTATTTTCTCAAGTGTCCTAAGTAATAATATTCCTGCGTTATTTTTGCTCATTAGGTACAGTTTATCCAATCAGCAAGCAAATGGATTCGATATAAATATGAAAAGAAGATGATAATTATTATCGTCATTATGGACCCACATATTGAATATCGACGAACCTGTTGGCAAGACTACCCGCAGTGATTATCCAAAATCTACTAAAAACAGCCAAAACAACTTGCATAACGTTCTTTTTGAGGAACGAGTGAGGGAGAGATTTATTTGTTTAAACTTTATGCACAATAGACGGACTTAATGCCATTATGACTTAATTATTCTGTATTTAATAGACGGTCACCTCTCCACGAACCGACTTCGATAAGCAGTGACTAATCTTGAGTTTCGAGCCATCTAGCCTGTATTATTAAACCGCCACTTCTCCCCCTTACTACTCCATTCACTGACTCCTCTGTGGTAAGCTCGCCTGTAACGTTTCAAGGGAGAGTGCGATGTTTGCTTTGTATCGTCAATCGTTTTTAGCCTCAATACTAACGCTGAACCGCTACTGGTGCGGTAGGAATGCTTTTATTGATATTTTAGAGCTATTTTACTGGAATTTGTTGAACGCAATTGGACAGGTAACTATTATAGTGTTTTTGATATATTTATTCTATGTAACAAATTTTCGCTTATTTATGAGCACAAATAGAATCGTATTCAAAATTATTCGTAGGTACTGCTATATTGACCTTCATTAGGATTGCTTCAGCTTTTCAGCAAGTCATGTCAACTCAATAACTTGATGAGCTTGTGGCTATAAAATAACAACAGCTTTCGGGTCGATTTTTGGTTTAAGCCGTGCTTACCTAGGTTAGTTCCAGGATGGGTAAAAACCCGTTACTTAACGAGAGTTTGTAACGGGTGCCTTGGAAATCACGTTACTTGTTCACAGATCTCTGTCAGTCGTTACAGGTAACGACTGGCAGGGCCTAAAAATTAGATCTTACGATAAGAATAAATATAATTTATTTTTATACCAAACTAGCTGATGCCCGCGGCTTCGCCCCCCCCCCCCCCAGAACCCCTCTATCCAATGGTGAAAACAGCATGAAAATCGGTGCAGTAGTTTTTGAGTTTATCGCGGACAGACAGACAGACGCGGCGAAAGACTTTGTTTTATAATATGTAGTGATGATGCAAATCCTTTATCAAAGCCAATACTTCATGTACCTACTAAACAAAAATGTATCTTAGCACAATAACAATAACCACCAATTGGCACGTATTCGTAGCCATTTGCAGTCGTAGAACGGTCACGAAGACGCCTCTTCATATCTCCATAACAGATCAAAATCCTTAGCAAAAACAATACACAAAATACTGAAAGTTATGTCCTAACATAAAATTTTACGTTTATGTAGGTATACCTAGCAAAATTTTATATGTATTGTTATTATTTTTGTTTGAAACTGATCTACAAAGGCCCAGGGACCCCTTTTATATCGACTGGTAAAATGTTATACACGAAAAAAATATTTAGCTTGTGCTTTTAGATTACTACTTAAAATAACAATCTCTATTGTTTTTTTTAAGGGTGGGAAATCATCTAATATTTCCTCCGGCTCTGAGTGGAGTGGTAGGGAGTGTCAGACTTCTACTGACCAAAAACCACCCATGTTCTTTCTTAGCCCTTTATGTCCGAGATCGCGGTATTCAAACAACCCGTAGCACCGACACGCATCAATCTCTAGCCTACCTAGTTTTACCGTGCCTCGGAAAGCACGTTACGCAGTATGTTACGGCTGTCGTAACAGGTACCTAGTTAGTGACCCGAAAATCTGTCTACCAGACTAACCAAGGGCACGGTAATATTATACTGTGCCAAGGGGTATCGCATTCCCCCGTACTAACTTAGTTGTGAAGGTCAAGGCATTCACTCTATGTAAAATACTGGTATTCAGTTGCATCTAGTTATACTTTTTTTTTTTTTTTTGGTGGGTGGAAAATCATCGAATAACCCCCCCCCGCTCTTGGGCAGAGCGAAAGGGAATGTCAGACTTCTACTGACTAAAAACCAAACCCATGTTCCTTCTTCTTCGCCCTTGTGTTGGAGCCGCGGTAACTTTTCGATATCCACAGCCCCGACGGGCGTCGGCCCTTGCGGGCCCCTTGAGGTCGGCCCTTGAGGTCATCGCGTGACCCCCGACGCCCGGAGCGCCTTCCGCGGCGGCTGGGACGTTGAGAGGTTCTCTCCCTCTCTCGTTCCGCCACCTCCTTCGCTAGCATCACTGCTTCGCAGAAGGAGGCGACGGCGTCCCATTCCTCTTCGCCCCGGACCATGGCTTGCACCAGGGCCGGGCGCGAGAGGTCGCCGCCGCCGATCGCCGCTACGAGAACACGGCGGGGCTCTGCCCAAGCAGGGCACACCTCCACAGTGTGCTCCACCGTGTCCTCCGGTCGATCCTCGCAGTGGAAGCATCCGGGCGTTTCCTCCCGCCTGATTCGGTGCAGGTACCTCCCGAAACATCCGTGTCCGGTGAGGACCTGCGTCAGACGGAAGGTGAGGGCGCCGTGGCTCCTCTCTAGCCACTCCTCAAAGAGGGGACTTACCGCCACTATCGTGGCGTGCCCTATCTAGTTATACTTGAAGTCGGCATTCATTCATTAATTTCATTACTAGATCATTACATAGTTAAGAAAATGCTTGAAGATGATGACTCTATTACAAATATCCCTCCTTTTTGGCCTCGCCGAAGTCGGGTAAAAAGAAACACGAATTCATTCATTAATTTTACGGTATTCAAGAGTATTGAGAAAATGTCTGAGTGAATGAAAATTTGCTCTAAGGCGACGAGAAACTAACCGACGTCGAAGCAATTTTTAAGTTATTTCCGTTTGTGGTAAAAGTGTCTCAGGGAAAATTTAATGCTCCTGATTTATTCATATTATTGATGACAGATTTTTATTTATACCTAACTGTTTATTTTGTTGGCTTCGGGAAAAGATATTTTCTTCCAACTATGCTTTAATTTCATCATAATCACACTAAAAACTCAGCACAAAGCGAGTCTTTAGTGCTCTAGAGCAATAAAAATGTATGAAATTTCATTATTGCACAGTTTATTTTTTTTAATCGCACCGATGCCAATCTCAATGGATTAGCTCTATTCAGCCAGCCGATATCAATACTTTTTTTTTTACATATAGTATATTATGCAACTAATGAATAAAGGACGGATTTAAAGCGAGGGCCGTAGTTGAGTCACGAGCAAGTGAAGGATTCTAATGATTGAATCACGAACGCAGCGAGTGATTCAAATGTTAGAATCCTGAACGACGCGAGTGATTCATGGCCCTCGATATAAATTCGTACTTTATTCAAGAGTTGCATACTATACTTTATACCATGACTACGAGAAAAGACATAATTCACTAAACTTTGTGTCCGTACAATAAGGGATCGGACTGGGTCAAAATAATATGTTTCTGTTTAGTCCGTAAGTTAGATTACTTATAGAAAAATATTGAATACGTGTTTTTTGTTTTATCAAATCAATAAAATATTACGAAGATAAAACGCGTCAAAGATCTTGGAGTGGGGCTTGAAACGTCACTTGTGTCGTCAAAATGTACTATCACACGTCACACGAGTTTAAGCACTGTATCGTCTTCATTTAAAGTTTACGTGAAAAAAGAAAAAATACGTGTCCAATAATTTTTGGAAATCTATCTGACGGACTAATTAGTTTTTTTTTTGTCCGATCCCGTAATGGCGCCAATTCACTATTTTTTTTCTTTAGAGGCAGCAAAGAACACAAAACAGTTTTTAATCTAAAGCCAAACTCCTTGTCGCAAATATCGACCAATCAAATCTCGAGAATTTATTTGCACCAAAGAGTTTTGAATGTCGAATCTTAGCGCAAGGAGTTTGTGTAAACATTGTAATAGAGACCGGATATATTTTTGTGTTCCAAATTCAAACACCAAAATAGTGAATAAAAACAAAACAGTGATTAAAAGGCCTTTTTATTCACTGTTTTGCGAGAATAAAATAAGCTTTTTAGAGTAGGTATGGTATAAAGTATTATTCGTTTCTATCCTACTACTTGTTCCAAATTTAAAAAATGATTGTTGCTAACTAGTTACTATAAAATGAAAGAAATTTAAAAAAGTAATTTGGCGGGAACTTTTGGGGAACTTTGTTAATTTTGCTTGACAATATTTTTGGAAACGATAAAGTGTGATACTATCTGATTTTGAGTGCTTCGGCTTCGAATTAAAATGGAATCATTTAGCGACACATTAACTCCGGAAAACATTCTAAATGAAGACGACAGTGTTAAGTATAGAAAATCTTTTAACTGTTTGATATGAGTTTCTTTTATCTACTATTCCTATATGTAATAGTTGAAAGAAAAGTAGATTATGCACCTCGCCTTAAGTAATTTATATTGCCCTCGTGCCTGTTAGATTAGAGCCCTCGCTAACGCTCAGGCTCTAAATCAGGCACTCGGTGCAATAATAAATTACTTTGTGCTCGATGCAATAATCTACTATTAAAGCTCAACTTAGTTTCCGATAAAGAAGAGTTGACCTGTAGTTAATGTCTGCGAGGAGTAAGTTCAAAGACGAGCACTTCCCATTGTGCAAATGATTGCATAACTAGTCACCACTATTTTCAAAACAGTTCCTTTGAGCCCTGGGATTGATTCCTGGATTGGGCATAGTGTTCTTTGGCTTTTTCATCAGGACTTCCTCAGTAGCAGCCTCAGAGTTTGGCCTGCCAATAAATAAAAAGAGAAGTCCTGACTGACTGACTGACTCATCAACGCCCAGCCCAAACCCTTGGACCTAGAAAGCTGAAATTTTGCACAGAGGTTCCCTTTATAATGTAGACAAGGAATAAGGATTTTTCGAAATTCAACTCCTAAGGGATTTAAATAGGGGATGAAAGTTTGTATGGAAAATAGAAATTTCCACGCGGGCGAAGCTGCTGGCAAAAGGTAGTCGGGCATAAATCCAGACTCCGTGGCTGCTACTGAGAAATTTGATACGTAGAAGTTGAACCCAGGACCTCATGCTCAGTAGTTGCACTTGCGACCTTTAGACGAACGAGGCAATGACAATATTCTGGACTAATAGGGATTTCGAGTGAATAAAAAGTATATTGAAAAATATTTGATTAGAGAATTGGACAAAAAAAACGAATTAGTCCGCCATTTCCAAAAACACACACACACACACATTTTTTTTTTTCACGTAAACAAAAAATGAAGACGATACAGTGTTTCTAAAACTCGTGTGACGTCATAATATGCTAATACATTTTGTACCTTCAAGTGACGTTTTAAGCCCCACTCCATGATCTTTGACGCGCTGTAACTTCGTTATTTTTTATTGATTTGATAAAACAAAAAACACCTGTCCAATATTTTTCGATAATCTAACTGACGGACTAAACAGAATCATATTTTTTTGAGTCAGTCCGATCCCTATTATGTGTTTTTTTTTAATAAATTAATAAAAAATACGAAGATAAAACGCGTGACACCACTTTTAGGTAAAAAGGAATGAAATGTGACGTTGCACGAGTTTTCGAAACCCTGTATCGACTTACCTAATTTTTTTAGTAAGTGAAAAAGAGAGATTTTTTTGTCGTATACCCACGTCTAATTGTAATGTAATGATCTAGTAATGGTCAACCCTCCTCTAAATCTGACCACAACACTAAAACAGTTACTTCGAAACATAATACAGATTAAATCGCCACCCATCTTCACACGTACAAGTAATCAAGAACCCTACACTACAGCAAGTTGTTCTAGTTTCTAACTCGGCTACAAACACCTTTAAGTTAGGTGGTGTCCTTAACAATGTAATAAACTTGCACATGTTCCGAACACAATATGCTTTGCAAGGCAAGTTTGTGGTCTTAGGGTGGGGACTCATTTGTGTCCGGTGAAAGATCGAGAACGCAGCGTAGAAAGTGACCAGCCGAAACTTATTTGCCTTTTTTTTTTTGGTAGGTGGAAAATAATCAAATGAGCCCCCCCCCCCCCCCCCCGCTCTTGGGCAGAGCGAAGGGGAGTGTCAGACTCCTACTGCCTAAAAACCGAACCCATGTTCCTTCTTTGCCCTTGTGCCGAGGCCACGTCATCTAGTACTAAAATCCGCGGCCCCGACGGGGACCGCGGCACCGACGGGAAATTTATTTGCCTCAAGCTACAATTGCATCATCATCTGCCTAGCCTTTTTTCAACTAGTTTGGAGTCAGTTTCTAGTTTTACTGGATTCAGCTGTATTCCAGTGTTTTACATGGAGCCACTGCTTATCTGACTTCCATAACCCACTGGGTAATACGATATCCCTTGGAACGGCTGGTTGTCAGACTTTCCTTGCCATTAACTTCCTAACGGACTGTTCAGTAGTTACCGAGACAATAAACGTCCACGTTATCAAATGCATTAGCTTAGCCTATTCCTGGCCATTGTTGGGCAAAGCCCAATATGCCCGGCTTTCTCTCTGGTCGGTCCCTCATGTCTGACGATCGTGGTCAGCTTGTAGGTTGCATCTGGAGCGGATGATCTGCTTCCACCGGTTTCTGTCCACCGAATCTCTCATAAAAGCCAGAATTTTCTATCCTAAACCTTCATCCAGTTTGTCCTACACAACATTATCTGCTCTTGAACTACAATGTACATTATGCACACACCCTTAGTACAGTGATAAATTACAAAGCAAAGCTAACTGCCCTCACAGTTCTCAATGACTGGCATCAAAATCAAGATCGATCACACCGAGCGTGTATTTTAGGAAACAGACCAAAATAGCTCGTATAATGAAGAGCTATAAAGGTGAGATCAAAAGGGAGTTTGTAAACATCTGTATACATCGTAATGTTGATTGGAAATACTGCTTTTCAAACAAAGTGTAATTTATGTGTTTTTTCTGTAATCCGAGGAAGGTTCATTTTTGGAAAATTATCGACCTTGATCAAAGCTTTGTGATGTCTGTTTAAACTTGAGTTTCATAAAAGCTCCAAAAACGGCCTGGCTTTGGCCTTATCAAAAAAGGGCATTCAATACCTTTTATACTGAAAAAAGTACTGTTCCTTGTTTTTTTTTTTTTGGTGGGTGGAAAATCATCAAATGACCCTCCCCGCTCTTGGGCAGAGCGAAGGGGAGTGTCAGACTTCTACTGACTAAAAACCGAACCCATGTTCCTTCTTTGCCCTTGCGCCGAGGCCACGTCATCTAGTACAAAAATCCGCGGCCCCGACGGGCAAAGTACTGTTCCTGAAGAAGAAAACAACAATAACGTTCTTACGATAGTGTGTGTCAATTTTAAATTATAATATTTTATACACTTTTGTAGTATTTTTATAACAATTTCAGGCGGACGAAGGTCACGGGGAAAACCTATTTTTTTAATATTTTTTATGAATAACACACACTCGCAACTGATATTATGATATTATGAGTATGACCTTTTTATTTTTGGTGGGTGGAAAATTATCAAATAACCCCCCCCCCCCCCCCGATCTTGGGTAGAGCGAAGGGGAGTGTCAGATTTCTACTGACTAAAAACCAAGCCATGTTCCTTCTTCGCCCTTGTGCCGAGGCCACGTCATCTCTGATAATCCGCAGCCCCGACGGGCGTCGGCCCTTGCGGGCCCTTTCTTGCTGGCATCTCTATGAGGCGCGCGTGGAACACGAACGCGCCGTCAACACGGTCTGTTGCCGTCATGAAGACGGCCGGACGGCGAGCTAGCCCATTACTCACCGTCCACAGGCCCGCGTCTACGGTGACCGGAAGCCATCACGTGGCCCCAGACGCCCGGAGCGCCTCCCGCGGTAGCTGGGACGAGAGGTTCTCTCCCTCTCTCTTTCCGCCACCTCCTTCGCTAGCATCACTGCTTCGCAGATGGAGGCGACGGCCGGCGTCCCATTCCTCCTCGCCCCGGACCATGGCTTACACCAGGGCCGGACGCGAGAGGTCCCGCCGATCGCCGCTACGAGAGCACGACGGGGCTCCGCCCAAGCAGGGCACACCTCCACAGTGTGCTCCACCGTGTCCTCCGGTCGATCCTCGCAGTGGAAGCATCCGGGCGTTTCCTCCCGCCTGATTCGGTACAGGTACCTCCCGAAACATCCGTGTCCGGTGAGGACCTGCGTCAGACGGAAGGTGAGGGCGCCGTGGCTGGGTTTCTTAGTCTTCTTTTGCTTTAACCGTAAGAGCAAAAAAAAGTGACTTTTCGAACCCCAAAACTAAAAAACGTCGTTCCAATTTTCAAAGGTTCAGTTAAGATGGCGGCCACCTCTTAACCCAACCTCTTCCAAAATAAACATCCACATTACCCTTATTGCCGCGAAAAGAGGTCCAACCCAAACGTTATAAAAATTTCAGGCTACAATCAGCGCGGTCCTTCACGGGGCGATGACGTGTTTACTTTAATCATTCGGGTTCGTCCCTCGTTGTGTATTCAATCCCATCTAGCCGGACTAGGGTTGCTAGATCGAGTTTTTGATTTTTCCCCTAATTCCTCAAAATGAATCTTTTTTTTTCATTAAAATGATAGTTTTACCATTTTTTTTCCATAGGTATTCGTTTTTAGTATGTAGTGAAACGGATGTTAACATATAAAGGTATATTAATTCATAAAATGTACCACTACTGGGTATCGAATTTTGTGCCTGTGTATGTATTTTCATGGCAGTTCCTGTTTACGCATAACACCACGCAATCAGCACATAATTAACTATAATGCGTATCCAAGTTATTATTATTCTTTTACTGGAAATATCTCTCGATATCCTCAACTTTACCAATAATCTAAGTATCGTTATATCTACACTTTTTCTACAACAATTTCATTTAAGTACCCCAGAAAGATTAATTCCCCTGAAAAGGGGAAAGAAGCCCAATCTACCAACACTGATTTGGACGGCGCGAGATTGCTTCATACACATAGTAAAACTGTGGTAAAACATTACTACAGGTGGCGAAGGTTCCACGAAAAAATCTAGCTGGCACGTTGGATGATGACTTTAAAATTCTGAAGTGTAAATTCAAATTCAACCGTTAAAGGAATTTGCTTTTTTTCATTAAACCATTTTACCAGATACTACAACTTTTTGAGATGACCTTGCCCAATTACAAAAACAAGGTCTTTTAGAACAAAAATTGATATGTTATTGTGTTTTCGAAGACGGGCACCTCCTGCACGATAACACCATGCCATCGAAATCAAACCTGAAACAAAACATGTAGGGTAAAGTCTCAGAACATCATAAAATATCTTAACGCCTTGTTATACTCGAATGTTCAAACAAAAGTGTATCTTATACTTAATACACAAACTTTGCTCGACATGGACGTCGAACCAAGGCTCTCAAAAATCATTACAAAAATAAATCTAGTTGGATTATTGTAGGAGAAACAATGCTACGAGTATTATGTACGAAACCAGAGTTCACCTTGATTAGACGTTAATCTAGTTTATCCGTAATTAGCTAATGATAATCTCTCTCTCTATTTAGACTATCACTACTCAGAATAAGTTATTCCTAACGGATAATTGTAATATTATGTTATTGCTTTCTTTTATCTTTAACATAATTTGTGTTACTTGCACTAGAGGGAATATTTTTCTCTTTTTACCCGACTGCGGAGAAGCCCAAAAGGAGGGTTATTCACAAAGCACGCTGACACGTAATTAATGTTCTCATTATTTACAAGACTGGTCTGAGTAACAATAGAATAAGTAGGAAAAACTTTAGTTTACTCTCGTATTTTTTTTTAATTTTTGGTACTTTATGTGATACCTACACTTATTGAAAAAAATACACGATCGCAAGATCGCATTAGTATATTTTTACAACAATATTTAGCCGCCATTTTGGTCTTGCGTTGTGTCAATCAAAATGGTCACTAACCTAAGTACCCACAAATCAAGCCCATAAAACTCGTCTCAAGACTTGATTTGATCAAAGTTTTTATAGAAGTCATCGTCCAACAAATCTGAGTATGAAAGTTTAGTCATAACTCAATGCAATAACTAGAAAAGTTAGTCTATCTACTCAAGTATAACTTTATAGACGGTTGGTTTAGATCTGAACTTGATTTGGACTAACACTGACTCCAAACTAGTCAGACGGAGTAACTTTTGGACACAACTTTTATGTTCTGAACCTAGATGGTCTAAGTGTGAATCGCAAGTCTATCGAAATAATTGGTAAAGGAGTTGGTAAATGTTTTTCGAAGGAGTTCTATTTTGGAAATTAGTTTAAGTGAAAAATTTCATGTTTCTAAGTAATCGAACATTAACTTTCGTTTACTTAGTAATAGTTATTTTGTATAAGTAAATGAAAATCAATTTAAATTAGTATAAGTAAACTTTGATTCAATGATCAACTTGAGCGAAGTATCTAACTACAAGAAAATGTTATCACTAAGTAGTTTGTTTACATAACAGAGTTTCGCAAAAGTATAAGATCTGCCTCCACCCAAAAAATAGTTTATTCTATTATCGGCCACACCACGACCGCATCTTCGGCAGGCGGGCAGTTCGGCACATAATCAACCCCACTAGATACTTATCCCGACAGAAATAGAGACAACGCACAAAACTTGTTACCTTAACAAGTCCATCCTCGTTCGAACTTCGTCCTAATTTAATGTACCGTAGTTTGTGATACAATGGCGTTTTTATCCTTCACGTATATTTTGGCAAGTGTATAGCGAGCGAGAGAAGTGGATTACATCTCAGTCTAGATCGGTCGGTTGCGGGGCGCGCACGTAATATACATAGTTATAGTGTCATAGCCAACGTGTCATATCGACGTGACACTGACGTGAGTGACGTGAAGTGACGTTAACCGAATGCGCGTGACACGCCGGTGCGTCCGCCATGACGGTCACGTGGCTCCCAGTGAAATGACAGTTACGAACGTATTTTGAATTTCAAATTAGGAGTGCATTAATTAGCCGCGTTTATGTAAGCCAGTTTTCGAATTTGTGGATTTAATAATGGCGGGGAAGTTTAATTTTGTTACTGTCAAGTCTTAACCTATAAAGATTATGTCAGTTCTTACAGTTCGTTGTTAAACAAGTCGCAAATTAAAGTTCTGAACGTAGACTATTCGTTTTTAAGTAAACAATACATTTTGACTCAAATGTTTTGCATGAAAGTTTTAAAGGTGACCTAACTTTTTTTTAAATGTCTGAATAAAACAAAAGTAATGAATAGCCAATCCGGAATGGAATCGACTATCGATTGGTGCTTAAAATAGTTCTTAGTCCCACGTTTGAAGGGTTGTTGTAGAGATTTCTATGGACTTTATTTTCCGATCAACTTTATTAATTAATGATGACGTAAATATTATTGATGTTATGACACGTGCTAAAACAGTTTCTGACGTTTATGAAAGCAATACTTACTTGAAGTTTGTAGTAGCCATACTGAAAAACTTATTGTTCGTTTTCAATAACACTGAGCGACGTCGTAATGAATGCCTACTAATTAACACTAACATCCGAGGTGTAGTTTTACTAGGCCATAGTTTAGGTATTACCTAGTCTTAGTCACCTTCTAAGAACAATAAAAAGAACACGTGTATAACACCAGAGACTATTTAAATTGAAACAAATAAAAGTTTACAACGTTAACTTACATTACGGGCAGTTAACGGCAAAAAAGCAGTATTTCACTTTGAAACTTTTAATTTGCGGCAGATAAATAAACATGACCGTTCTCTAGGGGCGATGTAAAAACGCCGTTTAGTGGGTAGTCGGCACACTGCGGTATTCCGAGATAACTGGGTCAGTTCTGCAGACTGAGCGGCGCCTGGACTATTGACTAGTCGCCGTAGTGCGGGGAATGCGAGAAAAATAACAATAAACCAAAGTTACATCACTAAAATTCCGGAATTTAGTCGAAGATTTATGTGGGAGAGTTAGTTCTTGTCTTGACTTCGACTTTGATTGAGGCTACATTAGTTTTAAAGCGCTAAATATAGTTTGAAATTAAGCTAAAGCATTTGAAACATTCCATAAACAAATGGAAACGGAAGACATGTTTGTAAATGATAGATGGCGCCACCAGTTGGTTTTAGTGACCAATGAAAAAATTAAATATAAAAAAATGGACCATCATGGACTTTGACTTGTTTTCTACCGGGAATTAAAATAATTGACAATCAATGTTATGATCGTCACGGTACTTTAACAGAAAAAAAACACTTTTATTTATATTTTTGTCCGTCAGTTTGTCAGTTTGTTTCGCCTAATCTCCGGTACGGCTGCACGCATTTTGACGTGAATTTTACCGGCAGATAGTTGGTGTTTTGGGAGTAACTTAAAAACTACTTTTATTTTAGAGGCAGCCCCCGCACGAAGATCGCGGCCAAAACCAGTCAAAAAAAAAATGTAGCAATCAGACGAGAACTGGATGAAAAGAGGTCGTTAATAATAAAAGCTTTTCCCAATGTTACAATAAAAGGCAATACTATACACAGGTTTATTATTAGCCAAGAACCAGTAGAGCTAACAAGACATTTGAGTGATATCGGCAGTGATATAGGAAAGACATCGCGGCGCCGCCATTATCGAGCGATATGCTTCATAGAACAACAAACGATGCAAACAGTAAAGAAAACACGAGATTTATACTATTAGCCTTCTCTTCTTCAAATAATTTTCTTCTCGAATGTCATCATCTTGTTGTTCATTTGCATAACAACACGCCTGTAAACCCCGGGGAACAAGGCAAAGGTGTAGGTACTCATTAGTACGGTCCGCATCAGAAGTATATTAACATTACTCAAAGTTTCAAAGCTGTTTTTAATCTATTGCATAGATTCTATCGCGGGCCTTGAGTTGAGCGTGGAGAGCGAATCCAGAGATTTCCTAACAAAAATATTCAGTGTCAAGTTTAAGGGTTGCTATGGTTACGGAAAATAACGAGTCCCTATAATGCCCGTCACAGTAATGCACATACCAGCAATGCACGACATGACAATGTACAACATTGGAATTCAAAACACTTACATTCCTATGTCGCGCGTTCTCGTGTCGTGCATTCCTGTGTTGGGCATTGCTGGTTCACGTTATGACACTTACGTCAGGCTGTCAATACTTTTTCTTTTAAATTTTCTGTCATAGAGTTTCTTACTAGCTTAGTTAGTTTAAGAAGGTTAGTTTTGATTTAAATAATGTACATCGCGCGAAATTCGAAGATCAAACTCTTAATATCGTTATTTTTGTTCAAATTTTTTGAATGAATAATTATTTTGGTGTGTAAGTACACTATTAATACCTAATTATTTATACCTATTATTGCATAAGTTGATAAAAAATGCTATGCAATAGCTTTACCACGGCAGTCTCCGAGTGCCACATTTAGTTTTTTTAAATAAAAACTTGTTAGATATTACTCGTTACTACATGTTATTGGAGTGCAACGAATAGTCGTCGATTTAACGAATAATCTTCTGAAACCTTAAAAATAATAGCTAGAGTCCTGTACATAAAAGAATTAAAATTCCGAAATGTTCAGCTACTTCTGATGCTGACCGTACAGCCACATTTTGCCAGTTATGTTTAAGTCAGGGACCGAAAGCGGTTACGGTTATAGGTTAAGATACCTCAAAACATACCGGTACCGGTTTAAAATAAAGGTTGAGCTATACCGGTACCTTTATAAATAAAGGTTACGGTGAACCGTTATTTAACCCTTACACGATTTCGGCACCAAAATGCATGCGAACGGGGCGCGGCGCGCGTACGCGCGGTGAAAAACGTTAGTACTTGTGTATTTTGTAGTATAAAATACAATCGGCAAGTGAAAACAGACCGAGTGGCGAGGCGGTGCGTTAAAGAAAACCCCTATTTATTAAGGTTTAGGTACCGCTACCGGTACATTAATAACGGTTATGGTACTTCTACCGAAATATACCGGTATGCATTACCAACCTCAAAATTTCGCTACCGAAAAAATAACGATATCGAAATATTTCGGTAACCCTTATTTAACGGTATGACGTCATACCGAAATTTAAAGGTACCGTTATTTTTGGGTAACTCAGTCCCTGGTTTAAGTCCCATGTAACAGAGGGCGAGCCTAATTTTTCCATCAACCGGACAATAATCTAGACTGGCTACTACTGAGAAATTCCTGATGGAAAAAACCCAATAAATAACACTTTGCCTGACCTGGAAGCAAACCCTGCACCGTTCGTTTATTATTAAAACTAGCTTTTGCCAGCGGCTTCTCCCGCGTGGAAGTGACGATTTTCCATACAAACTTTCATCCCTTATTAAACTCCCTTAGGGTTGAATTTCGAAAAATCTTTCCTTATTCCGTGTCTACATTATAAAGGGAACCTCTGTGCAAAATTTCAGCTTTCTAGGTTCAAGCGTTTGGGCTGGGCGTTGATGAGTCAGTCAGTCAGTCAGTCAGGACTTCTCTTTTTATTTACATAGATATAAAGTCTAAATTAATATCACAAGCCTAATTTTCTTTTCGTATATCACCATCTTGTTGTTCATGTATTATTTAAATAAAGCCTTTGGGTAAAAAGTCTCTGTTGATGAAACATATTGGGCTAAGCTTCAAAGCTAACATAAAGCTAACGTTGGATATTTCATTTGTTTATTAGTGACTGTGGTATTACTAACTCTCTTTATGTTGATCCCTGTTTCAATATTCGTTTATTTTTGTTATTATTCTCTCCCTGGTAGTTGTCTTTTGTTTTTGTTTTCTCATAGGGAAAATTCTACAAGTCATTGTTTTTTTAATAGTTTTTCTGTGATTGCCCCTTCAAATCCAAGTCATATTTATCTTCCTAGCCCGCTACGTTGTTGTCGGCTTCGGATGCAGCAAAGTCAAGATTTCTGTACAGTCATAATGGTTTCAAAATATTTTCAAATTCTTCGCCCTAAACTTTCCTAAACTAAGTTATGGCTGTTTTCCAATCTAACCTGACGAAGGTAAATACCAATTTGTAACCGAACCCCCAAAATGTTTTCAATATACGCAACAATTCCCGCACAAAACTTAAACATGTTTATTGTTTGAATATAACTATAAAAAGATTCTTTGCTTAGTCCAGGGCAGAATTGGTTCCTCAAGAGAGTTAAGCTCCATAAACTAAGCGACTACCACTGTCACCTAGAGATACGCCTTAGTGCTTTCCAAGTATTAACAAAAAACATTAACTTTCTTTATCGTAGTATATTTTTGCCACTTTTCGTAATAAGAGGCATAATAGAAATTAAGCTCTGACTTTCCTTCTATTATAGAATGAGAAAAAGACATTGACGGACACCTGTATTTTGAAAGGAAATGTTGACTAAACTTCAACCACAATGGATAGAAAACAAGTTACTTCTATAATCCTAAGGAAAATTGTTTTTTAATAGTTTTATTATTTTCCGGCTGACTGTATGAAGAAATCAAAGTAAATAGAGCATGACTTATGAACTGTCCTGCTAGCTAGACAAACTGGCGCCTCTGTTATTGAATTCCATAAAATTGCCAAGTACCTACTCAAGCGTATTTCATAAAACTGCGGGAATCGACTCCTGTAAATGCAAATGAACCGGTAATAAGAGAACAGAAATTGATTATTGAATCAATCAAAATAATGGCTTACCCTAGATAATGATCAGCTACTTAATCAGCATCATCCTCTTACCCCTATTCCAATTCATTTGACTTATTGTTTCTTCCATACGTTACCTATTACCTTTACATTACCTATAAACTCGTCATGCCATCAGGCACCTCCTTTCTTGCCGTATCATCCTTTGCACAGTCCATCCATCGTTTCATTGGTTAGCTTCTTAATATAGTTTACTTATTACATCACAGGAGCTTCATAACAAAAACTTCCAAAACGAGACTAACACTACCCAGATGCAGCCTTACGAAATTAAAAAGTGCATCTACCTTTCCTTGCGTTGTTGATTGATCATTACGAGCTGCAAACAATGTTTCACATACAAACCAAAAAGAAAATATTTTCAAATTACATAAGGAAGCTTTGCCACCAAAAACATCTTCCTAGCTAAAACATTCATTCACATTGCGGACGGTAGTTACTTTAGTTAGTCAATCGACGATGACGTGAACATTTTCGAGGTTACCTGAGAATGCTTCAGAAGTCACTTTACTAGATGAATTTGTCATGTCAAATGTATTTGTAATCCGATAGAAATAGAGTTCAAAATGCAAATTCACTAGATTTAACACCTTTTCTTATAACGCAACCAAAATGGACCACAAACGACCAAGTATTTTAAATTAATTGAATATCTTGCAATGGCCTATTTCCAACAAATCTACAATCGCAGCAGCCTTAACAAATCGACTCCTTACATAACAAGCGCCATACAATTCTTCGGTTACGGAAACTAGGCTTCCAGACAACGGGGTCAGATTGGGAGACGAGACGACGCCATCGGTATCGATGTGAACAGCTGATGCTCCAAGATTTCAGTAACAAGAGAGCGAAGCCGGCCCGCGTGCACGCGGATTCCGAACGAATTTACGCGCTACCGAATATCCGGATTTTTTTTTTTATTCGGGAAGTGTTTTGAAAGTAGAACCTTCGAATGATTTGACGGTTGGACTTTCCGTTTGATATAGTTTTGGTTTAACTTGAGTGTCGGTTTCGTGTGTGTTAGGTGCGTTAGTTTTTTTTTTGGTATTTAATGCCGGTAATGGTCTATTTGAAACAAATCCTTTGAGTTTTATTAGGTTTGCGTGTATCAGCTCTGTCTTTGATCTTGTTTTCCATTATCATGATCTCTATGAAGTGTTAATTATTTTGTGCTATCATTAGAATTAGTTTCGTAAAGTTTCAAATGTTGGGGAACAGGACTATTTAATAAAAAGAAAGACAAATATAATTTAGTATCTACTTGACGTTAGGGCTGCAATAATCGCTGGTAAGCTTGAGCTTGATTACATACTTCAAACTTTATTACTTAAACTTCATATAAAGTGTGTTTCACATGATGAGGTTATTTTTGTGATTATCTTAAAACCAAAGTCCAATTAAGTGCCAAGAGAACGCAAGATTTTTAATTAAAATTTAATTGAGGAAAATAATGCCTTTTGGTTTAGTCTTCATGTGAAATATTGAACTTTTGTATCTACCCATTTCTTTAGAATGATTGGCAGAATTCTGTATTTTCACTTGAGCACTTGATTTTTCCATGAAAGGAACCAAAAAGAGTTCCTTTCACGAAAAATAAAGTCAACATGATTTGATTTCTTGACGTAATATGACGGCATTCTTTATTTATTTTCTTTACCTTAATATCAAACAGGTAAAATCCAATCTATTTTGGCTTAATCTGTCAACAATTTCGACATGTGACTGTGCTTTGTGAGTTTTTCTTGAAAAGAAGCCTTTTCATTCAACACTTCATAGGATTTCCGACTTTATGTACGGGTGGTTGGCAACTAGTTTTGCTTGGAGTGTTCTGTCTCATATTTTTTGCGTAGAATTCAATGTGGTTTATAGACTTACATACCTACTTCACTTTTGATTTCATTTCTAATAACATGTTTTTTGTCTTCGCGTCAAAGAGCAATACAACCATGATTATAGTCTTTGTAAACATAACATTAGATCACGCCTGTAATTCCCGAAGGGTAAGGCAGAGATGTACCTAATTTTACATCCATATTTCACCATGTTTGAGTGTAGAAGGAGGCGCTCCTATTGCTACTGAGAATTGCCCACTTTGTGGACACAGGACTCTCTAGAGAAGGGTATTCTACTATAGTAGAATATATAATTTTAATATATATTCCCCGGAACAGCGTTAATGTCCTAATAATAATCGATCCCACTCAACTACAAGAGGTATCAATAGAGTCACTACATTCTATTTACAACATTATAAAAGCCATAAACAAGTAACGCAACGCATTGAAGTTCTGTAAAACTGACTATAGCAAGGGTTTCATTAATCTTTCAGTCCCAAATGGCACATGTAAAAAAGTTTCTCAAATGATACGAGTCGATCTAGTCTATTATAAAGAAAGAAAAAGTATTTATTTCACTCATCATCTTCCTCACTTGTCCCATATTACTTAGAGTCGGCACATCACTTTCATTCTCCCCTGCCCAAGTTTTTTTTTTTTGTTATTGTAAATGGGCTTGCTCTTGACTTCAATCTTGCCCTAAGGGCAGAGATGATGAAGTTATTGTATTTATTTGAGAAAAAAAAAACAAATAAAATAAGACGTGGATTCAACTAAATTGGTCATGTACGAGGTCATAATGCTCTTTTTTTTTTTGAAGGGCGTGGTATCATCAAATGACTCTCCCTACCGCTATGGGTAGACTGGTAGAGAGTGTCAGACTTCTACTGACTAAAAATAAACCATGTTCTTTCTTAACCTTTTGTGTATCTCTTTCGAACAACGCAGCCCCAACGGGAGGTCATAATCCCCTATCTCAGCATGCGATCAATTGAGAAGCGATCTTCATTGTCATTCACAGCCTTAAAAACCATAAAATGTCTGACTTAACCTCTCCCACACACTTGCCTTCTTTCCAATTCACTCTCTTTACTCCAGTTAGTCTTAAAATAGTCTCAAATGCGTCAATCGTTGAGTGCAGATCAATCACTTTGCCAAATCTCCGGGAATTGGGGTCACGATACTTTTAATGTATTGATACCTGCGTAATAAAACCGTTGAACAAACTGAAATACCACATAAGTACATACGTATGTGTGGGGGAAGATTTGATTTTACAGATAGGCAAACGAGGATTCAGTTCTATTTATTTGCTAGGTCTATCTAGGTTATATAAATAGCAAAAATAAATTGAATGATACTGATGTGTTACTTTCGAGGATATTGAGAAAACCGGTGCCCTTTTATTTTTTGGTGGGTGGGAAATCATCAAACGACTCCTCTCGCTCTGGGCAAAGCGGAAGGGAGAAAGTCTTGAGTTCAAAACCAAACTCGCACCTCTGATTTTTCGGATTCATGTGCGAATTGTAAAATTGTCTAAGAGATATTTCACTACGGCTTGTAAAGCCATGTCAAAAACCCATGAGAATGTCATATAAAGCTGGTTATATCTTCAACATCATCATAATTTCAGCCGAAATACGTCCATTGCTGTACATAGGCCTCCCCCAAGTGTCGCCACATTGACCGGTCCCGTGCGTCTCGCATCCAATGGATTCCCGCGACCTCTCGTATCTTTAACATAAAACAACATAATAAGACGCCTGTTTCCTTCACGGGCTACACCTAGGATATACGACCTATAGGATAGACACGCACATATTTGTGTAAAAATAGCAATAAAAGAGAACCATTTCGTTATTAATTTCGTTCGATTTAGACCGATAAGGATTCGATTACTTACAGTCACAGATCGCGAAGATTAAAGATTGGCACAGATTTTACAAATAAGAGAAGATACATCCAGGATTTGATTTGTACGATTCCGGAGAAAATACTTGGCTTTATACGTAGAGTAACTGGAGACTTGTCAAGTAGGTACTTTGGATACCACCAGATAAGCGAGCTGTATACAATGGACAGCTAGTTTCATAATAATATTTTATTCACTGACAATTAGCAAGTGCATTTGTGTCAATTTATTTGAAATTATAGCTTTATGTATTTAGACTACTTCGTTGGTCTAGTAGTCACAAGCGCGACTGCTAAGCCCAGCCTCCTGGTCCTGGTGGTAGGTCCTGGGATCAATTCCCAGGTCGTGCAATGTGTTATTGGGTTTTTCCATCAGGGAATTTTTATGTGCATCCTCGGAGTCTAGATTTGTGCCTTGTTGATTGCAATAGGCTCGCCCCCTATTACATGAGACATAAACACAATTGGAGAAACGTGAGGGTACCTACAGCTAGTAGGTACACCTCTGCTAATGTTATCTAAAAGCTTCAATTTCAGTTCATTTTCCTGAATTTCTCCTGAATCCTCCAAGTTTCCATTTCCTGAGCTTGAATAGAGCACTAACACAAAAACCTAGCCTGTTTCACTAAAACACTACAACAGTTTAACGTCTACTAGGTTCATCTTCGGGTTAAGACAGCAAATTGAATATTAAACTACGTTGTCAATTTGTTATGCAGCGTTAAAACAACAGTTAAGCGCCTTACACTTTATCTATGTAGCACTGATGGAATACTAAATTGCCTTTCACATTTTAGTAGGCGCTTGGCCATTTTGAGCGACGTCGTCGGTGTCGAATAACCGAACTTAATTTACAATTTAATGGGCCATTATTACTGAAAAATGTTAATTGAATAATAAATTTAGATTCAGGTGGATATTAAAATAGACGAGACTTGTGCTTAATTGATTGGACAAAACAATAAAGGGAGTTTGTACCTACTTTGAATTTGTTTGAAAACTTTGATGGTCTTTGGCGTAAAGTGAATAATTACTTATATTGTTATAATCTAATTCATACCATACTCTACTTGAAATCTGTAATGTGGATTTAGGCGAAATGCATTTTTAAACTATTTTTGCATTTTTTTATTGGACAACCATGATCATTAGGTATTTGGTTCTTAGTTACTTATTCTGTTCGATTTGTTGGGATTTCCTTCAGGAATTTCTCAGTAGTTACAACAGAGTCTGGATTTATGTCTAGTTTTTTTTTTTTTTTTAATCTTTGCCCCACACTAGGATTTTCTCCTGTATCATGGGTGCGTTCACAAACATTTAAACTCACATACACAAATACACAGACCCGAAACAACTATCTGTAGGCCATACAAATATTTGTTTCGTGCCGGGATCGAACCCGCGACACGCAGCGCTGCAGTCCAATCGCTCAGCCACTGCGCCAACCGTGCCGTCAATAAGCAAGCGTCATTAAGCGTGCCGTTAATGGCAATAAGCTCGCCTCCTATTACAATGGGACTTAAAACATAGCACAGTGCACACCGTAGAACAGTGGTCGTACTATACCTAAGGTCTCCTCTGCTTAATTCTTCGGGTTTTACAGGCTTAGATGTTAGATAGCTACTTTTACTACACATCACTTTGTTAAATCCTACATCAGCCAATCACAGCTACAACTTCACAAGTCCTTTCTTAACACCCTAATGATACCTGCTTACACCCTTGTCAAACCTAACTCCCTACTACCCTCCCTTTTTCATTCATCTCCCTACCATTGATTCTCTCTTTGACATTGAAGTGCAAGCGGCCTGAATAGCTTTGTAGACCGCACTGTCTGAATAGCTGTCACGGACTGAAGTCTAAAATAGGACATAATTGTGTTGAAGCAGTTTGTATAATGTTACCTTGATCGACTTTGTATTTGCCTAGATGGACGCCAATGGAAAGAGTGTCTACTTTCACGTCGAAATAAAATTTCAAGTAGAATCAGTTGTCCGTAAATATGGAATTTAGGAGTCTTTTAAGAAAAAGGAAAGGCGGATTGAAGGCGGATATACTCTTTGTTTGAATTAAGTGTTTGGACACGTCTGCTTGATCATGTGTGTTAAAGGCTGTTAAATATTTTCGATATGACATGCTGGGGCATCTCTTGATTCTTTTCTTTTCCCCCTCTTCAACATTTGGCCAATCGGTGATGAGTGTAGGTCTTCCAAATGTCTCTCCTTGTGGCGGTATTGAATAATGTATCTCTTGATTATTAATCTGCAAGTCAAAGGCAGAAATGAAATAATTATATTACAGTAATTAGTTTAGGTTGGCACCAATGGTCCGGCAATCAAACGGTATACTTGTAGTTTAGGAACTATTGGACCTTTTTTTTTTTTTTTGGTGGGTGGAAAATCATCGAATGACCCCCCCCCCGCTCTTGGGCAGAGCGAAGGGGAGTGTCAGACTTCTACTGACTAAAAACCGAACCCATGTTCCTTCTTTGCCCTTGCGCCGAGGCCACGTAATCTAGTACATAATACCGCGGCCCCGACGGGCGTCGGCCCTTGCGGGCCCCTCCTTGCTGACATCTCTTTGAGGCGCGCGTGGAACACGAACGCGCCGCCGACACGGTCTGTTGCCGTCATGACGACGGCCGGACGGCGAGCTAGCCCATTACTCACCGTCCACAGGCCCGCGTCTACGGTGGCCGGAAGCCATCACGTGGCCCCCGACGCCCGGAGCGCCTTCCGCGCCTTCCGCGGCGGCTGGGACGTTGAGAGGATCGCTCCCTCTCTCGTTCCGCCACCTCCTTCGCTAGCATCACTGCTTCGCAGAAGGAGGCGACGGCGTCCCATTCCTCCTCGCCCCGGACCATGGCTTGCACCAGGGCCGGACGCGAGAGGTCACCGCCGCCGATCGCCGCTACGAGAACACGGCGGGGCTCCGCCCAAGCAGGGCACACCTCCACAGTGTGCTCCACCGTGTCCTCCGGTCGATCCTCGCAGTGGAAGCATCCGGGCGTTTCCTCCCGCCTGATTCGGTGCAGGTACCTCCCGAAACATCCGTGTCCGGTGAGGACCTGCGTCAGACGGAAGGTGAGGGCACCGTGGCTCCTCTCTAGCCACTCCTCAAAGAGGGGACTTACCGCCACTAGGAACTATTGGACCTAACATTTAAAACAAGCCATCCACCATTCCAGTCTTTTCAATGGTTTTAATTAGAAATTCGTCAATTTGAAACCTATCCCGCTGAAATGCGGTCGTAATCCGGTTCCCAGCACATCTAGCTGATGTAGTTTGAGGGGCTTAACGAGGGAATTAGCACGACAGGCGCAGGAATGTCAGTAATGCATTGATCTGGCGTAATTAATCTAGAGTAAGTGGAGTAGACCGTATTTGGGAGTATAGCAGATAGTGTCTAGTGAATGACATATAGTGCGATCAAATTATCTTGGCAGCTCTGAACATAGGCTTTGCGAAATTTTACGCATGTAAACATGGGAATAAAACTGTTATTTCCAGATAAACCAATACTTAAACGATCAGAATAGTAGATTGTATCATAAGGGAGCAAAATAATATTTTTACGGCGAGGGCGCTTTTTTGAATCCAGAACGAAGTGAGGGATTCTATAGTAGAATCCCGAACGTAGTGAGGGATTCTTTAGTAGAATCCTGAACGTAGCGAGGGATTCAAAGTACGTCGCCCGAGCCCAAAATATATTTTGCACCCGAGTAATACACTCGACTTTTCATCACCCTCTATGAGAAAATAAAAAGCATACTCATATTTTATTGTAATATTATTATTTAATAATAAAAATAGAGTGACGACACGCGTTTAAATCCATCAGACATATTAATTACGAATATGTGTCCAGTTTTACGTCCATATTAAGACAACACGTTACTAAACAACCTTCTACTCCATATTAAGAAATTGTCGTATGCCTTTAAATATTTCTCCCGGGATTTCGTGGGGATTAAGTTTTGTATGGCGTTATTAGCTTCTATTTTTATTGTTTCAGGAGTTAATGCACTATCACTTTCAGAACTAGACGTAGAGCTCATTTTTTTTGCACAAAATACAAAAAAGTCCGTACCGATTATTAGAACAGGGATGTAAATCGCGCGCTTTTGTTTTTTTTTTTTATTTAGTTACCGCGTCTCCTCGCACCGTACAGCCAACACATTACAATTTGCGTTCGATTTCACTGAACGATTCATGTTCTAAATTCAAATCTCATTACTGCCCGCTTAAAAGTCTAATGGAGAAAAGAGCTACTTTGCTCGCACTTATAGAGGAACAAAACGACACTTTTCGAATTGAAGGGATGAAAAATATCTAATTTAAACAGTGAGAAATACAAATAAAATAAATATCATAACACTTTTATACATTAGTTGTAACAAAATGACCTGCACGAAGTTCGGAGCTGCCAAGATAATTTGATCGCAGTGTACGTAGGTGGAAAAGATTTCTGATACGTTCTATGCCTCATTGGTCAAGTGGTCGAAAACACGATTGCCGATAAGGTCTTGAATTCGATACCCGGGCTATGTTATATTGATTTTTTCCATCTGGAGTTTCTCAATAGCAGTCACAAATTATGGGTAATACTTGAAGGTACTTTAGTTTATGTAATTATTTACATCATTACTGCTCTCAAAGCGGCATAGAAAAACATTGTGAGGAGGAAACAGCCGGACTCGGAACAACTATTCAAATATTTGATCTGTGCGGCAATCGAAACTGCGATACGCAGGGCAGTGGTCAATCGCTCATCCCCTGTGCCAACCGTGACGATAAAAATAATCGTCCAGCAGTAGGAGCATTATTTAAGATAATTGCTTTAGCATGATATTAAAGTTTATCTTTTTTCTTTCAATTAGAGTCCCTATCTACACAAAGTGAAGTTCTTTCTACTCTTCAATACTAATTAAACATTGATTTCCTATAAATTGCCAAATATATTGCTTAGGTTCACTGAATTGTACACGAACCTCTCATACTACAAATATTGGAATTTTTCAACGCTAAAAACTTCTAATAAGCTTTGAAGAGCGAGGCCGAAGAAATTTGAAGTATCTGGCTTTCTATCGGAAGGCGGAAAATGTTTGAGTCTTTCGGTCAAGTTTGTAGGTTGTTACAAATCGCTGTGACAATATAAAATTTAGCCGAGAAAGTCTATTGGATTTAAAATTATACACCTTAACACAATACACCCTACCCCGCCCCCCCCCCGCACCCTACCTTATATTTTGCCTGTTATGTTTGAGTCCCATTTAATAGGGGGCGATTCTACTGACATCAATCCACCCATTTAGACTCCGTGGCTGTTACGGAATAATTCCTAATGGAAAACTCAATAATACTTAGCTCGACTAGCGAATCGAACCCGAGACCTTTTGCTCAGCAGTCGCGCATGCGACTCCTCGACCAAGGCAACTTACAATCGGATTAACTTTTATTACAATCGGAGACCTTAAAATAGGGGGATCGGACAAAAAAAAACCGTCAGATAGATTTCCAAAAAATATTGACCACATATTTTTGATATTTTCACGTAAACAAAAAATGAATGAAAACGATACAAAAAAAATGAATGAAGACGATACAGTGCTTCGAAAACTCGTGTGATGCTAGTACATTTTGACTTTCAAGTGACGTTTCAAGCCCCACTCCATGATCTTTGACGCGTTTTATCACTGTCAATTTTTATTGATTTGATAAAACAAAAAACACGAATCCAATATTTTTTTCGATAATCTAAGTGACGGACTAAACAGAATCATACTTTTTGACACAGTCCGATCCCCTATTAAACAACATGGTACCGAAGAACTTGCTCTATTGGTACAGTAAGGAAGCACACCAAGCTACTTGAATTTGTCAAATGACCCCAATCAACCTTAAACCCAATGCTATATTAATAAAGTTGAAATCTATAGAAAAATAATTGTAGTAGTATAATTTATACCCTAGAATAAAAGTAGCAATCTCACAGACAATTCATATCTCGCTCGTTCGAGCTTAGCATTGATCTTAGCAACCATTTTGATTACCCGCAACCCTCTAAGCTCGTGTTAACCTTAAACACTAAGTAATTTTGTCTTGTACTGACATTTCGGTAATGTGTTTCTAGATAATTTTATAAATACCTAGTAATAGACTAAACAGAGAATCTTCCTACGCTTTTTCCCAAGATGAAGTAGCGTTCGCTTTTCAATTCAGTGTTCTCCATCGAGCGGCTGCCTTTTGTTTTTGGGTCTGCCTTCATAGCTATTCGAAATTACAGAGTTTTAGTTCTTGCAAATAAGAATTTAAAGTTCAAAATACGTATAAGTGAAACGACATAGTATTACAAAATAAAAGACTGATTCTTGCCAAAGAAACTTTGTCATAAAAGTGCTGTGAACTTTTTTAAAATGGCGATGGTAGTGTCGAGAAAATCAAAGTGTTGTATATGTTCGTTGTTCCTATTAGTGGCTATGGGCATAGTGTTGGCCGTGGTATCGACACTTGGACTGTTGGATAAGAAGAAGGAACATCACTATGCTTTGGCGGAGAAGTACAGTCAGACGTCTTCGCCTCAGATCGTGGAAGTTGGTCACGTAAGTAGAAAAATTTAAAGACAACTGAATTCTACAATTGTTGCTTTAAAAGTTGCTTTAAAAATTTATATGTTTTACCATTTATATGGTATCTATAGGTTAGTTTGACAACTTATTAAACATAAATAAGCGCTTCGTTATAATAATAATTAAGAAAACGTCTTTTTTAAGTGATATTGAAGATAAAAGGTATTGGAATGTAATTTTAATGACAGTGTGATAGTTGATGACCAAACAACTTATTTATTTTATTTTTAAGATACCATAAACAAAACATTGACGAACAACTAAATAAAATACATATCTAATGAAACTCAACGTATTGAAAATTTGTAATCATTCTTGATTAACACTGGTTTTAACACCTAATTAACTTTATACGTAATACAGCTGAGGCGAATAACACCAAATCACCCACAATAATAATAATAGTAATAAAATCAATATAATTATATATATCAATCCTCATAATAATAGTTAAGTTCCATTAAACCGTAAAACGGCGATAGTTGCGATAAATCGGTACAATTCGAACCGGAAAAGCCTTCCGTAAAACCGGCTCTTACCGAAATGACCGCACTTTTACGTTACAACGTTATTACATTTCACCAAATTACTTTGACCTGTCTCAGTTTAGTGTTAAAAAAGATTTATGGCTCCGAATTTATTGGCTACCTGTGACGTGACACTACTAAAGTGCCGACGAGGTATAAAATTAATGGCATTCGCATGTCTTTGCAAATGGTTGAGAAAAGATAGCCTATTCAATCTTGCCCTTTCTTTCGTTTATCCCTCACGTGCTCTGAGCGAGTTAATGGGATTTTAGATCCTTGAAATATTGAGGGGGCCGTGCAACTCCCTGAATTTGTTTAAATGTGGGGCTGAACGCATTTTCTGGAAGATCAGAAAACGATTTACGAGACGATTATACACGGTGGCACCACAATTTGCTGAACGAAATTAGTGGTGAACGAATTTGAAAATGACTGCCTCGTTTGTCTAGTGATCGCAAACGCGACTGCTGAACCGGAAGTCCTGGATTCGATTCCCAGGACGCTGACGAAATTGAAACCATATTAAAAATTGTTTGGCGTTAACCGGAAGAAACTGGATAGCCATGACACAAAACCTCCAAAACTGGAGAAATTTGAAGAGACCTACACTCAGCATTGGGTGGCCTAGAGCTGAAGTGCCAAAAAAGAGGGAGTGTCTCAGGGATTCCTGATGCATGTAGGTTTTATGCATTAGAGATTTATTTTTAGAAAGAAAAGTGCTAAAAGTTTAAAGTGTGAATATCGTTTTACATTTTCAAACGTTCGCGAATATCGACTTCAACACGCCTACACTACTCGATTTCACTCTAATTTGAAGTTCAAGGTTTTAATGAACTACCTACGCTATTTAAGGTATCAGCTTTGGTGAGTTTACTTCTAAACATACATACATGATTATTTCACCAAAGCGATAAATTATTCATTTATCATAAATATAAACACATACCAGTATTGCCTGAATATGTAGGTAGATGCAGGTATGGCTCATTTAGGGGAACATAGCGGGGTAGATACTACTGGGTACTTTGACAGTCGACCAATTTTTACCCTAATAGCCTGAATAATAAACTAGAAAAGATAGGACATAGTTATAGATAGTTGAATTTATAAAATCTAATGGACAAAATATAACTTCAAATTACCATCAGGTTTATGTCGTTATTTTTTTATGGTGGGTAGAAAATCATCAAATAAGTAACCCCTCCCACTCTTGGGCAGAGTAGAAGGGAGTGTCAGACTTCTACTGACTAAAAAACACCAATGTTCCTTGTTCGCCCTTGTGCCGAGGCCGCGGTATCCCTTTCGACAATCCGCAGCCTCGACGGGATCACGTTTAAGTCTCAAGGAACAATCCACTATAAGACCTTAGAAATCTAACTACGTCACTAATCCCGAAAGCACTAGAGACACTTTCTATGATTTGTAGGCCTATCCAAGAGGTATTTATGACACCTATTCCTAGACACAATCTAGTGGATAAGCCCCACTTCCAGGAACAAAATATTTTAACCCTACCGTGTCTTTACATCTTTGAGATCTGTAAATTTGTACGTAAATACCCGAATTTCTACACAAAAAGAGAAGACATCCAAAATGAAATTACTCTTAGACATAAAAATAGATTAAATATCCCTACATCCCGATTAAAAATGCATTCCTCAAGTACATATGTCATGTCGATAAAAATATATAATAAGTTACCTGAGGAAATAAGAAGTCTAATAGTAGTTTTTTATATGTACCTATTTGGTAGTGTGGACGTGATAGTAAGTAGATAGTGGGTTGAAGATGGTTGTTAGAAAAATAGTTTAGAAATGATTGAGTATTATAATGTCTCATACATGTGGTATTTTTCAAATAAAAAGGAACAAGTATTCGGGCGTTGGATTAGGATAAATCATAACTATTTCATAACTATTTTTCTAAATATGTCACTTTTGTAAAACCAATTAGCAAATTGGTTTTACAAAACACGTCTTTCACACGTGACATAATGATTGTGTTTTAAACATAGATGGGGCCGGTATTTCGTACCTTTTTCGTACTCTTAGAAGAAACAGCCAAAACAAACGCATAGGTCACTATCTGTTTTGAAGTCCATACATTGGTCAAATCATATTATTATAAGGACCATGAACCACTCAAATTTGAGTGGACATGTCCATTGCAAGTATTTGCCTGTGACCTATGTAAGTAGGTCGACGCATAACCCAGGGAGCTCAACAATAGACATAGTAATAGATACAATTATTTACTAAAGCCATTGGCACAATTTTTCAAAGTAAACCCAAATTATGTTGTCGAAAACAAATACATACTAAGTACAAAAATGCATTTAGTGAGATGAGTCCTAGAGTTCATTATTTACTGCTAGTATTTGCAATGATATATGAACTCAAAGACACCTTAATGTTCATTGCAGCCATAACGCAGAACACGAGCCAAAAGTGAGATTACATTTTCATCTTTTATTTTAGTACATTACTGTTGAACTACATAAATCAAAGGTGAATTTTTCTTTTACAAATTTTCACCTGCGTCATTCTAACTTAAAAACACATTTTTCAACTAGAAAATGTTCTCATGTGAGGCTATCAATTTTATTTACACGGCCCGCCTATTGTATGATTTTACACGGGGTGTCCTAAATCCGTTTAAGCTCTAATAAATCATGGTGTTGTAAAAATTAGCGTTATTTTTGCGTGGCAGGGCCATTGGTCATTATATGGGACGTTCTATTATCGCCAGGGTTGGATCGACCAGCAGGGTCGTTTTTCATTAAAAGCCGAATACGCGATAAAAGGGTTAACGTTTTGACCTTATGTAATAGAATGGGGGCGTGTAGGTGTGGCTTGGTGGCTGAAATCTTTTGTAAAATTAATGTTTTCTCGGCTTCTTTATTGTTAAACACCCATACCTGGATGAAACCAAAAATTACAGGAGAAATAATGACCTCTTTTTTCGTACCTATAAGTAATCTCAACAAAAACAAGGTGGTAATATTTAATCATTTTATGATTACTTGTTACGGCCAAAAAACACCAAATTCATAAAAATTTGAATATCCTAAAAACTCAAAGGACTTACCTACTCAGTTCCTTCGAGTATTTTGTTATTTAAATTTATATTCCCCGGAATTTTCATTACATTTATACCTATCAATGATTGAGCGTCATTGCTATCGGATCTCCCGTGCGGTTTTCCCACGGTTTTCCGATGTGAACCGTCGGAAAAAATATGTTTACCTCTACATACAGAAAATAAAACTGGTCGCATTCGGGAATTACTTTTAGTCCGGGCTTTTGGTGTCATGAAAATGGAGGTGAGTGAGACAAACTCACTTTTGGCCTCGCAGTATTTTTAATTAAAACATTTTGAACATCGACATTTTTGCGTCCTTTTATTGTATAGGTTTTCCGGTACGGTTAAGTTGCGTTGCGACGCTTTACCGAATTTGTTTGCATACTATTTCTTTATTGATACCAATTTATACTGTTATTATTATGGTACTGTTATTATTATTGCTAGCTCTAACATGGAATTGACTTGACTTATCCCATTCGCTAGGTCTATGTAGTTTCCGTGACGAACGGAAACAACTGAAGATCGCTCCTGCCACATGCATCGCACGAGGCTGTGCACGAAAAACACATTATTATAAAAAAAAAAACTTCAAAGAACACTTTAGCTTCAGTCGTCGGTGCCTTTTGTTAGTTTGATTCAGTTTTTCGCCACCGGTTTGTTTTTAAATGTTTTTAGGTGCCCTGGAATCTCGTCAATTGATTGCGATTGAGTGATGATGGGCTTACCTCAGGAAAACATATTGCCTGTTTTCCTGAGGTAGCCGCATCGACACCAAAAAAAAAAAAATTTTGAAAAATGGTCCAAAATTGACGGAGAAATTAGTGAACATACATGAAAAAACATAAACTCGATCATAAAACCACCACCATTTTTATAGTCGGTTAAAACTACTCAAAGGTTCAAATTCCAAATCAACTCATGTACCTACCTCCCACGCTAGGAATATATAGGTCACCAGCTAACTATAACATTTTCATGCCAAAACAAGACCTTATTTTGATCGTCAACAATTAGCGAGCATTTAATTAACACCGACAGACAATATCTAGACAGAACTACTAGCACAAAGCTTTAATGTTCTATCAGCTAACGAATGCCAGGGACCTATTCTCAAAGTGGTCGACAAATGTAGCATAAAGTCGTATGCGCTATTCAGAGTAAGAATTAATGTGCTGAACATTACCCGCTTTATTGTGTGTTAAAGCCTAGTTTATTGCGAGTGCCGTCTTGCTGCTCTGCTTTGTGCCTATTTATTTTATGTTATGAACAATGTGACAGTTAAGAAGTTAGGTTGTTCGTTTATGTTTTATGTTCACTTTATAATTTAATAAGTCGAGCGTAAGGCACGTTTGACTTATTAATATATGACGTTTAAATTATATTTTGCAAATATTTAACTTTATGATAAGAGTACGTCAGTCGTTATGTTTGTATCAAAATATTCAAAAGCTAGGAAAAACAATCGTTTTCACAGTTCACAATCCAATTCACAGTTTTTAAAACCTAATATTTAATAAAACAGTAAATCAGTCAGTCAGTCAAGAAGTGGTGAAGTGAGTCAGTCACTCTGAGCAGCTGAGTGCTAGATAAATTAAACATTTGTATTATTTTAATAACTAGCCTTTCTCGCCACCAAACTATAAAGTTAGAATTAATCGTAAGAACAAAAAAAAGTGTATGTTTGTGAACACTAGATAAACAAATAAAAACGTCTCTGTTATGACTACAAGTTATATCGGCAAGTAATAAAATTTTCGAGATGTTTCATGGCCAACTAATTAATTCCAAAACAACGATTGAGTAATAATGTATGTAGAATTGATCTACATTTCTACATAATTTCAGCAAAACACATCAAACACTCGCTATTATATCGCATGACATCAAAATAGGACCTTTCACACTTCAATTCTGACAAGCAGCAGTAATTAGATCGCGCTACCCGTGAATAGAACTTAGTAGTATTTCGACAAAGAGATATGCAGCTGAATAGAACGGGAGAGGGGGGGGGGGGCTGTAGTTCCACCGTAATGAATTTCGGCACTAGATGTCGCTAACGGCAAAGTGTCCACCGTATTCAGTTTTGTTTCAAATAAGGCTTTTCAATTTCAATAGAAAGTTTTGTTCTATTGAAAATGTACTATTTTTAGAGCATTTTATTTTCTGACTGCTTTGTTGGTCTGGTGGCTGCAAACGCGACTGCTGAGCTTGATTGGAGTCCTAGGTTGGATTCCCAGGTCGGCCTAAGTGTTTTTGGGTTTTTCTATCATAGACTTGCACCCGGTTGATGGCATTAGGCCCACCTAGGGGTGTACACATGTACTATTAGGTACCCCTCTGTATAACACTTCGGGAATTACAGGCGTGATGTTATAATATTGTTTAAGGCTGTCAATTTCAATAGAATTTTTTTGTTTATTGAAAATAAACTTTTCGTTTTCTGGTTCAACTCTTTGGTTACCTACTAAAAATATAATCAACAAAAACTTTTTCACTTTTTGGTGTTTTTGAAGTCGGTTGTTTTTTTTTGCAAGAAAAGGTTTTTATTTTTTCATTTTTAGTTTTAATATCCTATAGAAATATTTACTATACATTTAACATTCGACTAAGAAACCTAACATTCGACAAAACGTGCCTATGAGATTTGAGGGTTGCCCTCGAGTTCTCTGGAATTCCATCACCATCATCATCATCCTGGTTTCCATATCATAGTACGACTCTTAAAATATCTCCTTCACAATAAAAAAGAGTAATCAAATTTATTTCATAAACAACGAAGTTATTCGCGAACACACATTAATTAACGAAAAATGTTCATAAATAAATTAAGAAAAAAATCTTCATAAAATGAAAAGTACTAGATCGTAGTGATCGGTAGTACCGAGATCATTAATCTCGGCGTAATCGGTGTACATACATAGAAAAAAAAACATACCAATCGAATTGAGAACCTCCTCCTTTTGGGAAGTCGGTTAATAATAGAAAATCACGTTCAATTTGTTAAAAAATGAATTGCTTAACCATGTATTAAAGTGTTGGTGAAAGTTTTAATTTGTAGTTTTAAAACTAACACAACGGTTAATTTCAGCCAATTCTAGTTTGGAAATGTGGTTTGATTACAATCATTCGAAATTTTTACGTTTTGAACGAATGAAATTTAAAAAATGTTAATATTGATTTGAAATAATAGAACTTACTAATAACATAATATTAGGAATCAGAAGTAAAATACGTGAACAAAATAAACAATGTTTAATATCTTTTGAATTACACTTTTACAAAAATATCAAGACAAACATTTTAAACAATAATCAAATAGAAATAGCACTAGCAAATGGAATAATCAGTACACGATCAAAAACATAAACCAAAATTAGCGAAGCACACGATAATAGTCGGGTAGCAAGTCCTTTCCGAGCGCCGTCCAAGCAAAAAGTAACCGTTGCACCGCCGCTCGCCTCGTTTTATGAACTTCTGTCGGTTGCCGCACGTCGACCGGACGCTAACCGCACGGTTACTGGCTGATGTCGTGACTTTGAGCCAACACGGCCTCTCCTGACGCTCTGACGTCCTCGTCAGCTTCCAACAAGGCGGCTGAGTCTTCGCTGTCTCCTTGATAGCGTGTCTCACAACGCCAGTGGGGCGTGCTGGCACGGGGGAGTGCCACGCACAACTGCGCCTGTGGGGCGCGCTGGCACTGTGGAGTGCCGCACACAACTGCGCCTGTGGGGCGCGCTGGCACTGTGGAGTGCCGCACACAACTGCGCCTGTAGGGCGCGCTGGCACAGTGGAGCGACGCGCTTAACACGTCAGTAGCGCGCTGGCAGCCTGGAGCGACGCGCTTAACACGTCAGTAGCGCGCTGGCAGCCCGGAGCCACGCGCTGTACACGCCAGTAGGGCGCGCAGTCGGCCTGCAGCGAGGCGCTGGGCTTCAGCGAGGCGCTCGGCCTGCAGCGAGGCGCTCGGCCTGCAGCGAGGCGCTCGGCCTGCAGCGAGGCGCTCGGCCTGCAGCGACGCGCTCAGCAACGCCAGAAGGCGCGCTCGGCAACGCCAGTAGGGCGCGCAGTCGCCTTGCAGCGACGCGCTCAGCAACGCCAGTAAGGCGCGCTGGCACCCTGCAGTGACGTGCACGTTCACGGCGTCATTGTGGCAAAGCCCTGGCAACCACTGCTAAGGCCAAGCAGCGTTGCGTTGCGTCCATCCTTGTGTAATGGTTACTCTGCAAACAAACAAATTTACATCAGAATTTTGTTCCGCTCGATCACTCCTGACCAAACTTTAGTTCCATTGGGTGGCACCAAATTCGACTCTCATTAATTAAATCAAATGTACTGGAAATTATCGAAAATACAACACTCAACTACCTTGAGTCATATACCAAAGTCCTTCACACCAACCTTAAAAATTCTATTGCAATAAAAACTGCTGAAATCATCGAGTAAAACCTTTAACACCAAGACTCTCTAACCGAGTAGTACAACAAAAGAGTAATCTCATTCATTAAGGAACATTCAAGTCGAGAATCAAATTCAAAGAAACATTCACCAAACAAAACTTGTCAGACAAGAATACCAATAGAAACATAGGGATGTATAAGCACATTGTTAGCATATCACACAGACTTCTTCCACATCACTGTAGGCATAGGCTCCAAGTTTGCATACCCCTCAGATGTCGACTTCCACACACACTGTAGGCATAGGCTCCAAGTTTGCATACCCCTCAGATGTCGACTTCCACACACACTGTAGGCATAGGCTCCAAGTTTGCATACCCCTCAGATGTCGACTTCCACACACACTGTAGGCATAGGCTCCAAGTTTGCATACCCCTCAGATGTCGACTTCCACACACACTGTAGGCATAGGCTCCAAGTTTGCATACCCCTCAGTGGCTGTTGACATAGACACATTGTTAGCGTATCACACAGACTTTCACACACGCAGCTGAGGCCACGCGCTTGACCAAACCACACGTTCATAAGTAATGGTTACTATGCAAAGAGACAAATCTACGGCAGAACCTGACCAAACATCCATTAGGTCCCACTCTCGTTGATAAAATCAAACGCGGCTAAACTGGAAATTATCGAAAATACAACAATCAACCACCCTGGGTCATGTACCTACCATTGTCGTTCAGTCTTAAAAACATTATTGCGGCAAAAAAATGCCAGGTTCACAAAAATCATCGAGTAAAACCACAGATCACTAACTGACTAGTAAACAAGTCTATCTCCCGTGTGTATCACTATTTGACTTAACACTACGGTCTTTCCAGACCCTGACCTCAACCAGAGCTAAACGCACAACGCACAACATACAACAAACACACCCACTGTCTACTCGAGTTTCCTCAAAAACCTTCAATTTTAATCGGACTACGACTACACAATAATTATTGGTACTGTCTAACACAATACAGCCGATAGAATCTCTTGGCTTGCAACCACAACTTTACTTCATCAAAATCCTTATAAACATCAACTGATACGTAACTCATTGGCATCTTTCTTAGCCTATCATGTGTAATAAAAAGCAACTTCTATAATAAAGCAAAACTTACCAGACTTTACAGTGCACCTGTATACGGCCTACGTCTTCACACGAAAACAAGTCAACTGATCATATTGCGTAGGGGTTTGCATTTACGCAGACCATGATTATTCGAGTTTGATGTGCCAACAACTGCACTTTTTGGTTTCAATTATACGGAAAACGACTTTTGACTGTATTTTGTTTTGTTCATAATTGCGGCTTTTATTTGAGCATCAGATATCACAAATCACAACGTTGCCCCTCACCAGGAATTTCTCCTGTATCGTGGGTACCTTCACAAATATTTAAACTAACATACACAAGTACCCGACTTAAAAAAAAACTATCTGTAGGTCATACAGATACTTGTATTCATAACGTCATTATAGCACAGTGACCATATCGACTTCACGCGGACACAATGACCGAAATTCGTGTTTAAAATGAGTCCACGTGCTGTTATTGGTCAACCAATCGTTAAGCGACGTATTAGCACCACCATGTAAATAACCACCAATGCGTCCGAGGCATTGCCAATCACCCCAGTGACCTTATAAACACACACATAACATCACGCCTGCAATCCCCGAAGGGTTAGGCAGAGGTACCCAGTATACCCACATTTCGCCAGTTATGTTAAGACATAAGCTTAACCATGTAATAGGGGTGAGCCCATTGTCACCAACAGGGCACAAATCCAGAAAATAACACTTTGCCCGACCCGGGAATCGAACCCAGAACCTTCATGCTCATAGTCGCGTTTACGACTACTAAACCAACGAAATATTAAAATGGTTCGATCTTACTTGTATCAGGAACGAAAGTAAACCTGTCAATCCTGTCCGGAGCGTCGCCTCAACCGCGAGAGCGGTTACACAGGACTTCGCGTCCTCACGCGGCTCCTACGACGACGATCTCGTTCGCGCTTGGAACGGCGATCGGATCCCGAAACTTGCTATGTATACGTGACCTTCCACTCCACTTATGGTGGCTACGAGATCGCTTAGAACGCAAGGCACTAGTTTTTGAACGCGAACAACTCAATCTATCCATTGCTAACTACTACCCGCTTTTATCTAAAATTAAAAGCCTGAAAACTAGTTTTTAACTTGTGGGCGAAAAGAATCCACTATCCCACTTCTGATATTAGGAATCAGAAGTGAAATACGTGAACAAAATAAACAATGTTTAATATCTTTTGAATTACATTTTTACAAAAATATCAAGACAAACATTTTAAACAATAATCAAATAGAAATAGCACTAGCAAATGGAATAATCAGTACACGATCAAAAACATAAACCAAAATTAGCGAAGCACACGATAATAGTCGGGTAGCAAGTCCTTTCCGAGCGCCGTCCAAGCAAAAAGTGACCGTTGCACCGCCGCTCGCCTCGTTTTATGAACTTCTGTCGGTTGCCGCACGTCGACCGGACGCTAACCGCACGGTTACTGGCTGATGTCGTGACTTTGAGCCAACAATAATATAACATAACATCATGCCTGAAATGCCTGAAAATATAGACAGAGGTGGTACCCGTGGAAATATAAATATATCTATGGGTGTACCAAAATATAGTATCCACATTTTCCAGTTATCTTTAAATCCCATGTAATAAGAATAGGGAGCCAGCCTATTGCCATCAACTGGCCTCAGTTCCGTGGGTGCTACTGATAATTTTCTGATAAAAAAACCAATAACACTTTACCCGACCCGGGAATCAAACCCAGGACCTCATACCCAGCAGTCGCGCTTGCGGTGAACAAGGCAGTCCTACTTACTTTGGCTTAACAATTTCAATATACATACAATGTTTAAAGCCTTAGGGGTATATTCAAAAACGCAAGTTAAAAGAGACGTCGAAACGACAAAAAATTATATAGTAAAACAGTCGTTAATCAATACTTAACATTTTTAAATACACCCTTAATTCAGAGACACCAATTATGATATTACCAACCAAATCAATTTGAACCGTCATTTTCAGGAATTTACGTTTCAAAGGCAGTAAGTTTAAGGGTCAAGTTGAACTGGACGTTTAACCTTATCCTTTAGATTGCTCCGTTTTATATTTAGTGCATCGCTGCGCATGCGATCGGTTGCATGCGCGGACGCAGCTTTGACATTCCGGTTTACGTTTTTGTTTCTTCAATTTTACGTGAAAGGTTAATGATCTGTGAATTTTAAAAGTGTTGAGGTTACAGTTAATGATATCTTTAAACAGTTTTAAAGTGTTAATTAGAGATAAATTAACCACAGAATTTGCAAGCATATTTATTGTAAAATGATAATTATGTACCTAATTAAATTTATTTATTTCAGATGAATACAATGATATTGTTTTCATCTGAAATAAATAAATTGATTATATTATAATCCAAATAATACATACATAATATTAAATTCAAGTCAGTTTTCACGTTCATATACATAAAATTAATTAAATCCGCTTTATATAATACTACAAAACCAATGCTTACATACAATTTAATACATAATATTTTGATTTTATCGTGAATTATTAAATTTTCAACACCATGTACCAAAAAACCAGGCAGTGTTGCAATTTTAAAACTAAATGTTAATTATGTTTTTTTTTTTCTTTTTAAAGCAAAAAGTTTTAATTGATGTAAATTATTGTAATAGCCAATTAAATACTTGTTAAAAGCGATCTCATCAAACAGATCGTTTGTATTCCTATAACTTTTTCTAGAATCTAAAGTAAAGTAAGAAGTTTTAATTAGTAGTTAAAAGTTTTGATAATTTGACATCTCAGTGCATACTAATTATGAATTAATTGGTTCGACTTTCCCAGAAATATTTGAGCACTATCATTGGGAACATAATTTAAGTTGGAAGTTCTTTTGAAGCCTTGTGAAAATTTGTGAAAGTGTTTTTTCTGTGTATTTAGACATAAACACACGTATTTTATATTCGAATAGCATAATTTATTCCTAGGTTCAAAGACTTGTTATCTGAGCGAACTGTCTATACAACATTAGTTTTTGTTTATGCGAAACCTGAAACACGTGTCTAGTACTTTTATGTAAAGAATCCATGTACAAAATTTCAAAACTGTATCTTGAAAAATCACAAAGTTATAGGTCTGTTAAGTTACGTGGTTGTCCGTTCAAAAATATGCTTACCAAGTCACCGCGGGGCGCGGCGCGGCGGCGGCGGCGGGCGCGGGCCGTCCGCGCTACCACAGTCGCTAGGTGTCCAACTCGTATCCTTTTTTAAATAATTTTGGGACAAAATATAACATGGTATAAAAATTATTGGAATCGATTCAGTTACTGATTCTGAACAAACTATATTCAGGTTTCGCATATATACTAAAAATAATGTTGTATGTTTTTCATAATATTGAAAAAAAATAACCAAAATATCAAAATAACAATTGAATATTCAAAAACAGAATGTCGGCTGACAAAGCCATCGAAATAGAATCATTTACAGTAGGGGCCTTTATTGGATTGCCAATAAAGGTCTCAAGCTTGAACCAAAGACACGCACCTCTTTTTTTTTTTCATAATAAGCAGGAGGCGGATTCATTACGTATTATAATTATTACCTTCACTTAAGGTAAACAAAGATTTTAATTGACAGGAAATAATGTTCATTAATTCTACGAATACACTTGTTAAAGTAAACTCGGCTTATAGGTAGATCGTTCATCTAAGTCTTGGAATTCTATTTCGATTCAAAGGAGTAAGCTGTTTATAGTGCTTTTAAGCTATCAACAGAATTCTACTAATAGAACACCAAATCTCCTTTCAATTGAATGTGTTAATTGAAAGATCATTTTAGGATATATTTGTCGTTCAAAATCGTCTTAAAAACCGCTGCTATATTTGTCTTCAGAATATTATTGACTATACAGGTACTATAAATACAAGACATTGTCGACTAATTCAGTATTATGATTGAAAGAGAAACCTTAACTTGCTGATCTACTACTTCAATCTACACAGCAATCAGCTATTCCTGCTGAATATTATTTCTAACTTTTTTTCAAATAACCTCCCCCCTCCCCCGCTCTGCAGACTTCTACTTACTAAAAACCACCCATGTTCCTTCTTCGCCCTTGCGCCGAGGCCGCGGCATCTCTTTCGACAATCCGTAGCCCCGACGGGATATTATGTCTACCACTTAATGTGACGATAATGGGTTACGTGGCGCAGGTTAATTAATAAAACCACAACAAAAAAAATATATTTAAAAGAATTGGGTAATGAATACGAAAATAATCTCTAAGACTATTATAATTTATACAATATGTGCCAGTTAATTTATAAATAACTGTGGGGATTAACAACTCTACAGCAATGCGTATTTTTCTTTTAACGTCAAATAGACAGAAACATTTTTTCAAACTACTTTTCCATCCGTCCTTCTTTATTTGAAAGGCGATAAACCTAAGAAAGTGCTAGTATTATGATGTGTGTAAACGGTCAAATTGAACGGTCGATAAACTATCAGTCGATATGAGATCGGCGTTGGATCGAGTGCTAACGATTCTCGTGGTACAGGGTGCGTTCCAAGAATTGAAGCTGTATGGATCCCCGACTCAGGCTGAAGTGCAGTGTGTCAACACGTTTGAGGTAAGCGAATTTTATTTTATTTAGAACCTTCTTAGAAGCCCGATCGCACTATAAATTACAGAATCTATTAACACCAAACGTCAAATATTAAACTTTTGTGCCATCTTCAGAAGAATGACAGAAACAGAATGAGATTTTAAACACGTTTAACGACCACGTGGTCGTTAAACGTGTTTAAAATCTCATTCATTTCGTTATTTGTGGTGCAGGCGGTCTTTGGTCCTCTTTATTCCTTTTTTAAATTCGTGGATTTTAAACGTTCCTCTTTTGTTTTTTTTTTAATGTTCCATCGAACACAGTTTTTATTTTCAAAAACATCTCTTTATTTACCAATTTGACCGACTAGTTTCCATAGTATTGCAATAAATTCAGTGAATTCTATCAAATTGAAGCCACAGCCATGATATCTGTTCCACAGAGTTCACAGAAATGTACAATTTTCAACGTTTTGACAGGAATCCGGCGATGGAGACGAGATTGACATTGACAATTACTTGGTGATTACAAAAACTATAATTGAATGCTTTTCACCAAATGCTGTCACTAACACGGTGTGATTGTGAAGTCCTAATTAATTCGCCGTTCATTATTACCTTAATAATTATTATGATTATGTACTAACAAAATGATAGTTGCACTATCCTAACACACGTTCTATGTAATATTCAGGGAAACAAATTATTTTAGGTATAAAATATGAATCACCGATAAAATCTGACTATACAAAGTATGCTGTCAAAATAAAAAGATAATTACCTACCTACTATCAAAATACTTTTATAGAATTTTAATTGCACAACCCTCACCACAGCACATACCTACCACAGCAATAGCTTCAAAAACAACGAGAGATTCAACGTTACAATACAAAAAAATAAACTTGACTTGTTTTGACTGGAAACACGGAAACACTTCGTAAAACATCCTTAATTTGTTAACTAAAACCTTATTATACCTACCACTGATAGAATTGAAACAAATAGTACCATAGTCAATGCTCTCTCAGTAAAAAAGGCAGAACAATAGAAATAATTATCTTGGAGTCATCGACATCGTTTAAGACAAAGATGATCTTTATTGCAACGGGGAGATAATGCCACTAGTCCACTAACGCGGTCTCTGCAGTAATAAAACAAATTGCCCGCAAAATTGAAACTTGTTTACTTACACAAATGTGTTAAAATAGACGACCAAGGATTTATTTTATTGGCCCATAAGTACTTAAAAGCATTCCGAGATGCTTATTTTTAAATTGAATTTTGACAGTGATGAAACAATAATAATGAAAGAGAAAGTAAATTGATCCCCATCATTTTTTAATATTGGCATGTCTAACTATTAGGCTATACAAAAGCAAAGCAAACTAACTGAAAGAGTAACTCAAAATATACATAAGAGAGAGCTTTTCTTTATCATCTTTAAAAAGTGTAGTTCGGTAAAATACAGACAAAAAATTCTATCTGATATTATTATCCATTATATTACCTGCATCCATTTTGAATTATGAATCCATTGTTTAATAAAATCCATACTAATATTATAAATGCGAAAGTAACTCTGTCTGTCTGTCTGTCTGTTACTCTTTCACGCCTAAACGGCTGAACGGATTTTGATGAAATTTGGTACAGACATAGTTTGGAACTTGAGAAAGGACATAGGATAGTTTTTAATCTGCCGGAAGTCACTATTCCACGCGAACGAAGTCGTGGGCAAAAGCTAGTTGTTCCTCATAGATCCTCATAGATCATTCTCATCCCTCCATCTGGGATGAACATAGGGTTATGTCGATTTCTTATCAACTAAACCCCACGGTTCTTACTACTATACTATGAGTTGATAGAAGCAGATAGAGATAGTGATTATGAGATAAAGGCTACTGGCAGACAGTCGCACGGACGTGCGAACAGTGGAGGCCTAGTAATAGGTTCCCGTTTGATACTCATCGGGCACAGAACCCTACAAAACAAGTAATCCTCAATAACAAAAGAAGAAAAAACACTATCAAACATACCAACATAAAACAACTATCAACCAACACGGACACAGCCAGTATATCCACTTGACATGCCAGCGATCTAGATCAGATGATTTCTAACCCCAGTTGTACGTTGACACTGCCAAGCAAACAGCCATATCGTAAACAAACTCGGTAGTCGGTAGCGGGACATCAGATTGCAATCATATGGGGTGCGGACTTAGTGAGGGTAGCGGGGAAGGGAAATATAAGGACATTGATGATCAATATGTTACTATGAATTTGATACATGGTGCTAGGACCACCAGACCTAAAGATATAAAAAAGTCAATAGACGGCACGGTTGGCGCAGTGGCTGAGAGATTGGCCTGCTGCGCTGCGTGTCACGGGTTCGATCCCCGCACGGAACCAATATTTGTATGGCCTACTGATAGTTGTTTCGGGTCTGGGTGTGTTTGTGTATGTGACTTTAAATGTTTGTAAAAGCACCCACGACACAGGAGAAATTCCTAGTGTGAGGCAACGTAAAAAAAAAAAAAAAGAATTAATTAAAAACTATTTAGAATACTGGTTGTGCTTGTTGCAAACCATTTAACTTAAATTATATAGGATAATTTTATTGTACTTCGATTCAGAAATCGACATGTACAGGACATAATAATATACCTACATACATACATTCGTTAGGTAGACGATGATATTATAATAATAATAATCATATCCATTGTTATTCAGCACTGGAAATTCTGTTCTTATTAATATTTAGAAAATTCCCCAACCATATTGATGAGCAAACTTTTCATATTTCACAAAAGAAAAGAAAAAAAGGATAATTAATTCAAAACATTAAAGTCGTCTCGAAGTCTACAAATTGAAATTACTTTATCAAAACTATTCATATTAAAGTTTCTTCACACGTAATGTCAAAGCTTTAAAAAGTTTCAATGACACAATCCAATTTTTCAACTCGTGTAATGAAAAAAATCTTATAAATTAGAAGTAGGTAGGTAATGTGTCTTTTTAGTAATTTCTACACTTTTGTAATATTTTAAATTCATAGCAGCATTACCTTTTTTGCTCATAAAGATTTTAAAAGCGCCTTTTTGTTCAAGTGAACACGCGCTTTGATACCCCCTCGAAATCACTTCAAAGTTCTATTTTGTTGTTTTTGACCATGCATCAGACTGCCTCGTGGTCTAGTGGTCGCAAGCGTGACTTCTTTGCATGAGTTCCTTCGGGGATTACAGGCCTTTTTGTGGGGTGGTAAATCATCAAATAACCCCTCCCGCTCTTGGGGAGAGCGAAAGGGAGTGTCAGACTTCTACTGACTAAAAACCATCTATGTTCCTTCTTAGCCCTTTATTTCGAGGCCGCGGTATCTCTTGCAAACAACCCGCAGCCCCGACGGGCGTCGGCCCTTGCGCCCCTTACATGTTGCTGACATCTCTTTGAGGCGCGTGTGGAACACGACCGCGCCGTCGACACGGCCTGTCGTCGTCATAAGACGGACGGACTGCAAGCTAGCCCATTACTCACCGTCAGGAATTACAGGCCTGATGTTAAGAAAACAATCTTTTAAAGTCAACAAACTGACCACCGCGTCACGTTTCCCTTTCACCACAATCGCTTTCTAAATCGCACCCAAACCGCACCCTTAGCCTAGGTATCGATGTCGCATTGTCAAGTGAAACTGCATCATACTGTCGTGTTTACACTTTGCATTAGATATCAACTTCAGATAAACCACGGCTCCGATGCTGAATATTACAATACCAGTATGAAAGCAATAAAAATATGCACATTTTTCTGCTTCCTGAAAAATAATCTATATACTTATGAGAACCGGTGATGTCCTAGCCATCATTGGGCCTGTGAGTTGTATTTAGGCCTAAAATATTCTCAACTGACGCTTATACTCACTTATGCACTAATAGTTACCCAAAGGTCATCAAAAAAAACCTTTACTAGTCAACATATTAGCACCCGTACCGTATCTATTAACAGGTCTTCAGTGAAAGTCATTATTTAAGATACGGTTTTTATTCTAATAATTAAGGAGGGTGGGGACGCGGACAGTGTCCATACAAAATTCCCCGTGGTCCTATAGTAATTGCACGAAGTTGGAACAGACAATATTTTAAATGCTTAAGCGTCAGTTTTACGATGTTGACTAAATTCCGAAATGTAAAAGTAAATTAACGGACACTTAATCGTAGGTGGTGAAACAGGGCCCTAAACTTTGCTTTCTTTGACGGTTCTTACTTCGTTCGTTTAAATTCTTGTCTAATATATAAAATTATGTACTACAATTAATTACTTAAACTCAAATAATAACTTTAACTTGACTAGATACGGGTGTTCCAGTTTAATACCTACATTCAGAACATCCAAGACTTCCCACTCCCCCAAAGATTCGGTAATCAAAGCCCGACATATCCCAACATTGATAAGTACAAACTTCCTCGGAACCTTTGTTCGCGACACTTGTGCCGCTATCGTGCGCTAACGACCCTCGTGTTTGCAGAATAAGTAACTACGTACCTACTCCAGGACACAATAGTCAAAGCGGAATTCGCGTAATTCGTGTAACAAGACGCAGTCGCGTGAAATGGATGGATTTTTAGTTGCAAGTTTTAAACGGGTTTTTAATGAATGCAAGGAGTTTAAATGCAAGCTTTTTGAGGTACAATATGAATAAGAATGGATACATATGACTTGAACTACGTATAGACAAAACAAATGAAATAGGGATGATAGGAAAAAAACTATTAGCTGATTTATAGATCTATATTGACTTCAGACTCCTCCAAAGATTCGGTAATCAAAGCCCGACATATCCCAACATTGATAAGTACAAAGTTCCTCGGAACCTTTGTTCGCGACACTTGTGCCGCTATCGTGCGCTAACGACCCTCGTGTTTGCAGAATAAGTAACTACGTACCTACTCCAGGACACAATAGTCAAAGCGGAATTCGCGTAATTCGTGTAACAAGACGCAGTCGCGTGAAATGGATGGATTTTTAGTTGCAAGTTTTAAACGGGTTTATAATGAATGCGAATTTAAATGGAGGCTTGGATAGGCTACTTACAACATGATAAATAAAAATGGATAATATGGCTGCAATAACTAAAAGGAAAAATACTGGATCATAAAAAAATCTTTTTGCTGAATTATACATACCTACTGAAAAATGTATGGCTGCAGTTTGTACAGGTGCCAGCGCATCAAGCTACTGCAATCTGTCTTTATTTAATAGATTTTCAACTTTAACACTAACTACGTACCTACTTCAGGACACAATAGTCAAAGCAGAATTCGCGTTGTATGGATGGATTTTTAGTTGCAAGTTTTAAAGGGGTTTTTAATAAAATCTCCAATAACGGATGGAAAAAAATCCGGATGAAAGAAAAAACTTATTGCTGAATTGTATTATTATATTGAACAATGTATGGCTGCGGTTTGTACAGACCAGCACATCAAGCAACTACAATCTGTCTTTATTTAATAGATTTTAAATTTTATCACTAGATAATACCTACCTACTCCAGGACACAATAGTCAAAGCGGAATTCGCGTAATTTAGAAAAAACTGCATGATAGAAAAACCTTTTTTCTGAATAAAATTTTAAATAATTATTGAAAAATGTATGACTGCAGTTCGTATTTACAGATAATTTGCTATAGATAAAGGTACGATTAATAACAGAATAGCTTGAATAACCTAATATTACCTATATTATACCCACTTATGTTTTAAGTTAAACCACATTTATTATCACTAATAATAATATCCCTGTGTGTATCACAATAAACCCCTAACACCTAAACCAAAGCTTGAGCTTAACAAAAACATCAAACAATAACACCTATTCACCAGCTTTCTCAAACAAAACTCGCTAAAACCAAAGCATTAAACCGAACTGCATATTAATCATACAGTACTATTTACTAACATCTTAACCCTAGGAAATCCTACTGCATTAATTCAAAGATAAATCTCCATGTTTACTCTGTATACCCCGTCACTAATTGCGGGGTTAAAGCGTGAATATTTGAACACGCGAACACCCTGTCCTATGTAATCAGAATATTAGTGAAAGGAGGTGTCCACAAATGTGTACCAAACCATTGGTAACCTCAGAAATAGCTACCCTGATCCTGATGAGATTTGAATTTAAAATTTTTAGTAGCTCATCTGGGATTTACGTTCGAATAATAATTGATTTTGGGGTTGAAATTAAATTGGTTTTAAATGAAAGCTGAGTGTGCATAATTTGGGTTGAAGATCTAATTTTACTTCTTAAGGTTTCGGTAATATGACAGAGTTTTTGCACATCCTTACACCATTAGTAAATGGATCATTCCCTAGTTCTACTGCACAGTCCTACGATAGTAGGTACTAGTGGGAACAAAAATCCCATTAGTTCTATTATAAATTGTTTAATAGGAGCAGTACAACTAATGGGATTTTTTGATCCCACTAGTTCTACAATTTCATACCACGTTGAATCGTAGAACTAGTGGGAATGATCCACAACTAAACAATAATTTGCACGGACTAACGCCATGTTTATTCTCATCACCACTAAACCCACCACAGCATCAGTTAATGCTCTTTATTGTTAAATTACCTTAACAATCAGTTTCATCGCAGGTTGACCAGGAGGAAGGCGATTCTGAAGGGTCGGGCAGGTATGGTACCATACCGCCATTTCCACCACCACCGCCAGGATTAGATGGAGGTAATTGCTTTAGCTTTTTCTTCATATTCAGTAGTTTTGCGTGTAGATACAACAGTTCTGACTGTCATAGAAATTAAATATCTTGTTCTAATCCAAAATTAAACCTATATCCACCACTCCTAGTGGCACACTGACTTTGTGTACAATCTCTGGTTCCGTTGGTAATTTCAAAACAGAAATACAAGTACGTTGTCAAGAGACGTAAAAATACTGACGTGCTGTAATAATTACTTAATCATGCATTGAATCTAATAGGCAGTATTTATAGAAGGAACATCGACACTGAAGTGGTTCCCACGTATTTAGTACTTAATTTTAATTTTTTTTAAATTCTGAACCTGAAAAAAAAACAGCTGTTTTCTACAGAACTGCAGTCAAAAACAATGTATGGAACGGTGTCCCTTCCACCTTGAACTAAACATGGCTAGTTTTACTACGTGGTATCTAAAATATGTGTAAAAATGTTACTTATGGAAGGTGTCATTGAACACTCTAATTGCCCTTGTTAGGCACTCTTCAATCACGATGGACCGTTTCTAGAGGTCAATTGATCAATCAATTGCATGAGGAATGTCCCTTGTCTGTTTGATAGAAACAAAATAAAACCTTTTTCATTGATTTTGACAAGGTATTGTTGTTGTCTATGGAGAAAACATTTTAAATAATTTGTTTTATTTTATTTTCAGGCTATTCGTTACGACTGAAAGGCGAGAAAGGAGAACGTGGACCAAGGGCAAGATGTTTGACTAATTATATTTTTTAATTAAAATAAACCTAAATTTACAGCGGTAATATACTTTCGTCTCATGAATCCACATGACAAATACAAAATCAAGTATAAGTATTTTAGAAAGTGCTCAATCATTTTATGTAGGTATGTAAATAAATAATGTACCTAGGTCTTGTACATAAAATGAGTTTGGACATTTGTGACCGTTCATCTCACACTGTACCAAAATACTTTTGAACATTCAAAACATTCCTAGTTCAGCATTAAATTACGCATTTACACTGAAGCGACATTTTTCAGGGCGATTAACATTTTTCAAACAAAAGACGTATAGATTTAAAACGCCATTTAAATTCCGAAATGCCTCACAATTATAACCATTTATTATAAACAAATATGTGATCGGTAACACATAGCGGGTCGTTTTCATACAAAAGGTGGTCGACCATTGTTTGTTGTTCGATTTATAGCGCCCGTCCTGCTATAGAAATTGTATTTAGGTGTAGTATATAATATAGTGGACATGTGTGTATGAATATGACGAGTGTTATAGCAGAAATGTTAGTTAGTAATAGTGCTAAGAGTGTGAAATTGGTAGATTTCTTTGTAGGAAGTGTATCAATTATAATCAGTTCTGGTAGAGCTATTTTGTTGGGTTTATGACAGCAAACGTTTATTTCAATAAGGACATAACTGAAACTCCGGGCTTCGAAGAAATGTCTATTGGCTAATTTCATTAACCTGAAACGTGTCTGCTCTATACTTACCCTTCGGAGTCGTGGAGGGATAATTCATAATTCATGCAGACGTAAATAGCTTTTCACAAAGTACCAATCTCTAACTTATTTAATAATATATATTTCAAACCCGGATATTACGGGACTCCCTATATTTAGGCAACGTATCTCAAGTACCAAAAATAGCTCTACCTTCTCCGATAAGTCATTATAATACTCAGACCAACAAAAAAAGGAAGACGACGCGCCACGAACATCAAAAGTGAAGCCAACTTTTTATCTATGTGTGTAGACAATGTCTCGTGAAGTCGTGACGTTCTAGGAGAAATGCGTGTGGTTTTAGTGTAGGTGTGTGCGTGAGCTTGTATGTTTACTTGCTATAGGCGTGTGGTTTTGTGGCTTCACTGTTGGTGTTCGCGGCGCGCCGTCTTTCTTTTTTTCTTGGTCTGAGTTATAATAATGAATAAGCTTATAATACGTACGTATCAAATGTCAGATTAAAAATGTTAGTATGTGGTTTAGCAGAGTTGAGATACACAGGAAAAAGCTAGAGTAGTCTTCTCTTATTCTATATTTTCTAGCAAACACAACAAAATTTACAGCTTTGCAGAATCTGCAGGATTCGATTGAAATTTTAGCTCACATTATTTTAATATAGTTAGTTAGATAATAGTTTCTTCTGCTGTAGTTTTTTCTGTCTAAGACCTCGTACACACGAGTAGCACTTTGCTGTCAACAGATCCAACTTCAGCTTTCGACAGAAGCTACTTGGTTGGCGTTTGCTGTCCACGTGTCGACGGCAAACGCAGTTGCCTCTTTCTGTTTGACGCCTTAGGCCGCAAATTCAAAGAGGTGGGCGGTTACTATGCTCGCAGCACGCTACAACAATGCTGTCGACACGGTGGGCAGTAATTGGCGTGTTTAGTGCCACACACACAGCAGTTGCTTATGTCAACAGTAGCAGTTGTTTTTGTCGACAGTAGCAGTTGTTTCTGTCGACAGCTGAAGTTTGAAGTGATGCTCGTCTGTTTGACGCATAATAAGGAACAACAGCTTTCCTGTTGGAAGCAAATGCTTACCCACACACTGATTCTGCAATTACAAATAAATTCTGTCACTAAACTTCATTTCTACTCCATCGAAACAAAGCTCAAAGTTCAATGACAATATGATGTAAAGACCATTATATCACACTTAGCACCCTGTTTGGTTATCGTCACAACCCTTAACACGGCGTTCACACTCGACACACACTGTTACGCACCCCTAACTAACATGTTGAGGATGTATAAATATGTAATAATGTCAGTAGAGCAGGTTTATAGAGTGATAAATGCTATTATCTTCCATCAAAAATCGTATGTCGTTTCGACATGGGTGATGTAGGAACTTCACGTAGGCTTCAGCAGGCCGTTGTGTCGTACATTGCCACTGTGAGTGCACATAGGCACTACGGCACTACTTTACACAGTAGTACTTTGTAAAGTATCTCTATATTATTAAGATTGTATTATGTAACGTTTTTTTTATCCCATAACTAGAATATGTGGTCCAAAAATGCATAGTTTCGAAAATATTAAAACTCGATGAGTGTAGGTCTAAGTTTTATTGATAAATAGATAGGTACGAGTAATTCATTTTCATTCAAACCAATCATTCATATAAAAAGTTAAGAGCGACGTTGTCATATTCTTTCATTCCCGAGAGTTATGGCATAACAAAAACACCTTGTTTAGATATACGTAATAATATAATAATTATACCTAAGGCTATGTTACAATTTCAGAGTTGGTTTTTTCGAACCGGTACGGATAAATTGTGAACGACTGATATATGAAGTGTATTATTATATCAGTCGTGAATGATCAGCTAGAAAGATTTTCAAAGGGTGAAAAATTCCATAAGCTTCCATAAGATATCACACGTCCCTTCGGCGTACCCCGAAGCAACTCTACTAACAGAATGATATACGGCCATTATGTCACACTTAACGATGTGTTTGCTGATGTTCACGACCCAACGCTCTGTGTACGCACTTGAAACTGTTGCTTAACCTTAACTATAGTGCTAGGGGATGAATTTACTGTCCCTGGTATAAGTATGTTGGTAACTTTTCTTTCTTGTGTCAAAATAATGGATAGTTATAATAGTTGAAGATAGGAATTTAAATTAAATATCAAAATACTTGTGGACTGGAAAAATTACATCCAATACCTTTTTCTTCAACCATCGAAAATCAATCGAACAATTTTTTTTTTTACTAAGAAGAAAGATTCACTGTCATAAAAAGTTCAACATATTTGTTTTCTTAGGACATATTCTGGCCTTACTAATACTCATTTCCATATACAGGGTGCTCCAGGAGAATCAATAAGAGGTCCGCCGGGTCCACCTGGACCCCCGGGCCTACCAGGTCTGTCCGGCACTCCAGGTGTAGTCGCTGAGATATCTGGTTCTGGTGATGATGTAAGTATAACAACTATTATTATTATTATTAGCCTATATTGTCACACTGCATGGCAAACGCCTCCATTCGTTCCTTCTACTTTTCGCAATCTAGTACGATTGTAGGCCAGTCTAGTACTTCTGGGCCTGACGCACTGTCGTTTCCTGCTATAACAACATCCCATCCTCAGAACACACATTCAATTACAAGGAAATGTATCAGTAATGCTTCATTTGTTTGAAAAAATACAACTGTGGTATTGTCAATATGAAAGAAATAACTCCGCTTGATAAGTCTATTTCTTGCTGACATATGCGCGTAATTAGATTTTTAAATGCTACTACAACTCTCCTAAATTCAAAATCTTTCTGAAGTACTGAAGAGCTTTTTTTTTTTCTACGACTACTAGGTCCATTGTCCTCGTCAAAATCTTGTCTAGCCTATAAATAGCACAACGAACTGTGGTATCTGCAATACCACATTGTGAACATACGCTTGAAAATTAATTCCAAAATGCTATCATATTTCGGTGTGAATACGACTCATTTAGTTCGTTACGAGAACGTCTAAATAAGCCGTCGGTAATTTCCTATATGAACAGGATACAGCCATAGAGTAAAAACGTACAGAAGACCGACTGTACAACGAGGGAAAATACACGCACAGATAGACATGCGTCTACGAATTGACAGATCAAGTCAAGTCATAGATAGCTCTTTTGTGCACTAAGAGATCAGTATTTCTGAAAATGATGCAATGCTGATGCTTGTTTTGCTGACATTTGTTTGTGTTGCACTGATTTTCGCTCGTTGTAAAGAGTCAGTCTTCTGTGTTCTCTCTATTCTGCGACAAAGCCCTGCCCCCTGCCCATATCAAAGTCTAGACCGCAGAGTTCTCATTTAGCCTGCGGACATCACCTGCCTCCCGTCGTAAGCAAGCGTACGGAGTACCTTGGTTGTGGTGGAAGCCGTGGGCGATGGCGAACGAAAAATCTACTTCAGAATTTAATTCACGACACATAATATTATGTTATTCATTCTGTTCTGAATTCAGTTCTTAATATTAAATTTCCGAAATAATTCACCGATTCTAGTGTGTGCGATTGTAGTGTGTGTAAAGGAAATCGTTACATGTATGAATTAATCCAGTAATGATGAAGTAGTTATAAGCAATACCATTGGTAAATAACAGGAATCCGAGGAAAGAAACGAAACAGTTGACATAGCAAAATATAATATGATGGAGGCCTACTTATATCGACGTTATTTAATGCTATATTCGCTGTTCGCCTAGTTAGCTTAGGACAACTTAGATACATCGAAATAAAAGAAGAATAAAATTAGTAATCCGATTTGATCAATCATGCTTCTTTGCGTTTATATTTTTCACATATCCTAGGAAATCACAGCAATGTTATTCGGAGTATCGCTTGCACGAAATTATATTTCATCATCAGCATCTTTCTGCCCTTGCCCCATTGTATTTGGGGACAGACGTATCGGCACCATTTACTTCTTTGTCTTTCATATATATTGCCCCAAAAATTTTCTTCTTCGCTTCGTCAATGGCATCTCAGAGATCGTTTGGCTACATACTGAGGACCTAAAACATGCTTGCTTCAAAACAGTTCCATTGTCTGTAAGATTTCTATCACTTACACCACACGCTATAAACATAATAGCACTATCTCTGCTTACCCCGGTGGTCACAATGTGCGTAGTTGTATCTAACATGAACTTGAATAGCCTATTGAAAACCAACTTTTTACATTATTCTCGGTCACTTGAGACCCGCTGTATAAAATGAATACGGATTTTTGTTCTTCCATTTTGCTGTGATAGTGTTTTTAAAGTTGTTTTTGCCCGTTTATGTGTAAGCGAAGTGGAAAGTTAGATTTATCTGTTTCTGCTTTGTGTGTATTTGGTTTTGGTGTATTTTTTTTTTACCGTTTTTATCATGTTTGGTTATGTAGTTTTCACAAAAATGTTTAAAGCGGTGGAATAAAATTTAGAGAATGCATTTTGATGATGTTTCTCGTCTTCGCCATTACTACCTATGGTGGTAACGTCATGTTTTCTTCTACCTGATGAACACTTCTCTTTGCCTTTCAATCATTATGCTAGCAGTAATTCCTTACAGCCATTTCATGAAACTCTTATGCACTAAATGAATAACATCAACCAATACAATCGGCTTGAGTGTATTAGAAAATATAGGTACTCTAAGGACCATCGACATCACCAGTTAAACTCAACTACCCAATTATATTCTGCGTTCCCATAAAATAAGGTATTCCTTATATTAAAGGAGCTATAGTGGGACCATTCAATATCGGCGACTAAATTGGAACATTCTGCCTGTTACAGTCGTAACAAAGTTTATTATGCTCTTGGCGCCCGTCCTACATTCGATTTGACAATATCGATTCAATTGATTCGCTCTCCGGGAGGTTTTGAGTCGATTCGACGGTGTAACGAAGTTAACTAATCGAATTCGCCAATCTCTATTCTATAGTCATTTATTTCTATTCTTTTAGTTTCTTGAGGGCTAATTTCATTCTTGTGCTGAAGTATTCTCAAGGTTCCTCTGATTCTTTACTATTTTTTGCTTGGACTTTCACTTGACTGGATTAAATTTAGAAAGAATTTTGTAAGAAAATGGTACTATTAGCCTGCATCATCCAACTGCTGGGCAAAGGCCCCTCCTCTTACTTCCAGTTGTTTCAATTCAAGGCCAATGTGGACCACTGTTCGCTAGTCTGATCTAGATCATCCCGCCATTATCATCTACGAGGTCTGCTGCGACGCGTTCTGGCTGTGTCAGGGGCGTCAGGGCTCCAAAAAGTGGCCATTTTGGCTCACAGCTCATAGGACATGCACAGCCTTATCCAGATCCACTTCAGCTTAGGGGATGAGTAACGTCAGTAATTTGTTAAAAACACTTTACGAAAATATTCGCCCACGCTTTCAAGTAGTTCTCTTCAGGATTCTGATCTTACGTGAGAATCTCAGACTTTGTGTCATTTCTCTCTATACAATATCGTTTTGCTCTCGATTCGCTGCCGATATTTTCATGCTTTCTTGAAGCTTTTCAATTGCTTCTATATTTAAACTGTATAGATACTTGGAATCGTTCTGTATTATGTTTGAATCTTTTCTGAATACAAATATTTAATATTTTTTGCAATCTATTTTAATCACCTTTATCGTGTTGTGTATAAGAGATGTTTCCTCTTTTATTTATGAATTATTTAGCCTTTATAACCAAATCACACTAAATTTTTCACTCCATCTCCTCTTACCTATATTACGTATTTAATTCCAGATAATATTTGTAACAAACCTGTATTATTTTTGTGTATGTATTTAAACTGTTATTTCTTTTTCTTGCACCCTTTTGGCATCGACACAGAAGAGCACAGTCAAGGTTAGTGTCACTTTTTACAACTTCTAAACTAACTGAAGGTTTATGGCCATTACAATAGTTCTTAGCTTGAATCCTTCTATCGGACCTTGTACATACGGCGACCAATCAAGCTAGACAAAACTAGTTTATGCGGATCTCTTATTGTACGGGAAATCTATTTATAGCAAGGCCATGTTATACTGTTTTTTAGCTTGATGTATCGCCGTGTGTATCTACATTGTGGAACTGAAATTCATGATACAACAGATTATTAACTTTGAACATTAACTTGATTAATTCATTGAACCCGCTATTTAACCCAAACACTTTTTAATTAAAAAAACAACCACCTACTAAAGTTTCCAAACCCTACTTACATAAATGGAATAAAATCAGCAAAGTAAACTACACCGTAACATGAACTGCCTCGTTGGTCTAGTGGTCGTAAGCGCGACAGCAGAGCGTGAGGTCCTGGGTTCGATTCCCGGGTCGGACAAAAAGTGCTATTGGGTTTTTCATTAGAAATATCCCAGTAGTAGCCCGGAGTTTGGAAGTTGGCGGTATAATACCCCCGTGCCTCGGAAAGCACGTTAAGCCGTTGGTCCTGCGCCTGATCTCTCTCCGGTAGTGTCGGATTGCCGTCCCATCGGACTATGAGAGAAAAGGAACAGAGAGTGCACCTGTGCCTGCGCACACACTTGTGCACTATAATATCTCCTGCGCATCGGGCTAATCTCTACTATGATTGGCCGCCGTGACCGAAAACGGTCAGGAGGACTACTACTTAACATGAACCTCTATTAAGTGAAAATGTTTCCGGCCGAATGTGTTTTGCATAACGAAAAGATAATGCTTGCCAGCCCTAATGAGGCGTCCTTTGCAAACCTGAACTAACTTGGAGAACAAACAGTACACAATGGCCGAGGGTTGACACTCGATAAAAGTAATCACTGCTATTATGGTTGGATTACACATGGTCATTAGCCACCGCACATGGTACGACTAACACCCATATTTATAGTGCCGACTCAAGTCCATTTTTGAACTAAAGTGAACTATCGTTGTCATAACAAAAGGGAGACATCGTCCACCAAATTGTTCATTGAATTTCCTTAATGCAATTGGTGAATCTTCCAATAAGTTACTTCCTCCGTATTCGTACGTTGCCTCCTACATCATCCATTCTTGTCAAACATATAATTGCATTCTGCTTTAATCTTAATATAATAAACGGGCCTACTCTTGACCTTAATATTGCCCTTAGAGAAGAGATGAGGTACTTTAATGTGTTAAAGATGTCTGTCATGTCATTCTTTATTAAAAAGTTCAACGTTAAATTTTAAACAAACTCTAGCTGTTAATGTGTTTAATAGGGTGGTATATAGGCATGTCAAGTCCGACTCAAGTTTAGTCCACGACTAACGATACCATTATAAATATGTAAATGTAGCTAGGTATAGTAAAACAACTAATTCAATTGGAACCACATTCCTATAGTGCAGAATTTGGCAGTGTGCCCCGTTGGACTGACCACCACATTTGGGAGCCATATTAGAGTGCGCCTTGATCAATACAACAGCCTATTTGCTAATCGATGTTTTGCTAATACTGCTGCCAAATTTTTTCCATATTAATTATTATGGGGATCATTTAGAAGTTTATTTCAGAGCCCTAAGGTCCTACATACGTGAGAAACTGAAAAACAAGATTGTCTATAGCTTTCTAGGTTGGTTCCTTCCAACTGCATTCGGTTAGACTAAAGCTCGACCCCAAAATTCTATAAAGGTGACGACATTGCAATCTATTACATTTTTGACTTTCCTTTATAGGCTCTCTACTAAGCTTACTTCTCTCTCGTTTGTTGGGATGTCTATGTATACCTCATATAAGGATCTTACGAAAAATACTCGATAAGGGTTGTGACATCACAAATTTTAATAGGTACCTTAAACTTTATTTTCATCTGCAGCCCTTCATGCTTTGTTAACTTATTTTCGGTGCTATTGATATTTACAACCTAATATTTCTGTGAAGTTTTCTCAATGGGAATAGATTAAAAGCACTCGATCCAAAGATCTTTCATGGTGACTGATTCCAAAACAAGATCGTTGATTTTCGCTTGATTTATCTCACAAAACTAATCACTTAGCAATCGAATCTAAATTTTCGTTGGGAATCTGATAAAACGCTGGACTGAATACTTAACAGTCGAATGAATGAACAAGTGCGTATAATAACTAAGTATCGTTTTTCTCAGCAGCAGATATTTGGAGAGAACTACGCGTCATTGGGTCAATGTGGGTGCAATTCCAGCACTATACTGGCCCTTCTGCAAACGGCTCCAGAATTGAAGGGACCTCCTGGACCTCCAGGAATTACTGGTGCTGATGGACGAACAGGTTCACCTGGGTTGCCTGTAAGTATCGTGTTCGTTTGATTTGTTTTCTTTTTATCAATGAAATTGAAACCAAGTGGAAACAAAAATTTGTGGTGTTCCGGATATCCGTATCCGCGGACATCCGCGGGAAAAATAAGCAACTCCTAGTAGTATATAACTCAAAGATATAACTCAATCAACTTTCTTATGAGATCACTTTTACACAAAGAAAGTTATGACATTGCTTTTTTACACCGATTGAGTGAGAAATAAATTAAAGATCCGTATTCGGCACATCACTAACAAAAATATAGTCAGCCTAATTATAACATTATAAGGTTATTTAAAACAACACACTATGTTCATCAAAGAATAGACATTATTTAATACCTACATACTAACCTGCTTAAGTTGCTATCACACGAACCAAATAACATTTAAATTCTTCTGGTCTTATCATTTTGAGTTCATCGACACGTAAACAAGAAGAAGAACTTTAAATTGGGCAAACGTGTGTGAGAATATTATTTATTCTTTTTTACTACTTTACAGGGTCAACCAGGATCACCCGGTGAGCGTGGTCCTCTCGGCCCTCGAGGGGACAAAGGGGACCGAGGAGACGGAGGTCCTCGAGGACCTGAAGGTCCCGCAGGTGCTAAAGGGGAGGCTGGCGTAGACGGAAGACCAGGTATTGCCGGCCCGCCAGGTCCACCTGGACCCCCAGGGTCTTCGGACTACAGTAACTTTGATGTAAGTGAAAAATTATTTCCGAGATTTGCTTTGAAGCTATTTGAGCTTGGTTTTATATCGTCTAATATTATGCTGCTGTTATTTAATAAACAAATGTGTCAAAAACGTAATACTACATGTTGTAATCATGAGGTCAGTAAATTATATCCAACCTGAAATAAATACATACAAGCCAAATTAATGCAATATTATATTATTTGTTTAACGGCCGATTTCAGGAACGAAACTTAATAAAAATATACTTACATAAAGAAATATTCAGCTCGCATTGACATGCGTTTAATTTATAAAATTGTAGTCTCAGAAATCGGGACTTCTAAAAAGCTAAAAATGTGTGAGCAATTTTACTACTAATTTTGCTATTGTAAAGTAGATTCATTGCCTTATTTCTAATGCCAGTGTGATTTTTATCATTTTCATGCCATCCATTTCTAATAATTTAGTCTAATTGGAAGCCTAGACAAATATACAAGGTAAGTTTTAGGAAACGTAGTTATTAATTTAGCGCTCACTCTCGCTCTATAAAATATCCATAGTAGCTATTACCTCATTAGTTTTTATGAGGGCAAAGATCACAATATAAAACACGGAGGTATGTGATTATTATTGTGTGCTTAACTAAATAATTTTTTCATGAGTTTTTTTAATATAAAAACCACGAAAATTGTTCCATCATGGCATGTGATTCATAAAAGTGGATTTTTTAAGAAAATTTTACAAAAAGACTAATGAAATCACCGTACCTGCCAAAACAGCAAACATTATTTACAAGGAGACTATCGAAAAGAATCGATCTTTGGTTCCCGATCACCTTCATTGTCAAGTCACTTTGTTTGTGACTGAAACGAATTGCTTTTCGGTGGCAACGATTGTGCCCGCTTTAGCAAACAAACCACTCCGAATAACTTGGCCCGAAGTGTGAAAGTAGCTTGTTCACTGTTGATTTATACCGACGACAGACCCAGATAAGGGAATTTATTTGAAAACCTCCCGCAAAGTTTTGTCATGTGTATCGTCTGTATAAAAAATAATTCGAATCCTCCCGGAGGCTTCTTTGTTGAAAGTTGTACAGTTCACTCCCGGTTTGTTTATCCATCCAAAATATTCGACGAAAATATGGATTGTTTTTTTTGCTAAGTTTTGTTCAGACCTTTTTTTCAATATTAACCCCAATTAAATCACGTTTTATTAAAGTTATAAACATAAAATCTGGGCTATAACGAAGTTTTAGTGCTTGAATAAAAACGGGCATAAAATTCTGTCCATTCAATAAACTTTTTAGATCTTCTGCCCATTTGTGTTATTTATTGACCTAAATACGATTTTTGTTTTACTTCGTTATTGTAACATACGTTTTATAAAACAGGAATCCCTCATTGGCTCGTACGGAGGTGCTATCGGTAGACCAGGAGCTCCAGGCCCAAAGGGTGATGCGGGTCAACCTGGACCTTTAGGGCCACAGGGTGAACGTGGCTTCCCAGGCCATAAAGGAGAGAGGGGACAGTCAGGCATCGGTGGAGTTAAAGGAGATAGGGTAAGTTACGGTATAACTTGACATGCTATGGGTACATAATTATTGATGTTTCTGCGCCTTTGTGAAACAATGTCTCCTAATACTATACATTTATTTTTAAAGCGCATCGTAACGATTTTTAATCTGTATAAATAAAGACTATTGAAGGGTGTTTGTGATTTCAAAATAATAGCTTATTACCAAATACATTTAAAATTGTTTACAGTACTTGAAACAACAACAATTTGTGTGTTTGTTCTGGCTAATCTCCGAAAAGGCTGACGAATTTTAATGAGTTATGAATAATAGCTGATGTTATAAATAATATTTAAGGCAAATATTATTTTAGAAAAAGCTTTAGGGTCTTGTACAAAAAAAAAACTCATGAAATTATTTACAAAACCAGAATCAAGGAAGTAATATTTTTATAATAACTTCACGCGGACGAAAGTCACGGGCAACACCATAGTATCAGTTAAACCATATGAAAAAAACTTGTAAAACAAACTAACAATAATTATTATACTTAGATCTGTATCTTTTCATCAGATTATTACATACTAATTGGCAATTATGTTTATTTATTTTAATGGGCCTGTAATTAACTAATTATTATTGACGTTATATATATTGTACTAGGTATGTATATAATATATATATATTCATAGGTTATTGTTGCCCATACAGAAGATAATTGAACCTAAGAAGTACTGACCATTGTACTTGTGATATTATCTTCCATATTTGATGTCACGTCATAATTATGTAGATCGGATAGAGAGTATTGTGTTCTAATTAGCTATTATGCGTAAGACTGTACGTGTATTGTGTATATCGATAAAAAATGACAGTTGGTACTGAGAAAGTTATTGTTAGGTGTGAGTTACTGGTGAGTTTACCCTAGTTTTTTCTATCGCCTGGATAACTGGATTTACTCACTTTTTTCCAACGGAGATTGACAGAATCCACAGACAGCCCTTGGCTATGATCCCTTCATACTCTTTTTGTTTCATCCACATTGTTGGATTGGTTGATATTACTACTACTATCCAGGAACTTTTCTATGGTAAAACAATTTCCAAACAAAACCACACTTATGCAGGGCTATCCAGGACCTCAAGGAGATCGAGGCTACAAGGGTGATCGTGGAGGCCCTGGACTGGATGGTAGACCAGGAATACCAGGTTCAAGTGGCCGACCAGCTGACAAAGGAGAAAAAGGTAAAATATCTTCCACGCAGAGTTAGAAATACAAACCTCAAATGTCTGCAAGTGAAACCTAAGTAACTCAAAGATTACATAATTGACTGCTCATACCAAATGAAACACCAAAAACTAATCGCATCATTCAAAACCATATCAAACCAACCATGTCAATTTTTTTTTATCTTTTTGTTTTTTTAAACTGGTATTTTATACATTACTATTTCGTAGAAAACAGCCGTTTTTTTTTTTATTCCGTTTAAAAAAACTTATAAGTGGTGGGGTTCTGCATGATGAACTGAATAACGTCGATGCCCCTTACATTTTCCACTTCCATTTTATTGTCGATGTGCTGAATTGTGATGTTATTATAACTATCTTAGGTGAACGCGGAGAGCCGGGACCTCCAGGTCCACCCACAGGTGGAGTCTTCAATCCTGATGACGCAGAGTTCCTTGTAACGGGTATGCATAATTTTGATGTTCTGTTTATAAGGGGCCATCCGTATTAGATTACTAGCTTTTGTAGTCGATTTTTAAATTCAACTTACTGAGAATTATGACAATACAAATAGTATTGATGATGTTGAGTTTAAAGTGAAGCTGAAGTCTGTGATCGCATAGTTTGACCGCTTATATCTAATATTTACCTAATACGTGCTATATTTGAACACGTTTTAAGTTACGTATATTCGACGGCCTGGATGTTGAATAATCAAATACGCAATTGAATGTATAAATTGAGGTGGAATCATATCAATTTTAAGCATTCTACATTATTATATTTTACAAAATTAAAGTGTGAAAAAAGTCATTCCTATATTTACCTGGAAGGGTATGGTGGAAGCTTTTGCCCAGCAGTGGGAAGGCTTATACTATTAGCCTGTTGTTCTCACTGCTGGGCAAAGAGTATGACTTCCAGTTGCTTCGATCCAAAGCCAATGTGGGCTACTAGACTTATCCGTACTTTTTCATTGAATACAAGGGTATTTAAAAAAAACATAATTATTCTTTAAACGTAAATGCATCCATAAAAAAAATATGATTCTGTTTAGTCCGTCAGTTAGATTATTGAAAAATATTGGATACCTACCTACGTGTTTTTTGTTTTATCAAAACAATATAAATTGACGAAGACAAAGCGCGTCAAAGATCATGGAGTGGGGCTTGAAACGTCAATTGAAGGTGCAAAATGTACTATCATATTTATGACGTCACACGAGTTTTCGAAGCACTGTATCGTCTTCATTTTTTGTTTACGTGAAAAAAGAAAAAATACGTGGGTAATATTTTTTGGAAATCTATCTGAAGGACTAATTAGTTTTTTTTTGTCCGATCCCCTATTATTTTACACAATATTATTTATTTCACTTGTTTACTACAACAAAGAGCTGTGAAAAAACGCATTGCCATTTTAATTTTACTTACAAATACAAATTATTGCCAGTCTCGTTGGCCTAGTAAGTGCGATTGATGTGCATGAGGCCCTCGGTTAGATTTCCAGCATAAATTTCTCATTAGCAGCCAGGGAGTCTAAATTTGTGCCTAGTTAATGGTAATAGACTGGGACTTAAACCGAACTGACAAAATATGGAAGTACTAACGGGTATGCCTATAACCAAACCCTTCTGGGATTACAGGCGTGATGTTTATATTACTTATTTTTTATAAAAATAACTAGCGACCCGCCCCGGCTTCGCACGGGTGCAAATGTATGATAATATACATAATAATTATAAACCTTCCTCTTGAATCACTCTATCTATTAATAAAAACCGCATCAAAATCCGTTGCGTAGTTTTAAAAATTTAAGCATACAAAGGGACATACGGACAGAGAAAGCGAACTTTATTTTATACTATGTAGTGATACGCAATTAAATCCATAAAATATAGAGGTGCTATCCTACCATTTAAAACATTTCACATTTAAAAAATTACACAATATTAATTTCCCTTCTTTTCCACAACAAAGAGCTGTAAAAAAATTCATTGGCATATTTACTAACAAATAGAAATTCATATTTAAAGGACAAAGGCAAGCTGTGGCTGGCTCGAAAGGAGACAAAGGCGAAAAGGTGAGTTTTGAATTTATTATTCAGACACCAATTAGGTTGGGGCAGAGTTACGAACGCTTGACGATCCCTCCATCTTGTATTCATTGATGGCATTATTAGGAGTTGCGAGGTGACTCTTAATTGGATGAGAAGTTTTGAAGTCTAATATTACTGATACAAACATAATTTTAATTTGAAATGACTGTGTGTATGTGTATGTTTTTTGTTGTTGTTTTGTCTGCCTTGTTGGTCTAGTGGTCCAATCGTGTAAAACATGGTGTCCTGGGTTTGATTCCTGAGTCGAATGTTTATTGAATTTTTCTATCAGGACAGTAGCAGCCATGGCCCTATTACATGAGACTAAAACATAACTGGCGAAATGTGGGTGTACACACGGCTACACATCAAGCTATACATTTCCAGTTTACGCTGATCTCGCACTGTACGGAAATCCTATATAATGCGAGACCGCTTATACTGGAAATGTATAGCTTATGTGTAGCCGTGTGTACTATTTGGTAAACCTCTGCTTAATTGAATATTTTATTTTAGATTATGTTTATAATCTTAGGTGTTACTTACACATAATTATAATTATGTTGGGAATTAGCATTTCAGACACTTTATAAAAAATATTTTATTTATCTTCAACATATTCAAATTGCAACAGGGTGAAAAAGGCGGTCGAGGCAATGATGGCTCTCCTGGTTTCCCGGGCAAAGATGGCAAGGGGGGTGAACGCGGTGACATTGGACCATCAGGAATGCCCGGTACAACTGGGCCGCCTGGATCACCTGGACTTAAGGGAGAGAGGGGAGAGAGAGGACCACCTGGACCTATCAGCGTCACAAGTTCTGGATCTGATATTGTCACTATTAAGGTAAGAATGACAAAAATGAACATGACATGATGATGAATGATGTGGTGGTGGCATGTTTATTGGTTTATATCGTTAATTTAAAAGAAATCTTTAAATCGTAGGTATAAAAATATTTTTATTTAAGGTAAAAATATAAGATACTTAATGACACTTACATTTTAAACAAAGCGAGTCACACATTTTATTTTTTACATAAACTCACACCATTTTCCCATGGAGGTAATTTATTTTTAATTTAATGTCCTTTTTAAGTGTGTACCAAAGATTAACTGACTTCACAAAAAAAAATTAACTGACTTCTGTAATATGTCAGGTTATTTTTCATTAAGTAGCTAATATTTTTTTATTACCAGTTCCATTCACAGTTTATATTTTCAACTAATTTATATGCTAGTAACGTGCCTTACAGTACTAGTTTCTGATATTTGGTATGTTTCGTTCATCACGTGTCTGTAATAAATAACAAGAATCTATTACCAACGCAACTCTAAAGAATCTCAAGGTCAGGACAATGATAATGAACTCAAATCGCTCTTGACTTCTTTCAATTTTACTTGACTATACAATCATTATTTTGTGTTACCAATTCCAAACTATAATCAAATGTTAGTAAGCATGATGTATCGGTTATTAAATAATTTAAATATGATAAGATAAGAAACAATAATGCGGTAAAAACGGCTAATGACTTTGATAATATGTAAAGAAGTGTAAACCTTGATAACAGGGCGACAAGGGTGATACTGGCTTGCGGGGAAGGAGAGGAAGACCAGGTCCTTCTGGACCGAAAGGAACTGCAGGGAACCCAGGGCCTCCAGGAACACCTGGAAGACCTGGAGATAAAGGAGACATTGGTCTACCAGGATGGATTGTAAGTTATTAAGGAAATAATTAGAAAAGCAAATAGATGATCGATCAATTAAACTGTACCATTTTTTGAGACATAATTATGACATTGTTTGAGGTGACATAAATATTTTGGTCTTTTCATTTTGACTCTTTGATCGATCGTCAAACTATCTAATTGCTCTTATGAAAACAATAAAAAAGAATTAAATGTTCTTTTAAATTTTACTTGTTAATTAATTGTTATTTTTTTCTTCTTGCTGCTCAGAATGCAAAGGTAAATGTCTTTTTTCTCTGTTAGTCACACACTTTTGAATTCTTTTCGATAAAAATAATATTCTGAATAAACTATATTTTGTGGTCCCACCAGGGATATTTCAAATCACGATTTTTATAGACGGTCTCTAAGAAAGCAAATAATTACAGGGTCGTCCAGGGACATTAGGACCTCCAGGATATCAAGGACCGGTTGGACCAAAAGGAGAGAAAGGGGATCCAGGAGTTAACATATTGGATGTTTCAATGGTAAGTGAATTGATGCATGACGACATAAAAGAAGTAGATAAAAACGTTGTATTTACACTCTTTGTATATTTATATTTAAAAAATAAAGTTTCGTAGGTACCAATAATAAATTCAATCTCTCACAAAACTTCTTCTTTATCGACTTCTACGCAGTTCTTTTCCTACACATAATGTAAAAAAATAATTTTATTCAGTCTATACCAAAAATAATAAGACACGTTTGCACCAAAACTTACCAAACGTGGTTTACGCTAAACATAATTATTATGTAAAACATCATTCCATCTCCTTAACCTTCAATCAATTGACAGAAATAGAACAGTAGCTCTACCATGAGTTGTCATCGAAAACTTAATCGCTAGCGTTGTACTCGCTAGCGTGCTAACGTGGATCAAATAGATTACGATTATGTTTGCACCATGAGATTTACGGAGTCTTACGCAGGCGCTAAGGTAAGCTCGATAGATTGTGTCGTCTAGCTAACTTCACTCTACTCATGTTTTGTTTCTTTCTTTCCCACTAATAAGAAGAGAGAACGTTATCTACACAAATAAACCGACGAAATTGAAAAGTTGACAGATAGTAGACTACACATAGTGTTAAGTGGTTTTTGAATTTTTATTCCTTATAATATGTCACTGTCGTGTATTCAATTTATAATTTTGATAGTTGACCTTGAGTGACAGAGCTGCGTTGTGTAGTTTAAAAGTTTACTATAGATTCAAACAGAGATTATTTATTACAATGAGGACCAGTGTCACACAGTTCTAATTGTTGGTAGAGTTTATAGAAAGGTAAGTTTGAACTTTCCTCAAAATTATATTTTCCAATTGGCATCTAACATTTTGGCTTGAAATTTATGTTATTCAAGTCGTTGGTCTTCAAATTTAGCGATTACTGACATATTCCATGCTAAATAACCACTTGCAGACATTATTTTGACTATATTAGAGTCAAAAACGTATATAATTTTAATGTAAACATATGTTTCACACGCCAAAATGCTAGTGAGCTACGTTACTACTAAAGTAAGCGTCTTACTCGATAGGTTTACTGAAATTAGTGACTTATGGTACCGTTTTGTATGGTGACAGCTGAAGAACGTTAGTGACTATCGAATAGATTACGTTAGGTGTTTAACCTATCGTAATCTATAGTGCTCATGGTATGAATTTTAATTATTTCTGTGACCGCTAGGGGCGCTGTACAATATTTCATACAACTAATTTACGGAGACGCTAGCGAGTTTTGGCTGTGTAAACTCATGGTAGAGGTACAGTTCACGATGTCTTAAATACGTGTAACGCTAAGCACTTTGAAGGGAGTTTAGTGTAACTGGTCTAAATTAGTCCAAATAAACCTAATTATAATCACTATTTCACACGTCTCGTTATTTTAAGAGGTAGCCCTCCAACAAATCCTTCGGAGACAATTCCTGTTGGATCAGGCAATGGCTCCTGGCGACTGCAAGCTGCTGGTTCTACTGAGTACTTCTGTAGCACTGATGCAAGGCCTGCCATTGACTGCATCTGTCCTAATCTGGCACCTGAAATAAACATTTATGCTGTTGTTAATACATACTGAGCATGAGGTGTTCGATTCCCTGATCAGGCTGTTAGGTATTGGATTTTTCTATCAGGAGTTTCTCAGTAGCTGCCACGGAGTCTGAATTTGTGCCTGGTTGATGGCAATAGGTTCACCCCATTTTATATGGGACTTAAACGTACATAAGTAGCGAAGGTAGGTGTACTAATGGGTACACATCAGCTTAACCCTTCCGGGATTACAGGCGTAATGCCATATTATGTTAATACAAATAGTTCTGCTATGAAAATATTTTTAAGGATTTATTAATGGTTAAAGCTGCAATGTCACACATTAAGCAGTTTTGACCATTATTTGGTTATCCATTATTGTCTTTGGTGCTAACAACCTACCAACCTATTGCAATTTTTTTAATGTAAATAATTGCAGGATCAAAGTTTATTCACTTAGGTAGTTCTTCGTTCGATTATCAAGGAGTAGATGCTAGTGATTACAAAATTAGAATTATACTTACCAACACAAGACCGAGGTCCCTCTCCAAAAGGCAAATATACGAAGTTCTTGATATCTTCCTTGGTACCGTCGGTAAATCTCTCAGGGTCAAACTTGTTTGGATCTCTAAAGTACTTCTCATCTCTCTGAAGAGCTTGTATGGGTATCATGATCTTAACATCTTGGTCGATGGTTAGATCAATCTCTGGGAATGTATATTTAGGCACACAACACATTCTCATTAAATATGCTACTGAAGGATACATCCTCATGGACTCGTAGAACGCCATTTCCAAATACTTCATCTCTTTCACAGCATCGTAGGTAATTTTATTATTATGTTTAGCTAACACTGTATCGATTTCTTTTTGTACTTTCTTCTGATATTCAGGATGGAATGCCAGTTGATGCAGAGCATAACTAGAAGCAGTGGATGAAGTTTCAAAACCAGCTCCAAAGAAAACAAATGCTTGTGCAGTCATTAGTGCATCATCCATTTCTAGGTCAACTATTTTGGGAGAACCATCCGGGTTCTTCTTGTCAATGGACTCTCCAATAATTTTACCTTTTTCTCTGAGCTCCAACATTAAATCTATGAAATCGTTCCTACCAGATGGTTTATAGTTTCTGTTCTTGAGCACAGCTTGAACTAAAACCTTCATGTTTGCTTCTATCTCCGGCGCTAATAAATGCATGTTTTTGCACAATTCTGGGAACATAATTTTCAGAGCTCCAGAAACGCCATCTCTAAATCTTCTTTCAAAGATTCTTCTGCCAAGTTTTCTAAAATGCGAATTTTCATCTGTCAAAGAGTCCATATCTATACCAAAAGCACAAACGCCGATGAAGTCTGTTGTGTATCTTGCCATAAGTTCTCTGACGTCATAGAATTCTCTGTCAACCACTTCTTCTGTGATAACTTGCAACTTTTCGGCTCTGTCAGTGATGATATGGAACATAGCCTTCAGCTTGCCTGTGCTAAAAGCTGGGGTAAATCTCTGTCGAATCAACCGCCAACTATCACCGTCAGCAAAGAAAATGTTCTTCAATAATGGTTCGTAAACTGTCTTGTGTGGATTGATACCTCTTGCATGCCAACACTGGAAGTCTGTTGTAAGGATCCGTTTGATTATTTCTGGATCTCTTATTACTAATTCTGGACGCGTGCCTCTGTAGAATCCGACAACTTTTTCTTCTGGATATTTTCTGTATGTTTCCGTAGCCATCATTCCCATACTTGCTTGGAGCATGAACTGTTTCAAGTTATTGCCCACGCAGGGTAATGGTTTGTCATGTTTGATGCCTCTTTTCTTCCAATAATCGAATGTCCGCGTTCCGTAGAAGTAGAGCGCCACAATGGCGACTATCGCCAATATTAGGAACATTATAGTTCGAGTCAATTCACATCCACACACGAGTGCTGTCCACACCACACGCGAACCAATTGTAAACTACCGGCGAAACGAGCGTGCGTACGTATTTAACGGTATAAAAAAACTCGCCGAGTAATACACGTTATCAAACCTGGTAATCGCTCATGCTGATAATATGCACAAAAACATAAGTAAATTCCATTACCGATACCGTGTTGTTTTTATAATTTCAAAATATTCGAACAGTAGGTACCAAATACATTTTTCGAAATCTTTAAAAACGGTTTTCTATTATTTTTATGTAATTAATACAAAACATTGACATAAGTATTCAGCGCGAGTTTGCCTCGCAAGGTCATCTGGATTATTTTGATTTTTTTTTAACAACTATAGGCACACCGACGTGACTGTTCATACTATTATCGTAGGTGACGAAGAACGATTGTATTATGTTCGAAATATGTCTATGTTTGCGAATTGTTTTTTGTGAATAAAAACTGGATTTTTATGCCTACAAACAGGTAGCTGGCCTCGAACTGTGCCTTCACTATCACTATCACTACATAGTATAAAACAAAGTCGCTTCCCGCTGTCTGTCCCTATGTATGCTTAGATCTTTAAAACTACGCAACCAATTTTGATGCGGGGTTTTTAATAGATAGAGTGATTCAAGAGAAAGGTTTATGTGTAGAAAGAATAATTATGCTTCGATGCGTGCGAAGCCGGGCCGGGTCGCTAGTTTTACCTATTTGTAGCAATTTTTGTTTATTGTTTTAACTCATTTATAAACCGACAAGCAAATTAGATGTTATAAAATTATCCTGTTATTCAAAACCAAATTAGTCCAATAACGTTGTAAAATAAATAAATATTTATTTAGAATCCCAGAAGATAAAATACTACATACCTCTAAGAATCTGTTAAATTAATAATGTTAGATGCCTGTTAGTACCTGGATAATCCTATACACTCGCGGCGGGTGCTCTAACAATTTCATTTTATCCAATAAAAATATTCTAACATAATACATGTTTTTAAACGATTATTAAAACAATTTAAAAAGTGTTTTAAAACGTGCCATTTTCAATCCAAAATCCGTATATCTGAGCCACAAAAAATCCTTCAGTAAACTGCAAAAGGTCGTGTTGACTGATTTGAAATTCAGTACACGCCCGTAACAGGGCTGTTATGTAAATATAATCACAATATACAAAGGGACAGACTTACCGAACCCACTCGAATCTACTCTCGCCCCAGAAACAGCTTCCCACTTAATAAAGAGAGTTATTCTTAAATAAAAACAACGATTAATGAGAGAAAAGAGTCAAAATATTAGAGGTCTTCAAAAATAGGTACGTACCTACGATTTTTAAAACCCATATGATTCAAAGAGTAATGAATATAGATGTTTACGGCGAGAGAGGGAGAGGAACGCCAAAGAAAAGATGGATTAACTGTCTGAAGAAGTAAGATCTGAAAGGAGGTGAATAATATCTTGATGGTTGACATGAGAGAATGGAAGAAGAAGGCGTAGACATTCTTAGTGGGTTAGTGAACCAAAGTACTTAACTGTGGATCACTAGATAAGGGCATCCCATAATTATGATGATAAGATATTACATTGTTAGAGTTCTTAAAGAAAATAAAACACGTATGAGGATTAAATCTCAATACTAAAGAATAAAGACATAAATTAACATATAAAAAACCGGCTTTTGTAATTCGGACTCGCAAACAAAGGGCTCTATAACACCAAACAATATACTAAATATAACAATATTATGGTCAATTTGCATCCAACAGCAAAACTGAATTTGTTTTTGACAGTATGTTAATGAAAATCAAAGTTACTGACGCAATTTCAGGAAAATCTCATATGGGACCTTTGCTTAAGTTAAATTATCAAATCTTTTTAAACCAATTTTCGTTGAAAGTTCTTTTACGTTTTATAGACCATTTTTTTTTTTTTGGAAATATTAAGTACTATAATTTCGGGGATTATAAGCATGATGCTATGTTAATACAAAATCTCGTTAAAACAATGACATATTATTAGAATTATGATTATAAAGAACTGCAAAAAATTTCCTTACCAAAATATTCTCCAGCCATTGTTTCACAAAAAAACGCATCATCTTGTACACGAAAAAGGGTGACTTCGGTCCCTCTGTGACCCTAACCTCTTTATAGCGAAATTATCCCGCGGAGAGAACGTCATAAAACAAAGTTACCCGGTTACCCCCAGTACCGTAAACTGAGATTTTCTATGTCATCCGTACGCTTACAACTTTCGAGTTTATAGGGAACTTGCTTCACCATATTTATGCGGTTATATCTTCTGACTTATGAATTATACAGAACGTTAACTGGATTGAAGTGACGTCGGTTTTCGTGTTTTGAATATTTCGGTTTGTTTATTTTAAGTTAGATAGGTACTTCTTGTTTGCTTAATAGATTAATGTGCCGCCCATAATTTTGTTTGTACGAATTTGTTGAAACGATTTTCCTAGGATAATCACTTCACTAGAGCTCGTCCAACCGTACGTTAAGCGATTCGTTGCGGGCCTGTGGACGGTGAGTAATGGACTAGCTCACCGTCCGTCCGTCTTATGACGACGACAGGCCATGTCGACGGCGCGTTCGTGTTCCACACGCGCAAAGAGATCAGCAACATTGCAGGAGCCCGCAAGGGGCCGTCGCATCCGGGGCTACGAGTTGTTCGAAAGAGACACCGCGAAAGGGCTAAGTAGGAACATGGGTAGTTTTTAGTCAGTAGAAGTCTGACACTCCCATCCTCCGTCCAGAGTGGGAGGAGTCATTTGATTATTACAAAACATCCAAAAGCGTATACCCATTGGTAGAACACGTGTATCCCAATGATCGTCCGTTCTACGGCTTATATGGTCTGTCCACTTCCTTATTATATGAGCCATGTCTGGTACTCCTACTAAACAATCATATTTACTTGCATTTATTCTTAAGAAAGATGAAGGAAAGAATATTTACCTAAATTCTTGAAAAAATACGAGATTGTTTACCGATGATAAAAATAAGTAAGTAGTAGTATCAATTCATATCAGAACACTTGTACCTATTCGCTATGATTTTGATAGTGTCTCCTTAGATAAGTAACGTTATCAGTAGTCTAACAGGGATTAGAAGACACCTTAGTCATTATGACGTCACTCTACACACACACACATCATTAATGTTTTAAATCTACATAACAACCGGATTATTAAAACTTAGAAGAGAAAAAGACTTTTTAGTAGACAGTTTTGTTGGTTTCATCATCATCATCATCATTTCAGCCGAAAGACGTCCACTGCTGGACATTGGCCTCCTGTCCTTTTTGGCTTAGTGGTCGTAAATTGCTTCAAAGTAGAAAAAAGCAAGAGGCAAATAACTTGACCCAAAATGGCGCCGTTCTGAGCAGGTTCTCTGCTTGATTTGTATGGGACGTCTAAAAAACGACTACTGCGCAGGTTCAAGTTATACGCCGCGTGGATAGTTTGATTCCCACGCCATGTCAAGTGTTAATACATTTTACACCGAAGAGATCTCAGTAGCAAAATCAAAAAAAAAAAAACTTATGCTTACATGGGCACCAGTTAAACATCGACAAAAAGGTGCACGGTTCGAGTTGGTCGTTTCCTAAGGAGAAGAACCGTCAATAAACTCCATGGTACTCCACTCTTTAGCAGACGGACAGGTTCCAGATTTGTGTCGAAGCTCGCCCCGTATTGTGTGAATGTTGAAAGTTTTTTTTTTTTTATTATAAATGGGCTTGCTCTTGACTTCAATCTTGCCCTAAGGGCAGAGATGATGTCGACGATGGAACGAGCTTACCCACGTTTAACGTTTTGCGTACACCTTCAGAGCAATACAGGCTTAATAAAACAAACAGCAAAACTTGTATTTATCATCATTATGTTAGTCTGTAAGAGGTATATAATTATATGGGCGATAGTTGCCTGAAAACAAATGAATGTTGTTATTGTTAATGTTGTTACTTAAACTCCACCTTTCTTCATTCAGTTCAAAGGAGAAAAAGGCGACCGTGGCTTCGACGGCCTACCCGGTTTACCCGGTGTACCAGGACCAGCTGGACCTCCGGGTCAGTCTGGGACCCTGTCCGAAGCTGTTCAGTACCTACCTGGACCCCCCGGCCCCCCGGGACCACCGGGACCTGCTGGATCACCTGGGGTCTCTATAGTTGGACCTAAAGGAGAACCTGGATTCAGTCACTATGAAGAGCATCCCGTTCATGGGAATACTAAGTTCTATGGACGGCCAAGTAAGTACTTTTATTTATTTTCTATAACGTATTTAAAACAATAAAAAATAGTAGCCCACATGCATCGGGAACCGGGTCCGAACTACCGGTGGTCAGGGCTCTTAAGGAAGGAACTTGCTAACAACACGCACCGTGCCCAGAAGTACTGCTTAGACATGAATAATAATATTTCTAAGTTATATGTTCATAATATTTATTATTTATTTTGACTTCGACTTAATGTGCTTCTTTAATTACTATACAGCACTGATAAGCAATCTACTGTGTTCCGAAAATAGGTAGGTACCCCAATGGCTTCAAAGTTCCATTAATTTTAAAATGACTACCTACTGAAAACGAAGTCACAGAACAACAATAAAAAATGTCCAACATTATGAAATGATTTAGATTAAATAGACTATGTGCCGGTAGAAACATTATTTCAATTTCCATCAGTGACATGAAAATAATAGATAATGTTGGTCATTATCTAAATCCGGAGATGGAATATTAAATACTGATTGCTTGTTTTTTGCGCGAAATGATAAAACACTCATTCTGATAGTGCTATGTGATATTTTTCGTTTATTCAGCCCTTGATGGCAATAGCAGCGATATTGATCTTTTGAAGTAATGATTAGTGGTCCTGACTGTCAATTTAAGATCTTTGACAGTCCCGTTGGGGCTGCGGGTTGTTCGAAAGAGATACCGCGGCCTTTTTAGTCAGTAGAACTCTGACACCACTCTGCCCAGAGCGGGAGGAGTCATTAAAATTTGACGATTTCCCAGCCCCCCAAAATAAAAAGGTTTTTGACAGTCGTTACAGGTTTGTCATTGGTCCGAAAGTCTTAGAACCAATCTTGCCAAGGGGTAACGCATTATCCAGTATTGACGACACGGTTGCAGTGGCTGAGCGATTGGACTGCTGCGCTGCGTGTCGCGGGTTCGATCCCCGCACGGAACAAATATTTGTATGATCTACAGATAATTGTTTCGGGTCTGGGTGTTAAGTTGTGTATGTGAGTTTAAATGTTTGTAAACGCACCCACGATACAGGAGAAATTCCTAGTGTGGGGCAACGATTTTTTAAAACTGCCGCTACTGGGCAAAGTATCTAACAATAGGTTTCTAACAATTTCTAAGTAGCTGTCAGCAGCCCAGACTGCAGACAAATTATTATGGGTGTAGTATAGGTACAACTCTACCTAACTCTTCAGGAAACACAAGATTGATGTTATACATATGTTTCATTGTTTCTACACAATATGTAACCATGACCTGAAGCACTATAGATCGTCTACATGCGATTGCAATTACAATACAATTTTGTTTCCAAACATAAATATTTGCATACAAAAAGTACTTAAAAAGTTAGGTAGGTACTGTTCGTCAAACCCGTGATTATATAATATAGCCGCACGTGTCGATTTTTAAAGTTAAGCAGTGTTTACCAAGGTTGGTGCATCGATGGGTGAGCGCCCATTAGATACCGAGTTTGCTCGGTGCCTCGGACAGCACATACAGTCATTGACGCCGGTTGTCTAACAGCTCGAATGTCTGATAATGGATAAATATAACCAGTCTTTCTATGATGTATCGTATCACCCATTTACTGGGTTGTGGAGGTCAGATAAGCAGTCTGGATTTAGCTGAATACTGGTATTCAGATGAATCCATTTAGCATGTCCATGTAATGTACCAATATGGTTATTTCAGATTATAACTGTCTTAATTGATGGTCTAGTGGTCGCAAGCGCGGCTGCTACGCATGAGTTTTCTGGGTTTGATTATGAGGTAGGGTCTTTATTTGTACCCGTTTGATGGCACTAGGCTCGCCCCTTATGACTGGCCTGTTGGTCTAGTGGTTAGTGACCCTAGCTGCTATGCCGGAGGTCGTAGGTTCGATTCCCACCCAGGACAAATGTTTGTGTGATGAGCACGATCATTTGTTCTGTGTCTGGGTGTAATTTATCTATAATATGTATGTATTTAGAAATATATAAGTATGTTTATCAGTTGTCTAGTACCCATAACACAAGCTCTGCTTAGCTTGGGACTAGATGGCGTTGTGTGATAGTTGTGGAATATTATTATTATTATTAATAATGGTGTACTGAGGTACACCTCTGAGGGTCCTTCGGGGATTACAGCAGGGATATTCTGATACGTTTAATAATATTATCTGTGTTTTTCACGCTGCTCTATGACAGTCGTAAAGAGTCCTCTAGACGAGCTCAAGGCTCTCAAGGAACTCAAAGACTTAAAAGACAGAGATAGACATGGTAAGTATCACGTACTTATAAACTTAAAGTGCGTTTGTTGTATCTGTTGTGTGACATTTTCAGGAGGAAGCTGTTGGTAAAATTCCGTGAAAATGTATTGGGAAACCAGGATGGCAGACTTCGTTCTGTCTAAGGCCATATCACAGTTTTACAATCTTTACACATTGTTCTTCTCCCGAATTTGATTTGAAATTACTAAAAGTCGTTAACTCGTAATGTAACCAATGCATCGAGTACCCGAATTCGGGTATATTTTATGAACACTCTAATACGGGCTAACGACAAAGGTTGATTGCGCCATTTCAGTAGCGTGTACAGACGTAAACACCAGCACAATAAGCTATTACAATGTGTCTTTCTTTATTAAAGGTATTTTCATCTTTATCGCTAAAGCATTAGGTTCAAAGTTAATTGGGTAAATTATATAATTTCGGGTATTTTTTTAATGTGCTGTCGACTGTACAATACCGTGCCATCTTGCTTTAAATTGCAGCTAAGGTATCACGAAATTTGCATTCAGCTATAATTCTACACGTGGACGTTATCGTTACCAAACAAAATCTGACAATAAATACTTAACTTACCAAATCCATGATTATCAATCAATGATTTAGACAAGTTATCTCTAAGGAATTTAATGAATTGACGTACATTATTTATGTAATTATCATATTATATATTGAGTTGATAGACATTATTTAGTAAAGTAATCATGACTCAAGAAATATGTTTATGTGTGATGGCATACAATTCTTTACGAAATATCTCCATTAATTGAATCTGGTCCTTTGATACAAACCTGCCCCCCTGCGTACCTCACATTTCAATCGAACTGCGACAACTTTGTAGCAAGCAAGTCGAAATACATTGCTTTAAGTATGTGATTCAAAATTTGTCTGCTTAACCGTGAAAAACGCAATGAGTGTGATCGAAGCATCAAAATATTAGCTTCGGAATGCGAGTATGTTACGTGGTACCTTGGTGGTCCTTCGGTACATTATAATAACAGAACATTGTTATTAAGACTCGTATATATTTCCAGGGCCAGTCCAGTCGCACCCAGCCACGTATCATCGCACAGAGGACTCGAACAAGTCAGTGCCAGGAGCAGCCGTGTTCCAAACTACTGAAGAAATGTTGAAAGTATGATGTTTTGATTTAAATTGACTGCCTGTTGAACAAAATGTATTCATAGAAACAAAGATTAGTAAAGTAGAAGAAGTATTATTTTATATTCTAGTTCTGTGTTCCTACTGATTCCATTCCATTCCAACATTTTCACCCAACATTGTACTTCTAGCTCGCATCATCGAGTCCAGTCGGTGCTCTGGCTTACGTCGTCGAAGAGCAAGCTTTGTTTGTCAAAGTTAATTCCGGGTGGCAGTACGTACTGGTGAGTTTTGTTCAAACAACGGCATAAGCTACGGATTTTCACTAAATTGAACGAGAATCGTCCCGTTCAATATAGTCAACGGGCACACTAGTGACGATTTGACTGTGTTGTCCGAACTAATCTCGGGTTGGTTTGAATTCTAAACACGGAGTAATAGTGAGGCTTTTAGTTGTCGGACTGTCAAAATAGTTCTGTTGATTTTTATCATGTTGAAGTATTTTATTTAAAATAATGTTATATCGGGTCTTTCGTCGGGACCACGAGCGATCGTACTTTTAAGTGTTTCTCTTAACATATATAGATATATGATGATAAATACTGGAATTACCCTTCTGGTAACCAGCTTGCAAATGATTTTCCGTCCAAATAAAAACATACCTAAGTACAATATTTAGAATGTACCTATCTTTTTCCTAACAGCTAGGCTCCCTGGTAACCCAATCTGCGCCCTCGCACCCAACACCAGCGCCCGCGCAGAACCCACCGCTGCCAGCCGCCAGTTTGGTTCACGTGCCCTCAATATCAAATCTTGTGGAGAATTCACCAGTTCCTGGACCTAGCGTAAGTTTTTTCCTAAAATAGTCATCATCATCATTTCAGCTAAAAGACATCAACTTCTAGACACGGGCCTCCCCCAAGTGTCGCCACATTGACCGGTTGTGCTGCTCCAGAAGTTCCCCATCGGCCACCTGTTCTGCGAGTAATATGCCCTGCCCACTGCCACTTATTTTTTGACAATTATTATATACTAGCTTTTGCCAGCGGCTTCGCCCGCATGAAAATGACGATTTTCCATACAAACTTTCATCCCCTATTTAACTCCCTTAGGGGTTGAATTTCGAAAAATCCTTCCTTATTCCTTGTCTACATTATAAAGGGAACCTCTGTGCAAAATTTCAGCTTTCTAGGTCCAAGGGTTTGGGCTGGGCGTTGATGAGTCAGTCAATCAGTCAGTCAGTCAGTCAGTCAGGACTTCTCTCTTTATTTATATAGATACTTCGTCCTTGGTTAAACATCTGTCTTCATTTCTGATTCGATCTCGGAAAGGAACATAAAGCTACTAAAAAATTACAAGTAGCTTCAACTTTCCCCACTAATTTTTAATGGCTACATCAGTTAATTAGTATTTCAAAATGTTAAGCTACTTCTGTTACTGACCGTAATATACTGTGGTGTGTAGTGTGGTGTGGTAGTTCACTGACGATCTGCTACTTTTACTCTAATGCCCTAAGAAATAAGGTTCAAAAATGGTTGACCGTCAGTAAACTGGTTAGGTAGTAGGTACATCGTTTATACTACAAGTTTACTTTCCATTGGCAGCTCCATCTAGCAGCACTAAACGAGCCATTGCCAGGCAACATGCACGGCATACGACGTGCAGACTATGCGTGCTACCGACAGGGAAGACGTGCAGGATACAGAGGAACCTTCAGAGCGTTGTTGACTAGCAAGTAAGTGTCGCCATGTGAATTAAGAAAGCCTTAAAAAAACAAACGCTTAGAGACTTTGACTTTATACATTTTATTTTATTTTGGAGGGTGGGAAATCGTCAAATGATTCCTTCCGCTCTGGGTGGGGCGGAAGAAAGTGTCAGACTACTTGTTGAAGCACCATAAACAGTTTGAATTCCCCGCCCTTTCCAATCCTATCATTTTCCTGCGCAAACAGCGCCACCTAACGCCTAAAACATTGACTAGTGGTTCCCCGCCATACTTCGCCACCGAACATATCGACTCCGTAAAATAATCGTGAAATACTGCAACCAAGTGTTTTATAAAAGACAATAATTGTGTGTGCCATCAAACAATACCATCACCATCATCAAGAGTCAAGAATTGGGGCGCCCCACAGCATAAAACACATCATTCAGGTATTCGGAGCCAGCCGGCCCTCAGCGAGCTTCGGTGAGTCCTTTACCTACCTTTTAGATACAGTCCGCTTTCCCATCAAACAGAATCGTTCTTTAACATTTCTATGGTCCTTCGAGCCGGATTGCTGAAATAGTATCAGTAATCCTATTTTTTCTATTGTGAAAATTGTGGGGTCAGCCATATTTGTTCGCAAAAACCAAATTGCAACACAACAATCATTCAATTTAACATAGTAATCTTAACATATTTTTATCATCTAACCTCATTTTTGAACATAACTTTTGTTTTATTTACGGTTGTCAATTGTTCTACAACACAGCAAGTGTATTTTATCATATTTCCAAGTTAATCATAATTATCATTCATCATCGCGGGAACTCATTCGATCAAACAAACGTAAATAACATATTAAAACAACACAAATAACAAATTGTGCCAGTGTTTTGTGTTCATCATATTTGTGGTAGGTAGTCATCTTAGCAACGTACCTAGCGAACGCTCACTTGTTCGCAATCGAGAGTGAGTTGTCTCGTCAGCAGTGTTTCTCTTATTTCTCATTCGTGTTATCACATACATTTTGATCGTGTGTTTTAGGTGTAACATACAGCGCCTAAAATTATCATTTTTGTGTTGGAATCCTTGGTGCAACATATAACACCAGGATTTCATTGTGTTCAGTATCATTGTTTTATTCAAAACCGCGTATCTTATCAGTAGTAACTACCTACATTTTCTCGTATCATTGTGTTGGTACCATAGAGTATTGGTTGAATTCGGTTGGTACCGTTTGCCAAAATTATTGCCAACCTCCTAATTATCATTTCACCAAACCATAGACTATTTTGTGTTTGTAAAGCTTGTTTCAGAACAGCTGTTGTGACAGTTTAGACAAGTAACATTTAACAGTGACGCTAATGTAACTTCAGACCTTCAGACAGTGACATTGACAATCATTTCGTGATTTTATTTACCAATCGATAGCGATACAACTTTTGTAAACAAGTGCGTAACTAATTATCAAAATGAGTGAAGCGTTGATCGCACATTATGAATCTAAGCGTAACATGGCGCTTAAGCGCCTTCATGATGCTGTAATTTGCGCACGAAATTGCAAAACAGACCCAAATCAAATAAATAGATTAGAAACTTGGTGTTCGCGCGTAGATCAGGTACTCGAAACATTTAACGAAGCCCAAATTCAATTAATGTGTGAGTGCAAAAAGGCAGGTATGGACGAAAAGGAAGTGCAACAAGCTCAATTTAAGTTCCAAGAACAGGCCGATGATATGTTCTTTGAAACAATAGAGGCCAAGCGTAAATACTTGTCAGCAAAGGTAGAGACTTCTTTGCCGTCCAGTGAGTCCAAAAATAGAACAGCTAAGTTACCACCTATGAAGCTGCCTTTATTCACGGGGCAGTTCAAAGATTTTCCAGGGTTCATTGACCTTTTCAACACATTAGTGCATAACAGAAATGACTTATCAAATGTAGAAAAGTTTCAATATTTGATCACATCATTATCTGGAGATCCAATCAATATCATTCGTGCGTTTCCTGTGTGTGAGGGTAACTACATCAGTGCATATAAAGCATTAGTTAATCGTTATAACAACAAGAGGTATTTGGCATTCATGTGTTGGGAACAGATCAATAATTTGAAGGCGATGCACTCCGGTTCTGCTCAAAGCTTACGTACAATGTTAGACCTTTATAATGAAAATTTATCAATGCTCACATCGTTAGGGCTACCAACATCACAGTGGGATTTTGTGTTATTTCATTCATTGCTTACAAAATTAGATAAGGCTTCTCGGGAAGCTTTTGAGCTGGCCAATACCAGTAGTGATTTTCCAAGCTTCAAGGAATTATCCACATTCTTGGTAGATAGGTGTAATGCCCTTGAACGCTCAACATTAAATGTGAACATTCAATCATCATCATCAGCTGTGCAACAGCAAAATAACAAGCGTGTGGTTTCAAACAATCAATCAAAGCCTACAATGCTTTTGGCCCAAGCGCCTAATCAATCATGTGTAGTCTGTAAAGAGGATCATCCTCTCTACTCATGTTCAAAGTTTTTATCAGAATCTCCTCATGAGAGGTCTCAAATTGTGAGACAAAACAAATTGTGTTTCAACTGTTTACGGTCAAACCATATCACAGCCAATTGTAATTCATTGCATACATGCAAATCATGTGGACAAAAGCACAACAGCCTTCTACACTTTCCAAAAAAGACGGAGACAAGTGGGTCAGTCAACTCTCAACACAAACAACCAGGTGTTTCTCATACAGGGAAAAGCCCAGCACCAACTTCTGATTCCAAGGAAAATGTGATCACACCCGTTACATCATTATCAAACATAACTGCAAGATCAACATCAAATACTCATTTTGTGATGCTTGCCACTGCTGAGGTGGAGGTCAAGGACGGTCGAGGCTCCTTTCAGAAGGTCCGTATCTTATTGGACCCTGGTAGTCAAAGTCACATCATCACCAAGGTATGTGTCCGTCGCTTAGGGTTGGCTCAGCATAAAACTCAAACTCCTATGTCAGGTATAGGGGATGTTCCTGCATTTTCCACGGGCAAGGTCTTCTTGGAAATCCGACCAGTTGGGAAACCAGAGCCCTCTTTTACAACAGAAGCGGTGACTTTGGACAAAATTTGTGGTGACATGCCCACCCATCCAGTGGACATTAACAATTTTCAACATTTATCAAATATCAAATTGGCTGATGAGAAATATCATTCCTCTGGTCCTGTGGATATCCTCATTGGTGGAGAGATATTCCCTCAAATTCTTTTACCAGGAAAAATTGATGGTGGTCCACATGCAGCAACTGCCATCAATACCATATTTGGATTTATTCTCATGGGAAAAACCTTATCAAAGTCATCATCATCCATTCCTCTATCAATCAATCATGTATCAATGGACTCCAATCTGGATATTGCCGTTCAGAAGTTGTGGGAGTTGGAAAACATACCGTGTGAAGACAGCAAACAAACTCACTCGGTGGACGACATACTTTGTGAGGAAATATTCCTATCAACACACAAGCGTGACAGTGAGGGACGATACATTGTCACGTTACCATTCCGTGATCAATCATCAGTGGCCTTTGAGGGTGCTTACACAATTGCTCATCGGCGCTTTGTGCAGCTGGAAAAACGCCTCATGTTAAAGCCAGCTTTTCATGAACAATACAGTAAACATGTTATGGAGTACCTATCAAGTGGTCAGATGGAGAAGGTCCCTGCAGTTGAGTGTCAATCTCCTACAGCATTTTACTTGGCGCATCATGCCGTATCAAAATCAGATCGTAGCCTTCGTGTGGTCTATGATGCATCAATGAAGGATAAAAGAGGTGTATCCTTAAATGATACTCTTCTTACAGGCGCTAAACTTCAGACTGACATCACCAACATTGTTTTGCGTTTCAGGCTTCATGCCATTGTGTTTTGTACGGATGTCCGGCAAATGTACCGGCAGATCCGAATAGCAGCAGAACATCTGGATTTTCAGAGAATCCTGTTCAGGGGTTCCCCTAGTGAGCCAATACAAGAATACCGTCTCAATCGTGTGACTTTCGGTGTATCATCAGCACCATTTTTAGCAATTCGTGTGTTACATCAATTGGCCCGCGACGAAGGCAGCTCGTTTCCAGCTGCAGCTCAGGTGTTGTTAGAGGACATCTATGTCGACGATGCCGTTACAGGGTGTCAGAGCATCGAAGAGGCGGTCGCTCTTCAGCAGCAGCTGATTAACATCATGGCGGCTGGAGGCTTTGAGCTGAGAAAGTGGTCCAGCAATCATGCAGATGTATTACAAAACATACCAGAAGAACATAGAGCAGTGCCAAATGTCAATCAAACATTCGATAGTGATGGTGATTTTGTGAAGGTTCTCGGTCTAGCCTGGAATTCCCGGGAGGACATATTCAACTACCAAGTGAATCAAATCAATCGTGAGTGTACCAAACGTACCATGCTTTCAGAGCTGGCACGTATTTATGACCCCATTGGTCTTTTAACCCCATTAACATTTTTTGCAAAGCATTTAATTCAACGTTTGTGGTTGCTCGGTTCATCATGGGATGAATCTGTTCCCGACGACATCAATCAAACTTGGACAAAGTATGTTCAGCAGTTGCCTCACCTAGCCCAGCTTAAGATACCACGCCGCATCACATCTGACGACGCAGTGACTTATCAGGTGCATGGGTTTTCAGACGCAAGTGAAGCTGGTTATGCAGCTGCTGTGTATCTTCGTGCTACCAATCAATATCATCAACACCAGGTTATCCTGGTTAGTGCGAGGTCTCGGGTCTCCCCAACGAGACGCAGAACTTTACCAAGGCTTGAGTTGTGTGGCAGTTCTTTGCTGGCAGACCTAATGAGACACATAATCAACATATACAGCAAACTTCTCCCCATAGAGAGTGTACATGCGTGGACTGATTCTATGATAGTTTTGTCATGGATCCAGTCAAATTCATCAAATTTTAAGGCGTTTGTTGGCAATCGCATATCCAATATTCAGCGTAAATTACCAGAAGCAATTTGGAATCATGTCCCAGGAAAACAAAACCCTGCGGATGCAGCGAGTCGTGGGTTATCACCTGACGAGCTTATCAATCATGACCTGTGGTGGACTGGCCCTCATTGGCTATCCTCAAATCAAGATCAATGGCCCAAAGTGCCTCAACATTCAAACATGACGCCACATCCAGAGGTGAATTGTGAGCAACGTGCCTGCGTTTTGAACGTGTCAAACGCAGTAGAAACTAATCCCATCGATCATTTATTAACAAGATTTTCATCATTGAGGAAGATTCAACGTATTTTATCATATTGCAATCGTTTTATCAACGCTCTGCGCAAAAACAAGCGTACAGGTCATTTAACAGAACTAGAACTTCATCATAGCCTCATGGTACTTGTGAAACACACCCAACATTCCGAATTTAGTGAAGAAAAGAAATCAAACATTTGAGATCAAATCATGTATTATCAAAATCATTCAGAAAACTTAGTCCATTTTTAGATTCAAATCAAGTGTTGCGTGTGGGGGGTAGGCTCTCTCAGTCAAACCTTGATTATGAAACAAAACATCCAGCTTTGCTTCCTCGCAAGCATCGTTTGACTCAACTTATCATCCAGTGCACACATAACGAAAATTTACATCCTGGTCTGCAAACAATGCAGTATCTGTTACTTCAAAATTTTTGGATTTTGTCACCAAGGCGAGCCATTAATCAGATCATTTCAAAATGCTATCGTTGTTTCCGTATGAAGCCACGAAACTTTCAGCCAGTGATGGCAGATTTACCACATTCTCGCGTCAATCAAATCAAACCATTTCAGGTTGTGGGTTGTGATTATGCAGGACCCTTCAACATTACGTTTCAACGTTATCGAGGTGTGCGTTCAACAAAGGCATACCTTTGTCTTTTTGTTTGTTTTTCAACAAAAGCTCTTCATCTGGAGCTTGCCAGTGATTTATCTTCATCTTGCTTTTTAGCTGCTCTACGCAGATTCATTGCTAGACGCGGTCGTTGCAACATCATCCATAGCGATTGCGGAACCAATTTCAAAGGTGCGCAGTCACAATTATCAGAAATCATGCGCTCAGCTTGTGAATCGGAGCGCATTGACTTCAAATTTAACGTTCCAGGATCACCACACATGGGTGGCCTTTGGGAAGCCGGGGTGAAGTCCGTAAAAACTCACCTATATCGTGTGATAGGTGATCAAATCCTAACATATGAAGAGTTAAACACACTTTTGACACAGATCGAATCAGTTTTAAATTCGCGACCAATATCAGCATTGAGTTCAGATCCATCAGACCTAACAGCACTTACACCAGGGCACTTTTTAACATTAGCACCCCTAACATCAGTGCCTTCACCAGACTATTCCAACACAAAAATGAATAGGCTAACGCGTTGGCATCTATTACAGAAGATGCACCAGGATTTCTGGACTAGATGGCATAGTGAATACCTTACAAATTTGTCACAGCGATTAAAATGGACTGTGGATTCACCTCCGGCAAAAATCAACCAGCTCGTTATTATCAGAGACGAGACTACTCATCCACTGCGATGGCGTTTAGGTAGAATCGTCGAATTACACCCAGGACGCGATGGCGTTTCTCGTTCTGCTACGGTCAGGATTGCACAAGGTATGCTCAAAAGGCCACTTGTGAAATTGTGTCCATTACCAGATATGACTGACTAGTCATGTCTTATTTTTTTTATATACATTCATATTGTGATCAAAACATTTCAATTATCTATTCTGTGTTATATATTCATCAGCATCATCATATTTATCCCATCATAATATCAAAGCAATGGTTGTTGTGAACAAATATTTACTTCAGACTTCTCAGTCTCATCAATTCGCCAGCAGGGGGGAAGATAATGTTGAAGCACCATAAACAGTTTGAATTCCCCGCCCTTTCCAATCCTATCATTTTCCTGCGCAAACAGCGCCACCTAACGCCTAAAACATTGACTAGTGGTTCCCCGCCATACTTCGCCACCGAACATATCGACTCCGTAAAATAATCGTGAAATACTGCAACCAAGTGTTTTATAAAAGACAATAATTGTGTGTGCCATCAAACAATACCATCACCATCATCAAGAGTCAAGAATTGGGGCGCCCCACAGCATAAAACACATCATTCAGGTATTCGGAGCCAGCCGGCCCTCAGCGAGCTTCGGTGAGTCCTTTACCTACCTTTTAGATACAGTCCGCTTTCCCATCAAACAGAATCGTTCTTTAACATTTCTATGAGGTGGCGCTGTTTGCGCAGGAAAATGATAGGATTGGAAAGGGCGGGGAATTCAAACTGTTTATGGTGCTTCAACACTACTACTGGCTAACTAAAAACCACTCATGTTCCTTCTTATACATTTGTGTCCGGGACCGCAGTATCTGTTTCGAACAATCGCTGTTCCGCTGTTGAACCGCAGACCCAGCAGGCGTCGGCTCTTGCGGGCCTCTGAAATGTTGCTGACATCTCTTTTGACTTAATACCCTGCGAACCGAACATTCATTGACTTGTGTCGTGATGCTTTCCCACCAGCCAAAAAAGAAAAAGGCTAAGCATAGATATTTTATTTTATTTATTTTATTTTATTATAGACATTCAATCTGGGCAATACCACCAGCCTCTCGAAAGCGATTTTTCGATGCCATTCACGAAGCCATCATTTAAGCACTCTGTACATCAAATTATGTAACAAAGCAAAAATTGTTTGCGGAAAACGATTCTTTTTAGGGGTAAAAACGCGTTTTAGGGTAAGACTCATTTCTACCTCTTACTTCCGACCACAGATATCGAGTTTCCTTCGTGCCTCGGAAAGCACGTTAAGCTGTTGGTCCCGGCTACCATATATAAGATCTTTGGCAGTCGTTACAGGTAGTCAGTGACCTGAAATTCTGACATCCAGTCTTACCAAAGGGTACTGTATTAACTGGGTTGCGGAGGTCAGATAGGCAGTCGCTCCATGTAAAATACTGGTATTCAGCTGCATCCGGTTAGACTGGAAGCCGACCCCAATATAGTTGGGAAAAGGCTAGGCAGATGATGACTTCCGACCCCAGTTCAAGCTATGGTCCAAGAGGGAATGGGACAACGTCAAAGAAGAAACATGGGTGGTTTTTAGTCAATAGAAGCTCCAGCCAGAGTGGGAGGAGTCATTTGATAAAATCAAAATCAAGAACAAGTGCCTTTCGGCGTGATTATAAGGGTATTTTTACACCAATTATATTATTTGTTTTAGTGTAATAACATTGATCTGCAATAAAAATATTTTGTCCTAGGATCCAAAACCTGAACTCAATAGTCCGCTACTCGGATCGCCATCTCCCGGTGGTGAATACTCAAGGCGAAGTGCTGTTCAAGTCATTCTCTGACATGTTCGATGGCGATGGAGCACTGACGGCAGGAGCCAGGATATACAGTTTCAACGGCAGAAACATTCTGACTGACTCACATTGGTAAGCAACTTCGACTTGTTTATTGAAACTTTTTTTTAATTTAGAAACTGTTTGTATCTCTTGATCTTCTGAGGCCCTAGTACTAGGGTGCGGTGTTAACGTAACGCCTCGTAATACTGGAAAAGTGAGTGTAGTGCCTCCTTAGTCTAGTATTCGTAAATTTTAATGCAACTGAGCATGAGGTCCTGGGTTCGATTCCCAGGTCAGCAAAAGTGTTATTGAGTTTTTCCATCAGAATTTTCGCATTAGCAGCCATGAAGCCTGTCTGTGCCAGATGATGGCAATAGGCTCACCTCTTATTAAACGGGACTTAAACATAACTGGCGATTTTTGAATGTACAGTCACCTGCAAAATTGCATGGATACTTTTAGTCTTTATTACTTGTGAATAGAGTTCAGAACTGTCCATGCATTTTTGAAGGTGACTGTACCTCCTAGTATATCCTACTGTAAGGTATACGTCTCTGCCTAACTCTTCGCTGATTACAGGTGTGACGATATGTAATAAATATCTTGTGGCTATACGATAGGCTCTATTCAAATCATATCATCCCCAAGAACCTCCATCAACATCCTTTTATCAATAGGTACCGTTATCATATATTAAGTTTATAGTGATAAACCGATATGAATAACCCCCTCATAATTGTGTGCCCTGAACATAATAATAATATCTATAGGTATTGTTGCTGAGAATATTACGAGTATTTTACCGGTGTTACAAGTAACAAGCTTTATGAAAAAAATTAAACAGATTATTTTTTGTTAAAAAGTTTTTATTTTTCACTTTTTAATGGTTCACATGTTCATGGCATAATGCGGACAATGTAGTTTTTTTTTCAGTTTTGTTGATTTTTCAAAAACCGCTTGTCCGCTTTCGATATCGAAATTATGGTACCATTTGGGAAGTATACCCTTTCATTAACCTCCTTCTGTTTTGAGAAGTCGGTTAAAAACAGAATTTATTGGTCAAAATTAATTTTCATGTATCCAAATAGCACAGTAACCATGTCTGCTGTTATTTCAAAAATAATTCATTCGTAGTAATGTAATGGTTGGCTCAGTGGCTGAGCGATTGACTCCTGCGTGTCGCGGGTTCGATTGCCACACGTAACAAATATTTGAGAGCCTACAGAGAGCTGTTTGTGTGTGCAACCAAAAGGGCTAAGGAGAAAACGTCAGGCATCCCGCTAATAAAAAAAATAAAAAAATCTTATTTTTTTTTAATTTTCCGGCCAGTGGCAACTTAACAGAACTGTCAGTATATGAATGTACTGGTGCCTGTATAGGAACCTCTGGGTTCTCAGGGCTTGATTTTATTTGTGCATGCTTTTTGATTCGACTATATCTTCTCTTTCTCTTAGGCCACAAAAGGTAATCTGGCACGGCTCCCGCGCGAACGGTGAGCGTGCCCTGGACAGCTACTGCCAGGAGTGGCAGAATGGAGACCATGCCAATCGTGGTCTGGGCTCCTCGCTGCACTCCCATAAACTACTTGCACAAGAGAGGTAACGTACTTATTATATTTGCCGCTTAGTACCTACTTTTATAATTATGAATATCTTTCACACCACTAAAAATAGAATAATTAATTAAAGGTACCATTATTTGGTATTGGGATAGTTACAAAGCCAAATACGGTCAATGGTCACGTTAAATACTAGATCACATAAGCAAAATGATCCGTAAGCTTAAGGTTTATCCAATAGCCCGATCACATCATAAACATCCGTTGGGCTGTAGCCTACTGGAACTCATCTGATCGGAAGATCTTTGCTTTTCCATAAAGGGTGAAAACTGTACCTATACCATGCTGTTCACTACCTCCATAAAACTATCAGTAATAGTCCCATCTTAGAAATACCACTACCGGTTTTCCATTTTATATTCCATTACCATTTTGTAATACAATCATTTCCTTTTAAATAATCCAAATCTTCAAATGATTTACACAATACCATCGAAACATTTGACCTTATCTGTACTTAAGAATCGACTGAGAAATTCCAATAACAAGCAACAGTATGGAAAATGTTTGTATAATAAGGAAGGCGCTCCCAACGGCGCTGTCCTCGGAGACTTGAAACGTAAAGCGTCATTCAGACGTATTAGAATTCCATTCAACTTGAAATCGAAGCACTTTAATTGATACTTTTATTCCATATACTCAAATACAACCTTAACTGATCAAAACAGGGTATAAAATTCAAAATCACGACCCGAAACCAGTGGCTTAAAACTTGGGGTCCTCCCGTCCGTTTTGATAATTCAATTTAAAGCAGAAGTGTATTTTGTTAGAAGGGTTCAAGGAATTAGCAAAGTTTATTCGGTGCTAATTTGCTGTTGCTTGACAAAAAGTTGATTATGTAACCGAAAGGAAGTTTTTGAAGAGAGTATTCTTGTTTACAGATATCCTTGCAGTAATCATTTTGTCGTACTATGCATTGAAGTTGCTTCAGAAGTTAATACTAGACGAAAACGAGAGACACCAAGGTAAGACAGTAAAAGGACATTTAACAACAAAGAAAATAAGGAATAATTCGTTGCAAGATGCAGCCGAAAAGACCAAAACAAATAAAGAAAAGCTTAGTATTTAAATTCTAAGACTAATCTAATTTAATAAAACCTACTAACAAAATCTATTACAGATATAATGCGACCGGCATACTCGATGAAGACGACTATCTTTACAATGCGGAGGAATATCAACAGCTACTGAACGAAATATTTGCTCAAGCGTTTAGAGAAAATTAGGACACGAGTAAGACGTAATCGTTCAATTGTGATAAGTCAGAATGCACCTAGTGTAGCATGGTTATTTTGGCGCTTCATTGACACTGACAGAAGAACTGTCAGTTAACATTTTGTGTAATTATCAGTGGAAATAAAAAAAACAAAATGGCGTCGTTTGTTTTGACATGACAATCTCAATGCGCTAAAAGATCTATGCACCACTGAAACGGCTCGTAATGTTCGAAATTCGTATGATTTGTATTGACGTTGCTTGCTATCCTGAATTCACGGTTTAAAATTATTTATTACAACAAGAATTCGAAATTCATTAAAAGCTTCCTGAAGAGATGTTTTAATGTAAACTTTGATATTAAAGATTGGCTATTTAAATACTATCTCTTCATTGATGTTGATTGTATCGAAAAACTTGATAGCTAATCTAACAGCAACTCTTTCATCGTACGATAGTTTTGAACACTGACCTTTATTAGTCTGGTCCTTACGGTCTCTAGTTCTTTGGGTCTGGTCCTTTTAGTCTCTGATTGTTGTGTTCTAATTCGAAAGTCACGCCCAAAAAAATATGTAGCCAAATTCTGAAATTGTGGGTGATTTTGAAATGAGATTAACGTACTTACTAAGTTTCTAAGCTTGGTGTTCATATATGAGATTCCTATTAAACTAAGCGAGTAAGCTTAAGCTACTGAAAGTTACTACAGACCTACATTTGTATTACTGTATGTATAGTGAAATGTTATTAGTTTTGCGCTTCGTACTGCGCTTAGGATGTTTGTAAATAAATTTTGTAAAATGTATCGATTGAATTGTACTATTGGTAGGATTGCGAGTCGACTTAAGCTTTAATGTGTTATTAATTAAGTACAAATTAGTTTGATGATTGGAAACTTGCTTTTAGTGTTTATTGTGATGGGTGAGATGAACACACCTAGTCCAAAAATATACTTAGTTAAGTTTAAAATTATAGTAACATACACTATTACCTGATAATTTATTGTCCTTCGCATCATTTTCATTGGTCATTAACAAAACGCAACATTTTTGATTGAAGCTCTTCTTTGCACCAAGATTTGTAAATCCTAGTCAGTTGATAATCTTAACAAAGAGGAAGTCATTCATTATTAGATGTAACTTGATTTTCAAATATAAAACAAAATATATAAGAGGCCAAATAATTTCTTTAAATAAAAAACATATTCTTAAGACGATTCGTAAGCCTACCACTTAATTATTTCTAGTTTTAGACACAATACCAATGTTTGTGATTTTTTCGAGATATGATTAATTCGAGACTGTATATACTATTTTTATTATTCGAGAAGTAACTATCTTTGAGTTTAATTAAGTCGATCGAAGTATTTCAATTTAGTAAATTGTAATGATTTAAAAATCTTTAGTAGCAAAATATGTTTTTACTGAAATGTATTTGACTGATTTTTTACTTGTATATTTGCGTAATTTGATTTTTGCAGACATGACAGGTTGAATTTCTGTGTTTATTTTAATAAAACAGCGGAAATTGCCATTTCTAAGTTCAAAATACAAAAAAAATATTTTTCTACACGTGGTTGAAAAAATTATTTAAAACAAAATCTATGGTTGATAGCGTCAGCAAATAAAAAAAGGCTTTAAAAATTTTCCCTGCCAACGAAAAAAACATGGGTGATAGAAAAATAATTGTTTATACGATTATTTCGTGTCTGTCCGTCTCAATAAAATACTCGTTTGGTCTCAACCCTTGTCATGTTTGCATTTATTTCCAAATTCGACAATAAAATATATTTTACTGAATATATTTTAAATGTACATCTTGTAACACACGTTCTACATTATATTTGTATTTAATGTAATACTTACATACTATTTAATTACCTACTCTTGTAAGCGAAACTTGGTCCATATACTTGACTTCTAGTACCTATGATATCTTCTAACCACACACCTAGCTATATATGCCTTTTTGTAGTTATTTTTGAAATGCCAGTGACACAAAAAAATAGTTCATATTCGTGATCACATGTAACGCTTCTTTATTCTATACATGTATAACCGCACTTTGCTGTTAACAATGTCAACTTAAGCTGTCGACAGAGACACCTGCGTTTACCGTCAACACGTGGACAGCAAACGCCGCGCGCAGTCCCTTTGTTCTATGCATTTGATACCCCGTACACACCAACAGCACTTTGCTGTCGACAGAGTCAATTTAAGCTGTCGACACGTAGACAGCAAACGCCAACCAAGTTGCCTCTTTTTTTTTAAAGTTTGGAAATCATAAAATGACCCCTCCCGTTCTGGGCGGAGCTGTAGGGAGTTTTAGACTTCTACTGACTTAAAACGGGTGGTTTTAAGTCAGTAGAAGTCTAAAACTCCTTGTCAATGTTCCTTCTTAGCCCGTTTTATCCGAGGCCGCGTTATGTCTTTCGAGCAACCCGCGGAACAAGTTGCCTCTGTCGACAGCTGAAGTTGGCTCGGTTGACAGCAAAGAGTTGCTCGTCTGTCTGACGCCTAACTTAGAACTGCGTAGAATAAAAATGACTGTCCAATGTCCATCCGATGAAAATTGATCAAATGGCTGTACTGGAACGATAGTCACAGTAAAGTCGTGTAGTTGATACCAATCCAAAAAGACCAAAAAACTTGGTCCTTCCATTCGTTCAAATCTCGTGCCATTCGATAAGATACAATGAAGTCTGATTTATTTGCTATCTAAACATACTTTGTATTTATAGTAGAATTAGGCGTAGTGAAGTACCTAACTGTATTTTTTTTTACCAGTAACTGTAATTTTAATTAACTAGTCTCTGATTGTTTCACTGTTTTTGTTAGGAGTAAGTATATGCTTTAGTAAAATGTAGAGGAAAAATATTTGAAAATTAACACACACAAATGTATCATTTTTTATCACTTACAGCGCGTTAAGCACGCTTTGAAAGCTTGGCATGAAAGTAAAAAATGCTCGACTAGGGACGCTGAATAGATATTTTTGGGTAAAAATTAAATTGTGTAGGTTATTAAAAGTTAGCAAAACTTGAAATCAAAATCATGGAAGAACTCTCCTCTGTAACTTTAGTCAATAATTTCAGTCCCTGTAATCTTTTTGATAATTTTGTTTTGTGTCTCAAAAGACCATAAGTTTTTCAAAAAATATTTCTGCCTGTAGATATTATGAAATCTACTTAGACCTTACTTACATTTTTCGATGCGTAATCGTATCTTAACTTCAAGTAGCGTTAGTGAAAAAGTCCCCCGTAAAATTATCATCAGGACAGTTAGTTACAGTTAAGGAAACAGTTTTCCAGATTCGCAACTGGTTGCGAAAAGCACTTGTGAAAACGGCTGGAGGGAAAAAATGTTTTTGTTTGTTGTCATCATCACAAAAACAGTGAAACAGTCCAATTGAATACAACATGACATACCGACAAGCATTTACGAAATATTCGTTAGTTGTATCGCTTTACATCGATGTAATCATTAATATAACAATTCGTGTATTATATTACGAACGACTGTATTTATATTGCTATGTAAACAAATAAATAAATGTTTTCACGACACTGTAGAAAAGTTTGTTTCATTTTTATTTAAACTTAGCTGTACATATTATCTATATACATAAAAGGAGAACTGACTGACTGACATATCAACGTACAGCCGAAACTACTGGGGCTAGGAATGTGAAATTTTGCACACGGCTTCCTATTATAATGTAGGGGAGCACTAAGAAGGGGTTTTTGGAAATTTAACCTTTAAGGGGGATGAAAGTTTGTATGGAAAATCGTCACTTTTGTAGTTGAACCGACATCCACGCGGGCGAAGCTGTGGGCAAAAGCTAGTTATAGCATAATAAGGGAATATTCTAGTGATCGCAAGTGTGACTGCTGAGCATGAGGTCCTGGGTTCAATTCCCAGGTCAGGCAAGTGTATTAGTGTATTCAGTGTATTAGGTTTTCCCATCAGTAATTTCTTGGCGCGGACTCTGGATTTGTTCCCTGTTGTTGGCAATAGGCTTTCCTCCTATTACATGGTACCTAGACCTACACATAACTGGCGAAATGTCCCTGCCCAAAATCTTCGGGGTTTACGGGCGTGATAGTATGAAAAGTTAGTTCCACCGCACTGGGTAAGGAAACTTAGAACTAACTATTTTCATTGTAATAGCTACTTGCTTTAAACTTTTCACGTTACTATGATAAACAACATAAAACCCAAATTCTTTTATCAAAACAAACGTGACATACCTAAGAGTTTTCCTCAAAAGCGTATTATAATTACATTTTCCATTGTGCGCATTATTCTTAAAATCACGAACTAACCTATCATACAAAATTCCAACTGAAACTCCCGTCTATCCCGTCAAGCAAAAACTCCAAAATCACAATTGTACGACTAACTCCAGATACTATTGACGCTTCGTTCCATTGAATCGCTCCCTCCTTGATTTGTGGGGGTAGCTCAGTTAGTAGCACCGTAACACGCCTCGAGACTGCGATTGGCAGTCTAATTGATTTCAACTCAAACGCAGTCAGGTAAGGCGAGTTTTGAGCTAAAATTGTAAGGACGGTGCAGTTGGAAACGGCTGCAGGGGAAATATATTTCATTGACAGATTCGCTTTTAGCTCACTGGGGTGGATGAAGGGAGTGCGAATAGCTGAATTATATTTGGAAACAAAGGAATTTTGGAAAGCTCTTTTGGTTTGTTCTTGAGGTGACTGTGAAAGATCTTATTGGGTCTTTATTTGATTACTAGACCTAGAGTGTCGACTGTGTATAATCATTAGTCAACCTTGAAAAATTGCGAACCGGCTGCAGACTTTGTACAGGGATACTGATAGAAACTAATAAGCATTAGTATGGCCTTCCTCGTTGGTCTAGTCCTGGGTTCAATTCCCAGGATCGGCAAAGTAATTAGGATTTTTCGTCAGGAATTTCTCAGTATATAGCAGCCTGGATTTGTGCCCGGTTGATGGCAATAGGCTTGCCCCTTATTACATGGGACTTAAACATAGCTGGCGAATTGTGAGTGTAAAATTAGACACACTTCTGCCTAAAAGATCGGGGATAAAAGATGTGATGTGTTATGTTGTAGGTGTTTTGTAGGTAAGTACTTACCTGGTATTTTGTTCATTTATTATTGTTGTATAGTATTTAAAAGTTGTTAGCCTACAAGTTCAGCCAATCGCACAATCTACCAGGTACGCTCGAACTGCGAATTTAGTTAGAGTGCAGTCGTGCTGACTACAATATTTTTGAATGCGCTAACAACATTCGGTAGCCCATTTTATTGGTTGACTTGCTGTATAGAATGTGGCATGCCTAATCGCTCTGTACGAATATTTTTATTTCCTTTACTATTGTTGGATTTTGCTGGTCTGGAAGAAAAATAACGAGACTCTAACGTGAGTAAATATTAATTTCAACAATATAAATTACTAGCGGACGTCCCGCGGTTTCACCCGCGTAGATCCCGTTCCCGTGGGAATACAGGGATAAAAAGTAGCCTATGACACTTGGCAATATAATGTGGCTTTCTATTGGTGAAAGAATTTTTAAAATCGGTTCAGTAGATCCCGAGATTACCCCTTACAATTTAACAAATATACAAACACACAAACTTTACTTCTTTATAATATTAGTAAGTAAGTAAGTATAGATGAAGAAATGCTTTACGCATTTTTACTAAATACTTCATGTTGTGATAATTATGTTGTGCCTGCATGACATTGCACCACTTTCGTGTTAAGCCAAATTGTGATGCTGACTTGCATTCATAAAAAACTGTTTTATTTTTATTTATTTATTTGTTCAACAAGCTTAGTGAAATTTTTTATCATTTATTAAAGTAACCATCAACAAAGAGATGCAGTAAGCATGCGCATATAGGTTGTAAAGTAGCCATTCACATCTTCCATCTTTTTGTATGCAGACAGTTTTTCTCTGCAGTTGAACAATTCAATTGCAGATACTTCTTCATTATTTTCAAAAGTAAAATAAATATGAGTGTTATTATATAGTTAATGAGTTATAATAACTCATTAAATGCTGAATAGAACGTCAGCTAGACTGCAGCTTATCCTACTTTGCTGCTATGTTATGCAGCTCATTGCATGAAGTGCTTCCCTGTAGCTCGCTCCGTAATAAGGAAGAGTGACGATGCATTAAACGTTTTTAATCTTCAGTTTTATAAGAAAGGGATAAAGAAAGAATTTTGCTTCTATTATTTTTCTTTATGGTTCATTATTGCTACCAGATGAGAGGCAAGGTGTAAGCGTATTTTAAAAGTGTAGAAGAAACATAGTTTCTAAAATAATGTAACGATATCTGTTCCCTAAATTATATATCAGTCAACTAATAAGCTTCTAATCCTGAACCAGTACCACTCTGCACTGAGAGATATTCAGAGCACACTTGCCTCCTGACATAATTTTTATAATTTTTATTTAGGTTCATAAGAAAAATTGTAGTACATGAGAAATTTACAAAGTATATATCAATAATAATTATACATGTTTAGGTACAAATAATAGATCTCCTCTAACGTATTTGACTAGCACACAGTCTTAATATCTCTAACAACCCTTCTCCAGTTGGGTTTGTTAATTTGATCTGTTGGTTTTTGCGGTTTGTTATTAGTTTGATATTTTATCAATTCATGGTTGTCTTGACATGGTGTAAAATTAAGACAAACTCTACAAGTAGGTAACTTTGCAAAGTACGAGTATCATTTCACATTAGAAATTCTCACAAAGAAACAACAAATCAATGCCAATCATCAAATCTGTCAAAATACCAGCTTCCCTCAAAGAGAAAATTGAGACGATACCGAATTTCGATTTCCGATTAATAGAAATTGTTTCGGAAACGTAATAACTACGGGAATGCTCCAGGTGCTTATAGAAACCCCCGTTAGTAATAATTTTTTGAGAATCATCAAATCGACATATTCTCTCCTTGCTACCTCTGCTACTACCTACCACTATCGAGAGTTTTCGTTCAGGAAATGTTAGGCGTCTCATCAAAATGAAGCTACTCACGAAAAACTAGCTTGATAGTAATCAAATGCAAAAATGAACCAAACAAAAGTCAATTATATATTATGTTCATGGTTGTATTAATAAGTATAAAACAGTAAAATTAAGAAAAACTCTTCAAGTAACTTTGCAAAATATCATTTCACATTAGAAATTCTCACAAATAAAACGAAAAGGCAAACAACAAATCAATACCTAATTACTTGGCATCAGTACAATCTGTCAAAATACCAGCTCCCCTCAAAGAGAAAATTTGAGACTCCGATACCGAATTTCGATTTCCGATTAATAGAAATTGTTTCGGAAACGTAATAACTACGGGAATGCTCCAGGTGCTTATATAGGGCGTAATTTTTTCTCGTTGACAAACTTCGTCAATCGAAAAGAAAAGTTTTCTTATTAAAGTAGCGAGGAGGCGTCGCGTCAGTGAGGAATTCTATCTTGCGATTCCATTAATGTTGCAACGACACTGAGGTAACGAAGAGGACTTTTTTTCTTCTGGAGACGAAGCATAATAATAATAAAGGTGGATCTCATTTAAATCAATGGAGAAGAACTAAGTTGGATTAAAATATGATGAACTTTCTTTCTTTCTTCTTGATGATCATAAAACTTGATTCCATTTCAATGTTGCAACGACATATAAGTAATAAAGTGGATTCTTTGAATTGGAATCAAAATAAAGGTGGATATCATCTGAATGAACGAAAGGGAATGCGATTACTTGCATTAAAACGTAGCTCCGTAGTCCGCTGTGTTCGAAAGGGCCCAGAGAATTACGGAAGTGTGTCTGTGGGATGTCAAATGATTGTTGGACAGCGGAATAAGATCTCAATTTTTGTTTTGCTTTTATTGAGTCTTTTTGCATGAAATTATGGATAGTTGATGAAAACATTATAAACTTAACCTGTGTGACAAGATATGGATAGAATGATTGAAAACTGGTTTATATGATCTTGTGAAAAAAATTCACGAGTACGTATAACTGAGAGACAGAGATAAACAACATAAAAACAACGACGGAAAAAAACAAAGACCAATATAAAATGTTTACTTAAAACTACATGAGTTTGTTTTCATAAAGATGGAAAGTACTATTTTTAATTTCCGTGAAAGTAATCCTAGCTAGAACGTTTCCGTGCTCAAAGGTGGCTATTTAAAATTCTAGATGTAGTCCTCTTACATAAAACATTTTTACTCTGACACTAAGTATATTTTTTATAATGCACTTCCCATTAATTAATGAGAGAGATATTAAAGAGGTAACTTACACAGAGAAAACTTAGAATATTTTTGTCTATTCAATATATTATTATATAAGTCAACAAAACACGTTTTTTTACGCTTCGTTTTTAACATAGCATGGTTCTATTGACACGTGTCTATGGTCAAATGTTACGTCGCCATCTTATTTTTTTATACATACAATGATACAACCATATATCCGCAATGCCGCGACTAAATTATGCACGAGATCTTAAATTGGGTTCGATTCCTAGGTTGAGCAAAGTATTACTGGGTTTTTCCATCAGAAATTACTCAGTATCAGCCACGGAGTCTGGACTTGTGCCCGGTTGATAGCAATAGGCTCACCCACTAAGTATTATATTGGACTTAACCGTAACTAGAGAAATGTGGGTGTACCTACATAATTATGTTAGTACACCCATTAGGGTACCCTTCTGTCTCACCCTTCAAGGATTACAGGCATGACGTTATGTCATTATACTTGCAATGTGTCATCTAAAACAACTTATCTATGTTCAAAAAATTTACTTGCAGCTATGAAATTGAGTGCTTAAAAGTGATGTATACCACGACAAAAGCAAGCCACGAAAAACACAAAAATAGAAAACCTCCTCTTTATTCCAATAGAGATGCAGAATAAACAGCTAGTTGCGGACACAAAGAACAATGTTTTAAACTCCTCAAAACTTCGTGTACGCAAAGCTGTGACTACACTAGGGAACAAAAAATGGGTAAAATTGAAAACCAACTAAGTTACCGCGAACGTCACTGTACAGAATTTACTTCATTTAACTATGAAATTCAATTGTAACGACAAAAAAGTGGAGAAAACATTTTGGCGGGGGCGCTGTGTATTTTTGCCACACACCGGTGCCCGAAGACTCGCCGTGGTTTTGTAACAAAATCCTCTTATGGAAGTTTGTACGGTCGCGGTGAAATTAAACCGCTTTTGCCAACTTGTCCAGTGCTAACTTAGGGTTACTTAGCTTCATTTTAATTTTAGGACATTGGTCGCTTGAAAATAGTGCAATGTTGATCATTCCAATTCCATTTTCACTCTATAACCTGATGTGGTGCCGTGATGAATAGATAAATAAATCAGTTGCGTGTCCTGATAGTCTGTCAGAAACTGTGAGGGTGTGATAAATGTTCTTTGAGCAAGCTTTAACGAAATAATAGTGTTATTTAACAGGAACCCTTCATAAAAAAAAAAAACTAATTAAAACTCAGATAAGTAATAAAAAGTATAATTGGAAAGCATCAATTTTTGTATTGCTCCAAATATCGCTACTTACAATTAATTGGGCAGTAACAAAAAAAAAATATGAAAAAAAAACGACTTAATGATGCCATGATGCCATGACGACTGACAGAGGAGAATGGATGAAGAAAACGTGTTTAGACGACCAAAAAAAAAAATGGGACAAGGGCAGGAAGATGATGATGGGCAGTAAGAAATAGAGAAAAAAATTATCCCTTTAGTATGAGATTGTCTTCAGCTGGTGATTGAGGAAAAAAGCTCGTGGTGAAAACAGGTGTTTTTTCACAGCTGCACATAAAATCATACATCTTTTTAAATTTAGATCTATAGAATTGATTTAGATCAAAAATATCCTAGTATTCCCAAAAGCTTAGCCAGCCTCGTCCTCTCAAATCTGTTACAAAGTCGGTTTTCAACAAGAACCCTGAGGTACGCGAACGACTGACCACTTCAAAGATTGCTGAATGAATGATGGCGACAAAATATTAGTTCAGAACGTTCGGTCGGGAACTTTGGCAAAGTTTAATGAAGTACCATTTGTACACGCGCCGGTTGGTCAGACTTGAAAGTTATTTGATAAAGTTTGTGTGATTATAAGGTAGATATTTCAAGCGTTAATTATTTTAAATTATAATTTCAGCTTGGGCCAAAGTTATTTTGCTATGTAAAGGGCGTAAAAGTACGCTTAGCGAAGCCCAAAGGCAGTTAATTGTTCTACCCGTCATTGCGATTAATTTTGTTTTTCTTACGAAAATATTTCAGATCAAAATTACAACTCTTTCAACAGTTTTATTAAAACAAGTTTTTTTCACAACTCTCGCACTATAGTATGCATAGATCAGTACAATGTCTTCAATGCTTTACATTGAGTCCTACTATAACAAAAAAGTAATTTCCTAACTTAGTTTTTGTGCAGAGTTATTAAGTGTGATGTATTACAGAATGCTTTGGTTAGCAGCTTCATGAAGGGTCCGTTTATACCTGACTGAAGTAGGTAAGTACCTAGGTAACAGTCATAGACAAAAAGATGAGACCTAATCTTTTTGTTGTTTCTTTGACCAGTCAAAAGTCCATTTTAATTACGAGGCACGGAGGAAACTCGGTATGAAATGGGTTTGCCATCTATGGACCAACCTGAAGATATAACCGTGCGGCTGTTATTATTACGCCAAGAGCTCCTTCCCCAACCTAACTCATTAACTCATAATAATACAGAAACAACAAACTAATGTTTATCAATAACCTAACAACTTTGATAGTCTATTGGACTTGATAATTCTACAGGAACAACAGAGAATTCTGTTAACTCGCCAACTTTGTCTTGTTATAACGAACTGGTTGATTAACCCTCCCGTAAGTACATGTATCGAGAACATTCGAGAGTAAATACTAAGAGAAGCAGTAGTTTAGTTGTATACTTTTTTTTTTTTTTTTTTTTTTGGTGGGTGGAAAATCATCGAATAACCCCCCCCGCTCTTGGGCAGAGCGAAGGGGAGTGTCAGACTTCTACTGACTAAAAACCAACCCATGTTCCTTCTTCCTCGCCCTTGTGTCGGAGCCGCGGTAACTTTCCGATATCCGCAGCCCCGACGGGCGTCGGCCCTTGCGGGCCCCTCCTTGCTGACATCTCTTTGAGGCGCGCGTGGAACACGTACGCGCCGCCGACACGGTCTGTTGCCGTCATGACGACGGCCGGACGGCGAGCTAGCCCGTTACTCACCGTCCACAGGCCCGCGTCTACGGTGGCCGGAGGTCATCGCGTGACCCCCGACGCCCGGAGCGCCTTCCGCGGCGGCTGGGACGTTGAGAGGTTCTCTCCCTCTCTCGTTCCGCCACCTCCTTCGCTAGCATCACTGCTTCGCAGAAGGAGGCGACGGCGTCCCATTCCTCCTCGCCCCGGACCATGGCTTGCACCAGGGCCGGGCGCGAGAGGTCGCCGCCGCCGATCGCCGCTACGAGAACACGGCGGGGCTCTGCCCAAGCAGGGCACGCCTCCACAGTGTGCTCCACCGTGTCCTCCGGTCGATCCTCGCAGTGGAAGCATCCGGGCGTTTCCTCCCGCCAGATTCGGTACAGGTACCTCCCGAAACACCCGTGTCCGGTGAGGACCTGCGTCAGACGGTAGGTGAGGGCGCCGTGGCGCCTCTCCAGCCACTCCTCAAAGAGGGGACTTACCTAGTTGTATACTTTGTTGTTACTCACTTGAGAATCGGTGTTTTGAAGTGTGCTTGAGTTAGTTTTGAATATTTGAGTCAATGATTTTAGTCGGAATCGGTCGGGAAAATGAACTTGGTATCGACCAACCCGCACGAGTCACATGGGTTTGATGACGGCCCACCCCCAGAAGTGAAGACATTGTCGTATGATTATACTGATGAAGAAACGGTACGCATGACAGGCAAATTAAGCTGTTGGTACCGGCTTTCATTTCTAGATCTTCGAAAGTCTTCATAGTCAGTGTCTCGAAATTCTGACAACCAAACCGAGGTCTATCATACTACCCAGTTCTAACTGGGTTGTGGAGGTCAGATAAGCAGTCCCTCTGGTCGGTGGGTCATCTTAGGGGCGGTGATAAATGTGCGAAATACTGGTAAGAGAGTTGGGCAAAGGCAAGGCAGATAATGATGCAGATGAGGAAAATGTCTTAAAGAAGGTTTGGATTATCTAGACGTAGAGGGCTATTGCAATAGGGAAAGATCACAGAAAGAGTGGATGGGATGTTTTAACGCTTGATGAATGAATACAGGGTGTAGAGGTACCTCCTCCCATTTTTATAAAATGTATGATTTCTTTTGGTAACGACGTGTTACTGAAAACTGTATTCGTAAGGTTTAACGTTTCTCAAATGAGTCCCAGTAGGTACAGCTTGTCCGTACTTTTGTTTTCTTAATCTACACAAGACACTATCAACATTTTTATGTTTTAGGTAGAATAAACCTGAAAAATACTTATCCAAAACTAGTATATTACCCAGGATTCCAGGAATGACCAACAACAGGCAAAATTATCCATTGAATGCAATATTAAAATATGCAGACGCATAAATCACGGTACGCTGGACTGTAATGCACTCGTTACAATACAATGTGCAATAAATTAGTGCACAACCATTTTTTATTCGGAAATTACTGTGTTTAAAATGGCGTTTCCGGAATATTTTCAGTGTACTTGTTTTTTGTTGTGATGTCATTGACTAACGGGTTGGATAATCTTTTATTCAAGCATGGAACCTTTGGGACTCGGTACGGGTTTAAGCAACGCCATCGTAAGCTTTCGTCGTGATGATTGCTATATCGACAAAAAAGTACGCCGGGGCTGCGGGTAGTTCGAAAGAGATAACGCGGCCCCGGACAGAAAGGGCTAAGAAGGTACGTGGATGGTTTTTAGTCAGTAGAAGTCTGACACTCTCTTCCGCTCCACGCAGAGCGGGAGGAGTCATTTGATGACTTCCCACACTCCAAAATAAAAAAAAATGGAACTTTTAGAACTCGACCTGGGCTTATATTAGACCGTGACATCGCAAGCTTTCGTCGTGACGATTGCTTATATTAAATAGAATGGGATATCTCTTTATTCATTCACCTTTTTATCAGAATCAGTGTAGTGAATTTAAAACATCAGAATATTTTATTCTTGCCTCTCTTCGAACAACAATAAAGGAATTACTGAAATGTTCTAGGAACGTAGCATGATTTTTTTACTTTTTATGCTTTTCGATACAGATAAGAAAATAGAAAAGACTCCAGTGTGCTTATTCTCGAATATAATTCCGATAGATCGACATTGGAATTGTCAGTCAAACGTCAGGCATTGGCTGGACTCACTGAGTCTAGCCAATCCCTGACGTTTAACTCAACCAACTGACGTTTGACCAATGTCGATCTATCGGAATTATATTGCAGAGTAAGCACCCTGGTCGGCCTAAAAGCATTTTCAATAAAGACAGCAATTTATACGTATCACGCCTGTAATCTCAGATGGATGATTGGCAGAGGTGATGGTTGTCCGGCGTATTTATGCCGTAAGATTTGATAAAGGTGAGTTAAGTGAGAGGTAAGTAGTGAAGTGATAAATGTGTGTGGTGACTGGTGAGGATGGATTTAGCAGCGATGTGCAGTTATACAAATATATACTTTTTGAACCACTTCTTTACTTGACGTCCACTCTTATACGCTAGAATTCGATTACCTACTCGATAAATGCTGAAAGGAAATACTTCACATTATTTCCAACCGAGTTCTCTTCAGCAGGTATTAAAAATGTATTAGTTGCGTACCTAGCGAGTGAGACTCTCATACGCCAACCTCCAGAGAAGTTCTTGGTGGCTCTGTCCTGCATCTCGCGGCTGAAGCCCAGACCAGCGAGGATACGTCGATATATATACTGACCTTTAAAACTTGAACAGAAATGGCTTCTGAGAAAATCTTTAGCTTTACAAGTCTTGAAGAGACTACAATGTCCATCCTTTCGAGAGATTCCTGATATTTTCTATAAGTAAGTATTACGGTCATTGCTGATTTCACTAAAAAACTATTTTTATTTCTGATCCAATGAATTCAAAGATTTTTATTGATTGATTTTTTAATGCCATGAAGAGATCAGGTTAATCCTATTGATATTATAAACGCAAAAGTTTGTAAGTATGTGTGGATGGATGGATGATGTTTGTTACTCTTTCACGTCAAAACTGCTGAACGGATTTGGATTAAATTTGGTGCACAGATAGTTTATAAACTGGCTCAACACATTAGCTATTTTTTATGCCGATTTCATCTTCCCGTGGTATAATTATCGAGTTTTAGCGGGCAAAGCCACTGGGAACAACTAGTAATCAAATAATGTAGGTATTACCAAAAATACTATGGAAAAATAACTGTGAGCGTCTACAAACTGTGGTAATAATATAGTAACGTTACCCCAACCAAATCAATGGATTAGGTTCTTAGGGCTCGTTTACGCAGACGCGGGGCGTCGCGCGGCGCGTGCAGACGGCTCGTCTCGTGCTTTTTTATTAGTTTACTGAGAGACGGGTCCACCGCAACAAACGCTGCATTTTAAAGTAACGAGCGAAAAATCACTTCTTGTAAAGTCGACGTTTAAAATCGTTAGCTTTTTCGTACATCGCCATGTGTTTGAAATAAAAACGCAGCACGCGCCGCGCGACGCCCCGCCTGTACGTAAACATGCACTTAGTGTAGGCTAGAACAGTGAATAAACGCGCGCGAGTGTCGTCAAGCCAGTTTCCACCAAAGCGGAGAAGAGCGGAGACGAGAAGAAATGTGCGGGAATCGTCCATTCACGTTAGTTAAGATTTACATCTGGTCTTTCGCTCTTCCTGTGATTGGTCGAATTTAGCACACCTCCTCTCCACTTTGCTCGTGAGACGCTTTGATGGAAATCGGGCCTCACTCTTTTTATTTTATCCATAAATTATGTGACTGTTTACCAAAGACGTATTTAGTTAGCAAGACGTGTTGGGGTATTTTTGACTTTTCTAACGTGTTAGTAGCCTGAAATAAAATGGACTTAAATTTCAGTCTGTGTATAAAATTCAAGCAAAATCATAACGTACAGTTATTGCTTGTATTTATATCACAGGCGCCTTTTACTTTTGTACAGTCATGTGCAAAATTATGTATACATTTAGCAAAAGCAATTTTCTTGGGAAATAACGGTTGCGTCTTCATTTATTTATTTTTCTTCCAACTATGCTTTAATTTCATCAAAATCACACTAAAAACTCAGTACAAAGCGAGTCTTTAACGCTCTAGAGCAATAAAAATGTATGTCATTATTGCACAGTTTTTTTTTGTATCGCACTGGTGCCAATCTCAATGGATTAACTCTATCCAGCCGATATCAATACTTTTTTTTACGTACGTATTATTCGTTTCTATCCTACTACTTGTTCCAAATTTAAAAAATGATTGCTGCTAACTACTGTAAAATGAAAGAAATTTAAAAAAAGTGATTTGGCGGGGACTTTTGGGGAACTTTGTTAATTTTGCTTGACAATATTTTTGGAAACGATAAAGTGTGATACTATCTGATTTGGAGTGATTCGGCTTTGAATTGAAATGGAATCATTTAGCGACACATTAACTCCGGAAATCATTCTAAATGAAGCCGACAGTGTTACAGAAAATCTTTTAACTGTTTGATATGAGTTTCTTTTATCTACTATTCCTTTATGTAATAGTTGAATGAAAAGCAGATTATGCACCTCGCCTTAAGTAATTTATATTGCCCTCGTGCCTGTTAGATTAGAGCCCTCGCTAACGCTCAGGCTCTAAATCAGGCACTCGGTGCAATAATAAATTACTTTATGCTCGATGCAATAATCTACTATATTTAACCAGTAACTTGCTGCACTTACAGTTTGAACCAACGCATGCAGCAAGCCAACGTAACATAAACAAAATCGTTAATCAATAAAGTGGATCATTCCCACTAGTTCTACTGCACAGTCCTACGATAGAACTAGTGGGAATTATTTTTCCCACTAGTTCTATGATTCAAGGTGGTACAAAATCATACAATATTAATATTGGTGCTCGCGTCTGAAAACACACATAGGTAGGTACCTACAAAGGAAATGCTCACTTCACTAATTGAAAATGTGAGAGACGCTCCTATAAGATAATATAAAACATAATATATATATGTTCCTATAAAATTTTACTGTTTCCTTTCAGTGCTTTATTATGGAAAGGTAATATGTTTTGCATTAGATAGTGGAGCTTTCATAAAGTGCATGTTTTTGTTGATAATAATAATATCATCATCTGCCTATAGCCTTTTCCCAACTATGTTGGGGTCGGCTTCCAGTCTAACCGGATGCAGCTGAATACCAGTATTTTACATGGAGCGACTGCCTATTTGACCTTCACAACCCAGTTAATAATAATAATATATTGCTTGTAAAATATATAACATAATATATTGCTTTGACATGTGGGTACAGTATTAATGGGAAACAGCTTGGGGTTCTTTTCTACTTTATAGGAGGTAAAAATATTTAATCGAAGACTTTCGTGACTATTTAATTTACCTTAAAACATGATAAAAACTTTATCTTAATTGAATTATACGTTAACACAAACGAGAATAATGACATTAAAGACAATACAGGCGAAAGTTACAAATAATAACTTCTTATAATTTGTGACTTTCGTGGCAATGAAGTGATAAAATATTTGTCAAGATGGCCACCTAGAGGTGAAAGTTGTACAGAACATTAAAGCAGAGTTCGAATTATATTCCAAATTCAAAACCGAGATAGACCTGTCAACTATCAGGGGGCCTTAAATCTAAACGGCCGCTTGAGCAGAATCATAATATAAGTTGCATTAAATGTCAGCAATTCATAATAGTAACTGCGTCTGTGACCATTTTACGAATTTTATCGAAATGGAAATCACAAACCACATTCGGCCGTTTAAATCGAGTCACTTCTGCATTCAAAAAGGGAACTGCCGACAGAGATGTCAATTTATGTGACTACCCTCACTTATATAGGATTAGGTATTACAACACGGCCTGTGGTTGATTTCCCGAGAGCCCACACAATGCTGCGTCCCGACAACCGTTTACTTTAATTGCGAAAGTATTTCACTGGGAGGGTTTTCATTAGGGTAATGCGAGGTAACATTAGCATGAAACTTTTGACATGCGTAAAGTGGTATTTACATCGAGTGAATTTCGATAGTGAATATTCTGAATATGCATAGTACATAAGTCATAAGTCATAAGTAGTTTATTTCAAAACAATAATACATTGTGTAGAAATTTAAAAAAGTACAATTAAAACATTTTACAATCCAAAAAAAAAAAAAATGTGTATAATACAAAAAAAACAATAAGTAACTCAAAACGATAATAGAATTTTCATTCAATTTAAAAACAATGAATAACATAAAATAAAAATGACAAAAAAGGAAACACAAAAACTAAATTGTTTAAAAAACAAAAAAAATAATAAGTGTCATCAATTTTTTTTGTCAATTATCAATTAAAATAGAATGTCAAATAAACTTAAAAATAATAATAAAAATCATATTATGTCATCTCAATGTAAAATACAAAAGAAAAAAAATTTAAATGTCAAAGATAAAATTATGTCATTAGAAAAAATTATGTCATTTAACATTCTAGAAGTAATGTAATAATAAAGGAAAAGGCAATATTGAACAAAAAATTAAAGAAAAACAACAACAACAATATTAAATACGAAAAAAAAAAGAACGAAATAATAATCAACATACAATTTTAAATTGATTCCAATAATAATATCACGGCTATGGCTTATCATCCAGGTACTCATCGACACTGTAGTAGCCCTTCCTCAATAAATATGTCTTTAACTTGTTTTTGAATAAGTTTGTGCTGTTTATGCTTTTAAATTCTAGGGGAAGCTTATTAAAAAGAAATACTGATTGGTACCTAGGACTGTGATGAACCACGTTCATTTTCGGTTGTATTGTGTTAGGCAAGTCCTTCCTACGCGTATTCACTCTAACTTGTCGTTGGTCATAAGTTTCAAATTTGTGCAAGTTCTTAACAAAACTGGTAAGCAGTACCAATATATAAAGGCATGGCACCGTCAAAATATTAAGTGAAATGAAGTGGTCTCTGCACGAATCCGTCTGTTTTAAGCGGAGCATTGTCCTTATGGCTCGTTTTTGAATTATAAATGCCGAGTGAAAATTATACTTATAACTATTGCCCCAAAACTCAATACTATATCTAAGTTTAGACTCAACCAAGGCAAAGTATACCATCCTAAGCTGAGCCAAAGTCAGTTCCTCCCTCAGGCTTCGGATTGCATAGCATGCTGAGCTAACAGACTTCGTTATAGACGATGTCTCAACCTTCCAGTTCAACAATGCATCAATGTGAACACCGAGAAATTTTACATGGTCAACCACTTCGACTTTGCTGCCACATGACAAAACCTTAAGACTAGCTTTGTTACGAACATTCGACTTGAATAGAACACATTTTGTTTTGTTTACATTGAGCTTAAGATTATTTGTTGCAAACCAGTGTTCAAAAGCCTTTAATAAGTTATTAATTTTAAGTTCCAAATTATTTAAGTCATTAGCAGACACTATTGCATTAGTGTCATCCGCAAAAATAACGAGCTCGGTGTCTGTGATACGTTTGTTTATGTACTCAATTAAATCATTAAGAAATAATAAGAAGAAAATTGGGCCTAGAACGGATCCCTGAGGGACACCTCGGAATACCGTCTGTTGGGGATCAGTTGTTCCGTCGGTGTAAAAAATTGAATAAGGCGTGATGATTTGAGACGTATATTGTTTTCCTTCAAATTAAAATTAAATAATTACAGACTGCGTGGATGGATTGGACCGCCATGGCCATGGCGGGGGTCTGTAAAGGATGATGGATGTGACTTGAAGGAAGAGAGAAGGTTAAAAGGACTGATTCTATACAAAACAAAGTTTTTATAGCTGCGGTGAATTAGCGATCCGTGGAAGGGGCCGCGCGACACTGGCTCCGCCTGATGTGGTGATGAATGTGTGAACCCTTTTGCCAGCTTGAATGCTCAGCGGTCACCAGGTTCGGCGCGCCGATGATAGGTGGCGCCAGCGGTTGGCATGAACATGCCCCCGGCCTTGGAAGCGCTGCTTCCAAAATGGTTCCCGGCACGGAGTCAGGCGTCGCCGCTCACAGGTTGTGGAGGCAGCGGGCAGATCTTGGAGAAGGCACGCCTGATCGTGCCAGCAGCTGTCCTGATGTCAGCCACTCGTGCTATGCCGTCTCCGCCTGGAATGACACGTAGAATGCGACCGAGCCGCCACCTCAATGGCCGGCTCGAAGGACCAAAATGTTGGGGATCAGTTGTTCCGTCGGTGTAAAAAATTGAATAAGGCGTGATGATTTGAGACGTATATTGTTTTCCTTCAAATTAAAATTAAATAATTACAGACTGCGTGGATGGATTGGACCGCCATGGCCATGGCGGGGGTCTGTAAAGGATGATGGATGTGACTTGAAGGAAGAGAGAAGGTTAAAAGGACTGATTCTATACAAAACAAAGTTTTTATAGCTGCGGTGAATTAGCGATCCGTGGAAGGGGCCGCGCGACACTGGCTCCGCCTGATGTGGTGATGAATGTGTGAACCCTTTTGCCAGCTTGAATGCTCAGCGGTCACCAGGTTCGGCGCGCCGATGATAGGTGGCGCCAGCGGTTGGCATGAACACCGTCATTAAATTGGATTTCAAAGTTTTTTGCTCTTCATCCACTACCGTCTTAATCTCTATAAATTGGCGCCTATTATGCAAATAAGATCGAAACAGCTTCAGAACATTTTCCCTTATACCGTAGTGTTCCAACTTGGCCAGCAAAATTTCATGGTCCACCGTGTCGAAGGCAGAACTAAGGTCCAGAAATACACCTGCCACCTTATGTTTATCATTCAGATTGCGAATGACCTCATCGACTAATGCTTCAACAGCATCGGCGGTTCCCAATGATTTTTGATAGCCAAATTGATGTTCATTTAGGATACTATGTATTCGTAAGTGTTGCATTAGCCTATTCTTCATAATCTTTTCAAAGATCTTTGATAGTACAGGCAATAGGGAAATAGGCCTGTAGTTACCAGGATCCGTTTTTGAACCCTTCTTAAAAATTGGTATGACTCGTGCAATTTTAAACTGATCAGGGAACAAGCCTTCGTCAATACAGTTATTATAAAGTGATGCAAGGGGAGTAGCCAAAATGTCAATATTATCTTTAATGATAGTCAGGGGAATCTCGTCATAGCCTGTAGACGGTTTATTGACCATCTTTTTAACTAAATTGAAAATTTCAAGAGGTGTGACTACCTCAAAAGTCATGTTAGAGTTCACATTGACAATTCAATTGAAATAACTATTTCAAAAGTGCCGCAAACTTGGCTCTATCTTCTATCCTGTCCTTTGAATTCAAAAGCGTATAGAAGTGACCTTTGCATTTTCATCGATGACGCCGTGGAAATAGACATGTTCTAGGCAAACAAATATTTAGAAAAAATTAACTCAAAGCATCTATTTCAATTGAGTCTACGACTAAGCGCCGAAAGACCCTACGCTGATAGACTGAACACCGACAAGAATTTACTTCGACTGGACTTTTTGCCGACAGGACTCTTCGTCGACAGGACTCTTCGCCGACAGGACTATCCGCCGACAGGGCTCATCAGCGACGCAACTTATCTCCAATAATCAGATACACTCAGTGGAATAAGGCCACCAATGAAGAAATATTAATTGCAGTGACAAGCAAAAAGGTTAAGTTTTCTAGTCGGATTGTTAAACAATAGGACTCTTTTTAATTAGCATGACGTTTTTATAAGGGGCGAGACACTCACTCAATCTAAACGAGCCTTAAGGACCGCAGTGGATTTTATGGGTGATTTAAAATAGATGACACGAAGGATACGAGGATTTCACGATTGGGTACAGAATCTGTTTTTGTTTTAAATCGATTTTGCATATTTTGATTAGGTTTTAGTGGGTCAGACTTGATGAGGTTGATTGTGTCGTGTCATTCATGTTGATACAAAAAGCACACGATAGGTTTTTAGTATGGCGAAACCTACGCGACGTAATTCCACATGGTGCTATTTTTTTGAATGCTAACCTGAGATCGGTGAGGGTCTCCAGAAAGGATAGAAGCTTAATACTCATAACCATCGTGCGTATATGAACAGATACCAGATGCACGCAGCAGCAGTAGCAGTTTACTTTCTGTGTTTTCTGCCTATCCCCATAGGAAAAAGTCGTGAGTTTATGTACATAATATGATTTTGTACACGATGAAATGGGATGTGTTCAAGGCAATCTTAAAAACATTTCTGAAGTAAACACACCGAGTTTTCAGTCTTGTAATCTCGACACTTAGGGGAGGCCTATGTCTAGCAGTGGACGTCTTTCAGCTGAAATAATGATGAATTTTGGTAAATGTAGGTGGGTAAACATAACTTTTATTATCGTAATTAATAACGCAGGAAGAAACCACCTGAAGAAGCCAAATAAGTAAGCAATGGTCAGCAATCCCTTCAACAGAATAACTGATACATATCCAGTAAATTCCCTGCAGAAAATCTCAATGAAAACCAATAAGTCGTTAAGGGTAACAAAAACGTCGCTAAATTGAGTTCCAGTGAAGAATCCGACGGGATCGTCGAAACCCAACCATTGATTCAGAGGATTCGGCGTTTCAATTAACGTGGAATCGCCTGCGGTAGCCCGATAGAATGTGTCCGCTTGACCTCGGTACATGGTTCCCCACTGAAATGACTTACTAGACTTTACTCTCTTGGATTTATAGGAAGGTTATTTTAACTTAGAAACATAGGTGTAAATATATTAGTTTAAAAACGAGGGAAAAGAGATTTCAGTTATGAAAATGAACGATGTACCAAAAGCAATTTGAACACAACCTTAAATTCCGAAAATCCAATGATTCCAGTCCGACCCAGGAATCACCACTAGTTGCGCCGTCAATCTAGACCAACGAGGCAGCAAATACTGGTACTATTATTTACCAAATATGGAATGTCAAGAAAAATACACTGTAAATATATTATACTAGCTTTTGCCAGCGGCTTCGCCCGCGTGAAAATGACGATTTTCCATACAAACTTTCATCCCCTATTTGACTTCCTTAGGGGTTGAATTTCGAAAAATCCTTCCTTATTCATTGTCTACATTATAAAGGGAATCTCTGTGCAAAATTTCAGCTTTCTAGGTCCAAGGGTTTGGGCTGGGCGTTGATGAGTCAGTCAGTCAGTCAGGACTTCTCTCTTTATTTATATAGATTAGAATTAAGTACATTTTGCTTGTTCCATGCAGGTTCCGTGGAACTACCATACGTAGCAAGAAAATTGCTATTTAAATGTACTGTTATTTACATAGCTGTTGTAATAGAGGTGCACGGGACCTTCTGACTGAAAGAAAATGTAATGAAGTACTGTGGATCCCGTCGGGGCTGCGGGTTGTTCGAAAGAGATACCGCGGCCTCGGCACAAGAGCTAAGAAGAAACATGGGTGGTTTTTAGTCAGTAGAAGTCTGACACTCCCTTCCGCTCTGCCCAGAGCAGGAGGGGTTATTTGAAGATATCCCATCCCCAAAAAAAAAAAGTAGGTACTGTGGATGTCTGACACACAGGAGGTACGACTGTATGAGTACAACAAAGACAAACAAATAGCATCCTTATTGTAACGAGTTTTAAGATTGCAGTCATATTGATAGACTGTATTGTTTATTTATTGTTACGGAAATTAGTGGTCATTATTTCCTTCACCGTACGTGAAAAGGCCTTGAGCAGCTCGTGGCTTAATAAAAACAGCCACACGGGTCGATCTCTTACCTACTGCGGTCCGTGGGACAATCTATTACCTATATGAGTTTGAGTATACAGAGTTTCCTCCGTGCCTCGGTAAGCACTTTATTTGCCGTGGTCCATTGTCTATTGTAAATCTTTGACAGTGGTTAGTGGCCCGAAAGTCTGTCAACCAGTCTAACCAATGGGAATTGCCCAGTATTAACAGGCTTGTGGAGATCAGATAGGCATTGGCTCTAAATCTAAATTGGTAATCTCGAGTGTAAATTGATATGTGGCGACTAGCGACATCTATCGCAACACCTGCGAACTAACGAGAAGAATTCCTACATCGCGCTATCAATCCGCGCTGACGACCCGGTTGGCGCAGTGGCTCAGGCAATGGACTGCCGCGCTGCGTGTCGCGGGTTCGATCCCTGCACGGAACAAATATGTGTAAGACCACAGATAGTTGTTCCGGGTCTGGGTATTTGTGTATGTGAGTTTAAATGTTTGTGAACGCACCCACGATACAGGAGAAATTCCCAGTGTCGGGCAACGTTTTTAAAAAAAAAAAAAAAAAATTGTCCGCGACATAAGCCTATATAGGAGTTCCCGACTTCCAAATATGTCGGCCAGTTAGCCCACCGGACACAACACCCGTCCGGTCGGAGGATCCTCCCTTTTCTATGGGGGATGAGGAGCTTTACACCCTGTTCCTCATACCCCCCCCAAACTGGTGACCCCGAACATGAACGTCAGCGCAGCCTTCGTGCAACAACTTCATACGTCGTCTTCACTTCCCCTTCGCCTTTGAGCAGCGAGTCGTACCGTCAGCCAGCATCCACGGCTTCATGGGGTATCCTGACCACCAGCATGCAGCGGAAGCGCATTCCTGGTCATCACCCCCAGCCTCATCAGCGACCTTGGCACGGTACACTGCACTTCGGCCGGTCAGCAAGCAGAGACGCCCTTATCTCCTGGTCGACGCAGCAGCCAGCCACTACGCAGCACTGCACACTCCGACTCACTGGAGCCTACGCAGCATCTGCACCCCGACTCACTGGGGCATCACCGCAGACAGTTCCGACTCACCGAGAACTATGCGGCATCTGGTTCCGACGCACTAGAACCTTCCACTGGCTGACAAGCGCATAGACTCAACCTGCTTTCAACCTCCGGACTCGGAGGGGAGTGATGGGGCGACTAGCGACATCTATCGCAACACCTGCGAACTAACGAGAAGAATTCCTCCATCGCGCTATTAACTTTGTCCGCGACTTATGCCTATAATTATAAGAGTTCCCAACTTACAAATGTCGGGCAGTTAGCCCACCGGACACAACCCCCGTCCGGTCGGAGGATCCTCCCTTTTCTATGGGGGATGAGGAGCTTTACACCCTGTTCCTCATACTCCCCAAAGATGCATCCGGTTAAACTGGAAACCGACACCAGTATACTTAGGAAAAGACTAGGCAGATGATGATGAAAAGAATCTTAACCCGGTTTCAGTACTTATCTTAAGAAAAAACCCCATCATGAAAAACCAACCGAAACTCAACAAGCAAATGAATATCTACTTAATGCCGTATTTATCCTATAAAATAATACTAATCCGGGCGGCGCCGCCACAAAATCGGATTACTTCGGGCGACGAAGGATGACTCTTCAGAATAGTCCTTACACAGTTATGTCTTACTAAGGCAGTCCAACAGCAACCCTATCAACATGGCAATAAAGGTCACTATTTTTAGGTAGACTTTTCAGTGATGGTAGCCTAACAACTACCTTATTCGTATTAGCATAAAGATTAGTGTCAGCGATGCAAGTACGGGGATGAAGTAACAGAAGTTTGAGCCGCAGTGTACTGATTACCGACACAGTTAGCTAACTAAAGCTACTGCCTTTCTTTTAGTTAATACGTGTTGTTTTATTTAAGGAAAGTTTGGCGGGAATCTGATTTGGTTGGGATGGGAAAATGTATAATTAGATATTGGGATTTTAGCTGCCGATGAAGTGTCGATCCGTTTGTTTATTTATTTATCATTATTTTGATAGATTTGGTTATCTATCAAAATAATGATAAATGACATTTGTTTATATTTCTTAATCTATGTTAGTTTAATTGACTAAAACAAACAAACAATAAAGCTAAACGTAAAGTCATACTAATAATATCTAATTCCACCACCTCCTAGAGACCCCTGATGCATGCCCTTGATATAGGTGTCCCAATAGGTGCAGGTTATTGATGATTTTTGATATATATCCGTGCTACGGGCTCCTTATAAAATAGGTACCTACACTGGTATTCAGCTGCATCCAGTTAGACTGAAAGCCGACCCCAGCACAATTATTAAAAGGCTAGGAAGATGATTATGATGACGATGACTGCGTGCCGTGTTCTTTATGCAGACTTAGGAATTATTTTATTATACCGCTAGCTAAGATTTTTGAACTACCAATAAATGTTCTGGTCAATCTTCACCTAATTCACAGCGAAGTTCGTCACGGAACCAATTCGGTATAGCATACGATTTCTGGATAACGTCTTCTAACTTAATAAAAATTGATGCTACTGATGTATTACTGTGTATTTACGGAAAAACCGGGAGACAATGATAAAAATTATATCTAACGTCCAACAGGAAAATACAGAACTTTTTCTTAGAAAGCTAAGTTGTAACTGTAATACAATAACGTTTCTTGGAACTACTAAGAAACGTCTTGAATTATAAAATTCGAAAACGATATTTCAAAAGACGTAACATTAAAAAGCAAACATTATAAATAAAGAACACGAACAGATGTAAACGGACACGTAAAACGCAATTTAAGTCATAAATAGTTCACATTAATATAAAGTACAATCAGGGACAGCATTTTAAATTTTCTAGGAACAATTTTAAAACGAACCATGCCGGGGGCGTTCTCGCGTGTCGTTTCATTTTATAACCAAACAACGTGTTTTATGTTACCATTTTGTTCAGTCGCTGTATTACCTTGTCATACAGTTTTCCTTGTTTCGCTATTTCATTTCGCTTCCCACTGTATTTCCCCACAGAACTATTAAATGTTTTTCTAGTTTGCAAACGCTTACGGTACAAATATTTTGACAGGTCCGGGTAAGCGTTCGGGACGCAACCGATCGGTAGTTTTGTATGTTTTTTGGTGTATTTTATAGTTCCATATTTTATTGTATTTTGTATTAGCTGCTGGCTATTACGTGGACTTTTATTTTTATTGCGAGAAAAAGAATGTGAAGTCCGTAAGCTTGTACAGTTACTGTTAATATTAAATACGGTAATTACTTTTCTCCTATAAGAATTGTTGTGTAGTTAGGGTAGAAATCTATTAATAATATTAAGCATTTGAGTAAATTAGTTAGAACTACGAGATATGACGTGTTTAAATAATAAAAGCAAAATATAACCGCGCAAAAAACACTCACGAATTCAAATATTAAAACACACAGTTCCAAAAATGAATGTAATTCTAAAACGTTATTCAAATTCAGTCATGCCGCGAGACAACGAGTCCTTTCAATTAGAGTACCAAATCCCGACTGATTAAACCGAAAGCCGCTATCTCCTACCTAAATAATTGTACGGAATGAAGAGAACATTAGAAATGATTTTAAATTACAAACCAAATGGAAAAGGTGTTTGAATTGAGAACCATTCACGGTTATCACAATTGAAATTGGAGTAATTGGTCAATTATAATTTCCGAGTATTGTTAGGTGGGTAATTTTGATAATTGATGGCAAAAAGATAGTAATAAATTGTTGTTGGAGTTATTTTTGCATCGAATAATTTGTTGTTAATATTCCTCTTGTTCGCTTTAGTTTTATTATCTTTTAACGTAAGGTAATCGAGACTGTATGTGTAAGGCAATCGTGTGTGTTAATTTATGTTTTTATATCAGTCTTAAACACGTGCTTCATGGATGTTTGTTAAACTGGGATTCTATGGAAATAATTATCTTGATGTGAAAGCGGTACGAGTGTGTGTGTGTGTGATATAACTTAAATTCTATGTCAATCATGAATATAATTTGCCTTAAATAAATCCAATAAGTATGTTATGGAAAGGTTCAAATCCCCTCTGTTTTTGTTTTTATTTTGGTTTCTATGATATTATCATAGAAACCAAAATAACGGAATTATTCAGTAAAATTTATATATCCAATACATTTCGTAGTGGCATCATTTACTGAGTAAAGATAAAAATCTTGAAGCTTACATAAATATAAGGGTAATCTTTAATCAAACGTTCGGATCGAACTGGGGTGTAATCAAAAACCGATCTCTGGGCGAAGGACATTTTTACCTGCCAGTGCCCATTTCCTTTCCCGAAAATCCCAATTTTTCCTTAGTTTACCTCAAAACGAAATTTCTTATCGTTCGTTTAAAGTTATCAAATGTGATATTTTTCAACCCGAAATGTAGATTGCCTTCTGAGAAATAGGATTTTTTTCTGTTCGCGAACGAATGGCGCGATATGCATAATTTAATATTCAGTGATCACAAGAAGTGAAAATCAAAAAGCAGTACTCGAGTAAATTTTATTATTTATTTTAATGGACGTGCTGTGATTTTTATATAACATTTTATTTATAAGACGTGGTGATCATGACATCGAAATAATGGTAGATTCTCTCAAAATGTTTAGATACATAAATAAGCGTAGTATAACGCCATTTAAAAAAGTATTTTTTTTTGGCGTTAAAATGATGTTTGTCTGCCTCGTTGGTCTAATGGTCGCAAGCGCGACTGCTGAGCATGGGTATCTGGGTTCGATTCGAAGGTCGGGCCAAGTTTTATTGGGGTTTTCCGTAATGAATTTGTCAGTATTGGCTATGGAGTCTGGATTTGTGCTCGATTGGCGATATCTGGCGAACTGTGGGTGTACTAATCGGGCACTCCTTTGCCTAACCCTTTGTGGATTACAGGTGTGATGTAATTTTATTTTAATGATGTTTCTATTCAAGTAATATATTCAGGTCGACACGAAAAATAAAAGCAAAATCAGATTCAGAAATTATTTGTTTTATTCCAATTATTTAAAAAAAAAGGCTGAAATACTCATCATATAGGTACACATAAACTTAGCTTAACTCCTTAAATAAACAGATCACATTCACCGTTAAAAACTTGAGACCATAAAATAGTAAAAAGGGTCCAGATCTAAACCGTATTAACCGTCTCCGACTATCGTCGATCCAATCAAAAAAAACCACGTATCGTTTCAATCTAAACATAAAATTAAGGAGGAAAAATTGCTTACACAAGAGAAAGTCCTCCTTCACGAAATATATCAGGAGGACATCTGCACTCTTTCGTCCAATCCGTAATAAAAGTGGATAGCGGTCATAAATTTTGAGTCGAAGACGTCCCAATACCACAGGGGCCGCGAGCCGGGGCCAATCCTAGGGAGCAATCAAATTGTGATCAGTACCGCATGAGAAGAATTTTTATGCGCACCCTTCGAAAGCCTACGAGATAAATCCAGCCTATGAATACGGGACGATGCTCAAAGTTATTTGTTTTGATTGAATAAGTGATAAAATTTAACGTATCAATAGGGACACCTGGTTTTAGTTTTACGGGTTTTGTCTGAGACTGGGAGGCACTCGTGGTTAAACAATAACAGCCGCTCGGGTCAATCTTTAGGTTAAGCCGCGCTTGCCTAGGTTGGTCCGTGGATGGGTGACCGTAAACATACCGAGTTGTCTACGTGCCTCGCAACGCAAGTCAGACTTTTTGGTTCAGGCAAGTCATTATTATATTCCTTTTCTAAGAAAGGCTCGTTGGTGTATAAGATTTTCTAAGAGAATTTAATGATCTTGGGTTCTGTTCCCGGATCGGGCAAAATGTTTTTGGTATTCCATCAGTAATTTTACAGTAACCGCTTACCCTTTTTTTTTTTTTTGGTGGGTGGTAAATCATCGAATGATGACCCCCCCCCCCCCCGCTCTTGGGCAGAGCGAAGGGGAGTGTCAGACTTCTACTGACTAAAAACCGAACCCATGTTCCTTCTTTGCCCTTGCGCCGAGGCCACGTAATCTAGTACAAAATACCGCGGCCCCGACGGGCGTCGGCCCTTGCGGGCCCCTCCTTGCTGACATCTCTTTGAGGCGCGCGTGGAACACGAACGCGCCGCCGACACGGTCTGTTGCCGTCATGACGACGGCCGGACGGCGAGCTAGCCCATTACTCACCGTCCACAGGCCCGCGTCTACGGTGGCCGGAAGCCATCACGTGGCCTCTACGGTGGCCGGAAGCCATCTATAATATTTTTGCTCGCTTGATGCAAATGGGCTCATCTCCTTTTTGGGACTTCAACTTAAATAATACAATATTGGTGTACTGTGACTGATTTATCAACCCTTCCAATCGGGAAAATAATATTATATTTGAGCACAAAGCACTAGGGTTTAATCTAGTATGCTAAAAACCGGAAGTATAAAATGATCGAAATATTTTTTTTTCTTTTCCGGATGTGTAGTGTGTTACATAATATAATATATAAAACTAGTTTGTAGATAAAGTGCAGTTTATTCAATTAACTCGCCGCAGGCCGCGGAACTAGCAGCAAAATTTTGCATTAAATCAGTTCCTGACATTTTGAGATAATCACGGTCAGAAACCTGACAGAAGTAAATAAACGAAATTAATAAATTAAAATAACAATCTAAAGTGGATTGCAGTAACTGATTTAATAAAATCAAAATCAAAACTCATTTATTCAAACTAGGCTGATAATCAGCACTTTTCGAACGTCACAATTTACTTTACTTTATTTATATACAAGAGACAATCCCCCAAAACACCCTTCGACACTTCCTAGTATTTTAGCTGGAAAGAAGAAGTGGCGGAACAAACTCCCCAGCACACAAAATTCTGTCTGTTATGTTGGTTAGAAGAACCAGACTCAATACAATAGTAAGGTGCAAGTTAATGACTACAGACACAAATCCCCATTGTCCCGAACTGGCAACTTGTATCTTTATCCAAACAACCAATGACAGCAGAACTGTATTCTATTTTTACCCGACTACGGCAAAGCCAAAGGAGGCTTATGATTTTGACTGGCTATGTATGTATGTATGTGTGTATCTTCATCTGTTCCCTCATAGCTTCTAATCTACTTATCGGAAGTCGACATAATTATGTGGTATCGTTAGAACCGTCTTAATTTTTTGAAATGAGAATTTGTATACGAGGCTTTACCCGGCAATGTATAAAAATATCAACGAATCTTTCGTCATTGTATTTTTAGATGCGGAAAATGTATAAAATTCAGCGTTATTGTTACCTACATGCTTGGTTTTTACCCAGAGCTGACACGATAATCTAATTTATCTCAGTAGGGACGTCATGTACGGTATCTTTAATGTTTTTTTTCCTTTTTTTTAATTTTAAAGTATATATTTTCCTCCAAGTACTTATTATTGTCTGGTTGGCCTAGCGGCCGTATCAGCGACTGCTGAGAGTCCTGGGTTCAATTCCTAGGTCGGGCAAAGGGATTATTGGGATTTTCCATCAGGAATTTCTCAGTAGCTCCGACCGTCTGGATTTGAGTTCGGATGATGGTAATAGGCTCTCCCACTATTACATAGCACATTAAGATAATAAATGTTCGAAATATACTGTACTCTTGTTAGATCCAAACCCAAACCCTTCGAGGCTTACAGTAATGATGATACGTTATGTTTAGAAAATTAATGTTTTTTCTCTATACTATTATTCATACCCAGGTGCTATTTAGCTCTAAAATATAAGTACAAAAACATGCCATTTTATATTGTTTCTACCACAGAAGAGATAAAAGAGGTTAGAAAGGCCATGTGGGCGGGGCACGCGCACCGCCTATATGATCAGACGATCATATGTCGACAAAATGTGATTTACTGACCAACAATCGCGCTCATATTGTGACAGCGAACGGAGCTCCGCGAAAAAAAAAGAATTATGCCGTGTTGCGCGATTATTACGTGTCGGAAAAGAAGCCAGGTGTGCAGTGTGGCTCGAGAAGGGATTTCTCTTCATCGGTAAGTCTAAAAACCTTAAAATACAAGTGATATTTGTAATTATTACAATAGTATTATGTAGTTCGCAGACAAAAATGATACAATCGCAAGCAGAAACGAAATTATGTACATTGCTTGCAATACGTGGGTACCATCTTGTACTACGTGGGCGATTGCGCAATGCATTTCGTTCACTGCGAACGTCGCGTGCGACGAGCCAAAGCTTAAATTCTGCCTACTCTTTGCGTTTCGATAGTGTTGTACCAAGTTGTAAATAATGTCGATATTTAGTATGTGTGAATGCATTCAAATGATTATTATGTTATGATTAAAATAACTTTTGTTTATCCCATACTATCAATACCTTATTATTGTTTATTGATTGTTTTTCATCTAAAATTTGTTTTGAGGTTAGCCATTTATAAATCGAAACATACATTTTAAATTTTATTTTTAGGTTTCCAACAGATCCAGATAATTATGTTACAGACCTGACTAAAGCTATTATAGAAAAATATTAGTGTGAGATTGCATTTTATTCTGAAAAATTCGAATTTGAAAGATAGCAAACGCATGCTATTGTTACTTAAATGAGTTTTATTTCAAGACAATAATAAAATCTGAATTGAAATTGAATTTCAAGTACTTAATGTTCAATATTTGAAAAAAATCTTTTATGTTTACTTTTTATCTTTAATTTTTTGTGTGAGAGACCAATAAATATTTTTGCTTTCTTATTTTCTTTCTTTCTGTCCCGTCCCGAAATTAAAGAAAAAACTGCAAAACTCAAAGTAACAAAACTCAAGTAATTTTATCGATATACATTATCGACCTTTTGGTCACCGTAACATGTATGAGAAATATACGCAAGTGTGAGTGTACGTCAAACGCAATGTTTGCGCTAGTGTGACAACCAGTAGCAAGCTCGCGATCTAAGTGAGTGCGGTTTATTTGTGTGCATAATTCGCGTACTTACTAGCGTCTTGCATGTAGTGGCTAAAGAGAGTGGGAGACAAGCGGCGACACGCGTTCTAATACAATTCAGGAACTATTTCCTTTCTAACCTCTTTTATCTCTTCTGTGGTTTCTACGAAATATCACAAACAAATTCAAAATCAAAGACCGTCGTCGTAGAATACCCGAAGATCAAACGACAAAGGAATTGAAGCAAACAAAAAAACAAATGAAAGACGAGTGAAAATCGAACACAATTCTTTTTGAAAAGCATTATCTATACTAATATTATAAAGCTGAAGAGTTTGTTTGTTTGTTTGTTTGTTTGTTTGTTTGTTTGTTTGTTTGAACGCGATAAACTCTGAAACTACTGGTTGGAATTGAAAAATTCTTTTTGTGTTGGATAGTCCATTTATCGAGGAAGGCTTTAGGCTATATAACATCACGCTAAATCCAATAGGAGCGGAGCATAAATGAAAAATGTTGCAAAAACGGGAAAAGGTATTTCCTTTTTGAGAGTTTCCCATGCATGCGCTGCGAAAACGGTTTGTGTTACGCAAATATCATGTATGAAGGAATTGTTCCTCTTTAAAAGTTCTAAAAAAAAGTCCGCGACAGCATATGTCTATCTTTTAAGATTGACTTACTGTAACCATTTTTTACTAATAAAATGTAAGGTCTAAAAGAATTATTTTTTGCGAAGCTTATTTAACCCATATGGTATTAATCTATATCCAAATAAATGTGTTTGTTAGAACGGAAATTTAATATAGAATATTTGAGCCCTTTACTCTATACAGTTTAAACAAATATCTTAGAAGATATCGCAATGTAAAAATAACCGCGCAGCAAAATAATTCGCGCGTCGCAATGTAGGTACGGGGGATTCTGGTTGGCCTCCGCCACGGTAATCTATACATATAATAAAATGGTAGGAAAGTCAAAACTGTACATTGAATATTTTAAAAAAATAATACTTGGGATGTGATCTACAATCGATACCGAAGCCAAAAATATAGTTTATAGAATTTCTGTCTGTTTGTCGGTTTGTCTGTTTGTCTGTATGTATGTCCGGGATAAACTCAAAAAGTACTGCATGGATTTACTTCAAATTTGGCACGAATATTACTTAGGAGTCGGGTCTACATATAGGCTACATATTATCACGCTATCACCTACGGGGAACGAGCAGTGAACCTTTATTTCTTCAACGCATTCTGTAAGAACGTGTAATCTAACGACCCATATTTAAATGTTGTTATTATGTTAACCATGCTATAAGCTAGCTTCACACTATAAAAAACACGCAATAAAAGTAACTTAGGCCGATAAACATAATTAAATGAATATAAGTAGTACCACGAAATTTTTTAAAGCAGCGCCATCTATGGAATTTCAAAAACATCAAGTCGAATTACATGTGTATGCCTTTTTGGGTATAAATAATTTTACTTAATAGTTGTTTTTAAAAGTCATAGATGGAGTTGTGCATGTTCTTAGACGTCCATCTGGAGAACAGCCAGTGCATATATTTTGATCCCGACAACGTTGGAGCGCTTGGAAAATCCGCGCCAAACAACTGTCTTGGCATTTTTCAGGCTCTGTGAAATCGACCAGTTTGCGAGGTTCCTTACGTATGACGAAGTGCCTTCATATTACACATACGACAAGCAAAGGGGTGTAATAGTAATAGTCCTCCTGACCGTTTTCGGCCACGGCGGCCAATCTTAGCAGAGATTAGCCAACTGCGCGGGAGATATTATAGTGCACAAGTGTGTGCGCAGGCACAGGTGCACACTCTGTTCCTTTCCTCTCATAGTCCGATGGGACGGCAATCCGACACGACCGGAGAGAGACCAGGCGCAGGACCAACGGCTTAACGTGCTTTCCGAGGCACGGGGGTACTATACCGCCAACTTCCAAACTCCGGCCTACTACTGGGAAATTTCTAATGAAAAACCCAATAGCACTTTTTGTCCGACCCGGGAATCGAACCCAGGACCTCATGCACAGCAGTCGCGCTTACGACCACTAGACCAACTAGGCAGTTCAAAAAAAAGAAAGGGAAAGGGGTGTATTTAACCGACATCGACGAGGACGTGCTGTGGAAGGTTTTCCGGGAATTTTCAAGGATACCGCATTGGGTAGAGTTTATACCGTGCACCTGAATAATGGTGAATGCTATTTTCTGCGGTTGTTACTTCACACGGTCCGAGGCCCAACGTCTTTCGCCTTTCTGAGGACATTTGATGGCGTGGAGTATCCCACTTACCGCGCAGCCTCGAAGTCATCTTCTCGACGGTGACCAAAACTGGGATGACACCTTCGCGGAGGCGAGCGTCAGTAACAGTCCCAGCCGCATGCGTCATCTGTTTGCCGTCATCTTGATGTTTTGTGGAGTCGCAAACCCGGTAGCATTGTGGGAGAAGTATCGCCATCATCTGTCTGAAGATATTCTCCGAGCTTTTGAGGCGTGCTACTAGAGACGAAGTCGAAGTAACTGATGAACGCGTGCTGAACACCTGTCGCAGTTCACTTCAACACGTGGTCATTTCTATCGGCGGCAATCCACTGGTCGAATATGGGTTACCAGCTCCCCAATCATTACCGCATCAAGACCGCGGAAATCAGGAGTAAAACGCTGAGGCATTTTACGATCCGGGTGTAATGACTACCATACGAAATGACCATGTCGCTTTGTTCTCTTCAGAGCGAAAATAAATTTATGACACCGTCCTTGAAAGCGTTGGGCAAAACCAGGGTAAAATGTTTTTCTTGGATGCTCCTGGTGGAACAGAAAAAAACATTTGTTACAACTGGCATACTTGCAGAGGTCAGAGGCAAGGCAAAATTGCCATTGCTGTAGTGTCGTCGGGAATCGCTGCCACACTGCTTCCGGGTGGCAAGACAGCACATGCCATGTTTAAAATTCCTATCGATTTAGAGAGTGCCGAAACGCCTGTTTGTGGTGCGTCACGTAACAGTGATAAGGCACCCGTGCTCAATGATTGCTCACTGATCGTATGGGATGAGTGTACGATGGCGAATAGGAAGGCAGTTGAGGCCGTGGACAGAACCCTGCAGGACATCCGCAGGAACGAACATTTGATGGGTGGTGTCACAGTTCTGTTCAGTGGCGATTTCCGACAAACGCTTCCCGTGGTGACGCGGGGATTGAGGGCTGACGAGGTGAATGCTTAATTGAAACGATCTTCGTTGTGATCACGAGATCGCACTCTGCGCTTAACCATTAATATGAGAGCTCGGCTCGGCGGCAATGCACGTGCTCAAGAATTCTTCGATGTCTTTCAGTCACAGATAATAAGTCTTGGCGAAGGCACTCTACCAGAGGAGAGAGGTGGACAGGTGGTGCTTCCAGAATCTCTCATTATAGTTGTATCCATCTAAGAAGAACCCATTCGCTGTGTGTACGGGGACATCGGTCGTATTCTGTTGGTGCGGTATACGACCGATGTCCCCATCGGTCGTATACCGCACCAACAGAATTGTTGGGTGTGTGAGCGGGCTATTTTGACGCCCAAAAATGATCAGGCTGCAGCAATTAACGAATGCATTCTCTCGGAAATTGAGCGGAATGAAGTGGTCTCTATAGACATTGTGGTCGAGCAAGATGACGCCACACGTTATCCTGTGGAATTTCTGAACTCCCTGTCAGCAAGTGGACTTCCAGCGCATACCATCAAGCTGAAGGTCGGTGTCCCGATAATGCTTCTTCGGAACCTATCTGCGAACCGACCTCTAGATGAACTGCTTCTCACACGGGCAATTGTACTTCGCTTGCTCCCGCGTCACCAGTCCTGACTCTCTATACATTTTGACTGCGGAGAGCCAAACCACTACTATGGTTTATCGAGAAGTCCTATAAGTATGTATTTTTACCCCATTCTTATCCTAATTATTTTTTTTCTCCATCTGATTCAGTCACAACTTATGACTAAAGCAGGCTGAAAATCAGCACTTTTTGAAGGTCAATTTTACAAAAAAAAAAGTCTCCCTCTGTTACTGCACTTTCTGTAGATATGAAATGTAAAGAAGAAACGGGTAAATGGAAAGGTATTTTTGGTGCTGTATAGCGTTCACGCAGACGACGTCGCGGGCAGCAGCTAGTTAATTTAATAAGAAGAAAGTCTTAAATCTGCGCTTGTGTGTTTGGCAGAAAGCGGATATTGCCTGCCATGTGGATCAAGCACGAAATCTCACACTTTTCTATATAACATCGAGCTTATCGTTTTTGTGTTGGTATCAATGCGTATCGGGCAAATGAAATGATGTAAGCCTTCATAAATGTAGGGATCGTCGTGAATTCAAAAAAGCAAAACTTTGTAAACTTATTTAATTTTAAATAAATCTTTCCGTTCGTATGCGTCTTTCACTTTTATCGTCCATCTTATATCTCATGAATTGCTTTCACGTCTACCGTGTCCGGAAATTCCTTGCCTATAGCCGTTTTTAAATCTTCCCAGCACTTATACGGTCGCTCTGCTCGTAGCCATAACCCTGCTGTGCCTGTGAGCGCCCGTTGTGCCACCAGTAGCTGCTGGAGAGGAGACCATCCGTAAATCACGGTGCTGCTCTCGACAGCTACTGGTGGCACAACGGGTGGCCAGCTACTGGTGATGCAACATGTCATTTTATTGTATGATAACTCTTACTACAATAAATAGCATACAATACAATTTGGAAAAAATACAATACATGCGAGAGCTTTTAACCTTCAAAATGAAACCGTCCAACGGATTTCATCATCATCATTTCAGCCGAAAGACGTCCACTGCCTCCCCCAAGTGTCGTCATATTGACCGATCCCGTGCGTTGACCGGATTTAGATTGAAATTATTAAGTACATAGATCACAAGGTGTAAACTGACCGTGCACAAAGCCGTCAGTATTTTACACCTGTGTTTTTTGATCTGAATTAACACACAGACTAACCTGACATAACGGTGGCAAATCCGCGGGCAAAAGCTAAATTTGTAATAATTTTATTTATGTATGTATATTTTATTATAATGTTTTAGATATGCAATCATTTTTATTTTCAACATTTTTCACTTTCATCACTACATTAATAAAAAACAAAGTCCTCCGCCGCCTCTGTCTGTCTGTTCGCAATAAATTCAAAAACTACTGCACCGATTTTTATGCTGTTTTCGCCATAGATAGATTGGTTCTCGAGGAAAGTTTTAGTATATAATTTGACGCGGGTGAAGCCGCGGGCATCACTAGTTAAGTATATAAAATATGTATTGAAACTAAGCTAAGTTATTAAATAAAAGTATCACAATATTTTTTCTGAACAAGCCTCAGAGATTTTTGATAAAAAAAAACATAAAACATTACGCTATCATTTTATTTTAATGTAGAAAATAAATATCATAAAATATGAAATCATAATAAAAAGATAAGATAAGTTCACTTCGCTTCGGAGTTCATAGATGCAAATCTTACGAAGAAGGCCCCAGTGTATCGTATTTGATATCTTTTTAATATTTTGCCTTCTTTTTTCTAGTTTAAATATTGCTATGTTCAATCTGCCCTTTTGGGTTGAGTACGTGATTTGATTTCATATCAAGTTTATTGAGTCTTTTGTAAATGTATTGTGCATTTAATGTTATTGAAGACGTGTTTTTATTTTATGATCGAGATTCTTGAAAATAATATGTTTTTTAGTTTTTATTCGATCTCGCTGCAATGTTTTTCAATAGTTTTATCTCAAAATGTGCTCTATTATTGACACTAAGTAAGGTGGACATCAGAGTGAAGCCACACGGTGCGGTAACGGTGCGGTGCGGTGCCGGAGCGGTGCCGCAACGGCATCCTACATACAAATCACAATGCCATGTCACACGATGCGTTGGCGTAGGCGCGCCGCACCATGTAGCCTGAGTCTTATTCTGCCGTGGTATAACTATAATGCCGTTATCTGCTAAAGTCATTTTTTTGAGTAACGCAGAAAAACCGCGGATTTTTTTTAAACCGATGTCATTTTTCGATGACAACACCTATCAGAGATTTGGAAGTACTAAAACATAGATGAAATCGCATACTTTTGAACTACTTACCCTATCATATCGTAAATATAATTTAATTTTATGAAAAAGCTTCTTTTGTGTTTTAGTTTATCAGAGATGTAACCGAAATCATAATGGATCATCGACTAAAACGCCGCTACGTATAGCGTAACGGCGTTTTAGTGAATCTTTTTCATAGCAAATTATTGTTTATTAAAATGCTAAAATTTCATGACTTCATTGATTAACTAAAACGGCGTTATTTGCACATAACGACAATTTAGCTTACGATTACGTATTAAAGAATTGATTCATGTTAAACTTTAGTGCGTTTAACGTTACTTTACTGCTTTTAAGTCTGGTAACCTTTAGAAGCGTATTAATTAAAAGGATAAACTTGAATCATTGTTTAGCTAAAACGTGGTTAAACTAAAAACCTTACAGTTTAACGACATTATAGCGTAATAATATTAAAAAATGTGAACTATTTTCTTGCACAAAATGAATTAAATTGGTTGAAATTAAAGATAATTTTTAAATAAAAGTCATAGTTTTATCAATCAACTAGTCTTGATTGACAATATTTTTTTATTGCTTTTCAAATAATATGTAATTATGCTTAAACTTATAACTTTCACAAAACTTTACTTATAACTAGATTTTTTAGGAACTTTTAGTTCTATGGAATAGCACTAAAATCACATCAGTTATTATGTACTACTTGTACTTTAAAATAAGATAACATTAAACAAAAATTACAGACAAACTTCAGTCTTTCATTAAACCTGTGATAACAAACAATAAAAACTAACTCTAATCTTCTCCTTGAACTCAAAACTTTATATTTCTAGTATCATTTAAAAACAATCATCAACTGAAAAAACAAAAATAATTTTCCGTATTTAAATTTTTAGCTACATTTAGCCTTCTTGATATAATATATACATATATTCTTAAAAACACAGTTTTAAAAATCGTGGGAAAGTCTGGCTACTCAAGGCATAAGTACCTGGAATTTATATCGAATTGATCAAAACTATATTATTCAAACAGTAAAGCAAAAATACAGTCACAACATACGGGGCCCGAATTTGAAGTAAGACGAGGTGTCAGACGATTGTGACCCAATGTCACCCAAATTATTCTCCGTAGAATTGGAAAATATATTTCGGAAACTAGATTGGTCTCATCTGGGTTCAACGTCGATGGCCAGAAACTAAATCACCTTAGATTCGCAGACGACTTAGTCGTATTTGAGGAAAACCCAAGTCATCTGGAGCTTTAAGCAAGGAAAGTGCTTTGGTTGGATTGTCCATAACGACAAAAAAAAACTTTTTACCAATTCAGAAAAAAAACCGACACTGATAGATTCAATCCGGGGTGGGATTGAATCTGTTGATGAATACATATAATTATCTTGGCCACTTTATATCACCATAAGACCAAATAACTAAGGAAGTCAATACAAGCATAGCAAGTGGTTGGAGAAAGTATTGCTCATTAAAAGAGGTCATGAAATCCAGAGACTTGGGAATGGCTGTTAAGAGATTTTTTTTTAATAGCTGCATACTACCCTGTATAACATACGGATGCTAAACATGGGCAATTACAAAACAGCACAGAAATAAACTGCAGTACTGCCAAAGAGCCATGGAACGGAGCATGACAAATAATATACGCAAAGCAGATCATGTAAGAAATGAACAATAATTGAGAGCAAGAACTAATCTACCAGACATCTTGACCAGGATTGACGAACAAAAATGAAGATGGACTGGCCACATGATGAGAGGAAACACAGAGAAATAGAGTAAAATAATAACGGACTGGTATCCAAGGGAAAGTAAACGCAGCAAGGGGAAACAGATAAGGAGATGGGAAGATGAGCTGAAACAAACAGCGGGCCCTAAGTGAAGGAGAGTGGCTCGGGACAGAAAGCAATGGAAGGAGCTAGAGCAGGCCTTTGCCAAAAGACACACTGAATTTGGACATTCTGTAACAACTTTAAAGTAAAAAACAAGATGTAATTCAGAAAATAAAGGGCAATTTATTTATTTATTCAAAATCGTATCACAGTTACATTACAAAGTTAAAAATTATTATTTGAAATTATTAATTAGTTAAAATAAGTCTCAATAAACTGACACTACTCTTTAATATTATTCTAATCAGAACTTGTACCGGAATGCTCATTTTCGCTTGTTGGTAAGTTTTTCCAAAATAACAATTTGTGGGGGGAATTATGTTCGATAGGTTTTTAAGTAAATCTGCTTTCCTTTTTAGATTACTATATATACGAAATACCATACCTTTCGGTTCAGTTTTAAATTTAAATACCATTGTACGTGGGTTTTTTAAATATCTATCGTTCATGAAACGAAGAGTTTCATAATAACATGATGCATCATCGAAATTATTTTTATATACAACTATATTTTTTAAATAAGCTCTTGGATTGGATGTTTGAATCCTTCTTTGGGACACAAATGATGGAAATTGATGGTTCGCCATGTCGCAATCGTTGCAAAATTGGCGGGAACAAACCTGGAGCGACACACTTCCTCACCCCCAAGCTCCTGGCGATGCACTAGTTTCACCCCGACAGCTTGATTTCGGTACAGGATCGTTACGTAGCCAGTGTCCCCCGCCCCGCGCGAGATCAGTTAACGGCTTTGTAGTCTATTAGTTTGAGATAACGTCGTTTTACTCTAATAATGACGGACAATACATTTTTGTTTAGGTTTGAAAATGCCGCTATGGGCTTGTAACGTACGTTAAGTCAAAATATAAGTATCTCAAATATGAAGCAATAATGCCGTTAAACATCGTTAGTCAAGTTTAAGTCTAACATTTTCAATTAACGACGTTATAGTTTAAAAAAAGCGAACTCCTTTATTAAAAAAAGAATACCTATAAAACAGTTACAGTACCTTAACCGCTTTGTAGTGTACAAAAGACTGCTAACGGCAATCTAGACAAGTAACCATATATTTTTTTTGTGATAAAAATATGAGTTATTAAACTTTAGTGGCTTTATAGACTCACAAAGTTACTTAACGTTATTTTTGCTTATTTCACACGTGAGAAATATGCACTTAACGGCATTTTTATAATTATTATTTCCAAAACTATTCAAGATATTGAAAAATCGAAAACACAGATCGATAGATTTTTTTTTTCTTATTAATATGGTATCAAAAGTTGAAAATCGACCAGATGTTGGATAACGGCATTTTAGTTATACCACGGCAGTATTGCGGTAGGTTAAATTATTATCTATGGCACATACATGACATTGACAGGTGCCGTTAGCATAATTTTGAAATTGTCTATGGAAGTTGTAGTGAAGAAAAACCAGAGGTAAGTTCCGATTAAGGCCAATCGTCAAAATAACCATTACAAATATAGAACAATCTTGTGCATTAACCAAAGAACAAAAAAAGCATTTCAAAATACCATTCCGTCCACAAAACCTAGAAAAGAGACACCACGGTTGTTTTTTTTTAAATTACATTCACGGCACAAGTTCGCGAAACAAGTTTCCCGGGATCCGATGTGAATGGCCAAGTTCGATGGAACTTTACTCTTTACTCAGAACTCAAAGTTTTGCTTCCGATCCGACGGAACCACATCAAAAGATATAACAAATATCTTTACACAAATTCAAATGGATTAACTGTTTCTGAAGTTGGCGCGAAGAATTTATATTTCGAATTTCGAAGTTGTAATGTTTTGTTGCCCTGTTTAATATTGTAGTCTCTTTGGTGGCGGTATAGAATCGTAGATGCTTGTTTTAATTGTTTTAAATTCGGGGTCTTCGAAGTTATGAATTTGGAATTATGAGTTTTCTAAGTTTAAATAAGATTGTCTGTCTAACCTTGAAATTTTAATGCTTATTGCAAACGTTTGAAATGGAAGGCTTTCAATAACCTTATTTATTCACTTTAATTATGTTTCGTGTTGTTTCAGTATCTTTTATGAGTTGCATCAAGAGTTGCCTATCTAACCTCGACAACCTAATAACTACAAAAATATGATACCCTTTGGTAAGATTGGTTGTCAGAATTTCAGGCTACTGTCTACCTGTAACGACTGTCAAAGATCTGCTAATGAAAGCCAGTGCCAACGGCTTAACTGTCGTTGCGAAGCACTGAGGTAACTCATTATGTACTATCTAAATTAATAATGTTCGCCCATCCACAGATCGACCTTGGCAAGCGCAGCTTAGTCTTTGCAGATCGACCCGTGAGACTTATTAGCCACTAGCGGCATAATCAAGAAAACGTCTAGTATAACTATCAAAAAACTAAATTCGCAACTGAAAGTTTCCTCATAATTTTCCCCCAACCTCATGATGACGTCATTACTCACCGCGGAGCATGCACCTCTGCTCATAACTTAGTCGTGACGTCACAACCGCGCGGCCTGCTCCACACCGGACATTGCGATCATTTAACACTACCCGCCGCTATTTCATAGTCCTTCTTCAGTGTTCAGACACTGTGTTATGTTCAAGGAATGCTTGGCTTCGATCTTGGTAGTTTGATGCATGTTGTTCTACGCTCGGACTTTTACCCTATTTTCGGAGAGTGGTATATCATCAAATGACTCCTCCCACGGACGGAACTGCAGCCCCGACGGGGGGGGGGGGGGGGGGGGCTTTTACCCAGTGAATGTGTTTATAGACACAAATGATACACCCATCTTGCGCTGCATGCCCTGACACCTGCACACTTCATGATCTAATGACTGCATCAGCGAGCGGAGTTCGCATAGAGCTGATTATTGGGCCAAATTAATATAATTTATTTAGTGACGGTTTGCCATCCACTGCACGCTAAGAAGAAGAATACCCAAGTCCAGAATGCTCACAACTTACTAACAACAAAAAAAAAAAAAAAAAAAGACGTCCAAAGCTGGACATAGGCCTCCCCTAGTGTCGCGACGTCAACCGATCTTGTACCTACTTCTTGCATCTTGGAGATCCTTACGGTGTGCGGTGTTCAGTTTAACTGCCCTCGTAAATGAAACCACAGTAACCCCGAAAATGCCATTTTGAGAAAAACGCGGTTAAAGTTTAATTGTTAAATCGTTTCGTTCTGAACATAATATTTAAGTTAAGTCGTTTTTTGTTTTTTTATATGTTGTAAAACTAACAAAGCTTTAATTTAGAGTATTAAGAACTAATATTTTATTGTTATATAATTAATTAAATCAATTAATGTGTTCTAAAATAGAAACAAAATTCATGAAAATTCATTTTTTTATGCTAAAACCTAGTAATTGAATGGTTACTATGGTCTAGTTTAGTTTTAAACGTTACTGTGTATTAACCATTTAAAGACATGAACTCTAGTGATGATACTAAACAGTAACCGTACACATACTGGATTGAAACCTAATAACAGTAGACTTCGATCACTAGATGAATACTTAGTAAGTGAAGATGCTATTTTTAAGTCTAATTTATGATTAAAAAATCTAAAATGCAGTAATGAGTATCTAAATATACTGTATTCTAAGCTAACCTTTTTTCATTTATGTGTGATTCCTTAAAATAATAATGACCCTGGTTTTGTCATAAAAGGTATGAAATAGAACAATAACACCACTTTAAGTTAATTTATTTTTATTTTTAAATCTACTAAAAGTAAAATCACGTTCTAATTATTAATTGTAATTGCTAAATTCGAGATCAGTTTTTTATTAATCAGTCTACTTTCTTATGTCTTCATTAATTTAAGTTATCCATAAGGGATACAACGACAAGATGAGGAGATAGTGAGATCAAATTAATCTAAGTAATTGCCCTTTGCCAGTAATTATTTTATAATTACTACATAACAAACTTAAAAATATAGCAAGCAACATAAAAAAATAACTTCTTCATTAATAATATAAATGAAACAATAAAATAAAATAATCATAATATGCCTTAGTCACAACATCGTCATTATTGGTATGTAAATCAACGACAAGATGACTAGTGAGATCAATTTTTTCTGAGTAATTGCCCTTTGCCAGTAATTATTTTATAATTACTATTTAACAAACTTAAAAATATAGAAAACAACAAAAAAATAGCTTCTTCATTAGTAATATAAATGAAACAATTAAATAAAATATTCATAATAATATGCCTTAGTCACAACCATCGTCATTATTGGCATGTAAATGAACGGCCACGGTAGTTAGCGAGCCTAAGTACGTGGAGTGTAGTATCTTGTAATCTGTGACAAAATATAAAACCCCGCGAGCGTAGGTGTACAAGGCGAAACCTATTTGCAAAATAGTAATAGTTTTACTTGATTAGACATTGAGAAATGTGGCATAAACAAACTTCAGATCTTTATTTCATCTCAAAAACACTTTAAGCAAAAAAAACACAATAACACGTCAACATAATATGAAAGATTGCAATAAAAGGAATAAAGTTTGTAAAAACATTTCAAATACAAATATGAGGCCTGTTTCCCATTACATTACGTTGCTATGAATAAAACAAACTAGCTCATTTACGTAATTCAATCAATTCGCTCCTTCCTAACAAAACCTACTTCGCGTCATTGCAATCTTTCGCGCCTTTTTTATGTTATAATTATGTATTTCTGATAACAATAAAGTACTACTTATCAAAATATAGATAATTAATTATTTAATAAAAGGAATACTAAAATAAAATAAAATACCTGCGCGGTTATATCTCGTTTTCAATACCTGCATTGGGCGTAAGACGTGTGTCAAGGAATAAGGTCACTCGAACGAATGCGCCGCTGTGGCCGGCGCTGGGCAGCGCGCGCGTGGGGATCTGTCCGGCACACCCCTCCCGAGCCCTTATTTATACGTACTTATTCGCAAAAGGTTAGCTTAAAACCTAGTAAGCCAATCGTTACTGTGGTACAGCTTAGTAGTTTTGAAATAAATATTAAAACTGCAAGCATCTAAAACCCAGTAAGTAACATACTGTGATTAATTTAAGTTTATCCTAAGAAAATTTTACGGAAATTTTACATACAACCACAGTATTTGAAAATGCCGTGTTATAACCAAGCAAAACATACTTAAATAAATGCATGAACACATATTAAAGCAAAGTAAATACTAGTTCACTGTGTTTAAACCTAAAAAAAATAATGCACTGTGTATTTTCCCCTTATGTGAGTGACGAGGTACCTGGGTACCTTTAGCATTTTCAAATTGAACAAAAAGTATGTTTTACGTGCTGTAGGTAGCTGTGACTTCCTGAGAGCTCCTAACTATTTATAAATTATATATTTTTTTAAGTTTTGACCCAGTCAACTACTTACAATGTTTTGTGGAAACCAAAACATATTTTAAACTCACAATAGAGTGACCAGGTACCCGGGTACCTCTTTGTGTCTTGAATGACAATGAAGAAAGTATTTATAATTTCGTAAAAAAATTAAATAATAAACATTTGTTATGATGTTTTATTTCTATCATCATCATCATCATCAGCCTATAATGTTCCCACTGCAAGTACTCGGGCCTCCTCTCTAGGAGAAGGATGGGCTTTATCCACCACGCGGGCCCAGCGCGGGTTGGTAGATGTCACATAGTTTCGATTTTTTTTAATTCTAAGATATGCCGGTTTCCTCACGATGCTTTCCTCCACCGTTTTGAGAGCAGTGGTGATGAAATAAATTACACAAAGTAATGCGCCTACCTGGATTCGAACCCACGACTTACTGTTCATAAGTCGGGGCCGCAACCACTGGGCCACCTCTGCTCCTCTTATTTCTATAAAAATTACAAATTCTTTGTTTCTGCAGAATTAGCACAGCTCTCGAAGCAGGTGTTACATGTTGGACGAGTTACTGCATGTTCATCACAAACTGGTTTTCTGCAGTTAGTGCAAGCTTTTCGTGTTTTTCTTTGCTTGCGTTTGAGTTCTCTGCAACTTCCGACTACTGCAACACGCCCTGCAGAATCTCGTCTAGTCTGACTTATAGAAGTGGTAGATCCAGAAGGAATCGAAAGCCTTAGTTCTTTGCCAAACACGTCCTGCATTGCAGATCTCACATGTAATTTGGATGTTACAATGCAATTTTTTGATCTTTCTTCTATATTTTTACCACACAGTAGTAGAATCAATGATTTCAAAAACTTTCTACGTGAGTCACTCGAGACAAGTTGTGGGTTATGTTATGTTCCATGTAAATGATATAATTAATTATTATGCTGCCAAAGCTGCAATGTCAATGATATTGTAAAAAAGTGCTAAAGGCCACCGATTCGTTCTGTGTTTTACGGTATATTCTGCTAACAGCTTATCCATATTGTCCACTCCACTTTTGGTTTTATCACTACATATTATAAAACCAAGTCCTTCGCCGCGTCTGTCTGTTCGCGATTAACTCAAAAAGTACTGCACCGATTTTCATGCTGTTTTCATCAATGGACAAAGGGGTTCTTGAGGAAGGTTTTAGTAAATAATTTATCCCAGGAATAGGCTACCATGGGTTGCAGGAACGGGATCAAAAAATCATGATTACTTTTGGTCGCCATAACCGATGGATACATTCATGCGGGCGAAGCCGTGGGTGTCAGCTAGTTCATAATGAAATAATTATTAACTCACAAAATAGAAGTAAACTCGTACCTAATATTCGAACAAAGTAAACAGTCAACTGTCTATATCAAGCACGATGTATTGAATGGATTTAGTGTTCCTTGCGCGCCGACATCCGACAACCATGTACCGCACTCTCATCCTCCCCCCCCCCCATTTAATCACCACAAAACATCAATTATTTTTTAGCTTAACTAAAATAATAATATTCAAAGTGTGGGTAACGTTAAAACATACCTTGATTGTGAACATTACGTCTTAACTGTATGGAGGTACCCGGGTACCTCGTCACTCTGATAAAGGTGTTTTATTTGTCACTCACATAAGGGTTAAAAATGTATTGATTTTTAGAAAAATACTGTGTTTCTATGTATCATATCTCCGCAACGGTGGTAGATAGAAACAAACCGAAAATTTTCTCAGATAGCTCTCGGCCGCCTTATTTCAATAACTAATACAGGCATAAACACAGTAACTGAAGATACTGTGGTTTCATTTACGAGGGCAGAGTAGGTCATCGATTCACATAATAGGAGCCCTTTCTCGCTATCCACACCTAAATCGAGTCTTAGGTCACTGGCATACAATCTTCTGCTGTATCACCAGTGCTGTTAAATTATCGATAATATTGTTATAATTAGATCTGACGTGGAGTGAAATAATTGCCTTTTTTATGAGATTATTTTTGAAGGCATGTTACAACGAGATAACGAAGCGAAACGTACAAATACACAAGAAACAAATTATAAGTGGTTTTCTTCTACAGTATTAATTAGGTACAGTTTTTTCGTACGTAGTATTTTGGAAGTCATTAATTTTTGACTAAGTGTAGAGTTAAAAGCTTGGTTCTACATGAGATCTGATAACTTTGTGACAGTGTGAGCCGCATGATCTCGTCTTGGCAACATTTTACATAAAAATGTTTTTGGTCGGATATATATCAGCGCTTCTGACTGTACTTACCTACTTTAAGTAGACACATGTACTGAAAAATGCAAATTAGATTAATAGTCATTACTGTCTTTTCAGGGACGCTCTGATAAGATTAGAAGTAGGCTTAAAAATTCGCTACAAACGAAAATTTCATTGCGCTTTCGTTATATAAGACTATATTACAAAAAAGATTTCCATCACCTGTAGACTCAATCCTGAAAAACCAAGCAGTTAGTCGGTAAAAGATGTTTTACTAAAAGGTAGAAACATACACTGACCTTATGGTGAGATGCTTCAGAAATATCAGGCGCGTTATACTCTCCACCGGCCTGCGCATATGACCAGATTTATGAGCGTGGATGAGGCCAAAGAAATAAGTAAGGATCGTAGCAAGGGGCACTTTGTGGTGTCTATCTGCCCCCATGGGAAGAAGGTGTTAGTATACGTGTATGTATGAACTTCATAAAATTGAATAGTATTCATTTATTTTCAGGTAACAAAGACCCACATATAAATACCTTAACCTAAATATTCATAATAATTACATTTGAGTTAGGATAAGCACTACTAATACCTGTAATGCCTTCTACACATTTATTGTTAGTTTGGCAATTTATCATAAAAGGTATCCTGTCTATGAAGGTGATGACATTGTTTTCTGCTTCCACACCACGCGCACCATAGGTAACTGCCCGATTATTATTTATTGTGTTCGTAAAAGTACTCTAAATTCCATATCATTTTGACACCTTTTATCAAATACATTAAAACTACATGATAGATATCGCCAAAACACGTTACTTTGACGACAAAAGGTTTAAAAATATTCATAACGTAGCGCCTGTATGGTACCCACCGCTGGGCCACAGGGCTCCACTGTAAAGGAAATGGGGCCATCATTTTTCACGCGGGCTTAATGTGGGTTGGTGAGTTCCAAAACTATGCATCAACACCAAACTATGCATTATAATAGATTTCTACTTCAATTTGACTGCCTCCTTAATCTAGTGATCTTAAACACGACTACGGTCCGAATCCCAGGTAGGGCAAAATGTTATTGAGTTTTTCCATCATGAATTTCTCAGCCGTGGAGTCTGAATTTGTGCCCAGTTGATGAAAATATGCTCTCCCCTATTACATGGGACTTACACATAAAATGGGCCTACTACACGCACGCACTTCCCCACAGAGTTTTCGTTCACACTTCACAGTACATCGCGCGTATGGTTGGTAAAACTGTATTACCATTACAAACCACACGCGCGATGTACTGTGTGCACCGTGTAATCCCGCAGGCAAAACTGTGGGGAAGTGCGTGCGTGTAGTAGGCCCATTATGCGTACACCGCTGCTCAACCCTTCGAGGATTACATGCGTTATGCTATATTTTTAGGGTTCCGTACCTCAAAAGGAAAAAACGGAACCCTTATAGGATCACTTTGTTGTCCGTCTGTCTGTCTGTCAAGACCTTTTTTCTCAGGAACGCGTGGAGGTATCAAGCTGAAATTCATATCAAATACTCAAGTCTATGGTCTCTTGGAGCTGTGAAAAAATCAAACTTCTAAGTCAACGCGATCAAAAGATACTCCCGTTTATGCCGCAAATTTTCGACACTCGCAAGGGAATCAAAACCTACAGGGTACTTCCCGTGAACTCAGAATCTTGAAATTTGGTACGAAGCAACGTCTTATAGCATAGATAAAGGAATAATTACGAAAACCATAAATTTTTAGTTACATCAAGATACTCCCGTTTATGCCGCAAATTTTCGACACTCGCAAGGGAATCAAAACCTACAGGGTACTTCCCGTGAACTCAGAATCTTGAAATTTGGTACGAAGCAACGTCTTATAGCATAGATAAAGGAATAATTACGAAAACCATAAATTTTTAGTTACATCACATAATATATTTTTTTTACGGAACCCTCGGTGCGCGAGTCCGACTCGCACTTGGCCGGTTTTTTCTACTTAAATTCCCGTCACAAGATTGACGTTTTTTTACTCATTATAGAATAATGTCAACAATTTTATAATTGCAGTTCAAGCCGTTCACAATCACCTAGACCCCGATCGCTAATCACTTTGATGGCTCTTAACGAGATGCATTTATTTGCTGAAGTTCATTACTCTTTGTCATAATAATAATGCAGACGTATTATCTGTTATTATTTTTTGTATGCCAAGCTTGAAATTGGAATAAAACAATGGAATCTGTCGAATAGCGTTTTGTTCTGACTGTCAATAGAAATTAAAATTAATTACGAGTATTGTAATATTTTTGAAACTTGTTAAGATGAATGTAACTAAAGACTCTTATCAACCTTTCCACTTACGATTATACTTATAAAAACAGGTATAGGAGAGTTTTTTTTCAACCACATCTTGGTATCCGTTTATCCATTGTAGATAAAAGGAGAATTTTATGATACTCAGACTAACAAGCAGTCATGCAACGTGGCAATCCTGCACCCCTTCTACAGCAGAACTGGTTGTCAGGCCACTAGCCGCTTATGACGACTGCCAAATACCTATGTATGGCAACCGATAGTGTTTTTCGATGCACGGAGAAAGCTCGGTCGGTATATAATGTATGATCACCCATCCACGGACTCACCTAGGCTACACATGGTTTAACCTAAAGATCGACTCGAGCGGAAGTTATTATTAAGCCACGTTATTATGAATAACGTGGCGGTGGTGGTGTTATTTTAAGCTTGTTACGACAATATTTATAAAATTATAGACAGAAAAAAACGCTTATCTACAAATTAGAGAACGCCTAGGTATTCCTTATTCGGTGTTACAACGCTGAAAATACTGATGATGACAATAACTAAGTGTAAGAGTTGGATCATAATGACCCCGCCTGGTTTCCCGAAGGATTAAGCAGAGGTGTCCCTAATAGTACTTACACTCAAAAACCGACCATAAATCACATGCCTTTCGGTTGATATTGATCATATTGCAAACACAGCTATGATCATTATCAGCAGACTCACCTCGACCTACGCTTGTAACAGATTATGTCACATTACCTATTGTATTGTGGTGTTTTCCTTGTAAGTAGGATAATATTGTACATTGATATAATAATTATGTGATTCACATCCTGTCACACAATGAATGTTACCTACTTTACAATATTCCGTTAAGCCGTTAGTGATAGTCTTTGTTCTGAAATTCAGTAGGTACTGCTGTAATTTGGTGAGAAATCAAAAATTTTACGAGGCATTTATTCAAATCAACACTCTTTGATCGTCAAAATCAAATAAGACTGTCAAATTAACTTCCAAAACACCCGCCACATCCCACCCATCGCCGCTATCTACAGTTCCGGCTAGGAAGACAAAGTTGCGAGACCAACGCCCCAGCAACACATCTAGCCGGTAGGATAGAAGAATACCTTTTTATACAAGAATTAAGCTCACCATGCTGCTTTTTTAAAAAACCGGCCAAGTGCGAGTCGGACTCGCTTATGAAGGGTTCCGTACCATTATCTATAAAAACGGTAAACAAATCGCGTTTGTTGTAAGGGAGCCCCTTAAATATTTATTTTGTTTTGTTTTTAGTATTAATTTGTGGCAAAAGAAATACATAATTTGTGAAATTTTCAACTGTCTAGCTATCGCGGTTCATGAGATACAGCCTGGTGACAGACAGACGGACGGACAGCTAAGTTTTAGTATTAGGGTCCCCTTTGGGTACGGAACCTGAAAAACGACAATGGAGCAAGAAGAAATAAAAAAGGAAACGGTAAGGAGAAAGAAGGGAGGAAGAAAGGTCATGTGCGTATCCTCGTAGTACTCGTAACGGGCGTGCGTGTATACCGAGGCAAAACTGTACCTACCTATGTAAGGATCGTATTATAACCTTTCTCTTTCTCACCTTTTCACTTACTGAAAGTTATCAATTCAATACAATAAATTCGCAACTCATACCACGAGGGTCAAAAGTACCCGACAATTGCTTCAACGACTGACCCTTAGGACCTTAAAGTTTCTCCCCATTTGACTTCAGAAACCCTTCAAAATCCCTTCAAAATGGTTGCTTCCTTTCACCCTATAATTTGCTCGGACTTATTTAAGTTTGTTCGTGTTGTTAGTTTTCTGTAGTTGGTAAACCAAATAGCTTTAACATAAGGTTTTACAGACTAACAAACTTCTTCTTTAGATAATTAGGGATAAAATGTTCATTTGCCTCGTGCCGTTTTTTTGGAACTTAGTTTTGTGTTGTTTTGTTTCAATTTCTGGGAGTTTCTGTTACTTTGGGTCTTTGATGAAACGCTTTTGTAACACGTTTTTATGAGCTTGAGCTGCATTTATGTAAAATAATCTTAAGAGTTTAATTTGACCCACTTTTCGATTCTTATTGAGCTTATAGTTTTAGGAACGTACTTAGAAGGCATCTTTGTTATAAGAGGCTGTGTTTTACCCATATAAATATAAAATGTATCTACATGCATAATGTATATAAATTCACGTTTTTTTTCCCTTGGGGGTAAACTACAAACACACACTAAACAATACCACCGGCTTCTATCTTGACAAACTGCATCGCTATTTAGAAAAAAAAAAAATTAAAAACGCAGTTATTTTCTTTTCTTTTATTTTTTCTTTATCGGATAAGAAAAAAACCAAGATGTAGTATTTTTTTCCTCAGTATATTCACTTTGTATACAGGTGTGGTATGAGACAACGTAATAGTACATTATGATATAAGTGCGGTAAGTTGAAAATTACAGCCGAGGCGATATTGCTAGCCCGAGCCGTAGGCGAGGGCTACAAGAGAGCAGAGGCTGTAATTATCAAAGCGCACGTATGTCATACGACGTTTTATAACACATTTGCGAGGAAATAAATAAAACTCGGACTTTCTTAAACGAATAAATCTTTTATTTGTTCACAAATTAGCGATGCACGGGCATCAGTGCTTTTTTTTTAAGGCAACGGTACAAAAAAACAACAAACAGCCAGTATTACTAATAAAGTAAATTAATATTTTTTTGTTTCTGTTACAGATGTAATTTACTGTCAAAATGAATTAAATTAAAGAATTAAATGTTTATTTTTTATATTTTATCTCCCAAAGTTAATTTTATTCATAAAATATTGACCACTTTTCTGACATAAAAACTTTTTGATTTGCTTTCTTTGCTTTTTTTTTCTTAAGATTTAAAAAAGTACCGTTGGTTTTAGACGGAGCATGATAAACCGTACGTGTTACCTTATTAGAAAGAAACTCGTGCGTTTTACTTTACGATTACGCACAAGTACGTAATGACATACATTACGATATTGAAATTGGTGAAATAAGAGGCCCTTTACGAGCAAATGTGTTATAAACACAGTTTACTGCACGATGGAAAAACGGAAACAAACGAGTTCACACAAATCATAAGGATATCTTAGAAACAAAGTATGTTATTTAAAAATCAAATAAGAGGAGTGCCCTCCAACTCACTTAGATCCACAATACAAGTGCCGTGACGGATATAATTCCTAGGTGATGACGTGGATGTTTGTGCAAGACTAAGTATATCTAGATTACATTCTTGTCATTCATGCCTGATATCGGATCCTTTTGACACTCCTCAGAAGTGGAGGAGACACTCAAGTGAAAATTGTGTGTTCTTGCGTATACTTTTTTGAGATCTCTTAATTAACCGTTAAACTGACTGTTTCATGTACTAATAGTCACTGAGACAAAGAAAGTGCACTGAACGTCGTTTTTTTTACTTCTTTCGAGTTTACTTCTCTTCTCATTAATACGTGTCGATTAAACTCAAATTTTATCCAGTCAGTGTATAGTCATAGCTCAGCTCGATCGTAGGCTTCGTTTAAATCCTCCAAGGGCCGTGTGGACTATAGTTTGGGGCCGAATGGACACTTTAATTATTGGGGGCCGAGGGGCCGAGAGTGGACTAAACGGAACCGGCAGGGGGTTGTGCTGGATGGGTAGGAATGAGGAGGAGCATATCCTGCAAAGAGGATATCCTACCTCACGTATAGAGCTTACAGGGTGTACAGCGTGCAATGGTATAGTCATCTTTAATGCTGTACAGACCATCAAATCAAACATCTTCATCCATGGGACCATCTTCGTATTTGCAAAAAAAAAGAAGCAACATTTTTGGTTCGATGAGCATTCGGTTTTGTATGGTGCAGCTGATTACTGATTTAAAATAAACACGCTTGCCTAAAAGTAACCTGTTCTTAGTTCCAGTTCTAAAAGCCATCGTAGTGCGTTTCTTTTAGGTTTTAAATGACGAAAAATCGAATCACGAAACATCACAACTGTTTTAGACATACGTGCTTTGTCTAGATTTCTAAAACATGGAACTAATTTTTTTACTAATTTTTTTTTAAACGCTTTTGCCATTAGGTACACACGGCACATAAAGCTTTAAATTTCCAGTATAACATGGTCATGTTTAGCATAGATTTTCCGCACAATGAGAGATCCGCATAAACTAGTTTTGTATAGTATTATTGGTCGTCGTGCGCACTAAATAGAAGCCCAATGTATTGGGACCAACCAACATGACGTATATCTTACAACTTATATATCTTAAATCATATAACAATAATGTACGTCCACGGGCCCTAAGTTATAAATTTATATATATTACTTATATAGGTAATTCGTATAATCTGTTTTTCTATAGAAATCGCTAGAAAAAAACGCATGATTCACAAAAAATTATTTTAAATATCTATACTTAATTATCTTAGTATAACAGAACTGATTAGGTACAGACAGAATGTTATCATTTGATCGTGGTTTTTCACTAGCTTATTATAAAATAATCCTTTTGTCACCCTTTGTTATATTTATATATGAACATATATTTTACACCTACCAAACATGCTTGGCAACGATAATGGCTTCTAATCAGAATTATTTCTGAATGAAAGATTACTGATGATAGCAAAAAATATTGCATCGTGATTCACTATCGTAGGCTTGCCAAAAAATTCCATGGTCGCCTTACACCTTTGTGTTACGCAGAAACCAGCTCATGCGGTTCCAAAGAATAGGTAATCGTTTTCAAAGTGATTTTTTTAGCTGACTTCAAAAAGAGGAGCAGGTTATCATTCCTCCAGGCTGCGCAGCGTCTTTCTACTTTTTCATGTGTGTGTATACCGATAACATCGTGATTACCGGGATTTACAGACACCAAATTTTTCATTTGGTAGAGGAACTGATTTCAAACCAAAAAAAAACATTTATTGATTTGATTTAAAAATTGTCACATAATTACGTTCGGCGACACACACACACGATTAATGCGTACGCAGAGTACTGTAGTAGTAGTACGTAGAGTTAAAATGCAAAGTAAAAATTAAGAAAAATCTTTATAAAATGAAAAGTACTGGGCCAAACTATACTAAATTTTTATGGGACCAAATGGCAACTATTCCGCATTAGACTAAAAAAGAATCACGTAAATCGGATCATAAATTGCAGCGTAATCGGTGTACATACATAGAAAAAAAAAACATACCAATCGAATTGAGAACCTCCTACTTTTTGGGAAGTCGGTTAAAAATTGCTTCAACTTGTGCGCAACTACGGTTCTAATCCTTTTTATGATTCTTTAGGGCACAAAATGCATTACGCAAATGGGGTGCTATCCTACGCACTTTCAAATCAATGGGTAAACATAGAATATATCATCGTTATCCAGGCTTAGGTAATAGTTACGCACCACGTAACATAACAAAGATATAACAATGATAACTTTGATCTGTTATTATCTATAACGCCTTACTTGACGTCATTGGGTTTCCACCAATCACCGACATTTAGGCACTCACCTAACTTCAAGTTTATCACCTTTGTTATCAATGCAATGTTACTTTAATCCTCTCTTATCGTTTTTGATCGTTTTCATATTTTTTTCATATTTTATAGGCAAGTCTGTCTCAGTCTACAGCAATTTAAATAAAAAGTATCTGCCAGATTACTTACCCGGAACTTAAAATTAGTCATTAATATCTATTTAAAAATATCTTTATCCGGGCAAAGTCTGATTCAGTCTGTCATGCATAACTTAGAACCATAGATAACAGAAACAACAGGAGATATGCCCTTTAGCCGAAAATGTATAGGAACCTGTGTCGTCAGTTCACACACGCAGAGCAGTAAAAACAATAGATATACGCATTCGCAAACACACCCGCATTTCTTAAAACATCACGTACTACACAATCAATTATAAACCTTATCCCTTCACACACAGCGTGTATTTACCATGCACCGTACAATTTACATAGTACATTTTGTTTTACGTAGACACTAGTGATTGACTAAATCAAAAAGTTATCGATTCTTCTATTTATTCTTCTACTAAAGCTTTTATGGGGTACTGAAAATAAAATAAATTAAAAACGATAAAATATACAATATTTTTTACATTTTATCGGTTATTTAATGCCCGAATGCTGAAGTTCCTAGTTACCTATATTCCCATTAGCTACTGATTTAATAAAAATAATAATAATAAAAAATAATAATATTCCACAACTATCACACAACGCCATCTAGTCCCAAGCTAAGCAGAGCTTGTGTTATGGGTACTAGACAACTGATAAACATACTTATATATTTCTAAATACATACATATTATAGATAAATTACACCCAGACACAGAACAAATGATCGTGCTCATCACACAAACATTTGTCCTGGGTGGGAATCGAACCCACGACCTCCGGCATAGCAGTTAGGGTCACTAACCACTAGACCAACAGGCCAGTCACGATAAAAAGATAACTCGAGTAATCAATGAATATTACCTATTTATTCAGTCAATAGTAAGCAATAAACAGGGTACCTACATTCTATTTTCAGTATTGTTTACAATAATAAGAAAGCATAATAATACAAGCGTTGTTATTTGTATCTGTATTAACTTTTGTTGTTTGTAAATTTATATTTTACTAGTTGATACCCGCGATTTTTTTCCGCGTGGATGTCGATTATCGCGACTAAAAGTAATCTTTTAATCTCCCACTTTCAAGCCCTTTTTTATTTTGGAGGTTGGGAAATCATCAAATGACTCCTCCCGCTCTGGGCAGAACGTTAGGCAGTGTAAGACTTCTACTGACTAAAAAACACCCATGTTCCTTGTTAGCCCTTTGTGTTGAATCCGCGGTATCGCTTTCAACCCCTTACAACCATTTTTTCGCACTAAAAAGTAGGCTATGTCCTTTCTCAGGCTATATTTATTATTATTATATATTATAATTATGTGTACCAAATTTCATTTAAATCGGTTCAGTAGTTTTGGCGTGAAAGCTCGACAGTCAGACAGACAGACAGAGTTACTTTCGCATAATATATAATATTAGTAAGGAAAGGATAATAGTAAGGATTAGTCAATACATAATTATTTTAAGTAGTAGTAAAGAATATTGGTTTTTCTTATCTACATTTACGCCAACTCTCAGTAATGCCATAAAATACGCAGTTCCTTACACTATAGTAACAAATTGTGTCTACAATAATTAATTGTATCATGCATAGTCGTACTAAGCAGGATCATCGTATAAAATATCGACAACCACAAACATCACATCTCTAGCTGTCAAAAACTGACAGCGGCCGATTTTCGAAAATATTGTGTGAGTGAGAGTATCAGTAAAACATCTATCCATTGCGCTATTAGATCAGCCGATTCACTGGTCGATTTGTACTAAACAAGCAATGGTTTTTGTTCCTATTGAAAACAATTGATTTGGTTTTTCATCATGTTTCTCGTACCACGAAGTAATGTTTTAATGAATTTAATATGAAAAACATTAATGTTATAGTACTTACGTGTGAAATGAGATACAATCTTTTGTGTAATTCACAATACAGCTATTATTTTCACAAACATTCACTGAACAACGCGGCATTTTGTAAAAAATCACGAGCAGTGACCACGTCGCAAGTTGACATTCGACTCATTATTGAAAGTGGCATCAGGCCGCGTCGCGGCCACATGAGTTCGCATGTACCACGCCTCCTTGCCATATCTCCTGTTGTTTCTGTTATCTATGCTTAGAACATTCATACTCGAAGAGAAAATACAATGTGATTATGATTTTGTTTTTATCAGTATCCTGGCCGAAAAATGTCTACTACTGACCTTGGACTCCTCCAACTACAAGCATCACTACAACGCCAGGATCGGTACTGTTTTTTTTTAAGACCATCCGCCACTTTGTTCTTAAACCACTACAAAGCCTGAAAGCCAGAACCTGATTTTTTTTTTTACCAGGCGCGACCACCAGAAAAGCGTCGAGGCAATGAAGCTCTCCGAAGTGCAACGCAAACGACCTTAATCAGAAAGGGAAAGCTGAGGAATAGGAAACACATCATTTCCACTAGTAAGTACTGTAGTACCCGCAGGTATCGCAGAATCCCGATGATACCCAAGAACCGGTACCAGGTGGTTGACCCAACTTATCTCTACCCACACTGCATCTTGGAGCTCAAAACTAACCTTCTGGGCAAAAACTACCTCGACCACCTCGTTGGTTTAGTGGTTGTTAACGCGACTGCTGAGCAAAAGGTCTTGGTTTAGGTTCCCAGGTCTAACTTAAAAATATTTTGATTTCATTATTTGTCTGAATATTACATTTTGCATGTAATAAACAACTAAAACCCATTTCCTATACAGATAATGTTATATCTACGTATCAGTCAGTATCGTCACTTATTGCTATGCCATAATAGATTATGGTGTTATCAGACACTCAAGAAAGGGCACGGTTTTATTGTACACACGACGATTAAATTGATTGCATTCTTTTTGTATAGAAAGGTCCTAATTATTATGTTTTCCATTGCACAGCTAATAAGTACCCACCTTTTTTTTTGTGGATGAGAAATCATCGAATGACGGTCGAATGGTCGGAGGTGAGGGTAGTGTCAGACTTCTACTGACTACATCCAACTTAGCCCTTTGTGTTCTGGGGCCGTAGTATATATTGGAACAATCCCGCAGAGCCAAATAAGTAACCAAGTGCAAAATAAGTAATGCGTACTTAGTTTATTTTATCTAGGAATGAGTCACTTAATCGATAAAAATTCATGAACTATATCTGATAAGTTTAGTACTTATATTTTAATTATTATCGTGCCCTCACACTTACGCTCCACCAATAACCGAAGGAGGTAATACGATACTTACATAAAAATCCCCGCAAGACTACACACATACTAAAGATAATAGATTAGTTAAAATAATCAATAACTCAGTTGATAAACGTTATCTATACACACCACACAGCGAAATGTTTTGCCAATGTTAACGTGTCATTCGACGTGAGCAATATTATATCCCGTTGTGTTACAAAAATTTAAATATACTGTGAAAAATCAATGGCGGATGTGCACGGAAACGGTGACCCCCTCAAAAAAAGCCATTTCGCAAGATTGCATGCAAGGATACAAAACAAATATGAGGAAATGCAGAGAAAACTGGAAAAATCAAAATCAGTTGACTCGCTGTCATCACTTAAGGAAGATTACAACTACAAAGAACCGAGATATGCAAGCAGTGCTGATATTAATAAAATCGATACGATGAACGATTTACCTTGTGAGAAACATAGTGTTAAATACAGTGTTATTGAAGAAGAAATTCATAAAAATGATGCACGCTTCCAATACATTACTGTGCGAGAATCAAGTATATCTGAATCCGAAGTTACACCGTCTCCGTTCGACAAAAATGACAAGGATACGAACAGATTTTTTGGCGACGATTTCAGTACATTGAGTCTTGAATCGTAAGTTTGCTTTGTTCTTTTTTTTCTTGAAACAAATAAAAGGCAATTTCATTGTAATGAGGAATTTTCGCAATACATTTTTAGATTAAATGAAGTGGCTAAAGAAAGCGACGAATACGCAACGCCCGCTGCCACGCCACCCCCTATTCTTTCAATACGTAATAAAATTGGTACAAAGATTAACGCAGTAAAAGAGAAACGGAAACAAAAGGAGAAGGATAAAGTTGAAAACGAGAAGAAAGACAAATCCCGGGAGAAAGTCGAAAAGGTATTTTTTTTTTCATTTGAACTTGATACTGACACGATCAAAAACTCCTTTAAAATTACTGACGCTTTAAAATTGTGACGCCTATTTAGATTTATTGGAATGTATTTGTCATAATATAACATCATGCCTGTTATCTAGAAAGGGCTAGGTAGTTCTGTTTAAGTCCCATGTAAAAGGTGGCGAGCTTATTGCCATCAACAAATTCAAATTCCGTTTCTGCTACTGAGAAATTCAATAACACTTTGCCCGACCCGGGAATCCCAGACCTCGTGTTTAGACGTCGCGCTTGCGACCTAGGCAGGCTCTTCTTTAATGTTTACAAAATTATTGACGCAATAGAGTTGTGACGCAAGTGAGAATTATATAGATTATTGTTTCTGTTATGATTTGAAATGTAATAATTTTGTAAAATTCGAACACATTGTAAATTGTTTTATGAATGAATTGAAATGACGGAATTTTTTTGAATTAACAAAACAGGATTTTAGACTGAAAAATCAATGCGGAATTCTTTTGTTTTCAGTTTATTTTGAGCAATACCAAGCAAGACAAAGTGAAATCAGTGAAAAGGACAACAAAAGTAGCCACAGTGTCCATCGCATTAATCGAAGCCACTGGGCTGGAAACGGACGTTTTGGAGGAAAAACTCCGTTTATTGCATTGTCGTTTTAGGTGAGATAAAGAAATTGTTTACGTACAAAGTTATTTATTTCAGACTGTAAATAAAACTGGTTATGTCTGCTGTGTAGATTTCGATTGATATTATCATGTCTGTTTATTTAGATATGTATAGATTTACTATCCATGTCAAATGTGATCTTACTTTTAATTACAAATTTGTGTAAATTTAATCTCGTCTGGACATCCTGTTAATTAGTATAATTTATTGGTCCTAAAATGAGTTTATTTAATTTTAGTATTTAGCTAAAATAACATGTAATGTTCCCACAGAGAGAGGGAGAGGGTCATCAAAAAAATACCGACCTTCGGCCCATTTGTGGTGTCCCGTATCTTCATATATAGTATTTGGTTCTAGTTACCTCTCTTAGTGCTGGTTACCTCAGAATGTTCACTATTCTGAGGATTTACTCATTAATTAATTTACAAATTAAAATATATTTTGAAGACATTAAAAGAGTTTTCCGTATATTTTTATTAAACCCACATATTTGTATACAGATTGGGCACAGAGAAGTACAAGTCAAAAGTAATAAAAACCAACGAAGAGAAAGCTAAATGGCAAGAATTGTTCAATTTTAATTTGTATGAGGATAATATTGTGGAGGCCGGTGTTTGGGAAAAAGACACATGTGTTGGCAGGTAAATAATCAATTTCTTCCTTCAAAGGAATTTGTAAAAAAAAACTATTTCAACATTATTTTTCAACGTAAGCAATCATTGATAAAACGAATTCATAATGATGTTGCATCAGCCACCTAGCCTACCTTTTCCTACTACATTAGGGTTGGCTTCCAGTCTAACTGAATCGAGCTAAACACACATTCACATCACACACATTCACATCATCATCACACCATCATTCATTCACATTGAGATTTATTAGCTATCTGACCTCTACAACCCAATTAGTATTGGATAACATAATACCACTACCAATACCATACCATACATACCATACCAGGCCGACTGTCTTTAAATGACAGCCGGGACCAACAGCTTGATATGCTTTCCAAAGCTCGGAAGAAACTCGGTATGATCAACCTATACAAGCACGGGTTATCCTAAAGATCGACCTGAACAGCTGTTATTATTTAGCCGCGAGATCCTCCAGGAGGTGTTGTACTCATGCAAAATATAATATTTACTAGCAAAACAACTAGCCAAAATACTTAGTTAAAAAACTCTTCATCTTCTAAGTCTTCATCAAATAAAGGTACAAGTTGGTAGCCGACTGCACGCAGCAGAAACAGACGACGTGTCGCGGCGACACGACTGGTTTCTACGTATTTCTATGAATTCCCTCCGTAGTTAGCGACATGAAGTCAGCGACGCGTCATCGAGCGGCAGACGCACGTGTCGTCCGACCGCAGATCAGTAGTGCCCATAGATAACAGAAACAACAGAAGATAATTATGTCCTTTAGCCACAAAAGGGGCTCAGTAGGCGACTCGGCCGCTGTAACTCGCCCGATCCGGTCGAGACAGGAATTTCACTGTTATTAATATTATCGAGTGGCGTTTCGGACGAATCCTTTTTTAGAGCCAAAGTACCGTCAGACACATAATATAGATAAGGTTTAGTGTCCTGTGTTCGTCCCACATGTTCGTCCCACAAACTACCAGGAGAACAGAAGTAGGAAGGAGGTATTGTATTATAAAAGAGATACCGCGGTATCTCTAGCAACATGGGTGGATTTTAGTAAGTAGAAGTCTGACACTCCCTACCGCTTTGCCCAGAGCGGGAGGAGTCATTTGATGATTTCCCCACTAGGTATATAATTTACCATACTGGCCTCCTGCTAGTTTGTGGGACTTTACTATCCTGGTTTCTTATCTCCAACAAAAAAAAAAGTAAACTGTATTAGAAAGGCATAATATAGATTTGATTTAAAGATTCCAATTTCCAATACCTCCTGCCTACTTCTGTTCTCCTAGTAGTTTATAGGACTTTACTATCCTTTTATCTCTTTTTTTACACATTTCACTATTCCTGTTAACTCTTATATTTGGTGACAGCCCGAAAGAAATGATTAATCTCCTACTAACTTATGATACCCTAGTACTACATAACACATTTCATTACTCCTGTTAACTCCTATATTTGGTGACAGCCCGAAAGAAATGATTAATCTCCTACTAACTTATGATACCCTAGTACTTCATAACACATTACATTGACCGCGGTCCCAGCTGTGGTCCCGGTCCCGAAAGCCCCACGACCCCAACCTAATGTTTTTCATTCTGACTGTACAAAATTTGCTCAAAAAAAAGTATAGTCCGAAACACCACTCAAAAATATGAATAAAAATTAAATTCCTGTCTCGACCGGACCGGGCGAGTTCCAGCGGTCGAGTCGCCTACTAAGCCACAAAAGGTATTGAAACCTGTGTCTTCAGTTTACACACGCAGAACAGTAAAAACAATTGAACCAACCAATTGCACTCGGAACCAACTGGATGACATCTGCAGTTGTCGTCTGCAGTTGGGTTCGAAATTATGATTGCAGCGACATGACGCGACGACGTGTCGTGACGACATGAAGCAACGACATGATTGTCATCTGCTGCTGCTGCGTGCAGTCGGCTACCAACTTGTACCTTAATGTAATGTGACTGGTGATATTGTGTTTTCTGTTATGAGTCTGTGATACTCAAAATAAATTATTAAAATTATTATTATTATTAAATAAATTTCTCAATACATATCCCATTTCAGAACCACTATTGATTTATCAGAAATGCAAAAAGAGAAGACACACAAAATGCGACTGAAGTTGGAAGGAGACGCGAACACAACACTATTCATTTTGCTCACCATTACTGGATTTTCTCTCGTAAGTCTTGACGATTATCAAGAGACGCAGAGAAGACTTGGTACAGTTGCAAAAAAATCTGTAAGTATTCCTTTTGAATATTATTCCCTTCAACTACCTATACTGAGTGTTTCAGAGTATGCCTTATTTTAATCGAATTTTGCTAACCATTTCAAGGGTTTATTTATTTTTTGCTCGTAACCCTTTTTCTAAGGGATGTCAGATTTCTACTGACTAAAAACCACCCATGTTCCTTCTTAGTCCTTTGTGTCTGGGGCCGCCGTATCTCTTTCGAATAACCCGCAGCCCCGGCAGGCGTCAGACTTTTGCTGACATCTCTTTGACACGGCCTGTCGCTTGCTCGTAGCCCTTATTTTTTTTCCTAAAATAAATGTAGTCTAACTTACTCCTAAGAACGTCAACTATCGGCCAGTAAAAGTTTATTCAAAATCAGTCCAGCCGTTTCGGAGATTAACTGGAACAAAAAGACAGACAGACGTTAAAAGATGTCGAGACGAAAAACGCATAAACTAAGTAGACCGTCACTCACCTGCATAATGCCCAACTAATAAATAATAAAACCAACTACATAATGTTTAATACTTCATTTAACATTTTTTTGTTTATTCAACAGCCCTGGTACAACTACAAACATGACTCGGGAGAGGTTGGCAGTCTCATGGTCATAGTCTACGGTGCAAGAGGACTGGTAGGCAATGAGTGTCATTGTGTGCTAGAACTTGACAATGAGAGGCTGCAGACTCACACAGAGTTCAAGACTCAGGAGCCGAATTGGATGAAGATATTTACTTTGTAAGTGGAAACTTGAATTTGTTGCTCTACTTATTTTTAAGTCTATATTGTGCTCTTCATATTATTGGTCTCCTTGTCCTATCAAACTTCTCCGGCTTGTGCGATCTGTGGTCATATTGAACTTTCAAAGCATTACATCATAAGACAGAATGGGTGTAAATAGGCCCTTAACGTTGCCGAAAGACTCTTGTTCTCCCGTCATTGCGATATTTTTTTAGTTCTGGACCATAACTGAGATTATTGTAGTTACGGAGATATTGGAGGTCGAAGTCAACTTTTTCACAAATTTAACGTTAACCATGACCCCCTGTACCTGTGGCGACTAGCGACATCTATCGCAACACCTGCGTACTAACAACGAGCGACAGAAATTCCTACACCGCGCTATTAACATTATCCGCGACATAAGCCTCTAAAGGAGTTCCCGACTTACAATTGTCGGGCAGTTAGCCCGCCGGACACAACACCCGTCCGGTCGGAGGATCCTCCCTTTTCTATGGGGGATGAGGAACTTTACACCCTGTTCCTTATAACCCCCAAAGTAGTAACGGAGATATTGGAGGTCGAAATCAACTTTTTCACAAGTTTAACGTTAACCATGACCCCCTATTGCATGCATTCATCAACACAACGTTTTAAGAGAGTTACATCGATTCCTACCGTAGCCCGTGTGTTTTCACTAAAAAAAAAGTCGTTTCCCAGCAATGACTTTTGCGTAGAGTGACTTCGTGTAGGATCTGCTTACACCTTGTATTTATTACTTCCCTGAATCTTAGACATTTTTTTCTGGTTTGGTCTCTATCTGTATCATGATTAGTAACTACGCTATAGCTAAGCTATTGGGCCTAGATAAATGGCTACATTCCACAATCTGCTCAGCTTTACACGTTTCATCATGCAATTCCCACCAGTATCTTCTGTATCATTGACTTCCTAATGAAATAACATTAATTTCAGTGAGGTGCCTGACATCACCTCAATCCTAAACATCACCATTCATGATGAGAAGAAGTCTGAAGACATAGGCTGTCTCTCGCTGCCTTTGCTCAAGATCAAAAGTGGCGAGAAGAATTGGTATGCTCTCAAAGACTCCAGTTTACGAGACCGAGCTAAAGGGAATAATCCCAGGATCTTATTGGAGATGAACCTCACTTGGAAACTTGTAAGTACACAATCATGATTTTTTTTTATCTGTTCAGATCAGGCACTGTAAAACATAAAAATGTAGAGAAACCGACTGAGGTCCCAGCACGGGAATTTTCCCAAAGTACTCCATTCTTTGGTTCTAAAAAGATAAGAATCTCACACATATAGCGGGTATCTCACATTCCGAGTTGAACTTACTAACTTGACTGGACTATTAGTTGGGAAAAGGCTAGGCAGATGACGACTGTCATAACTTAAAAACATTGAAGATTGAGTTCGCATTCAACAACTTGAGCGAGGTTTGAGGTGATATAAATATGAACAAAACTGTTGATTTAACTAACTAACAGAATGCCTGTCCTTACCTATTTCCTACTAAATATTTGCCTAACCACACATTCTGATAATATCGGTACCATTTTCAAACTAGAAACCAAGCCCAAATTCTAGATAATGATGCATATACCTACTAATGATTAATTTTGCCTAGCCATTGTGAGAAATACAATGAAAATAAACTATTTACGAACAAACATAGAAATAGAGCCTTTTTCCTTATAATGCTATCTGCCACCCACTTGACAAGAGGAAAATAAGACCAACAGGAAAATCAGTGGAAAGAGATAATGAGAAATTACGTTTCTGAGAAACTAATTTCTTAATGTCACTGTCATGATATTAGAAGTCGTAATGTTGGATAATTTTAATAAATAATGATGAGCGTCTCTTCTTCGAAGTATTAATTTGAAATAAGTTCCGGGAAATTTTATTCAGAATAAAAGTACCTTTAAAAAAGATATTTTTCTGAAACTTATCTTGACGCTGTTTTCTTCCATTACTAGGCACTCTACCTATTGAATATTCAGATAGACTTTATAAAAAACGTCTTAGCATTATATAACATAAAATAACATCACGCCTGTAATGCTTGAAGGGTAAGTATATACCTCAGAGGTAGCCAGAAAAGTTTAAGGCCCAGCATGTGTCATTACATTACGTGAATACGTCCTATATAAATAATTTATGCTGTAGCAAACATTTTGTACACCCCACCGAACTGTGTAAAAGTTGAGCAGAATATATAATGTGTACCTACGTTCCACTTTAAATCGGTTAAAGATGTCATTCACACATACTCGTACTCAGGGTTCATAAAAAAAAAACCGATAAAAAATGTAGCTTTGACAAATAAACTTGTTTTATTAATGACCATTAATTTCTTAATTTTTTTTTTTTTTTAAGAAACGTTGCCCCACACTAGGAATTTCTCCTGTATCGTGGGTGCGTTCACAAACATTTAAACTCACATACACAAATACCCAGACCCGAAACAACTATTTGTAGGCCATACAAATATTTGTACAGGCTTTTTTTTACAGGTAAAAGCATCAGTCCGCGTAGTAAACACAAAGGAAGTGAAATATCTGGAGGCAAAAGAAAAACTAGACAGACACACATTTCAAAGGAACCTAGCCAGGGCTAGGGTTGTGTTTAATTGGACCATGGGTGCTTTTAGAGTTATGAAGTAAGTCTTACTAGAATTAATTTCAAACGTATCAGTATTTTTAAGACTAAACATAAGTATTTTACGGCTGTAAAATATTTGATTGTATCCGATCTTTAGAGATCGGATTCTACGCAACTTACAATAGTAATATTAAAAAAAAAAAAAAACATTATATTGGGATAACGGCAGGCATGTCTTCCATACGTGTCTCTTACACGTCATCTCAGCAGTGACCTCCTTTCTAGCCGTATCATCCCTCACACAGTCTATGTTGAATACACTACTTTTAAAATATACACAAACTTCATGAAATAAGTAATTAAATTGATTATTATCTGCACTATTATAGTACATTATGGTATAAGTGTGTAACGTTGGTGATTACCGCAGAGGCGGCATTGAGACCCGAGCCGTCAGGTGAGGGTCTTAAGAAAGCCGAGGACGGTAATCATCAATACACACGTGTATCATACGACGTTTTTCAACACACTTGCGAATAAAAAAAACGTGTGGCACTCGGAAACTGCCGCGGTAAAGCTATTGCATAGCATTTTTTATCAATTGTTTAATTTGACAACCTCAGTTGACCACCTTGTTATTTTCCGTAACCATTAGCAACCTGGTTGAAGTATTTTCGTTTCGGAATTTCTGGATTCGTTCTCCACGCTCAAGGCCCGCGATAGAAGCTATGCAATAGCTTATTAGTACAAGAAAAAACATTTTATTTAGTAGATAAAAAGTTTATTCATAGAAACAATTAGTAAATGTGCAGTTAGTAAAATTATAATTAATTGGTCTCTTCAGATAGATTACTGGCCATGGTTCTGTATGTCTTTTACAGTTATATTTGTTAATTCTTGTATCCTACAGTTACACCAAATATTAAAACAACCTGAAAAAAAGAAAAAAAAGAATTATTATAAAGTTTAACACACAACACGCTGAAGCTGAAGTCACTCACGTAGATCAGATAGATATTTAAAATTAGTTTAACTAACCTTATTAACCAGATAATGGTTATCTGGAGCATCTTTTAACATCGTTAGACGATAAAACCTTTGATTTCTTGCTTCTAAATCCACACAGTCTTTTTAGATAAGCTTACAAATTAGAGTATGTTTTTAAGTCCACTCCATTCTTCGTTCGGACTGTACTTTTTAACATTGAGTATATACACCACAATGAGCTAGGTTTGTACTTAGAAGATAATTCTTTAAAGTACGCAAAGAACACATTTTCAGAAAATTACTGCGATTTCTTGGTGTTTTGCCACTGCTTGAAATTTTGGTACGCTAATAGATATTTCTCCTTAGAGTTTTCGGGTAGCAAATTTTCCATAACGCTTTGGGCTTCAAATCTTACATCGGGCGGTGTACAACATGAATCATTTTCTTCAAAACTAGACATTTTAAGTAATAAAATAACTATAATAACAGTGAAAACGAGTTGTGTATTTTTTTCGCAGTAGCGGGAAAATATTATGTTTTTTTATATGCGATCCATAGACTAAAAGATTTTTTTTTTTTTTGCTTGTCGTGGATAGTGTTTGGAGCCACGTACAAAATGGGGAATTCAAATTTTTATTTATCACAGAGAAAACAAAAATTATATTTCAGTGAAAGTTTTATTTATTAAAAACGTACTAAGTTTAAATTATCTATTTAAATACAAAGTTTCATGAAATGAGCAAGCACTAGGTACATTAATTAATTTTTACTATTGAACACGATCTTTTTTGTATCGAAACTTTTTAAGAACATAGCAACTCAACCAATTATATTAAAAAAAAAACCTATAACTCACTAGTGAATAATAGTAATGAAAAATTCACAGTTTGATTATAGGTGTCATTATGTGCCTAATTGCGGTGAAATTTTAGCCACTTTATGAGCAAGTGTGTTGAAAAACTATTTTCTTACACGATCTGTACCAACAGACAAACCATGAAAGCAGTCTTGTGGGCAAAGTTTCAAGCATAAGACTGTCGTATAAAATACTACAGTCAATATTTATATTAATAAGAAGAACAACATAAGCCTAACACCTCTTAGTGATCGACAAAACCCAAATAGGTCTTGACTGGTCTTGTAGTTTTTATAACTACACGTTCAAACATTCTTACACTAAAGTGTTGGAAAATTCTCGAAAGTTAGCACTTTGAAGTTGAATTTTCTCGTACACTAAGTGCGCCACAGTGGCTTTGATCAGCTCGTTTCAACTAATTAGGGCTTTTAAAACTGTAGTCTTTATTATTAAAGTGTTAACAGTTGCGCTGTTTTCGAGTTTTAATCTTTCTAATGGGTATTTAACAACCATTATTTAAATTAAAACAATTTAGATAGAAGAAAGTCGACCAAGATTATTTCAAGTAAATGTTTACAGTTTGTACGAAATGAAACAACTGTCGCTGTCATCTGGAAACGATGAATTGGATTTCACTGAAAGAAAAAAATATGCGTACGATTCCCACTGAAAGCTTTATAAAAAGTCTAAAACAAAAATCAACGATTTCCCTAAAATTGACATCTCATATTTTCCAGATCATGTTTCGAATGGGAGTCAAGAAGAGCGAATACAATATCATTATCAATTTGGCTACTTTTCTGCTGGTTCTTCAGAATTTGGATGTTGCCGCTAATCATACTTATACCGTTCTTCTGGTACCGACCTCCTAGATACTTCCTAGTTCGATGTAAGTAACTTTTATTTTGGACTTTAGACTTAAAGCTTTCGGGAGTGAGTGTTTTATACAGAGCAATATTAGCAAAGTACCTGTGTTCTGGAATTGAAAGTAACTGAGGTATTCCACATTATACAATGGAATGTAAGACTATTGCAGTCGAGCCATTGAAATAATTAGCATTTATTTCGATTTTTCGGTGATCGGTGATTAAGTTATGCCTAACCTGGATGTCAGAGTTTTTGCCACAAGACCCACAAGGCTCTAACTTGCCTTTACACGTCGTCGAGAAATATCTCTTGGGCATGCTGGTTTGGTGTCTTCACGACGTTATACTTCATCGAGTTCTAAATAATTTTCTTACTTTGCTCAGTATACATATTTTTTACAGGGAAAGACTATCTGTTCAAGATACCACCTGTAGAAGATGACAGTAAAAAGGAAAAGGTAAGGATTTAAACATATTTCACATCATAATTATCTTCATACCCTTACCCATGTTATTTGTCATATATATAATTTAATTTAATAATGTATTCATCAGACTACAAAAGAAGTCCACTGTGTTAGTAACAACATAACTTAGCCTATGGTAGTATATATTTATAGCCGGCCCAACACGTTTTTTTCTTCCATTCTCCCTGGTCAATCGTCAGGCTATCATATTTTACTTTTTTTTTCTTCATATTATTCCTCACATAATTAATCCATCTTTTGTCTTCCTCTCTCTCTCCTCCCATCAACATTTATGTTCATCAATTTTTGCTGATTGCAAAGAAAAGGTAAGAAAATCCTTTTCATCAGCAGATTTCCTATAGTAATTAAAATTGTTCACTAATGAAATTGATACTTATTTACTTCAAACCCTCGATTTATTTAATTAAATGTAAAACAAGAATCACATTTTATCGGAGACTGCACGACAAAAATAAAACGAATGTAACATTTTTAATTACAGGAAGAGAAAAACCAGTCGTTGAGACAAAAAATAAACAGTTTAGCAGAAATGGTGCAAAGTGTACAGATCTTTATTGGAGGATTCGCTAATCTCGGCGAAAGTATTAAAAAGTGAGTCGAATATAATTTCCTACATTAATGTTGCCAGAGTAGTTTAAGTGGTAAACTTCAGTCAAAGCTTCAGCTTAGTGCTGCTGACCATAAAACTTAAAATTGTGTAACAGTAGTTCATGACCGCAACGTTGTCTAAACTATTTGAAAAACTATTTGATCGCAAGCTAGCCATGAGCTCTTGAGTTCCCGTCGGGGCCGCGGATTCCCGTCGGGGCTGCGGATTATCGTAAGGCATAACGCGGCCTCGGCACAAGGGCGAAGAAGGAACATGGGTTTGCTTTTTAGTCAGTAGAAGTCTGACACTCCCCTTCGCTCTGCCCAAGAGTGGGGGGGGGGGGGTTATTCGATGATTTTCCACCTACCAAAAAAAAAGCTCTTGGGTTGGATGACGATGATGTTGGATTTTTCAACAGAAACGTACTTGTGCTGAATTGTTGGATATAGGTTCGCCCCCCATTACATAGGACTTAAACATAATAAAAATGTGGGACAATGTGAGTGTACTATTTGGACACCTCTACCGCAGTACGATTTTACATTATAGAATACCTATAAGCTTAGGTACTGCTCGAACGAGCAATGAGAAAATATCATCATTTCAGCCAAAAGACGTCCACTGCTGGACATAGGCCTCCTAATAAAAAAATACACAGAAATAATCGTTTGAATTATTGTTTGCAGTCTCTTCAACTTCACTGTACCATTCCTGAGTCTTCTGGCGATCTTCATCATTTTAGTGATCGCGTTCGTAATGTTTATGATACCCACCAAATACATATTTATGACTTGGGGTAAGTTCTTCTTTATTAGTATTTGTAAGTAACAAGATTAGATGCTTAGAAAATAGACCCGTATACATCCATTTTTTTAGGTTTTTTAGGTTGAAAAAATGGATGTATAAAATGTAAAATGTCGAAACGGTTTGATGGCAAGGTTGGCGCAGTGGCTCAAGCAGTTGACTGCTGCGCTACGAGTCGCGGGTTCAATCCCCGCACGGACCAAATATTTATATGGCCTACATAATATACCTAGTTGTTTCGGGGCTGATCGTTTAAAAAAATAACTTTAGTATTTGTGATAATTGTGGTACCCCTTGTGTGTGAACTACCTTGAACCACCCATAATAACACAAAAACTAAAGATTTCATAATATTTAATGACCTCTAATAATACAATTACAATAAATCCATTACGTAGAAGACATTTAACCATGGAGCATTTAACAAAGCAATAAAACTGGCAATCCATTGTTAAATTCACTATTAATTGTTCCAGGAATCCACAAGTTCACGAGAAAAATATTACGTCCCAACAGAGTGCCGAATAATGAAATACTTGATCTGCTGTCCAGAGTACCTAATGATGAAATATTGGTAAGATATTACGTTGGCCATACTTTTATACTCAATCATTATTTAACTGATCATAAGGCTGGGGTATCACTGAGGCGGAGTGGAGCGGTGCGGAGCGGGGCTGAGCTGTGAGAAGAGGTAGCTGTTTAAAAGAGATGTGGATCAAGCCATGTGATTGGTGAATCGCGGCATGGCTCGTCTCCGCTCCGCCTCAGTGGAACCACAGCCTTAAGGCGGTATCATACCGCGGCTATTCGAGCGATATAAATCGCGACTTTATCACAACTTTATTCTCGTGTCTTTACCGATTGGTCGAGCGACCACTCGTACTGTCACGAGCGCTAATATGTTTACACGCAGCTTTAAAGTGATTTCCTCCTGCTGTTTTGGTAATAGCATTTTCGTTCTCATACTATTAGGAAAAAGGTCATATCTGACAGTTAAAACAATATTGCTCCAATACATATTAGTGCTCTTAAATTGTGGTTGTAGACCTCGACAGTATAAATTCATTGTTTCCACGAATAGTTGTCAATTTTCCTGGGCTCGCCTTTAAAATCATGAGCTGTCGTTTAATCAAAATGGTCTCTTTAAGTAGGTATTGACCACCACATGAATAGCCACAATTTTATTTCCCAGATAACAAGTCTAATTTGAGGCTTTTACAATCCATCACTGTTAGATTTCATTCCTCTTGGTCCTTATTTAGTTGAGACTGACAGTCTGACACTGATCTCGATTAGCCATCATCCCAAAATTCACTTCCTAACCATTCACACAATCAATACATCAGTTTTTTCGAACCTCTTTGTTTACATTGAGACCCATCAATGGTGTGGTGGATTGTAAAAGCCTCAAATTAGACTTGTTATCTGGGAATTAAAATTGTGGCTATATCCCAATTTGTTTAGGGTAACTGCAGCATTTCTTTTTCTTACGTACTTCTTTATTAATTATCATATCAGCAGTCACTTCTTTGTACCCTTATCATCCTTTCACACAATCTATCCATCGTTTCTTTGGTCTTCCTCTACTCTTATTCCATCTATATTCATAATCAACATTTTCCTCATCCTCTATCTTTATACCCATATCGTTATGCTACCGATACATGCATGTTTGCACCGCTGAACGACAAACGAGATACAAGCGGAACTAGTTGGCCTCGCCTTAGGTGGCGACAGGGGTGAGGGGGCCGGTTGCCTACAGCTCGCAATGCACAGGAGACTATAATTAGAGAGTGATGACCAATCTCGAGATATCGTGAACAATAATTGTTCAATTTATTGAAAAGAATACTTAAATAAAAAACAAAAACATGCCAAGGCGCGGCCAACTAGTTCCGCGCGCACTATAATTAAAATCCAATTCATTAAAGTTTTAAACTGTCAGCATCGGAAACTTAGTTTCTCAGTTAACGTATTGGAGAAATCCGATCAGCTTACAATCGTTTCTTATCAAAGAAATAAAGATAGTTAATTAGTCCTTTCTTTTATCTTTTTCAGCTGAATTGTGAAGAGATTCCTCTGGAGGAAGTGCCTGAAGAAGATGTGATAAACTAATGATCTGATAGATATAAGATTGCACTGTAAATAATCGTAAGCATAATGAAACATTGTGATGTAATTAATTAATATCTGAGCTATTATTGACATTATTTTATACGAACTAGGGTATTGTAAATAAAATATTAATCGAAAATATATCTTGACTTATTTTTTAAGCAAGTTTCCAGGCCTCGTGTTTTTAATAAAAGTTTTTAAGATAATATCTTTACCTACTTAAAAAAAAAAAAACACTATCCATCCATTACTACAATGTTTTGAATCCGTTACACTGAGATTACACAGTGAGAGTACACAGTGATTTTTCTACCCAAAAAGCAGTCGTTTCCCAGAAATATATTTTAAGCTTTCTAAGAAATACCACATAGGTTTCCTCACGATTTTCTTTACGACTAGTAGAATGCTTTTAATAACAAAAGTGTGCGCCATTATGCTGCTAACTCTTCGCTTTACTGGATGAAGGACCTATACGTGCACTTCCTCATACTCAGTTCCTTAAACTAAGTAGACCGTAAAAAACCTGCAAATTGTAACACAAAGAAAATTGAAACCTATCACTACCGAGAAAATGCACAATAACAAAAAACTAGGTATAAAGAATTGACCCATTTACGTATTCAGTCAACCACGAAAACAAATTCATATTATTTTTACCGTCCTTTTACATTTTATTACTTGCCCAACCACTGTAAAGCGTGTTTCAGTGTAAATGTGAATTTTAATTATTTGCTTTCAGTAATTGTAAATTTCAATGCTTGCTTTTGTATTATTTTTCCTGATGAGGTGAGGTGGACTTATATTAAATACGGGTCATTTGTATCAATTTCACTTAACTTTTATTGAATAAATAAAATAGACTTCGCAATATTGTACTGTTTAAATAAATAAATAAATTGAAAGAAATAGAATCATTATAAACATCACTCTTAGGAAAATGTTTTTGCTCAGAATATTGGTCGATTTCCCTCCGTCACGAAATGACGTGAAACAAGATAATCCAATACATACATAAACTCACGCCATTTTCCCATCGGGATAGGCAGCAACCACAGAACGGCGCCTACTAAGATCCTTACACTTCTTTTGCCTCGTCTATAAGCATTTAATCATAAACGCACACTGACTGCGATCCCAGATACAAAGAAAGAAATTACTTAAAGCTTTTGAGTAAGTAAACAAGCACCATCATTAATTATGAACCCACAACCAATATTGAAATAAGAACCAATTTCCACTGATGGTTTCATTTAAAAAATCTGCCAATAATAATAATAATATAATAATAATATTCCACAACTATCACACAACGCCATCTAGTCCCAAGCTAAGCAGAGCTTGTGTTATGGGTACTAGACAACTGATAAACATACTTATATATTTCTAAATACATACATATTATAGATAAATTACACCCAGACACAGAACAAATGATCGTGCTCATCACACAAACATTTGTCCTGGGTGGGAATCGAACCCACGACCTCCGGCATAGCAGTTAGGGTCACTAACCACTAGACCAACAGGCCAGTCGTCCAATAAATTGGTTTCGAATTATTAATATAATGGTCTACCTCTAACGAGACCCAAGGGGTTCCACAGGGTTTGGTGTTCGGTCCAAATCATTTGGTCAACTATCGTAAATGTTGACAGACGATGTATGTAAATAGGGTATTAATACGCTTGTGGCTAATTTGCGCCCGACCATATTACCTAGGGACCCATCTGTCAATGTATCGAGGACTGCCACATAAAGTTACATTTGCCGTTCGGTGTTTCATGCAATCCGAATATCAGGTTAATTTTCTAAAATACTGCGAACGTTCAACTGAGAATCTATTAAAACATTAAATCTATATTTATAACATCACACCTGTAATATCCGAAGAGTTAGGCAGAGGTGTACCTAACAGAATACCAACATGTCGCAAGTTATGCTAAGTCCTACGTTATTTAAAATGTCACTTACGGGATATCTTCCGTGATTGTTATTTGTTTTGAGTTCCCGATATAAAAACAAATAACAATCACGGAAGATATCCCGTAAGTGACATTTTAAATATAGTTATGAACCGTGAAAGCATAAATAACTAAATGTGGCACTCGGAGACTGCCGCGATAAAGCTATTGCATAGCATTTTTTATCAACTTATGCAAATAATCATTTATTTAATTTGACAACCTCGGTTGACAACCTTGTTATTTTCCGTAACCATAGCAACCTGGTTGAAAATTTTCGTTACGTAATTTCTGGATTCGCTCTCCACGCTCAAGGCCCGCGATAGAAGCTATGCAATAGCTTAAAAGTCCTACGTTATTGGAGATGAGCCGATTGCCATTGCACAAATTCAGACCCCGTGGCTGCTACAGAGAAATTCCTGATGTAAAACCCAACATCACTTTGCCCGACACGGGGAAAGAACCACATTAAGCTCAGCAGTCGCTATGACCGCCAGACCAATGGGGTAGTCAAAATCAGTCAGTTAGTATATCGTGCCCTTACTTCAAAACCCAACTAACTGCACAAAATGTAGTTTCGAGAAAATCGTGTTTAAAGGTTCGAATTGTAATTTTTTTATTAAAATACTTGATAAAGAGGCGAGTACGTGTATTTTGATTTCTTATTGTGTTCATTATTCAGGTGGTGAAGGAAAAATAGCTTATTTCTCAAACAAGTAGGAAACATTAAGGATTGGTTTGATAAATGCTACAGATTAGTGGTTTTTCCTGTAGTCGCAATGTTTTCTTATGTTTTGAAGAATAGAGTTTAGACAGCAGTTTTTTATGAATTTAATTAAACGAAATATTTATGTTCACCTAATGGGTAATTGCTAATACTAAGTAGAAATATTTAGTCTCAGTTATTGTTATTGTTAATTTAACGTGAATCATGACAAAACCACTTATACGCAGATAGAATGTTTTTCCTGGCGAGAAAAATTGCTTACAGTGCAAAAACATTGCTTTAACCGACACTTACTGGGTTTTGTCTGTTCTTTATTTAAAAAATCTCCTGATAAGCTACCTAAGCGGAAAACGGGTTTTACCAGTATGTAGATCTTGAAAAGGAGATTCTAACGGTATTTGTAACTCATTCTTGCCAATAAGTGACTTTAGTTGGTTTTCGCTTTAAACGATATATCTTTATCAAAACAATAAATAGTATTAGGTATACTGTTTCAAAACATTGAAAACTATTGTATTGTCTCAAAACATTAAATACCGATGTAATAAATATTTTACAATACTTGGCTAAATAAATGTATTATGCTTCTCAAAAGGAATAAAAGTAAATAAGAAAACGAACGAGCAAATTAAATCGGATGATGGGTACATTCTACGTCTTCATTTTATTCCCAGATTATCACACAAAGATTATTAATTTTATATTTCTTCACGCTCATTTTATCGCGTAGTAGGTACAATTTCAAATAATATTTTGCTACATTTATTTGATTTGATGGTAAAAATAAATGGTCCATGTTGTGTTAAAAATATGATTTGCAGAAACTGTCGTTTTACGAGACAATAAAATTATTATTAGGAGTATAAAAATGGAAAACATAAAGTAATTTTAGTGTCATTTAAATAAAATAACCTAAAACCCATTTCATTAGAATTGAAATGATAAATATGAATCATCGTGATGATAATGCTTACAGAACCTTTGTTTTTATTGCAATCATTATTTATGAGGATTAGCTGAAAATCACACAATAGAGCAAAAAATAAACATCATAATTATAAGTCTAAATAATTTATTTACAGTACATTTACAATAATCACAAGAATTTCTATAAATTCGTTAAATCTACGTAATAAATCGAATTTTATAATTCGTTAAACATAATCACAGGTCAACTGACATTTGTTTAGTTTTACGCTTAGGTAGTAATAATTAAATATTAGTAATAATATTTAAACTATCATGTCTTTGCCGAGTCTGTCAAACTCGTTCGCAAAGTAGACCATATCCTTGTGATCTAGAGCGGAGTTTTGGAAAACGATACGGAAGAAGTTTACGAGGTCGCCTTGCGGTTGGTAGGTCACCATCATGCTTCCTTCCTTTATCATTCGCTCTTTTATTTTCGGCGCGACCTTGTGCAACCTTTCTTTGTAGTCTGGCTCATTCTCTTTACCACGGAGGCAACGTGGTACATACCAGAACATGATGTTGGTACACTCTGGCTTATCTAAGACTAATTCGAAGCCTTCTCTCTGTCGAATATGTTCAGTGAAGTATTGGGCGTTATCGAAAAGTGCGTCGATGTGTTTCTCGAATCCTTCGGAGCCTTTAGCTTTCCACATGAACCAAAACTTCAGAACATCCGCTCTCCGGCCACATTGTATATGTTTGTCTCCGGTGTCATAAGTGGTGTCGTAGAATTTGTCCTTCTGGAAGAGGTACTTCGCGTTGCATGAATGGCAGTCTTTGAGGACATTCTTGTGTCTAATTAGGAAGGTGGAGCACTGTTGCGGCGCCGCTAAGAGCTTGTGAGGGTTCCACGTCACCGAGTCCGCCCTGCGAAATTGTTAGAAATGTTAGCGTTTTGTTTTGTTTTTTTAAATAATGAAAGGAAACGGAGGCGTTGGTTTATATGTTAATTTGGCAAATATGTTAAGGAGCACAACCCGGATAACTTTTGTAAATTGATTTTATTAGTGTAAAAACCATTAACCAGCCATTAGGTGGTATCCAGCTGCAAACAGATTTTATTTAGTCCAAAGTTTGTTTATTGTTACTCACTTTATCCTAACTAGGAATATGAAATGAAGCAGCTTCTCTATGCAAAAAAAAATTGAGAGCGCCTAACGAACAATACTTACAATTCAACACCATTTAGTAGATGCCTATGCTTTTTGGACATCAAGGCTCCGCCACCCCACGCAGCGTCAACATGCAACCACAAATTATATTTCTTGCACACCGCTGATATTTCGACCAGAGGATCAAAAGCACCATACACCGTGGTTCCAGCAGTTGCCGTCACCATGAATGGAGTTGCACCATCTTCTATAGCACAAACAATCTTCGTCTCTAAGTCTTCTACGATGATTTTGCCAGCTTCATCAGTTTTGACCATGATGCAGTTGTCTCCTCCAATACCCATGAAGGTTGCCAGCTTTTTGGTGGAGTAGTGGGCTAGTTCTGATGTTAGAATCACCAGCCTCGGTACTGCGTAGACGCCTTTGCTCTGAAAATAAAGAGGTTGGGTTACATTTTTGAAAAGTAAAGTTTGCGACATTATCACCCGCATCAATAGTAATAACATATGCAAATATTTCAATGTACATTGCATGACATGACAAGAATTCAAACGAAGTAAGAACTGTCAAAGAAAGCAAAGCAAATAATGATTACTTTTGACAGCTCTAACTTTAAGCAATAGTAAAACTACTGTGTGTTGTTTAGTGTTTAATTCAAGTAATCACTTTAACGGTTATAGATAGGTAGGTACAGGTGTAATCTACAGACTTACAATGAAACTCTGATTTCTACCTCAACTTGATTAAAATTAGCCAAAAAAAGAGCACAATGGACGATATTTATCGCTCGTGAAAGAAAACTATTACTAAGACATGAAAGATTTTAATTGCTACAAGTTTTTAATTGGCGTCTTTTGTGCTGCTATCTTCAAATTACTAACAAAAAGTAAAACAAAGATTTAGAAAATTAAATAATTCTATTGTAGTTGAATACTTATGCTACTCAATATTAAGTTTCTGAGTCATGCAATGTCAGCATAATTAAAATTGGCAGATTAGATTAATTTGCTATCTCGTCTGGAATAGTTTGATTATTAACTTGATTATTACTGAATGGCAAGTTTTAATTGTTTAAACAGGTATCATCTTTAATAAGTAGGTACATTATTTTTAGTTAATATTTGATGTGGATGGAAACCTTGAAATGGTTATATAGAGTGACAAGAATAGGTAAAGTAAGGAATGAGTATATTAGAGGAACACTATTAGTAATATTGAAAACGGAATATAAATAATAGTGTTAGTGACCATGTCAGTTTAAAACTTATATATTAGAGGAAGTTTGAAAGTAGCACCTGATACAGAAATATTGAAAGGAGGCTTGGTATAGACATGACTGTAATGAGGAAGGATGAAACGCGTAATATACAGACTGCTTGTTTGACGTCTTCGTAAAAGGGTCCGTTTACGCAAGTTACCGAAAAGCTTACACTATCACTCCTTTCGAAATTCATTGCAGAGTACGAAATGCTTTTAGATTTAAAACCGATTGTCATTTGTCTGGCCCCAGAGTGCCCTGAATGTTAAGAATATAGCCATTTGTGGAGGCTATTTCAATGCATTTTTTTTATAATATTATTTTATTTAACAGTAAAATCAGCAGTGCAGACTATTTGCAACACCAACAATTACTTTTGTCTGATCGTAATTGCACAAACTTGGATAATATAATTACCTCAAAGCATACGGATACCCTGTGCGAAGAATTTTATAAAATCCTTACTTATTATGTGCGTAGACGCATGTGTTAGCAAAGCGGAAATCAATTCTTGTTTAAATACAATAAAAAAGCAAGGACTGCTACTGATACTAATTGCAGCTTGCATAAGTAGAGCGGAAATGAGCGGATATCTGTTTCATTTCTTAGTTCTGGTGTAGGAACCTCCGATCTCAGATGCTGGTAGGATGTAGGATTTTTCACGAGGCATGAGCTTATCTTAGACATGATGGTTTTACCAAAATACTACTTCAAAATTTACTTGATACCACAAAAAATTGGAATTTAGTTATCACTATCAAGTACCAGGTAAGTTGACTGCCTCGTTGTTCTAGTGGTCGAAGGATTCCCGGGTCGGGCAAATTGTTATTGGGAATTTTCCATCAGGATTATTTTTAGTAGCAGCAACGAAGTCTCAATATTTGCCTGGTTGATGGCAACAAGCTTCCCCCTTTTTAAATATCGCAGCGAAATATTCGAAAGATTCTTGTTTATTTCCGAAAGATTCATAAAAGTGAATATTTCAATGAAACATTCGAAAGATTCCCGTTTTTTTCCGAAAGATTCATATTGTGAATTGTTCAATGCAACATACGGAAAGAAACGAGAATTTGTATTTTTCCGGAAAAATTAATTGAAACTTTCGGAATTTTCAACGCTAAACAGGCGGTATGTGGGTGTACTATTAGGTACACCGCTGCCTAACCCTTCGGGGATTACAAGCGTGACGTTACGTAGTAGGTCAACGTCTATCCACTGAACATAACCAATAACATACCGACTAACTAACCAATTAATTGGGAATCCGTGGAATTTGACCTTCGTAACCTAATTCCGCAAATTCTCTACAAGTCCCGAAACTTGAACAGATCTAATACTATTAGGAATATCTAACAATGTAGGCATGTTAAATTATAAAGTTCAGTACACTAGTGAGATTATGGACCCTGGGGCAATCTTAGAGGATAGGTTCAACCGAAATAGGGCCTCCTTCTTCCACTTCTCGAGAACCAGCGCCTTTTCCCTGTTCTGAAGGAAACTGTCCAGTTCGTCGTGGCAGATAAAAAGAAACAGTTTTTCCCAAATAAAACTGTGTACACTCGAAACTGTCAATGAAAACAATCAATGAAATGGAAGGTTTAACTATGACCTATGTCCGAACAATTGCACATTTATGTAACAGTACTTTTAATATAAGTTTAGTCACGTAACATATTGACTATATCCAATTAAGATCGCAAATATTGTCCGTCAGCTTTGGCAAATTTTTGACCTTATTATTGATATCTACAACAATAAAGTAATTGTAAATTTCTGTTCATAATCTACGTATCAAATGCATTGCCTTTTCACAGCTATGTCAGGGTCGGCTTTCAATCTAACCGGATACAGCTGAATATCAGTATTTTACATGGAGCGGCTGCCTATCTGACCTCCACAACCCAGTTAGTATTGGACAATACGATACCTGTATTATGTACTATGTATGTTTTTTTTTTTATTCATTTATTCAAAATCTGTTTCACAATACAATATAAAAAGTCTGCCAAACTGTAAAACAGTTTGTCGGCAGTGTAAAACAGTTTGTCGGCAGTGTAAAACAGTTTGTCGGCAGTTGTAAAACAGTTTGTCGGCAGCATGTATGTACATGTATACGAGGAACCTGTAACGACTGTCTGAGATGTACAAATGACAGCCGGGAAAACGGCTTAACGTGCTTTCTGAGGGACACGGAGGAAACTCGGGACGTTTGGGTAACGGACCAACCTGGGCAAGCACGACTACTAAACCTAAAGACACCTTCATGAATAGGAATTAAATGAGCAACAGGAGTTTTTCGATGCCCTTTTATAGTTAGTTTGTTTTTAGGTTATAATAGTTTAGTTTATATAATACTAGCGGACGTCCCGCGGTTTCACCCGCGTAGATCCCGTTCCCGTGGGAATACAGGGATAAAAATTCTCCGATTCACTTTGCAAAACGGACTACCACGTAAAAGCCTTTTTATTTTTCGGTTTTTTATATAGCCTATGACACTCAGCAATAATGTGGCTTTCTATTGGTGAAAGAATTTTTAAAATCGGTTCAGTAGATCCCGAGATTACCCCTTACAATTTAACAAATATACATACACACAAACTTTACTTCTTTATAATATTAGTATAGAGAGTTGCTCATTACTTTATTAAATAATTTAATTATTTAATAAAGTAATGAGCAACAAAGATTACGATCTCGGCCAGACTAACTGCGCCGTACCTACTCATTGAGCTTTAATTATTACTTAGGCCATTCTTTAGTAAAGGTTTTGACAGTTTTGTCTTACACAAGTATGTCAAATCTTTACTAAGTGACGCGGACGGTTTAAGTAATCATTAAATATCTCTGTACCGCAGTTAAGGCGCTGACAAGAGCCAAATAGGCTTGTATTGAACAATTTTTTAGCCAAATCTATACAGTTTGTCACGGCGGAAAAAATATATGTTAATCTTGAACATATTTCTGATAATTTCGTTGTTTTCAAAACACGTTTTTGAAAAGTTTTCTCGATACAAAAAAATGGTAAACTAACCTCTTAAAATGATCTTCCAACAAAAATATCTGTATTACTGATCAACGTACGTTGGTAAAATTTATAACAATAACGTAACATATTTAAATACAAAATTTGGTTGTTTTTAATTTTTGATTATTTAATAAATTATTTTGATGTAATTAATCAATAAATGGTTTGTAAGAAGTTCGAGCGTTGCGTCATCGCGCTCTCTTTCTTACCTAAGCAATCCGACAGTGAGCGCTTAGGCGCGGTGCTAGACGGACGTATGTCACTTTGTGCCCCACTGACAGCTATCCGTTCATCTATAAATTATTATTGACCGCGTCACAATGTTAGTCCAGGATCCACGGTACATTTTTTCACTTGATTACTATCAAGCTAATTTTCCGTGAGCAGCTGCATTTTGATGAGACGCCAACATTACCCTATACGAAAACTCTCGATTGTGGTAGGTAATAGGGGCAGCAGGGATAAAACATATATTGATTATATATTATTAGAATTATTTATTTGATGATTTTCAAAAATCTTTTACTAACTATTTTATTTTTATCTGATGATCATTATCTAAATCCAACATGTATTGATAACGAGCTCATCAAAAATTACTACAAACCAGCTGTTTTTTAGGGGTCCGTAGCCGAATGGCAAAAAACGGAACCCTTATAGATTCGTCATGTCTGTTTGTCCGTCTGTCCACCCGTATGTCACAGCCACTTCATTCGGAAACTATTGAGACGGAAACAGTTGAAAACTTACTTACTTTTTTAACTCTTTTACCTATGTGTCACAAATAAAGATTTTTGAATTTTGAATTTGAAACTCTACAAGTATTCTGTGAACCGCTTTACGATTTTTATACAAAAATAAAAAAAAGGATTTAGGGGGTCGCCCCATACATGGAACTGAAACTATATATTTTTTTTCATCAAACCTATACCTACGTGTGGGGTGTCTATAGACATTAGACAGGTCTTTAAAAATGACATTGAGGTTCCACAAACAATTTTTTCTCAAAGCCAATCGTTTGGAAGACAGACACTTCCAAATTTGTAAAATGGCGACCGGCCTCGCGGTCGCTTGCCTTCGGTATTGCCAACAATGACCAGCTTTTCAAGGCTGCTATCTCCTCTTTGCATTATGTGGCCGAAATAAGACAAAATACGCTGTAGGCAAACTGTTGACAATCCAGTCTTGATATCGAGTTGGTAAAGGATAGACACATTTGTGCGTTTGGCCGTCCATGGAATTCGGAGAATCCGCCTAAAACACCACATTTCGAATGCGTCTATCCTCTGTCTTAATCTTGTTTGGATTGTCCATGTCTTAACTTGTGGGGAAAAATGCTCCTTCCGAGAAGCCTGTGCCTGAAAAGGAACCGATCCAGGCTGATGATGGTTTCGTGACGGTGTTGAGGAGGAAGCGCCGTCAGCGAACCATCAAGAACCGCTGCGGCACGGCTCCATCGGAGCCCAATGTGCTTATTCGTGCCGCAAAGCCGAACACTCCTTTGTACCTCTCCCGTCTACATTACACCACTACGACGGAGGACATCGTGGAGTACGTGCGCCAGAAGATCAAGTACGTGGCGAGAGTGCAGCTGCTCGAGTCGCGCCGCAACGTCAACTTTAAGGTGTTTGTGGTGCGAGTACCGACATGCTACCTGCACCTCGTCTTGGAAGAGGACTTTTGGCCGCAGGGGGTGGTGTTTCGACGCTTCCGCGGGCAAGTGCCACATGATCGCACAGTGACGTAGTGCAACTGTAGTGATACTAATATAGTTTTAAGGTTTTGTTTACTAACACAAGCTGTCAATTATATCGTATGTATGTTAGTCTGTAAGGTATTTATCTATGGTCCAAAGTAGCCTGATTATAAATAAATATTATTATTATTAACTCTATGGAGGAAAATCAGGAAAACTAGTGCTCTGACCAAACGGGCCTTCGTTTTAAAACTTATACCACGTTTTTCCCAGATGTTCCGGGGGCGTAATATAGCATCTTTAGCCATGGCTATCCGCCGTTTTATTTCTGTGACGCAGCTACCTTCATTACTTATATTGGAGCCCAGTTAATCGAAGCTGTCCACCTGTGCTGTGTGTAGATGCCTTAGATGTTATAGGCGCCCGATAGCTTTCCCGCACGATCTACCACCATAAGCTTGGTTTTCTGCCAATTTATTGCAAACCCTACTTTGCCACTTTCCACTTCCAATCTGTGTCGTATCTCTTTCATGTTGCCAAATGTTGTAGCAAGGAGAACGGTGTCATCAGTGTACCTCAGATTGGAAATCCACTTTCCACCAACAGTAAACCCCTTGTCCCAGCCCTAAAGAGTCTTGAATGATATTACTCTTCATACATATTGAAGAGCAGAGGTGAGAGGATGCATCCCTGCCTAACGCATTTGAACAGTCGGTGTCTATTTTGACGAAAGAGCGGTTGTTGATGTGTAGGTAGAGGCAACGGACTATGTCAATAAGATGTTGAGGCGTTCCCATGTCTTTAAGAACCCCCCACAGCTTGCCCCACTCCACGCAATGAAATGCTTTGGTATAATCTATGAAACATATCAATACAGGGCTGTTAAATTCCCGGCTTTTCTCTATAATTTGGCGAACGTTCAGGATTTGTTCCCGCGTGTCTTTGCCTTTAACAAAACCTGCTTGCTCTTCTGGAATTTGTGGCTCCAGAAAGTGTATTAGCCTGTTGTTTATGGATGTACAGGAGTATTGATGGTGCGTGGAGTAAGTGCCAAACACTTAATATAATTTTTAGAATCTTGTAGGCAACTTGTAAAGAGTGGGTTTAATAGAAAATATCCAATCCCCAAAACCCAGTTAGTAAGTAATCATTTTTAATGACTTCGTTATCGATACATATTGGAAGGAAGGAAGGGGACTCTTTGATCAAACCATACATTTTGTAGGACAAATATTTTAGATAATTATCATCAGATTTAACAAAAAAAAACCCAGCTGATGATTCTCAAAAGTGTTTGTACTTAACACTTTTGAGAATCATCAAACCAACATATTTTATCCCTGCTACCCCTATTACTTACCACAATCGAGAATTCGAGAGTTTCGTGCAGGAAATTGTTGGGCGTCTCGCCGTCTCATCAAAATTAGCTTGATAGTAATCAAGTGCAAAAATGGACCGCGGATCCTGGACTATTTGTTTCTTACTTGGTAGTATGGCGCTAGGGTATCGGAAAAATTGTGGGCGTGTCCAAAAATACTGAAACATCAGAAGTCAATAGCTATTGTCATCGTCTTAAACATATTCTTTCTTTCCCTAATTTTAGGTCAAGGTCATTGTCAATACCGTTATTAAATTCTAACGTTAAAACGTTATTATTATTGCCCGTTGTTTATTTCTATTTGCGTTGTTAATTACATTTTATTAACTTCGTTTTATGTTGCCCTTGTTAAATAAAATGATTGTTATCATCAATAAAAGAATACTGAAAATTGTTTTGATTTGTATTAGATCATACAAATACCAATTTGCCAACTTGCTTCGGTGTAGAATAGTGAAAGAAAGTGAAAAAAATATGGCGAGACGTGTGAAAACCAATGAACGACGATAGACGTTTTTTAAGGATTTTTTAAGTTTCCCTTTTATTTTCGAAAAATATAAGCTTTTATAATTATGAGTAACTCTATTATTTCGCCGTACGACCGTAGTTACAAGATTCGTAGTTCGAGTCGTCAATACAATAAAATTACCATCATGTACGACTAGTACAGAATCAGTTTAAATTAACAACATCTATTGTATACCTAGTGGATTTAATAGATCTAGTCTGAGCACACATATAACGGACTAGGAAGTTATGAAAATCTAAATCAAGTGACTGATCTAAGTAGTATACTGGACATCATGATTGACATAACATAACATTTAGTTATTCAGGCATCTTAAGCCCTTATAAGGTGCAAACTGACCTTTCATGAGGCCGGCAACCAAACATTCTATACATCAAACTAAGTAACTCTACGCAAAATATTTGCTAGTTAATGACATTTTTTGTGATGAAAATCCACGCTTCGGTAGTACTCAGTGTAATGCACTGAAAACACAGCCTAGTGCTTTTGGATGCAGAGAATAGAACGGGGGTCGTGAAGGTATTTAAAGTAAAATTAGAACATTTAAAACTTTAACCTTAGTTTGTGGAAACTATATTTTCGAGCCGTTTGGGGTTGAAACTTTAGGGCCGTGGGGTCCTAGTGCACACAGCCTTTTTAAGGATATTTCCAAACGCCTTGTTGACGCTTCCTCCGACCCAAGGGCTGGCTTTTTCTTTGGCCAGAGGATAAGTGTTGCCATACAACGCGGCAACGCTGCCAGTCTCTTGGGTACTTTACCTGCTAACAGCGTTGAGGAGGAGTTTTTCGATGCCGTTTTTTAGTTAGTTTGTTTTTAGGTTGGTTTAGTTTATATATTTAGTATAGTCTTGTAAATAATTTATTAAACGATCAAACTTGTATTATTAAACCTTAGGTAAAAGTATGAACTGTGACTGAATGTCTCCTTAGCTAGAAGTTTGATTGTTTGGTCTTAGTACTCTGTCTAGATATGAATGATCGCATTGTAGGAAAGAACAAGGTAGTTTTCGATTTCAAAGTCAAAGTCAAAATTATTTATTTGCAACAAATGTGGTATACAAGATGGTAAAATTATAATTATGTAGTGCAATGACACATTTCGCCATAGAGTTGGCATGCAAACATTAATGATAATGATGCTTGGTTCAACACATCAGAACACAGTAACTGTGAATAAGTGTATTCTTACCCCCATTACATTATTATATAATATATCTAACAGACTAACATATATGATAACATACAATTTGTGTTACTAAATAGATAAAGATAAGCACCTAAATCTCTTGACCCAATAATCAATGTATATTGACAAATCTCTCATTGACAAGGGAATCGGGAGCATGCCGATTGATTGTTAATTCAAATATTGACAAGCTTTCCTGATACCATACAAAGATGATCTACCTATTGATGTTTGAACAGGAGTCCCATATTCACCTAGTTGTATCAAGAATTGATAATGTGAAGACGACCTACTTTCTTAACACTAGGACCCACGTCTACCTCCCGTCGGGGGAGTATGGAAGGTTATGTCGAACTCAACAAAAATCCTTCTTTTTCTACTAATACCATGAGTCGTGGACGGGGGACGTTCAAGTACATGCGTGTTCCCTCGGCTGATATCAGCCTACCTTGGAGGTCCCTAATGTGGCCGCTACTCGAATAATTTCGTCGTCTACTTACCTCAATTATAATAGGGAATACCGATTTTACATGGAGTTGTCAGATTTCCGAGCTGACCTAACCCTAACGAACGACTGACCAACTACTTGGACAAGCCCGCCACCCCGTTCCCAAATCACTGCAACTACCAGCCAGAATCAACAACGGCGAATCAGCAATGAAGCTCCACGAAACAATAACTGTCTTGGATCCCAACCATCAGCAACTGCTCAACCTACTTTATAAAGCACGGTGGGTTATTGGTAGCAACACACACACGAAACTTCCGCGGCTAGCATTACTTAGCCTAATCTCAAAGTGGACACGTATAGCTAATACTATTTACCCATCGAAACGCTCCTTTAGTAAAACCTCTGGTATCCCACACCCTCTGAACTCACTCTTACCCACAATGACATAAATCTAGTCAAAGAATAGACCTATTCATAAGCACTAAGTTTTTTTATAACACAAAATACCAAGGTTTGCTCAAACCACGGCACGCGATTATAATGATCGGTGTATCGGGGTTAAGGTAACCACAGAACGGAATGCTTCCTGCAAAACTGGCAATCTATATAATGAACGAGTGCAAAACGAGATAAAATATAATTTATCTAACAACCTGTTGTAAATACTGGATGGTAATAAACATGCATTGAACAAGTTAGAGAAGTAGATCGATTTTGTGAATTGAATTTGTAAGGTCGTGTTAAAGGCTAATGTTTTGCAGTTCATTGACATCCTCTCGGAATCAACGATTCGGATATTGGCAAATATTTTTAATATCCTTATCTTTTATATCTCGCGTTATGTGAGTCCCTGTGATCCTGATTAGATAGATTCCATATAATCCCCTATACCTAACCCTACGAAAATTTCAGGATCGAAATTAAAGTGAAGTACATCTTTGACTCTTAATCATTACTATGAGTATTCGTTACAAAAATCTGCACGTGGTTCTTTCTTTAAAAGACCATCTCAGACACAAATTGCATGATCCTCATGTGACTTGACCAAAGCCTGAACCTTAAAAGGGACCGTGACCTCTGAGTTTGCTTCAGCTGTTTCTTCTCAGAGTAGTCACGTATTAAATTAATTATAATTTATTATTTTTGCTTATTTAACCATTAAGTAAAATAAAAATCAACTAACCTTCACTTCAGGATAGAAGTAGTGCCGAGCAGTGCTGATAGCATAACCGTTGGACATGGAACCTCCCGGACAGAATATGCCATCGCCTTCACCTTCTGGCCACCCAACAATAGCCCTCATCTCACGAAGAACCTCCTCTTCCATCAGAGTGAACACCGGAGCCACTTCGAAGGTATAAACGCTAGGGTTCAAAGCATCTGTCAGCCATTGACCAACCAAACCATAAGGATCGACGGATGAAAATAATTGGTTGACGAAGTATGGATGTCCTGTGTTGACAGAGTAGCGAGCAACCTGGAAAAAATAAACTAGATTATAGCAACAAGTTTAACATTAAAAGTTTTAAACTATGGAAATACTTTTTCATTTAATAAGGTGCTGATTATGATTTTATTGATACTATTAATCAGAATTTTTTTCTCGATTAACGAATCACAATTCTTTTTATCGATAATTGTAAAAAAAATAGTAATGTTCGTAGACTCGGTAAAAATAAAACAAAGCTTTACCGACTAACCTAAATTCTTTAAATAAAATTACCTAAATACCAAAAAATATTCAAAACTCACATCAGCCATAAGTGCCAAGAGCTCATCATGAGAAGCTGGCGAATCCCTTGGCTTCAGATCTATCGCCTTCTTGATATCGTCAGGACTGGACCACTCCACAACCTTTGACGTCCTGGAAGCCCTTCCAAAGACCACTCGTTCAACCAACAGGTCCACAGCTCGCCTGATAAAATCTTCATGCTTTGATCTGTCTGCTAGTGACTTGTAATTATCCTTGTCCACTCCTCGATCTTCCCCATCGGGTACAATAAGATCTGAATCAGCAGGCATTTTGACTTGTATCCCTTTATCTTCTTTCACTAAACACGTATGTTTTATTCGAAGAAAATAAAGTTTTCAAATGTGCACTGTACTGTTAATTGCGGCGGCGGCCGGCCGCGAGCCTCTGAACCGAAGGTTTGACTCGTCAATCATTGCGTAGCCTTCTTAAATACTACTGACCGCCGTCAATTCACTTCGTAAGGTTACCCCAGTAAAATATAAACAAATGTGTTATTTGCCGAGGCACAAACGATATCAAAGCGTGAAAACTGATGCATTTTGAGCACTTGTTTGTGAAAGTTTTAAGAGTAAATTCTTTATGAAAACTCTTTCGGCTTTCGTCTACTCTTTCTTTATCAACTCAGGTTAATATCATATTGCAAAATTGACATAACATGCAATGCAATGACATAAACTGGACATACTCGTGGCTAATTAATGAGTTTCATGAAGTAATAGTACTACTAGGTCCACGCTAATTTACTAGAGTAGTACCTATGTAACTGAATAGAATTCAATCAATCACTGTACCACGTTACTGAAAGCACGTGCATCATACAATGCTTTCTTTGATTTTGGTAAGTTGTTTATTAAACCTAACTATTACCACTATATTTTGCGTGGTTTAGTGGTTAATAAACCACACAAAAATAGCTAACAGTTTACCTAATATACATGTAGAGTCCTCGACGGTTTACGATTAATAAAGTTGCGTTGTAAGTCTTTTTTTCTAATATAGAAATTGGAAAAAAACACCGCCAAGCTTAGTGTTTGGACTAAAACCTGAAAAATAAATTTAACTAATACTGGAGACTTCAAGGCTACCAGTACCGCTAAAAATAATATATATTTAACCAACAGTTAAAGTGAACGGTAGACCGTAACATACGGATAATCAATTACTGATCAAATTACGGTCTAATTAATATATACGTTACTGCAATTTACTAATAGTTTTTATTAAATAATGGGTGCTAATTAAACAGGCTTCTTTTTAATAGCATTATTTGCATCTAAAAATCTAACTTGCCTTCTAAATTACTAAGTCAGCCACAATTAACGAGCATCTAAATAATACTATCTTAGCCACAAGTTATCTTTTTTAAAGCCACTCTAAATACAACTCAGCATCGTGATTATTTTTTAGCATCTAAATTTGTAACATGAATTCAAACAGTAAACTTCTAAAATATTAATAAAAGGCATCAAAAAAATATTCAATTAGCTTCTAATTTATTAACTCAGTACGTTTAAATTATAACTCGTGCCACATTAACTGAGCATCAAAATTTAATTAAAATTGTCATCAAATATTATATAATAGCCACTAATAGTATGTATAAACTCCTGTCGTGTCATCGAAAGGCTTAAATATAGAAGTTCAGAGTACTTGACCTAAATATTGAAGTTCAGAGTATCGAATGTCCTAAAGATCGATTTTATTTACATGTTGTGCTACAAAAGTTATCGTCAGAATCGCTTCAGAACTTCATTTTTATCGGAAAACTAGACAATAAATTGTGAAAACATTTCTGCAAGCAACTTGGAAGTAGCGCTCGCCGGCCGCTGCCGCGGCACCGCTCGCTACGCTCGCTCGGCTCGCGCGCGTTTGGCCACAGTTTTAACCTAACCTAACCTTTTTCCCTCAGTTTACAATAACGAATCATACAATCTGCCTGTGACTAGTCAATTAGACAGTGGTAAAAACATTTCTGTAACTAATAGGTATTTATAACGCAAATATAATAATCTAAAGTGTATCAAAAGTTGACATTTCATATATAATATACGTTGACGCACTCTGATTGGTGTAGGGCCGGTCGCTGTCGTCTCGCGCGCTCGCGCCAAATCTTTCTGTTGCTATTTTCACGATAAAAGAATGTGATGTATTATTTTACATGCGAAGTTATAATAAATGATGTTGACTACGGTCGCTTCATTTATATTTTTTTGAGGGCCTTGTGTTGAAGCTGTAAAATGTAAAATGGTGGTGAGATATAAATTCCGTGGCTGAGTTAGTAAATTAGGTGCCTATGTATAAATAACAAGGACAATTTATATAAATGTTGATCGTCACTTGATGCTTTCTATAGAATATTTAGTGGGCGTTGTAAAGAAGACGAATTAGTATATTAGAGGCTATATAATTTTCCCGTGGCTTAGTTATAAAATTAGAAGTATGATCCTGTGGCCAATTAAAAAATCTGCGGCTCGTTTAATTATTTCTCTTAAATAATTAGCGAAGCTCTCCGAAAGAAGAATGGGATTCTTACTGGTGTGGAAGATTTCGCCAAGAGAATTCACCAGGAGGATTCTAACGATTCGTCCACATTGTTTCCCAAGTTGGACAAAAGTGTTAAACTGTATATGCATCTCTTACTGGATGACTGACATATAATAATAATAATAAAAGTTTTATTCACAACCCTTTTTACAATTTTGGTCTTATTCTAAGGTGTACACATAGTGACATAACAGGAAGATTGGACATCGGATCAACAATTTCTGGTTTAATTACGTACTGTAGCTAGGGCTTAAATTTAACAAATATGTATAAGTATCCCTGACTCCGAAACTAGGCAAAGCCTGTATCTTCAGAGCCAGTGGTTCCTTCTTGGGCTCTTATCAGCTTTTACGATATTAGGCAGTTAGGTAAACAAAAAATAAAATTTATAGGAAAGTTATACAAATCATAAAAATGTAAAAGGGTTATCGACTAGGTACTGAATAGTATAATTATAAATCAAAAGATGTATGAAAAAGAGGTGTTGCCATGAGTGTGTGAGAGTACTCCTGTATGTAAGTGTGTGTCTGTGTGTGTGTTTGTGTTCCTGGGTGTGTGTGTGTGGGGGTGGATGACTGACGTATAGTCATTAACTTCACAGATGTCATGACGTTTGCTTCGTTCATCTTCAACGACAGCATGAGAGGTAATCTACTCGTTCATCTTTTCTTCTAATGCATTCGCGTCGATGCTAGATTAATGATATTAAAGACGTAATAAAGATTAATCTGCAATTAACAATCAACATCAAGTACAAATGTTATCGTACAACAACCTACTTCATGTAGGAAGCGAAACATACATTAGACCATATAAGTAGGAACCTACAACAACGAGTTTTGGTCCAAATCCGATTCCTTAATTTTTACATTTCCTTTTATATTTGCCTTGACAGTTACTTTTTGTATCACTACGCTAATTAGTAACATGGAGGTCGGCATCGGCCTTTATTACATGGTTAATCAACTGCGAACAAATTGCAATAAAAAGGTTTTAAGTTATAATGTTTCTATTGTTTTAGATGGATGATTATGGTCGTAATATTGGTTCGAGTTTCGTGTCATCTGAAGCGCAGAACGCCTATGAACAAGACGTGCTCATTATTCTTTTGTATAATATTATTTACTCAATCTTCGCTCATCTTTTTGACAAGTTTTCGCCTCATAATTTCATGTTTCTCCATCATATAGTTTGTATTCAATGTTGTCTATGACTTCTTCGATTAACCTATTAGCATGTGCAGCAAAGAGTACTTTGTTTAATTGAGTATTATTACTGCTGTCACCGGGTTGCACTATTAATCGACCATTTACGCATTCAGACTCATTTATTTTGTTAATTCTTATACAACTCATTCAATGCTTTTAATATAAAATAAAGAATAACGACGTAAACAAATGGATCTCATAGGAAATGTTACTCAATAGGGAAATCCATCTAGACAACATTCTTAGTCCTGTTCTATCGTTACTCATATGACTATCTATGCCATATTATGGAGACAAGCTGTCTAAGTTAACTTCAAGTCTCAAGACACCTACGTTTATAAAACAATAATTTGCTTTACAACTTGCCGTGTGCCTGATTTGATTTGAACTTGCAAACTTTTATCCCCTACTTACCATCTTTCGGGGATGATTTTTATTTAAAATCCTTCGTAAGTTTTCATTTGCATTCATTTTAAAAATGTTGCAAGTGCTATCGGACCCAGTGGTCTGTGCGTAGTCCGTCAATGACTGAATTTTATGAATGTTAGATTATTTTTGTTATAAAAACTCCAAATACACCTTGGTTTGAGAGCACTACCTTGACGGAATGGTGCCTTGCGAATTAGGTTTTTCTATGGTAAGCTTTAGGAGGTAAAGGCCAATATAAACACTGGCAATTGCGAAGTGATTATGATTGTGATCTTGAACATTAAGATGCTTTGTTACTTTGGTCACAGCACAGATATCTTTGGTAAACTACGTACCTATTAACTGAGAAGGAAAGAATATGGGGTAATTCCTAACTTTGAAAAATTTGTAAAGTTGCGGTAATTGTCGTCAATATTAACGTCATACCTGATGAACTGATTTGTATGACAATTATACTTGTCTTTAGAACCATACTCTAACTTGAAGTCTGAACTGACTGTCCTATGATGAGAGCTGTTATCAGAAGTGGGATAAGCAACTTTTGGTCTGCTGTCAATGGATACGAATTATTATAGCCAGTCCACAAGATGGCTGGGTTGACGACCCAGGGTATGTCGGGTAGTATTAGGACCTACGACAGTTGACACAGTCCAGTGATAACACCATGACCTTATGTAGGTTTAGCGTAGTATAGAGTTGCTAATAGACGTAGAGGTCAGCTTATATTGGCTTTGACGCCACTGATAAGTAACATACGGTACTTATGGTCGAAACCTAAAAAAACCTTCTAGTACCTACTTATCTAAAAACTAGGTTGAGTGTCAAGACAACACGAACAATGGTACCTATATAAAAACCTCTTTTAATATATAAATAAGATTGAAGTGCAAATCAAACGAGGGAAATAAATAGGTAAAGCAATAAAATTATGTTTTACACACTATAATCGTAAAATCAATAGGTACTAAACCTTAGCCTTTGACTGGCCTGTTGGTCTAGTGGTTAGTGACCCTAACTGCTATGCCGGAGGTCGTGGGTTCGATTCCCACCCAGGACAAATGTTTGTGTGATGAGCACGATCATTTGTTCTGTGTCTGGGTGTAATTTATCTATAATATGTATGTATTTAGAAATATATAAGTATGTTTATCAGTTGTCTAGTACCCATAACACAAGCTCTGCTTAGCTTGGGACTAGATGGCGTTGTGTGATAGTTGTGGAATATTATTATATTATTATTATTAAACCTAGACCCAAATAGTGATACTTCATTTACTTAGAAAATTTTTATTATATTTAATTTATATTTTTAGTGATATCATAACTTATTTATAAATGAACTGTCTAAGTAGGTATGTTTGATTGTCCTGCTTTTACGTCTTAAGCCGTTAATTATGACCCTATATTTTTTTACGATATTCTCACGACCGAACCTGTAGACAAAAGCCTGCTAGCTGGCGTGTGGTTAATCATCAAATACCCCTCCCGCTCTTGGGCAGAGCAAAAGGGAGTGTCAGACTTTTACTGACAAAAAACCACCCATGTTCCTTAGCCCTTTATGTCGAGGCCGTGGTATCTCTTGCGAACAACCCGAGCCCCGACACTTCAACATCGATTTGATCCATTAAAAAAATAATTCCATGAACTTTATTTTTCTACGTAGCTGTATATCAGATGGTTTTCCCATGCTTGCCGTTTATTAAGAGGAAACTGTATGAGACAGATTGGAGGCAGGTACTTCCCTTATTTATCGCAGTTAAAAGGAACAATTTACGATGATTCACTAAATCTAAGTAGATGACGACAAAGGTACAGGTTTTCTAGAGAAACTGCTTCGCAAGTCATTCCTTTCTCATTCTCAGAATGTTACAAATGAATGGGAACCCCAAAATATAAAAATTAAGTACTTATGTAGATACAAGTTTGTCATCATTATTTCAGCCCGGAATCATCAACTGTTGGATTAGGCCTCCGTTTTCTTCTACACACTTTTTTCTGTGCGTCCCTCATCCATCCGTTTCTTTATTAACAATAATTTAAAGTCGACTAAAAGCGTTTTTGACCTTTATAAAATCTAAGTTCACAACCAAAATTGATACTGCATTCTAGCTACTACCATTTGAGTATTTTTTACAATATTTTCATGCTGACTTTGTCCCTGAGAAACAAAACATAACGACCGCTTGCACTAGATAGAGCAATAGAAGTCCATCTGTTTTCTGCGCTCCTGACAATAACGTCGACCCAACGCGCTTTTGGACGACCCTGGTTTCTCTGGCGCAACCTTGGCCACCATTCGGTCAGAAGCTTACTCTATCGGCCATCTCCACGTCTAGCCAGATGTCCAACTCCACTTTAGGTGTATCACCTTCAAGTCCCTGACGTCGAACACTTTCGTACGACGACGGATTTCAGAAAATACTATCTTAGGGTTTTTGTGTAGCGATAGAACCCACAGTCTCTATGGATAAAAACCAGACAATGATAGACGACAACGGTACCTACTTACGCGTACCTACATGTGTAATTAAAATAGGTAGGTACCATAGATTCTTGGAGACAACTTTAATTCCCAGACAATGTCAGGAAAATCTGAGAAAAATTAACTCAACATTTTCCAGGGGAAGTAGGTAGTTTTTCCCCATGGGAAATATATGTCGTCTTTACGTAGATTATGTTTGCTTTGGAAATATAACAGGAAAAGTCTACCTACATTGTATTTAACATCAATGGTACGTTTTCTTCAAAGTTTTCCGATCGCATTTGACTTTTAACTTAGTAGCATGTTCTTGTAAACTTTACTTATACCTTGATCGAATGTTTACCTATTGGTATTATCATTTGCTTAGCCCCTTCCTACCTAACCATGTTGAGGTAGACTTCCAGTCTAACCGGATGCAGCTGAATCTATATAGCCTATCTGACCTCCACAACCCATTTAGCAGTCAGTAAAACTCAACCCCTTGGTAACTGGTTGTCAGACTTTATGGCCACTGACTACCTGTAAGTAACGACTGTCAAAGATGTACAAATGACAGCCGAGACCAATCGAGGCACGGAGAAAACCCGGTACCATGTAACGGGTGGTCAGTGGTCACCCATCCACGACTAACCAAGGCAGTACGGCTTAACCTGAAAATCAATTCGACTGGCTGTTATCTGTATAATAATAATAATAATTAAGCCTTTTTTTATTTCCACTTCGACATAATTTTACATTTCAAATGTTTGTTAGTCATGTTAGTTTAATTAACTTATTATTAAATCAGTGTTAGTACCTATAGTTAGCTAGGTTCTTGTGATGTGGATCCCGTTTGGGTGAAGGACTCCTCTTTCTTCTTCCAGAATCCTCTATCTTTAGCGACGGTCATCCAATCTCGCCCTATTATTTTAATAATATCATCAGCCCACCTTTTTGCTGGTCTGCCGACATTTCTTTTCTGTTTAAAAGATCATAATTTATAAAAGTGAAGGTACTAGAAACCTACATTATACCTATGTTACCTAGATAATAAAAAAAAATTGACAATAAAATTAGTAATTGACAATTTTTTTTTTTTTAATGGCGTGAGTTTATGTACACACGGCTACACATCAAGCTATACAAAACCAGTATAATCTGAATGTCATTGTGCGAAAAGATCTAGTAAAAAGAGGCCAAGATTAACTGGTTTTGTATAGCTTGATGTGTAGCCGTGTGTACCTATGGCTAATTGACAATTAGCCATACATAAACTCACGCCATTTAACTAACGGAGTGGGTATGCAGAAAGGAGATACAGATGCCTATTGCCACATCGGTCATAAAAATGTAAGAAGTAGGTAGAGCAGTAGAGCTGCGAGTGTGACTCAAATCCTCGATCAGAATAAAGCAATTTGTAAAAAACTATCTTTTTTTTATTGTTGAAGAGACTGAACTATTTTGTGTTTAAATTAAAACGCGTCAAAGTCAAGTTCAGGGTCAACAAGGTCCCGGTAGTTAAACTGAGTTCAGGGGATTGGTCAATTAATCAGGTGGGGCAAATATATAAAAACACAACGTCGCAATTTTTCCAATTGACATTGAATTGGCTTATTACTCAATTAACTCACCCCTGTCCACATATGTCGCGGTGTGTGAATTCCCCTAGGATCAGTCAGGCAGAGCTAGACTACATAATTGTATATTTTATAACTATGTAGGTACCTAACTCAAGCAAAAATGAAGTTTAAAAAATTAAAGGTTATTTAAATTAATAAATAGATTTATTTACCTAATTAGCCTGTTGCAAACCCTGGCTGAAGGAAACACTAAAAACCTACCTATACCTACATTATGCTGAGTTCAAGTTAATTAGCCCCGTCGGGGCTGCGGGTTCTTCGAAAGAGATAAGTAAGTACCGCGGCCTCGACACAAAGGGCTAAGAAGGAACATGGGTGGTTTTTAGTCAGTAGAAGTCTGACATTCTTCCCGAACGGGAGGAGTCATAAATTGATGATTTTCCAACATCCAAAAAAAAAGGTTAATTTGCCATAAGTCACGAAGACACTGAAAATCAGTCAACAGTTTTTATTTGATTAAAGGTTTAAAAAAAAAATGGCTTTGTCACTCAGCACCATAATGCCCATGGGCCATGACACAATAATTTTATTGTTGACTTTCTGAATTTTATAGTTTTTCTTTTTACTATGTTATTTGTATTTATTTATATCGTATTACCCAGTATTTGTTTGGATTGTGGAGGTTAGATAGGCAGTCACTCTTTGTAAAACTGGTATTCAGCTGCATCCGGTTAGACGGGCAGCCAATCTCAACATAATTGGGAAAAGGTTTGGCAGATGATGACATTTGCATTTGTTTATAGTTTAGACGTGAAACGGAACGCAGTCACTACTGTCACTTTTTCCTTTGTCATTGTCAGTGTCAAAAATACAACAACAAAATCACTGATCCGCATGGGTAGAGGTTGTACTTTAATTATTGTAAAGTGTAATTTTATCGGAGAAAGTTACATTTATTTACTAATAAGCTTACTACTCCTTTTAAGTTTATGTCAAAATGGCGGAGGGCCAGTTTAGTGATTACGAAGAAGATATAACAGTAAAGGTTAAGACGGTTCGGGTAAGACGCTTTCTATTTTTGTATTTTATTGTGCAACATGCTGAAACTCACAATATTATGAAATAAAAACTTTAAGCTGGCTCTTATATCTTTTCGTTGTACAGTTTTCAGATGTTCCACTAATTAAAACTTTAAGCAGTGAAAGTGATGAAGAAGATGACGATTTCGATTCAGACGATTACTTTCACGACTCAGACGACCTGAGCGAGAACAAGAAGAAAACCAACGTCAACTGCCAAGCTCCATCCAGTAAAGTCAGCACTTTCCAGCCGAGTGAAAAGTTATTCAAGAAATATGTTCACAAAATTAACGTCGACAAATATGAACCAATGTCGAGAAAAACTGAGAAATTCATGGATATTAATGACAGAAAGCATGATAGTGGTAGAATTAGAATCAAAGATAAACATGACCGAGCAACCGCTGAACAGGTCATGGACCCTCGCACCAAAATGATCCTGTTCAAACTCCTGAACAGAGGTATTATAAATGAAATCAACGGTTGCATCTCCACAGGCAAAGAAGCTAATGTCTATCATGCAACCTCTAAAGATGGGAAAGATTATGCAGTCAAAATCTTCAAGACTTCAATTTTAGTCTTCAAAGACAGAGACAAATATGTGTCAGGAGAATACAGATTCCGGAATGGTTATTGCAAATCAAATCCCCGTAAGATGGTACGCACATGGGCTGAAAAAGAGATGAGAAACCTTGTAAGAATGCACAATGCTCAGTTAAGCGTACCGGAACCGATAATTTTACGTAGCCATGTATTGGTTATGTCCTTCATGGGTGAAGATGGTTGGCCGTCACCGAAACTGAAAGATGTTGAAATATCACAATCAGCAGCTCGGTCAATTTATAGAGATATTGTAATGATGATGTGGAAAATGTTTAATATTTGCAAATTAGTTCACGCTGACTTGTCAGAATTCAACCTCTTGTATCATCAAGGAAATATTGTCATAATTGATGTGTCACAGTCAGTAGAACATGACCATCCACATGCTTTTGAGTTCTTACGTAAAGATTGCACAAATATTTCGGACTTCTTCAGGAAAAAAGGAGTAGCTACGTTGACTGTGAAGGAGTTGTTTGACTTCATAACTGATTCTACAATAAATGAGAATAATTTAGAGGAATGTCTTGAGAAGCTGTCTGAAAAGGCTGCTTTAAGGAACTTTGAGGATATGACGGCTCAGGAACAGGTTGAAGAGGAAGCTTTTAAGAATATCTACATTCCTAAGAGGCTTACTGAGGTAAGATTCATTGCAAGTAACTTCATCATTCATCATCATCATTTCAGGCCGGAATCACCCACTGTTAGGTATAGGCCTCCCCTTTCTTCTGCCACTTCTCTGTTCTGTGCATCTCTCATCCATCAAGTAACTTAATTAATCTTATTTCCTACCATCATCTGCCTAGCCTTTTCCTAACTATATTGTGGTCGGCTTCCAGTCTAACCGGATGCAGCTGAATACCAGTATTTTTACATGGAGCGACTGCCTATCTGACCCCCACAACCCAGTTAATTAAAATTAAATTAAAATTCATTTATTTCAGGTTAGAGACACCCATATTAGAGACGGATAAAAAGTCACATACAATAAAATAAATACAATTTCAATAACACATAATCATAATAATAATACTCTAATAATCATAAATTCAAAATATAAATAAAATAATTCAAAATAATATTCAGATTACATAATTATATCGTTAGTCTCTTGCATGTAAGAGACTAACGATATAATTAACATTGACACTATAATTATGTAACTTGTCTGTCACAGCTGTGTCACACATAAGGACAGTCAACCTATTTGCTATCATATTCAGAACAGGCCATTATGCCATTAGGCCCATTATTAATACTAGGTAATACGATTTAATCTTATTTCCTACCATTTAATAATAAATGCAACATTCTCTGGATGCACAGGTAGCCTCGTTTGGTTTGCTTCCAGTCAGAAAATAAGGTTTTGTGGCAAATTAATATTGTGACCAAGACCAAGCTGTTATATAGAACTGAGATAAAACTAACTCCACAAATCTTATATTCTTAGCTTTATTTTCGATATCATTTTATTATGGAATATTTTAAAGCCTCATACAAAGATAATGGCTTTAACTTGAAGTTTATATTAACCTTGCACAGTGGAACTTTTACACTATCCTGATCACAGATATACATAGATCTAGATAACGCAAGTATCACGATCTGCATGCAAACCAAGCGTGCCATTTTTTGACTACCTATTATGACGTCACAAGCACTGTAAATCGATTCAAAGAAGCTGCCGCGCCTCCTTTGCCAATCGATTCAAAGAAACTGCCGCGCCTCCTTCACCAAAGCCCCTGCCTATTGCACCAGATGCAGACTGAGCGCGAAAGTGGCCACTTAAAATTTTTGTACGTAAGCTAGGCACGAAAAGAAACACGCGAAGTAGTTGCTCTTGCGTTGTCTAGATCTATATATATCTGTGATCCTGATCAACACCAATCTATCTTCCTTCTTTAAATAACACCTGTACAACTTACTTCTTCAGGTGATAAACTATGAGAGAGACATCACTAAAGCCAAGAAGGGTGATACAGAAGACTTGGCATACAAGAAAATAGCCGGTTTCAATGAGGACCTCACTGCAGCTGATAAGCCTGAAATACTTCAAGAAGAAGATATCTCAGCCAGTGGCTCGGACAGTGACAGTTCAGAAGGCGAAGAAGATGGAGATGATGGTAGGTTATTTTATTGGAACTGTTACTTCTGAATTAATAGCAGTGGCTAGCAAAAGGAGTTCTGCATCACATAGCCATCCATGGCAACATAAGGCAGAAGATCAGGGCACCCAGTATAGAGCAAGATTCCAGGGTTTATTTATTTAGTTAGGTTAGCCTACAATTGTTTACATGTTGCATTTTGTTGAGGGTTGTTGATAATAATCCTCTCAGTTCATATTACTTCAGCAAGTGACTATTTGATGAAAAAGGCATTCAAGCAAATCAAGTTATATGAACTGAGGGGGTTGTATTGGTGATTTTAATCATTATTACTCAGTAAATACTAGTGTCCGACCGAAACACGATTTTCAGCCGAAACCGAAACCGTAACCGAACCTTCGGTCTTGGTCCCAGTTTCGGCCGAAACCGTAACCGAAACCGAAACTGATTAAATATTTATGAAATGTAAAATCTATTGTATTTTTACGCATATGTACACAGTTAACACGTGTAAAAAAAAAACAACAATTAAAGTAGGTAATTAGGTGACAAAAATAGCTCTTTTTAACCGACTTCTAAAAAAAGAAGGAGGTTCTCAATTCGGATGTTTGTTTTTTTTTTTTTTTTTTATGTTTGTTCGGGCATAACTCCGTCGCTTGCTAACCGATTTGAAAAATTCTTTTTTTGTTGGAAAGGGTATACTTCCCAAATGGTCCCATAATTTTTTTATCGAAATCGGACAAGCGGTTTTTTTATTTGTAAAATTAATAATGTGAATTAAAAAAAAAAAAACAATCAAAATATTTGTCAAACTTTAAAAAAAATAAGCACTACATTTTTAACATTACTATATTTGTCAGTAATTTACAAAAAAAAAAACAAAACTAAGCACCTCGCATACTAAAGGGAAAAAATGCGACATGACTAATATTAGTACTGAGGGCCATTCACACTAATAGAAAATATATGAAACTGTTTAGTAAAAAAAATCTATTGGTCGATATAACTTTTTTTCTAATTATTTAACAAAAAAAGTACATCATAGCATTTTCAAAGATGGTGTTTTAAGAAATAATTTTCATTACGAACTTTTTAAATTAAATTAATTAGTTAAGGTTTTAGGCGCTTTGCACATGGAGCAACTGGCAACTGGCAACTAGCTGTTTACATATATTATTTCAATTGGATTGCGCACACATAGCAACTCGAGTTTCGAGTTCCGGCAATCGTCAATAGTTTTCAGTTGCAGCAATCGATGACTGAGTTAGTTGCTAATTGGCGCAACTAGCAACTGTTAAACATTATACCGATTTTTAAAGTTAACGTAGACGGCGACGACGTTATAAAATTAGAGCAATTGCTGCTTCGTCGATATTCATTGTCACACTGAACGCTGTTCGCTGCGTAGATTGAGCAACTTGGTTATGAAAGTTGCTCACAGATTGCCATAAAATTGCTGCAACCGTAAACGTTGTAGCAACTATCAACTAGTTACAGGAAACTTTTAAAGTTGCTTAAGTTGCCTCAACTTAAGTTGCTCCATGTGCAAAGCGCCTAAATCATCGGAGATAGTCGTGTATCGGAACTACGGGGCGGTACGAATACGGGTACAAAATTTAATCCATCAACAAACAAATATGTTGTTTGATTCAAAAATATTAACAAAAAATTGTTAATATTTTTGAATCAAACATCACAGGTATCTTCACATATCTTTTAAGTGTTAAATTAATTTCTACATAAATTCATATTTTATAAGTTCTAGGGAATAACTCAACAGAACCAAGTCAAATATCTAATGAATTCTTTTCTATACACACCTACTTACAACCTATTTATTTTACGCTGTAGCACAAGACCCTAATTATTACCATAAAAATACATCATCATTAATCATAAGTAAAAACAAATACCTAATTTTTGCGCGAGTAAAATCACACAACCTCAAATCATCACGATCGCGCCGGCTAGCGAACTCAACTGGCACTCGAAGTTAGCTGAATGATGCGCGACAATTCACGTATACCTTGTTTCGGCGGGGCCGAAAGGTTCGGCCAATTATTGGCCGAAACCGAAACTATGGCCGAAACTAGGTTTTTTGGCCGAAACTAGCCGAAACCGAAACCGAAACCGAACCTTCGGTCGGTCCTTAGTAAATACACATTTGCTACTGTCGCGAATCCTATTTTATTTAACATACAACCTGACACTGACCACAAAATTGCAAAAAAGTAAGAAAAATCGAATTTCGCGGGCTACCCTGGAGCGTCAACCTTAAGAATATATTGTAATACCTTGACTGAAATAGAACAAAAAGTTAAAATATAATGTATTTATTATAAATTTCAGAATCATCAAAACAGTCCAAATGCAGCGCGCGACCCAGAGACGAATCACCCAACAGTAAGAAACTAAGGAAAAAGGCAGTCAAAGAAGAGAAAGCTGAGAGAAGGAAAACTAAAATTAAGAAACATGTGAAGAAACGACGCGACAAGGGAGCAGGAAAGAGATAGATATATTTTAGTAGACACTTATCAACAGAGATATCGTATAGGTATTTTGAAGCAAAAACAAATGTTTCGTAGACGTATTTAAAATCTTCTTCTTATACACGTAGCAGCTAGAGTGTAGAAACTGTTATTCAATTCATAATCAGCCACAAGACGTCCACTGCTGGACAAAGGCCTTCCCCATAGAACGCCATAACGAACGGCAACCTGCCGTTTGCATCCACCGGTTGCCTGCGACTCTCAAGATGTCGTCGGTCCACCTGGTGGAGGGCCTATCAACGCTGCGTTTTCCGGTTCGTGGTCGCCTCTCGAGAACCTTTCTTCCCCATCGGTTGTCGGTTCTTCGAGCGATGTGGCTAGTGTGTAGTGTAGATATTCAATTTAGGGGTGTGTTATTTTTTAATCACATTTGCACACACGGATAAGCGTTTTCGAATCATCTCTGTCTCATTCTGTCACGTAAAGGGGTCATTGGGTGGAGCGAGAAGTCCAGTCGCAAGCATTCAATTCCATTGCAAGCTCTTTAACATGCGATTGGAACTTTCACTTTAGCTAAATAGTTGCAATTCTATGTGACAGAAAGAGAAAAATATACAAGAAAATGCTGATAAATAAGTGCTGTGGATGTTACTAAGTTTTCATCTTTGCTGTTCCTAGTGATTTTGCTTATAGTAAAACAAGTGTGTTGTGAATTGAATCACCAAATCCAGTCAATATTGTTGCCATGTCCAGAAGCCAGCACATCAAGCTACTACAATGTCTAATTTCTTTTAACCTTTTGACCGCCACAGTCAAGTAAGACGACAAGCCAAAAAGTACCTTACTTCGTTCGACAGACTCAAGGCACTTTTTTGCTTGTTCGGCTTGTCGTCTATACGTGACTGGCGCTCAAAAGGTTAATAGATTTTGAACTTTATTGCTAACACTTTTAATAAGTGAAAGTGGGTGTACCCAGGCAGGCGCACTACTTTGTGTAATTTATTTCATCACCACTGCTCTGAAAACGGTGAAGGAAAACATCGTGAGGAAACCGGCATGTCTTAGAAACAAAAAATTCGAAGACAAGTGACATCTACGCACCCGCACTGGGCCCGCATGGTGAATTAAAGCCCATACCTCTCGGAGGAAGCCCGAGTCCCTGCAGTGGGAACATTAATTAGGCTGATGATGATGATGAACCTTGAATGATAGAGAAATTGTAACAGTTTCGTGTAGCTTGCTGTGCGCTGGTATGACTGTCAAACTGACTGGTCTGTATAGTCGACCAAGAAATTGGTTTACCACTTTTGATGACATCTCCCAGTAACATAATTATTCGCTAAGGAATGACAAATGACAGATTCTGACGTAGCAGTTATTAATCTGTCAAGCGAAAATAGCACTTGATGTTTTGTACGTGCAAATGATATTCAACCTTAGAGTGGTAAACCAATTTCTTGGTCGACTATACATAGGTTCACGGTTGCTGTTTTTGTTTTGCCTAAATTTTCTCATAATAGGGGATCGGACAAAAAAAAACTAATTAGTCCGTCAGATAGATTTCCAAATATTATTGGACACGTATTTTTTCTTTTTTCACGTAAACTTAAAATGAAGACGATACAGTGCTTCGAAAACTCGTGTGACGTCATATGATAGTACATTTTGACGACACAAGCACAAGTGACGTTTCAAGCCCCACTCCTAGATCTTTGACGCGTTTTATCTTCGTCATTTTTTATTGATTTGATAAAACAAAAAACACGTATTCAATATTTTTCGATAATCTAACTTACGGACTAAACAGAATCATATTATTTTGACCCAGTCCGATCCCCTATTCTACAACACATGATTGCTGTCTTCTGTCAACCACCAGCACACATATTTGCGGCTTAAATACTCATCTACGTTTTTATTTAAATGGAAGGTTTTACCTTCAAGCTGAACGCGATCAGATAATTTTGAATTTGAATGTAGTTTCATAAGCTATGAATGTCATCATTATATGGTACCTATAATTATTGTTGTGCTCTAAATAGTAAGGATAAATAAAACTATAATTACTTGTCAATTTATATTTTATTTCGGTTTCATATAAAAGTATAAAAAAACTTCATTTTTACGCACATTTGACGAATGAAGGCCGTTATTTGTTTCACTTCAAATAAATAATATCACTGTTTTAATACCTCTTAATGTAAACGGTTTCATTTGTCACTTATCGTATTCTTCAAGGAAACTTAAACCTTATTCCGATATAATAAGTTCTTAAATCGGCAGAATGCCACCAGAAAATTCTACGTCTTTAAGATTTATTTTTACTTGTACATAAGCAAATTGTGAAGCATAGCTCGCGGCCACTGGATCTTCAAGATGCACCCAAATATAAATTGAAGGTAGCGGCCATCTTTTTGATTGCTATGATTTTTACTTTGCATGGTCATTACGCGTCTACAGGCAAACTCTTAGCCACCGACTTTGCTCATTGAGCAACTCATTGGCTGTGTTTTGCTCACAATACGCAAAAACTGACCTTGCGCATAAGCTAGATTACAATCATTTAGGTAGCTGCTAACTTTCATCTCATATTTGTCTGCAATCGAGGAAGCATTAATATTTACTTAAAAAATAAACGTTAGGTTAACCCCTAAATATCAATCATAAATTACGTTATATCACGTTTATTTTTTGCTGTGTGACAGCGAAATACATCTAACTAACATATCTAACTTACAACACCACCATAATTTATTAGGAATGAGACAGACTATTTGAGTTTGAGTTTGAAACTGAACTGATTTTTTACATTCTATACATATGGGAAATAAATTATTCATAGAATCAAAATCGTTATTAATAGAATAACGTCCCTATACTGATTTGATTCATCTGCAACGTAGCTACTATTTACCTCGTTTTATTATTTAGTAAGTACTTATTTAAGTTGGCACCTAACTTAAGTAACGTCATTATTTACGAAAAAATATCCGTACATCTACAGATGCAAAGCAACTAACACCTTATGAAGAGGTAATAAGTAGAAGTTACAAAAAATTACAGACATTTCAGGAAAAGTATGCGATTTGATAATCGTCGTATGTCTTCAAAAAACAAACGCAAGATGATTAGACGATATTAAAAATTAAGAGCTTTACTTCTGTAACGTGACGTTCGCGCTTTTTTGGAAACACAATCATCATTACTGTACCTACGTCTCTTTGATATTATTATTAACCGCAGGTACCAACTTGCATTATCATATTTATTTAAATTTTTTAATGCCAACACCAAACTATTTTACAAAATAAATGTCTATTGAAGTACTGGGCTGCATGCTTATAAATATTACACTAAAAATGGTCCCATTAAAATAACATATTACTAATACCTATTTACAAAATATCCTTCCATACTCCAAAAGTGTTTTTTTTTTGTTGGTACCCATCATTATTTTATAAAAACTTAGTTAACTTCATAGCCAAATATCAAAGTTCGTTTTGAGTACCCTCTTAATAATTTTCAATTTTAAATAGTTGAATATACAAAAAAATGTAACAAAAACCCCGTTGCTGGTCCTATGTGTCGACATCATCATCAACCTATTCTTGATTAAATATTAATTACACTTTTGGAGGCATAAAAAGACCCAAATCAAGTTAAAATTAAATTAATTATACTTCAAGTACTGTCATTACATTTAAATAATTATTTAAATTAATATATCGAACTATAACAAATTAAGGGCAAGAGAAATGAGTATACCGCCTTGTTTATTATTTAATTAAAATTATAAGTAGGTCAAATAAATTAACTAGTGAAACGAGACCCACATGAGGGAAAGTAAGAAATTTTTCTCCACATATAAAACGCATGATGTAGTGAAATTTCACTAGTTTTCATTTTCCCTAATAGAAATATCAGTCACAAATGTACCTGTACATAGTATCTTTGGCTGGATACATAACTGTTATAATATAACATGATTTGTGACAAAAAGTGAATGATTTGTGAGTTACAGAGATTATAAATACCTATTTCTTTTTTCTTAAGAGGGTAGACATTTCAGCATTTGAAATGATATCAATGTGACTACTATACTACGTTCTATTTTACCTGTATTTTCGTTTTTACTTCAGAATGATTCTTAATCCAGTACGAATATCCCAGATAAAGATCTTTTGAGAATTTCTTTTTTAGTGCTAAGTCTCAAAAAAGTCTATTGTATACCTATTCTAGAAATAGACTGGCAAACATTCTTGTATTGTAATTTTGACCTGGACCTCTGAGAAAAGCCCCACATTGTTTCATGAATTTTTAAGTTACACATACAGTTAAACATAAATAAACGTTATTAATTTGTTAACCAATTCGAGACAAAGAGCCATTAACATATTCCCATATTCAAATAACTGAACAAAGATTCGTGTTAACCATTAATTAACCTACAAGTTACAAAGGATTTAAATAAGTACATCTTAATTTAATCATAAATTATCACAATAAATCAAAAATAATTTTGTACTAACAGAAATGTGTAATGAAATGATTTATATATCACAATTAAAAGAAAAACTAGAAGGCAATAAAAATTTGTGAAATCATGTAGCGAATCGCCATCTTAGACCGACGTAACCCAAAGATCGAAACAGAAGCATAATACCAACTATGATACCGATTTCAAACCAGACCGAGGTGGTTTCTATATCTAAGTACTTGATCAAGACATCAGGTTTAGAGAAGTGACAATACATATCTTCACAATCTAGGGGTTGCCGGTCGAAGCCGAACATTGTGAGGACCATGGCGACGATACCACACCTGATGAAGGAAGTCTTCATGAAGATTTTCATCATGAGGGGGATCTCGTGAGCGAAGTCGAAGCCGTAGATCGCTATGCCGAGGAATGGAGCGATTGCTGATGGTCCGACAGCACAGCCATTCTGGAAAAAGAGAAGAGAGTTATTAATCATAATTATCATCAATGTAAAAAAAAATGCTTTTCAAAGGTGTCATTTGGCGATGCTGCTGCGCATTCTCTTAATACAGTTGCCGGCTGGCTTGGGATTACATAGGCCACTGTATTAACCACGTTGAATGCACGTTTTCTATCATTAGACAGAAAACGTAGATCAACGTGCCTCAGCAATTAAAATCATAATTACTGTGAAGCAGAAATCAAGATATCTGAATCTCCAACATAAGGCGGAAGAAAGGAGTCCTAGAGATTTCAGTTGGGTTCCGTTATAAACCTTCATCTTCGCAAACGTAAATAATATATAGGTAAATCAAGATTTGCCCTCTTACAGCAAAAAGAAATCTAAGCGAAAATTTCTCCAGTTTCTGAAATAAGAACTCAAGAAAATACAGTTAAAAATCATGTCATTGAAACTCACCGTAACATTAAACACAGATCCGATCATCAAGCCAAAGCCCTCGGCACACAAAGACACGACGTTGCCAACGAGGCAGAAGGCAAAGAAGCGCACCACGGAGAACGGGACCCCGGTCATGAAGTAGACGATGGTGGAGAATATAATGTTAAACGTCACTTGTATGGGCAGTTTGGATACTGTGAGGGCTGCGTAGTAAGGAGTGAGGCTGTACCAGCAGTTGAAGTGCTCTTTCTTCACTAGTTTTACTTCTTTGGGATCTGAAATGATAGAACTTTGTGTTAGATTCAACAGGAATGGAGAAGTTTTGATATGTCGCACTTCTTGCTTTAAAGAAAGTTAATATACCTAATCGAAACACATCAGGTCCTTCTGAGCGCAATAATAACCGACGAATGAAAAATTGTATCATCAATATTACGTAATTGACAAAGTTGAGTTTCATGATCAGATTTCAAAACCATAATGAATAGGCAGCAAAATTATCTTGACATAGTTGACTAGGTACTTTGAAAAACAGGTTTGTGTAAAAAGAACCACAGTCAAATTTCATAAATCTGGTTTCAAAATTATTCTACCGATACTTACATACAAGGACTGGAACCATAATCTGCGTGTACGAGAAGAATATGACGAGCCCAACGCACAGTTTGAGGTGGTTGAACATTTGCGTCCCATCGTTGGCCATGTTGAAGAAGCATATGCCGATCAGCACGCCGCACATGACGTGGTGAATAAACTGAATGCAGAGACCTGAAGATTGTGAATGGAAAAACATATTATTATAGATTTGAATTTGAATCGAAAATCCGGATATGATCCATGCCGCCATTCGTTAGGATCCCTTTGATGGGGCACTACTATGAATATACGGATTCCGATCTAATATTTATCATGATGTTTTGTGCATCTCGGGATAATCCACTAGGTAAAAGCCACCTGTCTTTTCTACTTTCACTGATTCAGTTTTGCGCATGCTCCTGCGTTCAGATTCAGAAACATGTTTGTGCTTACGTCTAGCTCTAGACTAAGCACAGATTAACATCTCTCAGACTAAGTCTAAAATTAAAACAGTTATATTTTTGAGTCTTTACCTGCTTTATTCCTAATTATTTGCTTCAGCATCCTCACCACCAAAATCGAAAACTGTTCACAAAACGTCGTGGAGTATTCCGATACATCAGACTTCTGCATCTTCATCCAGGCCATCGAAGAGTTGCCGTTAGACAGCTGACTGGACAACGAACTTATGGAAACACTTGATCCTTCGAATTTTGGTACTTTGTAAGTGCACTTTTCATTTGACAGGATTATCTCCGTTTCATTGGAATCGTCTGTCTGATAGCTAATCTTCAACTGCATCTGGTTCGTGTTTGGCTCGCTCGGTGGTTGGTCCAATTTCGCCGATTTGAAAAGTTGGCCGTTCATTATTTCTTTGGATAGCATTGTTATAAATTCTGGGGTTTCTGTTAGCTCTATAACTGAAAAGAGAAATTGAACTGTTAGAATGCATGGAAAATGTCATCAAGATGGAGCAAATGAGAGTAGTGATTGGGTCTCTTCCATTATTCTACCACTGAATAAGAGAATTTTAGTACCTACAATGTCCTACGACCCTAGTAATAATACGATAGAAGATAAGGGTGCTTATAAAATTCATGATAATCTAAAGGCGGTAAAGTTATCTTAGTAAACATAGACAAAGCCACTCAATTGAATTCTATTTAATTACTTATGTAAAATCAACTAGATTAATTATATAAACAAGTCTACATTGTGATAGCTAGGTATACTAATAATATGTAAGTTTAGAGAGACAATACTACAATGGGTTATTTTAAATTCCTGTAATACTTTGCGTAATTAAATAGCTAGATTTGAATTACAAATGTTTTGATCTTTGTCTTACTTTCGTGACGCTCTTTTCCCTTGCAGATTAGCTGCTAGTTAGGTAGACTGAACTGTGCTAGATATAGACGCTGAATTTACCTACTTATTTAGATTGAGGGGTCGTAGAACTATAGCTAATCCAGTGTAGCCTAAATCGGCCATAGAATGTTATGCAAGAACAATGTTGTATTCTGGAAATAGATCGTCATATTCTACGAATAAGGGCGTAACTGCAAAACAGCTACTTATCAGGAGACACAAATTAGTAAAGTAGAAGAAAGACACAAACGTAATTAGGGCATCGTCTCTTTCTTTTACAGTACGCAAAATAGCTATTCCATAGAACACGGCCCCAACCACCATTAGGGTTTTTTTATATGTACCCAATATGGAAAATTTTGACTCTCACAATGAAAATAACGTAATTAAGTACAACATCCTTGAGGTTTAAAATATTTTGATTTACGTACTTGCTTAAAAAAATCTCTGTTACCGCCGACTGGTGGCCAAAGGGCCCTAGCACACGAGCCCGTGCAACTTTACTACTTACGATGAAAGAGGGCGCGAGGGCGATAGTGGCTTTATTCTTCGTTGAAAACGGAGTATATACTTCAAATTGTGAGTTTTGAGAAAACCTAATTATTTCACGACCTGTACCATTTTTAATTGTTTTGTTGGACTGGTTACATGTAGTATGACGGGCAGAATGTAATTATGCAATAAAAGATAAAAGCCCTTATGTTCTTTACGCCCTTATTCGTAGGATACGACGAGATACAAGTTTGGAACTTTAGACGTGAGATGTAACACCGCCCTGGGAGCCCGAAAACATATTTATGCACTAAGGAGGTATATAGAAGGTGCGATCTTGTTCTTTATCGTGTAGTTAGTGCAAAACCTGGTGTCGGAGTTGTGCTGCCCATGGGACCTCTGACTGAAAGATATGTGGCATTACATGCCGTCGAAAAATATATAAGAATCAGACATGCTGGTTTCCACACGATGTTTTTCTTCAGTGAATCATGTGACAATAATTATACAACACATCATATTTCATGATAATAATTAAAACTACAATGTTCGGGGTGAGATTAGTGATCTTTATTGAGCGTAATTTTAAGTTACAAGTTAATTATGCTGAATTTAAATTGAAGATTTTTGAACGACTGCAATTTTGTAATTCACTAGGTATTGCAGTTAATGCTGTTGCGAAGTAGGTAAAAAGAACCATAATTAGTATCATAGTGCAACAAAATTCGTGCCAATTAGGAATTTAATACAGACTAGCTGCTAGACTAGCGACCTTCGCCCCGCATGTAAGAGTATTATAAAATAGGTAAGTAGGTATTAGGAACTTCCCAATCTAAACCGGATTTTGTTAACAATTTAAAAAAAAAAACAAAATATGCGCAGAACCCTACTTAATTCTTTTTCTAATATAAACTTAAGTCGCTTTTTTATGGTGGATGGGAATTCATCAAATGTCCCATCCCATCCCTCTCGAGGCGGAATGGAAGGGAGTGTCAGACTTCTACTGGCTAAAAAACACCCTTGTCCCTTCTTAGTCTTTTGTGTTCCGGGGCCGCGATATCTCTTTCGAACAGTCCCGCAACTCATATAAGCGTTAGCCTAAGTTTCTCTACCCAAATCGACCCAGCCGTTTCGGTGATTATCCGGAACAGGACGGTCAAAAAAAGTTTGTTTAAAGCTCCGTTATATCAGTAAAAACTTTTTGAAATTACGAACAGACTTCAATTTTATTTATTTATCTAATACTTTTAAGCATCGCCAAAGTGGGGTAAAAATGAAATAAAAACTGAAATTCATAAGTTTGTGATACATATTGAACTTTTAGGCAATCATTTACCTATTCAATACCATACAACATTCATGTCAATGTCAACCTCGTCTTCACTAATCCGACTTACAACGAAATGCATGTCTATTTAAACATTTAGATTTTTTTGGTCCCCAACTCAACCTTTTGGTTGATAAATGCTTAAAATAAACAATTTTCTAACGAGTCATGGGTTTTTAGGGATTTTTCATATGCGGTCATTACCCATAGGTACACAAATCTTTTTTCCTCTTATCATGTTTCATCATCTGCCTAGTCAATGCCCAACTATAGGTACCTATATTGGGGCCGGCTTCCAGTCTTACTTAGGTACCGGAGGCAGCTGGCTAACAGAAATAATTTTTCAAAGAAAGGCTGACTATCTGACCTCAACATGCCAGCCAGTTAGTACAAGGGAACAAGATACCAGATGATATTGTTATCATCGCGAGAATATCCTTAACGAAGCTGGCATAAGAGCGTAGAGCTTCGCACAAGCAAAGAGGCCTATACCCAATAGGTACCCAGCAGTGGGTGAAGCTCAAACTGCGGCAAAAAAGCTGGGTATCCTAAACAGGGTCAAGCGGTACTTCAAGTCTGGACAGCTTTCAATATTGTATAAAGCTCAAGTCCGGTCCGGCATGGAGTACTGCTGTCACCTTTTTGATGGCTCAGCCAAATACCAACTTGCCACACTCGACTCAGTAGAACGCAGAGCCAGGAGGCTGATTGGTGACGCCAAGCTGGTTGCCAAGCTACATAGCCTGGCCCACCGCCGCAAAGTTGCATGTCTGTCGGTCTTCTACAGACTGTACTTCGAAGAGTGTGCGCAAGAGCTCCACGAGCTTATTCCACCATCTCCCTTCTTCCATCGAGAGACTAGGCGTACTGCAGGTTATCACCCATACCTTGTCGATGTTCCACACATTCGTACAAAGCGTTTTGCTAAGACTTTCATTATTCGTACAGCCAAGGAGTGGAACACCCTGCCTGCGTCGGTTTTCCCGAGTTCATATAACCCCAATCTATTTAAGTCGCGAGTAAATAGGCTTCTTCTGGGTAAGCTCGTTCCATCGTCGACCTCATCTCTGCCCTTAGGGCAAGATTGAGGTCAAGAGTAAGCCCATATTTAATAAAAAAATAAAGTCCGGTGGATGATGATGATGATCAAGATACCCCTTGGCAATACTGGTAGTCAGACTTTCTGTGCAGTGACTACCTGTGTGGTATAGTTAACTGATACGATTCTTCATTATTTTTAGCTGTATACACAGGTAGTGTAGTGTTATATGTTTAGTATGGACTACCAAGGTAGGTATGTACTTACTAAAGTCAGCAGGATTATGATGCCTTGGACAGGGAAAGCCGACGGTTTGTAGGAAAGGAACCATGGCTGCTGTGTCGCCCTGGTATATGCACAGGCCGTCAGCGATCACGTAAACCTGAAATAGAAAATACCAAGATCATTATACTAGCTCTAGATAATCTAGCTCAAAATAAACTCATAGACTGGAATAGTACATTGTTCACCGAGAGAAGAAAGTGACCGATTACCGTCGAGGGTGTCGTTTAAAGCCCGAAGCCGTAGGCTAGGGCTTTAAAACACCCGAGATCGGGAATCGCACTTTCTCTCGAGTGATACATAGTGCTTTATACTACACCTACGAGGAAAATAAAAAACTAAATTTAAATTCTAATTCAAATTGAAAATGGCGCCAATGGCGTCTGCAATTTTCACATGTTCTTTTTTCAAATTGTAATCTGAGCGGGAGAGAAAAGTGTATGAAAATCCATTCTCTCCCGCTCAGATGCGTTTTCTCCCCGCATATTTGTTCGATATGCAATGACGTACTTTCTACCGTAAATTTGATAAAGTATCAAGGTACTTTCCAAGCAAGTGTAGTATAAACCACATTCCACCATCATAATTTTCCTGCCCTTATCGCATTCTATTTGGGGTCGGCACAACACGTTTTCTTTTTTTGTTTCTTCCCTGTTAGACGTCACGGTGGGATTTACTCCTTTCTTTTTCATATCATTCCTCACACAATCCATTCATCTTTTCTTTGGTCTTGCTCTTCCTCTCCATCCATTAACATTTACATCATCATCATATTGTGAACGCGTATTAAACCCTAATCGTTTTGAGGGATGTCCATATTTGCCCTTAGAAAGGGCGAATGTTTTGCAAAAACTTTTACGACATTCATCATCTGCCAAGCCTTTTCCCTACTATGTTGGGGTCAGCTTCAAGTACCTAAATGGAATGCAACTGTATACGGTATACCAGTATTGAACATGTATGTCCACCTCAACCAATTTGCCCACTGGAGACCACGATACCCCTTAAAATGACGGGTTGAAGACAGTCTGGATTCTGACGACTGTAAAAGTTCTACCAATCTTAATTAACCTAATTTGATCTGAGATGAGATTTGATTTGTGAAAGATCTGATACACTTGTATCAGACTACCAAGTCAGTAGGCCGAAAGTCTGACAGCCAGCCTCACCAATTGGTATCATATTATCCAATACTGTTGAGGTCAGTTAGGCAGTCGCTCCATGTAAAATACTGGTATTCAGCCGCATCTGTTTCGACTGGAAAACAAAATAGTTGTTAGTTTCCTAGATTTTTGTCTTAATGTGCTTTCTGAGTCACGCAAGTGTCTTGATATTCTTGGGATGGTACCGGATCGATCACGAGACCCCTTAACATCAACGAGAAGAGCTTATTGGAAGAGCTTATCCGGCTTCTAATGAGTGACCTAGTTAGCTCAGCGACACGTGTGGCTCAGATAATAATAGATATGTAGATACATTGCATTTGCAACAATGTATAAAGGTATGTAGCTATTTGTTTTTCTTTTACCAGAAATCTTGACGTCAATTCTGTTGGCATGTCGCGTGATGAGGGAACGGTCATCTAATTATATCACTTTTGGTAAAAGATTTAGGGGAGACCGGGGCAAGACGAAGCTCGGGGCAGGACGGGAAATGTGCTTGTATGCGTGACTCGTGAACACAACAGACCCCTACACAGCGCCTTTCGCGCGATGCTTAGTTGCGTCACACGGGTCCGAGCGGCACGTGCGTGTCACTGCGTGTTTTGGTTGCGCGGCGCGAAAAAACTGTGTTTTGAAGTATTTTTATGAAGTTTATGTGTTTTGTATCGATGAGCATCAAGGTAAGTATCAGTGCTATTGTAACATTTTTTCAGATACTTAATGTAACAGTGTTAAACTAACGAATGTAGGTTGCTTTTTCGCAGAATAATTTTGCAGGTTAAAACTGTTGTTACTTTTGCAAAATGTGTCTGTTGGGGTAAAACGGTCGGGGCATAATGGGATAGCCCCATAAGTATGTGCAGGTACAAAAATGTTTTATACCTACCTATTTAATAACAAGTTTATTTTTTATTTGCAGTTAAAATGGCATGGAACTATAAACGTAAAACAGATCGTGGAAAAACAAGGTAGCTGCTTGTCATCTACCGAAAGAGGACAACTAGTTACGGCTGAAATCTGTTTTAACGCAGCTGGAACTTATATACCACCAATGCTGATCTACGCCCGAAAATTGATGAAGAATTAATTGCTAGATGATGCACCACCGGGATTTTGGGGGACCTTTAATGATAATGGGTGGATAACTTCACAAATATTCTTTATTAAATTGTGTACTCATTATGCCCCATAGCGTTTCCCATTTTGCCCCGGTCATGGGGCAAGACGGGATATTTGGCAGGTGTCATTTATTTCCTATTTGCCAAAAAAATATGTGCTTTAGCGCTATGAAAGATTATAATTGTGTTGGTTAAAAGTGTAAGTGTTTTTTTTGTTGTAAGAGATTTTTAATAAACAGTTTAATTTTCATGTAATGACGTTTTTTCTCTTAGGTATCCCATCTTGCCCCGGTCTCCCCTATTACTTTCGCACAGAATTTGCTGAAGCGAAAGCCCAATCGGAAAAGACAACTTTTATGAACTACTTATTGAAAACTAGCTTATTTATGCAGGTAGCTGGTACCTACCTACTTAATATTGCTCTCATATGATACTAGAATAATGCAGGACCCATAATAAAATTAGGTTCCCATGGAAATTCATTTCACCCTTATCGGCACTTTCTTAGATGGGCGAAAAACCAGAAAAAAAATAGAATCTGTAATTGTAAATTGAGGTACTTAATGAACACCTCTTAAAAACAAATAAAAACTTTATCTACGCGCGCTTTATTAGTTTAAGGAGACAAAAAGGAAAATGTCCAAGTAAATCATGTAGGTATTGTATAATAACGGTGATTAGAATCATTATGTAAATAATAACAATGTTATTGAAACAATGGCAATCGCACGCAATCAGTCACGATCGGCACGAACTTATTACATACAACGTCTTGCGAATTGTATTTATGTGTGGCTATGCAAGGGTATTTTTACCATACCGTGTGCTTTTAAACAAGGAGTTAATGAACCCTTAAAACTATCGCTGGGAAACGACTTTTTTTAGGATGAAAAATCACTTCTCAGTAGGACTTAACCCCTCAAAACATTATGCTTAAGGATGCATTGAATAGTACAGTCAACAGCAAAAGTAGATGATCAAAATCAGAAATTCAATACTAATGAACGGAGTTCGCGTCAGAACTGTGTGGCGTCGAAGTGATTCAAAAGTATGTGATCGTTAATTATACCAAACATTTACTACTAGTACAACTGCCATATATTCGTGATCACTTTTGACTCCAAAAGTTATAAACTCAGTTCGCTCCAGAACTATGAAATAAAAAAAAAGGAAGGTAGATTGATATTTTTATCTTTCACAAAAATATCAATCTACCTTCCGGTTTTAATATATTGTAGCCGACTGGGCGAAAGCAATTATTGAGTTATGATTTTGTATCGCATCAGATACTTTTGAACATTGACATAAATTCACAAACATGCAAAGATATTATATTTATTATTATTTTGTTATTATTATTTATTGAATTATGATTTTGTATCACATCAGCTACTTTTGAATATTGACATAAATTTACAAACATGCCTAGATAGTTATATTTATTGAATTATGATTTTGTATCACATCAGCTACTTTTGAACAGTGACATAAATTCACAAACATGCAAAGATAGTAATATTTATTGAATTATGATTTTGTATCACATCAGCTACTTTTGAACATTGACATAAGTTCACAAATATGCAAAATTAATAGTATGTATTGAACTATCGTTTTTTTTTCACTTCTTAGTTCTGGAGAGAATTGAGTTAATTAACTTTTGGAGTCAAAACTGATCACGATTAAATGGCAGTTGTACTAGTAGTAAATATTTGGTATAATTTACAATCACATACTTTTGAATCACTTCGACGCCACACAGTTCTGACGCGAACTCGGTTCATTAGTATTGAATTTCTGATTTTGATCATCTACATTTGCTGTTGACTGTACAAGAGATAAAGAGGCATTTTAGTAAAGTTATCTCATTAAAAACTTTTACCCCAATATATCCGTAACTACGAGGTTCACCGGTATAGTCTAGCTAGAACAAAAAAATATCGCATTTATCACATTTTTCGGAGAACACGTACCTTTGGAATTTGTTAAGGGTACCTACTTTTACACCCATCAGGATATATTCATTGTCACCGTCACCAGAGGCTTCACATAATATGCATTGAGATATCCTCAGATACCATTCAGTTTAAACTGAATGTTATTTAAAGTACATCATAAACTACAAGTAGCACTTATCTACATTAATCCTTTGACTGGTTCCTAGTAACAATAAAATAACATTATAACTACAAACAGAAATATCGCGAGTGCTGCAATAAGCCACGATTAAAGGTGTGGACGAGTTAATAACTTTAATAATAATTCTGACTAATGACATGATAATAATATATTGTTACTTCGTAAAATATAACATTGTAATTGTTATGTTTTTGTAATATAACACATTAGACCGTTCTAATAATACGCTTTGATTTTCCTCAATAAATAAAATATTTATCGATGTTTTATTGGTCTGCAGTAATATCATCATCTGTCTAACCTTTAGCCAAGCTTTAACTGTGTTGCGGTCGGCTTCCAGTCTAACCGGATGCTGCTGAATGTCAGTAGGTAGGTAGGTACCTATCTATCTATCTATATATACCTAAATAAAAAGAGAAGTCCTGACTGACTGACTGACTCATCAACGCCCAGCCCAAACCCTTGGACCTAGAAAGCTGAAATTTTGTACAGAGGTTCCCTTTATAATGTAGACAAGGAATAAGGAAGGATTTTTCGAAATTCAATCCCTAAGGGAGTTAAATAGGGGATGAAAGTTTGTATGGAAAATCGTCATTTTCACGCGGGCGAAGCCGCTGGCAAAAGCTAGTTTTACATAGAATGACTACCGCTTTTAGGAGGTGACTCTGAGATGACAAGAAATAGGGAAGTATGGAAGAAGAAGACATGATGCGCCGACCCCGCCGACCCCAAATAAATTGGGATAAGGGCGGGAGAATGATGATTATGATGACTGCCAAAATGACCTACAAAACCCAGTTTGTATTGGGTAATGCCTATAACACCCCTTTGGTGAGACTGGTTGTCGAACTAAGGACCACTGACCTATAACAACTGTCAGAGATGTTCAATCTACGAGGGAGGGTGGAAACTAATTAATAGTTGAAAATGGGTCTGATACATAACATCGCGAGTCACTACATCGATGGTCGCTGTATCGACAACGGCCCATCGACGGGTTAATGAATCGACAGTACCCCACATCGATGGTACGCTACATCGACAGTACACCAAATCGACGGTGCGCTATAACGACAGTACACTACATCGATGGTACGCTACATCGACGGTACCCCAAATCGATGGTACGGTCAGCATCAGAAGTATATTAACATTACTCAAAGTTTCGAAGCTGTTTTTTAATAAAAAATTGTTAGATATTACTCGTAACTACATGTTATATTGGAGTGTAAGGACTATTTTAACGAATAATCTTCTGAAACATTAAAAAGCTGAACATTTCGGAATTTTAATTATTTTATGTACAGGACTCTAGCTATTATTTTTAATGTTACAGAAGATTATTCGTTAAAATAGTCCTTATACTCCAATACCTAACATGTAGTTACGAGTAATATCTAACAAGTTTTTATTAAAAAAACAGCTTCGAAACTTTGAGTAATGTTAATATACTTCTGATGGTGACCGTACCATCGATTTGGGGTTCCGTCGATGTAGCGTACCATCGATGTAGTGTACTGTCGATATAGCGCACCGTCGATTTGGTGTACTGTCGATGTAGCGTACCATCGATTTGGGGTACTGTCGATTCATTTACCCGTCGATGGACCGTTGTCGATACAGCGACCATCGATGTAGTGACTCGCGATGTTATGTATCAGACCCCCCATCCACGGACCAACTTACGCAAGCGCGGCTTAACCTGAAGATGGACCCGAGTGACTGTTTGCAGATAACTTACTGGTCACAATTTGCTGGACTGCCTTCTCTTATTTTATCTTTCCAGTCAGCCTGCTGTTAGCTTGCTTTCTCTGAGAACATTTTTACCCTCGTCAAACACATTAATTTCAGTCAATCTCGCACGCTCACGCAATCACGAACAATCAAGCTCCTGGTTAGCACTTTCCACTTTTTGATTAAGGTGAAAGCACTGAGTAGGTAGCCCACGGCATTCAAAATTTCAAATATTCTTACGTTTTTTTCCCAATTTGCAGGTTGCAGGTCAGTGTCTGTTTGTATGTTGAGTTCATTAAATTACATTCAATGACTATTGCAAGGAAAAGTATTTCACAAAACTATACAATATCGCGGGCTATCCCGGCGCTTCCACCTTAAGCATGATGTCGTCTTTCCGCAAAATAAATGTTCTAGTACAGGTCTATAAATCGACTCAAAATTAAATCCCCTAGAATATTCGAAAATCAATATATTATAATACTTACTTTCACAACGAATAGGTGTGATTTCTACAAAGTAGGTATGCCAATTTCCAAGGCTCAGTAAAAAGACCGTGACATACAGACGAACAGCCGCCGAGGTTTTACCATAAAGTTCCGTAATAGCGGAGAAATAAGTTCCAACGATATAAATATTACCAATAACCAACATAAAATGATGCCTGTGATCCCTGAAGGGTTAGACGGAGATGTACATGTACACACGGCTACACATCAAGCTATACAAAACCAGTTAATCTTGGCCTCACTTTACTAGATCTTTTCGCACAATGAACGATCAGATTCTACTGGTTTTGTATAGCTTGATGTGTAGCCGTCTGTACCTACCTAATAGTATACACACATTTCGCCAGTCATATTTAAGCCGAGCCTATTGCCATAAACCGGGCACAAATCCAGGCTTCGTGACTGCTACTGGCAATAATCACGACAGGTAATACAACACTAGGTACCTACCTACTAAAAGACATCTCATCTCTTATTAATGAAAGCTTTAAAAACCACTTCAAGTCTGAGCACGGAATTCCCTTACACTTAGGTAAGTAGTAGTCTTAGGAATTTCCTTACACTTAGTAGTGTAGCATATAATTGGTACCCGCCGTTTCCCCCACATGGAGTTTAGAACTGACCTACGGGATCGTTCTAATGGTTTAGACAGTATCCTATTTGTTATTCTAAGAGATAATCTGTATGTGTGCCAATTTTCATCGAAATCCGTTAATTTATAATTATACGATTTTTATAGAAACAAACCTTGAACATGTTTACGACGCAGCTGCACTCTTATACTAAACGCACCTCTACGTTTAAAAAGAAAACAGTAGAAGTCAGGAACTCAGGACAATGACTCTGATTCATTACACTCAAGTAGGTACCAACATAAACCCTAGTCTATACATCTATACAAGTAAGTAATTAAAATGGTAGTGTCTGTATGTGGGGCAACTACTACAAACCACCCATGTTCCTTCTTAGCCCTTTGTGTCGACGCCGTGGTAGGTACCTATCTCTTTCGAACGACCTTCAACCCCGACAGGATCCGCAGCACCATGCGCAGCACCGACGGGAATTATACGGTTTAGAATAGATTTTTTTATCTGTCTCTCTGTCAATCGTTCTCTGTCTGTTTGTTCTGGTTGATCTCCGAAATGGTTGATTTACAGACAGATATAAAAAAATAAAACGCTTAAAATTGTTAAAAAAAAATCGATTCAAATAGAGAAGTAACGAATACTTTTACAAGTATAATACGCAACGCAAGCTAGTTTTTTAATCTAAAGCTCTTTGAAGTATATAGTTTTCAAAGAGCTTTAGATTAAAAAACTAGCTTGCGTTGCGTATTATACTTGTAAAAGTATTCGTTACTTCTCTATTTGAATCGATTTTTTTTTAACAATTTTAAGCGTTTTATTTTTTTATATCTGTCTGTAAATCAACCATTTCGGAGATCAACCAGAACAAACAGACAGAGAACGATTGACAGAGAGACAGATAAAAAAATCTATTCTAAACCGTATAATTCCCGTCGGTGCTGCGCATGGTGCTGCGGATCCTGTCGGGGTTGAAGGTCGTTCGAAAGAGATAGGTACCTACCACGGCGTCGACACAAAGGGCTAAGAAGGAACATGGGTGGTTTGTAGTAGTTGCCCCACATACAGACACTACCATTTTAATTACTTACTTGTATAGATGTATAGACTAGGGTTTATGTTGGTACCTACTTGAGTGTAATGAATCAGAGTCATTGTCCTGAGTTCCTGACTTCTACTGTTTTCTTTTTAAACGTAGAGGTGCGTTTAGTATAAGAGTGCAGCTGCGTCGTAAACATGTTCAAGGTTTGTTTCTATAAAAATCGTATAATTATAAATTAACGGATTTCGATGAAAATTGGCACACATACAGATTATCTCTTAGAATAACAAATAGGATACTGTCTAAACCATTAGAACGATCCCGTAGGTCAGTTCTAAACTCCATGTGGGGGAAACGGCGGGTACCAATTATATGCTACACTACTAAGTGTAAGGAAATTCCTAAGACTACTACTTACCTAAGTGTAAGGGAATTCCGTGCTCAGACTTGAAGTGGTTTTTAAAGCTTTCATTAATAAGAGATGAGATGTCTTTTAGTAGGTAGGTACCTAGTGTTGTATTACCTGTCGTGATTATTGCCAGTAGCAGTCACGAAGCCTGGATTTGTGCCCGGTTTATGGCAATAGGCTCGGCTTAAATATGACTGGCGAAATGTGTGTATACTATTAGGTAGGTACAGACGGCTACACATCAAGCTATACATTTCCAGTTTAAGCTGAACTCGCATTGTATAGAATTTCCGTACAATGCGAGATCAGCGTAAACTGGAAATGTATAGCTTGATGTGTTATAGCCGTCTGTACATCTCCGTCTAACCCTTCGGGGATCACAGGCATCATGTTATATTGGTTATTGGTAATATTTATATCGTTGGAACTTATTTCCCCGCTATTACGGAACTTTATGGTAAAACCTCGGCGGCTGTTCGTCTGTATGTCACGGTCTTTTTACTGAGCCTTGGAAATTGGCATACTTTGTAGAAATCACACCTATTCGTTGTGAAAGTATTATAATATATTGATTTTCGAATATTCTAGGGGATTTAATTTTGAGTCGATTTATAGACCTGTACTAGAACATTTATTTTGCGGAAAGACGACATCATGCTTAAGGTGGAAGCGCCGGGATAGCCCGCGATATTGTATATTTTTGTGAAATACTTTTCCTTGCAATAGTCATTGAATGTAATTTAATGAACTCAACATACAAACAGACACTGACCTGCAACCTGCAAATTGGGAAAAAACGTAAGAATATTTGAAATTTTGAATGCCGTGGGCTACTCAGTGCTTTCACCTTAATCAAAAAGTGGAAAGTGCTAACCAGGAGCTTGAATAGTTCGTGATTGCGTGCGAGATTGACTGAAATTAATGTGTTTGACGAGGGTAAAAATGTTCTCAGAGAAAGCAAGCTAACAGCAGGCTGACTGGAAAGATAAAATAAGAGAAGGCAGTCCGGCAAATTGTGACCAGTAAGTTATCTGCAAACAGTCACTCGGGTCCATCTTCAGGTTAAGCCGCGCTTGCGTAAGTTGGTCCGTGGATGGGGGGTCTGATACATAACATCGCGAGTCACTACATCGATGGTCGCTGTATCGACAACGGTCCATCGACGGGTAAATGAATCGACAGTACCTACCCTAAATCGATGGTACGCTACATCGACAGTACACCAAATCGACGGTGCGCTATATCGACAGTACACTACATCGATGGTACGCTACATCGACGGTACCCCAAATCGATGGTACGGTCACCATCAGAAGTATATTAACATTACTGAAAGTTTCGAAGCTGTTTTTTTAATAAAAACTTGTTAGATATTACTCGTAACTACATGTTATTGGAGTATAAGGACTATTTTAACGAATAATCTTCTGTAACATTAAAAATAATAGCTAGAGTAGAGTCCTGTACATAAAAGAATTAAAATTCCGAAATGTTCAGCTTTTTAATGTTTCAGAAGATTATTCGTTAAAATAGTCCTTACACTCCAATAACATGTAGGTAGTTTTTTATTTTATTTTTCCTTTATTGGCCAACCAACAATTGTTTACACTGATAACATTTTTAAATAAGTAAGTATATAATATCTAAGGTTAGTGTAACAATTAATTACAGGTTAGCACCGCATGCCCCATAAACAATTAAGATGTGCTACAAGCACTGAAATATAATTAAACATTTAGGGTACTTAACTAAAAGCAAGCATTATGTGATGGGATATAAAACTATCTTTAAATAAAACCACACAAACAGTACATAATAGCAAATTTGAAATCCGAATCAAAAATCTAAACAATATAAAAATTACAATAAAAAAATAAAATCGAATTTAAAAGTCAAATTAAAAACACAAGTACTTAATATTAAAATGAAATTAATTAAAATCCAATCAAAAGTCAAATTAAAATCCTAATCAATATTAAATCAAAATTACAATATAAATTCAAAGTAAGATTAAAATCACAACTAATATTAAAATCAAAATTAATTAAGATCCAATCAACAGTCAAATTTACAATAAAAATTAAAATCGAAATCAAAAGTAAAATTAAAATTATAATCAATATTAAAATCAAAGTTAAATTATACAAATTAAAATTATAATCAAAATTAAAATAAAAAAACGAAATCAAAATAAAAAGCAAGCAAAAACAAATAAAATTTTAAATGAAAATTAAACAATTGAAATAATTGTTCTATGAAACTTGGCGTATGAGTCGAAATGCACGTCAACTAAATCACTGCAGCTATTTATTAATTTGCAAAGACGAGGAACGACAGAGTTTGCACCAAGTATAGTTCTGCGGAGTGGAGGGTGTAAAGGAGTTATAGGAGCACGAGGGATTCTAGCAGGAGCACGAAATCGAAACTTTGAGAGTAGAGGACAATCAATTTTGCATCGGAGTAGCTTATAAACGAAGGAAGAGTCAATGATTGTTCTACGTTTCTCAAGTGAGACCATCTTAAAATAAGATAGTCGTGATTCATAGGATCGCATCCTTTTAGCATTTCCGCTAGCATAGGCTAGATGCCAGAGGAATCTCTTTTGTATTCGCTCCAGTCGAAGAATGTGCGTAGAGTAATGAGGTCTCCAAATCGTACTGCAGTATTCTAAGATACTACGAACGATGCAGTTGTACAATAAGATCTTCGTCCGATTACGCTTAAAACCAGCAACGTTCCTTATGACAAAACCTAGCATTCTAGAAGCCTTTTTGATGACGCCCTCGACATGAGGTACAAATGTCAAGGCGCTGTCGAAAACGACTCCTAAGTCCCTTGTTTGATCTACCTCTTGGATAACGTTAGAACCCACGCGATAAACACTAGCTGTTGCTTTCTTTTTTCGGGTGTATTTCACATGGTAGCACTTATTTATGTTTAATCTCATTTCATTATCATTACACCATTTAACCAACGAGTCTACGTCCTTCTGAAGTAATGTACAATCGTTTTCAGATTCGATTATCCGTGAGAATTTGAGGTCGTCTGCATACATAAAACATTCCGAAAATCTTAGGCAGTGAGGGATATCATTAACGAAAATAATAAATAGAACCGGTCCAACGTGTGAGCCCTGGGGGACCCCTGATGATGTTTTGTAGGTTCCCGATTGGAAACCATTAACTGCGACAAAGAAGGAACGGTTTTCGAGATAAGACTTAAGCCAGTCGTAAAGCGTACCGGTGATTCCATACGCAGATAACTTCGATAGAAGTATATGGTGAGGCACGCGGTCAAAGGCTTTGCTAAAGTCTGTGTAAATCACGTCGATCTGCTTGCCGCAGTCAATGGCATCCGACAGCATTTCTGTGAAAGTTGCTAGATTAGTGCAAGTAGACCTAGACCCTACGAAGCCATGCTGAGAAAAGCTCAAATACAACTTGAAGTGTGCCTGCATGCATGGACAAACTAAGGATTCGAAAACCTTAGCAAAGGTTGATAAGATAGAGATAGGTCTATAGTTTTTAATATTGTCTTTTTGATCACTCTTATAAATTGGAATTACCTTTGCTTTTTTCCATAAGTCAGGGAAAACACCTGAGCTAAGAGACTTGTTAAATATTAGTGTCAAAGGGGATACCAAAGCGGGAGCACATTTATAAACAAATATGGGCGGAATACCATCTGGGCCAGCGCCCTTACGAATATCCAATAATTTGAGCTTGTTCAACAGGCTATCGCGATCAATCACAGGTGCTGTTAGTGGTAGACTGTTATTCTTCATATTATGAAGAAAGTCGGACTCGGGTTCACTTTGGGTCACTGTCTCACCACTAAAAGCGGAGGAAAAATTTGACGCGAACATTTCACAAATTTCCGGACCATCCGATGTTGATACGGTTCCATTAGTCATTGTGGCTGGATAAGAGCTAGAACCACCTTTTTTATCTTTAATGTATGCCCAGAAGCGGTTCGGATTTTTGGGTATTTCATTTTCGATATCTCTAATATACTCATTATAACTATCAGTAGCTAATTTAGAACACCGTTTGCCTAATAATTTGAGCTCGATTTCATCCCTAGGGTTCTTATAGATTTTGAAGCGAGATCTTATTTTTTCCTTCTCTTTTAAAACTCTTATTAATCTTTTATTAAACCAAGGAGGATATTTTTTATATTTAAAAGTAGGTTTAGAGGGTTCATGCATCTGTATAATATGCAGAAGCTTATCATAAAACATACGAAGCATTTCGTTAACGTCAGCCATTTTTTCAAACAGTTGCTCCCAGTTTATATCATTTAGATTCTCACAAATTCTCGTGTAATCAAGTTTATTATAATTTGTTTTTGTAGTCTGAGGATTGTAAGGAAGTCGGGTTTCTTCACTCGCTGTAATCAGGATTTCAATTGGGGGGTGATGGACATCAATAGTGCTGAGGGAATTTAGGGCCGCATTAACGCTACCGGTCGGTACATTAGTCAAAACAAGGTCTAATATTCGGCCAGACATATTCAAGATGCCATTAAGTTGTGTCAATTTATGCATGTGAATAAAGTCAGTTAGTAAACTAGCAATGCCAGGAGGAGTATAATTATTCTCTGCGTCATATACCAAATTCCATTGTATGTTACCTAAATTAAAGTCACCGACAATACAGGCGCACAAGTTTGTCTGTTCAAGAACCACATTACAACGGTCCAGAAAATTGTCCAAGCTACTACGTAACACAGGGGGTGGCAGATAAACTGCGCACAGAGCTATTCGACGAATAGATTTTAAAAACGGTACCTCTATAGTTATCCAGAGATCCTCACATTTACTTTCCCACTGAGCCATACGTTTTGAGTTAATTGTTTTTAATACAGCGATCAATACGCCACCCCCGTCCTTTTTCCTACCATCTCTATCTCTTCTATACACTATATATCGATCGTCAAAAAGCTCCGCGCTCAGAACACTACTATTCAGCCATGTTTCAGTTAAAATCACAATATCATAGTTCTCTAAAGACAATTGACGACAAAAATTATGAGTCTTCGTGCGTAGACCTCTTGTGTTTTGGTAATAAATATTAATATTATGAGCTGAGAATTTTAACTATAATTAATACCAAAGCTGCGACTACAATAAATGTTAATGAAAGTCCAAAATTATTTCAACTTATTTAAAGTGTCCATGTTTCTAACCATGATATGATCCGTGTCTTCTACTTTACGCATAAAAATCTTACCACCTCGAATCCACACAAATTTATAACCAAGTTCTTTGGCTTTGATCCTCGTGGCAGCGTGCAGAGCCCTGTATGTGGGTGACAGGTGTTCGGTGACGAAAATTGGTGTTTTTGGCCCTGAATAACCGAGATGCACGCTGTTCAGTTTGTTATCCTTATTGTTTTTATTAAAATTAACAATAGCCGCTAGGAATTGATCACGTAGTCGAGGGGAGGCCAGCTGTACAACTATTGAACGTGGTCTAGTATTATTAGGGTTTAGTTTGGCAACCCTAGTACAATGCAAGATATCTCTGTTTTCCACAACACACGCAGCTACTTTAGAAATTTCTGACACAATATCAAAGAGATTTTCGTGTTTCTTTTCAGGTACGCATTGAATTTCAATGTTATTAGATCGAGTTTGTTGCTCCAGCTGATCTACACGAACATTTAGCGACTTCATATTATTGCTCATTTCAAGGTTCTCCTTCCGCAGTTCCATAATGGTCTCCTGAGATGAAGCATGCTCCTTTAGTAGGTCCTCATACTGACTGTTCATGAATTTCATCGAGTCATCCATGGCAGAAATTTTCGCATTGATGGGCAGCAACTCTCTATGTAGTATTGTATTAATAGTTTCATTTATTTTAGACAGCATCATCGATAATTCAGTCTGCATAACTTCCTGGATAATTTCCCGAACATCATCTCGCGATAGTACAATTCCAGTAGTCACCTGAGGTGGGGATCCACGAGCTTGCCTTTTGTTCACTCTGGTGGTCGAAACATTACGCAGAGGAGTTTTTTCGTGCTTATTCGTCGGAGGTGTGTCATCAGCCATGTTCAATTTTTTTTAGTGAAAAAGCGCAAAATTAATTCCAAAATATGCGTATTATGACAAAAATAAGCAGTTTCTTCCAAAAAAAGAAGCACATCAACAAAAAAGGCAAGCATCAAAAAAATAAAAATGCAAAAAGAAACGCTGGTCCTTAGATTCGAACTTGCGATCCCTTTAACGAGGTGTCGCACCAAACCTCTGTTAGCTATCTCGACACGTTTAGTAGCGGCGAAATAAGCGATCACTGTTTCGTACCTGTGTATTGGTAGGCGGGGCAATTGTAGCAAGTGTGGATTTATAACCATATATGGTAGCGCACCGAGCCGTTTCGTGTGTTCTGACTCACCGCTGACCGACGAATAGGAGCAGCGCGCGTAGTGTGACTCACTGTTGTTTGGTGCTTTGTTTCTTCGTTCAAGTTTTAAACTGCTTATTTCTTCGAAGTTAATGAAGAACTCGTGGATATTATTTCACCAGAACGTGGAGTAACCAGTGCACTATTCTATTGGCGTAAAACTGTACTGATATAGCTAATAATTAAACATAAAATATTTATTCTTAGCGGAGCGACTCGCAACACGTCTAACTGCTAGCGCGCGGCGCGGACAGATGATTACGAGTAATATCTAACAATTTTTTATTAAAAAACAGCTTCGAAACTTTGAGTAATGTTAATATACTTCTGATGCTGACCGTACCATCGATTTGGGGTACCGTCGATGTAGCGTACCATCGATGTAGTGTACTGTCGATATAGCGCACCGTCGATTTGGTGTACTGTCGATGTAGCGTACCATCGATGTGGGGTACTGTCGATTCATTAACCCGTCGATGGGCCGTTGTCGATACAGCGACCATCGATGTAGTGACTCGCGATGTTATGTATCAGACCCATTTTCAACTATTAATTAGTTTCCACCCTCCCTCGTAGATTGAACATCTCTGACAGTTGTTATAGGTCAGTGGTCCTTAGTTCGACAACCAGTCTCACCAAAGGGGTGTTATAGGCATTACCCAATACAAACTGGGTTTTGTAGGTCATTTTGGCAGTCATCATAATCATCATTCTCCCGCCCTTATCCCAATTTATTTGGGGTCGGCGGGGTCGGCGCATCATGTCTTCTTCTTCCATACTTCCCTATTTCTTGTCATCTCAGAGTCACCTCCTAAAAGCGGTAGTCATTCTATGTAAAACTAGCTTTTGCCAGCGGCTTCGCCCGCGTGAAAATGACGATTTTCCATACAAACTTTCATCCCCTATTTAACTCCCTTAGGGATTGAATTTCGAAAAATCCTTCCTTATTCCTTGTCTACATTATAAAGGGAACCTCTGTACAAAATTTCAGCTTTCTAGGTCCAAGGGTTTGGGCTGGGCGTTGATGAGTCAGTCAGTCAGTCAGGACTTCTCTTTTTATTTAGGTATATATAGATAGATAGATAGGTACCTACCTACCTACTGACATTCAGCAGCATCCGGTTAGACTGGAAGCCGACCGCAACACAGTTAAAGCTTGGCTAAAGGTTAGACAGATGATGATATTACTGCAGACCAATAAAACATCGATAAATATTTTATTTATTGAGGAAAATCAAAGCGTATTATTAGAACGGTCTAATGTGTTATATTACAAAAACATAACAATTACAATGTTATATTTTACGAAGTAACAATATATTATTATCATGTCATTAGTCAGAATTATTATTAAAGTTATTAACTCGTCCACACCTTTAATCGTGGCTTATTGCAGCACTCGCGATATTTCTGTTTGTAGTTATAATGTTATTTTATTGTTACTAGGAACCAGTCAAAGGATTAATGTAGATAAGTGCTACTTGTAGTTTATGATGTACTTTAAATAACATTCAGTTTAAACTGAATGGTATCTGAGGATATCTCAATGCATATTATGTGAAGCCTCTGGTGACGGTGACAATGAATATATCCTGATGGGTGTAAAAGTAGGTACCCTTAACAAATTCCAAAGGTACGTGTTCTCCGAAAAATGTGATAAATGCGATATTTTTTTGTTCTAGCTAGACTATACCGGTGAACCTCGTAGTTACGGATATATTGGGGTAAAAGTTTTTAATGAGATAACTTTACTAAAATGCCTCTTTATCTCTTGTACAGTCAACAGCAAATGTAGATGATCAAAATCAGAAATTCAATACTAATGAACCGAGTTCGCGTCAGAACTGTGTGGCGTCGAAGTGATTCAAAAGTATGTGATTGTAAATTATACCAAATATTTACTACTAGTACAACTGCCATTTAATCGTGATCAGTTTTGACTCCAAAAGTTAATTAACTCAATTCTCTCCAGAACTAAGAAGTGAAAAAAAAAACGATAGTTCAATACATACTATTAATTTTGCATATTTGTGAACTTATGTCAATGTTCAAAAGTAGCTGATGTGATACAAAATCATAATTCAATAAATATTACTATCTTTGCATGTTTGTGAATTTATGTCACTGTTCAAAAGTAGCTGATGTGACACAAAATCATAATTCAATAAATATAACTATCTAGGCATGTTTGTAAATTTATGTCAATATTCAAAAGTAGCTGATGTGATACAAAATCATAATTCAATAAATAATAATAACTAAATAATAATAAATATAATATCTTTGCATGTTTGTGAATTTATGTCAATGTTCAAAAGTATCTGATGCGATACAAAATCATAACTCAATAATTGCTTTCGCCCAGTCGGCTACAATATATTAAAACCGGAAGGTAGATTGATATTTTTGTGAAAGATAAAAATATCAATCTACCTTCCTTTTTTTTTATTTCATAGTTCTGGAGCGAACTGAGTTTATAACTTTTGGAGTCAAAAGTGATCACGAATATATGGCAGTTGTACTAGTAGTAAATGTTTGGTATAATTAACGATCACATACTTTTGAATCACTTCGACGCCACACAGTTCTGACGCGAACTCCGTTCATTAAAACTTTAATTTACAGTCACTCGTTTAAATTACTACCTACCCTTACTATATTCTGCGTCCGTCACTTACGTACTCGTAGTGTTCCAAATCTGTCTGTTAAAATAACTGGTTATTTACTCTTATTGGTGAGGAAAGCTACAAACAGTGCATCGAAAGTCGCGCAACGCTGCGTACAAGATCAAGTTTGTATCCACCTTGAAGTGACAAATGATCACTGTCTAACGTAATTTCTTCCTATTTTTCCAGTTACAAGAGTACTTTGAAACTGGTTGGTCTTCCACATTCAAGGGTCGTACGTACACAATTTTCTTTGTCCATCTGTAGAAGGATGCTATTCATACTAACTACCACTAAGAAGAATACTGATAATTAGCAGTTAAAAAAAGTAGGTACGATAATGTCCCAGCTGCCGTTCATTTTGACAATTTTAACAGAAGCTTGAAACGGGATAACTGGTTTGTCGATAACAGATAGGCAGTCACTCCATACAGGGCCGGCAGTCTCGACAGAGATAACGACCAAATCGCTAACTTTCGATTGCTAATTACCAACGAATAAATTCGCTTGCAATAATGATGCTTGCAAGTAAAGCAAGTCTCTACATCCAAGATGCGTTTCTCGCAAGCATCATTATTGCAACCGAATTTATTCGTTAGTAATTAGCAATCGAAAGTTAGCGATTTTGTCGTTATCTCTGTAGAGACTGCCGGCCCAGGGTTGGAAAGGAAATCGACGCACAAGTCAGTAGGACCTAACACTACACCATTCCGAACTCCCTTCCTTACACATATAGAAAACACTGGTATTCAACTGCGTTTCCATTTGACTGATTAGACTCGGAGCTGACTTCAACATAGTTGGGATGTTGATGATGTTCAAAATAATGTTCGTACAACAAATTATTCTTGGTGCAGTCAGCCGCGCTGGTGACCAAACAATCAGTTAGGTACTAAGGTATATTCTAATGTTCTCGTAATTCTCATATTCACAATAGAAGGAGAACCACTTATTACTATTAACATAGCACGTTTAGTTGTGCTTCTCTTCTTATGGACTGTGTTAAGAATGATACGGTAAGAAAGGAGGAGTCTCATGAGATGACGAGAAACAGAGAGGTATGGAAGAGGAAGACATGCTGCGCCGACCCTAAATGATTAGGGATAAGGGCACGAGAATGATGATGATTTAGTTGTTTTTACCTGATCAAACATCTCCAACAGCGAGGCAGCAGGCTGGTGTATGGTGCATACGACGGTTCTGCCTTGCCTCGCCAGTTGTTTCAGCACTTTGACGCACTGTGTCGTGGTTACTGTGTCTAGCCCACTGGTGGGCTCGTCCAGGAAGAAGATCGGTGGGTTGTTCACCAGCTCCAGTGCTATTGACAACCTGGAGAAAATAAAACAGTTGAATTATCACTGGTTGACTTTGAACGAAAGGTTTTGTGGAATTCAGAGGAGGTAGAGAGGATTGCTGATCCGTACCTACTAATGTTAAAAATGCACAAGTAGGTAACTTTTTTTGTTACCTCTAAACCTAAACCACTGAACTTATCATTACTGTTATCGATATACATGTTGGCGTCGACAATATAATATGTCAATAAATTAAACTGCGAATACCTCATGACGTTACCAGTCGGCATTAAAAAATCAAACTCGAATATTTTCAGTTATAGTTTACGTTTAGTCACAAGCTATGGCTAGGTTTTCGACTCCGCATCTGTGCCAACTCGCTATCTCAAAAACCTTTGCCAAAATCCTTTGAAATTATGTTTTTTTCTCCTCTTTAATTGCATACAAACATAATATTCGAACACGAAATCAAGGACAACGGCTAGTGGTTAACTAATGCAATTTACAAGCAATGGGTTTAGTTAAGAAACCATAAAAGATTGGAAGATAATGCCGTATTCCTCAGTGTGTTGCTAAAATATTGCTTTGCGATGTACCTATCTATAATTACAGAGCACGAAGGTTTAACGCTATAATTATAACACTTGAAGCTTGTGCAATCCCACGTCTGATGTGAGAATAAATATTAAACTCTTGCATCATTATTCATCACTGAATTATAGGGAACTTGTAAGAATATCATAAGAGGAAAGCGACAAGGCGCCGTAATATATATTGTAGGGGAAAGGAAAAGGCTGAAATAACAAAATTAATTGTAGGTAGGTATGTCTACTACCTATACTTTCCTTATAGTTTGTGTTATCAACCTTTACAGTTCTTGGTCTCAGGTACATAAAATAAGGAAGAAGGTGGACAAAATTCAAAAATGACTAAAGAATTACGAATTTTATATTGGAAAAACCAATAAGCCTCGTTTTGTCCAAAAGCGCTGTTTTTGAATTTAGAGGACGAATGACCTTCAAATTTGAAGTACCTAAGGACAGTCTTAATGGATTCCAAATACCAGCACTTCAACTGTTTTGTTGTTAAAAATAAAAAGAAATGAAGAAGAACAAAATTATAAGCAAAATCTTGAATCCTCATTCATATGAGTACTCACGCTTTTACATAAACAGACGTCACCAACTATTAAATATTCAGAACAAAAATTATATTTTTAAATTCGAGGACTTTCGTCAGTTAGGTCATGGAATGAATTTCAAAATCAACGATTATCATGCGTCAGACGAAAAGTTTTTCAATATTTCTAGAAAGGTGTGCTTGCATTAACTTATATTGCGTGTTCAAAGTCCACACAGTGTGAACAATGAACAATACCTAGGTAGATATTTCAAGTCTAACAAGTTCGTATCTACCTGTCTACCCTGAAACAACGGTGGGAAAGTTACACCACAATAAGTTCGTTTTCCTTCCGACCATAGTTTCGAAACTGGCGTTGCCACTGCTATTTCTAACCGATTTCCAGTAATAAGTGAAATGGAAACGATTGCAAAACTTTAGAAGATAGTACGATTATTCTGCACACTATAAATTACTGAATACTCGACATAACGTAAGGCGAACAAAGAGAGTTTTCGAGTTCATCACGCCACCTCGATTTTTTTAAATGACAACGGTGGGTTGAACTTGATTCCTACATTGAAGATTGACCAGAAACAGCAATGAATAGGGATAAGTGGAAGGATTTTTTCCCTGCAAAGGGACAGATAGCTTATAATAAAATAATTACCTCTTCTTCTGTCCCCCCGACAACATATCAGTCCTAGTATGCTGATGTTCCAGCAGCCCCATTTCTTGCAGGATCTCTTCTGAAGGTGACTTAGATCCCCTAGCTGCCTTCAACCTGGCTGCGACGTCCATAGCTTCACGCACAGTCAGTAGTGGCTGGAGTAAGTCCTCCTGGGTTATGTAGCAGGATGACTTCTGGAAAAGATGCTCGTCTCTTGGTTGCCCATTTACCAGAAGATCACCTGTTACGCCTGCGGACCTGGGATTTAAAAAAAAACTCTTAATATTAAAAGTATAATACCTATATTTTCTTACATATAGCCTGATATGGATCGGCAAATTATATTTCGCGCACTAATCTGGCGCTTCATTTGATTTATTACAGATACTTGTTTGAATATTTTAGTGGTGATTCATGTAACGAAAAAGCTAGAAAGTTATTTCATTCATATTAAATACATAACACAAGTTTATTACGTAACCAAAAACCTGAGTCTAAAAACTTTGTTTAATTAATCGATTACGTGACATTGATAGATTATGGTCAATTAATTTACTAGATATAATTATAATATAATTTAATAGATTAGACTAGTTGACGTCAATACCTAGTTCTTTGGTGCATTGTCATAGTGTTGATGGATAGATAAGTAGGCACCTACTTGTTAATTAGTATTGTGTTTTTGATTAGTTTACAAAAGAAGATTATTTTAATCTTGATTTATTAAATTTACAGGCGCCATCACATCAAGCTACTAGCTATATGCCAATTTTATTGGGAGACAGTTCCGTGTAGCGGCAATAATGAACTTATAAATAAAGCATTAAAATTTGTTTTTTTATTAATTTTTATTTTTTTATTTTCCCCATCTATATTATAATAGTAGATTATACAACAAGTGAATAAAAAGGGAATTTAATTCGAGGTATGAAGTTGGATCCCGAGAGCAGCGAAGGATTCTAGAGTAGAATCACGAGCGTAGCGAGGGATTCTATACTCTAGAATCCTGAACGGAGCGAGGGATACAAGTACCTACCGAGATAAATTTTTTATTCACGTGTTGTGTACTCTACTTTTTACCATTGACTGTGAGAAAATAAATAGGAGCATGGTATTTATTTTCGGAGCTAAGCACTCTAGATTTCTTTGGCTTATTACCCACGGATAGACGTTTTAAGTATGTCACTAACTTTGAGTATTTTGAAATATCAATGTTGTGTTTGATTCTCACTGTGGCTTTTATAATAGAATATATGCTCCAAAGTGTCGACGGCTTCTTAGTCTTGGTTAATTCATTGAAATAGTTAAGAAATATGCACTCAGAGAAGGAATTGGCGCCATTCATGGTTTTCCAGTCGCAGGACAAATTGTATGTTTTCAGGTACAACTCCCGAGATTTTGGCGGCAACAAATCATCTACTATAACTGCTGCTTTAGAACGAAATGATTCCGGAGTCAGTCTCTCATTTTCGTCATCGGAAGAACTCATTTTATTATAATTACTTATATGTTAATAGATTTTCCAATAACACAAAAAAACCACAATAAAAGACAGAAAAGAACGTAACTAAATTGGCGGGATATTTAAAAAAAATTTGGAATGGAATAGCTCCATTCAGCCACCCAGTACATACTTTCAGCAGCAGCGATTTTTTTGTATAGTACGCGCGGAACTAGTTGGCCGCGCCTTCGGCATGTTTTTGTTTTTTTATTTAAGTATTCTTTTCAATAAATTGAACAATTATTGTTCACGATATCTCGAGATTGGTCATCACTGTCTAATTATAGTCTCCTATGCATTGCAAGCTGTAGGCAAGCCAACCCGCCCCCTCACCCCTGTCGCCACCTTAGGCGCGGCCAACTAGATCCGCGCGCACTATACGTAATTCGTGTTTGTTCCTAATTCAAAATGTCTTTATTCACTCAGTGACTAAAAGAGCGTTTTATTCACTGTTATCGATGAATAAAATGCCCTTTTTCGAGTGGCAATGGTAAAAAATCTTTTATACCATACTTACTCTAAAAAGCTTATTTTATTCTCGCAAAACAGTGAATAAAAAGGCCTTTTAATCACTGTTTTGTTTTTATTCACTATTTTGGTGTTTGAATTTGGAACACAAAAATATATCTGGTCTCTATTTCAATGCTTACACAAACTCCTTGCGTTGCGCTAAGATTCGACATTCAAAACTCTTTGGTGCAAATAAATTCTCGAGATTTGATTGGTCGATATTTGCGACAAGGAGTTTGGCATTAGATTAAAAACTGTTTTGTGTTCTTTGCTTCCTTTAGAGAAAAAAAATAGTGAATTGGCGCCATTAAGGGATCGGACAAAAAAAAACTAATTAGTCCGTCAGATAGATTTCCAAAAATTATTGGACACTGTTGGACACGTATTTTTTCTTTTTTCACGTAAACTTAAAATTAAGACGATACAGTGCTTCGAAAACTCGTGTGACGTCATATTATAATAGTACATTTTGACGACACAAGTGACGTTTCAAGCCCCACTCCAAGATCTTTGACGCGTTTTATCTTCGTAATTTTTTATTGATTTGATTTGATAAAACAAAAAACACGTATTCAATATTTTTCGATAATCTAACTTACGGACTAAACAGAATCATATTATTTTGACCCAGTCCGATCCCCTATTGTACGGACACAAAGTTTAGTGAATTTTATTATGTCTTTTCTCGTAGTCATGGTATAAAGTATAGTATGCAACTCTTGAATAAAGTACGAATTTATATCGAGGGCCATGAATCACTCGCGTCGTTCAGGATTCTAACAGTTGAATCACTCGCTGCGTTCGTGATTCAATCATTTGAATCCTTCACTTGCTCGGGACTCATCTACGGCCCTCGCTTTAAATCCGTCCTTTATTCATTAGTTGCATAATATACTATTTTATCTTTGAGAAGACCGGTTTCTAGTTAAAAAGGGATGCTGTCTATCACAATCTGTGGTTTTTCTATAGGTAGGTACATCTTTTAGGTAAGTGCACTACAGAGTTTTAATTACTTAAGTACGCCTCATAATTATGCAGCACGGAATCGGATTTTTCATGCTCCTTTTCAGTCTCAAAACTGACACGAAGCCGAAATGCTGGCGAGCGCATCGCCCATGCTGCCACTTGCGAAAGCACTCCCGTTCTGATTCTTGCCCTAGTAAATGACGCTTCTGAGCAACGGCAAAGGATAAGGCCTAGATTCCACCAAAGCGGAGACGAGCAGAGCCGAGAGATGTGCCAAATTCGACCAATCACAGGAAAAGCGAACGACCAGATGTAAATTTTAACTAATGTGATTGGCCGATTTCCGTACATCTACGCTCCTCTCCGCTTTGGTGGAAACCGGGTCTTAGAGCATGAAAAAATGCCATTCCGCTCTGCTAGATGAGGTGCGCCCTACAGGGACCTTAGGGCACCAGAATTCCAATGTAATTCCTTTCATTCTTACGTGTATCCAGACAAAGCGTTGAGTAGCGAGCTCTTGCCAGCGCCACTGGGACCCATGATGGCCACCAGCTGACCTGACGCGAACTTGCCATCTACGCCTTTGACCACCACCTTCTTTGGTCCTGAAACAAAAAATAATCAACATTAGATCTCTTTCAGAATGAGACACGTTCGTGTTTGAAATTGAAGGGATTTTCAGACTAAAAATAATATAGTGAATATATAGATCAGTATAGCGTACGAAGGTGACATTACCAACCCGCACTGGGCCCGCGTGGTGGATTATAACCCATCCCTCTTCGAGAGGAGGCCTGAGTCCCTGCAGTGGGAACATTAATAGGCTGATCGATGGTAATGATTAGCGTACGACCAAATGAACAAAGATAACATTTGTTGACATTGTTTTGTTTGTATTCATATTTTAATTTATGTAATTTGCACACCAAAAGGTAGACTGTAGTCGATTTAATTAATTTATGTATAATATCTTATACCCGTACCTACACTCTAAGCAAAAAAAAAATGATTCTGATACCTACTAATAAGACAAAAAAGTAGGTAAGCTAAGTTTTTGAAAAATAGGAGGAAACTTTTTTTTCCAAAACATGCTTGAACCCAATAAACCGGTTAACTATTAAGCAGTTAAATTTTATTTTGGTAAAAAAGAGCTAATGCTTTAAAAATTTTATTTTGTGTTTTACCATAATTATTTTATTTGCCAAAAAAAGTAGTTTAGCTGTTTTGTAATTTTTGAGACTAACAAACTGCCGACCGATATTTTCCTTATTTTTTTGCAAATCCAATTTTTCAAAATACCTTCCTAAACTTTTTTTAGTTGACCAAGTGTAACTAATGGATCTGTTTTCCTTGGAGTTTTAAAAGCTAATTCAAATCAATTGATTAATGTCAACAAGGTTAACGCAATTTAAAATTAAAATAAAAAATGTGCAGATTGTTAGGTATCTAATTAATACATTCTCGTATTATTTTAAACCTATTGTAATCCTAACAAATATTAATAGAGCGAAAGTAAGTTTGTTTGTTAACTTTTCATGCCTAAACCACTGAACCGATCTTCCTTGTTTGATTTGGATTTACAGAAACGGACATATACCTTTCAAGCCGATAAAAAAATACTGTTACCAATAGAAAACAACAATAAAATTCTTATGATAAATAATAGATGGCGCCACTTGTCTTTCGAATCATCACTAAATTATTTACAGAGACTTTCCAAAATGTTAATTAACGCGAGCGAAGCCACAGACAAAATCTAGTTCATAAATATATTAAACATAACGACTATTTTCTCTTTGTTTATAAATAGTTAGTTCTGTAAGTAGTTAGTTCTGTTCATGTAAGTAAGTAGATATACTAGCAGGTTCTACAAAGAGAAAAAGAATAATTGTATTGAGTGCACTGAACTAGGAATCGTTGACACAGCTAGATCCAGGCGATACCGTGTTGACTTAAAATAGACCCTAGTCATTTATGATTACCGAGAAGTCTTTTATTTTGGTCCTTGTGAGCCAATAAGGGGTATTTTTCTTTAAACATTGTCCACAATACTACTTCAAGACGTTCTACAATAATTTTACATATTCTTTAATTGTGCAGCAATAAGACTGATGTCACTTGTGGATAAAGCCAATAACAGGGTTCCCAACCCAGGAATTGAACCAAGACCTCGTGGCTAGCTCAGCAGTCGCGCTTATGAACACTCGACCAACGAAGCAGTCTGATAAAAAAATAACTTATTCAGTACAGTTTCTTCATAGGTACAAAATCTTCCGTTATGTTCATTGTCTAGATACTTAGATAAACACTTTAATTTCGAAGCTACTTCAGTAAATTTCAACCAATTGCTGCGGATTTCATCAATGGTTGCGTTATTTTTTTTTGTGTTTAACAAAACAAGAACAATTCGTTCCTATTCTAGTAAAAAGTTAAAAAGTTTATTGACAATATTCTGCTCTGCTGTTCTAGATAAAGCTATTTTATTCATATAAAAAGTAAATAAACTAGTTAGATGTACCTCAATGTATGGTATGGTAATAGTGATAATGAGATAATTAAAAAGCATACAAATACGGTCTGTAGGTAGGTATGTTATATAAAAACCATGTGCTTAAGTATCTTTTAACTGGTTGTAGGTAAGTTGTTTTATAGCTAATCGTTTTATAGAATTTATTTCGTTACACATACATATTTTTTAATTACTTAAAACAAATTAACATTTATTTTTGTATGTGTGTCGGTCTCTTTGTTCTAGCTGATCTCCGAAACGACTGGACCGATTTTGACGGGACTTTACTGGAAGATAGGCTATTTTATTTTTAAAAGTAGCTTTTTTAGGATTAAGGATGTAAGGGGTTCCGTACAAAAACTTAAAGCCCTTGAAATTGTTACCAAAATTCGACCAAAAAGGCACATGACATTTTTAACCGACTTCTAAAAAAAAAAGGAGGTTCTCAATTCAGATGTTTATATTTAAATAATGTTTTTTAATAATTTCTTGCGAACGAAAGTCGTGGGGAACAGCTTTAAGTACAACAGTGAACGAAGGGAATTTGTATCCCAAGAATCACAATCAACACAGCTTGTGTTCGAGGAAATAACAACTAAAGTGTTTTTGATTGTCAGCATAGGTAGGTACCTAACCGTTCGTTTATAAAAGGATCTTTTGGCCTTTGTGAAAACCCACAGGAAATTGCAAATAGGTACCGTATTAAAATTTATACCTGTCCGCTACGAAAAGAGGTAGGTTGAACTCATCTAGGAATACATAGGTACTTTGTAACTTTGATTGAATAGCATTTGTAGATCTTTGAGAGTCGTAACAAACAGGTAGTCAGAGGCCCAAAGGTCTGACAACCAGTATTACCAAGGGGTGACGTATTACCTAGTCCTATAACTAGGATGTGGAGGTCAGATAGGCAGTCGCTTCATGTAGAATACTGGCATTCAGCTGCATCTGTTTTGACTGTGAGCCGATCCTCATATAGTAGGGAAACGGCTCTGCACTGCAGATGATGACTTTGTAACTTTGATATGGTTAAAAATTACCGTGGATTGTGTTAGTATTTTTGATAATAGCGATTCGGGTCAGGTTTGGAATAATCCTTCTTTTTTTCTTTTGACAGAATATTGTCAGTTGTGGTGCAACTTAGACGAGGTCTATGGCCAGGTGGACTGCTCTAAGCTAACTTGATTGCTGATCGATCTTTATTTTTGTACCCAAACCTTTTCTGTATCTAGTTAATTTCTAAGTAGAAATGTGAATGTGTGTGTATGTCTAAAGTCGTAGAATGCCTAGTTTCCCATTGATATAAATTATTCACTTGATTCCATGTAAGTTGCGGTGAGGCATCGAGCCAATTGATTCCGTTGCCCTTTATTTGGTATCAAGCCACTGGTGTTTTATACTTTTCTGAATTATTCCAAGTTCAATAGAAATGCCATGCTTAATTCATTAATTCCAGAGCCAGAAGTAATGTGAAACACTAATGTACCTAGAGACAAGTAGGTAGGATATATTGTACAGTCTGTACCCAGTATAACTTGACCCCTCTCCTCGCAATACTTGCCCTCTTCTTCTTTATACGGGGGGTCATGTAATGCTGGATACAGACTGTACCTACGTACTTTGTGAGTAGGTACATAATTTTACAATATCAAGATAATGGTGATCCATTAAATAATTAATTAATAATAATAATATTTATAATAATTGATTAATTTCAAGTACGATCTTAAAAAAAAAAAACATGACCCCTTAGTACTTGCGTCAATATAATTCTATTTATATAAGTATTATGCAAGAGCAACAATAGAGCCCTGCGATAAAGATGAAGGAAAACATTATGAGGAAAGCAACGTAACCAATATTTTGACATATTTTCATTTCATTTATTCATTAATCAATCAATTTAGATTGTGGTCGAATTTTACAAAATAATTAGCATTCAAATCATCCATCAGGAGCTGATGGACGGAACAGAAAATGCCAAACTCGTCGCTATGTTTTGGGCAGACTCAGTTTAAATATTGTCATCGACAAGATTCACATCCTAACAGAAAAATATTAAGCTCAAGCATCAAGACAAACCCATGATAGAAAAAAGTCTCGCAACAAGGAGTATGGCAACTAATAGAAATCTTTTTCAAATATAGAACGGAAGATTTCTCAACTAACCGAATGGAACGTGGAAAAGCCCCGCGCGGCCCTTGACGGGCTTCGGCCGAGAAACCGTTATATGACCGGAGTGCATTCGCACCTTGCACTTGAATGATAACGAGTTTCAGCCAGCGGGAATCGGTGAAGGTTGGACAAAATTGATGGTTATCGATGATAACATGTTTTGTGCCTCGGCAAGTAAAATTTGGGTCCGTTTTTGACCTCGATCTCAGCTGATGACAAGGATGGAATGAGGCTACTGAGCTTATAGAATCCTATGTACCTACCTGGAAATACATATGAAAGCTTTTATCGTCCAGTCGGGGCTGCGGGTTGTCCGAAAGAGATACCGCGGCTTCGACACAAAGAGCTAAGAAAGAACATGGGTGGTTTTTAGTCAGTAGGTAATAGGTAGTCTGACACTCCCTACCGCTCTGCTCAGAGCGCGAGAATATAATTATGATATCCACAAAAAAAAATTGCTTCCATCGTATTCAAAAAGCAAAACTTTTCAACAAGTACATTGACAAATTATATTCTATTATTCAATATCCGAAAGCACCGTTAAGCCCGACCGTCCTTCGCAGATATTTGGTCATCGTAACGGATAGCTAGTTCAGCTGAGCCACGGTTAGCTTTCAGACGATGACTGGCTCTGAATACAAGAAATATCAACAAAGAGCAGATGTTCAAACCATATGGCAGTAAAAACGCCTCAGATATTGCAACAAACCTCTTTCTAGCTTGCAGTATGAATACTGCTCATGTATTGCACTTTAGAAAACATGCTTCACCGACCCACAAATAATAATGATGATGATCACAATCTCGTATGCGTGTCAGAAACGGAACAATGACGTATTGTATTCGTTGATTACAATGATGAGGCAGAAATAGTTGGTGACGAGCCAGTGGCCACGTGTGATTGTCGCACAGTTTATTGACTTCTGCATCTCGATGTGAAAGTGCAATACTGAACATGTGACATACGTTATAATAAATGTATTATAATTACGATAGGTTGTACAAAAAGATTAAAATTTCAACTATGGTAGGTAAATCAAGAAACTATGATGGTAGAAAAAAATGAAGAGCAGCACACCAAAGCTCTCAACTGTCAGATAAGAAAGCTATCGAATGATCGTTTCTAAGATCCCATATGGCCTATATCGGCTGGATGAGATCTTAGAAACGCTTCCAAATTCTTAAGTAGACAGAAAACATAGGACATCTATTTAATACAAATCCGAAATTCATTAATTTACTATCTGACAATGCATAGATTAAGTTACTGGGATCTAAAAGCATGAAATTATACACAAAATTTCCCTAAATAACAAAAGTGAGCGATAAGGAAGGATGTTTGAAAATTTTACCGTAAGAGGATAAAAGTTGATAAAAGTGCGTTATTTTAGCCACTAGGTAATCCCATCGAGCACATACGTCTTAAAATACTTAACTTTCCGAATATTTAGAGACATAAATACTAAGCAAGTTTATGTAAAAATAAAGAAAAAATGTTTATTTGACGTCAGTACATCAAGCACACACACAATAATAATAATAAAAAAAGATTACAAAAATGGAAATACCTACATAGAGGTATGTGCTGTGTGACTCACGGCTGCGCCAAAAAGGTTCATTTCAGCATTCATGCCAGACAGGTGATGCTGTCTGACGCTGGTCTTCCAATGAACCTTGAGAGGGTAAGTGACAGACAGAAAACAGTTTCAAACATAAAACGATATCGAGTATGTAGCGATTAACAATATGATTATCGTCGTATATTCGGACTCGAAAAGGTCGACATTGACACATTCACACATGATATTATACATGAAGCAATAATGGCATCGATGACCCTTTTACTATTAAGATAAAATATGTGTAATAAGAAGACTATGAAACTACTGATAACCCTGAAAACTACGAGCTACGTAGTAAACATAACGTGAATTATAATGTTCTTTGTGACAACGATGAGACATGATAATCGTCACTACAGTTTTATAAACATTGTCAAATGTTTTTTTTTAATTATATTTACATTGTTCATTTCAAAATTTTATTGTAAATTGTAATGTAACGTAATTGCGAATACATATTTTCTGTAGATTATGATCTTTTATTTTAATTTGTACGCTAAATTATATTTTCATTTTATCACGAAAATATTTAAATTATATAAAATAGCCCTAAAAATTTAATTGTACTCCATACTTATTAAACTAGATTAAATAATAAACAATCTTAGATCTTCCCACAGTGATACTTTAAGTGTTTAAGGGCCAGTTTCACCGGTTACGGATAAAGTGTCAGATAGTTATCTGACAGTTATCTGACAGATAATGCTATCAAAAGTTGTAGTTTATCTGGCAGATAAGTTCCGGATAGGCTATCAGGGACTTATCAGCAAGTGGTGAAACCGGCCCTTAGTCTTGCGACCAGCCATTTCAATATTATTGTAGGTAAAGCGCTTGGAGTAAGCTGAACAGCCCACTCGTATTTTATGTCAAGATTTAACGATTGTGTAAGTACTTACTAAATTATTAATTTCTTTAGCTGATGCAAATATAATAAGCATTCTGTCTTCATAAATAATTTCAGATTTTCTCTTCTCGAGAAATTTCAGAATCTATATCTATAAAAGCGAAAGGTCACCCACTCACTCATCACGAAATTTCGAAAACCGCTGGACGTATGAAGATGATTTTTTGCAGAGAGGTAGTTTATAGTGAGTAGACGTCCGCTAAGAACGGAATTTGCTACAGGGCCGGATTAGGGAGGTTTAAGGACTCTTGCAAGTTTTTATGCAAGTCCTTCATGTTTCGTGCTACATGCTTGAATTTTGACACGAAGGTACTTTATCTACAGTTAGTGGACGTCCTATTTGAAAGGATTATACGACAGGGCCAGATTAAGGAGGTCTGAGGGTTATCGCATGTTTGTATGATAGTTTAGTTTTTTAGTTGTACTAACAACCTGAAATTAAGCAAGTCTAGAGTTTATGAGTAGGAGACATTAGCTAAGGAAGAATTTTGTGATAGTCAGGACTAAGGGTTCCCACAAGTTTATATGAAATCCTTGGCTTTCTGTACCTCAAAATTGCTAGATAGTATTATAAGCAAATTTATTGTTGGTAGTGAGGTACCCCCGCCGATCCTTATAAAAGCAAGCACTCTACAGAGTGGCGGTCATTTGTTGCTGAGTCGTCGACCGGTAAGGTGGTACCTACGCTACTTTACAGTAAGTTCGTTCCATATTTTGCTGCAGTGGTTTTTCATTTTGTGTATTTTATTTCGTGCTATAAGTTGTGTTCTATTGTGATTATTGTTTTTGAATATTAACGGCTGTTTGTTTGTGATTACCTGAATCCTGATGTGTTATTGAATTATTGTTTGATCTAAGTCTATTTAAGAATAAATTAGTTTTAGGTTGTTCGATATTGTTTTTTTTTAATTTGTTTTTCACTTCTGGTTCCTAAAATCAGAAGTGGGATTGAACTTAATTGCTCACAATACTGCCTTGATACTTTACACAAACAGCTGTTGATTTCAAACAATGCCACGTTCGTCAAGGTCACGTGAAAAGCTTGCTAGGACGCCGCCGCTTCGCTCCGGCGACGGCTATAGCCCTCGTAGTGCACCGCGACGAGACCGTAGGCACGGATCACGATCATCTCACGATAGAACTCGTTCACGTTCGCGCTGTGATAAAACTCGTTCGCGTTCACGCCGCAACAGAACTAACTCTCGATCACGTCGCAGTCACTCGCGTAATAGTGACAATCATAGTTTGCGTGAAAAATCTAGGTCACGAACGGTTAATTCTAGTCGTCGTCGTCGAAGTAAATCTCGATCCTACCCTCATGATGTTTCCGTACAAAGCGCGTTGGGCAATATCATGTCGCGACTAACTGCTATTGAGGAAAACACGGGTTCGCATATTACACCGTCAATGCGTGATAGCACACCTCCGCTGGAAAAAAGTGTTTCTACGACTCAAGCGCTTGTTGATGCGTTGGGACAGTTAACAAGAAGCAAGTCTAGCAATTATTATGTTTCAAATTTTGATCCGGCTATAAATAATTTTGAGGTGTGGTGTAACGAAGTCGACAGGGCTAGGAATGTCAATCGTTGGGACGATCTCGAGTGTTTCTCGCGTGTGGCTCACTGTTTAAAAGGTGACGCGAAAACGTGGTTAAACGAGTGGGCTACAAACGATCGCTCATGGTCCAATTTCACGAAAGAATTTAAGTCGTTGTGCCCGCAAAAGATTAATTATGCCCAAACTCTTCACGAGGTCTTAAACACCACGTCCGACAAGTTTGCATCATACGCAGAATACGCGCGGCGTTCTTTATTAAGGTTACGCGTAATAAAAGGGCTAAGCGAAGAACTTATGACCCAAATAGTGATTCACGGTATCAGTAATGTACAGGTCCAGGCAGCAGCTACTAATGCTGACCTAACAACAGAAAACCTAGTCTCATATTTAGCTACGTACGTAAAGCCTGTTCGCAAACCCGATAACCGAAACACCGATAAATCTGCGTCATCCAGTGCGACTAAAAAACGTAATTTTAACGGTTCTAGTAAGTCTGAAAATAAGTGCTTTGTTTGCGGTCAAACAGGACACTATAAGGACAAGTGTCCCAAGAAGTGTAATGTCGATGATAAAGCCGATAGTAGTACTAATGCCAAACCCGTTTGTTCTTTCTGTAAAAAGGCAGGGCACAAAGAGAGTGACTGTTTCGCTAAGGCTCGATCTGAGTCTCAAACTAAGAACAGCAATCAACGTAAAGTTAATTTGTGCAGCGAACTTTCAAACACGAAAACTAATAATGATATAAGTACAGCAGTGATACAGGGTATACCGGTTGATATACTCATAGATAGTGGTGCACTTAATGTGTCCTTGATATCATCAGCGGTAGTAAATTACTTCTCCGGGTCGCGTAAACAAATTAACTGTTCTCTAAAAGGAATAAGCAATACCGAGATTGTTGCCCGCGAATATGTCACTTTAACTGTCGAGTTTGATAATATTTCGCTTGAAGTGGACTTTGTCATAGTACCCGCGTCGTGTATGAATACTTCCATTATCATTGGGACGGACGTACTAAATCGCGATGGTGTTACGTTTATTCGCACGAAACACGGACAGTATCTGACCCACACGCCAGATAGGGTGCTAAGAGTGAACGCTTTGAGTGTTAGCGAGACTAACCAAATAAATACGTCTCTCGGAGGTGCGGAACTTGTTACGTTGATGGCTGTGATTAACGAATTTTCTTCGTTTTTAATATCCGGTACCGCCACTACTACCGTAAACACTGGCAAAATGCACATCAATTTAACAAGTGACGTACCTGTGGCATACCATCCATATCGTTTGTCGTATCAGGAGAAACTTAAGGTTCGCGAGATATGTCAGGACCTTTTAGACAAAAAGATTATTAGGGAGTCAGGTTCCGAATACGCGAGCCCGATCATTTTGGTCAAGAAAAAGGATGGCTCAGACAGAATGTGCGTAGACTTTCGCGCACTGAATCGCATCACTGTTAAGGATAGGTATCCCCTACCCTTGATTGATGACCACATTGATCGGCTCGGGGGTTCGAAATTCTTCACTTCTCTGGACATGGCATCAGGCTTTCACCAGATTCCCATTGATGAAGGCTCGATCCGTATGACAGGCTTTGTAACACCAGAAGCTCATTACGAATATTTAAAGATGCCCTATGGTTTATGCAACTCTCCCACTGTGTATCAGCGTATCATCAATAATACCTTGCGTAAATTTATAGACGCAGGAAGTGTTCTGGTATATATTGACGATGTGTTGATCCTGAGTCTGACAGTCGACGATGGCATCGCCCTGTTACGCGATGTCTTGTCAACTTTGACTGAGGCCGGGTTCTCGATTAATGTACGCAAGTGTTTCTTCCTCACCACCACGATCGAGTACCTAGGTCGCGTAATTAGTCATGGTCAGGTTAGACCGAGTCCGCACAAAATTGAGGCACTAGTTAACGCACCTATTCCGGGTAGCGTCAAACAAGTACGCCAGTTTTTAGGCCTTGCTGGTTACTTTCGGCGTTATATTGAGGGTTACGCGACAAAAACCGCATGTATTTCGCGTCTCACAAAGAAAGACGTAAAATTTGTATGGGGACCTGATCAAGATCAAGTCCGGCTAGATATTCTAAAACGTCTAACTAGCGAACCTATACTAGCGATTTTTGACCCAAACCTTCCTACAGAACTGCACACTGACGCTAGCAGCGCAGGGTACGGTGCTGTACTCCTACAAGTACACGCGGACGGTGGTAAACGGGTGATAGCCTATTTTAGTAAAGTAACCCAGGGTGCGGAACCCAAGTACCATTCGTACGAACTGGAGACGTTGGCGGTCGTCAAAGCACTACAACACTTTCGCCATTATTTGATCGGAATAACATTCAAAATCATAACCGATTGTAATGCTTTGAAGGCCACTGAACGTAAGAAAGATTTACTTCCCCGGGTTGCACGCTGGTGGATTTATCTCCAAGATTTCAATTTTGAGATTGAATATCGAAAGGGTGTGATGATGGGTCACGCTGATTACCTAAGCAGGAACCCGCCAGCGTTGCAAGTCAATGCCATTGACAGACCGTTGAATTGGGCACAAATGGCCCAGTCAGCTGATTCCGAGACCGTCGATCTCATAGAAAAACTAAGAGATGGTCGCTTGGACTCTGGTCGGTATGTTTGTCAGGGCGATGTGCTCTACTATCGCTATTCACCTGTTGGTGAGGAATCGCGTTTGCTATGTTTTATTCCTAAAGGACACCGACTCAGTTTGTTACGTGTTTTTCACGACGAGCATGAGCACATCGGGGCTGATAAAACTTACGACCTTATTTTAAAACATTTCTGGTTTCCTGGCCTGAAACAATTTGTGAAGAAGTATACTTCCCATTGTCTAATTTGCATTAGCAAGAAACGTGTTCCAAGAGCTCCTCGTCAGCCTATTACGTCATGGGAAAAATCAGACATTCCTTTCAACACGGTTCATGTTGATGCATTAGGTCCTTTGCCAGAGTCTAATGGATATAAGTTTGTACTTGTTTTGGTCGATTCATTTACCAAATTTTGTTTACTCTATCCCATATATAGACAAGATGCTGGCGAATTGAAACGAGTCTTCAATAGCGCTTTATCATTATTTGGGACACCCAAACTAATAATTTGTGACCGTGGTCGCATGTTTGAGGCGTCAGTTTTTACCAGTTGGGTAAATGAGATGGGATGCGAAATCCATTATATAACGCCCGAAATGCATCATTCCAATGGACAAGTCGAGCGTTATGTAAGGACAATCCTTAATATGATTCGTATCGAGAGCACTAATAAAAATTCAACTTGGTCTGATAGTTTATGTAAAATTCAATTAGTGTTAAATGTTACTAAACAAAAAACCACGCAGTTTTCAGCTTTGTATTTGTTAATTGGTACTAACGCGACCACTCCTGTGATTCGTGCGCTGATCCGTGACGTTGCAGTTGAAAATTCAAGTCCGAATCGAGAGGCCATGAGGGAACTCAGCAGGAGCTCCGCTAAAGCATCACTTGACAAAAATCAAAGTGATCAAGACGAAAGGGTAAATCGTCTAAGGCACCCGCCAAGAGTTTTCCAGGTTAACGATCACGTGTTTGTGATCAAATATTCTCAGTCCGCTGGGAAGCTCGACCCTGGCATGAGGGGTCCGTATCGCGTGACTAAAGTGTTACGAAGTGATCGGTACGAGCTGAAACTTTTGAGTGGAGCCAGAGGCAAGACCACTCAGGCCGCAGCTCAGTACATGGTACCCTGGAAAGGAGAGTGGTGTCCTGAGAGTTGTGCAGCATTCTTTGAAAGTAAGTTTCAACCGAACCTTTTAAAGTTTTTCTTTATGTTTTGATTATAGCGCGTGTCATGCATACGAGTGTATGAGTGCGAGGCATGTGCTGACCTGGCTGGTGCAGCCCAGGTCAGGTGGCTGGTGCAGCCCAGGTCAGGTGGCTGGTGCAGCCCAGATCGAGTGGCTGGTGCAGCCTAGATCGGGTGGCTGGTGCAACCCAGATGCAGCGCGCTCCTGGGACTAGCGTCCTGGAGTGCCTGGTTTTTGGAAGTCACGTACTGTGTATGTGCATCGGGTGTTGTCCCGGAAGTCGTGTTCTTTGAATACGCATCAGGTGTTGTCCTGGCAGGCGCAGTCCTGGTTGACACGTTTTTAACGTGTGGAAGTCGCATACTACGTATGTGCATCGGGTGCTGTCCCGGAAGTCGTGTTCTATGAACACGCATCAGGTGTTGTCCTGGCAGGCGCAGTCCTGGTTGATACGTTTCTGACGTATGAACTTGTACAAGTTCAAGTATGAGTATGAATGAGACATGATGTGTGAAGATGTATGCATACATTTGAAAGCGAAGTGGTTTAGCTTGGTTTGAGTGTATTTTTGTATGAGGGCCTTGTATGTATGATGGATGACAGAATAGGCAAAGGTGTATGTCGTCACATATAATTAACCACTTGTTTCTCATACAGATTGCAATGATGACAACCCCGATGATGCTGGTGAGCCTTCAGGTCTTCCTGTTGGTCCCGCTGGTGTTCCTGCTGGTCCTTCTGGTGCTCTGAACTCGGACGGTGCCCAATCAGATGGAGGCAGCGATCAGTCTGTCGCCGTACCTGCCAGTGCTGCTGAAGAAGTTCCTGGTGCAGCCGAGGACGGTGCACGATCAGGAGAGGCCGTATAAGCAAATTTATTGTTGGTAGTGAGGTACCCCCGCCGATCCTTATAAAAGCAAGCACTCTACAGAGTGGCGGTCATTTGTTGCTGAGTCGTCGACCGGTAAGGTGGTACCTACGCTACTTTACAGTAAGTTCGTTCCATATTTTGCTGCAGTGGTTTTTCATTTTGTGTATTTTATTTCGTGCTATAAGTTGTGTTCTATTGTGATTATTGTTTTTGAATATTAACGGCTGTTTGTTTGTGATTACCTGAATCCTGATGTGTTATTGAATTATTGTTTGATCTAAGTCTATTTAAGAATAAATTAGTTTTAGGTTGTTCGATATTGTTTTTTTTTAATTTGTTTTTCACTTCTGGTTCCTAAAAGTATATATTTAAGACATGTACGGTAGGAACAGATTTTACGACAGAGCCAGAGTAAGGGAATATAATCGTTTTGACTGGTATTTGGCATTCGATTTGACATAGTACACCCAGAGGCAGTCCAGATTCTAGACCAGGGAGTCAAAATTTCCACGCGAACAAAGTCGCGGGCAACAGCTAGATAATATATATTCGTCATTATACTTTAGCCTTAACGTAGTGAATAAATGGACCGATGACCTGGTGAAGGTTGCGGGGATCCACTGGATTCGAGAGGCATGGAACCAATCAATGTGGCGACACTTTGGGGAGGGCTATGTCCAGCAGTGGATGTCTTTCGGCTGAAATTATGATGATGATGATATTGTGAATGTTAAGATGATCCTGTAACTAAAACTAATCACCTGCTTAGCCATTTCCCAAATATGTTGAGGTCATCATCCTTTCAAACCAGATGCAGCTGAATACCAGTATTTTACATGGAGCGGTAGGAAATGTCAGACTTCTATTGAATAAAAACCACCCATGTTACTTTTTAGCCCTTTGTGTCGACCCAAAGGACTAAAAAGATACAGCGGCCTCTAGGACGCGGTATCTCTTTCAAACAACAACTGTCAGTGATCAACGAATGGTAGCTGGAATGAAGTTAACGTGTTATCCAAGGCTTGGAGATCAATGAGTGGCAAATGAGCTGTAAATAACTGCTTTTTTGAAACTAAAATTACAAAACACGACAGTGATAAAATCATTCGTAGATTTCATTTTAATTATTGTAATTCGTAATCCTTGTTCGAAATAATTAGTGCGTAAAGGCACTAACTTTTTCAACTTCTAGTTAACAGCACAATTTATTTATGTTTCCTCCCTTTTATGACTTCAAATTAATGGCGTTCGTTTACGATAAATGTGATTAAGTGACTTTTATTATGTATTCATAAATCATTAAGCCTCATTATTCATGGTTCAATGGTTTAAGTAACTGATTTATCAATCCATCCGCTTCATTAAGGAAATCGTTTTGCTAGGTAACATTTATTAAATGAATAAATTATCGAATTTGAAATTCTGCTCGATTTAAGTGATACAAAATAAGGATCAAAGAACCGGTTTGAATGAATCAAAAAACGGCAGAATTAGCGCGCAGTTACAACACACGTAATTAAAATATTAATTATTCTTTTCTTTATTGCCGACAAAGTAACATACAAATTGTACATACTTAGCATATAACTAATAACATAGCTATTATACTTAGAAGCGAGTCTAACCCAGAAATGATTTTGAAAATGAACTAGGTACCTACTTAATTATTTTCTTAATTTTTAAACTTTAATCTGTTGCTCATTCATGCAAACATCGTCCGAATTTGCGAACCTTCGTAAGCGTTCGTACAAATAGGTAGTACCTATAACGATTTCTTCGCGTTGCGCTCTCAGATAATATTTTGATCGTATTTACCTGCAATCTACGTCCGTCCATGCACTAGCAATCTTTATCTTTTACGTCCGTCAAAGACTCCACACGTCATCACACGTGTATGTAAGCCTAAAATAATCTCATGATAAGCGTCTCGTGTGCCAAACGTGCAAGTATACCAAAAATAGAATGGTCTTAATTTCATTTACAATGTCTTTAGCGTTTTGGTGCCAAAATTCTCTAGATTTGGTGAAAGTATGAGACTTTACAAATTAAATTAGAACAAGAATATCTGTGACTATTTGTAGGAGTATAGCTCATTTCTATTTATTTTGTAGTCCTCAATATGGCTATCGGTATAATTATGGTAAACTAGCTGATGCCCGCGGCTTCGTCCGCGTGCAAAAGTAATCATTTCAACCCCTTACAACCCTTTTTTCGCATTAAAAAGTAGAGTCCTTTCTCAGGCTCCAGTCTGTGTACCAAATTTCATTTAAATCGGATTCGGTTTTGGCGTGAATGCGCGGCAGACAGGCAGACGGAGTTACTTTCGCATTTATAATTTTAATGGTAAATATGGTCTTTCAAAATAACGATTTATAATTTAGCTACCTAGCGAATATGCAACCAAATGCCCATAACTTAGCAGTTGTGTCCTATTAATCAGATTTCCTCAACCGTAACACGCAATATCCTGTCTACTGCCAGTCAACAACAGTTCCAGTTATTCAAGATAAAGATCACTATATTTTAAACGGTAAAATCTGCAGTCTCGTCATGCGCAATGCCGCCGGTGTTTTGGCGCGAAAATGTGGTCTACCGCCGACCGCGAGTACCGCGTCAGCGCACGCGCCTGAGTCATTGTGGCGCGGTCACGGTCCCTTTGCGAGGTAGCGGACATAGTGGAAATAATGCGGCGATTTGCTTTATGATTAAAATAATTATTTTGTAAATAGAAGCAGAGAGGTAATTAAACGGACGTTAATTTAATAAAATTAATCTTGAGTTGAAATAGGGGATCGGACTGAGTCAAAAAAATATGATTCTGTTTAGTCCGTCAGTTAGATTATCGAAAAATATTGGATACGTGTTTTTTGTTTTAACGAATTAATAAAAATTGACGAAGATAAAAAGCGTCGTGACGTCACTTGTGGGTAAAAAATGTACTGACATGTAACGTTTTCGAGGAGTTCACGAGTTTTCGAAGCACTGTATCGTCTTCATTTTTTGTTAATGTGAAAAAAGAAAAAATAGGTGCTCAATATTTTTTGGAAATCTATCTGACGGACTAATTAGTTTTTTTTTGTCCGATCCCCTATTGCATAAATATTTAATGAAATAACGATTACGTACTCCATTACTTGCACTACTATCTTTACTCTTTTTATTGTAAGATGAGTTTGGTGAGGTGATGAGCCGAAACTCAGCCCATAGCACGAGGGCGAGAGGGTTTCGTTAAATCTCACGCCATCTTACCAAGGATCGGAGAGAAGGGAAAAGGGGTGCCCGAAAATTCTAGAAAATCAACTATCGTAAAATGGACGTCCCCAACGCATGCGATAATAATTTAACCAAAGATAAAATTGGTGTCGCTACAGACTCGCAGAGTCACTACACAGACGAATTCCCGAATTTGACCCGCTAAATTCACCACTTCTTTCTCAGAAATCGATATACATGTATTTCTTCTTTGCACAAGCCATGGCTATCAATAACGTTAAAGAGCTCAAAGATCATTACTAATTATTATAATATTACATGACGTAGGCACTTTCGGATTTGTATGACATCCGCTGATCGGAGTACAATCGATGCATTGTTTAGGTACTGCATAATAGGTATACTTATGCCGGTTTCTGAGGCACTTTATCTGTGGTTTATCTATTCATATGCGTACATTTGAATAGATAAACCACAGATAAAGTGCCTCAGAAACCGGGCCTTAGTGAGTGATAAGTGCTGATTCGTAATACGCAGCTGCTTTTGACTGATAGCATAAATATGTTGGTATCCGCACAATAAGTCACCATGAAATATTCATTCTTTATTATTGTTTTTTGTAACCGGCTTCATTAATTTTATTTTTATTTTATAAAAGTTTTTTATTGCATTCCACATTATTGTAAACTTAGATGGTAAACTTATAATTAGATCACATGGGCCCCTTCCTCTCTCCTAACTCACTTATTTTACTGTAAAATAGTGAGTTAGGAGAGAGGAAGCACTTTTAGTCGGGGAAAGACCGGATGGCGGGTCAAAAAGCAAGAGGTTTCAACGTTTCAATCCGGACGTTTTATATAATTCTATTTCACTAATGCCCGGTTTCTGAGGCACTTTATCTGTGGTTTATCTGTGGTTTATCTTTTCATATGCGTACATTTGAATAGATAAACCACAGATAAAGTGCCTCAGAAACCGGGCATAAGACATTGTCTTAGCAATATTGTGAATAATAAGAATAAAAGAGGTTTTGCTACATTTTTATCCATTTGCTTCTAAAAAAAGCAAAATTATGTCTTCGGCCAGTCTTAAATTGATACTTGATAACGTATTTTTTCTGTTCTGTGCTTGATAATGATAAGCATTGAAATACCTCAAAAAAGTTAAAATAAAAACTGTTTTGCAAAAAAAAAGAAACGACTTTCGGAAAAAAAAGTGGTAAATAAATTTTTTTCGGAAACAAACAAGTCAACAACTTCCGAAAGAGAAGTTATTTTGGAAGTGAGCTTTTATCGCCAACCACACCACAGCCTTACTTTTAAGAAAACAAAGGTGTGATCTTAAATTAGCAGATGTGTTAGAATTTTCACATAAAAACCTATAAATTTTATCACAAAAAATTTATATGTGCACGCTAAAACCGCAGCCTAATAAAGAACAGTGTTAAAAGTGAAACTTATTACCATATTTATCATAATTTACATATCAACTGTTTGTAAAGCTGCATGTTAGATTCCCATAACCGGTTTTCGTTATTTTGCGGACGCTATTAGGGTTCCGGTAGTCCGGGTCGTGTCCGGTCAGTTTTTATTGAGTTATGATAGTTATCCGTATTGTAGTATTTCACATAATGCTCCGTAATAAAATTATTAGCACTATAAATCAAATTAGTAGGTGTAGGACTAGTTTGTGAAAAGCAATGATTTATGTTGTGTTAATAATTTATTTATAACATAAATCAGACAAACAATTTATTATGGTAAAGTTGAATGAGTAGTCCTATTTTATTGTTTGATCGTTGTTTGGCGAATGAACAGATAGATGAGACAGTGAATTAAAAAATATCAAGACTCCTTCATATTTCCGAGAAATGACGACGATTGCCGATGCGCATACATTTTCTGGGAGATCTGTGTGTATAGTTAACTCTTACAAAACTGTCAAAATTATAATGATTATTATTTTGGTGACTTATAGGTTGCTATTGGACTGCAGCTGTCGCAGATAACGAAACGAAAGGACTCTAGTTCACTATCGAGTAACCTTAGCCCTTTCCCCAACTATGTTGCGATCGGCTTCCAGGCTTACCGGATGCCGCTGAATACCAGTAATTTACATGGAGCAACTGCCTACCTGACCTTTACAATCCAGTTGTATTGTTATGAATGAATTTCAGGCCAACTAATGAACGACTATGGATGTAACGACTGGCAATGCTATACAATGACAGCCAGGACCAAATGGCATAACGTACTGTACTCGATATACTTATAATAGGTGGCCTGGTCACCCACCCCCGGACTAACCTAGGCAGGCGTGGCTTAACCTGAAGATCGATCCTAGCGCCTGTTATTATTTTCTACGAGTTCCTTAACTTTTTTTTGGAGGGTGGGTAGTCATCAAATGACTCCTCCCGCTCTGGGCAGAGCGGTAGCGAGTGTCAGACTTCTACTGACTAAAAACCATCCATGTTTCTTCTTAGCTCTTGTGCCGAGGCCGCGTTATCTCATTCTTCGTTGGCTTTGACATGAACTCACATGACTAACGATTAAACTAAGCGGTTAGCAGCTCCCCTGTGCAGAATAATGATTTCAATATCACTTTCAAGAAATCAAGACATTGAATATTCCCGATGACTAATTTCAGTAAAACCCATATTGTGTTTTGCATGATCTATCAATATATCTGTCATTATGTATTCCGACCTTCTAAGGTGGCGTGCCCAGCATTTCAAAGTGCTTGTTATTGGTCATTTCTGCGACTTTCGACAGGTATGGAAAGAAATTGATATTCATGGAGAGAATGGCTATGATGTTTGATATGATATTTATGATGAATATAAAAGTGGTAATAAACTGCCTCGTGTCTGCTACTGAACGTAAGGTCTTGGGTTCGATTATTGGGTCAGGCAAAATGTTATGGCCTGTGGACGGTGAGTAATGCGTTAGCTCGCCGTCCGGCCGTCGCGTCATGACGGCAACAGACCGTGTCGGTGGCGCGTTCGTGTTCCACGCGCGCCTCAAAGAGTTGTCAGCAAGGAGGGGGCGCAAGGGCCGACGCCCATCGGGGCCGCGGATTATAGAACGAGATGACGTGGCCTCGGCGCAAAGGCAAAGAAGGAACATGGGTTCGGTTTTTAGTCAGTAGAAGTCTGACACTCCCCTTCGCTCTACCCAAGAGCGGGGAGGGGGTCATTTGATGCTTTTCCACCCACCAAAAAAAAAGACAAAATGTTATTAGGTTTCTTCTATCAGGGATTTGTTTTGTTTTATAGTTTAGACTAGGATCGCCGCTTATGGACTTTAACATAACTGATGTAATGTGGATGTACTGTAAGGAGACTTCTGGCTAACCTTTCGGGGACTACAAGCGTGTTGTTATGCAAAAAAATAAAATAATTCAGATAATGATCCAAAACATAGAGTTCAATAACACACTGATTTCTCATACAATTTATGACGACCCTAAAAACCTAAAAACTGTTATTTATTTTTTGAGCAACTCAGCAAACGAAATCTATTCAAAGGATTTTTTTTAAATGATCAACCTTAATTGAATACAATTGAAAAAAACCTTGGGTACAGGACCTTATGACCGATGTTTTGGTCAAAACATTGCAAATTAATTCTGCATATGAAATCACAGATTTTTATAGCGGTTTCAGGTTCCTCAGATCATAAAAAACGTACTAATAAACCATGATTACCTAGGTAGTATAAGCAGTTATTAATATAGGGTACCCTAAGTTAATTATACTCGTAATGAAGAATATTAAAAAGGTATTGTGTCGGTAAAAGATTTGTTTATTCCCCAAAAGCACTAAAATTTGCTAACGATGAGAACCTTTTTTTTTTTTTTGGTGGGTGGAAAATCATCGAATGACCCCTCCCGCTCTTGGGCAGAGCGAAGGGGAGTGTCAGACTTCTACTGACTAAAAACCGAACCCATGTTCCTTCCCCGCCCTTGCGCCGAGACCACGTAATCTAGTACAAAAATCCCCGACGAACCTCAGGTAGATTCAAATCATTAACAATTTAGGACTTTTAATCGTTCGGCACATGGGTACTTAGTTACTTACCTACCTACTATACAAAATGTCAAAAAAGGGCCTGTCGATTCGATTATGATTTATTGTTTTTTTTTTATTTATTAGTTTCGATTTATGTACCAATGACATTAGCAAATAAAAAAAGACATAAAGTATTTATGAAAATAAACATATAATAAATGAATTTTAAAACCCGGATTTTATTATGCCCAAATTACCACCACTTCCATAAATTGAACAAAGTTTTAAAACGTGGCAACACCATCTTTGGCATTATTAGTACGTTCGATCGTCAATTGTTTGTTTAATCCGTCACTACCCGACAAGCGACCGGGGTGTCGATGTCGCTGCCTGCACTTTATTTTAGTACATTTAATTTAATTGTCACCTGGGTTTTTATAAGCTTTTTTTGTAGTTGTTACCCACAAAGGACAACCTAAATGTAATCTAATCATTCCTAATAACACCGTCCCGGATTGGACAGTGTTTTTTAAACATTGTATTGTATAATTAGGTAGTAGGTATCACTGGTCACTGGCATAAGAAATACTAGGTATTCTATTTTTTTAGCTAATTAGTAGAACAAACAGTAATGATAAACAACCTACCTACTTACTACTTAATTATAGTTGATAGCCTATCATCTATTGACATAACCTATCAAACCTTTGCTTGTATTTGTAGCAAAACTTTTTTTTGTTTTTTTTCTTTAAAATAAGTTTATCATTTATTAACCTACCGATGTTGCTAAAGACTACTACTACAATAGCTGAATTCACTAACTTGCACTATATTTTCTGATTTGCATTTTAGTCAACATCTGCCTAGGGTTTTTCACTATTTTATGGGGTCGACTTCTAATCTTTATACCGGAATACCGGATGCAGCTGAATACCAGTCTTACTATTTGATTTAAGTACAAGTAGAAAAGATAGTATGTCAGTTAAAAAAATATACAAATTCAAATAATAAAACTTCGTTAACACGAAAAATTCAACAGTTGCCCTGGGTATACATAAAAACTTCAATAGTATCTACCCGACCTAAAAACCCTCAAAAACAACTACATAAAGAACTAAATAGAATTGCTGTAAAAATGCCTTATTAGGTATTTACCGTTTTATACATTAAGACCGCAATAAACAAACCCTACTAAGGCAGTCCAATAAAGCATTGCAGCACACTTACGAGTAAATCAACAAGATGAACGATCTAAACGCGATTGATGATGATGACTATTACAATATTACTGTATTGCAACTACATGTGTCTTACAAAATTGAGCCTGAAGATTGGCTGCGGATTGCTTAAGGTTCCAATCATAACAAATAGTATTTACAGTCGACCAAGCTAATAAGTACCTATACAGCCAGCTAACTTGCATTTACTTTTTTTTTTTAAGCTTTGCCTTACTAAGAATTTCTCCTGTATCGAAATTACACAGATACATTTAGAGACTGATGATCTGTTTTTTATGTTCTGTGCTGATGATTATAAACGATAAAAGGTTTGACATCAGTCGCTTAGTGCGAAACGCTTTATAAACACTAGTGTCAGGTATCTTTCTGAAGTTTTAATTTGATTCATTTTTGTTATTACATTTTTAATTCACCAGTAGCAGCAATGGAGCCTGGGCATTCATGCCCAGTTGATGGCAATAGGCTCACCGCGTGGGTGTACCATTAGGTACACTGCGGTACACACGGCTACACATCAAGCTATACAAAACCAGTATAATCTGATCGTTCATTGTGCGAAAAGATCTAGTAAAGTGAGGCCAAGATTAACTGGTTTTGTATAGCTTGATGTGTAGCCGTGTGTACACCTCTGCTTAACTATTGGGGATTAACTGTAATGTTAAATTTACTTATAAATGATTTACATATGACAAAGCGGTTTTTGCTCCCTCAAATTGTCTTCGGTGGTATTGTATTTACAATTATCAATTTATTCAAACAATATACAGATTACAGGTACCTACCAGTTTTTTTTTTTTTAGGTGGAGGGTAATCAATAATCATCAAATGACTCCGCCCGCTCTGGGCAGAGCGGTAGGGAGTAACAAACTTCTACAGACTTAAAATCGCCCATGTTCCTTCTTAGCCCTTTGTGTCGAGGCCGCGGTATCTCTTTGAACAACCCGCAGCCCGGACGGGGTTACCAGTTCCTTAACTAGGTAAGTAATTGATGAAAGATATGTCCTCCTCAGATAAGTCCAGGGACAAGTGGAGGGCAAGCGGTCACGCGGTAGGTCACCTACGCGTTGGACAGACCTTATCAAAGCGTCAACACAAACCTCCATAGTTCAGAACTTTCGAGACGCGGCAGACCGAAATAAATGGAGGAGCATCGCGAGGGCTGCTTTGGCCAAAGAAAATGCAGAGTCATCAACCACGACCACTCTGTCAAGAGTGAACGACTAAGGAGGAGGATGTCCTCCTCCCTCCTCCTCAAACCTCGAAAATAATAAGCCATAAATATAATCTGAACAGGATCATAGCCTATCCAGTGTTTTTGTATCCAGATTTCACCAGTACCTATTTATTTACTTACGCACTTATGTTTTACTAAAATAAACATTATAACAAGTATGTCATTAAAATGCATAGTAGACTTATGGCGCATGCGTAGCATTCACACTTCGCCGCAGTTCACGGTCAATGTCAATGTATTCCCAGAAAATAACTGTGCTACTGCACAATACATTCATTATGTTCAAGTTTACCTGTTCGAGGTTAAAGACTAATTTTCTCATTTGATTTTGAACTTTATCAAAAAAAAATTATGGTTCAGAGTAATTTGACAGTTGATACTGTAATATTTGACCCAAAAATTACTGGTAGAGATTACCGTGGGGTATTAAGTCCGCATAATTATGTCATCACGACCAGCGGTGGCCCAGTGGTGTCGGCCCCGACTTACGAACAGTAGGTCGTGGGTTCAAACCCAGGCAGGCGCATTACTTTGTGTAATTTATTTCATCACCGCTGCTCTCAAAACGATGAAGGAAAACATCGTGAGGAAACCGGCATGTCTTAGAACCAAAAAATTCGAAGACATGTGACATCCACCAATCCGCACTGGGCCCGCCGCGCGTGGTGGATTATAGCCCATCTCTCACCTAGAGAGGAGGCCTAAGTCCCTGCAGTGGGAACATTATAGGCTGATGATGAATTATGTCATGTAACTCACACTCTTGCACTTTTAGCTTAAATAAATGAATAAACATTGCACTCGATACATCCTGTCAACACGTTAATCAAATCATTTCGTACCAATGATTTTTCATAGTTTTCCTTCGGCTCATTAAGTTTCTTGTATCCGGCTATAAAGTTTTCCCCTGTAAGCTATCATTAGCACGTCATAAATAACGATAAGTGACAACTGTGGGCGTAGTACACACGGCTACACATCAAGCTATACAAAACCAGTATAATCTGATCGTTCATTGTGCGAAAAGATCTAGTAAAGTGAGGCCAAGATTAACTGGTTTTGTATAGCTTGATGTGTAGCCGTGTGTACAAACACACAGAGTACCTACTACTTATACATAATGTAAATGTGAACGATTTGCATATAATTATTATGATATTAACTTAGATTTAAGCGTTTATTCATGTATATACAATATACATACAGATTGGATTAGATTATTTAAATAAGGCTGATAATGAGCACGTTTCGTCCACCAAAACGCCAGGCCCTTCACGATGCCATGGAGAAGAAGAAGTGGCAAAACTTCACATCAAAACATCTGACAGCTGTATCATCATCATAATCAGCCTATAATGTTCCCACTACTGGATCACAGGACTCTCTAGAGAGGGAATGGACTATAATCCACCTCGCGGGCCCAGTGCGGGTTGGTAGATGTCTCATGTCTTTGAATTTTTGGTTCTAGGATATGCCGATTTATTTATCTGTCAGTTAGATAAGAAGACAAATACAAGAAATATAAGACAAAGGAAAAAGAAAGGATAAAAGGAAAAGAAAGGATATGGTAAGAAAGGGGGTGTCTCATGAAAGGTATAATAAAAGGAAGACATGCTGCGCCAACCCCAAATGAATTGGGATAAGGGCAAGAGAGAATGAGTAAGATAAGAAGACCTACAGTACTTGATGTAAACATGAAATAGATCTTTCAAATTCACGTTTCATTTTCGTAGCGCCTTCGTGCTAGGGCCTCCATCTAATTGTCCATCTCATCTTGTCATCTGAACCTCGTCCTCACTGTTGCTAAGGTCACCTCTCCATCAGTCTCTCGGCCAACTAACTCATCAATCGTGGTGTATTTTCCTTCATACGTCACGCACGATAATGCTGAGGCGATATTTAGGACTCATTTGTTTCTCTTATCAGTAAGGACAACTGCCTCCGTGGTCGAGTGGTTTAGGTGTTTGCCTTGTGACCCGGTGGTCGTGGGTTCGATTCCCACGGGAAGCATACTTTGTAAAGTTGTTTCCAGTTTGGTTAGGACATTGCAGGCTTGAATCACCTGATTGTCTGATAAAAAGATGGTTCCGTGCTTCGGAAGGCACGTATAAGCCGGTGGTCCCGGCCGCCAAATGGCGGTCATCAAACCATCTCAGAGGCCCTTGCGGCGGTTTAGAAACTCTGACACTAGGGTGTGTGGGGTCGTTAGACCTTACTGCCCACACGATAAGAAAAAGAAGAAGAAGTAAGGACAAGAAGGTTTATGGTGAACTGTAGTCGTAGATTTTGAATCAGTGGCTGCAAGTCATTATTGTTCTAGCTTAGGGTCCATTATATCAATTATTCTGTACCGGCTTTTATGCCGTCTGTGTCAATAGTACAAACGGCGTTACATCGAGCTTTACATTTCCAGTATAACTTGGTCTTTTTTTGTGAAGTGTGGGAAATAATCAAATGACTCCTCCCGCTTTGGGCGGAGTGGAAGGCCGACACATTGATCGACATTAAGAGTGTTATCGGTAAAAAATGTCAATTTTCATAAAATCGGGGTTTTTTAAAGTTAAATTACTAGAAACTGGCACGAAACCATTAAAAACCAATTTTAGTACCGCATTAAGCATATCTTTACATTGTATTTGTACGCGACTGGCCGACACAGCTCGGCGCTGCGTAATTTATTAGTAACTTTGAAATTTTATATTGTCGATAAAATAACTTTATGTAATTTTTTTTTTACTGATTTTTTTTTTGCATGAACTCCACTTACAAACAGTGTATTTTTTAAAAGTTACTTCAGCCTTAATTTTAAATAAAAATGATGTTTTATTTTGTAAAATTTAGGTTAAGAAAATATTTTTTTTTTAGGTACTTAGTGAATTAAAATTACTTTTTTATTTTATACAATAACAATTACGGTATCTTTCCTTTTTCCACGTATTTTTTCCAGGCTTCTACGACTCATTGTTGATTCATAATTTCATTCCGAAATTCAGTCTTCCCGTATAATCTCAGAAATATGAGTTCAAAATAAGCTTTCATTTTGATATTTAATAACGTTTTTCAATTTTTATTCTTTACAAATACAATGTAAAGATATGCTTAATGCGGTACTAAAATTAGTTTTTAATAATTTCGTGCCAACTTCCAGTAATTTAACTTTAAAAAACCCCGATTTTATGAAAATCGACACTTTTTACCGATAACACTCTTAAGGTGCTTTGTAAAGCTTGTTTCATCGTCGTGTGTACTTAGTTTAAAATAATTTGGAAAATGAAAATAAAGACATTAAAACATCCTAAGGTAAATCACAATAGTCAAACTCAATAAATATTTACAGACAATTTTTACATAAGCTGAGTTATTGTCTTTTTGTTGCAATTAGTCTTAACATATTACCCCCTAAAACTAATAAAGTGCAATAGAAAAATAAATCTCACCACATTATCTTTGAAGTTATTTTTCCTTCCTCAATATTATTATAATCTCACACATTGCATAACATCGTTGCAGCATTTGACATTACTCCATTAAGTACTTAGTGTCATAACTCCAGTGGCAATCAATCAAGAGCGAACAAGGCTAAGGATACCTCAGTCACCTTAGTGTCAGACGATAACCTATTAATGAATATGTTATGTCACACTGATAAGGGAGACTGTTTTGTGATAAATGTATGCTCAGCTCAAACTGAGTTCAATTTACAAAGATCTTACTGCGCCTGAATGACTTTGATAGTCGCTTGTTCTTGGTTAACATTGAGGAATTATTATGAAAACTCAAAAAAATAATATGACGGATTTAGTCCTGATTCTGGCATTATAAAAAACTCTTTGCCTTGTACCATATTATTTTGACAAGATGGAGTTATCAAGTTCCTGTCCATCCATTTGAGTTTTCTTGTTGCATATATTCTTGGGCGATACATCAAGCTATAATATCAACTTTACCCCGAACAGCAGTGGTGGCCCAGTGGTGGCGACTCCGACTTACGCACAGTGATTCGTGGATTCGAACCCACTCAGGCGCACTACTTTACTTAATTTATTTCATCACCGCTGCTCTCAAAACGTTGAAGAAAAACATCGTGAGGAAAGCATCATATCGTAGAACCAAAAAATTCGAAGACCATGTGACATCTACCAACCCGTATTAGGCCCGCGTGGTGAATCATAGCCCATCCCTCTCCTAGAGAGGACTTCTGAGTGCCTGCAGTTGGAACACTATTGGCTGATGATGATGATGAAGTGTGTCAAATTGTGATTGTTTCATTACCAATCTGCGTACGATCATTTATTTTCATCTTGTACCCATAGCTGTCTCGCCTTAGTCTGCACAAAGCCTAATAGCAGCAATAACATAAATCACAATACTAAGGCGATATTTATCAACGACAGGTAGGTAAACACGGTGTCTAATAAATGGTGGCTTATTGTACGAGACAAGATTGATATAATAAATGGTAGCTTATTGTACGAGACAAGATTGATATAACTGTTACAGCAGTTTGATTTGTTACTGTGAGTTGCCTTTAGAGGATATATGCAATGTTTATTAAGTATGGTGCGATTTAATCTGATTCACTTACAATATTACATTCTTGTAATATTTGTGTCAATCTAGGCTTACTTAAATGACTGTCATACTTGATCTATTTCTCATTGATTGGTGTATTCGTTCCCCAGAATTAATCCAGCATGTACAAGGAGGGGACGCGCTACAAAGAAAAAAAAAAAAAAAAGATATACACGGTTCTTCAGGAACTGGAGTATGACCAGATGTATGAATGTGGACGAGGCAAAAGGAGTAGGTATGTAAGGATCGTAGCAGATGGCGTTCTGTGGTTTCTGCCATGGGAAAATGACCTGAGTTTATGTATGTTACATATCAAACACGGCACGGTTGGCGCAATGGCTGAGCGATCGGACTGCTGCGCCGCGTGTCGCGGGTTCGATCCCCGCACGGAACAAGTATTTGTATGACCTACAGACAGATAGTTGTTCCGGGTCTGGGTATTTGTGTATGTGAGGTTATATGTTTGTCCCGTCGGGGCCGCGGATTATCGAAAGAGATTACGTGGCCTCAGCACAAGGGCAAAGAAGGAACATGGGTTCGGTTTTTAGTCAGTAAAAGTCTGACACTCCCCTTCGCTCTGCCCAAGAGCGGGGGGGTCATTTGATGATTTTCCAAACACCAAAAAAAAAAAAGTTTAAATGTTTGTGAACGCACCCACGATACAGGAGAAATTCCTAGTTGTTAGTTCCAGCAACGTTTTTTTTTTTAAAAGATATAAGAGATATCAAATGCGTAGGTATTGTCAATATAAGATACAAGAGTACTAACTGCAATAAACATTACATGTACAGTAAAGGAAATGTATCCTGCAAACCCACATTCGCTATCTGTGAATCACTTTTATTTCTTTATCAATTGTTTCAAGATAAATTAAATAAATATCACTTTTTCCGTACAAAAAGTCTTTAATGTACCTACGTTTCCTGTGACATTTTTTAGTTGTATCTTTGTACCTAAAGCGACTTCTATATGGTTGAGTATTGATTGTTACTTGTGTAATACACAACCAAGCATTCTGTAGGTGTGTGAAAAATCACGTTTCATGGTGAGGCTCAATTAAAATATTGTGGTGATTGATGGATGCATTTAATTTACATTAAAAACTTGTTTTTATAAAAAAAAACTTGTGTAAATGTTGGTACCCACCTAATTTTTTTTTTGGGTCTGTGAAATCATCAAATAACCCCTCCCGCTCTGGGCAGAGCGGAAGGGAGTGTCAGACTTCTACTGACTAAAAACCACCCATGTTCCTTCTTAGCCCTTGTGCTGAGGCCACGTAATCTCTTTCGATAATCCGCGGCCCCGACGGGATTCAGTTGTCACCCTAATATTGTATTTCAAAAGAATCTTCTAAATAGCCAAAATATAGTAGGTAACTATAGCAACGTAGGTATAATATCTACTTTAACCTCAATAATATTCTATAAGGAAATACTTATTCAAATATCATAGCATAATATTAAAAACATCCTCAAATTACTCATCAATGTGATAATGATGCCAAGTGCTTTGTGATTCAGACACCTAGTGCATTCTTCTCAACTAACCCCCTTATTAATAAAAAAAAGTTAAGCCTGCTTAAACTTACGCTTGGTTTATCTCGCATGCCGTCCCTTTCTTTTGAATATTTTTGAAGTGAGACGGCATGCGAGATAAACTAAGCGTAAGTTTAAGCAGGCTTAACTTTTTTTTATTAATAAGGCCGTTAGTGTTTGCACTGCATTTATTTGTATGCATTAGTTATAGTAGATATGAGTGTTTGTTGAGTATTTACTCTGAGTATATTTGTATCTCTCGATTCACTGCATATCACAAATATTTGTTGTATGAAAATCTGGATTAAGTAGAATACCTACTGACACATAACAATTAACATCACGATGCCAGATATCCCTAAGGCCTAAAACACACACAAGCGACGTAAGGCGCAGACACGGGGCAGACGCAGCGCAGGCGTGGCGCAGGCATGCGCCGCTTCAAAACGATTTCATACAAAATGTATGCAGGCGACGTTTTTGAATTATACTGAAGCGACGCGGCGCAGACACGCCGTTTCGTTGTCTGCGCCGCATCGCTCGCTACGAGCGACGCGGCGCAGACAACGAAACGGTGTGAGGTTTGCACCGGAGCGAGATTTCAACAACCGATCGAATTCACGTTTCTTGCCTGTTCCACGCCTCTTGTGATATAATTCAAATCGCGTCTGCGCCGTATCTGTCCCACGTCTGCGCTGCGTCTGCCCCGTGCCTTCGCCTTACGTCGCTTGTGTGTGTTTTAGGCCTTAAGGTTTAGACGAGGTATAACTAATAGTAAACCTACGTTTCGCTAGTTGTGTTTCATTCCCAATATAAAAGGACAAAGGCCTATTGTATTCAACCGTACAAATCTAAATCCGGGCAAAAATGCCTTCAAATATCCGTTGGATATTTTTGCGTGTTAAAAAATGATTTATTTATTTATAATCCTATCCAATCCTAACTAATATTATAAATGCGAAAGTAACTCTGTCTGTCTGTCTTTCTGTCTGTCTGTCTTTGCTTCACGCCTAAACTACTGAACCGATTTGTGTGAAATTTGGTACAGACATAGTTTGGAACTTGAGAAAGGACATAGGATAGTTTTTTTTTTTTCGCGAGATAAAACAAAAAATCTGCCGGAAGTCACTATTCCACGCGAACGAAGTCGCGGGCAAAAGCTAGTCATATATATTTTGGTCTAGGTGTCTAAAGTCTACCATAAACATCGACGTGTTTTTTTTCTTATACTAAGTTATAGCCAAAGCTAGGTTTAGCTTAAAACATCCGTATTTAATTCGAAGATTTATTTTATAGAAGTCAATAAACTATTATTAAATTGTTCAAAGGTTAACATATTAATTATAATTTATTTATTTATGTGTATATCAATGTAATAATACTTCCTTCTGACTTATCATCAAATTCTTGACGTGTAAGTTCAGTTTTAAGAATCAATTTTACGTGGAATTATTCAATAGCTAAAACGAGCAATTACTTAATCGATTCATCTTCTGTGTAGCCTTATTCCACCTTTATTCGGGTCGGCTTCCAGTCTAACCAGATACAGCAGAATGAGTACCAGAATAATATTATTACATGCTGCAACTGCCTATCTGACCTCCACAACCCAGTTGGTACTGGGAAATACTGTTATAGCACTCGGCACGTAAGTTGAAACAAAATGGCGGATGAGCATAGGTAAAATGACAAAAATAGAGCGACATTCGAACGAAAATGTGCAACTGAGCATATAATTCAACTTACGGGATGCAATCTGTAATACATTATGTATGTATTTATGTATCTATTATTTAGGATATGTATGTATCTATTTTAGTTTAATATTGTATAAGTTGGTATTTACTATTTGCACCAACAACAGCCCCATTTTATATCGTAATAAATCACTGTCCATCCTAAGGTTGCCTGGAAGAGATCGCGGAAAGCGATAAGGCCGCCCATTATGTTTTGTAGTGTATATTATGTTTTCTTTTGTTATGTATTTTTGTGGTGTACAATAAAGTATATATAAATAAATAAATTATCGGGTCTCAGTCGACTTATTTTCATGATTGTAGCTTCGCGAACGACCGCCATTTTGTTTCAACTTACGTGCCGAGTGCTACACTGAATAATATTCCTTGCCACCGCTTGGTAAGACTGGTTGTCAGACTTTCGAGCCACTGACTACCTATAACGACTGAAAAACTTAAAGAACTACAAATAACAACCGGGGTCAATAAATTGCCTAAATGTCATAGGTAAGTTGTGTAGCCCCATACAAATATAACTAGCAAGATTATCATAAAATAATAACAAAAAATCGTTTTGGAATTGGTAAACTATTCTAGATTGAGATTCTACAAATTAATAAACCTGTTAATCAGATTTTAAGTGGCTGCCCGAATTTTACCTATTAATCGATATTAATAGGTAAAATTTGGGTTAAATTGTAATTCCATCTACATAGTTTAATATCATAAAAGAGATAAAAATTATGTATGATCCATCAAACGGTTTCACTACTTCACACCGACCTATCTACGATTTAAGCCCTTGTGTTCGGGGGGGGGAGGGGGAAATCATCAAATGACTCCTCCCGCTCTGGACAAAGCGGTAGGTAGTGTCAGACTTCTACTGACTAAAAATCACCAATGTTCCTTCTTAGCCCTTTGTGTCGAGGCCGCGGTATCACTTTCGAACAACCCGCAGCCCCGACGACGCGACGGGACGATTTATAATCTTATTTCTACAGTCTTAAATCTCCAATCGGTTTCACAAGAGACCGCACATTGCATAGTCTAGTCATTACTGAAGGCCTATAACAATAGGGCACGCCACGATAGTGGCGGTAAGTCCCCTCTTTGAGGAGTGGCTGGAGAGGCGCCACGGCGCCCTCACCTATCGTCTGACGCAGGTACTCACCGGACACGGGTGTTTCGGGAGGTACCTGTACCGAATCAGGCGGGAGGAAACGCCCGGATGCTTCCACTGCGAGGATCGACCGGAGGACACGGTGGAGCACACTGTGGAGATGTGCCCTGCTTGGGCAGAGCCCCGCCGTGTTCTCGTAGTGGCGATCGGCGGCGGCGACCTCTCGCGTCCGGCCCTGGTGCAAGCCATGGTCCGGGGCGAAGAGGAATGGGACGCCGTCGCTTCTTTCTGCAAAGCAGTGATGCTAGCGAAGAAGGTGGCGGAACGAGACAGGGAGAGAACCTCTCAACGTCCCAGCCGCCGCGGAAGGCGCTCCGGGAGTCGGGGGTCACGCGATGACCTCCGGCCACCGTAGACGCGGGCCTGTGGACGGTGAGTATATAACGGGCTAGCTCGCCGTCCAGCCGTCGTCATGACGGCAACAGACCGTGTCGGCGGCGCGTACGTGTTCCACGCGCGTCTCAAAGAGATGTCAGCAATATGGAAGGGGCCCGCAAGGGCCGACTCCCGTCGGGGCTGTGGAGTATCGAAAGGATAGCGTTATCCTTTCGCGTCTCCGACACAAGGGCGAAGACGGAACATGGGTTTGGTTTTTAGTCAGTAGAAGTCTGACACTCCCCTTCGCTCTGTCCAAGAGGGGGGGGGGGGGGGGGTTATTCGATGATTTTCCAAACACCAAAAAAAAAGGCCTATAACAATAGTGCATTAAAACCTAATAAATACTTTATGGCATTAACCTCTAGCAATTAACCTAAAGTTTACAGACACAAACCACCTGTTTACGACCTTATTGTCTACCAGTAACAAAAAATATCAAACAATTAGATGCATCACCGTAATTTGTACATTAATTACAAAGGTTGAATATAATCAACTTGTGTTCAATTAGTGTTTAGCAGTACACAAAAAATCGATGTAGAGTTGGTGTAAAAAGTCTTGTAAACAAAATAACAACAAATGTAGAAGTTTTTTTTGGTGTGTTGGTCTGTCTCATCTCAATGGACGTAAAGGACAATAGATAGGGCTATGCTCGAAGTTTTCTTACGTGATAGATATTAAGATCTCGCGTCCAGCGGATATCGTACATCATTTTTGACATCGTAGATCGTACCGTAGAAATCTTCGTAGTATAGTCGACCAAGAAATTGGTTTACCACTCTAAGGTTGAATATCATTTGCACGTACAAAACATCAAGTGCTATTTTCACGTCAGAATCTGTCAATCTGTCATCCTTAGCGAATAATTATGTTACTGGGAGATGTCATCAAAAGTGGTAAACCAATTTCTTGGTCGACTATACAATCTATCGCTGTGCTTTTTTTATTCGTATAGTTTTACTAGAGGTGCTACAATATAAATATAAAATATAAATATACATTGCAAATGTTTACAATCAATTAAATGCATGTTACACCACAATACCGGGAAGGTCTTATCAACGATACCGTTCATTGGAAACTTGGTCTATCACAGGAATGATGTATCCTAAGAGTCAGTGTCCCACTTACATTGATACGCACTTGACCTGCTACCCTATAAAACTGCAAACTTCTAAGATATCGTATTTAGTAAATGGATTAATTAACTCATTTACATCCTGTTGTCAATAACAAACCAAGATCGCAAAATTCTTGCAGATTTAATAAATGAATTTTGAACTTTTTGATTCTTGGTCAGGGGGCACATGTCACTTTTTCAAACTGGCTCTTTTATAATTTGTTATAGTCCTTACCCACAGAATCGTTCGCGTTAAAATATATCTGGTTAATTTGTTTTAGTCCGTGTAACCTTCAGATTTACCAGAACTAGTATACGGCCCTTTATCTAAAGAGTTCCAATGCCATATTACACGCCGCTATCGGAAAAAGACGATATGCCCCAGTTTCTTCTAATAGAAATATTATTATATTGACCAAAATATGTCTTATCTCAAAGTCAACTTCTTGTGAAATGCATAAAACAAAATATTATTTTTTCCATTTTTTTATCATCGTCTGACCTTTCCCAAACTTGTTGGAGTCGATTTCCAGTGTCTGAAGACCCGTGTATTTTACAAGAAGCGCCTGCCTATCTGACCTCCACAAGCCAATTTATATGTTTTGATATTTATACCTATGGAAGAAAAAAATATGATGAGCGAGCCACTTGGGACCAAAGAGAATTAAAACTTTTTTTTTAATGATCTTCAAAAAAATTGTCAAGGCTATATTGAATAATCTTAAGCTCTAGCAAAAGCTAAAACGCGCTGTCAGCCTCTCATCCCGTGCGATCTATGGTAAGTATAATGAAAGAAAGTTACGCGATTATTAGCACCAGTTTTTAAAAGTTCATTGACAAGAACACGTGAATAAATACATCATCATCAGCCTATACCTAATGTTACCACTGCAGGGACTCAGGCCTCTTCTCTAGGAGACATAATGGGCTACAATCCACCACGCGTGCCCAGTGCAGATTGATAGATGTCACATGTCTTGGAATTCTAAGACATGACGGTTTCCTCACGATGTTTCCCTTTACCGTTTTGAGAGCAGCGGTGATAAAATAAATTACACAAAGTAATTCGCCTGCCTGGGTTCGGACCAATTCGGACCCACGACTTTCTCTTCGTGAGTCGGGGCCGCCACCATCACTGGGCAATATATAAATAGTGCGAATTTCGTGGGTTCAAAACCCACGAAATTAATTTGGCAAATTTTTGATAGTACGATTTACTTTTTATTAGGTACTTTACCTCAGGCGGTGAAAGGAAGTCGCGATTAGATTAGGTTTCCCTGCAAAATATTTAAGAGATAGGAAAAAAATTGCGGAGTAATCTCACGTGTGAACTCTTATCGGTTAATAAGCACATTGTTTTCGGAATTATTCATCACGTTTCAAAACCAAACATATTTATTCATTTAAAAGAGGATTTAAGAGTTTATTTACCGAAATTAAGAATGATGAAAAAAGTCACCATGGGAGAATCAGTTTACCTATCCAAAAGTTTACTTATTTTTCGTTCCATTGCTATTTCTGACAATCTGGCTAAAGGCAGATGCGTTTCAAAAATTCACGTACTTACACCCACACTTTTAAAATGATGCTACATTATGTACACTTTCTTCCTTGCGCTCCACCAGAGCGGGAGGAGTCATTTGATGATTTACCACCTAACCACCCTCCAAAAACAAAAAAGGATCAACTGGTCGTTCGTTCTTTATATTGATATTTTGAAATAATGATGCGCTGTGTGTAATTGCGCGGTTAGACGCGGATACAACAAACGCCAAGTTTTATTATAACTTTTTTTTTATTTAGCTATTTCTAGCATACCAATCAGCGGGATTAATACTTTTTATTAATGCCAAATCAAGTTTCAATTTGCAGTAAATTAAAATATCACACCAGAAATAAAATAAAATGAAATCATCTATACCTACTATATTATTTAATATTACATATTTGAAAAGTTTGTATGTTTGGTTCCTTCAACGCGCTAATGACTAATCTGATGAACTGGTTAGAGTTAAAAATCGTTTAGCATTATCCATTTATCAAGAAATGCTAAGCTACGGCCAATAGTGAAGTATCAATGAAAAATGCTATATAAATGGGGAAAATTTATTCCTTTTGAGAGTCTCCTTTCCGTGCGCTGCGTTAATGACTGAGTTAGTACAACAATAATGTACATACATATCACAAAATTGTTTCTTGTCTATATTTTAATTAAAAAATACTATTTTTTTAAATAATAAATCAATTAATAATTCTTGAGTCTCATAGTGCAAAAGAAATGAACAGGTTATAATAAAACTTTGACATGAAGTCTAAAAATAATCCAGACGCGGATGTCGACTAGTATCTTTCCTTTTTTAATTTAGTTAATTTACAAATCGTTTTCAAACGATTCAGTAAGTTTTAACGTGTAAAAATTTAAACGTTTTAACAGCATTCCGAATGATCGAATCATTCGGCAACCAATTATTCAACTAAAAGGGAAAAAACGTGACCGCATCTAAGATCGGTACTACCTAAGCAATTTGTACATTATTATTGTAATTGAATCTATTAGTTTACAATAAAATGATAAAAACCAATTAGATAAATAAAATTAATGAGCAAATTACCCACAAAGTATGAAATTCATAATAAGATAAGTAATTATTTTTGTTTCCTTAATAACATTAGTTTGAATTGCGGATTTATCTTTGATTTATTTTCCGTGGTAATCTTTAATTGTAAACTTGTATACGAGTACCTAATTCCTTTAATTTTCGGAATTACACCTACCACTGTTTGTATTATTACAGCTCTCAACTCTCAACATCGAGTTATGACCCCTAGATAACTGACTTTTTTTTGCTAATACCTCTAGTACCAAAAGTACCATTTCAATTTTAAGGTCGTCTTTTCCTGCCACCCTATATAGGTAATTAGGTCAATTTTGAGAATATTTTAATAACAGGCAACAATGGCTGCTTCGACTATTTTCACGACACGGCTCTAACATAGTTTATGCAAGAATTAGAATTTCAATGCCAACAAATTGCGTGAACCTACATCGTTTTACATACAACGATAATTATGACTGCCAGAGCCAAAATTCTCGGGAAAACTTTAAGTAAAATCTACAGCCAGCCCACAAGTTTTAAATTTTCCAACGTTTTTTGCAATTTTCATTGGAAGGTCACCCTTTCCTGCTCCCCCTGGCGCTTCCACCTTAAGCTTCGTAATTAGCCTACATCGTTCCTACCATGGAGACAGTGGCCTTTGACTGGAACTGGTCCGATTATAGAACATGCGCCCCCAATACGTCAAAGTGGAAACCCTTAATATGTCGTCGATTTTTAGGTTTTACTTAATAGTCGGTTTTCTCCGTCGTTTCCACCGCCAGAGCAAAAGTTCTCATCAATATTCGAGAAAAAATTGAATAGGTACTATGAAACTCTCACAGTACGGCGCCACATGAAGCAATACATTTACAGTATAACATGGCTTCGCTTTATATAGATTTCCCTTGTAATTAATGTGAGATCCACATAAACTCGTGCCACGACGTGACGTCGTGCGTGTACATGTTTGGGTACTTAGGCGGCATAATCATTAGCGTCGTATCTCCAAATTATCATTTCAAGTTCACAAGATCTAATTTAGAAATCAATGCTGGGTTCACTTACAGGGTTATCTAAACACTGCGCCATAAGGTCACTGTGATATATCACGTGCGATTGATAACAATTATTTTGAAAATTAAGATATTTTTGTGCTAAATTAGGTCAGTTGATTGAACACGCGACAAAGAAAAAGGATTTTTCGTGTTTCTTATTCGAGCGTTGGCAGTTGCACTGTTTTTGAATTTAAAGACACATTTATATGCGGGCGTTTAATGTAGCAAGTCTTGCAAAACGTTCATTAATATTGGTCAAAGAGTAGTATGTCGCTACAACATTCATTATTGTGGGCTTTACAGGGATTTTTGCTCAGCCACTACATTTCAGAAAAAAACAAAGGCCCCTTCACTTCAGACAAACCGTTTAATAACAACCTGAACATTATTATTGAATATTCGCACAGTACGGTTTAATTAAAAGATAATCATTTTTACAATTTTAATGTTTCATTTTTAAGAGAAATGATTTTAATCTTCAATTCATCGTAATCAATATATTTTAATTAATAGAAAAACCCGTCCGGACTTACGTATCTTCGGGTTATCTTATTTCGATAATAATCATGCTAGATTATAAAATAACAAATTGTTCATACCTTATTTTGCTGATATTTATTTTTATCGGTCAGCTGTGCATGAAATGAAAAGTATTTCTAGTAATTTTTCCGGTGCTAAGCTTTGATAGATTTCATCTAATTTGATTGAGTAACTTAGTCGTGAAAAGTAACCTACCAAGTGGTAACTTAAATATGTTTACTTTACTATCGTATTTCATAATAAATTTACTTTACTAGTACTACAATAATAAAAGTTTATTTTATTGCAAATTATTTATGAGTCTCATAATCACCAATAACCATTTCTATGCTTGCGAATTGATCATAATTAATGTCGCGACATTTGAAGTTTTTAGTGAGTTTTTGATTTGTAAAAGCCTGTTTATAACGCTTGAAGATTATCTTTTAATATAACCCTCTTTACAACATTAAGGGCCGGTTTCACCGGTTACGGATAAAGTCCCGGATAGCCTATCAGGAACTTATCTGCCAGATAAACTACAATTTTTGATAGCATTATCTGTCAGATAACTATCTGACACTTTATCCGTAACCGGTGAAACCGGCCCTTAATTAAAAAGTAATCTCCTCACATTTTAATATTCGTAGAAAAGACTTATTTCATAATTTCAAAAATTTGAAAATACAAAGTCATCCAACTTGGGTTTATTTTAAGGTAGAATTTAGATTAATCGAATTTATGTTATTGTTTATTTATATGATATACGTTCATTTTATTAGCCTATAAAACCGCCGATCTGATTTCACAAGTTCGGTGCTATTTCAAGTTTCTCAACTCTATGCTGACCTATCTCAACAAAACTACCATTGTGAAACAAGTCTAATCATGATGTTCCACACATTCACAAGAAATGCTTTGCTACATCTTGTATTATGCGCACAGCCAAGGAGTGGAATTCCTTGCCGTTTCGGTGGAAGTGGAATTCCCAAGTTCATATCAACCCAATATATTTAAGTCACGAGTTCTTCCGGGGTAGCTCTTTCCATCGTAGCCCTAATCCCTGTTCTCAGGACAAAATTGAAGAGATTTTTTATCTGTGCTATAAGAAGTTGGTTCGTACCAAATTTGAAAATTCTGAGTTCACGGGAAGTACCCTGTAGGTTTTGATTTCCTTGCGAGAGTATGTTTTTATTGCGTTGACTTAGAAGTTTGTTTTTTTCACAGCTTTACGGGACAATAGACCTGAAATAAATATATTTGATATAAATTTCAGCTTGGTACCTTCTCGAGTTCCTGAGAATAAAGGTCTTGACAGACAGACAGACAGACGGGCGGACGGACAAGAAAGTGATCCTATAAGGGTCCCTTTTTTTTCCATCGAGGCACGGAACCCTAAAAACACCGATATATACAACGACCCAGAGTTATCTCCAATCTACCCATCTCGTTTCTTCAGTCGAATGTGTAAAAACACCTTCGTACACCATGTCCTGGACTTTCAAAACCATAACCTTCTTACTTTTTCGCTCTGACACCTTACCGTTATAAAGACATGACATTGAATAAGGTACATACCTCTATTATCGACTGTACTGTAAATAATAACAATGGTTGTCAACCGTTATTTAGAACTGTCATTTATTTTGTGAAAAAAATAAACGTTTACACTACGAACTGTTACAATGGAAAACGGTATTAAATTCGAGATTGCTTGTTTTTTGCAGATCTAAGAAACTTGATCATTTCAGCCTGTAAAACTTGGTTAAATTCTTGGTTTATTACGATCATGAATTCATGATCATGACTTGAGCAGTTTTTATCTAGTAACAAGATTCATACACATACACAATAAACGAGACAGTTTATTTGTAGGTACACCAAGCTCAATGCTAGCATACTGGCATTCATTTTTTAAAAATACTGTGACTTAGAAGTAATCTTATAATTTAATACATACCTTTTGGTAAGCGACTTTGCACCGTATATGTCAAATTTCGAAACTCCAAATCCATCTTGGATCAGCTGAAACAATACAAAAATCTTTATTAAAGTCGATTTATATAATCACAGAAAGTAAACCAACCAGAAAGTAAACCATTAGCCAAAAATAAAACCGACTTCAAAAACACAAAAAGAGTGAAAAATAACTTTAGCTACTGTAGTCGGTAGCTAAATCCATAAATGATAACTAATATATAGAACGCTACCTTAATGCTAACATGTCGCAAAAAAAAAAACTGCGGTGTGGATGTACCTTTAAGGCGAGGTTGCACTACTTTGTTTTTATGTACGCACGACCTCACCCCCCGCCCTGCCGCGCGAGCGATATAATGCCTAAATTTTGACTGTTTTTTCTCTCTTGGAGAAAAATGATAAAGAAATTATACATTATGTGACCCGGGATAATACACATTTTTTACGACCTTTATTATGATAAGTTTCATTTTTCAAAGCCTAATATAACTCAAGTAAAACGATTATTTAGCCATCATTTGGACATGTCTTTGCGATTTAATTGGATGCAGTGAAGTGTAAGTAATCGTGTATCGCACGCCCGACATATCATGAATTCATGATCGAAGAGTCAACTATGTAATACATTTTTTTTTCAAAATTTAAATCCGTTCCATGTACGAGTAAAACGCTATTGTTGACGACGGGTAACCCCGCCTTAAGTTTTAAACGTCATTTTTAAGAAGCAAAGACATCAACGAGAAATATACGATGATTCTTATTCTTCCTCCTTATTCAATAATTTTTGCATTTACTTTAGATAATTAAACGGCTATATACATACAGTATTAATCGAAGAGCGTAATCATAATACAAAAATAAATAAACGATGAAGTATTCATTATCAATGTTTTACGGTCAATTACGTATTAAAATGTCAATAATAATCATTTTCTTTTTTTTTACATCCGTGTCAGAAGAGTTCAGTGTCGTTCATTGCATTGTAATTATTATCATAACATGTATTTTAAAGCCATTAACATTCGACAATGTGATAAAGAAAGATCTTTCCTGAATAAACTGTAGTGGTACAGTCACAAACATTATTATACCTACACTTGGCAATATACTTACTATGTAAATACTTCATGATAATATACACAATATACATCACGCCTTAATTCCCCGAAGGGTTTAGGCAGAAAACTACCTAATAGCACATCCACATTTTGCCAGTTATGTTCAAGTCCTATGTAATAGGGGGCGAGCCTATTGCCATCAACCGGGCATAAATACAGACTCCTTGGATGTTACTTAGAAAACCCAAGGGAAAAATCCAATAACAATTTGCCCGATCTAGGAATCTCAACGTGGGTTCCAAAATATTAGTTTTGTTAAGTAACATAAAAATGTTATAAAAGGGCGGCATAATCGCATGTGCGACAAAGCCCTTTTTCTTGAAATTAAAAACCAACATAAAAATGAAGTTAATATTAGTAGACAGAGATTGCTTTTAACGTTGCAAAGTGGATACATATTCGTGCTGCTGACTGTACGACGTCATTGAAGAGTTTTTATGAGGTTTTATTAACATGTTTTCAGCCAAATAAGTACATGGATATGGAGCCATTATTCATCTTCACTGACATATTAAATATCGGCTTTTCCCGTGATGTGTGAAGTAAAAACAGTAGGTAAATAATTAAATAGCATGATGTTCAAATTTTCATGGAACATTTGGAGCGAATTGTCATGGAATAATTCGGTGATTGTCAGATCAAATCTGTGCATTGATTCAAGAAATCGACTATGCACTCATATGCTAGAACTAGTCTTCTTCTGCTTCACCTTTTCCCTTTTTATTTTGGGTAAGACTGGTTGTTAGACTTTTGGGCCACTGACTAGCTGTAACTGTAACGACAGTCATAGATGCACAAATTTCACCCGGGGAAACTCAGAAAGTAAAGGGCGGTCACCCATCCACGGATAACCTAATTTAGCGAGGCTTTACCTGAAGATAACCCGATTAGTCACATGGAGATTCCGTCTGACGGCCTGGCCACGGGCGCGATTTTTCGCTATGGCGAATGTTCCGTGGCCAACGCGATAAAGATGACGCACATTTAGATAGGTGAGCAACCGCAACGCAAAAAAAAACTTTTCCTCCTCGCAAGAAGCACTTTCGATAATTTTGTGTATTTAACCTATCGTAGAGTAGGTGGGACGGACCGCAATTCATATAAACAACACATGTTATCCACGAAGCGATAAGCAAAAGCGCAACTACAGTTCGCCCACATTTTGCCTGTTACCTATGTGTGAGACCCATTATAACGGGGGCGAGGCTATTGTCATCGAAATAAGATGCTTTGTGGATCAATGCGACTATAATGTGCATAATATAACATCAAGCCTGAAACCCCCGAAGGGTTAGGCAGAGGTGTCCATAATAGAACGCTAAGATTTACCAGTTATGTTTATGGGGCATGCCTATTGCAACCAAACGGCCTCAAATACTTACGGATGAAAAATCACACTGGGATTACATTTTATAATAAACTGCCATCTTCTTTTCCAGACTTGAATTTAATGCTTTTAAAGCCAAAGTTAAATCTAATCTTTGTTTAAAAGCTTACTATTCTATTAACGACACTTAGATGATAAGATTAGTTGGTTGCTTTGCTGAGATGCTCCAAAATTAGTTTACTGTTATGATATGTATTTATTATTTTATTTTTACATTGTTTATTGTATACTTTTGTTTATTACTGATTGTGTCTGTAGTAAATCTTAAATTTAACTGACAACTTGCTATTGTATCGAGTCTGGTTCTTCTAACCAACCTTTATAACAGACAGATGTGTGCTGTGGGGAGTTTGTTCCGCCACTTCTTCTTTCCAGCTAAACACTAGGAAGTGTCGATGGGTGGGCGTTTTGGGGAACTGTCTTATAAAAATGTAAATAGTAAAGTAAAGTAACTTTGACGTTCGAAAAGTGCTGATTCTCAGCCTAGTTTGAATAAATAACTTTTGATTTTTGACTAATATTTTGCCCGATCGGACCCAGGACCTCATGCTTTGCACAGCAGTTGCTTTAGCAACCACTAGGCAGCTGTAATGTGTGTCTGTCTGTGTGGCTGTCTATTGTCACTGTTCTCAAAACCAAGTGAAAGTATAGAAGCAGCTAACACACTTTCTTATGAACAATAGAAAAACGCAAATATTTCTTTGAACCGAAAGTTTTGGGATGGGAGGCCTCACAGTATTTTTAGGACTTGTCAAGTATGCTGTTTACCTATACACTTATCATCTTTAATTAATCACTTTAATCGAGTTGTATTTATAGACCGAGCATCTTAAACGTTACTTAACACGTGCTTAGGTTTCGATAATTATATTCCCGTTTGTATCTCGCATTTGTAATTTGGCTGCAGTGCGAGATAAGAGTACATGCTAATTAAAGTTTATGAATCTCAACCTTAGGTTGTTGTTAATAATTAATTTATGTTCGCCTATCTGGGCAAAATGTACTGAATTTTTATTATTAAATTGTTTTTTTTTTTTTTTTTTGTTTTTTTTACAATTTCAGGTTTTTTCTCAAAGTAAAAGTGGTTTGTTTTCATGAGTACAGTCAGTACAATCACTAGTCACCCTAACCCTATATATGTATACAAAAACCCTGTTTCATTCAGGTAACCTTCAATTATCATATTGAAACATAAGTAAAAAAAACCAACCAGGATTTCGCTTTATTCACGAAGCAATCGTCTAATTATTTTCAACCTTTGATTTGACTTGTGTGTCTGTTATGTACTTTTTCTAAATAAATTAAAAAAACACTGAACATCGTTTATTTAATAAATATGAAACTCAAGCTCATAATTAAACCGTGAGCACAAATAATTCAAGATTTGCAACTAAAAGATTAAAATCTGCGTATGTTATATTCTGAAAACAATAGATAATGTAATGTGCTACCAAGACACCATTATCATTATTTCTTTAATATATTTAGCGGTTCTTAGGTTCTTAAATACATTTTGTTTAATTTTATAGAAAAAATGTAGGCACAAAATGTCATCGCTCCAGCAATAGTTGAGTTCAGCAACTCAAAAACCTCTTTAGGAAAACAAAGAACAGCGTCGGTTAGCCAATATAGTGCAATACAAGTACTTAAAACCGACCCACTTGGCACTCTCCAGTGTGTTTTTATAGCCAGTTCAGTCATAAAAAGATACGAACGCACATACAAGTACCACTCGACCGCAGGCCTAAATGAATCGACAGATCGAGATGCGGAAAACCAGATATGTGTCAGCAAAAAAGGCAAATGATAAAGAACTAGTTGTGTTGAGGTAGGTTATTTATGAGAGCAAACTGTAGATAATTTAATATCGTTTTTAATTCTTTCGTAACTTTTAAATGTATTTATTGATAAACGACCTCTCACCACACGGTGGCGGTATAGCGCTTGCCCTATACTGCGTAGTGTTAGTATTACGACGCGTAGCGCTAGTACTACGAGGCGTAGTGCTAGTATTACGAGGTCTTGTGCTAGTATTACGAGGCGTAGCGCTAGTATTACGAGGCGTAGCGCCACTAGCGCCAGTATTACGAGGCGTAGCTCTCTAGTATTACGAGGCGTAGCGCCACTAGCGCCAGTACTACGCAGAGTAGCACCGTTGCGTGTCGACGTGAACGCCGCGTTGATGCCTCTGCAATTAGTCTTCGCTTCAAAATTACTATGTTCGATTAGACTACCTATGGTGAATGTAATGTATTGGTCCAGACTTGGTTTATCACAGTAAGGAAAAGAAATCAACCACTCTGGCATAGTCAGTACCTAGTGTGATTAATTAAACATTAAGAATATTGGAATCGAATTGCAATCATTTTACACCTGCACTGCCTGCGGGGCGGGCATTCGTGCAAATGAAAATGGTTTATAACTTGGAATATGTTAACTAAGAAAGTTCCGTAGCCTTTCAGCAAGGATTGCAAAGAATCTGGTAAAATCTAATTTGTCAATCAGTCAACTGGACCTATCACAATTTACGGAGCTAGACCCATGTCCGTCCAGCACTACTTATCGACTATATTAAGAATGGTGTATTTTGTACATTCATGTTTTAATGCTTATTGTTACAAAGTACTTAGCTTACACACAATTATACTTTTAGTAATAATAGCGGAATCACACCGATAACATGACCCATTAGTGTAGTCGTTCATAAATCCAAACTAATATTATAAATGCGAAAGTAACTCTGTCTGTCTGTCTGTCTTTGCTTCACGCCTCTACTGAACCGATTTGTGTGAAATTTGGTACAGACATAGTTTGGAACTTGAGAAAGGACATAGGATACATGGAGGAGACATGGAGTTTCTTGCCCGTTCTTCTTCATGAGATCTACGCTAGGGAACTGGCAACTACAGTACTTTCACAAGTTATTATGCCTTGTGATTGTGACTGTAGCTTAGGAGTGCAATGCGTCGTTTCGGGAGTTGCTGCGTTGGGCTGCGCGGCGCCGGATGTTACCGGCGGCGAGTGCTGTGGGTGCGGGGGCGTGCGGCGGCGCGTGCCGTGGCGGCGGGTGCGCGGGACTCCGGGTCGCGGGGTGGCGGTTGCGCGCTGGTGGCGTGCATTCGTTGTTCCGTGATTCGGGGTCTTGTGCATTCGTTGTTGCGGTGTGCGTCGCTGCGTGCTTTCGTGCTCGCAGGGTTCGTTGTTGCGGGCATTCGGTGGCGTGTGGTTCGGCGTGGTGGCTTTCGGAATGACGTATTGCACTCATAGTTTCGTTCTTCTTCCGTCCTTCTGACATTCAAAAGTGCCTGTAATGGCTTAATTGAAATAAAAGATTTGACTTTGACTTTGATAGTTTTTTTTTTTCGCGAGATAAAAAAAAATCTGCCGGAAGTCACTATTCCACGCGAACGAAGTCGCGGGCAAAAGCTAGTATTAAATAAAATCACCCATTATATTATAGACTAGCTGACCCGCGCAACTTCGTCTGCGTCACATAAATATAGCTATAACCTTTCTCGATATATCGACTATCCGACATAAGCTAAATCGTAACAAACAAAAAATCTTATCTTTCCTCTTTATTACAATAGTTTAGATTAGATGTTTAGATGGTTTAGATTAGCTTAGATTATATTAAAGTGTGAATTACTATAAAATCTATCTCTTACTGTTAAATATACTATAACACTCTGTACTTGTAAACATTATGATGCAGTAAATATTTTGAATTTGAATTTCCCGGAGGCCAGCCAGAATCCCCCGTACCTACATTGCGACGCAACCCGCGTAATTATTTTTCCGCGCGGGTATTTTTACATTGCGATATCTTCTAAGATATTTGTTTAAACTGTATAGAGTAAAGAGCACAAATATTCTATATTAAATTTCCGTTCTAACGAACACATTTATTTAGATATAGATTAATACCATATGGGTTAAATAAGCTTCGCAAAAAATAATTCTTTTTAACCTAACATTTTAATAGTAAAAAATGGTTACAGTGAGTCAATCTTAAAAGATAGACAGATGCTGTCGCGGACTTTTTTTTAGAACTTTTAAAGACGAATAATTACTTCATACATGATATTCTCTTAACTTAAACCGTTTTCGCAGCGCACGCAACGGAAGCTCTCAGAAAGGAATTTTCTTTTCCCGTTTTTGCAACATTTCTCATTTATGCTCCGCTCCTATTGGTAGTAGCGTGATGTTATATAGCCTATAACCTTCCTCGATAAATGAACTATCCAACACAAAAAGAATTTTTCAAATCCAACCAGTAGTTCCAGAGTTTATCGCGTTCAAACAAACAAACAAACAAACAAACAAACAAACTCTTCAGCTTTATAATATTAGTATAGATAATAATTTCTTATATTTACGATACTCAGAACTATCTTGTAAGTTTATGGCAACAATATGTACCAGTACTAGAACTTTATTATTTACCTTTCTTTTTATTTTGCACCGTTATTTAAGGAATTACAGTGCAAATCATGAAAATTGTAAACCAGTAGGTACCTAAAAGTATTAAAATTATCCTAATAGTTAATTGTTAAAAATATTCTGCGCTACAGTTGCAAATTAACGAATGAGTTTACCAGTACAATTAATATACAATCGTGGCTCAAAAAGTTCTAAATCCGGTTAATTTTTCAAAAAGAAAAGGTCTTTGATCTTTATATCTCTTTTTTTATGTATAGGCCATTCGTTTTCGATTTTTCAATGTCGTCTGAGCGTATTCTGCAACTTATACTGTAATTTTTTTCTTTTCAAATTTTTTCAAAAGTATTATCTTTTATTTTAATCTTGACTAATATTTAATCCTGTTTCTTTTGATTTTTTAAACAAAAGGTAGCATTTAAAGTACCTTCAGGTACTCAGCTCTAGGTACAGTCGACGTCAATAGAGTTGGCGTTTTGTCATTCACAGAAGAGTGCCTACCATTAATTTATTTTTAATTTTGTGATTATATTTTGTGATTTTTAATTTTATTATTATATAAGTATACGTTATATTGCAGTTCGCTAACTTGCTCCTAAAAAATATTTTGCACCTACATGCTTTCTAAAAAAACTTCCATTCGGTCGGTGATTGTATTTTACATAAATGATTATGTGATCGCAACTGCAAATATTTAATTCTACAGCCACTTTGACTGGGAGAAGATTGACTGCTTGATTTTCTGGCAATGTACCTATAAACCTCCCCAAAAATATGTTTTTCGTGAATTCAATTCGTGTATTATTTTTGGAATAAATTATAAACTGATATTTTGAAATGACAAATATACACCTCTATAAATACCGGACTCTCATATGAAGACAAATATTTATATTAGTTGTAATATAACTTATAACGTAATATAACTTGTTTCAGTCTGTATACTTGTACCAGCGGCTAACTTTTATCTGATGATAGGTAGCTGATCATACGTACGTACTCGTCACGTAGAGTAAGGCTACTTTTATTTCTGAAAATTACAACCCTTGTACCGATTCAAATAGGGAAGCAATATTTTGTTATAATTTCACACGTACAATAGTCGCAAGCAATAGCTAGTGGTATATAAAGAATACATGCAACACGCCCAAGAAAATGCATTTATTAAGTCATTCAATAAATAAGAAACATCGTGCCGATATAATATACATTCATGGACAAACCGCCTTAAACCGGTTTGAAGTACATGACTACTTACACTACGAGTACAAGTGAAAGTACATATAAGCTTCATTGGCATTGATCTCGCTTGCATCTCAAGATCACTATCACAAGAAAGTACCTACAGACGCCGCAATGAATAATTTATTTTAATATAGTATAAATACTGTCGCTACCAACTCGCCTTTTCATTGAATCTTTACGACCTTTTAAGCATATATGCATTTATAAATAAAAAAAGCTTTGCTACTACTACGGTACTTTTTACTTTTATCACTATCATATTTATTTTAAACATGCAGTTGAATTTTTAAATGACTTTTTATTCATATTTTAATTAAGCAAATACTTTTTTTTTATTTCCATCATATTTATTTTCTGAACTGTATTTTTGGATCGTCAAGCTTAATAATACGAGATTAACCGGTTTATTGCAATATTCTATTAGTAAGTAAGTATTACAATTGATTTCAGTTTAGAAATAAAAATTTTGAAAATAAGAGAGACAGAGAATGGAGTAAGATTAAAAATATAACTATCACCTAGGGTGGCGATTTAATCGCCCGGTTGATGAATCCTTACATAGTATAAAACAAAGTCGCTATTTTTGTCTGTATGCTTAAATCCTTAAAACAACGCAACGGATTTTGATGCGGTTTTTTTTAATAGATAGAGTGATTCAAGAGGAAGGTTTTAGTATATAATTTGAACGACATCCACGCGGGTGAAGCCGCGGGCATCAGCTAGTATACATATATGACCAAGCCACCAACCTGTAAACGTGCAGACGCCAGCACACAAGCTACTAAAATCGGTTCAATTTCTCTAAAGATTTTCAACTTTAGAGCTAAACCATTAGTTTCAAGGTTGAATGGGAAAATGTTACAGTTTCGGATAGCTTGATTTGTTTGTCGTCTGTGCGTCAAACCAACTGCATCACACTGTGTTGTCTTGAATTTGAATTTATAGATAAAGATTTATAAAATTTAAGATAAAAACAGAATAATATGAGCGTTTTCACAATTTTAGTACTTCCAACTTAACGCTAACTTTAAGCAAAGCACCTATAAAGTTAACGCGAGATAGCCATAAACGGCTCCATAAAACGCAAGCTATTAAACTAAAATGTCGGCAAACTCACGACAGGAATTAGGAAGTAAAAGTTCCGAAGTGCCGATAGTAAGTACCGGCTGACAGTCAACGTTCGCTCTTGACCTGCAGTCGTTGAGAAACTTGGTGAATTCAAGTATCAAGACAATTGGCGGTTGTATACTATCATTATGTCGGTAGCGACCCGCCCCGGCAGTGCAAGTACGAACTTTGCATCGATAAGACATCGAGATCGTTATCGTTGTCAGTTTTATCGAGCTTGTTATCGAATTTGGAAGTACGTAACACGCGTCGACAAGATTTCGTTCGACACCTGTACTGACACCGTACTTGCATTTTCGATAAAATCGTTTGAATTTTAGAGTTATCTACCGATCGTTAAAATATTATTTACGTACTTGCGACATCGATTCGATTCGATAAAAGCTCATTTTATCGAGAATAACTGTCAGATTTATCGAATCGAAGCGAATCGACTGCTACGTACTTGCACTGCTGCTTTGTATTTTTACGACTTGATAAAAGTTTGAGATTTCTTTATAATACGATGATTTCTTTCTTTATGAATGCCTCTTTGGTCGATTGCTGAGGCCCTGGGTTCGATTCCCAAAACAGTGATATTGGGTTTTTCCATCAGGAATTTCTCAGTAGCAACCGCAGTGTATGGAATTGGGCCCGAAAGATGACAATAGGGTCATATACATAACTGGCGAAATGTTGGTAGTATAGTACCTAACCCTTCCAGGATTGCAAGCGTGATGTTATGTTATAACGGTTTATGAATAACGTGTTATAAAGACAAATCTTCCGGAATAAATTCTAAAGTTATAAAAATGCTACCAGCCGTATCTATTGTCATTTATTTGTTAAACCATGAAGCATTGATTTTTGAGGTCATGCGTGTGAAAACTGAGTATCTTACTTTCACTAGCTTTGTCGAGTGTTTGCTTCTTTTTTATTTTGTGTTCTCGTTCGTGAGTTCAATCGACATTCGTCATAGAGTGACACCTTTCTTTTGTAGTATTTCTGGTCAAGAGTAACAAATATTACTATGATATTTTGCAGTTTATTTTATCATAAGTAGGTACTAAAAAATAAAAAGCCTTAGATCATTTTTCAGATGGCAAACAATTACATCTGAAAAAATATCTAAGGGTTTTTATTTTACTTTGCAGGACGATATTTAAAAAAAACTTGAACTTGAATGTATCAAATCAGAAGTAATAAAATCAGACAGAGTTTATAACCAGTATTAACACAGGAAGCTACCTTGTTAATGGTTACAAATAACTATAATTATAATTCAGAAGCTACGAGCTATCAAAGTATCAACGAACAAGACAAAGAAATATTTTAGTCTAAAAAAAAAAACTTTTAAAAAGCTACCATAGCATAGATACAACCACAACTGCACAGGTTTCGCTTGTTATTTGCCGAGGCCAAATAAGTACGTAACGCTAAGTCATCATAGAACCACAATTGTTTGTGGTCGCGCATACCGTGACACCAAAACTGGTACAAAATGTACTACGGCATAGTTTAATGGTGTGTACTTACCTAGGTAGCTTTCGTTTACCTTAAAACATGGTATTTTTCTTCTAGTTGATGCCATAAAGGTAAGTATGATTAAGATGAAACACTCAGAGTATGAATGGGTAAAGTGTAGAGTGTAATATTCTAGGATGTAGGTAAAGAAAGTTGAGGTTAGACGTGTATTGCGATTCGCAGTCAGTGCAAACTTAAATCTATCTAAATAAAAGAAAGTCGTGTAGTTACTCCATTTATAACTCAAGAACGGCTGGACGGATTTAGCTGAAAATTGGTAGGGAGGAGCTAAGAACCAGGAGAAGGACATAGGATACTTTTTTTTTTTTTTTTTTAGGTATGGTGGGGTAGTAGGTAGGGTAGTAGTAGGTAGGGTAGTAGGTAGGGTAGTAGATAGGGTAGTAGGTAGGGTAGTAGGTAGGGTAGTAGGTAGGGTAGTACGTAGGGTAGTACGTAGGGTAGTAGATAGGTAGGTAGGAAAAACGCATTGCAACGCATGCGCGGGTTCAGTTAGTTTTAAATTTAACGATGTTCATTAATATTTCGGTTCGATATTTAAACAAATTGCTAAACTTGTTTTTGTTTAGTCATGGGGATTTTAACCCTGTCGTTTTTTTAAATCATTCAAGCATTAGCAATGAAGCGATCTTTTTTACCACCTTCCACAGTCTCTTCATTTGGATCTTAGCACTCTACAGCTTCATTCATACTCGTAATGGTATTCATTTTGTTTCTTGTTTGACTATCTTGATTGTCATATAAACATCGTTAGGTTTCAAGAATGGCAACAAAAAATTTTGCATAATCATTAGAACAAAAAAATAAATGCATGACTATCGTCGGGCTACTGTTTTTTTTTTTAATGTAACTAAGAAACTATATATTTTTTATGTCATAAAAGACAATTGTCCAATCATTCGCATGTAATTAATCACTCGTAGATTTCATTTGATTGTTTCTTGTATTATAATTTGTTTTTTTTTTTAATTATAGTATTACGTTTTAGACATTTACATGACAGGAAGGAATCGTATAACGATTCCATTAATTATTACTTGTATTTGTAAGTACTTTTATACTTTATTATAACGATTATATTCCTACTTACTTACTGTATGTTTTCTTAAAAACAAATTAGCTATTCAAAAGATAACGTTTTTTACGCTCTCATAGTTGTATGCTATAAAGTTAACACAGCTAATTGGGTAATAAAAATAACTTGATAAATGTAAAGCTGTGGGCCCGCATATCACAAAACTGGAGCCCTGGTACTGACGTCGCGGCAGACCGTAAAGAATTTCATTGTTTTTCTTCTAACATTCATTTGATCATTTAAAAAAATATTAGGGGTGTGTAAAATAAAGAAATTTTGGTGAATAGACGACTGTATGTCTATGTAAATATTAAGCTCTACAGGCTCTACTAGCGCAAAATGTCTGCTTCAGAAAGTTCGATTCGCAGAATGACCGCATTCCGCAAGTTGTTTTTTTCTTTTTTTCTAAAACGTTGCCCCACACTAGGATTACTCCTGTATCGTGAGTGCGTTTACAAACACTTAAGGCCAGGTTGCAGTACTTTGTTTTTATGTACGCACGACCTCGCCCCCCGCCGTGCCGCGCGAGCGATATAATGCCTAAATTTTGACTGTTTTTTGCTTCTTGGAGAAAAACTATAAAGAAATTATACAATCTGTTTTCACCATTTACTTCAGAATAAAAAGTTCTATCTACTGATATAACTTTCATATAAATTCATGATGAAATGTCTTAGCAGTACACGTTTGAAATTGTGATTTAGAGTCATGTTTGATAAAAAAAAGTATCGAGCCGATCATTCTAAATCGCGTTTCTATCTTTACGATTTACTAGAGAGTATGTTCAATTTTTATGTAATGATTTTTATTTATTAAAAAACTCGTATTTAGTTCGATTTTTATAGGTTCAAAAATCTTAAAATTACTGCAACCCGGCCTTAAACTCACATACACAAACACACCCAGACCCGAAACAACTATCTGTAGGCCTTACAAATATTTGTTCCGTGCGGGGATCGAACCCGCGACACACAGCGCAGCAGTTTGAAATTCTTTTTTTGTTGGAAAGGGAAATCTTCGAAATGGTCCCATATTTTTTTTTCGAAATCGGAAAAACGGTTTTTGAAAAATCAACAAAACTCAAAAAAAAACTACATTGTCCACATTGACCCACGAACATGTGAACCACAAAAAAGAGAAAAATAAAAACGTTTTAACAAAAAATAAAACCGACTTCAAAAAAAAACACAAAAAAGTGAAAAAAAAACTTTAGAAGAAAATACAGTTTCTGAAGTCGGTGGCAAAAAAATGAAATCAAACAAACAAAAGTCACTGACTTCAGAAACGGTTTTTTTTTTTCTAAAGTTTATTTTTCACTTTTTTGTTTTTTTTTTGAAGTCGGTTTTATTTTTTGTTAAAAAGTTTATTATAGGCTTGGTTTAGATTACTATCTCTTCTCACATCTTGCTTTAAAAGCAGCTTCAATACCACTTCACGCCGGCAGAGCTCTCTAGAATATTACTCGCTTTCACAAGCAAATAAAGTACATACTAACTAGTTAACAGGCTTACACACATACCCTAACAATATGTGGTAACCATGGCAACGATTGCCGTAATTCGGAGATCAACATCCTTCAAAACTCAAGGGCATACGACCAATTCTTATTACTTTTCAAATAAATTCGTTTCCACTCAATTGTCTTGCTTACTTTCGTAACATTAATGTCCAAATTACAACGGAAACGAAAGGACATGGGACTGGTTTTGATAAGGTTTGTCTGACAAGGCTATAAAATTTTATTTGCTTATCTTTTAATCACATTTTATTTCTCGCAAAACGACTTCAAAATATTTAAAAAAATAGTGGCCCCCGGTGTCGGGAGCAGGATACAAGCTATTATCATAATTTACCTTCTAATAAAATGTTGTTGTTATTAGAAGATCAAGTAGTTATGTAATGGGGCTCTATATAAGGAAAGACCAAAAGTTTAAAAAAAATGGTTCAGTTTTCATTGGTGTACGGTCCTGTGTGCATTATTTATTGCATATGAACATCTAGCAATGCTAATACTCTGTGTAATTTATCTATCTATCTATATAAATAAAGAGAGAAGTCCTGACTGACTGACTGACTGACTCATCAACGCCCAGCCCAAACCCTTGAACCTAGAAAGCTGAAATTTTGCACAGAGGTTCCCTTTATAATGTAGACAAGGAATAAGGAAGGATTTTTCGAAATTCAACCCCTAATGGATTTAATCTATATAAATAAAGAGCGAAGTCCTTGACTGACTGACTGACTCATCAACGCCCAGCCCAAACCCTTGAACCTAGAAAGCTGAAATTTTGCACAGAGGTTCCCTTTATAATGTAGACAAGGAATAAGGAAGGATTTTTCGAAATTCAACCCCTAATGGATTTAAATAGGGGATGAAAGTTTGTATGGAAAATCGACATTTTCACGCGGGCGAAGCCGCTGGCAAAAGCTAGTATGTAAATAATAATATAATTTTACTGCCCTTAACGGCTACGTACCCGTTGGACCTCCAAGATTAGACCCTATTACAAATTTTCCCGTTAGACCTAATTTTTAGGTCCCTTTGGACCCTCTTCAAAATATAATAATCAATGTGCCCATTGGACCTCATTTGTAGTACCCGTTGGACCTTCAAAATTAAAACCAGTAAAAATGTAAACGTTGGACCTCTTTTTTAGTACCCTTTGGACCTTAAAAAAATATGTGTTCATTTGTTGTTCGTTCAATGTTATTTAGTTGGGAAAGGGGTACAGTTATGTAGAAAATTGTTAAACGGAAATCTAAAAATTTGACAAAATAGGTACCTAAGCAAATACACGGTATTACTATTATTATTATTCCCTAGTACTTCATAACACATTTCATTACTCCTGTTAACTCCTATATTTGGTGACAGACTTAAAGAAATGATTAATCTCCTACTAACTTATGATACCCTAGTACTTCATAACACATTTCATTACTCCTGTTAACTCCTATATTATTATTCCCTAGTACTTCATAACACATTTCATTACTCCTGTTAACTCCTATATTTGGTGACAGACCTAAAGAAATGATTAATCTCCTACTAACTTATGATACCCTAGTACTTCATAACACATTTCATTACTCCTGTTAACTCCTATATTTGGTGACAGCCCTAAAGAAATGATTAATCTCCTACTAACTTATGATACCCTAGTACTTCATAACACATTACATTGACCTTACATTGACATTAAAACGTTGTTGCTTATAAATCTTTGAATAAAACATATTGATTTATTTATTCCATCGTGTTTTATTTTTGATAAAGTGTCTCACTTTTGTGCACGATTGTACTTTAGCTTTTCATACGAAGATGTAAAAAAATGGGTCTAACAGAACACGTTGTTTCATAGGGGGTCCAATAGGCATTAAAGTATAGGCAAAACCCAAGTTTTAAGGTCGAAACGGCACAAGGAGGTCCAAACGGTCATATTAGTCAGTGAGGTCCTAACTTGGAGGTCCAACGGGTACGTAGTCCCCTTAACCGCCCGTTTCAGCCTTTAGACCAAAGACCGCAAATGCGTAATCTTTTCGCCTAGAGGGCATTATTGGCTATTCATTTTTGGGACTTTGATGACTAGTACTTTTAATGTAATTAGTTGATAAACTCACTGATAAATTACCAACTATACAAAAGTTCAACCTTGTCTTACATTGCTCAAGTAACAGATTTCATGTTACACTTCTAAAAATTGCCTCATAATTGTATACTTTTAAAGATGGTTGCAAATTACAATCTATTATTGCATTTTAATTATTTATCTTGGTTAAGCTGACCAATGAGCATTTTACCTACATAAAATTACAGTAACTCGGCTATTCCACCCAAACTACAGTCCTTTCACTTATTTTCTTTACGTCTGACAGCGGCAAAGCAACAACAACCATATCGTTATAAAAATAAAACGCAGGGCCTTTTAACAGACTTATCATCAGTGATGAAAAAAAGGTCTCAAATAAAAGTAAGCCAACTGTAAAATAACTGTACCTTGCATCATTTAAAAAGATGATATTTTTAAACAGTTTAAAGTCAAACCGAAAAGAAGAAAATTAGGTGTTAAACAATATTGAACCCGTGTACAAAGTTTCGTATCCGTGCTATTGACCAATGAGGAGTCCTCTCGTGAGGAGGTCCTAGCTGCAAGATTATGTCAAGTCTTGTCATGAAAATGTATTATCACCAGAACCACAGTTTAATCGTTCAAAATAAATTCAGTTGCAAAATTTTACCAATACATACCTAGTCTGTTGATTCTGGCTTTTAGAAGTTGCGGTGGTTTGAGAATAGTGTGCTAAAAGCTTATAAAAAAATAGAATACCTACTCTTTGCATGTCCTTCTTAAGTCAAGGAAGTGAAAGTGTAATAAACAATGACACATTAGTCTAGATCTATGCTAATTAGTTTTAAAAAGACTCCGAGTGGAGAAAGAATAGTGCGAAATTTAACAGGTTTGGTTAAAATATACATGCTTGAGCAATATTTTGGAATACGAGCCGTTAATATACATAATATTCGTAGTTTGAGCCTCAAGATACAAGTTTGGGGCTCAATAGCAACCAAATAACACAGAAAAAAAAACAATTTCCATTTAGAATACCAATATGTTAAGAGTTTGAACAGCAGAAAAGGATCACTACTCATTGGTATACCCGATTTTCATCAAGGTATACTAAACTGGAAAATCATGCAAATTGCACTTTAATATTTGGTTAAAAGTGTTAATTTGGCTACACCAAATGGATGCACATGCAAGGTAAAAAATCGCAACTTGAAAATTGCGGATCTTCATGAATTAGCCTTTACCTATAATGTAACTTATGAATATAAATGGTACTTCCTATTAAATGTTAATTAATAATAAAAATTAATGACTTGCATTTTGACGTAAACAAGTTTTTAGAGAATGAACCTACTGTTTTTTTTTCATGAATTAACTTCTTATTTTAAAAAATAATCTGTAATTACCAACCGATTGTACAAAAACCTTATTTATTTTTCTGTCAATGGTTATTCAGTAAAGAGAATTTAATTGACGATCGTCATAAATCGTGAAGTGTCGAAAGAAATCATGGCCAGATAGTTTGTAATGATTTATTTCTGCTTATTTGGCCTACCACGACCGAAGGTTCATTGCATCGAAGCGTTGCAAAAAGTTTTTGAGTAACACCATACACAGAAGAACAAACATTGCTTAAGTTCTGCCGTTCCCAGTATGAGTGAGGTTCGGTCGCAATCTGATAGACAATATTACGAAAACTAGTACATAAAGCAATTTACACAAAGTACTTATTGCAATTAATTTGGCGGGTATAAGTTTCTACTTACAGATGTATGTACAGTCGAACAAGCTAATAGGTATACAGGGTAGAGATCTTCATAATTCTATAACACTGAAAATATTGATTGTAATTTTGTTTTATCAAGTGTTTCGCATTAAGAGACTGATGTCAAACGCTGTATCTTTTGACATCAGTCTCTAAATGTATCTGTATAATCTTAAAAGTAAATACAAGTTAGCTGGCTGTATACTTATTAGCTTGTTCGACTGTACAACCTACAGGTGCGTTTTGCGATGGGCTATCGAAGCTGTTATCACTAATCAAGCATTTGATTCTCGCTCTTCTAAAGGAAAAACGGTAAAATGTGTAGTAAGAGATCATCTGCCTAGTCTTTTACATACTATTTTGGGGTCGGTTTTCAGTCTAATTGGTTCCGCTGAATACCTGTATATTACATGGAGCGACTACCTATCTCAATCAGACCTCCACGACCAATAGGGTATTTCACCAAAAAAATCTAATTAGTCCGTCAGATAGATTTCCAAAAAGTAATGGACACGTATTTTTTCGTTTGTCACGTAAACAAAAGATAAAGACGATACAGTGCTGCAAAAAGTAGTCTCAAGTCGTGTGACGTCACAAGGTTAGTACGTTTTTACCCACAAAGTGACGTCAAAACCCCCCTACTCATGATCTTTGACACGTTTAATTTTCGTTAATTTTTATTAATTTTAGAAAACAAAAAACACGTATGCAATATTTTTCGATAATCTAACAGACGGACTAATTAGATATTTTTTGTGAAATACCCTATTAATTAGTATTGGGTACTCTGATACCTCTTGGAAAGACTATAGTTATCTGGCTTTCGTGGCACTGACTTCCTGTAACACACAAATGACAGCCGGGACCAACAGTTTTTTAAGGAAAGAAGGAAACTCTGTTTATCGGATAGTCACCCATCCACGAACAAACCTAGGCAAACGCGATTTAACTTAGACGACAAGTACGAGTTCGTAGACAGTTGATATTATTATTATTTTTATTGTTTATTAATTTAAACAAAATGTAAACACAAAAACATCACAAAAACCTCAATAGGTTTGTCCGGATGCCCGGATGTTGAAACGCGAACTAAAAACTTTATACGATGTCTAGACACATTTGTGCTGAAATCGTGACTTCAGTTTGCCAAAGCCCCTACCTAACGTGTAGGTAGGTAGGTACTTGTGAAAAGAAAAAGAAAAGATCCTCATATTGTTTTTCACGAAAGGTCAGTTTTTGAGGTTTTCCTACGACTTTGAAACAAGATACCTAATTGTACAAAAAATAATATGGGAACCAAAGAAATCCACTTAAAAAAAGAAAAAGGAACTGAGCGTTTGTATCAATTACGTTTTGAGTTCTAGAATTTAGGTAGATGTTATTAATACAAATAAAAATAATATCTAAATACCAAGTCATACTTAATCCGTAGTTTTTTTTTTAACTATAAAATCAGCATAAAACTTTAATAAAATTTTGGTTTTGGCATGCGCGTCTGCTAATAACTACATTTTTAATTTTGTTATTTTTATTCTTTCAGATTAACTTATTATCAGAACTGGTTGCTTGCATTTTGCCTTAAAATATATGCAACTAGCTCAAATGTCAGGCTTGTTTTTTTTCGCCAATAACCAAAATGTTAAAACGTAAAAATTAACAATCCATTATTACTATTTTATTTCTTCGACATCGCCACATTGAACTGCTTTAAGTAGTTATCTCAAAAATTAAAAAAAAAAAAAAGTTATTAGCTTATACTTCTTGTTTTTATTTGTCCATTGAGAAGGACAAAACAATCCTGGGGAAACCTAGAACCAAAATTTCGAAGACCTCTTTATTCAAATTCACCAACAGGTATCATAATACATATTACCCAATACTAACAGGCCTGTGGAGGTCAGATAGGTATAGTCGGGTAGTCGCTCCATGTAAAATATTGGTAGTCAGCTGCATCCGGGCTTCCCGTGGTGGTGACCTCCATCAACCATAACGTGGTGGATAATCCTCTCATAGCGAGGAGACGGGTGACGGCTCCAGCAGTGGAAGCATGATAGGCTATTATGCATAATTATATTTTACATGCGCGACTGCTGAGCATGACCTGGGTTAAGTTACCGGGCCGGGCAATTTCCAGGAATTTTTCAGTGGTAAGTTACCTGTAAGCCACACAAAATACATATTTGTTCCGTCCCGCGTCCGAGAATCGAACCTGCAACACGCAGCTCAGCAGCTAGTCTCTCAGCCACTGTGCCAACCGTGCCAAAGCTCTAAATTAGATATAGAAGTCAGTTAAATAACAGGTCCAAAGGAGGCCCAAATGTGATAATTTCACTGATAAGAATTTAGTTTCTAAGTTCAAAAAAATCCGTTACATTCCATTCCATTCCAAAATACTATTCAATATCTATAAATTGTATTGTTTAACGGGTTGGTATCCGCAACTCCACGTCAAAAGCACGCATTTTGCGAATTTATACCTTTTAGGCAAGTTTTTGAATATCTTGTCAAACATTGTCATGTAGTGTACAGTATGTATGCAACTTTGATTAGTATATAAGTAGTGTATTTTTCAACTTTAACTTATCACACTCCTGCCATAGACCAATTTTATTTGGGGCAGCTCTTCATTTATCTTCTTCCTTAGTTATATATTAGTCTTCACCCCTCTTTATTCTTTGACACATTCTTTGATCTTCCTCTTTGTTGTTCTAATATGTATAATACTCGAAAGTATCTCCACATAGTTTCCTTTCATTACTTCGTATCCACATTTTCCTCATTTTCTCATTTCAAACAAATAGTACGGTGAAATACTCTCTTACTATAACAATTAATACGTCCTAATACCTATGCACGTGTATCTCTTCATCTGCCTAGCCTTTTCCCAACTATGTTGGCATCGGCTTCCAGTCTAACTGGATGCAGCTGAATACCAGTTTTTTACATGGAGCGACTGCTTATCTGACCTCCAGAACCCAGTTTACACTGTGTAATGCGATACCCTTTGGTAAGACTGGTACAAACACTTAACATTCTGATCATCAATCTATTATGTAGAGTAGAAACAAAGTTTTAATGCAGTATCATCCTTCTTTAGTTCGTATTACTCATCTTTGAACGAAAGTCCTAATTCAATTATTTCGACATCATCGGTATACAGTGTTCTTGCTGTTCTTTTTACTTATTAAGGTATTACATATTAAATCTATAATAGAAAAGGATGAATACCGTTGGACCATGCAGACAGGGACAGTAGGGTGAGCTCATCTAATTCTGTGATTCGCATAATTCGGTGATATTTGATACTTAGTTAGTACTTACTTTATTTTTATATTTCTACAAATGCCTTTATCACGAAGTTAGATGAGTTCACAATACAAATATACTACCTATACTACTACTACTACTACTGCTACTATTTTCTGTTCCTTTCTTCTTTTCTGTATTTAGTGTGTACATAAATTGTTAAATAAATAAATAAATATATTAATAGAGGCTGATCTAGCAGAGTGTCTTAACATCATCATCATCACTGTGGATGATGTCCACACTTCCACAGTTCGACTTCAGCCACTGCTGGACATATGCCTCTTTTTTATTGAGTCTAACTCCACGTTCTTAGTAAAATATCTATTGATGGTAATTTATATGTTAATTGTTAAAACATCAATAATAATAATAATATCATCATCATCATTCATACAATTATGTCTTCTGTTTCGTCAAACAAATATTACGCTAACAAAGTTTTTACATAAAAACATAATTAATAAAATATATTTTCAAGGTAAAACTAAATAATTGCCAAGTAATGAGCAAAAACATACGGATATTTGTTTTAGATATATAAATAAACAACACGTGTCTCACATAAAGTATTATTAGGGCTCACAAAGAATTTGTTACGTAGATATCATTTGGTTCGGATCTAAACAAACACAAAGGCTGTTAGCAGATTAGCCGTACATACCTTCATATTATAAGTATTGTCGGGAAATAGGATAGCTCCGCACTTGAATAGAGACCTTTTTGTAACCTTTTTTAACTTATCCTGTGTGTATTGGTCAAATCTTGCAACAAAATTTCATAAGTCAGTAATCAGTTTGAAATTTGCTTAACATGTTTTTGGTTCCTAATACAACATTGCAGACGCCATTGTTGTACAATATGCAACAAACAGTATTGTCCGTCGTAGATAGACCACGCAGTAGTATGTTGTAACATCTTTTATCAATCAGTGTCACAATACGACTGTATTACAAAATATGAAACGCTCGAACAAAAAAGATACGCAAAATCTTCGCCTTGAACTCAAATCTGATAGACACCTTGCAATAACTTAGATGCGATGAGTGTCGATTTTTCTCGAAGCTTATTTTGCGAAAGTACTGTTGTCACCATATGAACCATTGAATCAATCTTAGGCGAGGTCAACCGTACGTCATACTAGTAAATAAGTGCTAAGTTACAAAATATAGACGCGGCAAAAGTCAAATAAATTCCATCAGACGCTTACTCCAGCTCAAGCCTGTCCCTTGCTGCCCTCCCCTGAGTGACGGCCTTAGTACGTAACCCCTTTATAAATTTAAATTTTCGTAAAACACTTTTTATATTTTTTTCAAAAATAATACTAATAGTTTCTTCTGGTTTCAATTAATTAAATGCAGCGACCAATGCAATCTGAATCCACTCAATTATTTAATTGTTTACTGTTTGTGTCATTTAAAATCATTTCCTAGTTCAGTTCCAGACTTTGTTCGATGAGTTAATTACCTACCTAATGAATCAATAATTTAGTTATTTAGTTTACCTAAAATTGTTTGTCGCATGAGGATTCCGAGTGCATTATTACTTCTGGTAGGTAAAATACAATAGAATAATTTTACTTGTGTAAAAACATCGTAAATTATACACTTATATAATAAAATTATAGAGTTATGAATTTACACGTTCGTCATAAAATGTTATACATCCATTATATTAAAATATTAATAAGCATAACAGTTGCAACTTAACTAATTAATAACTGTTAATATATCTGCTTAAAATACCTACTTTGTAGAACTCGGTACCTATCCATCGGTAGGTACATTTTCTGAGAGAAAATAATATTGCGCTTCTCTATAACGTGGTAATATTCAGTGTTCAGTGTTCCTTAAACTCAAGGGGAAGATTTATAAGACCATGGTTAGACCTGCTGTCGTGTATGGATCAGATTGTTGGGCCACAAAAGGGATAAATGAAAGGCAATTGTATGTGGCTGAGATGAGAATGCTAAGAGGGATGTGTGGTGTGACGCGAATGGATAAAATAAGGAATGAGTACCTAAGAGGAAGTCTGAAAGTGGCGCCGGTGAATGAGAATTTGATTGGTAATCGATTGTCGTGGTATGGACAATCATGTGATGCGAAGGAATGAAGGAAATGTTGTGAGGAAAATGTTGAGTATGAATGTAGATGGCTATAAAAGGAGAGGAAGGCCAAAGAAACGATGGATGGACTGTGTGAAGGATGATATGGCTAGAAAGGAGGTGACTGCTGAGATGACGAGAAATAGGGAAGTATGGAAGAAGAAGACATGTTGCGTCGACCCCAAATAAATTGGGATAAGGGCAGGAGAATGATGATGATTCAGTACCTGTCATTATATTCCCTGTACAACAATCAACCATTTTCAATCAATTCCTGCGTGCGAAGCGAACCACCACAAATGGTTTACAACGGTAAAATAAATCAATTAGGCACAAAAACTAAAACTGTTTTTGAATACCTACTAGGTAACTAACACCTATAAATAGACTTATCAGTGAATTTCTATCCAGTTATTCAAGTCACTCTGTTGGGGATTTTAAAGTTTATGAATGTTGTAACAAATTATGAATTAAAAAAAATGTTATAAATGCACCAGATGTATGGACGTGGACGAGGCAAAAGGCGTAGGTACGAAAGAATTGTAGCAGTCGAGGTTGTGCTGGCTACCTCTATGTGACAAAGGCTGAGTTTATTTATGTATTACTAGCAGATGTCCGCGGTTTCAACCGCGCGGATGTCGGTTATCGCTACCGATGCCGGTTATCGCGACCAAAAGTAATATTTTCGTACCCCCCCCCCCCTGTCAACCCCTTGAATTAAGTTTTTTTTATTATTATTAAAAAGTAGCCTATCGCCCGAATACTCGAACGTCACTCAATTATAAGTAGCCCTCAAAACTCGTGCTATCTCTGTCACTCTGCGTTAAAGTAACAAAGACAGCACGAGATTTAAGTGCAACTTAAAATTGAGTGACGTTCGAGTATTCGAGCGTAAGTCCTTTCTCGGGTATCAAAATATCTCCATACCAAATTTCATGCAAATTGGTTCAGTAGTTTAGGCGTGATTGAGTAACAGACAGACAAAGTTACTTTCGCATTTATAATATTAGTGGTATGGATAAATCCGAAAGTAACTAGCTCTGACTGTCTGTCACTTTTTCTTGCACAGCAGCACGGATTTTAATGTTGGCTACATAGGACATATCACACTTTTTTGTCCCGGTAGTAGTACTTGGAATAATTTTCAACCTCCATGTAGGGAAAGCTGCTAACAGAAGCTACTACATTCAGTAGATAAGACTAAAGGTCGCCATTATTAAGGAAGGGATTATAGAAACACGTACCTAACATTAACTTTCCATTGAAATAGTTACAATAAGGTACCGCGGAAGCTAACCTAGCTGTAACCTCTGAAACAGCTGTTGGTTGTAGGAATACTGAAATAAATTATGAAAATTACGACAAATATAGACGAGGAATTCATACGTAAATAAATTCACACCTTTTACCTACGAAGGTAAGCATAAACCACGGAACTCGACCTGCTATGATCCTTACATAATCCTAGCCCCCCGTACGGAACAAATATTTGTATGACCTACAGGTAGTTGTTCCACGTCCGTCTGTTTGCGTATATGACTTTAAATGTTTGTAAACGAACCCACGATACAGAAGAAATTCCAAGTGTGCAAGTGAGCAAAATAAAAATAAAAGCATAATTTCAAAATATATTCATAATCTTTATTTTTTACTCTGATATCTACGTTGATCTAAACCTTCTAATTTCCTTCGGATCTAGATCCTTCCACTCGCTATTTTTCGCAATTTCAAACGATCTATAAACATTTTCCGTTTCCACAGTAAATATAGTGTCAAGTCGGATAAAATTGCAACAGATCTTGAGCAATGTTCTCAAATCGGAAGTATGAAATGTAGGGTAAGTGTCCTTAACTGGATTCCTAGTCAGGAAGGTGTGGAGAGGCCATAAAAATAAATGCTTAGGACTTGGCTATAAAAAGTACGAAGGAACATTTCGTAATCTAGAGACCAAATTAAATTAAAATGCATTCGTGTTTACTGTGTTCGTTTTGCTTGTAAAGTCAGTAATTACTATTGTGAGCTAAGAGGGTTATTATACAGACACACATCCCTGTTTTTGTTTAACTGTACTTCAGCTTGAACAACTGATCGAACTATCTAAACTAAGGCGGTAACCACACTGCACACGACAATGCTCGTCCGCGCGGAAGAGCGGCTCTCATCGCTTCTCCGCGCGGAACTCTGCCAAATCATTTGCAACACTGTCTCCGCGAGGATTAGCGGTGTTGTGTGTGAATCGCCTTACGGCATTAGAAACCGGAACCGACATAACACTAAGTGGTTACCAGGAAACTATAAGAGAAACTAGAAATACAACTATCTTCAACATCTGACTCATAAACAGAATGACTAATAATTATTGACGATGCTTTTACATAATTTTTTAAATAAGCCGATTTCATAACTTTTACGTAATATTTTTATAGTCACTATTATCTTTAGGTTTTAATTATATAAAATAATCGGTCCATGAGAGTCATCACAATCATAACTGCCTTTCAAAATAACGATGAAAATGTTAAGATATCTTTCACCGTGTTGTCTGCGCTACATATAGTTGTATTTAATGCTACGTACGAGCTACACCTTCTAATATTGCGAACTAAATGCAATTGAAACGCAAGAAATGACAATACGAGTATTTTCGTAACTTTTTGACCGACTTCCAAAAAGGAGGGGGTTCTCATAATGCGTTGTTTTTTCGTACCCCGCTCTCTAGAGTACCTTTAGTTGTTTAGTGAGTCCTGCTACGCTACGCGCTACGGCTACGATATGCGTAGGGTTATGACATCACAGATAGTCGCGTAGCCGTGTTTTTTATTTTTTTCAAAATTATAGAGATTAAATATATATTCTCATTTTTAATATAGTTTTGTTATAGTTGACATAATAGTTGAAAATAAATAAATCAAAACATACTAGATATAATTGAGGTGAAGATAAAGGCTTCATTATAGACACAATCTACCATGAAATCATTTGATCTAGTCGCAAATTGCAAGCAGTTAGAAAAGGAAGTGTTATAATCATATTGCATCCTCAATCACTACGTGCAAATGTCACTCTGTTTAGATACGGACATATATTATAATAGCGTCATTAAAAAAAGTATGCTCAGTGCTATGCATAAATTATATATAGCATAGTTTATTCATTCTAATATATAAAACAAGAGAGGGCCGTGCTGTTATCCATCATGCAAGCCATATGAAGATTGGCACAGAGTTAATTCATCACTAACCTACTTTGCACTTAAAAATCATGATTTTTTAGATATTATTATGTATAGGTACATATTAATATAATCTAAGTCTTCAATTTATTTATTTACTAGCTTTTGCCCGCGACTTCGTTCGCGTGGAATAGTGACTTCCGGCAGATTTTTGGTTTATCTCGCGAAAAAAAAAAAAAAAAAAAACTATCCTATGTCCTTTCTCAAGTTCCAAACTATGTCTGTACCAAATTTACATTTAACTTTACTCCTTGTTTTTGTAAATATTACCTAAAGTATATTTAATTATTCTAAAAGTAGCTTTTAAATTATTATTTAATAATATAAACTAATTTATATGACGTCATTACAATCATTTAAAATTTTAAGTTTTCATGCAAAAAATAACATTACAATTAGTTTGGTATTCCCGAACGAAAAGGAACAAAAACTATAACTATTGTATCTATTAATTATGCAAAACTTAACTATCATTTAAGTATTAGGTTACCAACGAAAAATCTAATCTATCTTATTTAACCGGAGTCTTAGACAATGATCGTGCCATTAACTATTGCATATTTTTTAAACAAATAAGTTGGTTTATTCTTAAAAGTACATACATACATACAGTAAAACTAGAAAAAAGTAGGCGCATATACGGCTGCATGAAAATATTTGTACATTTGCTACATAGTAACACGCTTGTAATCCCCAGAGGGTTAGGTAGAGATACCCGCATTCTGCCGGTTATGTTAAGGACCCATGTAATAACCTAGTATAATAATGCAAGGCGCAGTGATGACAGGTGGACTGGCTGTCACCGAAAGGCGTCCAAGAACTGGCAAAGGAAGTGTGGGTCGGCCGGTGGCGAGATGGGCAGACGACATAGCTGCCATCTGGGGTAAAACCTGGATGACGCTGGCACAGTGCCCTGGAGATTGGCACAAGAAAAGAGAGGCCTATACCCAGCAGTGGGTGAATTCAGGCTGTTGATGATGATGAATAGGGGCGAGCCTATTTTTTTTTATTATTTTTTTTGCCATTGCCCAAATCCTACTCAGTGGCTGCAACGGAGAATTCGAACCCAGAACCTTGTGCACATTCACGCTTGAGACCACTAGACCATTGAGGCAGTTTGCATTTGCTAATACACCTAATATCCGAAAAGTATACAAAAAACTTCAAATCTTAAATCCAGCACCAAGGTTGCAGACTGTTGTAGTAGTTTCATAATGTTACTTTTATAGAAAGGGAACTAGACTACGAGTACGACATTATTATTGCCTTGACCGACAGTCCGACAGACCGACACACGACACGACCGTGTCAATGAACTTTCTATGACGTACACGAAACAGCTGAGCGGGAGATGACGCTCGAAACGGAAGCTTTTTTTTGCACAGATGATTAATTGAATTATTTTTATTACCTATTCTTGACGGCCAGTCTTTTTTGTTGGTTACGCTTTTTTTATACCTACATAGTTAGATTTTTAGCTTGTCGGTTGCAAATATTTTATAATTATGCGTGTGAACGAATTACTATGCATCAACAACAGGTTTTTAATAATTAATTAATCTTAGACATTTTTTTTTGTAGAGCTCGGAGCATCGAAGACATCGAACTAACAGGGCAACGACAGATTACCAACTAATTATAAAATACCGACTTCCAAATAAAGCAGATCATATCATTCACATCGACATATTTTAAATGATTACTCATACACAATCTACCCAAGCAATACTAATAGGGACCACCACGTGATCCTCTTCTACTAAAAATAAAATGAAATCGGTGATATTTTTTTTAATACTGGTTAAATACTTGATATTTATAAAGGCCGGTTAACGGGCGTAATTGCATACATTACACTTATATAAAAAAAATCGGTCCAGCCATCTCCGATAATCGGGGAAAATACCTTTAAAAAACAGATTCTCTTTGTACAAAAACTTGAACTAGGTACTGGGTAGCTAGCGGGTACTTTTGTACTTTAACTTTACTTTATTTTTTTAGTATAAAAGTTAAAGTTTTGTGTATCTTGGGATTAAATATTTTTTATCACTAAGTATGTATGCACTGACAGCTGTAAGTCATTTGACTTACGAACAACGTATTTACAGTACTTACTGATATTATTATTATATGTCAACAATAACATGGTTGTTGTCATGGTTAACAGATAATAATGATACAAAAACAAACAGCTGATAACGAAATAAAAATTCAATACTTAATTATTTTGAAAACCTAACAAAAAGCCTAACTAAACCTAACTTAAAAGTCATTTTAATGTTATAATAATAAATAGTCTACATGAAAATAACATGTCCATCACTGAGTACACATACGTGTTCAAAGACATGTGACATCACCCGCACAAGACCAGTATGATGATGATACCAACACGGCTCGACGTACCTTCCGAGGTACTTATGAAAAAACCCAATAGAACTTTTAACCCGACCTGGGAATGGAACCTACGAAGCCACACTCATCTGTCGAGCTTGCGACCACGAGACCAACGCAACGGGACAGTCATATCCAATTACCTCTTTAGGCCAACTACAACAGCAACACACACTAAAACATCAACTCTTAGGCTTTTAAAACCTTTTATTTTTTTAAAGAAGATTATGGTTACGACATAATAAGGTGTGCGTGACCTTTGAGTTCCGTTTCTTAACCTAGACACCAAAATTCCGTCAAATTTGGGGCTAGCCCTAAATAATAATGTAGACATCGACGATATTCGCTTCCGTTAATTAGATACGGTTATCAGTGAGCCTTGGCCCATATATGTATTATGTCGCATATAATTAAATCATATAAAATAACAATATATTTGCGAACAAAGTTCAATTCACATGACTCTAGCGTGATAGACATTGCAATCTAATTTGTTACTTCTTCCTTGTTTAGATCGATAATTCTTGCTCTTCAAATTTTTAACCAGTAGTTAAAAGATATAAAGCTTATATTAATTAATACTCAGTAGTTTAAATTGCGATAATGAGTCTCTATCTTAGTACGATACGACCAAAACTGGGTTGCTTTGATTGCATTTAGCGAAACCCACGGCCTTCGCCAGGTCATCGGTTCAAGTTGTTGGGCATCTGGGCAAGGTCGTATGAGACCGACAAAAAATGATGAGATTCGTTATATTAGTTGCAATTGTCATCATCATCATCTGCCTAGCCTTTTCCTAACTATGTTGGGGTAGGCCTCGAGTCTAAACGGATGCAGCTAAATATCTGTATCTTACATGGAGTGACTGCCTATATATCTGAACTCCACAATCCAGTTTGTTCTGGGTAATACAATATCTCTTGGTAAGACTGGTTGTCAGAATTTCGGGCCAGTGACTACCTACCTGTAATAATTTTAATTGTATAAAATACAATTAAAATTAAAACAATCGAATTTTTTTTTTCAGAACATAATTATCAAATCAAATCCCACATTAATCAGTAAAATTAATACCTGTCAGTTTATTGAAATATATTACTATTATTATCACCTACAAGGCCTAAACATTCGAACTAAAAAAAGTGTAACTCAGTGTTTTTAATTTGTGCAAAAAGGTGAATATTTAAAGTTGATGTAGCTTACTTAGATTCTACGCTACTAATATGATGATTTAAAAAGCAATCATTTTTTTTAAGGCTGTGTAAAAAAATAATTGAAACATGAAGTAACAAATTATATCATTAGATCGGGTTTTGTCTGTTAAAATTAATTTTAACGGCGTTTAATTAATTTAATATTATAATTAGGTAGCAAGTTTATAAGAACAAAAAAGAAACATAACATTGCGCTTGTAATCTCTGAAGGGTTAGACAGGCAAAATATGGGTGAGTAGTTATGTTTAGGTTCATTGTAATTTGGGTGAGCCTATTGCCATCAACCGGGCACAAACGCAGACTCCCAGGCCAATAACAAAAGAAACCCTCATAAACCATTCTAACCAACTATTTTTTAAATGACCTACAATGTTGCCAGAGAAGTCTTTTAATAAATTCACACCGTACAAACAGACAGGTCCTTGTAGTTTTTGTATTAAAACCAAGCAAATAATAAAATAAATAATAAATAAAGTCTTTATTGATAAATAATTATTCACAAAATATATCAGTATAACAATGATTTTCGTCGTATTAATGTCCAATGTCTTTTCACTTTTCCTTTCAAAGCGCCAAATATTATAAATCACACTACCCGTTTCAAACGTTTCTAAAATGTTTACAGTTGCCTATTTAACAGGACAATGGACTCGCTTCATTGCCCCAGCATGTTCATTGACTATAATTGATGCAACATCTGGTTTGCAGCTTCGCAATCTATTGGTTTTCATTAAGACAATTTAGGTTATTAACAACTGCATACATAGTAGACTAATAGTTAGTTTATGTTCTCTACAAAATATTTGAAAGACATTTTTAGGCGTTTTTTTAAATTAATTGTAATATAAATTAAAATAAAATATAAATTAAAATTCAATAATTCTTATCTCGCTAACAACGGACGTCCTAGACACTGAACATGAAGTTTTGCACAAGATTTTCTATTTTTTGTAACGAAAGCAATCACTACTTAATTGAAAGAAAAATATGACAACGATATTTTTCTTTCAATTGTTTTATTTTTTTAGTAACAAGTAACTAAGTCTAGTTAGCCAGCTTCATACATTATGTAGTTCTAGTAAGTTTCAAGGAAGTAAGTATTCGTCATACTAGTCACTTTATCCTGTGAGTAACCACACCACACCATAGGTGACCTACCTACTTACAGATGTGGTTCGCGGACGATTCAAGGTTACCTTTGGCGAACCACATGTGGTGCACAGACCATGGAATAAGCCGAGCTGTTGCCCATTAGAATGTTCGTTTTTGTTTTCATCAATCGATGACTAAATATAGTTCTAAGGTAGGGTCGGGTTAAAAACCTTCTGATTTAGGGACCGCTTGGTCCTAAAGGTACCTACCTACCTTTATTTTTATCCAGTCTGAGCCAGGTACTTTTCAGGTAAAGTGTTTTGGAACCTCAACTTAGTAGGTATATTTATAGAAGACACTCTGCAAGCGTACCACTGGGCGAGAAGGCCGGGGTTCATTTCTTAAATTGGATAAAGTGTTATTGGGTTAATTCAACATTTCTTAGTAGCAGTTCGACGTTTGGATATTTTGCCCCTTATTACCTGGGAGGCTGGAAGTTCATGGAACTCAAAATTGCCGCTAAACAACTCTACGTAACCCTTCATGGAAAAACAGGCATCTTGTTTATAATTATAATCTTTGGACTCCGAAGAAGGAATCGTTCTCGTCACGCAATTCTTCAATCAGATCTAATCAGTTCCGAAAAGTCCACAGTAGCTAATGATCCTCTTCTTTTACTAAAGTAATCATAATTATTTCGCGTTCTCGAGAAACCAAAATTATAGAGAACGTGGCGTGAAAAAATGCTAAGAATCAAATCGTAGTCCTAAGAAATAGAGCACACAATTATGATATAAATATAATGTTTTGTATGTCCAAAATCTTCTACAGTTTCGCTGCAAATTTAACTCCTAAGCGTGGCGTCAAAATAACCTCTACATTTTAACGAAAGCTAAATGGATGCCTTACTAAACTATATGCGCCTATCACAGTCCGATATTAAACTTTCTGCTTGAATCCTAACTAAATACTTTCTACAGATATAATGGAAATCTTCAAATCTACTGCCTATCTACTGTCTATTCATCATCATCATTTCAGCCGAAAGACGTCCACTGCTGGACATAGGCCTTCCCCAAGTGTCGCCACACTGACCAGTTCCGTGCATATCGCATCCAGCGGATCCACGTAACCTTCACCAGTTGCTACTGTCATTCTATTAAAATAATAATCAAAGGCCAGTAAGAATTATGATTATGTTCTGATTACAATTAGATTAGACATTTAGATTAATTAGATTATGCCAGACACTACAATTGATTCTAACAAACAAATGGATCACTGATGCATAAAACAGAAACGTATTACAGACGAAAGGGGAGGGTCATACTGAACTATGTGTGATTCCAGATTGAAATGATGATGATATGAGTAGGGACCTATTTACATTGTATTTTTATTCACCATAACCTAGAGGCCAAACTAAAGTGACTTTCTACCAGGTTGAACGATGACGAAAACGACAAATATGATTCTAATGGATTGACATAAAGCTGCCGAAAAGCTTACAATTCAACCCCAAATAACTGTGCAGGCGGATACCGCAGAACTAAAAAAAATGTACCAATAAATTTCGATGAACGTTGTACTTGACAAACAGTCATCCTTGAAGTGCATACTTAAAGTGGTGAAACTATAAATAAGTCCTGTTGAGTGTATAAAGTGGTTGAAGAAATACGAAATATTTTGAAAACGACCGCTATTTATTTTCACGGCTTGGTAACCTACATTTGACTGTTTTAAAAGAAAACATGCGTCATTCCATATGTTAATTCACAAATAAACTAAAATTAATTACCGACCCCGAAAATCTATTGTTACGATAAAGTTTGAATTTTCAAAGCAACAATTATTTCGTAGGTATTATATATATTAAAAGATAGCCATTGTATTAACAATGGCTATCTTTTAATCGTGCATGATTATACCTTATCATAACATTCCATCAATTGTAATATGAAATAAGTTAAGTATATACAAGGCAATCAAAATATAATAAAAGAAAAAACATATGTATGAGTGACCTTGACTTGGGTTTTAGTAATTTCACATTCCACCCATTCTATTCAAATCTTACCTAACTTGAGATGTCGAAACTTTAACCAGTTTTACACTAAAATGATAATAGTTTGATATACCGGGTCCCCTACGTTTCTTCGAAACACTATTCTTCGAAAATTGTTTCTCCGAACACTATTCACCTAAGCCTTCATACTGCGACGTTTTGTTTGGTCTACGCCTTTTTTGTTCGATGTTACTTTACACCGACCACCTTACATCAACTTTTGTTTCACCAACGTTTGTTTGTTCTATGTAAAGTTACTTCGAAAATATTTAGCCAACACAATAATACCTTACTTAAGAGACTTCTGGGGAGGAATTGGGGCATAAGCCCCAAAATCACCTACTGGCTATACACCACAGTTATCCGACCAATCATCACATACGGCTCTTTAGTTTGGTGGCCTAGGACCAACCTAAGTACAACCCAAAAGGATCTCGAGAAACCACAAACACTTGGAATGCTTAACTCTGTTTACCAAGCAGAGTGTGTAGGTATCATCCAAGCGGCACACGCTATAGAGGCCAGGGAGCCCAGGGAGGTTACGGATACCAATATTCGAATACTCTCCGACAGTGCCTCAGTTCTTCAATCCCTGAAGAGTAATCAGATCACGTCGAGACTGATACTAGAATGCCACAAAGCCCTGGAACGAATCACGGTAATAAATCACAACACGGTAACGCTACAATGGTTTAGAGGTCACAGCGGATCACTTGGAAACGATGCGGCCGACGAACTTGCCAGAAGAGGATCCATCACAAAACCTTACGGACCCGAACCCATTGTGCCCATCCCTTTCAAGCAGCTAAGAAGCTGGCTAAAAGATCATACTCGAATACAAGCGAAGAAATGGTGGAGCTCGACACCAGGATGTAGGCAATCCAAGGAAGCTATGCCGAGATAGGGTGGCGGGGACCATCACCGGACATTGTTCACTGAGTAAACACTTCCACACCCTAGGAATCACTGACAGTCCCCTGTGCAGGGCATGCATGGAGGCGGAGGAAACTGGCGCATGTGCTCCTTGAGTGCACAGGCGTTACCAAGATTCGTGAGGAGACCCCGGCAACACCACGATCCCTTGCGGATGCCCTGAGGAGACCGGGAAGTCTGATCTGCTTCTGGAGGGAGGTGGACTGGCTGGAGTAAGCGGCCACCACGGCTCACGCACAATGGTCCACCTTAAGGACTAAGTGCGGAAACCTGAAACCCCATAAAGAAGAAGAAAGAATACCTTCCTTTCGGCTCAGCGTTTTTTTAAAGCATTGGTAATAATAACTGCCACTCGGGTCGATCTTTAGGTTAAGGCGCGCTTGCCTAGGTTGGTCTGTGAATGGGTGAACACCACATACCGAGTTTCCTCCGTGCCTCGGAAAGCACGCTAAGCTGTAGGTCCCGGCTGTCATAGATCGATAGATAACGATAACGATCGATAATAACCAAAAAGAAGGCACAATAATTGTGTTTGTTAAATATTTTCGAAGTAACGTTACATAGAACAAACAAACGTTGGTGAAACAAAAGTTGATGTAAGGTGGTCGGTGTAAAGTAACATCGAACAAAAAAGGCGTAGACCCAATAAAACGTCGCAGTATGAAGGCTTAGGTGAATAGTGTTCGGAGAAACAATTTTCGAAGAATAGTGTTTCGAAGAAACGTAGGGGACCCGATATACCAGATTCTTCTAGAATTGATCTATTTCCTCCTAATATTTTTTTTCTGATTGGAATTACATTTATTGTTAATTAATAATCCTGTTTCGATTAAAATCCCTACAAGATTTTTTGATATAGTTTATTTAATAAAATAAATTGATGTCTTGATTTAAATTGGTACTTCGATAAATTGGTTCAATTTATTATTAGTCCGTCCCATCGACTTTTATAACTTCAACAGTCGTCGAGAAACTGTAGTTGCATTGGTAGAAATTGCCTTTTCTGTCTTTTTAGAAATAACAGACAGTTTTATACATTAGAAAGGCATATAAAATCTCTGCTTTTCACTGTCATTCATAAGTTAGATTATCATGTGCAAGCCATGACCTCAATACCTCGAAGACCTCACTTCTATCTTGTACATCACAGAAAAAATACGCACTTTCTAATTGTATATGTCAACACGCTATGCGATGCATTCACTAAGTGAAATTTTGGAGAGATGGATAATGCGTGTAATAAAAAAGAAATTTAATGTGATAAATAGCATTCTAATTCTCGTGTGTGATTGCCCAAATGTGGAGAAGTTTATTATAAAAGAACATATAATATGTACCTTAGATTACCCATGTTTGCAAAGAAATTAATGATTTGATTTAGTAACTGATTTTTTCCGAATAGTGGAAACACAATGGAACTTGACAACACTTTATTCAGTGATAGATTTTTTGTAATCGGATCAGTGATTCAGAGATTATATCATACACATAATTTTCAATAAACAACAAATTTTGTCGATTTGGAACATTCGATTATAAGGTTATTCATCATCATCATCATCATTTCAGCCGAAAGACGTCCACTGCTGGACATAGGCCTCCCCTAAGTGTCGCCACATTGACCGGTCCCGTGCGTCTCGCATCCAGCGGATCCCCGCAACCTTCACCAGGTCATCGGTCCACCTAGTGGGAGGCCTTCCAACGCAACGTCTTCCGGTTCGCGGTCGCCACTCCAGAACCTTCCGGCCCCATCGGCCATCCGTCCTGCGAGCAATGTGCCCTGCCCACTGCCACTTAAGCTTGGCAATTCTTCGGGCTATGTCGGCAACCTTGGTTCTCATGCGGATGTCCTCATTTCTGATTCGATCACGCACGGAAACTCCGAGCATAGCCCTCTCCATTGCTCTTTGGGTGACCTTAAGCCTTCTGATGAGGCCCATTGTGAGCGACCACGTTTCGGTCCCATATGTAATCACTGGCAACACACACTGGTCATAGACTTTCGTCTTGAGACACTGGGGTAAGTTGGACGAGAAGATACTTCTCAACTTCCCAAACGCTGCCCAGCCGAGTCGGATTCGACGATTGACCTCTTTTTCAAAGTTGGACCTACCTAACTGGACTGTTTGTCCCAGGTAGACATACTCATATAAGGTTATTACGAGTAACTTATTACTTTTCGCGAAAGGCTATATTAAGGCTATATATTCCTACGTCTAGTTAATATTTTGTCATTCAATTTCAAGTACTCAGTGGCTACACAATAAATTGTCAATTATCATAATGTGTATTATCTCTTTGTCCCTGACCTTCCACAAACTATGACCAGGTTAATCATATACCTACCTACTTAATAATAAATCAGAATTAAAAATTCTTTTGTTAAGGTAAAATTTATATTCTTCCTACATTTCTCGCATAAATATTTAGGTACGACATATAAAAAGAGAAGTCCTGACTGACTGACTGACTCATCAACGCCCAGCCCTAACCCTTGGACCTAGAAAGCTGAAATTTTGCACAGAGGTTCCCTTTATAATGTAGACAAGGAATAAGGAAGGATTTTTCGAAATTCAACCCCCAAGGGATTTAAATAGGGGATGAAAGTTTGTATGGAAAATCGTCATTTTCACGCGGGCGAAGCCGCTGGCTAAAGCAAGTTTGTTAATATACTTACCTGCTTTAGGAAAAACCATACACAAGTCCTCACAATCACATTTATATCAATAATATTATAATTAACTCTGACTGACTGTCTGTCTTTCTATAACCATTACGGCTAGACCATTACCAGGGTCCTACGTCCTATAACTCAGGATATTTTTTATCTTGGTTGTACCTACGTTCGTCTCTAACAACTTTCGACCCCTACTTGGGCAAAACATGGGCAAGACCTAGTCTATCATAGGATAAGAAATCATAGAAAGTTTTCACTGTGGTTTACCTATAGGTATGTATAAATGTATGTATATCTTCTTTAGTTCATCATCATCGCCAAAACATGTTGTAAATTCACGCAAATTGTGTTGTTTTCCGCTATTTTGAACCGCACTACGCCGCGCGGTCGTCGTATATACCGAACAAAATTTTCTATGGTACCTACTACCTACCTACTTACTGAAAGTAGAGCATAGCTTTTCACTATAAACGAACAGCGGTAAACATTTCTCTGGCAATACAAAAGAGAACTCTTTTCATGGAGTGAGAAATTTAATTCATTTAGATTTATTCAGGGTAGTTTTCATAAATATAACAATAAGTCGATAATTGCGTACTCTCTAATAAATAATAATATAACATCTTTTTATAGTTATTTCGATTTTGATGGTTTAGTAGGAGTTGATACACGACGATATACTCCGTGAAACATAAATTCATAAATGTCAGGCACCGACAAAATCGCTAACTTTAACGAATAAATTCGGTTGCAGTAATGATGCTTGCAAGTAAAGCAAGTCTCTACATACAAGATGCGTTTCTCGCAAGCATCATTATTGCAACCGAATTTATTCGTTAGTAATTAAGGGTTGAAAGTTAGCGATTTTGTCGTTATCTCTGTAGAGACTGCCAGCCCAGCGTGTGACCTCATTAATTAAATACACGTCTGAAATATTTAATGTCAAATGTCGGTTAATTTTCTTTGTCGCAAAACATATTCCTGATATTTTCCCATATATTGTCAAGTGTGACTGTGTGAATTCTTATTTACATTTGTCACATATTACTAGAATACTTAATTATATGTTTTTAAATTAGTTTTAATCGGCAAAAGTTTATTGTAAATAATACTGTGTGTGTGATTAATACATAATTTCAATGACATGACAAAGCACAAACTACGCATCGCTGAAAATTTATTTCAGCGAACAATCTACATCCACCTACAGTCTACACGACAGTTTAAAATAAATATAAAATGCACTCTTACCTTTCTTGTAACAACTTTTCAAGATAAAAAAAAACAATCACTTTGTCAATAATGTTGCATAAACAAAAAAATATTATCAACACTAAAAACTGCACTAAAAAAAACCACTACGATTCAAAATTCGAATTTGGAAATTATATTTTTTAAACGCTCAGTCCAATGACATTCATAGACGATGTATTATTTGTTTTTTATTTTGAATTTTCATTGACTGTTTCGCGTTCGATTTGTTGTCGGCCAGTAACCGCACGGCCGGCGCTTGTGGGCGCGCAGCGATGTACTGAGTCTGAGACTGGCCGAACAGAATACAAACATCGAATATAACAACGAAGTCGGGAGCGCCTGCCGTCAGCTGTCCGCACTGAAACGGTTTTAGGGATCCGTTCGAAAGAGAAATATATGTGGTGCTGAGACAGTCATTTAAATTGTGCATGGTGTTTACTTTTAAGTACCTAATTGTTGCTGTAACCTAATTTTAAGAATTAATTATATATGTCAATATGATCAAGTGTGAACAATTGTTGGTAAACCTAATTTATAATAAATTTTAAAAATATAAACTTAGATTGAACCAATACGGCCGCATTGATTTTGTAATTTTGTTTTATGATAAGGTCCACATGTTTATTTCACATAAATATTTCATAGCTCCTTGTATTCAAAGATACATAATTATAATATTAATCTTGATGCGATACGCCTAAAATAATAAATTTAGCAAACTGTTGATGTGGAATTACAAAAAATTCTGTAATTCAAAATTGTTTTATAAATCTGGCCATTTAATATGTACCTACTCATATGTGGACTGTGGTTCATTATCTTGCACATAATAAACGCAAAAACTAAACTACGGTTAAGTGTGGTGACGGCACGATTGGCGCAGTGGTTGAGCGATTGGACTGCTGTGCTGCGTGTCGCGGGTTCGATCCCCGCACGGAACAAATATTTGTAAGACCTACAGATATTTGTTTCGGGTCTGGGTATTTGTGTATGTGAGTTTAATGTTTGTGAACGCACCCACGATACAGGAGAAATTCCTAGTGTGGGGCAACATTTGTTCAAATTATTATACGGAACCTCTGCCTCCAAAATACAACACACTTCACAAGGGTGTTGACTCATGCGCGGTGCGGATGCATAAAGGGCGCATGCGTTCCCCTCCGAATTCTAAACATAGAACAACGTACACACATAAACAACATAATTATACAAACGAGACTACTACAGTCTACGACGTAATTTGTTTCCCCTGTGTTACCATGGTTACGTCAAAAGAAAAGCATACCCTGTATTTATAAAACAACGGGTCATCGACGTCGAAGACCCGTTGTTTTATCGAGTCGATTTAATAGATTCATCGGTAGTGTTCGATTCATCGGTTCGGTAATCGAATGATAGGATGCCGTGTGAATTTTTAGATGACCCGCATCACTTTCACTTCGTTCTTATAGTTATCAAAGGAACTTTACGGAATAGCCCCTCTACATAGAATTAATTTAATTACAACATTACATAACATCACACTTATTTTCCCTGATATAGACAGAGGTGTACCATAGTACATCAACGTTTGGAATTTCTAAAGAACGAGGGAAAAGGTTTAAACAAGTAAAAGCGTTTTCAAATCGAAAAGCTCAATTACTTCAACTGATACAAAGACTGTACAATACACGTGCTGATTTTAAATTAACTATTAATATGCATACGCCGACAATCATTATTTGTATTGGAGAAATGTGCAGAAATCGTTCTCAGGTTGCATACACAATACGCATTAATGTTCTTGTCGTAAGAGCAAGCGTGATGGATGACTTTTAATGTTGTAACGGTTAAAATAATAAGCAATAGGGGATCGGACAAAAAAAAACTAATTAGTCCGTCAGATAGATTTCCAAAAATAAATGGACACGTATTTTTTCTTTTTAAACGTAAACTTAACATGAAGACGATACAGTGCTTCGAAAACTCGTGTGACGTCATAATAATATGATAGTACATTTTGACGACACAAGTGACGTTTCAAGCCCCACTCCAAGATCTTTGACGCGTTTTATCTTCGTCATTTTTTATTGATTTCATAAAACACACTTACGGACTAAACAGAATCAAATTATTTTGACCCAGTCCGATCCCCTATTGAGCGCAAAGGCAGCAGCCCGGCGAGCACGGCCTACAGTGACATGGCATGAGTCACACATTTTATCACAGTTTGGGCGATAAAACCGTTTTGTCTTAAATGCTAGCACGGCGGCGTAAGATAATTTCTTGATATGTGATACAACTTCTTGACGTCTAGTTGGGACTCCTATGTCTTATTTGCTAATATGGGCGCACCCATTTTGTAACAAATGTCACATTTTGACAGATGAATATGCTCGTTTATATCACGTTCGTTCGGAGGTGGTGATAAAAGTAAATTAAAAATATAAGTATATTTTTCTGCTTACTACTGCATCAAATGGCAGTAAATTATTATAATTATGTTCTTGCCCGAAGGCAAGAGGTCCAAAGTAGGAAAATATTCCGAAGAAACATTTGGGACTCCTCTAATCCGTTCGAGTTATTTCACTTCAAAAATTTCACAATATATTTCAAAACAAATCACATCAAACTTTTAAAGGAAAAACAGAACTTTTAGTTAGTAGCAAGTTATCAAATAATAAATAAAAAAAGAAAATGAAAGACGTGCCGCGTACGTACGTGTCATGTCAAAAATGAATTAGTACCCAAGAAAATTAAAAAGTTGTTTAACTGTATGAACTGTGCTCTTATACACGTACTTTTTTATTTGGTCGCCTATTCAGATGGTCATAGACATTTTTATTTTTTTAATATACTAGGTCACAAGACAAGTCGCGTCTTAAATTATATCACATGTGGTACCCGTGCTAGCATTTAAGACAAATTCTAAGACATGACATAATTTATAACGTCTTGTCACCAACGTCTTGGGTACGCCCGTGCTCGCCCCGCTGCATTTGTTGCATGTCTCAGTATCTTTCTGCCGTTGTCCCATGTTTTTTGGTGTCGGTGCAACTCGTTTTGTCTTCCACTCTCTCCTGTGTATCGTCACACTATCATTTACTTGTTTTTCTTTCATACCATTCTTCACACAATCCATCCGTCTCTTCTTTGGTCTTCCTCTCTCTTTCTCCATTGATCAACATTTTTGTTGCACATGTGCTTAAAAAAATGCTCGTATTGAGGCTGGAGTCTGGACTTGGCTGATGCAATATGCTTGCCACCTATCTATACAACATAACTAGCGAAATGTGGTTGCACTATAAGCACACCTCTGCCGAACGCTTCGTTGAATACAGGCGTGATGTTTATTTCAAAATATGAAATCCTAAACAGCCATCTAACATTCAATTTTTTTCGCACATTTGAGGGTAGGTCCTGTGTCGGTGGCTCTTAAACCACTATATTTAGGGTAACAGAACTTGACACAGTCTCACATTTTTTATCCGTTTGTCAGAGGTATTTCTCGAAATATCAATGTACAAATTAATCATACATCTGAATTCGGTCCTGGGAAATAACGCCAAGGTTCATATTCAACTAGAAAGGTAAAGACATTGTCTTAGATGAAAATCAATAGGTAACCTACTCAGGTCATTTACCCCGACACCCCGGTTTTTGTGCATCTGACATACACAGTTAATGCCTGACATTCTGCATAATTATAAAGGTAAGCATTGTCTTTTCCGTCTGACTTGGGTAGCAGGTATGTTAAATATCAGCATTCAGTATTCACCGTACCCTTTTAGCCAAATACTTAAATTATAAATTGAGGAAGTATTGTCTCAATTCTCACATGCTCTCTCGTAAAACTAAAGTCGACCGCTCGTGGAGGTAAACACTTCGAGCTGAAACTGGCCTTATGTAGAGCGAAACTCCAACAGTACAAGAGGCCAGCTTATACTTGTTAAATAAAGGTACATACTGAAGCGTGGCCTACTGTACGTATCCTCTCAGAAAGTACATGAGTCTTTACTTAAAACAATTCGAGAAATGATTTCTTAAGCGGAATTGCCGACAACAATGATCATGATTAAATGCCAAGGCGACGATTGTAAGAAGTCTCGTTTCGACAAGGAAAGTTTAACATGTAGATAGGTACTTAATGTTAATTCTTTCCATTGTTATTGCTAAGTACAAGGAAATACCTGTAACTTAAATAAGCCCCAGAAAGTAATTTAAAGGATAGTGACTACATACATACATACAACTACATACATACATTAATTCTCTATTGGCCCGAAATTTAAAAACCGGCCAAGAGCGTGTCGGGCCACGCTCAGTGTAGGGTTCCGTAGTAATAATTATTTTGAAAAAAGATACGTTCAGGATAATAAAATATGTAAACGAAGTTAAAAAAAATGCTTGTACGATCATACTACAAACAGTCCAGAAATTATTTTGTACTACTTTTTGTCATTTTTGTACAAAAACTGTTTCCATCCAAGTTCAAAATGATTTTCCTAGAAAGTCCTTATAAAGTTCTACTTTTCAGATTTTTTTCATATTTTCTAAACTTATGACTAACTTATAACATATAAACCCCATAGCAGTCAAAACTTATGACTAACTTCGCGGCGGCGAGTGGTGTGGGAGCGGGGGCGCGCGGTGGCGTGGGCCGTGGCGACGGGTGTGCGGGGCTCCGGGTCGCGGGGCGGCGGCGGTTGCACGTTGCGGCGTGCATTCGTTGTTCCGTGATTCGGGGTCTCGAGCATTCGTTGTTGCGGTTTGCGTCGCTGCGTGCTTTCGTGCTCGCAGTGTTCGTTGTTGCGGGCATTCGGTGGCGTGTGGTTCGGCGTGGTGGCTTTCGGGATGACGCATTGCACTCGTAGTTTCGTTCTTCTTCCGTCCTTCTGACATTCAAAAGTGCCTGTAATGGCTTAATTGAAATAAACTATTTGAGTTTGAGTTTGAGTTTATGGTTCAAAATTTAGAGGGGGGGGGGGGGGGGGCACATTGTTTTTTACTTATTTATTTCCGAAATTATTGACATTATCAAAAAATGTTTTTAGTAAACCCCTATTCATTTTCACTTCCCACTACATAATTATAGGGAGCCCCCCTCTAACTAAGTAGTGGGAAGTGACTTTTTTACCCTAATAAAACATTTTTTTCCAATTTTTATTTTACCACTTTGTCGGCGTGATTGATAGGTACCAAATTTCAGCTTTCTAGTGCTAACGGTCACAGAGATTAAGCGAGGACGGACAGACGGACAGACAGACATGGCGAAACTATAAGGGTTCCTAGTTGACTACGGAACCCTAAAAAGCAATCGAATTGAGAACTTCCTACTTTTTGGGAAGTCAGTTATTAATAAACTGAAAACACGTTTTAATTTTCGCCATTTTATTTTGTGTATTCTTCTCAGCAAACCCTCTATCTGAAATAACTAGTTTGCAGTCTTAGTCGATATTAAATTTAGAATGATATCACTCAGCTAACCATGCATTATCACCAAAACTAAACAATTCAGCTCCAAGCAAAGCAAAAAAGCTTTAAGATTTTTTTACATGGTTACAGGTGAAGCTAATAAAATCGTGTTATAAAATTGGTTTTCTTTGATTTTCCTAGATTTGGGCTATGAAGGGTCAAGGGTGTCAGTTAGTCTGTTACATAACTGTCTCTATAGCCAAAATGACATTTCACCTTTATCAATAAGGATGATATTGGCTTACCGCCGTTGCTTACCGCAAAAATATTGTTAGTATGACCAGCCGTTGGCGACTGGCTAACCGGTTATAGAAATTACTGAGGCTAGTCCCCACAGTTAAACTCAGTTGAATTTCTAGCTTTTCCCGGTGCTTGATCCTCGGGAATATCAGGTTTTAACCTAAGTCATCATTTCAGCCAAAAGACGTCCACTGCTGAACATAGGCCTATGCGTTATACAGGTTATAGTCAAGGTACTTATCATGATCCTAATAGATACTTGAAGATGTATGTACCTACGTTCATGTACCTATAAACTACAATTAGGTACTCGCTGGATTTAACAAACCGAAATTGAAGTACCTTAGTATAAAACTACGTAGAAAGGCAAAAAGAAACACAATTAACAAATGTGAAATTGATAGTGGTTGCCGTAGTGATAGTGTTGTAGTAGTAGTTATTAGTGGCAAAGACTGGCGAGTGTTGAACTGAAATTGAGTAGAACCAAAACGGAATACTTGTTATGGTGATTGCGGCGGTCTCTCCAGTGATGTGTGTATTATGTCTCCTTAGAACGCTCATCGAAACCGATCTGCTCTAATTTTCAGGATGGTTGAAATAGTCACTGGAACAACTTGCAAACCGGTCCGTCGGCGCTGCGGGTTGTTCGAAAAAGATACCGCGGCCTCGACACAAAGGGTTAAAAGAAACATGGGTGGTTTTTTTTTAGTCAGTAGAAGTATGACAGTCCCTACCACTCTGCCCAGAGCGGGAAGAGTCATTTGAAGATTTCCCACCCTCCAAAAAGAAAAAAAAGGCCTGTCGTACTACTCGTACTGTGTGCATCGAAATGCTGTGCTGTGGAGGAGATAGACGAAAAAAAGAATTTTGAGAATCGGTCCACAAATGGGGGAGAAATCAGGTAACATACATTAAAAAAATAAAATACATACACACGAACACGAACATAGAACCTCCTCCTTTTTTGAAGTCGGTTAAAAAAGATCGCATGTAGCGGAGATGAAAGTTAGCGATAGGTAAGCGTTAGTTAATGATGAAATAGTACCTTTAGTCAGCTAAGAGTAAAAGTATGATGTGTACGTAGAGTCGTAGACAGTTAGTCGTCATACTGATAGTGTCGCAAAATAATTACTCACATGATTTAACAAAGACTCACGTAATTAGACTAATTATGTTTAAGATACGACAATCAACAGTTCAAGACTACAAATTAACAGTTGAAGATTATCCATACGTGACTGTACCTTTAAACAATAACAAAGTGGACACAAACAATAGATATAAAAAATACAGCTTTACGATTTGTTTTTTTACTGTTTGGGGTAAAAATCTCAAATTATTGTGCTGTGGTATTCAAAGTAAATTCATAATATAAGTTTTTAAACTGACATGGTCAGTGACACTACTATTAATATCATAAACGGGATATTTACCACGTTTGATTTTTGTTTCGAGTTCCCGATATTTCGGCGCTGTTGATCATGATCACGGATAAACTGAAGTCATTGCGGGTGGATGTTTATGAGCAGACAAAACGGTCCTCGTATGGCAAAAATGCTGGCTGCCTCTCAACTTCACACTTCCGGTGCTTATGAGTCGTTTTCCGTTTAGGTTGTGCGGACTTCCCTGTATATCCGTTTTACATACGGGAGTGACAGATAAGGTTGCGAATATTCTTCGGAAATACGCCGTAAAGACCATTTTCACTCCTTTCAGGAAAGTGTCCCAGATGCTGCGATCGCCGAAGGACAACTTTCCGCTTGAAAAACCCGGTGTTTATAAAGTAGACTGTAGTTGCGGCAAGTCCTATATCGGTCAGACAAGGCGTACGGTGGCTTGTCGCATATCCGAACATAATTATTAGGGCGGTCAGGTAAGCGGTATAATCAGCAAGCGAAGCTCAAAGTCCATCAGAACCAAGTTACATTATTTTTCATGTCAGCAAAGTTGATTGTTATCTTTTACCAATATTAGCTCACGATATCCTATAAATTAAACTGTTTGCTTATAATAAAAGTGTTACATATAAGGAACAAACAAAACTCACACCTGTATTCCTCAAAGAGGTACGGTCAACAACAGAAGAAGCTCAACACTACTTAAAGTTGTTTGAACAAAAACTTGTTTGATATTACTCGTACCTAACAAATTATTGAAGAGATAAGAATAATCTTCTGAAACATTAAAAGAAACTTTAAAAACAGCTGTACCTACATACCTAATAAATAAAAATAAAATAATAAAATATGTTTATTACGTATCATTTTAGCTCAAATTGCTTATCGAGGAGTCATCATTTAGGCATAAAAAATGCCTGTAGTTGAGGGCTCCGCTCTTCCCTTACAAAATGTTGATACAAATAAGCAAATAACAGAAAGAGAAAAAATAAAATAAACTAATCTAACAAAATACAATTTTGTGTGTGTGTGTATGTATTTGAGTGGTGTGTGTGCATTTGAGTGGGTGTGTGTGCATGTGAGTGGGTGTGTGTGCATGTGAGTGGGTGTGTGACCTACATCAAATAATCAAAATTCTGAAATGTTTAACTACTTCGTTGCTGACCGTACCTTTAAGGAACATCAGTTAACTTTATGTACGTATTAAGGGGAACCATGTATATTTTCGGTTTATTGTCCTGTGTTCACCTGGGTGATACACTAAACTTTTCAATCTCATGATCATCATCAACAGTCTATTAATGTTCCCACTACTGGCACACAGGCCTACTCTCTTTAAGAGGGAATGGGCTATAATCTACCACGCGGGCCCAGTGCAGATTGGTAGATGTCACAAAATGTCTTCGAATTTTTTGGTTCTAAGATATGCCGGTTTCCTCACGACGTTTTCCTTCACCATTTTGAGAGCAGCGGTGATCAAACAAATTACTCAAAGTAATCTATGTCGAAGTTAACAAGACGCGATCTAATTAGTTTCAAGACAAACCCAAAAACTAGGAAAACGTTATCTACCTAACCAACAAAATATTGCACTTTTGGCATTCCGAAGAGTGATTAATCTCTGTGAATGCTTTAACACCAGAAGACTGGAGTGATCTCATTGGAAGGACCAATGAAATCACTCGAGTTGAGTGAGCTCGTCGTCCTTATCGTGAGATCAGTGCTTAATCTGCTGTCATCATTTTTATGCCGCCCACATGGTCCTCTGACTTAGCTTTACATGCCGTCGAGAAATATCTCTCAGGCATGCTGGTTGGTTTGGTTTTCATACGGGACCGAAACGTGGTCGCTCACAATGGGCCTCATCAGAAAGCTCAAAGTCACCCAAAGGGCAATGGAGAGGGCTATAATCGGAGTTTCCATGCGTGATCGAATCAGAAATGAGGACATCCGCTTGAGAACCAAGGTTAACGACGTAGCCCGAAGAATCGCCAGACTTAAGTGGCAATGAGCAGGGCACATTGCTCGCAGAACGGATGGCCGATGGGGCCGAAAAGTTCTGGAATGGCGACCGCGAACCGGAAGACGTTGCGTTGGGAGGCCTCCCACTAGGTGGGCCGATGACCAAGGTTGCAGGAACCCGCTGGATAAGAGACGCACGGGACCGGTCAATGTGGTGACGCCTGGGGGAGGCGCATGTCCAGTAGTGGACGTCTTTTGGCTGAAATGATGATGATGATGATGCTGGTTTCCTCACAATGTTTTCCTTCACCGAAGTACGTGATAAATGTACCTAATACACACATCAATCCGAAAAATGATGGAGACTTGGGCTTTGGCAGTCCATCGGCACGCACAGCACGGGACTTGATTAAGCTTTTTTTTTAAAGTGGCATCTTACAGTTACAGCTCAACCTAGGAGGTTATCGACTGCTTAACGAGACTTTCCTGTGGGTGCCTTAAGAGCATAGACGGGCTGCATTTTTCCATACAAATGTATTCCCCTATTCTCTTCCTGGATAATGCCTCTAGAGTAATCGTTTTTATTTATAAAAATCCAGGTCTATTGAAGGCATGCCCCTGTCATTTTTTTTTTTCAAAAAATTTAAGTATTACAAAAATAAATATGACTTACCAAAAACCTAAAAAAATACCCCGTTTTTACCTACGTAATCAGATGACTACCAAAGAAAATTGAAAAGTTTTTAAAATAAAAACAAGTAATAGGGGCATAGATCTATTCTTCCTTTAAATTTTGATACCAAATATAATTTAATTGGCTTAGGTTTCGAGGAGAAAACAGGAGAATACGAAACGTCGATCGGTCAAGGTTTTTTATAGGTAAAATCGTTCTGAGCTGCAGTTGTCTCTATCGCACTTACATATTGATACCGCCCCGGTTGCTAGAGCGCAGCGCGACGGCAATAGTTATATATACGTATATTATACGCAGCCCGTCTATGCTCTTAAGTGTAAGGCCTCCAGCCAGAGCAAAGAAACATGAAAGAAACCTAATTGATCAATCGAGTACGAGTTTTCATTACGCAGGTTTTATGTAATATAATATAACAAGAATATAATATTAAAACATTAGTATAAATAATAGTGCTATTCAACTGCCATTCTTACATGTTTGATAATTTGTTGCTATGGTAATTTATACGGCTACAACACTATGATCTTGTTCAGTTAATTAACTGTTTATATAAATAAATAGTTATTGTTTAATTAGTTGGTTTATTTCTGTAGTTCTGGGTATTTGTTTGTTTTTAGATTCTAGAACGAACATGACATAATTAGCAACAAGTCAAGATAATTTTTTCGTTTTCCCTTATATAAATAATAAAGATAAATCTTTCATAAAATTTTATGAAATATAATAATAATTTAGTTTCAGTTTCCTTATCATTTCATTAAAACAACGCATGTTTTGTTTTGTAGAAAATATATGATTTATGATTAAATGTTGACATTGCCCTCAATATCTAAACTATTAACTATCTGATGATGTAAAAAAAGTTTTCCCTCATCAAGACTAATATGGCAAAAACTGTGCAAAGACATCATAGTACAACGACCCGGAAGATGCAGCATGCTCTTAATGACTTTATACGACTGTCGGCAACTTTTCTACTCTAGTACACATGATTTCATAATCTGGACAAAAATTGTCGTCTTGTGCTTCTCAAATAGTCTCTGCTTAGTTAATGAGAAAATAAATATATAATATACTAGTGACCCGCCCCGGCTTCGCACGGGTACAAAAAAGGTATTAAAACCTTCCTCTTGAATCACTCTATCTATTAAAAAAAACCGCATCAAAATCCGTTGCGTAGTTTTAAAGATTTAAGCATACAGACAAACAAACAAATAAACAAACAAACAGACGCGACTTTGTTTTATACTATGTAAGGATTAGCTTTTACCAGCGGCTTAGCCCTCGTGGATGTCGAAAAATGTCCCAATAAAATTTCATCCCCTATTTAACTGATGGCACGTTTGGCGCAGTGGCTCAAGCAATGGACTGCTGCGCTGCGTGTCGCGGGTTCGATCCCCGCACGGAACAAATATTTGTAAGACCTACAGATAGTTGTTCCGGGTCTGGGTATTTGTGTATGTGAGTTTAAATGTTTGTGAACGCACCCATGATACAGTATAACAGGTAATAAGGTATAGGTAATTCCTAGTGTGGGGCAACGTTTTTTTTAAAAAAAAAAAAACAAAAACAAACTCCCTTAGCGGTTGAATTTCGAAAAATGGCAATGGTAATGGTACGGCAAGATTGAAGTCAAGAGCAAGCCCATTTATAATAAAAAAATATAAAAATGTTGTGTTCTAGAATCTTCTTCGAGAACCACTCTATCGATTGGTGATAACAGCATGAAAATCGGTGCAGCAGTTTTTGAGTTTATCGCAAACAGACAGACAGTCACAGACGGCCGTGGAGGACTTTGTTTTATAATATGTAGTGATGATAGTGATAAATCATCACCACCTTTGTCAGAACACCACACACGTTGCAAGTTATGTTTTGGTACCAAGTAGGGCCAGTCAACCAACTAGGTGGACAAACGATCACTTTAAAGTGGCCGGAAGAAACTGAATAGCTAAGACACAAAACCGCCTAAAGTGGAGAGATTTGGAAGAGGACTTTAGTTTTCATATTTAGAACAAAATCATTACCTAGGTACCTACCTTCACAAATGTTTATTTGATATTCTAATATGAATTACTTATTAGATATCTTATCTGAAGCTTCTTGTATTAGATACGATAAACAGCGCTAATATCATGTTCCGGAAATTCGTACCTAATCACAGTTATCAAAACTATCGGATTTACTGTATATAATATGATTATTAGGAATTAGTGTCCTTAGACTTTGTTAGTTACCTTGATTTTAGGGTGATAAAATCGTATCACTTGTTATTTGAAAACAAAACGTTTGCTGATGAGAACTAAGATTTTATATTCCTACGCAAATACCTATAAGTACCTAGGCGGTAAGAGCGGATTCAGCGCAGTATTAGGCTAATACTGCGCTGAAAACGCTAATACTATTAGCGTTTTTCTTTGAGCGTAGTACCTATAATCTCGTATCGGCTTACACAAGCGCCTCATTTTGCGCATCAAAAAACCTGACGTACACGCGCTTATTCCAGCGTGTTCAGCCACTAGCAATATGGATCCTGAAGAAAAAACATTGCTTTTACGAGCTTTCACTCATATTTGTTAATGCCAACCAGGGAGCAGCGCAGACCTGTGCGCAGCGGTGTGCTGTGTGCGGAGCGGTTGCCAAACTAGGTCTGAGTAACTTGTACAATATGCAGTAGGTACACACAGCTCTGCTCCGGTCTAGCAAGTACCCATCTCCGCACAACTGTTGTAGAAACACCCTAGCTCATAAGCATCTGTTCTCCTCTTTGCTTTGCACATCTCTTTCTTCGTTAGAGTCATCATCATTCTCCTGCCCTTATCCACCGCACCAAGTCTTTATAAATGTTCCTCTTCAGTTTAAGGAGAATGCGGGAGTCGCATATTGTTCCCGTGACCTGCCGCTGTTTCATCCATACAGTACCTACCTACAAATTCTGTGCTTTACACTACGATCTATTTCTAGGCATAACAGTTGATTCCAAATTACAATGGGGTTTACACATATCAAGCCTAGCGGGAAGGCTAAGTTCAGCCGCAAACGCCGTCAGAAAAGTAAGATAATACACTGACGTTCATACAGCACGGTAAGTCTACTTTAGTTATTTTCACAGCGGTATGTCCTACGGTATTCTGCTGTGGGGCAAAGCTGCTGATATTCAAAATATATTAATTGTTCTGCAGAAGCGAGCAGTTCGTGCAATTTATCAGCTAGGTGCCCGAGTTTCCCTTAGAGATTTCTTTAAGGAGATTGGTATTCTCACGGTTGCTTCTCAGTACATCTTTGCCAACATTTTATTTATTTTTATATTAGACAAAATATCCACCTGTACACTAAAAACAGTGATATCCATAACTTTAACACTAGAAATAAGTATAAACTACGCGCTCCTTTTCACCGGCTTCACAAAGTTCATAATTCATTCGTAGGGCTCGGGATAACATTTTATAATAAACTGCCATATTCTTTTCTAGACTTGCCATTTAATGCGTTTAAAGCCAAAGTAAAATCTAATCTTTGTTTAATTAAAAGCTTACTACTTCTTCTTTCCTTCTAAACACTAGGAAGTGTTGATGGGTGGGCGTTTTGGGGGACTGTATTATAAAAATGTAAATAGTAACGTAAAGTAAATTTTGACCTTCGAAAAGTGCTGATCAATTATTCAGCCTAGTTTGAATAAATGAGTTTTGATTTTGATCTATTTCACTATCGCTTTGAACGCGCTGCCGACACGGTCTGTTGCCGTCGACGACGGCCGGACGGCGAGCTAGCCCATTACTCACCGTCTACAGGCCCGCGTCTACGGTGGCCGGAAGCCATATCGTGGCCCCCGACGCCCGGCGCGCCTTCCGAGAATCCAGGTCTTAGTATTACTACCTACATACTTTAAATGTAAAGAAAGATTTCTAAATATAAATAAACTAGAGAAGGTGACAGAAATATGAGCACGCGCCAAGCGACTGCCAAAATGTTATCAATTGCTACGTATTGCAAGAAAACAGTAGATATGTAGGTTTTTCATAAAATTAGGTTTTTGATCAAAAACCGGAAGATGACACATTTTAAACTCAATTTCATCATAAACCTGTAACAATCCAGACTAGTTCAGATTTTTGATCAAAAACCTGAACTAGTTTGGATTTATGATAAGTAAAGTTCTTGTCAAAACATATGTCGCAGGTTTTTCATAAAATTAGGTTTTTGATCAAAAACCTAGGTTTTTCATCAAAAACCGGAAGATGACACATTTTATATCCTTTATGGGCGGCATGGGCACCGGGCCGTAGGCCGACGAAGGAGGCCGGCGGAGGCCCGGCACTTTGGGGACAGAAGATATTAGTGTTATATAATATGCGAGCGAAGCGAGCGCGCGTCACGGAGTACTACTGGGATTTGTTCAATTCACTAGATTTGTTTAGGGAAATGATAAAACCGTGTTGTTATTTTATCTTCCTCCGTGGTTTGATCAAATCCCTTAGGTTTTTGATCAAAAACCTAATTTTATCATATCCCTGCGACATATATATGAGGATTGGTTTAATTATAATAAAATTAAAGTGAATATTTAAAGCTAAATATAACTTATTTGGCAAACCAATCCTTAAGGCCCTTCAGAAGCTGTTCGATTCCGTCATACTCGAGGGAAAAACGCCGCAGGCATGGTGCAGAGGTGTGGTGGTACTCTTCTTCAAGAAGGGCGACAATACCCGACTTAAGAATTACAGGCCCATCTCACTTCTGAGTCATGTCTATAAGTTGTTTTCAAGAGTCATCACGAATCGTCTCGCGCGCAGGTTCGACGACTTTCAGCCTCCCGAACAAGCCGGATTCCGAAGAGGGTTTAGCACCGTAGACCACATACATACGCTGCGGCAGGTTATACAGAAGACCGAAGAGTATAATCTGCCTCTCTGTTTAGCGTTTGTGGACTACGAGAAAGCCTTCGATTCGATCGAAACTTGGGCCGTATTGCAGTCTCTCCAAAGGTGCCAAATTGACTACCGGTACATCGAGGTGTTGAAGTGTTTATACAAAAACGCCACCATGTCAGTCCGGCTTCAGGACCAGACCACGAAACCTATCCTTCTGCAGCGAGGTGTGAGACAGGGAGACGTCATATCTCCGAAGCTGTTCACCGCTGTACTGGAGGATATCTTCAAGGTTCTGGACTGGAGAGGACTAGGCATCAACATCAATGGCGAGTACATCACTCACCTTCGATTTGCCGACGATATAGTGGTCATGGCTGAGACCATGGAGGACCTCAGTACAATGCTCGATGGCCTCAGTAGAGCTTCTGAAAGAGTGGGTCTAAAAATGAACATGGACAAAACCAAGGTCATGTTTAATGCCCATGCTACACCCACTCCCATAAAGATCGGAGACTCTACACTCGAAGTTGTAGACGATTATGTCTACCTGGGACAAACAGTCCAGTTAGGTAGGTCCAACTTTGAGAAAGAGGTCAATCGTCGAATCCGACTCGGCTGGGCAGCGTTTGGGAAGCTGAGAAGTATCTTCTCGTCCAACTTACCCCAATGTCTCAAGACGAAAGTCTATGACCAGTGTGTGTTGCCAGTGATTACATATGGGACCGAAACGTGGTCGCTCACAATGGGCCTCATCAGAAGGCTTAAAGTCACCCAAAGGGCAATGGAGAGGGCTATGCTCGGAGTTTCCTTGCGCGATCGAATCAGAAATGAGGACATCCGCATGAGAACCAAAGTTACCGACATAGCCCGAAGAATCGCCAAACTTAAGTGGCAGTGGGCAGGGCACATTGCTCGCAGAACGGATGCCCGATGGGGCCGGAAAGTTCTGGAGTGGCGACCGCGAACCGGAAGACGTTGCGTTGGAAGGCCTCCCACTAGGTGGACCGATGACCTGGTGAAGGTTGCGGGGATCCGCTGGATGCGAGACGCACGGGACCGGTCAATGTGGCGACACTTAGGGGAGGCCTATGTCCAGCAGTGGACGTCTTTCGGCTGAAATGATGATGATGATGATGATAACTTATTTTGCAAACAGCTGTTTATATTATCATGTCCATGACAACAAGCCATTGCCACTACTATCGCAAAATAATATTATTATCCTACGTCTTTATGTGTATCTCTAGTTAAAACTAATTAGTCTACGGCAAAATAGTCTAGCAATGCGGCCTTATTTTTGTTTCTAAAGTAAAGACTTATCGTCAAACAAGACTTCCTGGAGAAACAACTTTTAAACCCACTCATAAAGTTCAGTTTGCGATACAATTTCATTTAGTTTTATGACATCCGACTTCCAACTCTGAATAGATAGGAAACGAAAATACCTACAGGCAGAGATGTAAAGCAATTACAGGTATTCAAAGACCAGCCCATAGCCATTGATCGGGAACAAAACTCCCGAATTCTATGACACTTTATGACTGTAAGTAGGTACCTACATAGCAAAGTTTTTTCTTTGAAAAATATTTCAAGTCATTGCATGAGAATTTTATTTTTTACTGACAGAGGTCCCACCCGTCAAATGACATTCTCCTAAAATGTCTGGGCACAGGTTGCGTGCGTGTTAGCTGATATCTCACATGACATTCCAGTGAACTCGCAAATTACGTATCTAAATGGACAAAGTCCCTTCTTCTTTTCGAATCGATGACTCAAATTTTGTCCGACCTGTATGTGGCAACCTGGATAGGTCGTGTGCTACATTCAAGTGATTTCGGAAAGTCCTCATAAAACAACGCTGGATTATGTCAAAAGTCAAAACGATAAAAAATACCAAAGTACCTATTTACAAGTTTTGATAAACAGCTCTTTCTTTAAGTTCCCAAATAGGTCAAAACATACTTCTGTAGCAACTAAACCCATGTTTTGTAGTTGTACTCTAATGTTTTGACTCTTCAAAGTAGAACAACGACTTGCACTAAGACTACACATCCGCAAACATTGCTAGCCCACTTTCGAGCCAAAAATATCTATTTCATTATATTTTTGTACTGTTTGTAATGGCCTATTTAATTGTTGTAAGTAAATTAATTCCACAGTTCAAAAGATAAAATTCATTGTTTTCTGAAATAAATTATAACTGCGGCAATATTGTTTGTTACGGAAACAGAATTAACTAATTTACGCAGTTAGTATTAGAAGCTATTTCCTTATAACTAATATACAAATATGTAGGAATTAATTTTGTGCATCAATAAAAATTAATTAAAGTTTCCACAAAGAAAGAATTGTTTTCAGACATTGCTCAGACACGCAAAACGATGGAATGTTCCAAAATGTTACTAACCGCTTGTTTTTGGCAACTTAAAATGTAAAATAATGAGGTTACGATTCGGTTAATTTGTCAACACACATTAAAATCGTAATCAGTGGTAGCAAACAACACATCCAAGTAGATACCTATATAACTAACGTTGCGAAAATACTCAAAGGCATTGAAGCATTCGAGCAACGTTTACGATCCCTGGTCCATGAATGAGATGCAAATGAAGGTCAAACTACGTCAAAACTTGAAGATAGCTATCAAAGATTCATATTTATTTATGAACTTTTTATTACTTTCAGTTAAAAAGAAAACTTATAGAAAAGAAAGGGTGGCAACAAGAGTTCAAGGGGTGGTTGTTTGGCAGATACACGTGACTGGAATAAACAACCATACTTATCCAGTTTTTATTATATACAGATTCAAGAGACATAGGTCATTCATTTACTAAGATAATAATATAGTTAGCGATAAACTATGTTCGGGTTATTTATAACAACATGTTTACGGTTTAATTTGGGTGCTAGCTGACAGGCTCATTCATGTTTTGTAAGCGATCACCCTGTGACGACAAAAATACAAGCTTCGCGGGGAATTTTATGAGTTTGTTTTATGTGAGAAATTATAATTAGTTATAGAAGTTTGCGCGCCGAGAAAATTGTTTACGCACCTAGAATTTTATTAGGGACTTGTTTACTGGGCGGCGAGTCGAGTATAAAAAGGCTGGAGCTATTTATTTTCCAACCATTAGATGAGGATACACCTACGGAGTGCTATTATATTGAAACGTTTCCGATATTCCTGGAAGCCATCAGGTGAGTCCTGTGTTTCTTGTATCTTTATTTTTTGTCATCTATTTTTGTCCCCATTTTTGTAATTACATCGTTGGATTCTCTACAAAGTACGATCATTTTGTGAAACGTTTTCTGTTATTTATTCAAGCAACATTTCCCTGCTCCCAAAAACTGCTCTATTTTCCTTCTATTTCCGTGTCGTGCTTGTACCTAATCCAAAAATCTCACATTACATTTACGGACACAGCTAATTAAAATCGATAGAAAGGTAATGTCAAATTTCCCGAAATAGATTGAAGCTATAAAAACGACCGCACGACTAAGTATTGGCTCTTGCGTTAAGTTTTGGGTTCGATTCCCACACGATACAAATATTTGTGCTAAAGATAAGTAGATAGGTTGTGGTTCCAGGTCTCGCTATTTTCGGCGTTACCTTTGTGTTTTAAAGCATCGTCAAATAAATTATAGCAGCAAATCGTAGTTCAGGGCAGTACATTACGCAAGTTTTCAGGTCTCTACAATATTATATTTATTTGTTTACAGTTCACCAACAAAATGCAAGGCAAATACATCCTTTTCATAACAATAATCTTGATGATCACGTTGAGTGAACACATGGCTTGCTGCCACATCCTGACATCAACCAACACTGAAGTTTCCATACCAACTTGCATGAAGATGCTCACATACGCAGTAATAGACGTCCTATGCCCTAGATACGGCGCATATGCAGACTACTCTTCCGGTAAGCATTTATCTTATGTAATATAATATAAGGGTGTTAATCGAGTGTAGAAAGATGTGATGGATTGATGCAATGGACCTAGTTTGTCGTCGATTATTAAGCGACGAAGAGTGAAGAATTATGTGGATATGTCCGGGTTTGACCACCTATTTTGTAAGACAGCTATTTCAACACATATTGTTTTCTTTAGTCGCCTTTAGTCGCTAAAGTTAACCAGCACACTTGTCTTCTCCCATTTTTGAAAAACAGAAATAAATGACTATTTAGGTATGATTGTACTCGGATTCGTACCAAGTCCTAGGTCTCGAGTTCGAACCCAATACACGCACTTCTGATTTTTCGGAGCAGGAGATAATTATACAATACGCACATGAAGCGTATTGTATAATTATCTCCTGCTTTGGTGACGGAAAACATCTTGAGTAAACCAAACCAGCTTGCCTGACCTGAGAGATATTTCTCGACGGTATGGAAAGCCAAGTCAGAGACCCCATGTTCGGCATAAAAACTCAGTTTAGGCACTAACCACGCGATATAGAAGATTCCACTGTTCGAATTTCAACTCTCGTCGGTGTGCCGAACGTTTAAAACAGTGCGCGTTTATCTAGGGATTATTTTAGGCGTCACTTAGTGTCTGAACACGGGCATAAGACGGAAAACTTTATAGCAAATCATATCACATCGATCCTTAATATACAGCTTCATAAATTCGTTGTTTCCAAGAATCAGGCGCTTAATAAGTAGGTCAAAGACATACAAATCAAAGGATTTCCTTTGAAACTATATTCCTTGGAATAACACTTGAAAGCCATTGATCACAGGGCTAAATCAATAACAGTCAGTCATGACACAGCAAATATGTGAGTAGTTAATAGCTAACACCTGCTTAAATCAATAATTTTCCAAGTACTTAGATATTAATAAAAACAAATTCTAGGATTTATATTGTAGTTTCTAGGTCAGTACCTTGAGTAAGATGATTTAATCTAGGATTTCTATGATTGATAGTTATAGCTAATGGCGTGAAACAACTTGATATATGGTGTTGGCTTTTATTTTTATTTGTATTGATTGCTGACATGGAATAAAATAATGTGCTATGTAGCTCATATAATTTACTTGCACACATTTTTGTATCAAAATACTATTTGCGTAGGCAGGCGTACCTACTATTAGATTCAGAAATTCGCTTGAATTTATAACGACAGGACGTGTCTACAAAAAAATACCCGAATCATTTTCGTAGACCTGCTACAACGGCTACGGGCTACGACCTACGACCTACGATCGTAGCAAAAGAACTTAGGAGTCCTACTCTGTTAAAAATGGCCTCGAACAAAGGGTAGACTTAAACCTTAACACTTGGTTAGCTCCTACTGACGATGTTTTCCAAGCTATTGAGTGTAAACCCACCTTCACGGCTAGGAACGACAATATTGAAACGACAACTAACATCTATACTAATGTTGTGTTCTGTTTTTGTTTCAGAGGAAGACAACAACGTGCCCCCAATTCCCAGGGAAATGATTTTAAAGAAATGGGAACATAGAGAAAACTTAATAAAGAGATGTTGTGTGAAGCCATGTACCACAGCAGAACTAATGACAATATGTTAATTCAAGGTTTTAGAAGAATTTTGCGATAAAACATTGCGTATTGTGAGAAGTTATTTAAATTATTTTATGTAGTCGGGGTACTGTTAATGAAAAATGAAGATCGGAGACGATCCTGTTGGAAACATGGAAGGGAATGAAGAAACCTTCTGTTGTGTTGGAAAATCTATGCGTTACGTCAGCAGCAGGCGTTCCACTGACATGCAGAATATGTATTGAGAAGTTCATCTCTATAGAGGTTCATTTGGTTGCCAGCATCATTGAAATCTCTCATTGTCCTGACATATATTGAATACCTACTGCTAATCGGGGCACTGAGGAAGTCACTGGTGTCAAACTATAGACGAAACGCGACCGTCTTTTGACGCGATTGCGCGTTTCCGACGATTTCAAAATAAATGGCAATAAGTGATCCCTTTTACTGTGTCATATAAAGCGAAGCTAAGTCCACAGCGTATCTTTTGGACGTCGTGACTCGTGTAGCATCGCCTTATGTTCATACATAGTAATATTATGTCCAATTAGCTTTAACATTAAGTCGAATTTTCACTGGAGAAAACTGTCGTGTGGTGTGGGATATATTTTAAATATAACGTAGGTTCGGAACGAATCAATATTGACTGTCTTTTGTATTATAAGCTATATTTATTCCCATACTAGTTAAGTTAACCCGTGAAAATACTGCTTTAAATTACATTACCCACCAATTTTAATAAATTACTAATTATTAAAGTAGTTTTAAAATGAATTTAGGTTATTATAAATGTACCTATAGTTGTAGTTCTAACAGCTATTGCAAATTATATTATATTGTGATTGTACTATGTCTTGTTTTATTTTACCGTGGCAACTTGTGAGCTGGCAAATCATCTTAAATTGCAAAAAATATTTTCAGAAAATGGAGCTATTTTTTGTAAATTCCTGCCCTTGTCCCATGCTATTTGGGTTCGGCGCAACACGTTATTTTCGTCCACTTTCCGTTGGCAATAATATTGTCACACTATATAATTTATTCCTTTTTCTTTCAAATCATTCCTCACACAATCTATAAATCTTTTCTTTATTAACCTAATCTATCTTGGTTCATGAAAACATTATGTATGTAAGGGAACACGTATCTGGAAACGATCACCAGCAAACTACAAAAACAAGCGAATATTATTCTTATCACTTGTTTTTGTCGATATTTATAAAAAAAATCTGTAGGTACCTATAACTCCTTATCTTTTAATATCCCTGAGACAATTCGATCAATAAATAGTCTTGCGCAAATCACATGTGAGATTGTGACTTCTGCAGAAGAACTGATACTAAATTGTGTAGGGCTGTCCTATTACCATTTTCAGATGAAGCTGTTGACGACTTCGCAGTTGGAAACTGATGTGATATCTGGGTTTTTTTCGTTGGCTCTATCTATTAGCATCATCTCAGTTTTTTCGCGGTTCATCACCGTTCATGGTCCAGGAGTCCAAACTTTTACACTAGTGGTTTTGACTATTTACAGAAAATTACTGATATCCTCCTTAGATGATCCCAGGAGGGTTGTATCATCAGCATACCTCAGGTTAGATATCATCCTACCTCTGACCGACTCACCTTAACCCAGTTATCCGAAACAATCCGGATTATGGATGCGGTGTATATGTATGTTGAACAGTAAAGGTGATAAAATGCATCCTTGTCTGACACCACCTTGTGTTTTGAAGGAATGTGAATCAACACCATCCAAGCGCACACCTGCTGTTCCGCCTTCATAAACTTTCCTGATAAGGTGTACCAGATGGTGAGGTACGCCCATCTTCAGCAGTATTTCTCTTAATTTGGACCAAATCACAGTGTCAAAAGCTCTTCCAAAAAACCAATGATGCAGTTTTAGCTTTTAACAAAATCGAGCTCGACACTCCTTTGAATATTTGTAGCTTATTTCTTATAGTTTCGGATTTGGGCACCCTGATATGAGAGCACCAGTATGATTAAACACCTAACATAAAATCTATATACAAAATCCCAGTAAGTATCTCAAAAACACCCTGACTCATCTAGCATTGGTAAAAACAAGTAGGTACGTGGACTAATGTCACAGTTTCATATAACAACAAAACTTCTGTTATTTGCCTACAAAATAAGATAACTTCAACTGGTTATTATTAGATACCTATTTGATCTTTAATAAAAAGGGCAACAAGTCTTACCAAGTGGTATCATATTACCCAGTACTAACTGGGATGTGTCAGATAGACAGTCGCCCCATGTTAAATACACTGGTATTCAGCGGAACTCGGTTAGACGCGGGAATAGGAATAGTTGAGAAACAACAACGCAGATGAGATGATAGACTCGTGGACTCGTCCTCTATGATATAGAACTAAACAGAAATATAGGTGGTTTATAAAACGCCCCGTTAAGATATACAAGTGTTGTGTTATATGACGTTAACTAATTGGCACGTGACCCGGTTAGGCATAACAACATGAACATATTTTTCCAGCTGATAACACGTTACTACGACAGATTGACCATTTTTATCAGAATATTTTAGTTGTGAATTGGCATTAGTTTCTCGTAAACAGATGTTTTAGTTAGGAAAGTTTCCCAGTTTGTTGTTCCATGCAAAATTACAGTTATTTACATGGCATATGTTATTAGTGTATTCAAAGTAAACGGTTCATTGGTGTAGTGGTCGCAAGGGGCTGCTGTGCATGAGGTCCTGGGTTCGATTCCCAGCTCGGGCAGTGTTATTCTGTTTTTCCATCAGGAATTATTCGGTAAAATAATATAATAATAATAATGCTCCACGGGCGCTTTTTCCGGGCCCTACATGGACCCGATGTAGACTTCCTAGCGTCCGTAGCCTGGCTACGTTCCGGGGAACTCTTTGGAGAAACCGAAGGTTTTGTCTGTGCAATTATGGACGAAGTTATGATGACGAATAACTACCGGAGATTTATTGTGAAGGACGGTACGGTTGACATATGTCGGGCATGCCACCGTCCGGGCGAATCAATCCGTCACATTATCTCCGGGTGTTCTCGTCTGGCTAACGGAGAATACTTGCATAGACACAACCTTGTAGCCAGGATTATCCATCAGCAACTTGCTCTGAAATACAACCTTGTGGAATCGGAAGTGCCGTACTACAGGTATGTGCCCGACCCAGTTCTCGATAATGGCAGTATCACACTGTACTGGGATCAATCCATCATCACTGACAGGACTATTATCGCTAATAAGCCTGATATAGTGGTGGTGGATCGATCAGAGCGGCGCGCAATGATTGTTGACATAACCGTCCCGCATGACGAGAACCTCGTGAAAGCCGAGAAAGATAAACAAATCAAGTATCTTGACTTGGCTCGCGAGGTTGTCGACATGTGGGATGTGGACTCAGCGATCATTGTGCCGATAGTCGTAACAGCCAATGGCTTAATTGCCAAGAGCCTCGACCAACACCTGAGGAGGCTCTCGTTAGGCAGCTGGATCAAGGGCTTGATGCAGAAAGCGGTACTCCTGGACACGGCTCGCATTGTTAGGAGGTTCCTTTCTCTGGGGCCCTGACCGCCGGTAGCTTGGACCCTGTTCCCGATACCGGTGGGCTACAGTTTTTTATATTTTTAAATGTTTTTTATTATTGTTTTAGGTATAGGAAATATTTAAAAATGTATAAAATTTGTTAATATAATGAATAAAGGGAATAATAATAATCTTTATTGGAACAAAAACACATATGACAAAATACGTAGCGTACGTAAATAGCTGCATTAGTTGAAAACTGTGTCGCAGCTATTAACGCCCACCTCCAAGAGGGAGACGACAGAGTTCCAGATTAGGTATTAAATACAGTTGGGGTTTAAAAAAAAAAGAGAAAACAACAACAAAAAATAAAAAATAAAACAGTTAAAAAGTAGATGGTAAAAAATAACAGTAAAATAGTAAAAAATTAAAATAGGTGAATATTTCATGTTGTGCATGTGGGAGTGTTGTATGTGAATGTAATGCGTGTCTGTGGGGTGTAAGCATGGTGTAAGTGTAGCGAGTGTGTTTGTGAAAACTTTCCACGAGCACACGCCACGCTACGTGTGTTTGGTGTGTATGTCTACGGAAGAAAAATTATTATGGTTTGACCAAATTCTCCAATTCGTCATAAGTGAGAGTATGAAGCCATTGCCCAGTAATTCTTTTGCATTCCCGGAAAGTGCATGGATAAATAGAGAGCACTTTATTTACTCTATTATATAGCACGGGACTGCAGAAAGTGAACTGGCGGCGGACAATTTCCAATTTAACACTCGATGTCGAGCAGACTCTGTCAGTAACACGTTTGTGTTTTCCAAATTCTGGGTCAAAAGACAAGCTCAAATGTTTTCGCAACACTGTACTTAACACAAAAGAGTGCCTTACTGTAAAAAAAACGGAGTCTGAATTTTTCCCCGGTTGATGGCAATAGGCTCGCCCCGTTTTACATGGGACATAAGGGTTCGTTCACAGCGACTGGCTTGGAAAGGAAAAATAAATCTTATTACAATTATTATTCAAAATAAAAAATCTGCTCTCCCCTCCGAGCCAGTCTGTGTGAACGGACCCTAAACATAACTGGCGAAATGTGGGTGTAATAATGGGTACACCTCTGTCTAGCCCTTCGGAGATTACAGGCGTGATGTTATGTTATGTAAATAAACGGCACAATCTGTCTGTTAGTCTCACACTGACATGAAATCCATAAAATAGTTTGCAAATAATTATACGTCATAAATTATATATATTTTAAAATAATTATATAGTATTATTATGACATAATTTCCTACGTAGTTTAAGATCCCATTTGCCCAATAATCCAAACATAGGTTTAACGTTTTACGGGTCAATTACATTAATGTTCATAAGAGATAATTTGTCACGTTTTTAAACATAATATAAATATAATCATAGTTTTAAAGTGCGTCTCTACGTCCTGTTTTTACAAATTGAGCGTGTATGTGACACTCATAAGTATATACATATTATTATATAGGTAAATGTGTATACTATATAGGTTGGTTGTTTTTCTGGGTATTTCAGTAGTGATTTAACAGAATCTTGTATAAATATAGATAATGCAGTTCGGATTATGTACGTACGTGTAAAGATAGAGGGGATCAGTTTATTGAACTTTTGTAAATTAACAGATAAAAACCCAAAACGAAATGTTAAGGTGGATGTTCACGGTAGCCCGCGAAATTCAAGTTTTCTTACGTTTTTAGCGATTTGCAGGCCAGTGCTAGGTTGTATGTTAGTGAAAATATGATTTGCGGATGTAAGACGTATGCAGTTACAGAATTATAATCATCAAAATCATCATTACAACCCTCCAAGTTCATGTATCTCTCAAGAATGACCTTTTAAGACGATGACAAGAGCCAAATAGGCTTGTCTCGAACAACTTTTTAGCCAAATCTATACAGTTTAACACGGCGGAAAAAATATATGTTAATCTTGAACATATTTCTGAAAATTTCGTTGTTTTCTAAACACGTTTCTGAAAAGTTTTCTCGATACAAAAAAATGGTAAACATACCTCTTAAAATGATCTTCCAACAAAAATATCTGAATCAATTATCAACTACGTTCGTAAAATTTATAACAATAACGTATCATATTTAAATACAAAATTTGGTTGTTTTTAATTTTTGATTATTTAATAAATTATTTTGATGTAATTAATTATTATATGGTTTGTAAGAAGTTCGAGCGTTGCGTCATCGCGCTCTCTTTCTTACCTAAGCAATCCGACAGTGAGCGCTTAGGCGCGGTGCTAGACGGACGTATGTCACTTTGCGCCCCACTGACAGCTATCCGTTCATCTATAAATTATTATTGACCGCGTCACAATGTTAGTCCAGGATCCACGGTACATTTTTTCACTTGATTACTATCAAGCTAATTTTCCGTGAGCAGCTGCATTTTGATGAGACGCCAACATTACCCTATACGAAAACTCTCGATTGTGGTAGGTAATAGGGGCAGCAGGGATAAAATATATATTGATTATATATTATTATAATTATTTATTTGATGATTTTCAAAAATCTATTACTAACTATTTTATTTTTATCTGATGATCATTATCTAAATCCAACATGTATTGAAACGAGCTCATCAAAAATTACTACAAACCAGCTGTTTTTTAGGGGTCCGTAGCCGAATGGCAAAAAACGGAACCCTTATAGATTCGTCATGTCTGTTTGTCCGTCTGTCCACCCGTATGTCACAGCCACTTCATTCGGAAACTATTGAGACTACACAGTTGAAACTCGGTAGGTAGATGTATTCTGTGAACCGCTTTACGATTTTTATACAAAAATAAAAAAAAGGATTTAGGGGGTCGCCCCATACATGGAACTGAAACTATTTTTTTTTTTTCATTAAACCTATACCTACGTGTGGGGTGTTTATAGACATTAGACAGGTCTTTAAAAATGACATTGAGGTTCCACAAACAATTTTTTCTCAAAGCCAATCGTTTGGAAGACAGACACACACCAAATTTGTAAAATGGCGACCGGCCTCGCGGTCGCTTGCCTTCGGTATTGCCAACAATGACCAGCTTTTCAAGGCTGCTATCTCCTCTTTGCATTATGTGACCGAAATAAGACAAAATACGCTGTAGGCAAACTGTTGACAATCGAGTCTTGATATCGAGTTGGTAAAGGATAGACACATTTTGTGCGTTTGGCCGTCCATGGAATTCGGAGAATCCGCCTAAAACACCACATTTCGAATGCGTCTATCCTCTGTCTTACTCTTGTTTGGATTGTCCATGTCTTAACTTGTGGGGAAAAATGCTCCTTCCGAGAAGCCTGTGCCTGAAAAGGAACCGATCCAGGCTGATGATGGTTTCGTGACGGTGTTGAGGAGGAAGCGCCGTCAGCGAACCATCAAGAACCGCTGCGGCACGGCTCCATCGGAGCCCAATGTGCATATTCGTGCCGCAAAGCCGAACACTGTGTACCTCTCCCGTCTACATTACACCACTACGACGGAGGACATCGTGGAGTACGTGCGCCAGAAGATCAAGTACGTGGCGAGAGTGCAGCTGCTCGAGTCGCGCCGCAACGTCAATGTTTAAAAAAAAAAAAAAACTTTAAGGCGTTTGTGGTGCGAGTACCGACATGCTACCTGCACCTCGTCTTGGAAGAGGACTTTTGGCCGCAGGGGGTGGTGTTTCGACGATTCCGCGGGCAAGTGCCACATGATCGCACAGTGACGTAGTGCAAGTGTAGTGATACTAATATAGTTTTAAGGTTTTGTTTACCAACACAAGCTCAAGCATCTATGGGCCAAAGTAGCTTGAAAATAAATAAATATTATTATTATTAACTCTATGGAGGAAAATCAGGAAAACTAGTGCTCTGACCAAACGGGCCTTCGTTTTAAAACTTATACCACGTTTTTCCCAGATGTTCCGGGGGCGTAATATAGCATCTTTAGCCATGGCTATCCGCCGTTTTATTTCTGTGACGCAGCTACCTTCATTACTTATATTGGAGCCCAGTTAATCGAAGCTGTTCACAGTATAGATGCCTTAGATGTTATAGGCGCCCGATAGCTTTCCCGCACGATCTACCACCATAAGCTTGGTTTTCTGCCTATTTATTGCAAACCCTACTTTGCCACTTTCCAATCTGTGCCGTATCTCTTTCATGTTGCCAAATGTTGTAGCAAGGAGAACGGTGTCATCAGTGTACCTCAGATTGGAAATCCACTTTCCACCAACAGTAAACCCCTTGTCCCAGCCCTCAAGAGTCTTGAATGATATTACTCTTCATACATATTGAAGAGCAGAGGTGAGAGGATGCATCCCTGCCTGACGCATTTGAACAGTCGGTGTCTATTTTGACGAAAGAGCGGTTGTTGATGTGTAGGTAGAGGCATCGGACTATGTCAATAAGATGTTGAGGCGTTCCCATGTCTTTAAGAACCCCCCACAGCTTGCCCCACTCCTCGCAATCAAATGCTTTGGTATAATCTATGAAACATATCAATACAGGGCTGTTAAATTCCCGGCTTTTCTCTATAATTTGGCGAACGTTCAGAATTTGTTCCCGCGTGTCTTTGCCTTTAACAAAACCTGCTTGCTCTTCTGGAATTTGTGGCTCCAGAAAGTGTATTAGCCTGTTGTTTATGATGTACAGGAATATTGATGGTGCGTGGAGTAAGTGCCAAACACTTAATATAATTTTTAGAATCTTGTAGGTAACTTGTAAAGAGTGGGTTTAAGGCGAATGCTCACATACTGCCCGCGAAATTCAAATTTTCTTACGTTTTTTGCAATTTGCAGGCCAGTGCTTGGTTGTATGTTGATGAACATTTGATTCGCGACTGTAAGACGTATTTAGTTACAGAATTATAATCATCAAAATCATCAATACAACCCTCCAAGTTCATATAGATCGAGGAATAACTTTGACCTTGAAAAAATAGTTTCTCGATCTATATGAACTTGGAGGGTTGTGTTGGTGATTTTGATGATTATAATTCTGTAACTAAATACGTCTTACAGTCGCGAATCAAATGTTCATCAACATGCAACCAAGCACTGGCCTGCAAATTGCAAAAAACGTAAGAAAATTTGAATTTCGCGGGCAGGGTGTGAGCTTCCCCTAGAAAATATCCAATCCCCAAAACCCAGTTAGTAAGTAATCATTTTTAATGACTTCGTTATCGATACATATTGGAAGGAAGGAAGGGGACTCTTTGATCAAACCATACATTTTGTAGGACAAATATTTTTTTCAAATAATTTAGATAATTATCATCAGATTTAACAAAAAAAAACCCAGCTGATGATTCTCAAAAGTGTTTGTACTTAACACTTTTGAGAATCATCAAACCAACATATTTTATCCCTGCTACCCCTTTACTTACCACAATCGAGAATTCGAGAGTTTCGTGCAGGAAATTGTTGGGCGTCTCGCCGTCTCATCAAAAATAGCTTGATAGTAATCAAGTGCAAAAATGGACCGCGGATCCTGGACTATTTGTTTCTTACTTGGTAGTATGGCGCTAGGGTATCGGAAAAATTGTGGGCGTGTCCAAAAATACTGAAACATCAGAAGTCAATAGCTATTGTCATCGTCTTAAGGACGCATTCCCGATTGATAAGTCAAATCATTACTTTTTTAAACAAAAGTATGTTTATTAAATACAATGCTTTGTATTTTTAAAATGTTTTTGCTGCTTATTGTAGATAGATGTGCAAGGTACAATTCTTAACTATAAATATAATTTTAGATATGTCCAGTTTCTCAATAAATGTACCGAAGTGAAAAATTTTACTTCGGTACATTTTAAAAATACAAAGCATTGTATTTAATAAACATACTTTTGTTTAAAAAAGTAATGATTTGACTTATCAATCGGGAATGCGTCCTTAATGAAATACTCATTCATTGACAGTTACATGAACTTGGAGGGTAACATACAACCTAGCACTGGCCTGCAAATCGCTAAAAACGTAAGAAAATTTGAATTACGCGGGCTACCGTGAACATCCACCTTAATAAAAACAGAAAAGTGCGTGTTTCGAGTGTCGTGCAGGGTGTGGCGTGGCGGCTTTACTACAGCGCCACAACGACGCTGCGACGCGTATAAAATGGATCGGGAAAGGCGTGTGTTGTTTGCCGAAGCACACGACAATATTGGATGGTACGGGACATTCCTCTGACCAAGAATATGGAGAGTTGCTGTATGTTGAGTAAGAGGTTTGAATACATAAACAACTGATAGCATACACGCCTCCCGGCCTCTTCTAGCGGGTAGCATGCCTGGTGCGCGTGCGTCGCGGAACGCGTCGTGTGACATACTATGAATGATGAATAAGCAGTACCTTTGTGCTCTTCTATTTGTTATGTTTTTATCCTTTTTTTGTATTTTGTGTGTGCATAAATAAATAATAAATAATGTTTATAAGTATGCATGACGCCGTGTCATTACTCAGTTGTGCCTTAAAGAACTGGCAAAATCGTAATCGCCATTTGTATACGGAAACCAAAAAATGTATGTGTAACTTTACAGCGTTAGCGAGAATCATCAGATCGATATGGTTATTAAAAAACAGGATCATAAACATTTCAATCAGTTTATTAATCCATTCTTACCAACTAAACATAATATTTACAATCTTAAATCGCTAGGCTAATAACCTCCTCTTTCATTAGAAGTCGGATAAAACTAGTATTATTTGTAATACAAATATTTTCGCCCGATCTTTAAAATGACAGCATTTTTAGTTATGTTTCCATATTCTAGGTACTTTTAAGGCCAATTAAATATGTAGCTTGGCAGTGCTTCTTTCTGTTGTAACTTTAAATGTGGTATGTTCTGCGTGTCCTGTTGTTTATTTATTTCAGGAGCTGATGGACGCTACCGATAGCGCTAAACGAGTATAGCTCAGTTCTGGACCATCAACACGTTATGAAGAAGAAGAATTTCACTTCAAGTTTTCTATAAAGCTGTTTCACTCTTGCCATGTCTTGAGGAACACTGACTTAGTCTGCCGTCGCAAAATATAAAAATAGAATTGACCTATACCAGTCTTATAACCCGCTACAGCAGCCCTTCCATTTCCTTCATGAACTGCATATAAGCGTCATCTTTGCTTGGCAATAGTTTCGGTATGTCAGCTGTCCGCTGAATGGCCCCGGACTTGGCTCCTGGTTTAGCCTTCTTGTCTTCGCGTTTGACTCGCAATGCTGAAGGCACGAACCTCGTGACGTCCGCCGAAAGGTTTCGTATCTGGGGTTTGGCACTGATTGTTGCACCTAGAAAGAGATATTTAATAGTGTTAATTTGTAAATGGTTGAGTACACTGATTGGGTATATTTTTAGAATACAGACCAGTATGAAAATAAAAAGTTGTTAATTTTAATCAGGTTACGAATTCACATTACAAACATATTGCAACAAAACGTATGCCAAAGCATTTCATCTTTCATCTCATCTTTATCAACCTTGCAAGCACCAATATTTTTCCAAATATCATATCTTGTGATACCAGAAGAAAGATGAGTAGGTATTAATTCTCAACAAAATCATTTGAACTAAACTAAAAGAGTCACTAATAGTAAAATGTGGTGTAAACTAGTGGTATTGTAGTGTTGTTATTGTTGATTTAAAACAACAAAAATTCATCTTAATTATGAAGGAAAAACGTGATCTCGGGTTCCAGCGCCAAGTGTCAGGCGCAGCACTTACATGCAATGTGATTTTATAAAAATACATTTGGTGTTTTCATTGTTATTTGTCTCCAAATAATTGAAAAGGTTATACGTGACAGGTGTCAAAACAACAAAACAATTGCAGAGGTAAACGAAGCCAACGACCCTATGATAAAACAACGATGCATTGTTCGTTAGAAAAATATAGAAACAGTATTTTTCATAATAAATATTCATAAGAAAACAAAATCTGGCGCTTCATAGTTTTTTATTTTTGCATTTCTGGTATTGGCGTTGAAAACAAAGACATCGTCATGTGATCGTGTCGTAAGAGTCAGATAAAATCAGAAACGTCAAGAATAACTAATGCAAATAATGGAAGACTACAAACAGACATCAAGTCTAAAAAGTTTAACCAGTTAATTAGAACAGTCTCATCATTATCATGTTTTTCTATTACAAAATGAGCTTGCTCTTGACCTCGATCACGTCTGATGGTAATCGATGGATGAGGCCTTTGATGGAACGAGCGTGTCCAGAAGATGTCTGTTCACTCTTGCTTTGAAGGCAGATAAAGACAGGTATGTATCTGAACTGAGTCTAATTGGCGCAGTCGTGAGACACAATATTATCACATTTTTTCTGTTTTGATTTGTTTTTTATTTTATTTTTCACTTAATGCATGTGCCAAATACATATGTTTTTCGTACCACTTGCTCAAAAAAGTGGCATTCTATGCCACAAAAAGCGAACATAACAATAGTCATTTTTAATCCGTTAAAAACAGGGAAATAAAATTGTACTGAATTTCGTTCATCCTCTAGGGGGAGAATGTGATTTCTATTAATAATTGGACCAATGTTTCGAATGTTAACTTTTACTTTTAATTGTCATTATTTTTAATAACTGCTTATCTCATTATTATTGTGTTAATTTTTTCGCAAATGGTACGGAAAGTAGAGTATTTTCCTCGGTGATAAAGCTGTCTTAGTCTTGGGTGAACTTAAATCCCTCGCTACACTCAGGACTCGTCTTAAATCCCTCGCTTCGCTCGTGATTTAAGTTTTTAACACCCTCGCTACGCTCGGGAGTAAACCTCGTGTCCTTCGTTACGCTCGCGATTTAAATCGTCACCCGCGACAGAAGACACTGCTTTATCCCCATGGTTAATAATCTACTATTCTTTCTTTCTTCATCGTCCTACATTTGTCCCATATTACTTGAGATTAGCGCAACACGTTTTTGCATCCATTCTCCCAGTCATTCATCACTCTTTCATACTGCCGTACTTTAGTTTTTTCATACAAAAACTGTCAAAACCTTTACTTAGTGATGGCCTAAGTAATCATTAAAGCTAAAGATTACCTTGTTGCGCCTCCTTCTTGCTGATGAGCTGTGGCGCAGCTTGCAGCACGGACAGCTGTGGGTGCGGCTTGGGTGGCGGCGGGGGTACGAGCGGACGGAGCAGGCGGGGGGGCGCGCCGGGGGGCGGGCCGGGGGGGCGGAGCATGCCGCGCGGGAGACCCGGGAGACCTGGTGGGGACAGTACTTTGATTATTAAAAACTCGAATAACACAAAATTTAATGTTTTATCTTTAAAAACTATGTTATTTTTTCCTTTAAATTAAAGCGTCAAAGTGACGATTGTTTATTTTTTTATTAAATTAAAAATTACGCTACCCGGCGCTAGGAATTTCTCCTGTATAGTGGGTGCGTTCACAAACATTTAAACTCACATAGACAAATACCCGGAACAACTATATGCAGGCAATACAAATATTTGTTCCGCACGGGGATCGAACCCGCGACACGCAGCGCAGCATTCAATTGCTTCAGCCACTGCGTCAACCGTGTCGTCAGATTGATTTGTCGCTACGTAACTTAGTAGAATTCTTTGTTTACTAAAATTAAACTTCTCGTGGTGGGGAGTATAGTTATATTTGAGTCCAATGTGGAATGAAGAGAGTCTATTCCCAAAGGATGCCACCCGCAGAGCCTGATTGGTACGGGGGCCGAGAGACACCAGCCGCATCGGCACGGCGATGAAAGGAGATCTACTAATGACCAATATAACTTGAGACGCAGTGAAATTTAGAAGCACCTTTAATTGTACTGGATGACGTTTTTCTAAGCAAGCAGCGCCACTCTGATGTCTCAAATTATGTTGGTTAAGTAATATAAGTTGTCCTATTTGGCCCAAAGGTTGACTGGTATAGAATGCGTCTATGTACCAGTTTTGTACATGAAGTTTTTATAAATAATTCTAAAGAATAAGTATGACCTGCTGGTGGTCCAGGTGGGCCAAGTGGGGGTCCGGGCGGTCCGGGCGGGGGCCCGGGCGGGACCAGGCGCATCGGTGGCGCCATCGGGGCGCGGAGCGGCGGGGGACGGAGACCTGGAATATTATGTATACGTAAATATTGTTATTGAATCGACGATCGATTAGTCTCTTTGAAAGTCTTGCTTAGGTCGATCATGAGAATACGTGAAAATTTGGCAGTTTATGGAAATATATTAGTTGGTATAAAATGTGGTATACTTTAGAAGCTATACGGCTTTTACAATTTTTTGATGATAAATAATCTCTTATCCACCATGTACTTCATAAAGTACATTTTTGAGATTTACTGGTGATAATATTTGTACTTATCATCTTATAAATATCACCAACATACGTGGACATATAAATCATAAAACCAAAAATACAAATAATGCACCAACTACAATTGGGTCTTTGATTGGGCCGCAATGAGTACAAAGCAAATCAGTTTTACAATTTTAAATTGCAGTATTTACCAAAGGGTATCGTTAAGTACTGTATCACCCAGAACTAATTGGGTTTCGAAGTAAGATTAGAAAGGCAGCCGTTCCATGTAAAGTAAAACATTCGTCATCAGGTAAAACTGAAATCCAATAAAGTTGAGAAAAAGGCTAGGCAGATGATGATTTACCAGGAGGTAGTAACGGCGGCGGCATCTGCCTCAGCTCAGCTCCTGGAGGCTCTAGCGTGAAGTCTAGCGGTCCACCGTGCGGCAGTAGCGTCGGGTGCGGCATATCGCTGTCGCTGTCAGAGTCACTGTCGCGACCGCCACCGGGCCGCTTGAGGGCACTTAACCTGAGGGGAGAAAATCATTGAATGAGGGAGGTTTATAAGATTTTAAGTATATGTCAGTCCATGGAGATTCCACTACATACGCTAACCTACAAAGGGAGTTTAGTGCGGGTTGCATTACAGTTACTGAACTATCGAAACTGGCAAACGGCACGGTTGGCGCAGTGGCTCAAGCAGTTGACTGCTGCGCTATGTATCGCGGGTTCAATCCCCACAAGGAACAAATATTTGTATGGCCCACAGATAGTTTTTTTTAGTAGCAGCTACGGAGTTTGCATTTGCACCTGGTTGATGCCAATATTCTCCCCCCTTATTACACGGGACTTAAACCTTCAGGGATTACAGGCGTTTTTTGTGTATGTAGGATCTTCAACTCATTACAGATACCGGCACGGTTCTTGAGCGCTCGGCGGAAGAGTGGGGATCGCTGTGCGCATCGTACACTTTATGACAAATAAAACGCACACCCGTTCATTATTTATTGATCGTGAGGTAAGTGCAGCAGGAGTAAAGAACAAATCCCGAGTGACGGCTATGACGCGATGCGCTACGGGCCAATCACTGCACTTTCCCCGCCCCGCGTCTCACTTCATACCACCAAAGAGACCCAATAACTCACTTTTGCGTCAGCGCTCAAGAATCGTGCCGATGATAATACTAAGCCGAACATTGAAAATTATTGCACTTACTGGCAACAAAATATTTAAACACAAAAATCCTACCTAGCATTCAGATCTGCAGCTCTATCCCTTTCCCTCTTCCTATGGACCTCTTCCATCTCTTTCATAAAGTCGTCAATGTTCTGCCCAGACAGTGCCAACATGCGTTGCTGTAACGACGTGGGTTTAGGAGCCTGGGTGGCCGCGCCCCCTTGTGGGGGAGCTTCGTCATCCACTGCTTCTCCGTCTATGTTCTCTGGAGGGGGCGGCTTTACTGGCGGTGCTTGTATCTTTGGCAGTGGGGCCTGAAATATAAAGATGTCATGTATTTCCTTATGTTGTGGTTTGAGAGCTTATACGGAAATTATTATTTTTTAATTGGCCACTAACTGTAATTGGCAGCAAATTATCAAGTAAGAGTCCTTTTGAACATCAAGCCCAACAAAGATAGAAGCAAAATAGATTTTCGCTTTATTTGCTGTTTGCAAATCAGCTTTTAAATAACTTTAATAAAATAAGAATGCAATAGTATTTAAATACCCACACATAAAGTTCAGTTTACAGTACACTTTTTTATGATTTTTTAATTATTCATTCTGAAATTACACTACACTAACATAGAGTAAAAGTAGGGATTACATCAATAAAATTTATAAACAGTTTTCAAATAGGAAATATTAAAATATACATACTACATTACATTCTCCAGGAGGTCCCACATCAGGCATGTCAGAGAACCTCAGCACCTTACTCTTATCCACCACCACGACCGGCTTCTCGAACTTCTTAATATGTTCTATCTTCTTCTCTTTTTCCAGCACCAGCATCTCCATGTCACACGGAGGTCCAGGCGGGACCCCCGGGGGTTCGACTCCGACTGGGCGTTCCTAGAATGATAGGGTACTATGGAAACGTAAACTGTGGGGGTCTGTTACCAGATATGTAGCGTTGAATGGATATAATGGGTGTAAAAGTAACCTTGATGGAGCCAAAAGGCACTTCTTTTTCCTGTCATTGCAATTATTATTATTTTCTAGATATCTGGGACCCTTCTAGTTACGAAGATTACAACTTTACCTATGCGCCATCAGTCGGAATCATGTAGACTGCTAAAGTTTTTGCTATGTATCTTGCAAACACTTTGAAGAGCGCCTCTTCCTTTCCTTACATAGTATAAAACAAAGTCGCTATTTTTGTCTGTTTGTCTGTATGCTTAAATCATTAAAACTACGCAACGGATTTTGATGCGGTTTTTTTTAATAGATAGAGTGATTCAAGAGGAAGGTTTTAGTATATAATTTGAACGACATCCACGCGGGTGAAGCCGCGGGCATCAGCTAGTCTAGAATATATATATCTTCTCTTAAATAGTGTACCATAAAGATTTTTCCCAATGACACGAAACAGGGAAGAACTTTATAAAGTTTGCATTCTATTGAGCAAAGTATGGATCATATAAAATTAACCTGCAAGTGGGCTCACGTGGTGTGTAACGTAGCAGCTTTTACTTAAGCCTATTTAGGAATATTGTACCTCAGTATACAAATGCGTTGAGTGTTTAAAAGATAAGACCAACTTACTTTATAGGCCGTATCTTTCTTTAGTATAGGTTTGACAGCCACGGGATGGATCGCGTCGGCAGGTAGAGGTATTTGTGATGGTGCATTGCTGAAAATTAGATTGTCTGGTACCTGCAAAAAATTACAAACAAGTTTAATATAAAAGTGATTTTTTAATGGCAACTTTCCAGGTTGCGGGGATCCCTTGGATGCGAGACGCACGGGACCGGTCAATGCGACACATGGGGGAGGCCTATGTCCAGCAGTGGACGTCTTTTGACTGAAATGATGATGATGATGAACTTCCCAGGAGATAATTTCTTCAAATGAGATTATTTTTCAAAACCTGATGATACAACTTACATAACATAATAGCCTGTCATCATAAAGGGCCAGGCAGAGGTATACCTTTTTTTTTTTTTTTGGTGGGTGGAAAATCATCGAATAACCCCCCCCGCTCTTGGGCAGAGCGAAGGGGAGTGTCAGACTTCTACTGACAAAAAACCAAACCCATGTTCCTTCTTCGCCCTTGTGTCGGAGCCGCGTTATCCTTTCGACAAGCCACAGCCCCGACGGGCGTCGGCCCTTGCGGGCCCCTCCTTGCTGACATCTCTTTGAGGCGCGCGTGGAACACGTACGCGCCGCCGACACGGTCTGTTGCCGTCATGACGACGGCCGGACGGCGAGCTAGCCCGTTACTCACCGTCCACAGGCCCGCGTCTACGGTGGCCGGAGGTCATCGCGTGACCCCCGACGCCCGGAGCGCCTTCCGCGGCGGCTGGGACGTTGTGAGGTTCTCTCCCTCTCTCGTTCCGCCACCTCCTTCGCTAGCATCACTGCTTCGCAGAAGGAGGCGACGGCGTCCCATTCCTCAGGCAGAGGTATCTTATTGTATATGTACTCGCATATTTCACCAGGTATCTTTAAGTGCCATGTAATAGGGGGCAAGCCTATTGCCATTAACTGGGCACAAATCCAGACTCTGTGGCTGCTACTGAGTAATTCTGCTGTAAAATTCTGTTACTAATGGAAAAACCCAAAAACACTTTGCCGGGAATCGAACCCAGGATCTTATGGCCACTGAACCACACAACAAATTTTCAATTATTAACAAGTGTCTCGAGTAGTAGTCAAAAGTACTAACTTTTATGTTTCTAACTTCTTTATAAAAGGATTTTTTGTTTGAAATTTAAAGTTCATCGAATCACGCTGCTAGGCCTCGCATTTTGGGCACCACCTATCTCTCAGTGAATGATCAAATACAAGATACGCGCGAGATGCGCTAGGTACGCTCAACCTCATAGCCAGCCAGACTGACTTATTCTGTTGTTCTCTGAGTGAATTCACAAGGAATGCTCTATTTGTTATTAGTTATAGGTATTAGTTATAAGTAACAATTAAGGTAGAAATAAGTAATTAAGGCGCATTTATCGCATTGGGGGTTACCCTGTAATGGTAGATGTAAGTTGGTAAATAAATAAATAAAGATTTCGGTAATAACTTACTTGTAATGTAGGCAATGGAATATCGTCAACTTGAACCGACTGTGCATGCTTCACAGATTCATAGTATGATATTAAATGTGCCCTTCTTTTTTCATATTCCATTTCTTGACGTTTAAGGTCCACCCATTTCTCAGGGTCATCTTTGTCCTGGAATAAAATATGGAACTCATATATCACAATAAATGTAAAGCTTTTATAAATGCGATTTTTTTGATGGATGGATGGATGTTACTCAATCACGCCAGAACAGATCTGGCGCTTTTGATTGGATCTGAAAGAAAGTGCTTATCCAGAAATTCTTGAACAGTACATAGGCTACAGGCATAGGCTAGGAGAGCAGCGGTGGCCCAGTGGTGGCGGCCCCGACTTACGAACAGTAGGTCGTGGGTTCGAACCCAGGCAGGCACATTACTTTGTGTAATTTATTTCATCACCGCTGCTCTCAAAACCGTGAAGGACAACATCGTGAGGAAACCGGCATGTCTTAGAACAGTTAGAACCAAAAAATTCGAAGACAAGTGACATCTACCAATCCGCACTGGGCCCGCGTGGGAGATTATAGCCCATTCCCTCTCAAAGAGAGGAGGCCTGAGTCCCTGCAGTGGGAACCAGGCGCGGTCCGAAGGGGGGGGTCACAGGGGACATGACCCCCCCCAAAATCTAAGATCAAATTGTAAAATCTCAAAAATTTGCTAAATAAGTAATAAAAGAAAATTTCTAGCCATCCCTTATCAGCGATAAAATAGTTTGCTGACATCTAGTGGTGTTTTTATGAACTACGTACGATGGACAAAATACACACCTCAACACGGTCTAGGGATATTACATACTCAATTAAATAACTCGAAAAGTACTGGCCGCATTGGAATCTTTAATACACCGATTTGTTTGTAATTTATCTCAGACTAATTCCAAATTCAAATTTTTGAAAATTCTTTTGTTTCGGTGGCATAAAAATGTCTTGATGTATAGGAGAGGGAATTTTCATTTGTGTGAAATTTAGAAAACAATACGAATTACGTTTAGTTACAGTTTTTTTTCATTTTTAAACGAAAGATAAAGTTAAAATTGAGGTATTGTAGCCATGCAACGCCGACATTTGACGAGGGCGGAGATGTTACGAGCTGTGGGAATGCTGGAAGCTGGATCTGTTCAGCGTAATGTTGCTGAGGCCATAGGGACCCATCAAAATGTAATTTCAAGATTGTGGACACGCTATCGTGCCTCAGGTGAAGTAGCGGAGAGGCACCGGGGGCCAAGTCGCATCACTACCCCCAGACAAGACCGATTTTTGCAAATTACTGCGCGAGCTCAACCAAATGCAACGGCGACTCAATTGGTCCAAAGGCTGCGAGTGGAATACCAAGTGCTTGTGAGTGACCAAACTGTAAGAAGGCGACTGCATGAAAGCAATCTACGCTCTCGTAGACCACTCCGGGTCCCACCTTTACGGAGAGTCAATCGTGGACGACGATTAGAATGGGTTCGGAACCACGTGGACTGGGGCCGTGAGCAATGGTCCAATGTGCTGTTCACGGATGAATCCAGGTTCGGCTTCCATCCAGATTCACGAAGGACGCGTGTTTGGCGAGTTCCTGGACGATGGAGCCGTCTCCAGAACCCTCAGGAAGTTCACCTATACCAAGGAGGAACAATTATGGTTTGGGCAGGAATTCGTCTTGGAGGATGGACGGATCTCGTTTGGGTGCGGGGCAATATGACGGCAGAACGATACGTCCAACAGGTGCTGGGGCCCGTAATCTTGCCCCACAGAACACAAATGGGGCAAGATTTCCTGCTCATGCACGACAATGCCCGGGCACACACGGCGAGAACGGTAGCAGCTTGGTTACATACACATAATGTTAGCGCCTTAGACTGGCCTGCTCAATCGCCAGATCTAAATCCCATTGAGCATGCGTGGGATATGCTGCAAAGAAGAGCTCTGAAGGAAGTTCCTGAAAATTTGGGTACAGAAGATCAACTTTTTGCGCACCTCAGAAGGACATGGGACAATATTCCGCAGCAAGACATTGACAACCTTGTTCTGAGCATGCCGAATCGTTGCCGATGTGTTATGAACATCATGGGCGCTTTCTCAGACTACTAACTTCAAGTTTATAAACACAAATTAAATGATTATTCTATTTTTTTCAGTTTTTACTCACAAATTAAAAGTTAATTCATATACGGTTTCCGTCTATGCTTCATTTTTTTTCCATAAAATCCTGAAATTTTAATCAGTACCTTAACCATTATTAAAAAATGGTAGAATATTAAATAACGCATATTTTAAATATACACATGTCATATAAATAATTAACACATTGATAGTAATTCGCTTTTTTAAAAATATCCCTAGACCGTGTTGATGTGTGTAACTTTGAAATGACATCTAGTTTATTCCAGATACCTATTTTTTGTGGGTCCCCTACGTTTCTTCGAAATACTATTCTTCGAAAATTGTTTCACCGAACACTATTCACCTAAGCCTTCATACTGCGACGTTTTGTTTGGTCTACGCCTTTTTTGTTCGATGTTACTTTACACCGACCACCTTACATCAACTTTTGTTTCACCAACGTTTGTTTGTTCTATGTAACGTTACTTCGAAAATATTTAACAAACACAATAATTATACCTTCTTTTTGGTTATTATCGATCGTTATCGTTATCTATCGATCTATGACAGCCAGGACCAACAGCTTAGCGTGCTTTCCGAGGCACGGAGGAAACTCGGTATGTGGTGTTCACCCATTCACAGACCAACCTAGGCAAGCGCGGCTTAACCCAAAGATCGACCGAGTGGCAGTTATTATTACTAATGCTTCAAAAACTGCGCCGAAAGGAAGGTATTCTTTCTTCTTCTTTATGGGGTTTCAGGTTTCCGCACGTAGTCCTTAAGCGTTTGTGCGTGAGCCGTGTTGGCCTCTTACTCCAGCCAGCCCACCTCCCTCCAGAAGCAGATCAGACTTGCCGGTCTCCTCAGGGCATCCGCAAGCGATCATGGTGTTCCCAGGATCTCCTCACGAATCTTGGTAACGCCTGTGCACTCAAGGAGCACATGCGCCACAGTTTCCTCCGCCTCCATGCATGCCCTGCACAGGGGACTGTCAGTGATTCCTAGGGTATGGAAGTGTTTATTCAGTGAACAATGTCCGGTGATGGTCCCCGCCACCCTATCTCTGTCCAGGCGCAGAAGGCGCCTGGTCAGCTTTATATCCAGGGATGGCATAGCTTCCTTGGATTGCCTACATCCTGGAGTCGAGCTCCACCATTTCTCCGCTTGTATTCGAGTATGATCTTTTAGCCAGCTTCTTAGCTGCTTGAAAGGGATGGGCACAATGGGTTCGGGTCCGTAAGGTTTTGTGATGGATCCTCTTCTGGCAAGTTCGTCGGCCGCATCGTTTCCAAGTGATCTGCTGTGACCTCTAATCCATTGTAGCGTTACCGTGTTGTGATTAATTATTACCGTGATTCGTTCCAGGGTTTTGTGGCATTCTAGTATCAGTCTCGACGTGATCTGATTACTCTTCAGGGATTGAAGAACTGAGGCACTGTCGGAGAGTATTCGAATATTGGTATCCGTAACCTCCCTGGGCTCCCTGGCCTCTATAGCGTGTGCCGCTTGGATGATACCTACACACTCTGCTTGGTAAACAGAGTTAAGCATTCCAAGTGTTTGTAGTTTCTCGAGATCCTTTTGGATTGTACTTAGGTTGGTCCTAGGCCACCAAACTAAAGAGCCGTATGTGATGATTGGTCGGATAACTGTGGTGTATAGCCAGTAGGTGATTTTGGGGCTTATGCCCCAATTCCTCCCCAGAAGTCTCTTAAGGAAGGTATTATTGTGTTGGCTAAATATTTTCGAAGTAACGTTACATAGAACAAACAAACGTTGATGAAACAAAAGTTGATGTGAGGTGGTCGGTGTAAAGTAACATCGAACAAAAAAGGCGTAGACCAAACAAAACGTCGCAGTATGAAGGCTTAGGTGAATAGTGTTCGGTGAAACAATTTTCGAAGAATAGTGTTTCGAAGAAACGTAGGGGACCCATTTTTTGTTAGTGTAGTGAGTGACCCCCTCCAAAATTTCAGGCTGCGACCGCGCCTGGTGGGAACATTAATAGGCTGTTGAAGATGATGATGATGACATAGGCTACATAGGGATACAGTAGGAGGGTATGTAGCAGTACCCTCATACTGAGTGTGTACCTAACGTGAGACTAGCACCAACCAGTGACACCCGTCGGGCCTGCAGTTTGTTCAAAAGTGATTCCTGCAGACTCGACTCCTATCTTCCTCCTCCTATCTATCTTCACAATTGCACGAAAGTTTCATATAACGACGAGACGACGAGTCGCATGATTGTGCATGATTTACTTACATATAAAAGTAAATTTTGCAAAGGCGCTAAACCTCAGCGAAATTATTGTGATTATTATATTTTAAGCAAGAATACTAAATCCACAAATATAGATACAACCATGATTATGCTTTTTTATGGTTGGCCGTTGTTTCAAAATGTTGTGAAATATTGTGCAATAGTTGTTTTCAATCTCTTTAATAATATTCAGGTACAAAAAAAGATGCACAGTATTTTTTACAAACAATAATTTATATACTTGAAAACATGCAGGCATAAATATATAACTTTTCATACTTAGTACTTACATACATCTTGAGAACTCGATCAAAAGTCTCTCTTAACTTTTTTCTCTTCTCTTTTAAGACTTTCTCATTCAGGGGTGACGGTTGTAATACATTGTATTCTAAACAAAAACCATACAAAGTAAGCATTTACATTAGTTACAGTACAAATTAAAACATATTTTTTAATAAAGATTTTTTTATACAAGACTGTTTTGTTGATCAGTATTTTTCTCAACATTTTTAAGGCATAGACAGCTTTTCTCTTAAAGGGAAATGCCTAAATTTATAAGGTATGCACCTTTGCACCCTTGGTCTGGATCTAAGGGTTATGTTGGACTCCTACCAAATAAAACCCCACTGTCTCTAATACTACCAGGACCAGTCGGGGACCCAGGATGAACATACTTTTCTGCGCAACCCCAGAAGTTATAGAGAGCCTAAAAAGTAGCATGAGTTTGTTTGAATAAAAACAGAAAAATTGTATCAAATAAAATTAAATAATTGTGCGAACAAACTCCAATGCTGATTTTACCAAAAAGCATTTCAATGTTATCAGTTATTACATCAACTTGATAATAGCTGCACTGCAATATCCCTGGGGGGTAATTGAATAATAAATAATATCACACCTCTTATCTATATAAATAAAGAGAGAAGTCCTGACTGACTGATTGACTCATCAACGCCCAGCCCAAACCCTTGGACCTAGATAGCTGTAATTTTGCACAGCGGTTCCCTTTATAATGTAGACAAGGAATAAGGAAGGATTTTTCGAAATTCAACCCCTAAGGGAGTTCTTCTTTATCTTCTTCTTTATGGGTTTTAGGTTTCCGCACTTAATCCTTAAAGTGGACCATTGTGCGTGCCCCTAAGGGAGTTAAATAGGGGATGAAAGTTTGTATGGAAAGTCGGTTTTTTTCACGCGGGCGAAGCCGCTGGCAAAAGCTAGTCTTAAATATAATAGCAGGCAAGACTATTGCCATCTGCCACAAATCCACTCTGTGACTGGTACTGAGAAATTCTTGATGGAAAAACTCAATAACACCTTGCCCAATCTGGGAAGTGATCCCAGGATCCCGTGTGGAGTAGTCGCTCTTGTGACCAATGAGGCAGTCACACCACAGTAAATAACACCATGAATTTTGATGAATTGAACAGATTGCAGACAGTGCATTGTGGCGGAATGCACAATGTATGGACCACTCAGATGGGAAATCCTAGGAACAGATGAGATTAATGAAGAGAAGCTCGCAGAAATCTCTACCGAACAACTGGTGAGCTTCTGCAAGGCGACAGGAAGATTTGCGATGCCGACCACCAGTAACCCATGAAGGGGATCCACCAAAATGGGGAACTGGGCGAAATAATCCACATCGAAAGGACTGATCGCCCGTCTGGTGTCTGCCGGCGTCCCCGAAGATAAATAGAATAGACAGTGCAACCGATGACATAAAACAAACGCAATGAGCAAAGAGACTGAAGCTGTTCCTTAATTCACTGCCTATTATCACCTACCCATTTCATCAATTTTCTGCAGCTCTTCCAAGATCTGGTTAGGATCCTTCATTTTAAGTACTGCGGCTCTCACCATCTGTCTTTGTCGTTTATTCTTTTTCAATTCTTTTTTCCTTGCTTCTTTTCCTGGTTTTTGAAAAGTTACAATGTGTTAAGATTGCTAATCTTACTTATATCTACACTATAATAAATGCAAATTTTTGGATGGATGGATGTTGTTCACACGAGAACGGCAGAATGGCTCTGGATGAAACAAAGTTTCCACACAAAACCAAGTGACAGGTATACTTTTAAATTAAACAATCTAAGTAAAGACAATCAATTTGAAAGTGATTTGAAGAGACTAGAATATAAACAAAATCAGTCATCTGTTTCCAATATATTGTAATACACCAAGTAAAATCCAATATAGTTTACTTTTAACTTTCTTCTTAAATGACTAGTGGGATGGTAAGGGTGTTGATACTTCTATTGTTACTTTCTTGAGAAGGAAAGTAGTTATTTCATGGTTCCTCAGAAATTAGATTCAGTAAATTCTGGTATTTGGATATCATCTTTTCATTGTACATGAGAATGATGCCCTACTCCAGTGTAGTTGCAAGTTAAATCTTTTACCAGTAAAACTATGTTACTTATTTTAGATGATTTAATACTAATGATGTTTAATACTAATTGGTTACAATGGCAAGACTTGGTGGTAATTTTCGGTTTACAATTTTACTACCAAGTACTAAGTGTAATTTTTCAACATTATAATATGCTAAAACTAGCTGTTGTTCTGTATTAGTGGAATTTGAACAGCACATTGTTACTAAAAATAATCTAACATCCCAGTGAGTCTTTACAAAGAAGTAAAATATAACCCATACTCACTTGCTTGATCGGTAGGGTTCATGTATTTTCCACTTTTAGTGGTATTTATTGATCGGCGCCCCATCTTTAATGATTTTTAGAACCCTAAAACAAATAAATTATCTACTTATCATACAGTTAATATTGAAATTGTTTTTATAATACAACGAAAGCGAACCCAATCGAGCAAGCGCTTTATCGATATTTTGACACACCGATTATTTGTGTTGCCAGTTAAAAGTACCAAATTTTCCAATAACATGAGTCAAAATTAAAAATATTGTATTTGTGCTTCTTACAATAAAATAAACAACATTAATTTAATCACTAGACAAAAAGAAATAATAAAAAAAATGATGAGAATCGTCATCATCATCATCAGTCTATAATGTTCCCACTGCAGGGACTCTGGCCTCCTCTTTAAGAGAGGGATGGGCTATAATCCAGATCCACCACGCGGGCCCAGTGCGGATTGGTAGATGTCACATGTCCCCGAATTTTTTGGTTCGAAGACATGCCGGTTTCCTCACGATGTTTTCCTTCACCGTTTTGAGAGCAGTGATGATGAAATAAATTATATAAAGTAATGCGCCTGACGGGGTTCGAATCCACGAACCCCAATGTTTGATGAGAATAATAAAATATTATTTTTCAAGAGGAAATCACCACCATAAAATATTTTGGAAAACATGATTGTAGAATGTGGAGCGAAATGAAAAAGTAAAAAAAATAACATTCGAAACATTTCATTTCAAGCACAGCCAGAAGACATTTTAAAATAAGGGCTGCGGCTGCGCAACTGCTCGAAAGAGATACCCTGCCCTACAACACAAAGGCCTAAGTGCGTGTTTACGTAGGTATAGGCGGGGCATCGCGTGAAGCGTGCTGCGTTTTTAATTCAAACACATGGCGATGTATGAAAAAGTTAACGATTTCAAACGTCGATTTTACGAGAACCGATTTTTGCTCGTTACTTTAAATTGCAGCGTTTGTTGCGGTGGACCCGTCTCTCAGTAAATTAATAAAAAATCACGAGATGAGCCTTCTGCACGCGCCGCGCGACGCCCCGCGTCTCCGTAAACTAGCCCTGAGAGGCTGAGAAGGATCATGGGTGTGTTTAAATCAGTACTAGTCTTAGACAATAGACTCACTTCCACTCTGCCCAGAGTGGGAGAGATTTGATTTGATGATTTCCCACCCGAAAAACAAGGCTTTTTATTATTGTCAAAAAAAATGAATAAACAGTCCCAGTTTCTAGTACTTCAAAGGCATACTGTTGTCCCCGTAGGGACAGTGCTCATTTCAAGCTCATTTCAAGGCGTAGATAGAAGAAAAGCCAAGAAGCTCCCTAGACACTCTTTCGAATCAGAATAATTACCTACCTATTGTTACAGAAGCCCTGTTTACATTTATCATCTATTTTACGAAGATAGAACAATGAAGCAAGCGTATAGTTGTAAATAAACCGTTTTAAACCAAAATCCTGGGCCTTACATTAATTACGAGTTAGGTTAGTAGTAGGTAGGTGTAGGTAGGTAGTAGGTAGGTAGTAGGTAGGTGTAGGTAGGTAGTACCGCGAGCTGCGCGCAGCCACGCAAATACTAGTTTAATTCTATACTTAGCATTGGTGGGATGAACAATTTTCCTAAAAGGTATTTTTACCCATAATTTCAGGGTTAAATTAGGGGATCCTCTTCTGGCAGCCCCAAAACAAAAACACGATGACATATTTTATTGTTTTCTATGTAGATTTTTAAATTTGAACTATAAGCTTTTGACTGAATTAAAGTATATAATTTTTAATTAATAAAATACATTATTTGTTTATAAAAATGTATTTCATTAATTGTAAACGATACTATACAATTCATACCTAGGTTTTAGTTTTCATAAAAAGACAATCATGAAGTAGGATCCTGCCTTTTTGCTTCTATATAGAAAGAAAAGTTAAAGTTGACCTATAGTAGTACTTAAAGACCTTTTAGTACTCTTCGAAATCTTCAAAGATAATAATAAAGTCAAGCATTAAATACTTGCGAACTCGTTTAATTATGTAGGTATTAATTTTGTTCTGAATAACAACCTTTTTGAAGGCACGGGATTTCTTACAAAAATAATCGATCGAGCGGTCGAGAAAACCATGACCGACCCAGTCACAATAAACTACCACACCAGTGTGACTACGGATCAGGTTAAATTATCAAAAAATATATAAATATTACAGGGCTGATCCGTAGTCACACTAGTATGATTACCTATGGATAATTTAACCACACATTTAGTCACACTGGTGTGACTACGGATAATTAGTGGTGGTGGCGGTGTGGTAGTTTAGTGTGACTATGGGTCGGTCACTGTCCTGAGAAAACGTGGTAAAAAAATACAAGGTCCCTTCTTTGGCACTTCTATTGAATTATTTGCTCTACAAAAGTTATACCTACCTACCCAATTTTTTTTATCTTAGTCTCTTTTTTTATGAGCAGTATTGAAAAGTTGACAGGTAGTAGAGTAGGTATGTACAGACGCCAGCACATCAAGCTACTACAATCTGTCAGATTTCTTTGATAGATTTTCGACTTTATTTCTAGAGCATTAGGTTCAAGGTTCGTTGGGAAAATTTGACAGTTTCGGGTAGCTTGACATGCTGGCGTCTGTACATGCACGTCCGAGTCCTAGGTTCCGAAAATGTAGGAATAATTAAATGGAAAAGTAGGAAATCTACTTAAAACTAGAACAGGAAAATCTTTTATTTTCATGTAGAAATATGCTTAGGTAGGAAATATGGTTAGGGTAGGTAGTACCCCCTTGTCATTGTGGACTTAAAATGCTACAACAAAACAAGGCATGGATCTATTTACACTTAAATAAGTCTTAGATTTAATGTAGGTCGAGGTCCTTTAATAAAATTAATTGCCCACCTAGTTATTTCAAATCCCTTTGGGTAAGTAAGTATCAAATAATCTGTTTTTTTTTTTTTGCTGCACCGATTTTCATACTGTTTTCATTAGTTTTTTTTAGATTGGTTTTCCAGGAAGTTTTAGTAGGTAGGTAGGTACCTAGATTGGTTTTCCAGGAAGTTTTAGTAGGTAGGTAGGTACCTACTTATATAATTTTTTTCGAAATTCCCATAAGGGAGTAAAATAGGGGAAGAAAGTTTGTTGGGACATTTTTCGACATCCACGCTGGCGAAGCCACGGGCAAAAGTTAGTAGATAATAATAGAGAGTTAAACGCTTTATTTAATACAAAAATAATTCATCTAAAATAATTTCATCGTTATGATCTCGGCAAGTTTTATTTTAAATTAAAACCTGAAACTAAATTATATTTCTGAAAACAGTTCAAGAGACTCAATGTGACCCGACCGGAAATGAAGCGGCATACCTATCCACCCATTCACAATATCGTCTATGAATGGTACATAACTATGATCTATTCTATAAATTGGTTTAAAAGAATGAATCTAACAGCGTTTAATCTAAATATTATCAGGCTGATTCGCAAAGCAATGACCGACCCGCACATTGACACGGCTACGTTACGAGTACCGTATCGTACCTTCCTATTTAGTTATGCGAAGAGTAATTTATAGACAGACTCGTATTACCTAGGTGCCTACCCAGTATTTACACGTATTTACGCGAGACGGGCGCTTGCTTGTATTCGCGTCGCATGATCGCATCACGTACCTACTACGCTATACACACACACAAATGGATTTTACGAGTATCCACTACCATCCACTACACACTGGTTTCATTCATATACCGAAACTAGACATCTCTTTCTATCTCATTCATGCTAACCGAACGTAAATGTGTGTGAATGAAATGGCATTCCTCACCTACGAAATGGCGTTTGTTGAACCGATTCGCCGCGCGTCGGTCGAAGTCTCGCTCGCTCCCTCGCGCAGTGGCAGAGAACGCGTTCGTTCGAGGCGTTCGACTTTCGAGCGGCGACGTACGCTAGCGTGTATGTCTTCATTATTGATGCAAAAGTTCCACGATGGTAGATCATAACCAGAAATTGTTACAGGAGTTGCAAAAGAAAAGTGGAAATAATGTTTGTGCCGATTGTGGAAATCCGGGTATGTTGTTATTAGTGATTCTTACCAATTTTAGTGATAGTGTTTTCCTTGTGCGTGGTATTTTCATGGGGTGGTGAATAGGCGGGGGGCGTAAATGCGTCCATGCTTTGGAGTTCAGTGACCTCGACGTAAAATGCATTCAATGAAAACAAATCATCGACCAGCGCATTTTACGATGATTCAAAACATGCAGATAAGTCTGTAGTAAGGATACATCATTGATGTTTGTGTGATTATGTTTATTGGTCTACCACGCACAAGATGTATCAATGCTAATTGAAAATTAATTTCATGTGACCACCAAATTGCAGACAGATTTGTCTCAAAATTCACTCTATATATTTGCTTGAGTAGGTAGGTCCTACTTATTATTTATGTGATTGTTAAGAAATAAAAACAAAACAATTTATTTAAATCTAGGATCATAATACTACCTACGGAGTTGATGCACAAAATTTAGAATTTAGTGTATCTGCATGCACATTAGTGCACATTCACTTGTTTAAAATTGTTTTCGTAGAAGATACGAAACATAACTGCAGACTGCAGTAGGTATATTACTACACAACGTACGTTTTTAAAATAAATACTTACGCAGGCTGGCTATAGCCTAACTAGTATGAGTCATAGGTTCTGCCCTAGGTAGGTCCGTATTGTGTCCGTGACATGGAATGGAATGCTATAATTTCTCCGATTTTTGCACAACTGATTTCTTATCTACCGACGAACTACGAAGCAGCCTCAAGGATTTCCCTGTAATCATTTGTTTATCGTTATGGCGCTACCTATACTTAAATCTATCCTAAGAAATTAGGATAGGATGTGAGCGTCCGTGTTCGCGTGAGTGTGACCTAATTTTATATTTCAATGTCTGTCTTTATTGCGCTGCGCGGCGTATGTCCAAACTCCATCATTCGAGCTCGTAAATTCGTTCTGAGATCGTATAGTTTTTGCATGGTTTAAATGAATTATGTATTTAGCACATTTTTGAGGTAATGATAGGTAATTAAATTCAGGCCAATAATTTTGTGGCACTTATTTTATTGAGGAAAGAATACCTAGTAGGTACAGTTAGCAACGAATGTCTGTTAGTTATTTGAGTACTTATCCTTACATAGTATAAAACAAAGTCGCGTCTGTTTGTTTGTTTGTTTGTTTGTTTATTTGTTTGTTTGTCTGTATGCTTAAATCTTTAAAACTACGCAACGGATTTTGATGCGGTTTTTTTTAATAGATAGAGTGATTCAAGAGGAAGGTTTTAATACCTTTTTTGTACCCGTGCGAAGCCGGGGCGGGTCACTAGTTACTAAATAAATTAACAACAAGGCAATACTGAATAAACATTTTAAAATCCATAGAAATATTTATCAAAAACGTTTTAAATATAATAAGTAGGTAGGGTCGTTTCGCCGGTTAGCGACCAGTTAGCTGAGTTGCCCACTTATGATGAAGAAATAAAAATGTTGTGTACACGCAAAATAGTTTATGTTAATGTGAATTTGTCCCAAATATAGTCTAGTTTGGATACAAAAACATAAAATAAAGTACATTCATACAAAAATATTTATAAAATGCTGAAAAAGTGAAAATATAGCGAAAACGTCGGTTACCGACCACTTTAATCAGTTAGCGACCACCAGTGTGTTGGTTTGCGACCACTATTTTAATATGAAAAAATGCCATTAAAACAATTATAATCACTTTAAAAATGTATTAATTATTATATTATTCATTTATATGGTCCCTTCCCTTCTTTTCGGATATCATCAAGAGCTTTTTTCAGGGCTTCTTCAGTGTACCGGACAGTATTTTTCTTTTTTTTCGTTGACTCTGAATTATATGGGAACTCCATCTAAAAAAAGTAATATAAAATAATTTAATTTTGTTTTTATCAAAAATTAAAAAAAAAATATTCCGACGTTATTTCCCTCATACTAAATTATGGTGGTCGGAAACCAACGTCTTTATTTCGATTATTTTGGTTTACGACCACCTGTTTAGCATCCCGTTTTTATAGTAATTTCAAAGAAAGTGGTGGTCGCTTACTAAATAACTACAAAGAAAAGCTTCTAAAATGTTACATTCAAAATTGTAACAGTCCTGTACAAAGCAATAGGGTCATATTGATAGAAAATAAATAATGCGATTCTCGTCGGTTTGCGACCACATGGTCGCTATTTAACGTTCTTGATAAATAAGCATTTCGGTTACCGACCACTTGATTTTATCTTAATAATAACTTAAAAAATAGCAAAATACAACTAAATAATAACGAAAACTTATCGGTTGTACAATTTAACATCTAACTTGTGTGTAAAACATTAAATAAGTAATAAAAATTACCTTTGAGCGCCGCGCGCCGTGCTATTTTTTTTCTAACTTGCGGTACGTTTTCTCACCACTGAATCAAAACGCGCCTTTAGCAATATTTTTTCGGTTCTGGGTTAGCCCATTTGTTTCAAACTGTGTAAATTCTTATTTCATAATTATTTATAAAGCACGTTAGGTTTTTTATTTATTTGTGTTACCTCTACGAATACTATTATCTTGTTTCAAAGAAACTTAGTACGTCAAGTGGTCGCCTACTGAAGGTGGTCGCGAAACCGGCGAAACGACCCTACCTACCTACCTACAGGGCCTCGAGTCTGCTATTCAATAGTGTCAGAATGGTCGATCATTGATCTCATAATGGTTGATTAACGACAAGCCAAAAAGTACCTTAAGTCGACACGCATAAGGTACTTTTTGGCTTGTCATCAATCAACCATTATGAGATCAATGATCGACCATTCTGACACTATTGAATAGCAGACTCGGGGCCCTGGTATTCAGCTAATTCAGCTGCATCGACTGGAAGTTGATCCCTACAGCATCGTTTCGAATTGACTACTTATCTAGGTAGTTAGATGATGCTTGACTTTTTTTTTAGTAAAATACCTACTATTTTAGTTACAATATTGTTAAATCAGTTATTTATCAACGTATTAAATTCGTTATATTAATTTAACCACACAAACCCTACACGGTTTCAGCAACGCGGTAACGTTTGATTGTAAAAATTATGACTAGTCCATGCCGAAAGGGAGATAGGTAATAACTACCTACCTACTTAATATTCTGCGTTTGTTAGTAATTTCCTAGAAAAACCAATAACTTAGCAGTTACCTAACTGCTAGTAGGTATGAGTTTATTGCGATCAAATTATCTTGACAGGTCCGAACTTCGTGCAGGTCATTTTGTTACAACTAATCAACAACTAATGTATAAAAGTGTTATGATATTTATTTTATTTGTATTTCTCACTGTTTAAATGGTTTAGGCGCAAAATGCCAAATTCTCAAAATGGCAACAGAGTCGCAAAAGGACAAATTCTCAAAATGGACAATTCTCAAAAAGCCAAATTCTCAGAATGGCAAATTCTCATAGATATTTTCTGATCGTTTAAGTATTGGTTTATCTGGCAATAACAGTTTTCTTCACAAGTTTACATGCGTAAAACGCAGAGCCTAATGTTCAGACCTGCCAAGATAATTTGATCGCACTGTACATCAGTATAAGGGAAAGGGGTTTGAACTTTTTTGTATGGGAGCTGGCATATCGACCCACCGCCTTTTTTGATTTTTTTTCGAAATCGCAGCCCGCGATAATAGTGATATGTATGGGTAGAGGACATTTAGACGAACAAAAAATGTCCTGAAACATGGTACCCCAAAGTGTCACGTTATCGAGATATTTGAAGGTAAAGATTGAAGGTAAGGCGATTTCGAAAAAAAAACAAAATGGCGGCCAGGTTGATATGCCACATCGGTTCTATGATTCTATCCTCTTCGTAGGTACCTAAAATGCTAAAATAAGCGCAAAATCTATACAAATTATTCTCGAGGCTATGAAACTTGGGAGTAGTAAAATTTAATTGTGTCGAGTAGGTACCAGCTTCTTTGTACCGTGTTTCATATTCAACACTACATTTTATAGTCCACTTCAAATGTATAGTAAGGGTACAGTCAACAGCATAGTTCTTAGCTCTACGAAATCGAAATTGAGACTTACTGCAACAATATAAAGGCAATGTCAAAGTTGAATTGATTGATTTGCAATTTTATTGACTAATTAATACCTCCCGATTGATTCATAAATAACTAGCTGATGCCCGCGGCCTTGCCCGCGACTAAAACCTTCCTCGAAAATCACTCTATCCATTGGTGAAAACAGCATGAAAATCGGTGCAGTGGTTTGTGAGTTTATCGCGAACAGACCGACAGACAGACGCGGCGGAGAACTTTGTTTTATAATTGTAGTGATAATACATTGTTTCTGAAATAGGTAGTATAGGTACAGTGTACTAACCACAAGAACTTTCTTGTGCACGTATTTTTATTAAAATAAATTGTTCTGTGTCGATGCCTAATTATAATTACTGAATTAGGTCTCGAAACAGAATAATTTTAATAAAATAACGTTTTCTACAGCAACAGATAGTTGTTCTGGAAGAAGGGGCTCCATTTCACATTTAAATGCCTAATTAATGAGACCGGTTCTAACAGAACTCGAATTAGCACGAGCAAAGGGGAATATTAATGTTTGGCCAGTGACTAATTCTGCGGGTGGGTGAAATGAAACACAACAAACCAATTAAATTAAGATAGGTAGGTACTTACACGAATTTTATTCAGAGCATAATTACATTACTTTGAATAAAGTTGAGCTTGTTATCCACTAATTAGCAGTTGATAATACGCGCTCTCGAAGTGTTAAAACTCTAACTAGGTAAGTAGCTTAAATTATTTATTTATAAAAAAAACAGTTACAAAGTGGATAAATAAAATAACACTAAGTAAGTAGATGCGTTTATTTTAACATACTTAAATATAAACTTTATTACTTGAGTAATATTACGATAACCTTGATTGATTAATGAGCGTTGAGACAAGTCCATATGCTGTTAATAATAGCAAGAAAATGCCTTAACGCTTCTCTCTTTAACAGAGAAACAATACGGTTTACCTGTTAAATGGGTAATTTCTCTACGTTAAAATAAACGTTAATTACAAGTATGAAACAAAGGTGATTCCTATCTAACAGCCACTAACAGGTATCCCAAGTCTTGTGACATAGCGTTATGTTTATGTTATTTACGATTGGCGCAGAGGCCAAATGTGCATGTGTGTGTGCGGCCGTGTGACGTCTCGTCGGTGTGTTGTGTACATACTTTTAAACACGGATGTGATGCGAAACTAAAACGTGGAAACGCCTATTTCCACTCAGAAGAAAACCATTTTTCTTTGCAACAATTAACTATCGAAACTTTATACTATTTAAGTACTAAGTTTTATAGCGCTCACACTTACCAACTTTGCGGGTGTCAAGTTCTATTTAAAGTTGGACCATCGCGATGTACAGTTTTAGTGGTGGGGACTTCGCAGAGAGAGGTATTACGGCACGTAATCAATTCATTCATACATAGGTCACTAGTACCTACCTACTGACTACGCGCATTTTACCAAATGTCGCAGTGGTAAATGACGCATTTAGGTACCGTACCGATAAAAGGGTAGGTCCTATCGATAAGAGTGCAATTTACCGAGATTATTTCGCGTCACTAACGTCCGGAAACATAGGTAACAGCTTGTTATGCTTTTATGCACAATGTACGTCATTGGGCCTAATCTATGGTGTGACGATTTTCAGAACTGTTATCGTATTGCCGCGGCACTTGCGTATTTTGTGTTGATAACTAAAAAATGTTTGCTACGAATATAAATCGTAAATCTACCGAAATGGTGTAAACACGATTTAACTCTGAAATCGTAACTTGATTTGTCTATTTATGTTACGTTAATCGTTTGATTTGTTCATACCATAGAATGCCATAGATATAGGTATAAACAAGTTGTTTGTAATTCTATGGTTCATACTCATTTTTTTGGTTACCCTGAAATTCCTTTACAGTACCTAGGTACTTTGCACTGCAAGTGCAGGCTAATAACTTTCAAATACCTACTCAGTATTTGAAAGCCGTGCCGGTGCAGTTAAAAAATAGGGGTCGTTATTGTATGAAACAATATTTATACAGAAAAAAGTACCTAAGTCTTCACTTCTTGGAATGGTAATGGGCATAGTTAAATTGTTTCTCTGGGACTTCGTCGAACTTCATTGTCTTGGCGCGTTTCAGGTAGTTGGCACTGTTGATTCTGGCATTCAGACATTCAGGAATTGCATTGTTTTGGGAATAATCCTAGAAACAATTACCTGGAATGGTGACACTAAATGGGTCATTGTATTGCTTATCTATTGTCTATGTTCAAATGTTTTCAAATGCAAGACAACAAAGTAAATATAATCCAGGGAATTCTAAGAGCATAAGAGAGATGATTTTTTTTTAACCTCATTCTTTCAATTTTTTTTTTCTTAGATAATCTGCCAGATCTACCTGCTTGTATACTTACTGGTTTCTGCGTAGTCAATTCATAAACACAAAAAGTAGTAAGTATAGGTAGGTAGGTACGTTGTTTGTTTACCTATGAGAAAGTCATTCACCCGAACACTAGTTTAAAAGAGTGACGTTTACAAACAGACAAAGAATATGAAACTGTTTTAGCTGTTTCCATGTAGATATTTCGTTACGTAAACTTAACTTCCTAAATTTTAAAAATGATAAATAAAATAGAGAACATACATAAAAGGTACTGTGATTAGATTTTGGATGCAGTTAATTTGATCACTAGTAGCTCTGAAGCAAGAGGTTCCATATCCACGACGGGCAAAGAGTCAGTAAGAATACATATCATTTATTTCACAAACAATTTTTACATTGTGTCGAAACATTAAAACTGACACAACACGGCTCTTATGGTTTATAATTAAAAAATAAAATAAAATTCATTTAAACAAGTAACATTCGGTACATAAGCAAAAGGAAAAAAAAAAGTTAATGTAAAAATTAAAACTTGCTAATAAATCGTGTCAATCAAAGAATTCCCCAGTAGACACTTGAAGCACCTTGAAGTCTGTATTTATGCCTAGTTGATGTCAAAGGGCTTGCCCTTCGCCCCCCTGTTTACATGGGGCCTAAAACAGCTGACGAAAGTGCACGTCGTATATTCTGTTGCCAGTACAAATTAACAGAATAAAATGCATAGCTGTTTAAATTACGTAATCAATGACCATACATTATTAATCTTATCGTATTCCGTCATTATCTTGTAACAGTTCAACAAGTCCTTTTAAGGATGTAAATACTTCTAGGCTCTCGGGGATAGAACCGATGTGGCATATCAACCTGGCCGCCATTTTGATTTTTTTTCGAAATCGCGGCCCATAATGAAAGTGGTATGTATGGATAGAGGATATATAGACGAACAAAGAATGTCCAGTAACATGATACCCAAAGTGTCACGTTACCGAGATATTTGAAGGTAAAGATCGACAATTGAGTACAACGACAATCATTAAAATAAGTCTATTTTAATGATTGTTAATAAGTCTATTACGTATAGGCGTTAAATTGTATCCAAATAATAGTTCCCAGGTTGATTATTATTATACGCACGAGAAAATCGCTACGCATCGCAATGAAACGCTATGTTATGTCAAATAGTTTTCTCGTGCTCCTAGTAATATATAATATGTGTACTCTCTTTTAATAAACTGTAATAATAATAATTCACACCTGTATACATGTAAAAGGTCTATTTTTGATGTGGTCTTAGTACTCAAATGTCGATCTTTACCTTCAAATATCTCGATACCGTGACACTTTAGGGGGTACCCTAAAGTGTAATGTCATTACCATGTTTCATGACATTTTTTGTTCGTCTAAGTCCTCTATCCATAGATACCACTTTCATCGGAGTATTCCCGTTCGTCCCACTGACTTCGTCCCCGTAGTGGGACGAACGGGAATTCGTTATTATTTTTCCCGATCGTCCCACTGATTTTGTTGATGGGACGAACGGGAATAATATGTTAATTATTTTGGACTATTCTCGTTCGTCCCACTGACTTCGTTATTGTTTCCCGTTCGTCCCATCAACGAAATTAGTGAGACGATCGGAATAATATTTATATATATTTTTTTTAGATAAAAATATTATTCCGATCGTTTCATTAAATATATATATATATTATTCCGATCGTTCCACTAAAAAAAAAAAAAAAAAAATCCGATCGTTCCACTAAAAAAAAAAAAAAAAAAATTCCGATCGTTCCACTAAAAAAAAAATATTATTCCGATCGTCCCACTAAAAAAAAAAATATATATATATATTATTCCGATCGTCTCACTAATTTCGTTGATGGGACGAACGGGAAACAATAACGAATTCCCGTTCGTCCCACTACGGGAACGAAGTCAGTGGGACGAACGAGAATACTCCTAAATAATTAATATATTATTCCCGTTCGTTACATCAACAAAATCAGTGGGACGATCGGGAAAAATAATAACGAATTCCCGTTCGTGCCACTACGGGGACGAAGTCAGTGGGACGAACGGGAATAGGTACTCCCTTTCATCGTGGGCTGCGATTTCGAAAAAAAATCAAAATAGCGGTGGGTCGATATGCCAGCTCCCATACAAAAAAGTTCATACCCCTTTAAGTGTCCAATTCATTGACAATTGTTCAGAGTAGTCAAAAGTCTGACAACCAACAAAGTTTAACCGCTCAGGCCCGACTGGAACGATATCGTTCCAGTGAGAAAATTCCGTTGAGACCCGCTGGAACGATATCGTTCCAGTCGGGCGCAGCAAATTCAAACCTTATTTTTACGTAAAATAAGGCTCTAAATCGTTTGACAAAATTTGTGCCAAAGGGAAACTAGCTAGAGCTGTGTATGGCAGCAAGAAATTACTAAACATAAACCCGGAACACTTTTAAAAAAATATTGAGAGGCGCCATAGTGACGTTTGACAGTTGATGCAAAAAACGGTGTGGTAAAGTGTGGGTGTCGTAGTATTTTTGTGTTTTGTGTTGAGTTTGTTTGTGAAACGTTGGTAAGTAAATGTTTATTAGGTTAGAAGTCCCTATTGCAACTTTGTAGATAATAATTTGCTTGACAATTCATATCCAAAATTATGTTTCGAGCCAACAAAATATCATAACAAAGATTTCGTCGTCGTCATTGAATGACCGAATTGAAAATATGAATTTGACTCCTTTTCATTGAAATAATGGTCTTGGAAACATTATTATCAACGTAAAATATAGTGATAAATCATTATATCGTGTATTCGAAGCAAATAATTTCGTATTTATTTATATTTCAAGGTTATTTCGCAATTCTAAAATGACAGTTCGCTAATAAGAATCTTATAAGAATTTTGAGTTGGAATCTTGTTGGTATAATGTATGTAGGTCTCCTAAAAAACACTGTCATTAGATTACTTGTACATTTGTTATATTAGTTCTAAAGTTTCGTGTAAATTGATTCAGTAGTTTTACCAAAACAAAATAAGATACGCAACAAGTCGAGTCAGAGTCGAGGTCAGCGACCTCTGTCCTAACTATACGATATTTATAATTCTAAATAAGCTATAAGAGTTGTTTATATAATAATACATCGTCTAGCTCTTCAGAAACACGAAACTGTTTACCGTTTGAGATAAGAGATAATAGAACTCGAGCAATAAGCGTTTTAGTGAACACGGTCAGATGACGCATGCGATGACGTAATCACGTAACTAGGCGGTCCGTGAGGGAGTTGAGTTGGGATCTTATTAGAATAATGTATGTAGGTCTCCTAAAAAAACACTGTCACTATATTACTTGTACATTTGTTATATCAGTTCTAAAGTTTCGTGTAAATTGATTCAGTAGTTTTACCAAAACAAAATAAAATACGCAACAGGTCGAGTGGCGGCGAGATCTGTCCTAACTATACGATATTTTTAATTCTAAATAAGCTATAAAAGAGTTGTTTATATAATAATACATCGTCTAGCTCTTCAGAAACACGAAACTGTTTACGGTTTGAGATAAGAGATAACAGAACTCGAGCAATAAGCGTTTTAGTGAACAAGGTCAGATGACGCATGCGATGACGTAACCAGGCGGTGCGGGAGGGGCAGGGGTCAATTATTTCGCGCGGCCACAGAGAGGTTAACTGAGGAGTTCAGATAGGCAGTCGCTCAATGTAAAATACTGGCATTCAGCTGAATCCAGTTAGACAGGAAGCCGTCCCAACATGGTCCCGCGATTCAGAACCTGTAGTTTTCAACATGTAGGTATCTTTATAATGATTTTGTTCCGATCTAGAGAGTAATCGCTGATTTTTTCAGTTTTTTGGCCCCTGGCTGGAGGCAGTACACTAGCACCCACAGGATAGTTCGGTTACGCAACCTCTTTAGCTGATCTGCCAGATACTATACACAAAACCACTTTATTTTTCTTTATTTCTTCCAGACCCAGATTGGGCTTCATACAACCTCGGAATTTTCATATGCATGCGATGTGCCAGTATCCATCGCAGCATGGGAGCACACATAAGCAAAGTAAAGCACCTGAAATTAGACCGCTGGGAGGATTCCCAGGTGCAGAGGATGAAGGAGGTCGGTAACAACGCAGCCAAGAATAAATACGAGGAAAGAGTTCCACCGTGCTACAGAAGACCTAATTGGAATGATCCACAGTAAGTGAAACGTTTAAAAAAATCTTTTTTCTTCCAACTATGCTTTAATTTCATCACAATCACACTAAAAACTCAGTACAAAGCGAGTCTTTAATGCTCTAGAGCAATAAAAATGTATGAAATTTCATTATTGCACAGTTCATTTTTTTTAATCACACCGGTGCCAATCTCAATGGATTAGCTCTATTCAGCCAGCCGATATCAATACTTTTTTTTTTACGTACTATCCTATTTGTTCCACATTTAAAAAAATGATTGCTGCTAACTACTAAAAAATGAAAGAAAAAAAAAGTGATTTGGTGGGAACTTTTGGGGAACTTTGTTAATTTTGCTTGACAATATTTTTGGAAACGATAGAGTGTGATACTATCTGATCTTGAGTGCTTCGGCTTCGAATTAAAATGGAATCATTTAGCGACACATTAACTCCGGAAAACATTCTAAATGAAGCCGACAGTGTTATAGAAAATCTTTTAATTACTGTTTGATATGAGTTTTTTTTATCTACTAAGTATACTATGCCTTTATGTAATAGTTGAAAGAAAAGCAGATTATGCACCTCGCCTTAAGTAATTTATATTGCCCTCGTGCCTGTTAGATTAGAGCCCTCGCTGACGCTCAGGCTCTAAATCAGGCACTCGGTGCAATAATAAATTACTTTGTGCTCGATGCAATAATCTACTATTATAGCATCCATTCTTAATCTAACGATTTTAATGCACGGGTAATGAAGAAACTACATAGCTCCAACTATTATAAATGCATAACCGTGAATTTGCAGATTTTAGAAAATACACTGCTGATTCTCTGGTTACAATTTTTACGACCAGTACCGTATTTTTTACTAGAACTTCTATTTACAACTTACAATTAAGATAAGTTATGGAATCAGGCGTTACTTTGCGGAAATCCATGACATTAAATGCTATGAAATATATTTAGTTTTTTTTTTTTTATATTTTGTTTTTTATTAAAACTAAATATATTTCATAGCATTTACTTACAATTAAATTAACTTAATATGTAACATTGATTAGTAGTGTGTAGGAATACATTATCTACCCGCAATAATATACTAGGTATTGCGGTTTTCTAAAAATAGTCGGCTATCGGATGACTTACGTAGTTCTAACTGCTCCTTTATTATACCGTATTTATTTATTTCACTATAAAACAACAACATTGACGACATAGTAGGTACCTATGTGCCCTTATTAGCCATAGAAACATGCCACTAGAATTACTCATAAAAGTAATTATACCAGTATTGCTCTTCAGGAATTCCCATTCTAATTAAAAACTGGAACCAGTAATAAACAAAATAAATAATGGTAGCGTGGACCAGTATTTTTAGTTTATGGCTTATACTTTTATAGCTGGGAACAGTTGATACCTAATTAGGCGATTATGGTAGTAGGTATTCGGTGGCATATGAGAAAAGTACCTACTTACTTCTCATCTCATACAAAATGGTTTTTTTAAAATTCTAACTATAGCAAGAGCTACGTCATATTGATACCACGCAAATGGCACATGTAAGAATCAGCATAAAATATAGGGCACATTTGTGTCTATCTCTTCAAGGCATAGGCGAAACCGTTCCGTTATATATTTAGTTTTCTACATAGACCATATTATTGCCAAGAACCGTAAATCATAACATGACTTATCAATAATATCAAAACTTGACCCACATAGTTTTATCTCCCTCCCATAACATAAATGATAGGCCGGAAATAAACTGTTTACAAAATGTTTATTCTGGACTCGAAAACAAAGTTTTGAAATCGTTATATTTGATATTAGATAGAAAGTGGGGTGCTTTGTACAATATACAACTTGCCTACTGTTGTTACAAGGAAATATTTGTTACAAGGAAATAAACATATTTATTTTGAAACATTATATGGGCTTTCACACTTATTATGGACATGGTATTCCCAAACTAAAACATAGGTAAGTATCCATTTTGCAGATAATAAATCGACCTTTTACACAAAATATCGCTAATATTTTCCAGAGTGCTGATTGAGCAGTGGATCCGAGCTAAATATGAACGTGAAGAGTTTTGCCATCCAGAACGCCAAAGCTATCTATCTGGCACGATGGAAGGGTTCCTCATGAAGCGCGGCAAAGAGGATAGCCGTTACCAGCTGAGGAAGTTCGTCTTAAGTGAGAATGAGGACACCCTTAAGTGAGTCAAAATGTATCGTTAACTAAACATAATGACACAATTACATTTGGTCGTTGGCCGCATTCGAAGATCGATTCGCCGAAACACTTAACCCTGCTCGTGCTAACGCAGTTGCTCGCGTTCACTGGCTTCAAATAAGGACGCGTTACATCGCGCATTCAGTTAGGTTATATTCTACTCGGCGACAGAATGCGGTCAAAATGACCAAGTGCAATCCCCATGTTTACTATTAAAGCTTTATGTGAAAGATAACCAGTTGCGTCGCATTTTGTTACTAATATAATAGCTTATGAACGCTCGTGAACGTCATCTATTCAAATATCATTCGTGCTGGTAACATTTTTTTAATAAATTTAAATAATATTGGTCATACATCAGCTTACACATTGGCTTATAATCATAGTCAGATTCAAATCTTTATTTCATAAACAAATTCGTTCATACTCAACACCATTTCTTTCCTCACGAATCATTGAACGGTCAACGCAATATTTTAATCTTGTCATAATACTGTATTCTGTCTTTACCGGAAAATCAAATTGTTATCATAACAGGAAAATTACGGTCATGTAGTTGTCAGGCAGGACAACAAAACGTAAGCATTGTACTTGTGTACCCGTATGTCATTTATAATTTTCCTATTAGCTGTCTAGTAGAAAATATTCAACAAGTCAGCAGGATTTTGAATCCAGGAGTTGTTAGTTTTAGATAGCCCATAATTATGAAAATGAGAGCTATGTATTCAATTTAACAATGGCTATAAATATACCTAACTATATTTTCCTGTTATTCCTAATTTACAATTTAAAAGTTAACCTAGGCAATCAAACAAAACTGACAAACCACGCTTAAATAATATTCTTTCAGGACAATAGTCACTTTTCATAAATAGATATTTTGCCTCTCTAAAATGACACGAAATCTAATTACACAGTAATGAAATAATACGCTATTTTTATACTTGTTATGCACAATACGTTATTTGTAAGTGTGTTAAGTTGTTACATATCAAACAACATAATAAAACTGTCACTGGTTGATGAAATACTTAAAGAAAATGTCCCAACTCGGTGACGGCGCTCTTCTTTATCGCTAGATAGACGATTAAGTGAGATAAAATGGGTTTCATAGAAAAAATGTGGGTAAATTGTGACGTACCCACACACGAAAAGTTCCACGCCTCTTATTGCAATCCTACGTCAAATCTTAAACAAATGTTGACCTACTACGTAATTATGAACGCACTAAATTGTGTGCCACGTCGACTGCTCTCCCGCATTTTCACACTCCAGATATAATATCCAAGGCAAACATTATACATGTTATGAATTTAGCATAGTTTCATGATTGTGTGAAATAATAGCTTATATTAAACCAAATAGACAGTTTTAAGTCTTGTGCAGACTACACGTCACTGAACATTGACATTGTGTTGAATGATATCCTTCACCTTGTTATTAGGTTATTCGACTTTGCTGTGTTGTTTGTTAGCGCCCGTGTACTTAAACGATTTGTACATAATTAGATGATAATATATTAGAGGTATAATTGGGTGTAGAATAAATTAAATAAAACTACTTTCCCGCGTCTCTAACGTGATACATGAATCGTGAAAATTTGACATATCGAAGAATCTACTATCGTCATTACCTACACCATGATGATTTGGTCATAATAGGAAAAACACTTATCAAAACAGATTTAAAGTACCTACATGAAGCACTCTACAGTCGTGTAAATTACCTTGTTACTTCGATTTATATTATGCTGACATATCGCATTCCTATAATACAATCGACAGTGGGTAATTCCCTGGCGCTTGTTTACACAAAAAAATGTATTAGTAATCCAATAAGTATGTGTAAGTTTAAACAATCAAATAATACAATACGGGAGGCATAAAAAATTAGGACAGCTATAAAAAATGTCTGAATTAAACAGTAGACTCTACTAAAATAGTTTTCCGAGTTCATTGCAGTTTGTCCCCTAAAGTAACAAGCACTAAAGCTAGTTTTTTATCGAAGTAGTTTAGCTTAAACATATCCGGACTGGTTCTTAGGTATCATCCCGCTACTGACGGCTGCGGCCGTACAACTGGTTGTCTCGATCGGTTAATCGATCGTCTCCGCGTCAAAAACTTTGGTCCTTTGAGGTAAGAACGAAAGCGAAATTTAAACGAAAATTCCAATATTCAAAAGTTTAGTTAGTCTTGATCTCGTACGTAGACCGTAAGAGTTTTAAACAGACGTCAATCCTATCACCCCATGTTAAGGCCCATTTTTATGTGCAGAATTACCATCAAATCAGTACCATCTATGTTGCATGTAGTCATATTCTGGTTTTCATGGTTAAAAGAAGCTGTATCAGCAATGGTGACATAAATATGTATGTATTTTCTCTGTGAAATTGAGATACGTCTATATGCACGTGGATAGTATCTATTTGGTTTAATTGTTAAATGTTTAATGCCTGCCTGTTCTGTGTCTAACTACCTATGTGTGCTTTTTGCAAAATACCCGTGTTTGATTTTGGCGTCGAATCTATTTCGATTTTATTTTCGTCGCCATAATTTTTCGGTGGTAGCAGTTACAGGGTTAAAACGGAAAGTTCAAGGCGAGAATATTTTCGGCCTATATTGCACCACATTGTGTTACTGCTAAAAAGTGACGTATTTTCGGTACTTATATTTAAAATAAATAAAAAACCGGTACGTTAATAGGTACTTATATAGTGACGTACATCATTGTAAATGTTCAGAAACTAACAAGTACTAGATTAGCCTAGTGTAGATGGATAACATGGTTAGGAGTAAACAAGTCGAATAAATACCTAAACGTCACGGTACGTCATTTGGTTACAGACTTCATTAAGTTGATTTGCAAAGCTGTTGTTTTGTAAACAATAAATTGATTAGATGGATAGATGGTCAACTTTCAATATCTTGAGCATAGGAATGTCACAGGCGAATTTTCATGGAACGAAAAAAAACTTGTTTTTTTTTTACAGAGCTAGGAATTAAGCAGGTTGTGGTGATATTACGTAATGCATGCCGAATCCGTTCCCGCTTATTGAATATTTATTTCTTACAGTAAAAATTTCACTGGTGAAAGAAAATCCGATTGATTTTATGACTAAGCTTCAATCAACTTTCAACCTTGTGTAACATATTTCTTGCACTCTCTATTCTATTGAAGAAAAGATTTCGTTATTGACTGATAGACTAGGGAATTTTAAACCTAGGTCTTCTTTTAGGCACTTTATAAAGCACCTGTGTGTTTTCAATAAAGAGGGTTATTTAGTATTTTTTTCAAAAATCCTTAAACTATGTTAAGATAATATTTTTCTTATCCCCAGATACCACGTTAGGGAGAACAAGGAACCTAAGGGTGTGCTCAAACTGTCGGAATTGAACGTTGCATTTGCGCCGTCTAAGATCGGTCACATGAATTCGATGCAACTGACGTTTATGAAAGATGGGTCTACACGGCACATTTACGTATATCATGAGGACCCTGAAGTTATAAGCAATTGGTAAGTCTTTTTTAACCGACTTCTAAAAAAAGAAGGAGGTTCTCAATTCGGATGTTTGTTTTTTTTATGTTTGTTCGGGCATAACTCCGTCACTTGCTAACCGATTTGAAAAATTATTTTTTTGTTGGAAAGGGTATACTTCCCAAATGGTCCCATAATTTTTTTATCGAAATCGGACAAGCGGTTTTTGAAAAATCAACAAAACTCAAAAAAAATACTACATTGTCCACATTATGACCCATGAACATGTGAACCACTAAAAAGTGAAAAATAAAAACTTTTTAACAAAAAATAAAACCGACTTCAAAAAAAAAAGTCAAAAATAAATCAGTTTCTGAAGTCGGTGGCAAAAAATGAAATCAAACAAACAAAAGTCACCGACTTCAGAAACTGATTTATTTTTGACTTTTTTTTGAAGTCGGTTTTATTTTTTGTTAAAAAGTTTTTATTTACTAGAAATATCTTCCTTTTGTCGTAAAGACGGATTTAAACGATATAACGCCTAAAACACATCTAAACTCAATAAAATATTGTCGTCAAAGAGAAAGGTGTCCTTTCTCCTTCATATAATTCCTCACACAATCCACAACCACCTTTTATTTGGCCTTATTTCCCTCTCCAACAACATTAGACTAAAACAATGATGGTTATATATATTTATATTATACCTACTTACCTATATGTGCATCACTCTTAAAGTCACATGCGATTCACCCATCCTCATGACATGTCTATACTAAGACGACTGACTTCCATTCAATAGTAGTTGACAAAAAAATCTAATTAGTTCGTCAGATAGATTTCCAAAAAATATTGTACACATATTTTTTCTTTTTTCACGTAAACAAACAATGAAGACGATACACTTTGAAAACTCGTGTGACGTCATATTGCATGTCATTTTTTACCAGAAAGTGACGTCACAAGCAGGGGAGGCTTGAGGCCACTCATGATCTTTGACGCGTTTTATCTTCGTTATTTTTTATTAATTTTTAATTTGATAAACTAAAAACACAAAGACCAATACCTATATTTCGATAATCTAACTGACGGACTAAACAGAATTATATTTTTTTGTGAGGAAACATCCCTATTGTGTTGTAACAGGCGCCACTTTCAAACTATATCTATCACTGCGTTCCTCAAAAATTATGACTCTGAGAACTCTCGAACGCAGTTTCGATGTTCTGTTTCAATTTCGTTCCAGAATATGTAACTAATTAAATAAAATTGAAATTTTGAACCCCATGTGTGTTCAGCGTTTTTTATGCTGCAAAAAGAGTACCTACCTACTTTTACGTTGATTTAAAGTCTCGCTGCAAAGAGTGCCTAGAAGCGCGCGAAGTTTATCTAGAAATTAAATCTAGTGTCATTAAATTAGCATGCTAGAGAAAGGTAGCCGTTATATCTAGAAAAACAAATACATAATAAAAAATTACGATGTCCACACTTGTCAGAATCAGAAAATATTATGTTAATTAATTAAGTGATAGCGTAAATTCACATTAACCGTGACTAAATGAACTCTTAATCCGAATTAAATAGTAAATAGTGACATCTATGGATCCATAAAGCAAAAAAACTAAACCTAAATTCGAATATTTAAATAATTATGGAAATTCGCCCTAGCCTTGGGAGAGTACTTCAAGGAATTCCCATAAATTTTTATGATCTTGATATGTAAATAATGTAAACGTAACAAATAGTTGCCATAAATTACCCTTTTTGCGCGACTAGATATGGGAAGAAGGATGCGTAGGTATTTATCGATGACCATAAAGCTCTGTCCACACTGCGGCAAATCCCGAATCCCGCGCGGGATGTAAGGAAATCACACTACTATTTTGTGATTTTGTGTTTTTTGGCGAGTTTGTATGTAATCGTACACCAAGAGCTTGTAATGAAAGCATATTAACGTGTAGGTATAATGCGTATGCGCATAAATTAATTTTATTTGTTTGTAATAAAATTATGATTCTTACACGTGTCAAATATAACCTTCAACATGTTGACTCAGCCTAAATAGTAATAACGAACTTCCGACCGCAGCGGATGAGCTTAATCGTTTACATTGTTTTTTTTTAAATACGTTGCCCCACACTAGAAATTTCTCCTGTATCGTGGGTGCGTTTACAAACATTTTAACTCACATACACAAATCAAACACCCAATCCCGGAACAACTATCCAAGTATCCTATATAGACTAGTATATAGACCATACAAATATGACTGGCCTGTTGGTCTAGTGGTTAGTGACCCTAACTGCTATGCCGGAGGTCGTGGGTTCGATTCCCACCCAGGACAAATGTTTGTGTGATGAGCACGATCATTTGTTCTGTGTCTGGGTGTAATTTATCTATAATATGTATGTATTTAGAAATATATAAGTATGTTTATCAGTTGTCTAGTACCCATAACACAAGCTCTGCTTAGCTTGGGACTAGGTGGCGTTGTGTGATAGTTGTGGAATATTATTATTATTATATTTGTTCCGTGCGGGGATCGAACCGTAGATACGCAGTGTAGCTGGGACACTGGGGAGACATCTATGTCCAGCATTGGACGTCTTGCGGCTGACATGCTGAATGATGATGATGTGACTACATACGGGACAACCTGAAACCAAAAAACACAATAAACTTGCAAGAACCAAAAACTTAAAATCTCTGTATAGTATAGCACTCGGCACGTAAGTTGAAACAAAATGGCGGTCGTCCGCATAGGTAAAATTACAAAAATAGAGTGAGATTCAAACGAAAATGTGCAACTGAGCATTCAAGATCATAATTCAACTTACGGGATGCAATCTGTAATACATTATCGGGTCTCAGTCGACTTATTTTCATGATTGTAGCTTCGCGAACGACGGCCATTTTGTTTCAACTTACGTGCCGAGTACTATACGTACTCGTATTTCCAACGACCATCATCATTATCGTTCTCCTGCCCTTATTCCAGTTTATTTGGGGTCGGCGCAACATGTCTTCTTCCATACGTCTCTGTTTCTAGCAGTCACCTCCTTTCTAGCCATGTCATCCTTCACACAGTCCATCCATCGTTTCTTTTGTCTTCCTCTACTCTTACAGCCTACCACAGATATAGATAGACCTAGATAACGCAAGTATCACGATCTGTATGAAAACCAATCGTGCCATTTTTACCCGACTACGGCGAAGCCAAAAGGAAGGGTAATGATTTTGGCAGTCTATATTGTAGAACATACAGTTCCACCGTAGCGCCTAAACTACAGAACGAATTTTAATAAATGAGGTGTCAATAGGTTCGTAAGAATAGCCCGGGTAACATAGGCTATATAAATATCAGTTTTTGTTATGACGGAATTTAAATGTCAGATTCAAGCCTCAATAAAAATAATTTGAGATAATCATAACATGTTTGGTATCAAATGAAAGGTCTTGGCGAGCACATTACAAATATGTATATAATATTATCGTTTTAGTCAACATACACGTTTAGAATGCGGTCAAAATTCGGCCGCGGTTTGTAGTCTGGTTTTAGTTTTTAAACTTGTTTGACTATAGGTACCTATTATGTCGTCACAAGCACTATTTCGTGATGGGAACATCGGCGCCCCTCTTGCCCTAACGCCCGCCTTTTGCACCAGGCGCCGACGTCCGACTAGTGCTATACACCGATGCACACTGAGCGCGAAAGTGGCCTCTTACGATTTTTGTACGTAAGCTAGGCACGCGAAGTAGTTACTCTTGCGTTATCTATATAGGTATATCTATATCTGTGCCATCTACATTCATACTCAACATTTACTCAGTATTTCCAACGACCAATAACACTTTCTTTCCTCATCGACAGGTACACAGCAATCCGCTGCGCCCAATTGCACCTCCTCCAGGTAGCTTTTCCATCAATGCCCCAATCAGACCTGGTACTCCGTCTCCCCAAGGACTTCGCCCGTGAAGGTTGGCTGTGGAAGACTGGTCCCCGACCCTCGGACGCTCATAGGCGTCGATGGTTCACGTTGGACAATAGGAAGCTGATGTATCATGATGAGCCGCTCGACGCTTATCCAAAGGGCGAGATTTTTGTTGGTAAGTTTCTTAAAAGCTTTGGAGAATGATTACCTAATTAAGTATCTACAATGTGAGCTTTATAATTTTGAGGAGAAACTCGTGGCTAGATAATAATAGCCGCTCAGATCAATCCTCAAGTTAAGCAGTGCTTGCCTAGTTTGGTCTGTAGATGGTTGACCAGCCATTACTTACTGAGTTTCCTTTGTGCCTCGCAAAGCACGTTAAGCCGTAGGTCCCAGCTGCCATTTGACGATCGTTGAAAGTCATAAAAGGGTCAGCTGCCCAGTAATCTGACAACCAGTGTTACCAAGGGGTGTTATATTACCCGGTACCTACTGACTGGGTTTTGTAGGTTTGATAGGCAGTCGCTCCATGTCATAATACTGCTATTCAGCTGCATCCGGTTAGATTGGAAGCGGGCCCCAACGTTATTGGAATTAATTGGAAATAGTATTGGCAGATGATGAATGTGAGCGTTATTATTTTAGATGGAGCCATTTAAAAAGTATACCTACTTTATGTTCTAAATTCGTATGAGGCTTATTAAATAAATTTTACTCAAAGTTAAGTAACGATTAACGTCCGTTTAACCCATATTTTTCGTTAATTGCAAGATAACACTACATACAGTCGTTGACCTCGTAATCAGCTGTTGTTACTAACGAGTTGAGAAAATAACTTGTTTTTGTTTTATCATGATTAGATATTATTGTGCTGAATGGTTATTTTGGTGCGTGGCCCATTAGCGCCCTCCTTGCAACACTACGCCGAACCATGCAACACTATAACACTCCTCATGTTTGTGAAGTTTCACTTCTTCTTCCTATCGTCTTCTTCTTCTTCTTTTTATTTGATCCTTCTTTCTTTATCGTGTGACCTGGTGTTAGAGTATCTATGCCGCCCATGGGCCTCTGACCTGGCTTTACATGCAGTCGAGAAATATCTCTCAGGCATGCTAGTTTGCCGTAGGGGCTGCGGGTTGTTCTTCACAAGAGAAACCGCGGCCTCGACATAAAGGGCTAAGAAGGAACATAGGTGGTTTTTAGTCAGTAGAAGTCTGGCACTCTCTTTCGCTCTGCCCAAGAGCGGGAGGGGTTATTTGATGATTTTCCACCGGCCCAAAAAAAAGGCTTGCTGGTGCAAGAAGTTTTCCTTCACCGAGTGATCAGAGGTCTGGGGTTCGAACTCGAGACTTTTCCAGTCCAACGGTCACTCAACTACCACCGATATAAGTATACTATTAATTGATCCTGTATTAGTCTCATGTTTAACCACTGTCATATTTTACTTTCTCAGGCCACGAGTCCAATGGTTATTGCATCAAAGTATCCAACACAGGCAACGGCTGCAAGGACGCGCGGTTCCCCTTCCAACTGGTGACTCCTGACAGGACGTACTGCCTCGCCGCCACCACACACGAGGACCGCGACGGCTGGCTCGCTGTCATACAACAGACTATCAAGAGGCCCCTCACGCCGCAGGATTCCTCCAGTGAGTATCTGTTACCTTACACCTAGGAGACAAGGTTCCCTCCAGCTGGTGACTCCTGACAGGACGTACTGCCTCGCCGCCACCACACACGAGGACCGCGACGGCTGGCTCGCTGTCATACAACAGACTATCAAGAGGCCCCTCACGCCGCAGGATTCCTCCAGTGAGTATCTGTTACCTTACACCTAGGAGACAAGGTTCCCTCCAGCTGGTGACTCCTGACAGGACGTACTGCCTCGCCGCCACCACACACGAGGACCGCGACGGCTGGCTCGCTGTTATACAACAGTGAACAGACTATCAAGAGGCCTCAGGATTCTTTCAGTAAGTTGTTTTATATTCAAAATGGGCCTGCACTTGACGTCGACCGACGACCATACTAGATGGTAAGCGATAGATGAAGTCTTTGATGGAACGATCGTGCCCAGAAGATGCCTGTTCACTATTGCTTCGAAGGCAGACAAGTTAAATGTGAGAGGAAATGCATACAGTTCCATACTTTGGCCATGCCCATAGTAAACGTGGAGAAGAAGCGCTTTGTACGAGTCGTCGGAATATCGACCAAGTGTGTATGGTACGTCGCAGTACATCTTTCAACCCATTTTTCGCATTAAAAAGTAGCCTATGTCATTTCTTAGACTCTATCTAGGCTATCCGTGTACCTTTCATAATTCGGATCAGTAGTTTTGGCGTGAAAACGCGACGGACAGACCGAGTTACTTTCGCAGTTATAATATGAGTAATAAGTAAAGATAAGTAATACATCGTAGAAAACAAAGTCCATGAGTCTCAAGTAGGTAAACCTATACCATGAATCAGACCTATGTCGTTAAAGTTGAACCACAGACACAGTTAAATGACTCATGATGGCCTATTATATTTCTGCTTTTACGCTTTATAATAATCTTAAGGTCAATGACTTAACAGTACTGTTTCAAGAAAATTGTGCTAGTCATGGTACTATGGCATGGATAGTAGCAAGGACAAAAATATTATACAATTATATTATGGATTTTTTTAAAAAAGATTTTGTCCTTATAATGTACATTATTTTTAAGATACACATTTTAACTGTTTCTTCTAGAAAACCGCGTTCTGATTTTACTGTGTTACACATGTATTTTCACTTGACTGTACCTACACAAAATAAAGGTAATCACTAACCAAGGTCGATCAAGATCCCGTAAATGATGATAACATGTTGACAGTTGTGCAATATTATGATCTACGTGATATTTCTAAACAAATAGCAACCGTCACTGTTGATCATGACGTACAAATGAATCACATTTTTTGCCTGTTTGTTTTGTACAATGTAGGCGAGAAATCACTTGATTTCTTGCTATTTCATCAACCTAATCTAATAATAATCTGTTGCCACGTTTGGCAAACAGTTCTTAAGATGCTGCTGCCCAATCTTATGTGAAAACGAATATTCATTACCAGAAAAAAAATTAAACATAAAAATTTAAACTCGGGCTTATAGAAATTAGGCTTTGGTATATCTTTGCCTCGACATTTAATATATAAGTCGCAAATTCAGGATACTTCACACAGGGTCTCTCGCATGTCTCTCGTCACCATAACAAATCGTGCGTAACGTTGCTATGGTGGTGTAGCGTCAACTGTTCCTACCCCACATTGTTAAATATAGGTATGTGTATGTATTATAAGTAGGTATGTCACTCCTAAACGTGACGAAGTGATCTACAATCATGAATGATCACGTCTACCCTATTACTGTAGATCCTGTTAGCATATACTACTTCTATAGAATAACTCGCTAAGAAGGCGTGGTGGCAACCATTTCACACCTTCGTCACAGTCTGCGTCACTTCTGAACTCGATGACGGGACCTTAAATCATGATGGATCACGTCTAGCCTATCAACCTTCGAGTGCTGTTAGCATACCTTCGATAGCTAGAGTAAATAAAATCTCATGACGTCTTTGCCTACGTATTCTGCTAATTATCTCAAAATTTCATCTTATCAACCTTTTCTGTGGCGATTCACTGACACAGCGTATGGAGCTTGAATATCAGTGGAAGTTTACGTAGACCCGCTGCTACCTTGTTTCAATAAGGTGATTCTCACTCGAAGGATTTTATGTCGCATTCATGTAGGAATACCGTCCGACCGCGTGGATGAGCGGTACTCACCGCTTCAACGCGCGGCGTGCCACCAATAGGACCGCGTGGATGCGCGGTGTCGTATGATAATCGCCTCACTTTTATATTTATGAAAGTAAAACGTAATTTCTGTATTGGTAACACCAGTTATTTTTACCACATTTTTTATTTTATACGAGATACGCTATACGATGAGATTAGAAATGACAAATTACAGCCAGCATAAGTTTACGCCCAAATACCAAAAATTAGCGTTTTGAATTCCCGTTTCAAAATTCCGTAATCATCAGATTCATCAGATTGAAATTTGGCAGGCCCAATGCTGATGGGGACCAGGCGCACTCTCTGGTCCAAGCACTTGTCGACAACACCTAGACGCGTATTACAACCTCCGCAGGAAGCGATGGATTATTATTAGCCAGGAATTACTGGAGTAAGTTATGGTATGTTTGCAAGGTGGGCAGCAGCTTTCTTATGTCATATTGCAGTCACCAACCCGTTGGGCAAGCGTGGGCATGTGGTGGTTATGGCAACCAACTCGCATGAATGTTGTTGGGATCATATTATCATATTTTTAATACATAATTACCATGTTATTTAAGGCTTTATCTACCAGCCAGCCTTTGGTCCTTTGCTTTAATTTGATCAGTGTTTCTTTTCTAAAATCTTTTTCTTTTCTTCTTTCCAGTCGAAGCCAATCTGGTCCGCAAGCGCACCGCGTCGAACTCGATCAGCATATTCTCGGGCAGGTAGTCGGTATCCGTCGCAGCATGCAACCCCTACCGTTTCTAGCTTGCACGAGAGTAAGTCCGACGATATCCACGTCGCCTGCTTTACACGCTGCGTTACGGTACGGATATGTCTTACGACTGCTAAATAATTATAATTAAATTATTATTATTAAACAACCCTCTAGAATTATTTTAATAATTAGGACTTATTTTATAACGACTCTTGTGTATAGAATTTTATTTTGATTAAATGATTTTAATCGGATTATCCATTATTTAATTACGTAATGCTGATGCAACGTTTTAATGAATTATTATGCAATTATTATTAGGACTTGAGCAGTGTAATCTAAAATGTATACAATTTTTTTATTTATTTAATGTGTATTTAATGCAATGAAGAATTTGAATCGGTAATTTAAGTCATATTAAATTATACATTAATTTATGTTTATTATTTAAGTTAATAAAGTGTGTTTTTTGATTTGACGTTATTTTATATCATGGCGGTACGCACAAAATATCAATGTAATAACCAATAATATAGGTATGATAACTTGTAGCTTGTAAAATAACTAAATATATCAATACATTTGTAATTCACTATAGTGTAACGTTGAAAATCACAACAAAGCTCTCTTAATCATGGTAAAAGACATTCTACAGGGACTTTCTATATGATGTGTAAGTGTAAACAAGTATTGTAATGGAATACCGCAAGAAACACAAACATATTGAATAATGAACTGTAAAATAAAGCTGTATTAGTAACTTTACAAATCCAGACACAGTTTGACCATTTTTCCGTTTTAAGGTTAGAACACACTACGGCGAATCCCGCGCGGGATTTTCTCGCGTTTATTCAAGTCATCATCAACATTCTCTTGCCCTTATCCCAATTCATTTGAGGTCGGCGCAGCATGTCTTCCTCTTCCACAACTCTCTGTTTTTCTCGTCTCATGAGACACCTCCTTTCTTTTCCTTTTTTCTCGCGTTTATTCAAGTGCTATAAGAAATTGTGTTTAATCATATTTTTGTAGTCCATATAGCTACAGAGGAGGCAAGACGATATAAAAACGCCTTTAATTCATTTCTGGCAGTAACATTAATTTACTCTTGTTTCTTGTGGTATTCCCATCACATAGACTTTAGGAGAAACGTATATGTGACTTGCATCGTATATTGCATTTATGTATAAGTTTTACCGTGGTACATACATTATAGGTACCGTTCGGTATTGGTTCGCCGTGTATGCTATGACGTACATTATGTATATTGATACTCTAGCGACACAAGCGATGGGTGACACTGTATGTTGGAAATGTAAAGTCAGGGAAATTATTTGTCAACAAATTGATTTATCAAAATAAATTATCCGTATATTGGAATTATAACTGTCATACTTTAAGAGTTGTATAAGTGGGGGATTTGGTTAACAATTAATTTCCTGGGCTATATCTATATTTTACAAGAAGACGACAATCATGTCTTCAAATGTAATTTTATTACTTAATGAATTTATGTTCAAATGTTATTAATCTAGTGACAGGCGATATTTTTAACTCCTAAGATTAATTTCTCTACAAGTTGTGCAGAATGTAAACGGTTTGCTCAATATCTAGACGTAATTGCGCGTAAAATTGTAGGGAAGTTGCCTGATTTTATTACGACAAGAATTATTTGTACAAAGATTATTTCATCGCAATGTACAGATTAATCCATCTTGAGCAATTGTGTCGTGAAATCCATTTTATTATTAATAAGGTTCAGTCACATTGGTTTTGTGAATTTAATGCATTATGAAAAAATCTAGCAAATAAAATGAACCATATAATAATCTTACATAAAAAATATGAATTATATTGTATTACTCATATAAAGCAAATAACATGCAACAATATTATAGTGTATGTAATGCAACTAGCAATGCAATAACGTGAGAAAGTATAGCATTTAGGCTTAACGAATACTCTGATGTATGTTCTTATATATATTTTTCTATAATGGTAGTCTCGGGAACGTTAGGCTTTGAGCGGAGTTGTGAATGTGTTAGAACAGTTTTCGTGTGGAATTATTGGTATAATAACCTATGTAAGCAATGCTGTTTTCAAAACATTTATTATTTGCAGGAAAATATAGTAGTTAAGTTCGGAATTATTTCAGAACGTAACTACTATTTTCATAATACTGCCTGTTTCAAAATGAAATTAGTTAATTCTACGTATAAGAAAGTGTGGACATATCTCAATAGAAAAATTAGACAATTTCAACCACTTAGACGAAAGACAAAGAGGTAATGAATTTTACGGATAAAATATTATTTGTAAGAAGTAATTTCGACATATATGTTTTTTTTTAGTATAACAAGCGGATGAATTTGAATTATACACCGTTATAATAAAATATTTAGTAAAGATTATTTCGAAACCAACAGGGCTCTTGTAACGAAGTCCCTCACATATATGATTTTAATAAACAAGATTATAATTAGTCCAATTTTCAAAGAAAACTACTGTTTGCAAAACAGTGAATTTCTAGGAAACTAAATACATAATTATAATTTTATCGGTACCCAAAATTAACAAAACAATACAATACATTTAGTTACTTACTCATATTGTTAAGGGACCCTTGAGTAACATTTAAAAAATATAAAAATAATATTTTTATGAAATTAGACATAAAATTACGATTGAGGATCGGAACACTCTGAAAGGGGTGTTATGGAATTTGAACTTGAAAAGTTTTAGTTTAAATTTAGCGTGAATTCAAAGCTAGGAGGCTACCAAAAATATGGTAGAAATAATATTTTATTGTAATGTATACTATACTATATCTGACTATCATTACAGGCGAAAATGCTTTAGTATAGTTAGTGGGAGGAATGAATATAATTCATCTTCATGCGTGTTGCGTGCGAGTGTAGTGCGAGTGTCTCACTAGGACTAAAGTTAGTGTTAGGATACCTATCAAAATTACTATCATGTAATCGTGTTCTACCATTTATTGACACGTAAGCTAATGTCCAAAACATTAATTTAATGAGCAAATAACTTAGACTACGTTCGATACTGAACCGTATGTAATTTATACTATCGTATAGTAATTTTCTTATCAGGATAGCCGTAGTTTTAGTAATAATTTATAGAAAAACGAAAGTGTTAAATGAATTAGAGAGTAATAAGCCACAAAAAGCAATTTAAATGTTTCCTAGATAATGTACAATTTTATTTAAATATATGTTTTAGCTTTGTAAGCTAATCGATGTGTTACTGCCGCTTACCCATATGTACGTAAGTTATAATATTTTAAAGATCATTTGAAATCAATTAACATATTCGCTTTAGTGTTAAATTTAGTGTAATTATTTCAACAAATTTTACCAAAACATGCCTCGCTTAAGTTTTACATTTATTTTGTTGTAAATAAGTAAAACGATAATATTTGTAGTGTGCTCTGGCATAATACATACCTACATATGAATACTTACAAAATAAACTTTTCACCTGCTAAAGTTGACTTTTTTTAACCTGTGCACGACAGCAAAATGATCCATCGGAAAATGAAAGAATCCATCGGGATTCCCTGCAGACACACTGAGGCGAATCCCGATTTTGGTAACCGTACCAAAATCGGGATTCGCAATTTCGCATCAGTGTGTCTGTACCTTTACCAACCATCAGATCTATACGCCTTTTAGAGAACCATTCACGAAGCCGCCGACCTAACACGAAAAAAACTCGCAAAAATTGTTGTTAGGGCACAACTTTGTGTTGGGGTGAAAAATTACGTTTTACGGTAAAACTCAATGTACGAGTAAAGTGTATACCTCCAGTGCCGGTTGTAGTACTACCAGCGCCCCCTAACTACAATTTAAACCTATACGAAAAAAATGACTTAAAAAACAAGAAAAATCTGCTTCAGAAGTCGGTGGAAAAAAAAATAAACAAAAGAAAGTCAACTTTTTTTTGTAAAATATTTTTTTATTTTTCCGGCAGTTTTAGTTGTAATAATGTATCTTACACAAATATTTTCTATGCATTTATTTTACATTGATCATACATGTGGTTTTCCCCACATATGATTTTCAAAAACCGATCGACCGAATTCGATAATATTTTAATGGAATCTCCTGGCGCCCAGCCCCCCCCCCCCCCCCCTCTAACGCCGATACTGTATAACGCGGTCAGCATTGTCGTCACAATCGGTCACAATGCTGATCAATGATGTCATGGTTTCAGGTATGGTCCAGAACAAAAAAATTGTTTCGAAGATGGGGAGAACAAGTGTCTTTTGACTTCGTTATGGGCCTACCACACGCTCAAGCTTCACCACACTCTTCGTTCACACTTCATAGTACATCGCGCTTAAGGTTGGTAAAACTGTATTACCATTACCAACTACACATGCGATGTACTGTGTGCATCGTGTAATCGCGCAGGCAAGACTGTGGTGAAGTGTGAGCGTGTGGTAGGCGCATTAGGGACTGTTTAAGTGATCTTTTCGTAATTAATATCCAATATTTACATCTTACCATCTTATCTAGGAGTGCCCCGTTGGTCTAGTGGGCGCTAGCGCAATCTGTGTATGAGGTCCCAGGTGGTGGTGCGGTTCGATTCCCAGATCGGTCAAAGTGCTATTGGGTTTTTCTATCTGGAATTTCTAGGTAGCAGCCACGGCGTCTGGAGTTGAGACCAGTTGATTCATGGCAATAGGCTGGCCCCCTTTTACATCGCAAAATTTGGGTGTACTATGGGAACCCCTCTGTGTAACCCTTCGGGGATTACAGGCGTGATGTTATGTACTTAATTTTTTTTTTTCAAAGTCAAGTCAAAATTATTTATTTGCAACAAATGTGGTACAAAAGATGTTAAAATAATAATTATGTAGAGCAAAGACACATTTCGCCATAAAGTTGGCATGCAAACATTAACTATGATGCTTAGTTCAACTTGGTATATGGATGGAAATATGGTACTCACGGTTTTAGGGTAAGGGAAAAGCGTAATGTCTTCGATAGCACAGCTTTCTGGAGCACGTTGATTCAGCGAAAAACCACCAAGTGTCACAAGATGATATGAGGAGGATCACACACACATTTCTATACACAGTTTCTAGCTTGAATTTTGAGTCTTTTTAATGGCGGTCGCGGAAGCGCGGGCGCAGGGCAATTTCACGTGCGCTTGTTATTGACGCTGAGGTAGGACTGGTAGATGAAGGAAGATGAGAGCGGGAGGAAGGGATTTGAATGAACGTCTGATCCTTCATTCTAACCAATGAGAGAAGAGTATAGCGTGTATAGTGTTACAAGTATGCGTTTTGTGATTTCCAAATTAGATAAATAGATATTAATAAAAATGCGGATAAATAATGTGAATGGCGCAGACAACTCCCCCGGACTAGAGGTTTTCCTCTATTAGAAACTTTATGAGAAAAAAAAAACTTAACTTAAACATATGAATTTAAACTTAAATAGAGTTAAAGGGAATGTATACTATTTTATTGCGTAGGTAGGGGACAGAGCCGCACTACTGGGCGTATATAAGTACCGGAAGCAGTTCTAACCTTCACAGTTCTAATTATATTGTCCTTGCCAGGATAAGTCGCATCTATGACACCTAAAGGCCAACAAAGCGGATGAGCGTTGTTGTCTTTGATAACAACGATCGTACCTACTTCAACAGGCTTTGACGGTGTGTTCCACTTCTCCCGCTGTTGCAAGGAAGTGAGGTACTCCTGACTCCAACGGTGCCAGAAGGAATGAGTTATCTTATTAAGAAGCTGATAGCGCGATAAGCGATTGTCTGAAATGTCTGTGACATCTTCAGCAGGTAGAAATTTAAGCGGTGTTACGTTGAGAAAATGATTAGGCGTTAAAGCACTAATATCAGACGGGTCTGAGCTTAAAATACTTAGAGGTCGATTATTTAAAAGACATTCAATTTGAACGAGTACGGTACTAAACTCCTCGTATGTTAATATTTGAGAGCCAATTACTTTAAAAAGATGAGTTTTGACACAACGAACATTAACTTCGCTGAGTCCATTAAAATGCGGACCGTAAGGCGGACTATGTTTAAATTGTACACGATGTTCTGATAACTGTTCACCTATGTAGTTTATATGAGATTTTGATTGAATTAATTCGTAAATTTCGTTCAATTTGCGCTTTGCGCCAATAAAGTTTGTGCCTCCATCACTATAAATCATAGCAACGGGACCTCTCCGAGAAATAAACCGTTTGAAAGCGGCGAGAAATAAATCTGAACTTAGGTCAGAGACTAACTCTAAGTGTACTGCCTTAGTTGTTAGACAGACAAACACACAAACGTAAGCTTTGTGGCTCTTAATTCCGCGTTTTCGGATATGCGTAACGTAGAACGGACCACAGTAGTCTACAGCGGTATTTACGAACGCTTTCACTTGTGACACACGGAAATCAGGTAAATCGCCCATAGGAGGGTAAGTATTTCGAGGTTTAATTTTAAAGCATTGATTACAACTATGTACGCGTTGTCTTATAATGTTACGAGCAGCTAAAATCCAGAATTTTTGTCTAATTATAGCTAATAAAAGAGCGGGACCCGTATGCAAATTACTTACATGATAAAAGTCAATTAAGAGTTGAGTAAAGCGTGATTTAGTTGGAATTAAAATGGGATGTTTTTGACCATAATCCAGTTTAGAATGAGTTAACCTTCCACCTACTTTGAGAATATTATTTGAATCCAGAAATGGGTTGAGTTTAGCGAGACTTTTATTTTTAAAACGTTTATTAGATTTTAACGCGCTAATTTCTTCAGAGAAATATCTACCTTGTACGTAACGTATAAGGTGTATTTCCGCAGCATCCAAATCCGAAACGGTGATACAACCACGCGAATTGATTAACTTGCAGAAACGTAATATTAAAACTACGCTACGAAGTAAAATAGAATATTTAGAAATGCGATCAATTAAAGATTGAATAGGTTGTGAACCTTCTTGCGTTATTTTAACAGAGAGAACGATATTTTTAGTTTCCATTATTTCTGAATTGTTATTATTTAAATTGATTTTAAATGGTTTGATTGGCCACTGAGATAAGGGGAATGAAAACCAATGCGGAGCGTTAAACCAGAGCGTTAAATCTAATAATTGTTTAGGCGTTATAGGACGAGCAACTACGTCAGCGGGATTTTCAGTTCCATCTATGTGAAACCAATGTTTTGCGGGTAAATTTGAATTAATTTCAACAATGCGATTTGCGACAAAAGTATGAAATTTGTGCGAGGGCGAGTGGATCCAGGTGAGCGTGACTGTTGAATCAGAAAAAGCAAAGATTTTATTAATTTTACAGCGTTTACTTAAAACTTCTACAACTGAATTGATCAAGTTTGCTAAGAGGAGAGCCGCACATAGCTCGAGGCGAGCTAAGGGCGTATTTTTAAGCGGAGCGACGCGAGATTTAGAAGTTAATAAGAGGACTGATCCGCTATCTTCATCGTTAGAACTAACCCTTATGTAAACAGCGGCACCATAACAGCGCTCACTGGCGTCTGCGAACCCGAGGAGAGTGACATGAGAACCAGAGGTGATACCTACATGTCGCGGGAACTTTATTTTTTCGAGATAGGGAAGTTCTTTGTGAAACCGACTAAATTTATTTTCAATGTGAGCGGGTACAGGATCATCCCAATCAAGATCAAGTTTCCAGCATTCCTGAACTAACGTTTTCATGAATGCAGTAACTGGACCTATAAGACCTAAGGGGTCAAACAGCCGTGCGGTTGCTGATAAGACGGTACGTTTCGTACATTTAAGAGAATTACCATTTATTTTAAATTGAAAAAAGTCTTCTACTGGATTCCACTGCATACCTATAATTTTTGTATTATTATCCGCGTCAGCGTCAAACTCAATATTTTGCGGATTTAAATGAGTTGAAGGAATTTTATCTAACAGTTCGGAACTATTCGAGATCCATTTTACAAGGTGGAAACCGCCTGACCTGAACATGGTGACCATTTCTTGGTATGTCCGCTCAGCTATTTCAACGCCATCTAGCGAACATACGTAGTCATCCATATACATATGGTTTTCAGCCTCGTAAGCTGCGAGTGGGTATTTTTCCCGACTGTCAGATGCGAGTTGGCGAACTACTCGCATAGCTAAGTATGGTGAGCTTGAGACGCCGAAAGAAACGCGGTTAAATTCAAAAGTTGAAATTTCAGAATCTTTATTGAATCTGTATAAAATGCGTTGAAATGCGTGATGATCAGCGGAAAGATTAAGTTGAAAATACATTTTTTCGATATCTGCAACTACAGCAACGGAAAACATGCGAAGATTAATTAATAAATCGAAAATGTTACTTTGTAGATTCGGACCTACATAAAGGAGATCATTTAGTGATTTACCTGAGCTAGTTTTACAGCTAGCATCAAGCACGATGCGAGTTTTACTGGACTGTTTATCCGGGCGGTAAACTGCACGGTGAGGAATATAGAAATGCGGGATAGTTAGAGAGGGGTCGTTGACCTTGGTTAAATAACCTTTGTCAAGATAATCTTGAAGCGTAGCGTTGTAATTAGTTCTGATCTCGGGATCAGAATCTAACTTTTTCTCCAAATTAAGGAGACGGCGCGTCGCCGTTGAGTGTGAATTTCCTAAGTCTATACACGGAGCCTTAAATGGTAGCTGCACTGTGTATCTACCTGTTTCATCGCGAGAGTAAGTTGATTTAAATATTTGTTCACACGCCTGATCGTCAGGACTCATGTGAACCTTACTAGGGACGCTTTCGAGTTCCCAAAAGCGTTGCGTGAGCGTATTTAAGCGAAGCGTGCTAGCCGCACACAGAAAAGTTTGCTCGCTTTTATTTTTATTTATTTGAGCGGGGCGAGCGCGCGGAGTTACACTAGGTTGACAATCAGCCCGACCCATGGCTATGTAGCCAAGGGTGGTTTCTACGGCGACGACCGAGGAGCCAGGTAAAGTTACCTTTCCACTGCCCAACAAAAGCGGGAAAAGTTCATTGCCAAGGAGGCAATCTATCTCACCGGGAACGTGGAATGCGTCATCAGCCATAGGTAGATTGCGTAATGAAGCGAGATTTGAGATATCTATAGATATGTTGGGCAAGTCGTCTGTAATACGATCTAAAACCCGAGCGTGAATTTTATAATAGCAGCGGTGATCAAAGCGGGAAAATATTTTAAAAGTAGCAGTTCCAAACGAGGGTATTTTAGCGTGACCGATCCCAAAAATGGAAGATTTGTCAGGAGTAATTTCTAAGTTTAAACGTTTACAGCAAGCCTTTGTAATAAAATGACTCATTGAGCCGGTATCAAGGAAAACGCGGAGAGTATGAGGTTTATTATTATTATAAGCGTATACGGAAGCGGTGGGCAACAAAACAGTTGTATTATTTTCAACGCTCGAGGTAGCCGAAGTCATTGACAAATGCGAAGCGCCTGAATGTACGCGCTCCGCGTGCGGCGTCGTCGAGCCCACAGTGCTCACAGTCGCGGCAGCCAGCGAGGGCGCGGCTACCAGCGGGGGCGAGGCGGAGGGCGCGCGGGGCGCGGTTACATGCGGCGGCGAGTTGCCGGTTCCCCGATAGTTGTCCAAATGTATTAGCGAATGATGTTTACGCTGGCAAACCGAACAAGTATTTGTTGACTTGCACATTTTAATATCATGAAATCCTAAACAGTTACGACAAAACTTATGTTTGTTTACTAGATCTAATCTTTCTTTTGCGTTTTGATTCATGAAACGAGAACATCTGTAAAGTGGGTGTGAATCAGGTGACGAACACACCTTGCAGGCACGCACGGATGCGTCCTGGGTAGTGATCGCGAATGTTTGGCTATTTTTATATTTATTAGAAGTGGATTTATTATTTTCACTATTATAATTACGGACTTTAGAGGGGTTAGATTGATTACGAAGTGTTATTATTTTACTTTGTTCTTTTAAGAATTGCGAAAGATGATCGAAAGTAGGTATTTCAATATGATTATGTGATCGTTCGAAAAGGTTAACGACCTCTTTATCAAGCTTGCTGAGTGCAATATCCGTTATTATAAAATCTGACAAATCCTTTATGTTTAAGCGCCGTAGGGCGGCTTGCGATGCATGGAACTGCTCAATAAATGTGTCTATAGATTGATAAGGCTTAAACTGAATCATTTGATGTAAGTACATGGAAGCTTGTACGCGGGTATCTTGGTATTTTTCTATTAACGCATTCCAAATGAGTAGGTAATTATTAGCGGTAGGCGCGACGCCCGAACAAACAGTTAATGCCTTATCAGAGAGACACCCTATTAAGTATTGTACTTTCTCGGCGTCAGTTAGATGCGAATTATCATGAATAAGACTTTTAAAGTTTTCATGAAAAATTGTCCATTTGCTGGGCGTGCCGTCAAATGAAGCAAGTTTTAAAGGTGGCAATTTACGATTTAAAAACTCGAATTTACTACTGCTGTTTTCGTTATTTTGAGACCTGAGAAGGTTAGCTTCGATTGCTTTTATTTCACAATAAATTTCATCAAATGCTGACAACGGCTGGTAATTAATAGCTGATCCAGCTTCCAAGAGTGCTAAATTGTAAGCATCAAGCGTTTCAATAAAATTCGTCCTAATTTGATCAAGGGAATTAATCCTAGCTAGAAATTGAGATTTTAATGAACTATTTACTGAAACTTGTCGACCGAGGTCATAAATTGATTGCAGCATTTTGAATAAAATTTCCTTCTTAGATTCAAACAGAAGCACTTTTGAATCTTCTTCTGCGGAGCCATAAGATTCCTTATCGGACTCCTTGGATTTACCATGCTTTGAAGCCATTTTTATGCGTTGGGATAATGCCTATTCGAGTTAATAATCGTTAATAATAATACTTAAATGAGTGAATGTATGCGAAATATCGAGAATAAATTGGACTTGCCCGTGTGCGTTATGTGTTGAGAAAACCTGTGAAATATGTGTGCGATGACTAAAATATATTTATAATATTTTAGCAAGAGAGTGTTTAGCGTGAAATAAGATGCGTATTTGAATAAATAACTTAGCGTTGATGAGATGTTAGCGGGAAATGCCTCGTGAGCGAGTCACGTAGGTTAGTGTAATGGCGGATGCGTGGATGAGCGTATTTTTATGCGAATAAATAGCTAAATGTGGTAAATATGATGCGTTTTTAAAGAAATAACTTAGCGTTGATGAGATGTTAGCGGAATGTGCCCTCGTGGGCTTGTCACATAGACGAGAGTAATAGCGGATGCGTATTTGAGCGTTTTTATGCGATTAAATAGATAAATGCGATAAATATGTTGTGATTGATGAGTGTAGTGTATATGCGAAGTAATTTTTTGTTTTTTATTTGGAAAGAAGGACCAGAACACTAGGATGGAAATATGGTACTCACGGTTTTAGGGTAAGGGAAAAGCGTAATGTCTTCGATAGCACAGCTTTCTGGAGCACGTTGATTCAGCGAAAAACCACCAAGTGTCACAAGATGATATGAGGAGGATCACACACACATTTCTATACACAGTTTCTAGCTTGAATTTTGAGTCTTTTTAATGGCGGTCGCGGAAGCGCGGGCGCAGGGCAATTTCACGTGCGCTTGTTATTGACGCTGAGGTAGGACTGGTAGATGAAGGAAGATGAGAGCGGGAGGAAGGGATTTGAATGAACGTCTGATCCTTCATTCTAACCAATGAGAGAAGAGTATAGCGTGTATAGTGTTACAAGTATGCGTTTTGTGATTTCCAAATTAGATAAATAGATATTAATAAAAATGCGGATAAATAATGTGAATGGCGCAGACAGTATAGGTAATCATCAAATAACTCCTCCCGCTCTGGGCAGAGCGGTAGGGAGTGTCAGACTTCTACTGACTAAAAACCACCGATGTTCCTTCATAGCCCTTTGTGTCGAGGCCGCGGTATCTCTTTCGAACAACCCGCAGCCCCGACGGGATGTACTTACATCTATTCACAAAATCAAAAGTAAAACCCAAGAGCGGTTTCCGTATGGAAATATTTTTTCTGGCAGCGACTATTTTCGTGTTTGTTTTGTCAGGCTCGAAGCGATGTCGCTCTCGACGTCTACTTAGTTCAATATCGAGTTACCACTTCACCTCAAATGAGTAACGCGTTCCGGTTTAGGACTAGTGTAACTGATGCATTTTATTTGTAACTGAAAACTTATTTTGAATATTTACAACTAGCGGACGTCCCGCGGTTTCACCCTCGTAGATCCCGTTGGGAATACAGGGATAAAAAGTAGACACTCAGCAATAATGTGGCTTTCTTCTATTGGTGAAAGAATTTTTAAAATCGGTTCAGTAGATCCCCCGCTCTTGGGCAGAGCGAAGGGGAGTGTCAGACTTCTACTGACTAAAAACCGAACCCATGTTCCTTCTTTGCCCTTGCGTCGAGGCCACGTCATCTAGTACAAAAATCCGTACAATTTAACAAATATACAAACACACAAACTTTACTTCTATAAGTATAATATTAGTATAGAAGTATAGATATAGATTATTATAAGAAACTAGCTTTTGCCAGCGGCTTCGCCCGCGTGAAAAAAACGACTTTCCATACAAACGTTCACTTAGGCCCCTCGCCCACGGCGACTTTTAGTAGCGATGTTCTCGCGCGTTTCGTAAACGTAGCAACGTAGCAGGACAAAACAGCTAGCCACCGTACTTGCGACGGCGCGACAGCATCGCTACAAAAGTCGCCTTGGGCGAGGGGCCTTAGGGGTTGAATTTCGAAAAATCCTTCTTTACTCCTTGTCTACATTATAAAGGAGCAAATTTTCAGCTTTCTAGGTCCAAGGATTTGGGCTGTGCGATGATGAGTCAGTCAGTCAGTCAGGACTTCTATAGATGATGCAGCATGTACCACCACACACCTGGTTTAAAATAAAACTATTTAGGGTAAATTACAATTTACTTCGGCGTTAAGTTCAAGGCCGAATCCTGACTCTTGGTTCAGCAACCAAGAGTCAGGATTTGTATCGGATTGATGGCAAAAAGATTTACCCATATTACATGGGACTACTTAACCTACATAAAAACTAGTGAAATATGAATGCTTCATAAGTGTAGAATACCTCTGCCTAACACTACGGGTAAACAGTTACAAGCGTGATGTTATGATATGTTTCTCAAAAGTTCAGTTTTGCATTGAAATCTGATATGTCTGTGTCACTTTATCCTTTTACATTCGCTTTGAAGTTTGCAGTGTGTTGAATTTCTTAATTTAAAATCATTAATTAATTTTACGGATTCTAAGAACGTGATTTACTACCTCATTTGATTTAATTATGACAAATTTTGATTAGTAAGTTGATGGATTGCATCTTGATTTCCGACTTGGTACCCATGAACGAAAAAAATGCGTTCGAATGACTTTCTTTATTAAATAAAATCGTACTATCTTACAAAAATGCCCAAACAATTAAATAAGTATAGAAGTAAAAACCAAGTAGAAATATTTAATTTAAACATCTTTGGTCAAGTCTCTCCCTTCTACCTACATTAATTCATCATACTATCAGATGCATAAGAATTTCTCATCTCATTTCTCATATCGTAATAATTATCCTTGTAACCATAATTGCAGTACTGCATAGGTGCGCAAGATTCGTTCGTGGTCATTTCTTCATAGCACCTCTCTTCATATTCATTATCAGGGTATTCCTGGTATCCATCACAGTTGTTATGGCTGTCTTGGACGTTCTCTCTTGCTGGTTGGACGTTTCGGCAGGTTGAAGAGTCGTTGGTTGGCGGGTTGACGTTCCATCGTTGTGATATGGCGCAGCTGAGCGTACCTCCGTGTTGGAAGGCGAAAGGCCATGCCTGGAAATGAGAGTAGGTGTTAGGATGAACTTTTGGTTGACTTTCAAGACAATTTGTGAATTTTAATCGTCCGCTTTTTTCTTTAAAATGAGATGCTTCAACCAATTAGAATCCCCGATAAAGGAGTCTTACAAGAGGGAGCAGTAGCACTGGAAACTCAAAGTTCAATAGTTTACAAGATCTTTAGACCACCCAATTAGCCAAATACAAGTATGATGATCGGTTTATTGCGACTTTGCGAGATCATAACTTGACCGCACTTTTTATGCTCAAACAAAACAAGGTCGGGTCTTTGACGCACACATGTTCCGTAGGTTGGCATAAGTCGGCAAACACACAAAACCGGTGAAATTTCATCAGTTTATGAACCAACTGAGTGTGATGACTGCAGATTTTATGAAGGCAATAGAAGAAAGCAAAGTAGATAGTCGTAACAAATCATATTGATTGGCGTAGAAATCATGAAGATCCCAAAAAGTAACTTTCTGCATGAGATAGACAACATGCATATAAAACACAACCTCCGCATGTTCGTAATGAAGCAGTAAATAAGACAAAGGAACCAGGGAACAATAAAACTGGAGCATCTCTTTAACGTCCGGAGATAAACTTTATTTATACACAACAGCTGCAAACTTTTGGTCAGCTCGTGTGCGCAGCGTAAAACTCTCCTGTTTATTGTTGTAACCTTTTTGTTTCTATGTTTCTCCGTTCCACTTGTACCGATATACTTTTTTGTTTTTTGTATTCCAACGGAAGGGTCGGAAAAGTGACTCTTGATTTTTTGTATGAAAAAAGTATTTATTTTGCATAGAACTATGGAACACACACGAAGATTGTACCGCTGAGAAGCAAATATTAAAAATGTTAAACAACCATTTTTTTATAAGTGCAGAATGGCATACCGAGGCTAACGGAACCCTATTCTTTAACGGTGGAGCATGTATGGGTCACATCCATGGATCATGACATGATCTATGGATTTTTTTGGTCATTGATGGAAAAAAAAACATAAGTAGGTATATGAATACATTTTGACTGCTAAAATCGTACCTAACCCTTTGCTTTGTCGTACTCGGGTAAAATAGTGTAAAATACTTTGAATGTTTACTTTAACTTAGATTTAAACTGTTTCTCATTTGTTTCAAAAATTCTTGTTTTGAAAACATTTATCTTTAACGATGCGTTCACAAACCGCTAATCCGGCCATCGATCAAGTATGCGACCTTCGTGGAACGTGTCAGTAATCCCGCGATGACAGCACTCGCGCTTCGGCGTTTGGCAAATGCCTTTTCGTGAGCCCTTCAGTAATTCATTGCGACCGTGCCTCGTGGCCCACGCGATTACGGGGATGACAGCCGTGACAGAGAATAAATTGTGAACAATTATGAGATTCACGCCTCCCTGATAAATGGACGGGTGCTAACTTTTTGTAGTTTCAACTTGTCGCCACAACAACGCTGATGAATGTTTAGGCGGTTTGTTGTTTGGCCGTTTCGTTATGTTTTTGAACAAACAATTTATAAAAACAGACAGCTGATATGTAGATATAACCTACTTATTTCGGAAAAAATGCAAATAGTCAATGCAAATAGTAAAGCATCTTTACAAGTAGGTAGGTACCTTCCCGTACATAAGACTTTCTGTAATCACATCTCAGACTTATTAGAAGAAGCAAACCAATACTAAAAATATGCATGAGTGAATTGAATGAACTAGCTAGACGCAAGAGTCTGCACTGCACCAGGTGGGAGACGTCAGCATATAAGGTCCCATTAAAATAGGTGGACAAAATTTCAGAAATCATTCAGACCACCAAAATAAGGACGATGGTAAAAAATAATAATAAGAATAACGCATTTAAGTACCTACATAAAGAGGATGAGTTTGTTCTAGAGTGCCGGCAATTTATTATTCTAAGTTTAAAAATAAACAGTTTATTTAATGTTTTTTTTGTTCAAATATGTTTGGTTAGACCTACTGAACGCTGTGTTAAAATTTGTCCACCTATTTTAATGGGACCTTATATAAGAACGCCAGCAGTTACATGTTCAATTCTATTCGTTAACAAAAGCCATGACGTATTTTTGTATGCTACTTTAAAGATAGTACGAAGAAACGTAGGTCCGGAGCTTTTTTAAAAAGATTGAGTTTAGCGGTTGTCTTTTACAAACATCTCTTTCGGGAATTCTTCTATTATTCCTTTATTATATGTTTATTATTATTTTCTTTACTTATATTTTTTTTTCTATTGGGAAATATGGAAGAAGAGATAAAAAAAATAAAAAGTATTATTCCACCATTAATTTAATGATCAAAGCACAAGGGCAATAACAACTAAAAACTCTATTACGCCAACCATAAACAATTCGGATAAGGGCAGGAGAATTATGATTTTCGGGATATTTGGACCATTGGCTGCCGGTCTTTAAGTAAATCTTAACCTTTACGCTACATGTATTTTAGTTTGGTCGATTGTAATGTAATTTACCTAACCACTGAGTATCGGGAGTTCGGAACCTAAATAATTTTCAGTATTCGTAGCATGTCTCGTAGATGTGCTACGAAGCTTTATTTAGGTCCCGACTCAACCCTGAATAAGTAGAACTTATATTCTCTATTATCCAAATTACATTTTATTAAAAATATACCTAATTCATAATTATAAAGATTTCTTGTAGGCCAAGTGGAAGCGGCTAAGTAATATGCATTGACAATAAATTTGACACGATTAGGTCCCGTAGCATTTTTGTAGCTACGTGCTACGAATAAGATGTGCGCTTTGCTACGAATACTTACCGTAAATACTCCACTTCCGTCCGTATTATTATATTATATACTGATACTGTCATACTATTGTTAGTTAGTTTTTATTAGTGTTAGTTAGTTAGTAAATGTACGTATGAACACAAATAGACTCCTCTTTTTTGGAAGTCGGTTAAAAATCACTGACCAGGCTCAATGGATGCGGCGGCGTGTGCGCAGATCTCGGCTCGTGTAGCAAAGCCCGTAGGTGCGCGATGTACGATGCTGCTAGTCGTAGCGTGTCCAGTTTGGATAGCTTGGTGTCCGCCGGCACCCAGGGTAGTGTGGTTTTTAGTCTGCGGTAGAAATGTCTGTTATTGATTTAAGGCATCAAGTAAAGTTCTTCATGTCCCACAGAAAAATGTTTGGTAGGCTATTTTTTTTTTAATTAGCCTATTGTGTCCCACTGTTGGGCTAAGGCCTCCCCCATTTCTTTCCAGCTCTCCCGGTGTTGTGCCTTCTCTGGCCAATCAGTCACGAACGAGTGGGCAGACCTGCATGAAAGAGGACTTTTGGCCGAAAGGTGTCATAAATCGACGTTTCCGGGGACGATTACGTGACACCTCGCAGCGTAACACCCGTCAACGTTACGTGTGTAGTTATAGTTAATAAGGTTTTTTCATATGTATTAGTTTGTTGTTATTGTTTTATGATATTTGTGTATTTTACCTATGGGCCTTAGAATCCTGTTTTTTTTTTTTTTTATAATTATTATTATTATAATTATACTGCCCGATAATTTTCGGGTTTTTCTATATAGTCCGTATGTCTGATTGTTTCGTCTAATCTTAGACATAGGCCTTTGTTTAGTAAAACGGATTAGAGTTTCGTGCAAAAAATGTAAACACATGAAAATGTTTAAAAAATTCGAAGAGGTTTTTAAAATAATTTCGGGTTATAGGTACTTGTAATAAGGTGTGATAAGTAGTTTAAATAAAGTCGCGGGCAACAGCCAGTAAATAAATCTAAAGAAAAAAAACTGTGCTTAATTATATATATGTTTTGCAAAATTAAGCTCTTTTCAAGAGCTTATATTTATAGTCTAGGTGTCAAACCACAAGACGTCATTCTCATCACACATTTTTAAATGAAGCTCATGGAGGCTATGATTGTGTTTGTGTTAAGTTAGGTTCGGTTCTTGAAAAAGAAATGATGATGTAGGTAATTCATTATGGTTACCTGCAAAATGCTTTTGAGAGGACTCTCATTCTGGCTCGCTCCCGTGCGTTGGCGGCGTTTCTGTGTTGTGGCTCTTGTGAACTCCGTCCTGCACAGAAACTTCTAGTTAATTAGGTACGTGTTCCTTGCAAGTGGTGCTTAGTTGGCTAAATAAACATGTCTTCTTCCTTCGTTACGGGCGCTTGAGGTTGCATGGCATCAGCTGATGTCACTGAGAAAACTGAGTGGATGGCATTTCACTCGCTCTACTGCTCTACAGTACAAACTCACGTTTCGCTAAACACTGTTTATATGAATGAAGTCCACTATGTCTCGATTTTGTGCTTCCCCTGTCTAACATGTCTAGCCTAGGTCCCCGTTCGGTTGCACAGAAGCACGAGATTTACGGATGAGTCGCGAATCACATACTGACAGCGTTTTTAAGCTAACATGGTCACTATATAAGACTATCCACCGGGTTGACCGGGAGGAACCTTTTATGTTATTTATTTTGAGTTCCGCCTCGTCGGATTGCCGAAAAGCTAAAAGAACTGTGTAAAATTAAAATATACCTAACTCTCAAATTAAAATTACTGTAACGATAAAATGTTTATTTTCGGGCCACTATGAATGAAGTCAAAACTAAAACAATTAATGAAATATCTGGTAGGAGGGATTGCCTTGTGGGTTAGTGGTTGCGACTCTGAGTATGAGATCATGGATTCGATTCCCAGGTCCGTCGGTTTTTCCAGTTAGCAGCCACCGAATCTGTATATATTTGTGTCCGGTTTATGGCAATAGCCCTCTATTATCATCAACATTCTCTTGCCCTTAAGTATCACAATTCATTTGGGGTCGACGCAGCATGTCTTCTTCCAAACCTCTCTGTTTTTCGTCATCTCATGAGACACCTCCTTTCTTACCATATAGCCCTCTATTATATGGAACTTAAAACATATCTGATAAAATGTGGGCGAACTAACAGGTACAGTCGAACAAACTAATAAGTATACAGCCAGTTAACTTGTATTTACTTTTTAGATTTTACAGATACATTTAGCATACAGCGGTTTAGGATACAGCGTTTGACATTAGTCGCTTAATGCAAAACACTTGATAAAACAAAATTACAACCAATATTTTATTTATTTATTTATTTATTTATTTATTTATTTCTTAAGGAAAAACAAACAGTAACATATTACAGATTAATGACAAGGCTTAATTAAGTACTAAAATATGATAAATATGCTACCCACTACGTTTTCCACAGATTACTTTAAAAAAAAAAAACTTATAGCTAGAGAGACATTTGTATAGGATTATAACTAAAATAACAGTTTTATTCGTATGAACTAAAATAACAGTTATATAAACTAAAATAACAGATATAAGTAAACTAAAAGTACCTAACAGTAACAAAATAAGTGATACAAAATATTGTGACCCTTACTATTCCTGATCTTTATCAGTCTTTATTATTCATGAAGTTGAACTTAAAAACACACAAATTAACAATACTTAACGAACCAGTCAATAAAAGCTGATCAAGAAAAGACCCTGGGATTAATTGATAACCACCTTAACTAGAAGCGACATAATTATGGAGAAGGTTTAATCTAAACTGAGTTATATTGAGACGATACAAATAGCATAAAATAAGTTAATAAAGACATTCTTTAAATATGATTACAGTAGGTGTACAAGGAAACCAATACTTGCATCCTAATAAGAAAAATGCATAATGAAAACATTCACACAAATACATTTTACAAAAGAAAAAGAAGAATGTAATAACTCCAGATATCAGCAAAAACTTAAAATCCTTTACAATATTCAAGAAACAGTTGAAACGTAGTCTTAGTACATCACATACCTACCTACCACATCTAGTTGCGCGCGTTCCGTGTATTTACATTTTAGTTGTTCCAAATTATAAACCGATTACCCTCACAGAGTGATTGTTTTGTTTTGTATGGTGTAGGTATATTTCGTTGTTACAAAAACGTAAGTAAGATAAGCATTGTTTTTAATATTTCTTATGTCCATCTTATGTCACTAATTTTTTCAAGAGAAAGAAATTTTATATGTCAAACAAGATACTATAAATACAAAAAGTTACATGATTGGCCACACAATACACATACACACATAGTCAACCAAGCAATAAGCACATCCAACCAAGTAGGTACCTATCCCCACGCCAAAATTATTGCTGGGAAACGACTTTTATTTTTGAAAAATAATATTTTATGTCGAAACTCAATGTAATACTCATAATTTAGGTATTTGAATAGTAAACGGGTCATGGAGGTAATTTAAATAAAGTAGTTACCTGAAAGACTAATATTACCTACATAATAAAAAAAAAAAAAACACAAACAGCTGTGAAGAGCTTGGAACTTTGACCCCCAACATCACCGTAGCCAGTGACGGGGAAAAAATCAACGCAGTGACGGGGAGGACATGGGCACTCAGGCCAAGGGCACACCTACCTACACTCTTCACATATTATTTATGTATACCATTAATCTCAATGGTCTACTGTCGTTCCTTAAGAGTTGCATGGATTAGCTTCCTGAATACGTTTTTACTGAGGTAAAGTATGTCGATTAAACTAAACTCGTTGTTGTAATTCTCAACCAAACGATGAAGAGGTGAGCGCGAGCCAGCGTTAGATTTACAACAGCTAGTAGCAAACAAGCGCCGTGTGCGCACCTCACGTACATGTACTGTTCGAGGAACAAGATAACATAGATTCTTTATTAAGTCAGGACAATCGAATTTATTGCGGCATACATTGAACAGGGTCATAGCATCGAGGAGCATTCGTCTTGATTGCAAAGTTAGGAGATCATATTTTCCAAGTAGTAAGCTATATGAGACTTTTTTCCGAAAACATCTATAGTTTACAGCACGAAGGTACTTTCGCTGTACTAGTTCCAAAGCTTCATTATATTTTTTATATAGAGGGTTCCATATAGGAACCGCAAACTCTAACTGTGGTCTAATTAACGATTTGTATAAATGTAAAAAGGTGGCGGGGCGACGAAATTCCCTAGACGCTCTCATTACAAAACCAAACATTTGGTAAGCCTTATTAACTATTGTATCTATATGAACATCTAGATGGAGCTTCGAATCCAGCTGAACCCCAAGATCGCGGAGGGAAGTAACTTTATCTATTAAAGTGCCAGCGAGGCAGTAGTTAAATTCAGTTTTCTTTTTCTTTTTGGTAAATGTTATAACGTGACATTTTGGAAGACTGAGATAAAGCTTGTTAGAGGAACAATAGTCAGAGAAACGGTCCAGATCTTGCTGGAAATCAATACAATCTTGTTTATTTGATATTCTTTTATAAACTTTTAAATCATCTGCATAAAGAAGAAATTTAGAATGCTGAAAACAGATATTAATGTCATTAATGAATAAAATAAATAATAATGGTCCCAGAATGGAACCCTGAGGGACACCAGACGTGACCTGAAAAGAGCTGGACTCGAAGCCATCAATCACCACCTTCTGAGTTCTGTTAGTTATGTAAGAAACAAACCACCGCAAAAGGTCGCCTCTGATTCCATTATAAGCAATCTTACTCAGCAACAGCTCATGATCGATTTTATCGAAGGCTTTCTGAAAATCAGTATAAACCGCATCAATTTGCTGTCCATCGTCAATACTTTCAAAGAGATGTGATGTGAAAATAAGGAGATTACTAATACATGATCTGCCCTTGACAAAACCATGCTGTTCATTTATTAGTACATTGTGAACAGCTGGATATACCTCATTATGTACAAGCCTCTCGAAGAGCTTGGAAAAAGCGGATAGTATGGAGATAGGTCGATAATTCACTACATCATGCTTGGATCCACTTTTGTGAACCGGCACGATATTTGCTTGTTTCCAGATATCTGGAAAGACACCAAAAGATAAACATCTATTAAAAACAATAAATAAGGGATAGCAAATTGTATCACACGTATTCTTTAGAAAAACTGCGGGAATCCCATCCGGACCCGGACCCTTAGATGAATCGAGTGATTTTAATTCTCTACGTATAGCATCAAGAGAAAGATGCAGCTTAGACAAGTTGACATCATTATCAGCACTGTTGGTGGGAGGTTTCCAAGAGTTGCAGTCGAATGATGAAGGCTCATATACGGAACGGAAGAATGTAGCAAATAAGTTACATGAAGAGATAGGGTCATTGGATGAGAGTTGATTGAAGCGAACCGTTGATGGGATTTTATTTGTAGTTTTGCGACTAGCAACATATGTCCAAAAGGTCTTAATATTGGTAGCAACACTATCCTCGACAGCGCTGATATAGCTATTGTAGCATCTGTCAGCTTCTTTTTTGAATCTAGTTCTGTTGATGGAAAATACCTCATAGTCTCTTAAATTACCAAATTTCTTCCACCTAACCCAGGCACGAGATTTACTTTTAAAAATAGATATAAGGGATTTGGAAAACCAATTTGGGTAGTTTACATTTTTAAGTTTACAAAAAGGAGTGTGTAATCTTATAATTTCATAAATTTTTTCATAGAATTTATATACTGTCTCTTCAGGTGTTAAATTATCAAGTATGAAGTTCCAATCAACGTTACGAATATCAGTATTTATTTCTGTATATTTAGCTTTATGATAATTTAGTTTGTTATGAGTAGTGCATTTAGAAATTTGTGTAGGGCAGGTGAAAGAAGTATGTACATAGAAAGCAGGATGGTAGATGTCAATGGGCAAAAGAGTAGTATCGGGGGTAAACGTTACGGTATGGGTGTTACAAAAGAATAAGTCTAAGATGCGACCGACAGAATTGGATAAATGGTTATACTGTTTCAGACCATGTTGTGAGCAGAAGTTTAATAAATTGCGACTAATGTTTGTGAGTTTATTATTTGTAGCAAATTCCATGCATGATAATTTTTTTTCCCAGTTAATTAAAGGTAGGTTGAAGTCACCCACTAAAATAATATTATCAATGCAGGGCTGATCACACAAAATGGACAACGAATCCAGAAAACTTAAGTATGTATCATCAGTAGCGGCTGGCGGTATGTAGACGGCACTTATTAAATGATATTTATCATTGTTGGAGATAATTTTTACTATGACATGCTCCGGTAACGCTAACGGAGGCGAGAGAGACATACAGGTTGGTTTCAGTTCTTTAGAGACAGCTATCAGGACACCGCCGCCATCCTTTTTATTGGTGAGCACACGATTACGATCACATCTAAATACCGAATAGCGGTGATCAATAAATTCACTATCCGATATTTCTGGCGTTAACCAGGTCTCTGTCAAGATAATGACGTCATATGCATGCGACAAAATATTTAAATATAGGGTATTTAATTTAGTCCTGATTCCTCGACAGTTTTGATAGTAAATGGAAAGATTATTAGCATTAGCCATTTTTAAAGTGAGAGGGTATAATGAAATTAACCAGCAGAGTATAATATTTGAGACTATCATATTCAACCAAAACAAAACTACGCTTATAACTTTCACAGTACTTTTCCATCATAATATCAGATAATAAACGCAAAAAGTAGACATAATCGACATAATCAACAACAATTAGATTAACCAATAAAGTATATTTAAGACTAACGTATTGAACCAAAACAAACCAACGCTTGCAACTTCCACAGTACATTTCCATCATGATATCAGGTAATAAAAACAAATAGTAGACACAATAGACCTGAGTAACTATAAAATCCTGCAACAATATTATCAGGTTTGGTGGCAGGACTGTAATGTATATATATATATTGAGTAAGACCATTTTACATTGTAAACAATACTTAAAAATTTCGGGTACAATAATCGCACGGCTGACCGCAACTAAACATAACATACCAACGAAAAACAACTTATTTATACTTATATGGTGAAACGAATAATACAAAAATTTACGATTACATATTACTGACAGTTTCATTGGAGGTATTGGGAGACCTAATATTTCTAGAAATGTCGTCTTCCGAGCGGATCGCAAAGGTAGATGAGTCATCTGTTTCCTTGACCAAAACAGTAGCATTTCGGACCCATACGTACTTGAATTTGCTGGTTTTGGCAGCGTCGCGAGCTTTACGAAATAACTCCTTATTCCGAAGCGTCAGGTGTTCATTGATATAAATACGATTCTGAGTTCCAGCGAGACCAATACGATCTGACGTAATACCTTTAGACAAACGATAAGCGCTTAGTACGTTATCACGTAGTAGCCGGGAACTCATCTTTACAATTATATTTTTCGGACGTGAATTATGCGCGTGTGCGTGTGGAACTCGGTGAATAGCCACTATATCTCTTTGGGTTAAAGGTATTTTGATTGCTGATGCAATTGACTCCAAGATCCCAACTAGATTTTCACCACGTTTTTCGGGCAAGTTACCAATTTCGATATTGCACTGCCTAGCATGTTGTTCCAGCCGATCAATTTTATTTTCTAATAAACTTATGGTCTCAGACGCACGAGTGTCAATTTTTGACTCCATCTCCGTGATTCGTTTTCCGTTGTCAGAATTGTTCGCTGAGTTGAACTCAACTGACGACTTTAACTCAGCCACAACCTTCGATAATTGCATGTGTTTCCTATCTAGGGTTAATATATCCTGCTTAGAAACAGAGTACTCGGCACGTAATTCTTTCAAATCATTTTGAATTTGAGAGGAGGTAGATGACAATTTATTGAATTCATCTCTTAGATCTCTGATGTTCGTGTTTATATTCGCAAACTGGTCGCGCATGTCAACACGCAGGGTATTCATGGACCTCTTAAATTCTTCGGACAAATCAGATATAGCCAAAGTCAGCTCGCAGTGGGGCTGCTTCCTCTTAAAATTTCTCTGCGTTACATTTGGGTCAGCATCTTCGCCTGAGGTCAGATCTGGGACCGATTGGCACTTACTACCTTTCGGGGAGGGCATCATTGTGTTCCACAGTGCGAAAGTACGAAGATAAGAGTTACGCAGCACTCAGCTGGTAGGCCCTTGTCAAAGTTGTATGCAGGCAGAACCGGTTTCCTCGAGGAGGTGAAGGGGGCCGCACGCGCACAAAGTGAACGTATCACCACAGTATCGTTTCACGGTGAGCGAGACACAGATATACTCCGCAAGTCCGCGCTGTTTCCCCGCGGGTGTGAGGGGTGCCGCGCGAGCACTGTCACCCGTGATTTTTATAAACTGATGAAGTACTTTTTAAGTTTTATTGTCTTAGAGGTATGGCACAGTTTTAAATGACACCGAACTTATTAACTGAGCAAAAAATCCGAACACACGTCTGCTCTAGCCAAGCGATTAGCGGACTATGAATATTTTCAGTGTTATAGAATTATAAAGATCTCTACCCTGTATACTTAGGGCCGATTTTACCAGTTGCCTATTAAACGGAGTTCGATTAAACTACGTTCAAATTAATCGCGTTTACATAAGCGTTCGATCTTGGTTCAAGCACAGATTGATTTTACCGGCCACATTTTGATCGCGTTTACGAAAACCAAGTTTACTTTCAACATAGAACGTAACTCGCAAATAATCGCATTATCCATAGACAAAACTTGAAATGACAGTTGTTGAAATAGCCGTCAATAGTTTAACAATAAGAATATGTTACAAGATTACAAAATTCTTCCTCAACAAAATGGAAAAATATTTAAGTGTTGTAATAATTTTCAATTGAATTATATTATTACATCGCTATAAATATATTTATAATTGGTAATTAAAGTATAGAATACCTTTATCATACATAAATACTGTAAACTTGAAGTATAAAATAATGAAATCATATTTTGTTCCGAAAAATTAATTCTTAACTGGCAATACTAACCTCGCTTTTCGGGAAATTTGATAGGGTTTGTTTGACACCCACGAAACGTCACAAGAAAAACATTTACCGGCGCGAGCGCATGTTGATGTTTTTTCTTGTAAATTCACATCTTCACTAGTTTCTTTTTGCAACGTTCAGTGTTATCCTCGCCATTAACGACGTCGAGTAGAGCCTACCTAGCACAGCTACCTAGGTTCCTCCGTCTGTTGTGTGCCGAAACACCTGAGTGTTGTGTACGAGACAGTGACTCTAGTTTTTCTCTCTAGTGTTTGTTGCGGCTGTGTAATTCAGTGTAATGGCATCAAAACGGAAGCGAGACCCCACTTTCGCCGCGAGTGAAAAACAGACAATAATAGAGTTGGTGGAGAAATACTACAACATAGTTGAAAATAAAAAGACAGACAATGTTACAATGAACATGAAAAATCTACAGTGGCAAAAAATTGCTACTGAGTTCAACGCTACTTCCAATCTCCATCCCAGAGATTCCGGAGCCCTAAAAACATGCTGGGAGAATATGAAAAAAAGGGCGAAGCAACTGAACACCATGCGTAACCAACATCATTTGGGAACAGGTGAGTGCATACAAACTACTTGATACCTATACATACATAAGTACTTAGAAACTTTGAGGTAGATAATAACTTTCTTTTTATGTTAAAGGTGGAGGTCCTCCAAAAAAGTTTGTGGAAGATCCAGCCACTGAACGTGTTCTGCAAATAATTCAAAGAAGAGTGACTGGCCATGTCAATCAGTTTGATTCAGACGGGACTCAAGTTCTAGGTTGGTATTAATTTTTATTATATAAATTAGTATAATTTATATTAGTAATACATATTTGATGTTGTGCTTATGTGCATTATTTTATACAGTAGCTGGTACCAGCACAGCAGAAGCGGAAGCCGAGGTCACTTATACTAGTGGTATGTGTTTCCTAATTCTAAAATATTAGGTTGCTACATTTCTTGTTTTTATGTAGGAGGTAGGTATAACTTGATATCTCTATTTTACTTGATTAGGAGTACAGATTACACCTTTCATTACAATTAATTAGCATGCTTTGTTTGTACTTATGCCATAGACTGAAAGTAATACATAATGTACTTGAAATGTTATACGATGAATATTTATTTCATTTTTTTTTTCAGATTATCAATTTGAAACAGAAGTTTGTTGTGGGTAGTGGTGTTATGGAGAGTGCTGATGCTGCTGTTATCGCTGTAAGTATGCAATCATGACTAAAAATATGTAGGTGTTTAAATTATAATTGATCTCATCTACATGTAAACTGTGAATAATATTATGAAAAGCAATATTAAAAGACACAATAACAAGCCACCAACTGGGTACCTACTTAAATTTTAATAATATCTCTCTTCTATTCAGGATTGGTCACAGTATGATCAAAGCATGTTGAGGGAGCCAAGAAACCCAATTTTGGTCCGGAGTCCTTCACCTGACGTGGGGCCAAGAGAACCTGAGGCTCAAAATCTGCTACCCACAGTGCCGACTCCATTAAGGTTAGTAAATCTCAATCTCTAATTCTCTACATATTTATTATAAAAACAGATTCCCCCGAGAGCAGCGAAAATCAGTGAAAGCCTGTCTGTATTTTCATTTGTTTTGTTTTGGATAACCTAGAGAGGAGGCCTGAGTCCCTGCAGTGGGAACATTATAGGCTGATGATGATGTATAACCCTATAATGAGAATTAACTTTAGTAAAAGAAACACAATATGAATGTGTCCTGAGTAAAAAAAATATGATTCCGTTTAGTCTGTCAGTTAGATAAAAAATATTGGGTATGTCTTTTGTTTTATCAAATTAATAAAAATTGACGAAGATAAAACGCGTCAAAGATCACGAGTGGGGGCTTTTGACGTCACTACGTGGTAAAAAAATGTAGTGCGATGTGACGTCGTATTGTCTTCATTTTTGGTTTTGGAAATCTATCTGACGGACTAATTCGATTTTTTTCTCAACTTTTAGCCTATTATTTTTCACAGATTTGTCTGGTTTTCTCAGATTTATTTATCCTGATTATATTTCCAGTGCCCCACGCTCTGCAACAATTACCTCTGCCAGGACCAGCCGTCGGAGGCCGGTTTTACGGCGGGACCAGGAGCAAAGTTTAAATGCAGAACGCATTAAAATGCTGCTGACCACGAATGCCTATGCCGAAGAGGAGCATAAGATAAACTTAAGAATTTTACAGCTCAAAGAAGAATCAGAGAAGGAAAGACTGATCCAAGAAAAATATAAATCGGAGCAAGAGAAAATTAAACTAGAAATGTTAAAAATTGAGTTAGAAAAATTAAAACAATAGATTTTACAAAGTATGTTGTTTTATTGTTATCAATAATTCATAAATATTATTTTTCTAACTTAACTAATGTTCAGAACATATAATATCAGACAATTTTTATTATAGCATAAATCACTTGAGATGCTGTAAAAGTAAATTATAGTGGAATACTCAATCTCCTTGCTTATTTTGCTGTCTCTACATATTATAAGTCAAAGTCGTTTCACCAATAGAGTGAAGATGTCTCTGACATCCATTACAAGCCAGGACGTGCAGCTAGTCTGAAAGATAAAAAAGGAATTACTATTATATCTGTTCTATATGAATATTGTCCCCTATTAAAGTATATTCTTTCCCTGACAAGACTGAGCGTAACAGTAGTTCTATTAAAATATAGTAGCTTTCTTCAGTCCTTAGGCTTGTGTCTTTAAAAGTAGGTACTAAGCAGATTTTGATGTGGATTTTAGCATTTGGTTAGACTTTCATGAAATGGAAATGAAAAATTATCATAATAATCTAATTAAATTAATAGATTTAAAAATGTCTTACTGTGCAAAATAGTTTGTCACAAATTCATTGCGCCTTCTATGATTTGGATTGATTCTTTGTAGTCTTCCATCTCCATTATTTATATTTCCTTGATTTAAAATAGCATCCCACGATGCTGGATTTATTACTTCATTATCATTAGGTGGTGTTTCTTCACCACTTCTTCTGGCTATGTTATGTAAAACAGTTGTGGCAATGATTATTGGAAATGAATGTTTTAATGCCACTCCTAAGCCAATGGCCATGGCTGGAAAACGTCTTTTCCAGACTCCAAATAGTCGCTCTACACAATTTCTGGTTCGGATATGAGATTCATTATATAAATTTTCAGCATCAGTATTGCACTGTTCTAGTGGAGTCATCATGTATTTGTTACATGCATAGCCTGCATCTCCAACAAGAACAGCATTACCATAATGTCCTTGTTCAAACAAAGATCTTCTATAACAGTTATTAAAGATATATGAGTCATGTGCGCTACCTGGCCATCGTGCAACCACATCAGTGAATTCTAATTTGGCGTTACAGATTGCTTGTACATTAAGCGAAAAATACTGTTTTCTGTTTCGGTAAATCTCAGGATGATCTCCACCTGGAAAAAGTTATTTAGCGTATTTTAATGTAAGTAATACTAATAACTAAAATCTATTTTTTAGTGAATTTCAATAATGTTACATGAAACATGTAGGTAATTTAAAAAGCCACACCTTACCTGGTGATTTAATAAATTTCACATGAGTGCAATCTATAGCACCAACAACATGCGGAAATTTAGCTCTCTTATAAAATTCTACTTCTGTCTGGCGGATCTCTTCTGGTAATTCTGGAAAATAAATGTGACGAGGTCGAAGTGCAGCAATAGCAGCACTGACTTTGTGCACAAATCTATGGGCAGTAGATGTGCTGAATCCACATAAATCTGCTGCAGTCATTTGGTAGCACCCTGTTGCGTAGAAGCGTAGGGCACATAGCAATTGATTGATGGGTGTTACACTGTTGTTTCTAAAAACAAACACGGATTTTATTTAGCTATCAGTTTAGTATGTAAAAATTAACTAACTACAAAATAGAACTTACATATTTGTAGGAAACTCTAGTTTATTCTCAATAGACTCCAATAATTCTAGCACTGTGTGTTTCGTGAGACGAAATCTGGTTACAAAATCCTTATCATCAAGGGTATCAAAATGTTGTTCTCGCTCACGGATCCATCTTGGTCGGCGATGAGGAATCGTATTTTCATCGAGACTCTCATCATATGCAAGCGCTAAAGCCCTTTTCATCCTTTTATTTTATTATTAAAAGTCGATTTCTTCGAAAATACGAAATCTTTCCACAACATAAAACAAAACGATGACAGATTGACAGATGACATACCATTTGATCGCGTTTGAACCCGTTAACCGTACAAAACTGGGCGTTCAGAAATTAAACGAGTTCAAGCTCTAACTGAGTTCAGTTTGTGTTGGTAAAATCCAATTTGGGCATTTGAACTCAGTTAGATGCCTAAACTGAGATTAGCTTGACGTGATCGCGTTTAATTGAAACGGTAAAATCCGCCCTTAGTAGACAAGTATCATTAACATTAAACACGGGACATTTACCATGTATGTTTACTATTTATTTATCCGTGCTAACAGTTCTTACAACAGCGCCGGAATATCGGGAATTTCGGGAACACATAATATCACGTAACACTTGTAATCCCCGAAGGGTTTGGCAGAGGTGTAGGTACAGTCGAACAAGCTAATAAGGGCGGATTTTACCGTTTCAATTAAACGCGATCACGTCAAGCTAATCTCAGTTTAGGCATCTAACTGAGTTCAAATGCCCAAATTGGATTTTACCAACACAAACTGAACTCAGTTAGAGCTTGAACTCGTTTAATTTCTGAACGCCCAGTTTTGTACGGTTAACGGGTTCAAACGCGATCAAATGGTATGTCATCTGTCAATCTGTCATCGTTTTGTTTTATGTTGTGGAAAGATTTCGTATTTTCGAAGAAATCGACTTTTAATAATAAAATAAAAGGATGAAAAGGGCTTTAGCGCTTGCATATGATGAGAGTCTCGATGAAAATACGATTCCTCATCGCCGACCAAGATGGATCCGTGAGCGAGAACAACATTTTGATACCCTTGATGATAAGGATTTTGTAACCAGATTTCGTCTCACGAAACACACAGTGCTAGAATTATTGGAGTCTATTGAGAATAAACTAGAGTTTCCTACAAATATGTAAGTTCTATTTTGTAGTTAGTTAATTTTTACATACTAAACTGATAGCTAAATAAAATCCGTGTTTGTTTTTAGAAACAACAGTGTAACACCCATCAATCAATTGCTATGTGCCCTACGCTTCTACGCAACAGGGTGCTACCAAATGACTGCAGCAGATTTATGTGGATTCAGCACATCTACTGCCCATAGATTTGTGCACAAAGTCAGTGCTGCTATTGCTGCACTTCGACCTCGTCACATTTATTTTCCAGAATTACCAGAAGAGATCCGCCAGACAGAAGTAGAATTTTATAAGAGAGCTAAATTTCCGCATGTTGTTGGTGCTATAGATTGCACTCATGTGAAATTTATTAAATCACCAGGTAAGGTGTGGCTTTTTAAATTACCTACATGTTTCATGTAACATTATTGAAATTCACTAAAAAATAGATTTTAGTTATTAGTATTACTTACATTAAAATACGCTAAATAACTTTTTCCAGGTGGAGATCATCCTGAGATTTACCGAAACAGAAAACAGTATTTTTCGCTTAATGTACAAGCAATCTGTAACGCCAAATTAGAATTCACTGATGTGGTTGCACGATGGCCAGGTAGCGCACATGACTCATATATCTTTAATAACTGTTATAGAAGATCTTTGTTTGAACAAGGACATTATGGTAATGCTGTTCTTGTTGGAGATGCAGGCTATGCATGTAACAAATACATGATGACTCCACTAGAACAGTGCAATACTGATGCTGAAAATTTATATAATGAATCTCATATCCGAACCAGAAATTGTGTAGAGCGACTATTTGGAGTCTGGAAAAGACGTTTTCCAGCCATGGCCATTGGCTTAGGAGTGGCATTAAAACATTCATTTCCAATAATCATTGCCACAACTGTTTTACATAACATAGCCAGAAGAAGTGGTGAAGAAACACCACCTAATGATAATGAAGTAATAAATCCAGCATCGTGGGATGCTATTTTAAATCAAGGAAATATAAATAATGGAGATGGAAGACTACAAAGAATCAATCCAAATCATAGAAGGCGCAATGAATTTGTGACAAACTATTTTGCACAGTAAGACATTTTTAAATCTATTAATTTAATTAGATTATTATGATAATTTTTCATTTCCATTTCATGAAAGTCTAACCAAATGCTAAAATCCACATCAAAATCTGCTTAGTACCTACTTTTAAAGACACAAGCCTAAGGACTGAAGAAAGCTACTATATTTTAATAGAACTACTGTTACGCTCAGTCTTGTCAGGGAAAGAATATACTTTAATAGGGGACAATATTCATATAGAACAGATATAATAGTAATTCCTTTTTTATCTTTCAGACTAGCTGCACGTCCTGGCTTGTAATGGATGTCAGAGACATCTTCACTCTATTGGTGAAACGACTTTGACTTATAATATGTAGAGACAGCAAAATAAGCAAGGAGATTGAGTATTCCACTATAATTTACTTTTACAGCATCTCAAGTGATTTATGCTATAATAAAAATTGTCTGATATTATATGTTCTGAACATTAGTTAAGTTAGAAAAATAATATTTATGAATTATTGATAACAATAAAACAACATACTTTGTAAAATCTATTGTTTTAATTTTTCTAACTCAATTTTTAACATTTCTAGTTTAATTTTCTCTTGCTCCGATTTATATTTTTCTTGGATCAGTCTTTCCTTCTCTGATTCTTCTTTGAGCTGTAAAATTCTTAAGTTTATCTTATGCTCCTCTTCGGCATAGGCATTCGTGGTCAGCAGCATTTTAATGCGTTCTGCATTTAAACTTTGCTCCTGGTCCCGCCGTAAAACCGGCCTCCGACGGCTGGTCCTGGCAGAGGTAATTGTTGCAGAGCGTGGGGCACTGGAAATATAATCAGGATAAATAAATCTGAGAAAACCAGACAAATCTGTGAAAAATAATAGGCTAAAAGTTGAGAAAAAAATCGAATTAGTCCGTCAGATAGATTTCCAAAACCAAAAATGAAGACAATACGACGTCACATCGCACTACATTTTTTTACCACGTAGTGACGTCAAAAGCCCCCACTCGTGATCTTTGACGCGTTTTATCTTCGTCAATTTTTATTAATTTGATAAAACAAAAGACATACCCAATATTTTTTATCTAACTGACAGACTAAACGGAATCATATTTTTTTTACTCAGGACACATTCATATTGTGTTTCTTTTACTAAAGTTAATTCTCATTATAGGGTTATACATCATCATCAGCCTATAATGTTCCCACTGCAGGGACTCAGGCCTCCTCTCTAGGTTATCCAAAACAAAACAAATGAAAATACAGACAGGCTTTCACTGATTTTCGCTGCTCTCGGGGGAATCTGTTTTTATAATAAATATGTAGAGAATTAGAGATTGAGATTTACTAACCTTAATGGAGTCGGCACTGTGGGTAGCAGATTTTGAGCCTCAGGTTCTCTTGGCCCCACGTCAGGTGAAGGACTCCGGACCAAAATTGGGTTTCTTGGCTCCCTCAACATGCTTTGATCATACTGTGACCAATCCTGAATAGAAGAGAGATATTATTAAAATTTAAGTAGGTACCCAGTTGGTGGCTTGTTATTGTGTCTTTTAATATTGCTTTTCATAATATTATTCACAGTTTACATGTAGATGAGATCAATTATAATTTAAACACCTACATATTTTTAGTCATGATTGCATACTTACAGCGATAACAGCAGCATCAGCACTCTCCATAACACCACTACCCACAACAAACTTCTGTTTCAAATTGATAATCTGAAAAAAAAAATGAAATAAATATTCATCGTATAACATTTCAAGTACATTATGTATTACTTTCAGTCTATGGCATAAGTACAAACAAAGCATGCTAATTAATTGTAATGAAAGGTGTAATCTGTACTCCTAATCAAGTAAAATAGAGATATCAAGTTATACCTACCTCCTACATAAAAACAAGAAATGTAGCAACCTAATATTTTAGAATTAGGAAACACATACCACTAGTATAAGTGACCTCGGCTTCCGCTTCTGCTGTGCTGGTACCAGCTACTGTATAAAATAATGCACATAAGCACAACATCAAATATGTATTACTAATATAAATTATACTAATTTATATAATAAAAATTAATACCAACCTAGAACTTGAGTCCCGTCTGAATCAAACTGATTGACATGGCCAGTCACTCTTCTTTGAATTATTTGCAGAACACGTTCAGTGGCTGGATCTTCCACAAACTTTTTTGGAGGACCTCCACCTTTAACATAAAAAGAAAGTTATTATCTACCTCAAAGTTTCTAAGTACTTATGTATGTATAGGTATCAAGTAGTTTGTATGCACTCACCTGTTCCCAAATGATGTTGGTTACGCATGGTGTTCAGTTGCTTCGCCCTTTTTTTCATATTCTCCCAGCATGTTTTTAGGGCTCCGGAATCTCTGGGATGGAGATTGGAAGTAGCGTTGAACTCAGTAGCAATTTTTTGCCACTGTAGATTTTTCATGTTCATTGTAACATTGTCTGTCTTTTTATTTTCAACTATGTTGTAGTATTTCTCCACCAACTCTATTATTGTCTGTTTTTCACTCGCGGCGAAAGTGGGGTCTCGCTTCCGTTTTGATGCCATTACACTGAATTACACAGCCGCAACAAACACTAGAGAGAAAAACTAGAGTCACTGTCTCGTACACAACACTCAGGTGTTTCGGCACACAACAGACGGAGGAACCTAGGTAGCTGTGCTAGGTAGGCTCTACTCGACGTCGTTAATGGCGAGGATAACACTGAACGTTGCAAAAAGAAACTAGTGAAGATGTGAATTTACAAGAAAAAACATCAACATGCGCTCGCGCCGGTAAATGTTTTTCTTGTGACGTTTCGTGGGTGTCAAACAAACCCTATCAAATTTCCCGAAAAGCGAGGTTAGTATTGCCAGTTAAGAATTAATTTTTCGGAACAAAATATGATTTCATTATTTTATACTTCAAGTTTACAGTATTTATGTATGATAAAGGTATTCTATACTTTAATTACCAATTATAAATATATTTATAGCGATGTAATAATATAATTCAATTGAAAATTATTACAACACTTAAATATTTTTCCATTTTGTTGAGGAAGAATTTTGTAATCTTGTAACATATTCTTATTGTTAAACTATTGACGGCTATTTCAACAACTGTCATTTCAAGTTTTGTCTATGGATAATGCGATTATTTGCGAGTTACGTTCTATGTTGAAAGTAAACTTGGTTTTCGTAAACGCGATCAAAATGTGGCCGGTAAAATCAATCTGTGCTTGAACCAAGATCGAACGCTTATGTAAACGCGATTAATTTGAACGTAGTTTAATCGAACTCCGTTTAATAGGCAACTGGTAAAATCGGCCCTTATTAGTTAATAGTTTGGTAGATTGAAAAGGTGTAATCAAAGCATTTACGGTAATATTATAAAATTCACAATGTTGTATCAAAACATGATTTTTTGGAGTTCCTTTTATTATTTTACTATAACTAGGTACACTGTTGTATTAGGTTAGCCTGTAATGATAGTGTGTGTTTAAATAAATAAAAAATAAAATTTTACTGTCGCACACGGTGCGGTTTGTGAATATTTAGTTCTTCACGTTTATGAGCATTACTCGTAATAGAATTAGTAAATACCCCGTCAGTATTATCATAACCTCAGATCAAAATCATAACATAACAGCACGCATGTAGTCTCCGAAGGCCAAGGGCTAGGCAGAGGTGTTCGCATTCATCATCATCATCATCATCAGCCTATAATGTTCCCACGGGACTCAGGCCTCCTCTCTAGGAGAGGGACGGGCTATAATCCACCACGCGGGCCCAGTGCGGATTGGCAGATGTCACATGTCTTCGAATTTTTTGGTTCTAAGACATGCCGGTTTCCTCACGATGTTTTCCTTCACCGTTTTGAGAGCAGCGGTGATGAAATAAATTACACAAAGTAATGCGCCTGGGTTTGAACCCACGACCTACTGTTCGTAAGTCGGGGCCGACACCACTGGGCCATCGCTGCTCTTTGCGGCTAGGCAGAGGTGTTCTCATTAGTACACTCTAATTGCGTCAGTTGTTTAGGTTCCAGGTAATAGGGGCGAACCTATTGCCATCAACCGGGCACAAATCCAGACTCCGCGGCTGCTACTGAGAAAATCCGTCAGCAATGGAAAAGCTGACGAACCCGGGAATCGAACCCATGACCTCATGCTAAGTAGTCGCAATTGCGATCACTAAACCAACGAGGCAGACAGGCAGTCCCTTCTACCAGTTAATTAATGGTTTAAGGTTTGACTTCATTCATAGTGGCCAGAAAAAAAACATTTATCGTAACATTAGTTTTAATATAAGAGTTATATTTTAATTTTGCACTGTTCTGGTAGCTTTTCGTCGTTGCTGTTTATTTAGTATACACAAATAAATACTTACAATCGTTATTAAGTTTTGAAGGTCTATGTTTCGTTACGATGTAAGTACCTAAAATAAACTTTTAATTTGCAAACGTTTTGGCAGTGTTTGCATTTTTTAAATAAATCAAATATTCCACCAACCTGAGTTTGATTGAGTATCATCAAAAAAGAAATCGTCATCATCCGCATCGTCTGTCCGTTTCTCAACAGGTGGGGACCGATTCACTCGTTTTCTGGGCATTTTTAATATTGCACTAATTTATATCACTTTCACTACACACTGGCACATTTTCTTTTGATTTTCGAATTTCGAACAATATTTTGTTTCTTTTTTGTTAATTATGGTTTTTGCAAGGAGTTTGGTCAACTTTTAAATAATGTTTTTTAAGGGTCGGTTTGTGCTCTCTTGTCTTCCGGCGTGACGTTATTCATTTGAGCGGCGCGGGCGCAAGGCGGGCGGCATGGTACGTTGGGCGGCGCCAACACTCGCCCCTCCCGAACAAACTTCAGGATTACTCCTCGACTAATGAACGATGGTTTACGCAAGAAATACATAGCTCTTCGTCTTGGTATGTTTTTGTATACTTCTAAATAGCCCATGGTTGTGAAACAGTGGCTTTAATGAGCAAGGAATTATTTAATTATTTAAAAGTCTGACGCCCGAATACTCGAACGTCACTCAATTTTAAGTTGCACTTAACTTTCGTGCTGTCTTTGTTACTTTAACGCAGAGTGACAGAGATAGCACGAGTTTTGAGGGCTACTTATAATTGAGTGACGTTCGAGTATTCGGGCGTGAGTATAGAAAGGGACCTAGATAGTTTTAGACGTAAGGTATAAGGTTCTGTTTCCCTTTGCAGCTTGATTTAAAGTAGACTAAGTTACTATAAGGTTTTGTATAGTAGTAGTCAAGAAAAGTAGGTACCTATAGCATCTTAATGTACAGTTTCTACTATCCGTATCCCCATCATGTCCTGTACCTAGGTAAACTTTGTGTTACTGTAGCAGTGTCTAAAGGAATAAGTTCGACTTTTGTCTAGAATTTGCCTATAAAAGCGTCGAAGTAAAGGTCAAGCTCACGCGGGCCAGTAGGTACACACGGCTACACATCAAGCTATACAAAACCAGTATAATCTGATCGTTCATTGTGCGAAAAGATCTAGTAAAGTGAGGCCAAGATTAACTGGTTTTGTATAGCTTGATGTGTAGCCGTGTGTACAAGTCATGCGCAGTAGGTGAGGGTTGTTTTATTTTTAATCTTCTGCTTATCTGGGTAGGTAAGTCATGTGGATGATTAGATTTAACTAATAGACGACTCCATCAATTTGCATGCTTTGCCCAACCAGTTAAAAACCCAAAAAAAACCTCCGTCCTTCTCTAGCTTATGAAATCAAATATCCACAAAAGTGTGAAGCAATTAGCGCCGTCGAAGTATTCTTACAAAAAAGTGACAGAAGGCCGCGCGGGTCACACTTCCGCGACATATTATAATACTTTCTGAACGACTCTACCCTGTCACACACGTGCTACGTAGTCACACCCTGGAATGAACCCTTGCGTCACTTTGGAATAGTTTTGAATGAAGATTAGTTTTGAGGACATACTGGGAACGGTGTCTGAAGAACGCGTCAGCAGGTAAGTAAGAGAAGGAAATCAGGTAAAACTAAAGTGACTGTGTGCTCAATTCGATTGGTATGTTTTTTTTTTTTTTTTTTTTTCTATGTATGTACACCGATTACGCTGCGATTTATGATCCGATTTACGTGATTTTATTTTAGTTCGATGCGGAATAGTTGCCATTTGATCCATAAAAATTTAAAATAGTTTAGCCCAGTAGTTTTCATTTTATGGACATTTTTCGTAATTTATGAACATTTTTCGTTTATGTGTGTTCGCGAATAACTTCGTCGTCTATGAACCAATTTTGATGATTCTTTTTGTATTGTGAAGGAGATGTTTAAGGGTGGTACTATGATATAGAAACCAGGACCTGGTGATGGAATCCCAGAGAACTCGAGGTCAACCCTCAAATTTCATAGGCACGTATTACGTGTTCCGTGCTTTTTGTCGAATGTTAGGTTTCTTAGTCGAATTTTGAATGTATTGTAAATATTTTTTACATAATATTATACTTATCCCAGGTTCCTCATCGTACAACTAACCTCCTTATCTTTGATGGCGCTTAATGAATAAGACAAGTGAATCAGCGTCTATCACAATTTGCATTTGCAATGTTGTCGTCTGAAAAGAAATTGTAAGTGCATAGCAGAGACGTCTCTAGCCCATGTAGCGCCCGTGTGCAAACATTATCCTAGCGCCCCCTCTATTTTCATCATTAGCCAAGAAAAGTAGCAAAAAGACAATTTACACTTTGTGTTTATTTTTCAAAGTCAAATCTTTTTTTTAATTCAATTTCATTGGTTCTAAGTAGTTTCTATGTACCTACGTCATATTCGATAGCCATTATAGCTAATAGTGTAAATTGGTAATCGATTGTCGTGGTATGGACATATTATTATGATGCGAAGGAATGAAGGAAATGTTGTGAGGAAAGTGTTGAGTATGAATGTAGATGGCTATAAGAGTAGAGGAAGACCAAAGAAACGATGGATGGACTGTGTGAAGGATGATATGGCTAGAAAGGAGGTGACTGCTGAGATGACGAGAAATAGGGAAGTATGGAAGAAGAAGACATGTTGCGCCGACCCCATGTAGCCACGGATCCCGGGATCCGTGGAATTTTTTTTTTTTTTTTTTTTTTGTAGAAACGGATCCCGGGATCCGTGGAGACAAATCGCCGGGATCCGTGTTACGCCAAATCAGATCCCGGGATCGGTGGAGACAGACCCAACATTTTGGCACATCGAATAAATGAGAAATTCATACATATAGACAAAACCGGCCAAGTGCGAGTCGGACTCGCGCACCGAGGGTTCCGTAAAAAAAATATATTATGTGATGTAACTAAAAATTTATGGTTTTCGTAATTATTCCTTTATCTATGCTATAAGACGTTGCTTCGTACCAAATTTCAAGATTCTGAGTTCACGGGAAGTACCCTGTAGGTTTTGATTCCCTTGCGAGTGTCGAAAATTTGCGGCATAAACGGGAGTATCTTGATGTAACTAAAAAATTATGGTTTTCGTAATTATTCCTTTATCTATGCTATAAGACGTTGCTTCGTACCAAATTTCAAGATTCTGAGTTCACGGGAAGTACCCTGTAGGTTTTGATTCCCTTGCGAGTGTCGAAAATTTGCGGCATAAACGGGAGTATCTTTTGATCGCGTTGACTTAGAAGTTTGATTTTTTCACAGCTCCAAGAGACCATAGACTTGAGTATTTGATATGAATTTCAGCTTGATACCTCCACGCGTTCCTGAGAAAAAAGGTCTTGACAGACAGACAGACAGACGGACAACAAAGTGATCCTATAAGGGTTCCGTTTTTTCCTTTTGAGGTACGGAACCCTAAAAATGGCCTCTTTATGAAAAAAGCAAGAGCGAGCGAAGCGAGCTCGAAAATTTTAGCCCCCGCCTCGGAAAGGTTATTTTTATCATTCAATAAAATTATATTTAACTTACTTTTACTACTAACGCATTGAAAAATGGGGCAATAATAAAAACTCGGCGGCAAGAGCGAGCGAAGCGAGCTAAAAAATTTGAGCATTCCAATTATGAGATGGGTTAGATTTTCTTTTTACCGTGAATACAGATTTAAATAAAATAATAATTTAAAAAACAATATTTTCAATCAATGTAGTGTCACCAGAACCAAAGTTATGAACTGTGAGCAACCTTTCAGCTCAATCGGATGAGTCGAACTGGTTTGAAGTTCAGTTGCAAGATTTAACCAATACTAACAAACTGACAAGGGAACTAGTGGGTGGCGGGTTAGAAGAAATATAGTAATAGGTATAGATTTTCTAGATTTGCGGGGCGGCAGACCGGAATTTTAATTAATTGTCTGATGACATAACCATGACCTGACGCTGCCGCTTGACTCCGCTCTGTGCCGCCCCCTGAAACGCGCCGCCGGGGGCCATGGAATAAATAAAATAACAGGCCAGAGGGGGTTGGTTAAGTAGATGTCACATGTCTTCGATTTTTCTCCTTGGGCGCTCCGTAGCGAGCGCTGATCGGCGTCCACATGGACTCTGCGCCCGGGTACTACCCACACCCTGCACTATATGTAAAGACGCTTTTGCCAGTTTTAGTTGTAATAACATATCTTACACAAATATTTTCTATGCATTTATTTTACATTGATACCAATTCATGTGGTTTTCCCACATTTGATTTTTCAAAAACCGATCGAACGAATTCGATAATATTTTAATGGAATCTCCTGGCGCCCCTGTATCTCTGGCGCCCTGGGCCGTCGCCCAACCGCGCCTAACGCCGCTACTGTTTGGAGGTGTCGCACTAGAGGGCGCTCGGCGCCCCCTTAGACCCGGCGCCCGTGTGCGCCGCACACCCTGCACTATAGGTAAAGACGCCTCTGGTGCATAGGCATCCGACGATAATCCTGTTAGCTTTGAGTAATTTGGTGTGGTATTTAATATTAGTCTGAGCTCGTCAGTCAGCCCTAATTGTGGAAATGATCGGCGGCGGCTTCCAACTGTGAGGTGTTAGACGAATTGCTGCAAATAGGATGCAGACAGGGTTGCTACGACAGCACAAAAATATAATGTTCTTTCTTTATCGATCATCTAAGTTTATGTTCTGTAAAATGTGTACGACACGTTGCGATAATTATGTTTTTGTACTGCAACATACTTGTACATTCTTTATCAGGAACCTTGCAGAGATTGAAAGGCCCAAGTTCCAACTTATTCCATTTTATTTAATAGTAAGTAGGTCCTGTACATTTTCTGTAGAATTTTGACACTAAAAATTATATTCTGGAAAACTATTCAGTTGAATAACAATAAAATAAGTGTTGGTGTTGCCCCACAAACGATGATGATGATGACGATGGGTCACTTGATATCGTGGCCAGCCTTTTTTTTTTGGAGGTTGGGAAATCATCAAATAACTCCTCCCGCTCTGGTGGAGGGAGTGTCAGACTTCTACTGACTAAACACCACCCATTCCTTCTTAGCCCTTTGTGTCCAGGCCGCGGTACCTACCTATTTCTTTCGAACAACCCGTAGCCCTGACGGGCGTCAGCCCATGCCCCGTGACGATCGTGGCCACCATGACCTGTTGCTTGCACACCACAGGACAGGAGGACGCTGGTAAATAAACTCATGGCTAAATTTTGAGCTGACTCAATTTAAACTGAATGCCTGACGCCTGAAAAGATCGTAAGAAAATTATGGCTTGGCCGATCGGTTATTATTTAGGTTTTTATTATTTTCTAGAAATCATATTTCACAAGAAAAAAATGACGAATGATAGAAATGTTAAACTAAAATCCCAAAAGTCTCGGTGACAACCCTACGAGTCCAGGTGGCGGATATCAAAGCATTGAATTTAACCGCTCCGACGAAAAGTGATTCGTTTTAAGCGCCATACACTGTGACTTACGATGCTACTGTTTACTCAACTAATATTATTCTTTGTTCCACTTACACGCGTACAATTAATAATAACGATATCTCAAAAATAAATTTTGATAAATTGAATATGTTTCTAAACAAAGATCTGCCATTTTGAAGGTAGGTATTTTTTTTTTTAAACGTTGCCCCCCTAATAAGAGTTTCTCCTGTATCATGGGTGCGTTCACAGACATTTAAACTCACCTAACAAATATCCAGACCGGAAACAAATATCTAACTAAATATCTGTAGGCCATACAAATATTTGTTCCGCGCGGGGATCGAACCCGTGACACGTAGCGCAGCAGTCAACTGCTTGAGCCACTGCGCCAACCGTGCCGTCAGAAGTGTTGTTTTATAACAGAAGCTGAGAAAAAAGTCCAGGGTTCGATTGCACCTGCCAGGGTTGCGGAATTTGTTCAAAAGAGTTACCGTGGGCTGGAACGCAAAGAGCATAAGAAGGAACACGGATGGGTTTTAGACAGTTTTAGTCAGTAAGAGTCTGACTCTTATAATTTAATAAGTTTCTAATGTTTTTAGGGTTCCGTACCTTAAAAGGAAAAAACGGAACCCTTATAGGATCACTTTGTTGTCCGTCTGTCCGTCCGTCCGTCCGTCTGTCAAGACCCTTTTTCTCAGGAAGGCGTGGAGGTATGAAGCTGAAATTTATATCAATTACTCAGGTCTACTGTCCCTTGAAGCTGTGAAAAAATCAAACTTCTAAGCCAACGCAATCAAAAGATACAGCCGTTTATGCCGCAAATTTTCGACACTTGCAAGGGAATCAAAACCTACAGGGTGCTTCCCGTGAACTCAGAATCTTGAAATTTGGTACGAAGCAACGTCATAAAGCATAGATAAAGGAAAAATTACGAAAACCATAAATTTTTAGTTACATCACATAATATATTTTTTTTACGGAACCCTCGGTGCGCGAGTCCGACTCGCACTTGGCCGGTTTTTTTTTTGTAAAATGTTTGAAAAAAATGTATCCGTGCAATGTATCGTGGGCATATCGTGGGCTTAGAGCATTAAACATGCTCTAAGATCGTGGGGCAAGGGTTGCAAGTGTTGCAACCCCACAAACTTAGATCTATCTGTAAACTGCGTCCTCGTAGAAATGCAACCTAAATGTAACTTGTCAATGGACTAGTAATTTGTAAATACACTGCTTGTATTCGTTTCATAGGTCGTATGTATTTTTCACACATTCGAAAAAATACAACAGGTAAACCTTACGGATATATTAGGTATGGTAACACACTTGTCAAAACGTCAAATCAGATTGCTGACATATGGCTGACATTCGGGTTGGGTATGGACCCTGTGGGTTAAATTGCCGATGTCGATTAATCCTTCAATGTAACAGTTCGTAGGGTTAATTACAACCATGCACAAAATATTTCAGTCTGATAAATGACAATTATATAATTTGAAATGAGGCATCTTTCTTTAGTAATATGGTATCAACAAAAACTGCATCTAATGGATTTATTCCGTTTAAATTTTATCGATATAAATTCCCATCACTAGCTCTAATTTACATTGATTGAAATGAAACAAACTTGATTGTTTGTCGCGTAGTGGTTTTTGTGTATTTTATAACTTTGTCAAATCAAACTACGTTACTAGAACTTGTGAATATGTTACGTGAGAAACTAGAGATATGTTTGGCTTTAGCAGTCTAATTAATTGTTACGAAACACGCCGCTAGTTCACAAATTAACAATGTTGCCGGGAATTGGTGTTTTTGGAACTGGGGCTATCGCTAAGGTATTAGTGCCATTTTTGAGGGAAAAAGGATTTCCTGTTGAAGCGATATGGGGAGTAACTCTGCAGGAAGCTGAAATAGCCGCTAAAGAGCTAAAGATACCATTTTTTACTAACAAAATTGATGACGTTTTGTTGAAGAAGAATGTGAGCCTAGTGTTTATTGTATGTGCGCCTAACTTACACGCCCAAATATCAGTGAAGGCGCTAGGCATAGGCAAGCATGTTGTGTGCGACAAACCCGCTGGGCTCTGTCAGGCGGAAGCCTTGAAAATGGTGCGTGCAGCACAGTACTATCCAACTCTGATATCCATAGTAAATCATTCCTTGAGGTTTTTGCCAGCTTTCAGTCACATGAAGAAGTCTATCCAGGAAGGCTACTTGGGGAACCCTGATGAATTAACATTAGTAGATGTAAGAGTACAGATGGGCCCACTGATCAGTGACACATATAACTGGTTGTGTGATGACACCATGGGAGGAGGAACACTCACATTAGTTGGTAGTCATGTTATAGATCTAGTGTCATACCTTACTGGTCAGAAAGTTGTCAAAGTACATGGAGTTTTGAGGACTTTTGTAGAAGAAACAAGCAAAGTGAACGGAATAAGGAAGATTACTGCCCCGGACTTTTGTACATTCCAATTACAAATGGATAAAGGTTTGTTAGTAACAGCTACATTGAACAATCACTTACCTGGACCTTGCTTTAATCAGGAGATTTATGTGTGTAGCAAGAAAGGATACCTCGTAGTGAAGGGAGGGGACCTACATGGTAAATTACATAAACCTAATGCTAAGCCCACAGAAGATGAAGGAAAGAGGCCTCAAGATAAAGAAGAAGTAATTTATGTTGATGTTGAAGATTTGAGTTGTGCATCTAGTGTTGTTCCTAAACCATACATAAAAGGACTCTGCAAAATGATAAGTGCCTTGAAGGAAGCTTTCCTGCCTGTCAAAGAACAAATGGACTGGGTGAAGGAACCTGTCAAGGCTGCTGCAACATTTGAAGATGGACAAAGAGTTCAAGCAACCATGGAGGCTCTACGTCAGTCTAATGAAGATGGCTGTTGGACATCTGTCCAACTTCTGACAGAGCCTCCAGACCCAAACCCGGCGTTGTCTGCCGCAGTGAGACGCACTGCCATATCATTACAATAGATTCTGCATTTTAATGATGTATTGATATGCCATTATAATGTACCTTTTTTGTTGTAAGCATGCTATGTTGCATAATGTTGTTAATAAGTCAAATAAGTACCTAATTAATAAGCTTTGATATCTGAAATTAACATAAATCTCTCTACAGTGGATAGTCACAATAGTTAGTACACACTATGCTTAGCTATGTACTAATTACAATGTTATTTTAGAGCTTGCCATGATTATGTATATTTATTCATTCATTGTTCTAGTGCTGCACTCAAAAGGCAAACGTAGTTTTGTGTCATACAGAAAGAGATTAATTGTTTTGATGAACAAGAAGATAATCCTAATATTCTACTAATTAACATTATATTGTACTAATAATAAATAAGCAACATTCTCATAAAAACTTGCTGTCCAGATGGTATTTACTGTGATTTAAATTTAGTAGAAAATGTATTCAGGTTGTACAAAAGATGTGACTTGTTCGAAATATATTTTATTTTATAATGCTAGTTGTTGTTTCATTCTGATAATAAAGTCATAATTTGGCAAGATATATGTTGCAATGCTATTAGTTATGCTTATCAAGTGGTTGTTTGACATGGAGTTACATAACTAAGTACTTAGACAGTTATGGAGATGGGTGTTACCGTGAATTATGTGAAATAGCAAATCTATTGTTTCTCTATCTACTTTATTTGCATTAGTACTAATATTTATGCAATTTCTCACAAGAAATAGTGTGATGTTGATGTCATGATATGCAGCTACAGTACCTATTAAAGCTCAATAGACAGGCTTATTGATTGGGCCCATAAAAATGCATAGAAGATCTTAGTGCAGATTCCCAAAAAAATACTTATGTTAGAATTTGAGATGCAAGTAGGTCATTCCCATAGATGATTGCATATCACTCGTAGCAGCTTTACGATTAGATCTAAATCCGCCCATAAGACGACCCACTGACCGATCTTTGAGCAAGTCCCTCAAGAGGCGAGGCAAAATGAACTTTGTTCTAGATGTAGAACTGTGACAAATTACTTTAACACTATTGCTTTGTTAGGTTATGTTAATTTGAATAGGTATGGCATTTACATTTTTGACATTTTAGGTTATGTTTGGAGTGTATGATGAAATCTAGGTTTTTTAAATGAAAGAGAGCTTCTGTAACAAATTTATAATAAGAAATGCAAAGGAGATAACATCCTGTACCCCATCTCACAACATAGTAGCATATTACACAATCACAAAATGTTCATTCACTACAATGTTCTAATTTAAAACTAACAAGTAAACAGAATCAGAATCATAAAATTAAAACTAGCACTAAATTCAGTTGTCGATCTTCGCCAGAATGTCGCTCTCTCGGAAGAGGTGGTACTCCTTCTCGTCATTTTCTAGGGATACTTTGGTGCCGCCGTATTCTGGAAGGAGTACACTGTCGCCAACCTTGACTAGCACGGGAATGAAGTCGCCATTTTCTTTTCTGGAGCCAGGACCCACAGCTACAACCTCTCCGCGAAGGACTTTGCCCTGAGCCTTCTCGGGGATGACGATGCCGCCAGCGGTTTTGGTGATTGCTTCGGCCCTTTTAATAAGGACGCGGTCGAGCAGAGGAATCAGGCGCTTTACTACGTTGCTCATGTTGTCTGTTGTCAGGAATTCCTTGGAAACAAATGAAGAAATACGAAATAGGCTTTGATACCTCCTCACAGATTCTAATCTAGAATATTCGAGCTCGAACCGACCGGCGACCGTACGTTTTTTTTTGACAATAGTTCATTGGGATCATTCATCTCATTCATTTTATCCATGTGCGGACAGGGTTGCCTGGTTTAATAATAAAATATATATTATTATTTTGTATTTCTATCGCTTTTAATTTATTAAAAATGTAATACTTAATCATAACCTAAGTCTAAATTATAATTCATTTTTTAATACGACATTACCATGAAATTTTAATGAAAATGTATTATTTTAACATGGCTATCCTCTAAGCAACGACATCTAGTGGCGAGTAGCGATATTAATCAAAAGTAATGAATTTAATTGGTAGAAATGTACATAGATGGCGCTTTTATAAATTAATAAAATATTACTAAAAATGGGACTACTTGTAATCATGTAATTAAACATTTTTATTTTGTTTCTGATCGTCCTTCATGGTAGGTAGGTGTCATCTTATATTTAGATGTAGAATTGTTATTTACTATACCGGTAAAACGGGGCTATTCGGGACATATTTTGAGATACTTTACCAAATATCTTGTTTATTTCACATAAATTACGATGGTGAAAAAATTGTACGGGTGTCGGAGAACTCCTTACTTCTGCAGACATACTTTTGAATTAGCTACATGTAACAGGAACAGAAAAATAAAAAAATAATGAGGCTGTCCCAAATATCGCATATTTGGGGCTATTATGGACAGCACTGAAAAACCGATATAAAATGCATATTTTGAGACAAAACAGCCACTTTCAACAAGTCTATCGATATTTGGGACAAAGACTGACAAAAACTACATAAAAGAATGTTTTTGTTTTAGGGATTGGTAGAATTTTAAGAAGAAAAAACTTTTTTTTCAAAAACTCGTTTATTTTCCGCTGTGCGAGAAGTTTTGCCGCCTAAATTTTCACGTAAAAAACGGTCTCTGACTCTTTCACCAAAATTTGTTACTAAACTGTTTAATATACTGACACTGACAGTTGACAATTATGACGTTAACTATAAATGTGTTGCTAGAGTTCATAAAACAAATCCTACCAAACAGCAAACGAAAATTATCGACATAATTGTTTAAAAACCTGGGTTGTCCCAAATACCCCCCTCAAAACCAAATAGCCCCGTTTTACGGTAGTAGAGACTGGGATTCTATTCTTTATAAATTAAACTGCAGGAACTCATAAGTCAGCCATATCTATTTCAAATCCACTATACTACAATGACCACAGATAATCTTAACCCTAGTACACAACACAACCACAGATATTAAGGATGGTCCACACTAGGTACTCACATCCCCCTTTTTTACACAACAGAAAATACAAACAATTTAATTTCCACAATCGTAGTTCTCCAAATAATGAGGTCGCCTCAGAGTCCTTCCAAACCTAGAAACATTATGACTAACATTACCGTTATCATTTGGTACAACATGTTCTACATTATTTTTTAAGTTAAAAGTAACTCTTTTTTGTGTGGAAGAACTCTGATCTGCAATATTGACAAAATCATTTAAGCAGTTATAATTTTCCTTAGATTGTCTCCACGGAGAACCTTTAAAAATATGATATCTATTTCTAACAACCTTTTCCCCGTTTTCCAATAAAATTAAGTATGATCTGTATTTCTCCTCTTTAACAATTTCCCCCTTTAATTTTTTATTAGTATTTCTATCATGTATATAAACCTTTTGTCCCGGATAGAATCTACCTATTTCACAATTATTTCTCTTATCATGATAATATTTATATTTAAAACGCTTATCTTCTACCTGTTTCTTCAATTTATTGTAATTATTTTTAACAAAAGTATTCTTTGTTGGCAAAAAAGATGATACTTGCCTACCTATTATCCATTCATTAGGTGATTTTAAGTTATCATCAATAGGTGTGTTTCTGTATTCTAGTAAGGCTAAATATAAATCCTTTTTCTCAATTAAACATTTTTTAAACATTTTTTTAATAGTCTGTATGTGTCTTTCTACCATTCCATTAGATCTCGCATAATATGGTGATGAAGTGATATGTTGAAAATTCCACAATTTGCAAAAATCTTTAAATATGTAACTTTTATATTGAGATCCATCATCAGTATACAATTTCTCAGGAATTCCCCATCTAGCAAAAACTGAACTTAATGCTTTTACATGACTATCAGCAGTTTGATCACTCATCTCAACCAATTCAACATACTTAGTTAGGTAATCCACTACTAACAAATAAATTTTATTGTTTAGAAAAAACATATCTGCACCAACTGTAGCCCAAGGTTTGTTTACAATATCTCTTAACATTAATGCTTCATAGGAATGATTTTTACTAAATTCAAGACATGTGTCACAATTCTGAATTAAATCTTCTAATTCTTTATTCATAAAAGGCCAAAACAATAAACCCCTAATTCTATTTTTACATTTATCAATTCCCATGTGATTAAAATGAATTTTGTTTAACATCTCTCTACGCAATGACTTGGGTACTAAAATAGCTGTATTTTTGAAAATTAAACCATCTGTAACATATAACTCATCTTTTATAGAATGATAATATTTAAGCTTATACGGTATGTCTTTGACTGAAGGCCAATTATTTTGTATGTACTTTATTAATAAAGTTAAATCTTCATCTTTAGCTGTCTCTTCTTTTAATACTTCTAGTTTTTCTTTACTAATATTTAAACTTTCTTTTATTAAGCATACATGCAGTTCTATAGTCTCATCTAATTCTTTATTACATATGGTATCATTCACATAAGACCTTGACAGAGCATCTGCCACTAATAATTCTTTCCCTGGCCTATATCTTATTTCTAAATCATATCCTTGCAATCTTAGTCTAAGTCTCTGTAGCCTTAAGGGTGTTTCATTCATCGATTTTTTAACAATGTACTCCAGAGGTTTATGATCAGTTTCTACTAACACATGTTTTCCATATATGTACTGGTGAAATTTTTCGCATGCATAAACTATTGCTAACATTTCTTTCTCTATCTGCGCCCAAGACTTCTGACAATCTGTTAGCGCTTTGGAAGCATATGCCACTGGTGTATTATCTTGCAGTAAGACTGCTCCTAGACCAGTACTGCTACTGTCAACCGACAAGGTTATAGGACTATTCATATCATAATATTTTAAAACTGGTTCTGATGTTAATAACTGCTTTAATTTATAGAAATCTTTTTTCTGTTTTTCACCCCAAATAAACTCTGCGTCTTTTTTTAATAACTCTCTTAGAGAATATGTAACATCTGATAAATTAGGCACAAATTTTGATACATAGGTAACAATACCTAATATTGTTTGCAATTGTTTTTTATTTTTTGGTTCATCCATACTTATAATTGCTCTTATTTTCTCCGGATCTGGTTTTATACCATCCCCACTTACTATATGCCCTACATACTTTACTTCTTTAACCCCAAACTGACATTTCTGTTTATTAAATTTAACTCCTGATTCCTTTGCTTTTTGTAATACCTTTTCTAACCTCTCATTATGTTGCTCTAAACTCTGACCCCATATAATCAATTCATCTATATACTGTTCTACCCCTTCAATATCTTTAAACAAATCAGAAAAACATCTACTAAACACCTCAGGTGCTGAATTTAACCCAAATGGTAACCTTTTATAGCAATACCTTCCCCAGTTTCCAGCATTGAAAGTTGTAAACAATTGACTATCCTCTGTCAACTTTATCATATAAAATCCTTTAGACGCATCTAATACACTGAAGTATTTAGCATTAGGCATCCTAGCTACTAGTTCCTCGAAGGTACTCATCTTATGTCTCTCCCTTATTATACACTTATTTAAATTTTGAGGATCCAAACATATTCTAATATTGTCACCTGATTTCTTAGTTACCACCATAGAATTAACCCATTCTGTAGGTTCTACCACTTTCCTAATCACTCCTGATTGCTCCATCCTATCTAACTCCTGTTTAACTCTATCTTGTAATTTGAATGGTATTTTTCTTGGTCTCTCCGCTACCGGTATATGGTCATCCTTTAATTTGATTTTATACTCATGTTCAAGTTGTCCTAATCCAGAAAATAAACAATTATATTTCTCAATTAAATACTGTGTAGACCCTTCATTAATTTTACAGACATTTTTAATTATCCCCAATCTTAATGCTGTATTATAGCTTATAACTCCCATTTTACAACACTCTACTACATAAAAAGTTGTGATACATTTACTGTTTTTGTAACTTATTTGTTCATCACATGCCCCTAATACTTTAATACTTGAACCATCAAAATTAGTTAGTTTTACATTTTCTGCATTATTAATCTTTAAGTTTAATCCTTTACATGTATTTATGTTTAATATATCCACCTGTGACCCTGTATCAATCTTAAATTTCACTATGTTGCCTTTAATTATAAGTTCCATTTGCCAGTCTCTATTTATTTCTCCAACTTTCTGTACTGTTTCTATTTCAAATGATTTTTCACTACTTTTTTCTATAACCGCACACTTATTTCTACACATCGCACCAAAATGACCCAATTTACTACACTTTACACATTTTTTATTGAAAGCTGGACACTTTCCATATTGGTGGTTACTTCCACACTTGCCGCAAACTCGTGGTGCTCCATCTCCTTGATCCCTTTTATACCTTGGATTTTGCCTTGTCCGTGATGTTGCTTGTTGGTATCTTTTTCTATCTGTATACCTATTTTGGCTCAGTTGTCTCCCACGAGGATTATTTTTATTAACTTCTCCAACTTCTTTTTCTTTAAGTTTCTCCATTTGACCTCTAGCTACTTCAGCCGCTTTACAAGTGTTTATGCATTTTTCTAGTGTAAGATCCGTTGTTCTTAATAAGCTCTCCTTCAAACTATTGTCACTTATTCCCATTATGATTTGATCTCTTATTAATCCGTCCTTTAAATGATCAAAATTACAATCCAAACTAAGCTTTTTAAGATCCGTAATAAATTCATCATAAGTTTCTCCCGTTTTTTGCTTACGAGATAAGAAAACATGTCTGTTATAAGTTTCATTGCTTGGTGGACTGCAATGCTTTTCTATACTTTGTATTAGGGTAAATACGCTAAACGTCGGCCCCCTAACGGATTTTCTAACTTTGGATCACTCTGGCTCTATCACTTTGCAAGGAAAGTATAGCTTGTAATGCGGTTTTAGACAGGTTATTGAATCTATTTTATGTTTATAGGCATAATGTTGCCTTTTCTACTAAAAGAAAAAAGTATTAAAGTTTAAATGCGTCGAGAAAGAAAAAACCCTAAAGCCGGCCGCTCACGGCCCAATGGTCGGTCGCGATTTTCCCAAATGTCGGCCAGGTATAGGGTGTTTTGAATTAAAACAAATAAAAATATTTATTTTGGCAGGAGTAAATATCACACTAAGTAATACATTATTTGTTTCATTGTAAATTACATATTTTTTTAATTTAACAGAGAATAGAATTTTAATTGAGTCAATAGGGTTAAAATAATACTTACTTATATCAAAAGTGATTCTATGTTAAACTTTTAACGTTTTTAATAATAATATTAATAGTCCACGCCCTACGCTATTTATGTGTCAAACATCCATACTTATCCTCTATAAAATATTAATAAATTATATAATAATTGAATATGTATTATTATTACTATAATAATAGAAGCGTTTTTCCTGAAATAAAACGCATATTAAATACTTACCTTATTTGAAGCTTACTGTTTGAGATAGGCCCTATCTGTTTTCCGGTTGTTTATGTCTTTCTCCTTCACTCCTATATATCTGTCTCGCTCGCACACTCCCCACCAGGCAGGCCCAAGCGCAGTCGAGAGGCTCGCAGGCGTTCATGAACCATTGAGTCGAAAATACCAGGCAGAAATTAATTGTAAGCTTCAAATAAGGTAAGTATTTAATATGCGTTTTATTTCAGGAAAAACGCTTCTATTAAATCCATGACCGTTATTTGAAGCTTACTGTTTGAGACGTGTTTGTTATCGCCTGGTGGTGGGGACGCCAATGTGAAATAAGTTTGATTGACTTCAGGAAAATGATCTATACCTATGGATTAAGCGATAGATATCCATTATTTTGGAAGATAATATATTATTATATTAAACAGTTTTGGAGTGTGCAAGAAATAAATACAACAAAAATCAATTATTGACAATTCTGTAATCACAACAATCACTCTATTAGTATAATCTGTGTTCCAAAAGATTAATACAGAAAATATAAATAAAAAATTTAATCAGCTGGGTTGAACATTCTAGTAATGCTGTTGCTAGCAGAGGCTGGCAGTATCTCTCGTCTGTAGAAACGTGTAAAAGTTTCTTTGGACTTCCAATTTCCTCTGGACAAAATTTCATCCAGAGGTAAGTTATCAGACCAATTTTTTGAAGATACTGCTGATCGTAGACTTCCAGGTGTATCGGATATACCAGCCTCTGTTAGTACCGTTTTAATCCATCCCGCAATCACAGTGCGAGAGGCCGCCTTTGCTTGTCCTCTGATATTTATAAATAAGTTTGGACAATTAGCGGAATCTCTTCTATCTTTAAGAAGATCAATTAATTTTCTGACCCAAAACACAGGATCTAGATTTTTATTACTCGTATTAGGCAGTAACTTCCATCCCGATTGCCTATGAGTGTCACTGTCGGTTTTAGAGCCAAATACTGGCTTTAAAATAATGTTACTGCCATCATCGATGCAATGCTCTGAGTCCACTAGTAGCAATGTCAGATCGTGAACTCGTCTGCCTGAGCACAGGAGGAGGAGTGTTGCTGTATGTCGAGAAGTGGCAAAAGGGTTATTTTCATCTACAGTGTTTGAACTTAAAAAGGAGGTCAGGACATCTGTATTCCATACAGGAGGCTTCTGGGCGACAGGCTTCTTTAAAGCAATAGACTTTAGGACGTGTTTTACTAATGTATGCGAATTTATTCGTCCAGCATCTTCGGCATTACATAGAGTAGCCACCACCGATTTGTGAAGCAAAATAGTGTTATAAGAAAACTTGTCGACAAGATGTAGGTACGCTAGATATCTAGCAACAATGGGCCCTGTTGGGTGAAAAGGATCCAAATTGTATTTTTTTGACCAAGATACCCATCGATTCCACGCGACCTTATAGGTTTTAAGAGTCGAAGTACGCCACGAGGATTTAAGTAGTTGTATTTGATCTTCATTCCAACCCGTCAAACTCTTCGACCACCCCCACACTTCCAGACTTCGAGCGCCATCTCTTGAACCTTGGGGGGTGGCAGGCCGGTCGTGGTGTCTATTAGATTCTCCTTGAGATTGGTGATCGACCACGGAGCTGCTACTGCTCGAGCTTTGAGATCGGCCCGCCAGAATACCCGACTCCACCGGGGGACAATTAAAAGGTACAGCCCGGTCGCCGAGTTGAGGTGGGTCAGCACCTTGGGTATCAGGTATGGTGGTGGGAAGTTGGGAACACCCATGCAAGGTGGTAGTTCCACTGCCGGGAAAAAGCATTGTGGAATAACGCTTCGGTATCTGTTAAATCCAGAGACACGTAGTTGGCCACCACGTTTGCTCGACTGGACGCAAATAGATCTACTACCGGAGTGCCAAACTTGTGAAATACCTTCTCCGTGCAAGCGGGCAGAAGATGCCATTCTGGTACTAGCTTGTGTCTGGAGAGGTGATCCGCATGTCCGTTGTAAATGCCGGGTATATAATTGACTGTCAGATTTATCTGATGACAATCTAGTAAGCGGAACACTCTGTACGTTACTTCCATCAGAGGTGGCGATCTCGTGCCGCCCTCGTTCCGTAAGTGGGCCACAACTGTTCGATTGTCGCACTGGAACAGAGCAGTGGACTTGCACAGTAGAGGCCCGTGGGTTTCCAACACTTTTAGGATTGCCAGCATCTCTTTTAGGTTGCAATGTAAATGTTGTTCTTGAGCAGTCCACACACCTGACACCGCGTAACCGTCCACCTGAGCTCCCCAAGCCAGATCGGAGGCGTCTGTGGTCACAAAGTGAGTTGGTGGTGGTAGATGGATTGCAGATGTTCGGTGGCAGTTGTGAAGCCACCACTGAAGGTCTTCTAGGACTTCGTCTGGTAAGTGGATCTCCTTCTTGACTGGCATATTTAGAGATGCATTTAGGAAACTGAGCAGAGACCGGTGATGTAGTCTGCCCTGTGGCACCACAAAACTTGCAAAGTTTAGAAAGCCCACTAGGCTTTGCAATTCTTGCAGGCAAGCCCTGCCCGAGTTCAGCCTTGCAGAGACCTTGTGGATAAGATTTCTGACCTTGTCTTGCGGCAGAGATTTTTTGTTGGCCCAAGGATCCCACTGAACTCCCAGATACACAAGACTCTTTTGTGGGGTTAAAACGGATTTCTTTAGATTTACTTGCCACCCTAGATATTCTAGACGGTTCAGGAGAGTACGAACGTGAGTTTGCAGAGTGTCCTTGTCCTGGTGAACTACCAAGAAGTCGTCTAGATAGACAATTATGCGCAGATTCTGTTCTCGCAATGTTTGAGCGACCCAGTTGCTCAGAGAAGCGAACACCTTCGGTGCTGTACTGAGGCCGAAAGGTAAGCAGGTCATTTCTAATAGCTCCCCTTGGTAAATGAGGCGCAAAAATCTTCTGTGTGCCGGAGATATTGGTAAATGAAAGTAAGCTTGCGAAAGGTCTACTTTGCAAAGCCAGTCGCCTGGCTGGAGGAACTCCGGTACACGAAATACATTTATCAGGCTGAAGGGTTCCGTGATTACATAGTCGTTTAAAGCTCTTAGGTTGAATATTGGGCGGTCGGAGCCATCGCTCTTGGGCACAAGAAACATTTTTGACAGGAAGCTCGGGGAACGTCGCACTGCTTCTAATTAGTTCTAATACACCTTGATCTTTCATCTGACTGATGAGTGCAGACATCGATTCGGACTCCTGTGTGATGTAGGGCCCTTTCCTCAAATGTGGCAACATTAGGGGTGGTTTTAGAAGAAAGGGTATGCGATACCCTGTTATTATGCGCAACAGAAAATTTGGAGCACCCATTTCCTCCCATCGATTGTAAAATAGTGCTAGTTGACCTGCCCTGAATTCTGTCGAGTCAGTACTTACGGTTTTTGTTCCCAGAGTTGTAGTCCGAGGAGACTCCGGGGCGTTTACGGTTTCCTTTGCCGTGACTCTGAGGCTTGTAGTTTTGGCGGCCACATCGCGAGCGAAATGAACCTCTGTTGTTGCTTGTAGGCGCCGTGCGACGGTCACCCTGGTTGCTCTGTCGCTGAGGACGTTCATGATAGCAGTCTTGCGAAGACTGGCGGTATTGATAATGTGGATGAGGCACAGAGGCGTAGCATCCATGGCTGGTACCCTGCGAGGGTCCATGATAGTGAGCCGACCCCTGCGGGGGGTGGCGTGCAGCCTTGCTTGGTCCTGCTTGCGAAGCAGAGCCACTTGTAGGTTTAACTAAGGGCATGAATGTCTTCTTAACCCCACCCATTTTTTCAAGGGCAGCGGTAAACGATTCGCTTTCGAATAAATGGCGGTTGGATGGTGGGATCTTGCGTAGCGTTGCCTTAATTAAAGGATCACGAACGTGATTAGTTATTCCATCTCGGCGCATTTGTATAACTTCAGCCCTGTGGCCACAGATAAGCTGCAACAAATCTGAAGACGCTTTGTGGAAATCACCTTTAGAAAAAACCTCCGTGATCTTATCCTGCAAGCTATTAAAATTTAAACCCTGTTCTGCATGAGCCCAGGATAGTAGTTCTGTCAAAGTAGATGATAACGCCTGCCTTTGTTCCAGCGCACAAAATGTAAGAGCGGCGTAAGCCTTGTCAGCATAAGCCAAATGGCGCAACTGATCATACGCACGAATCTCCTCATTAGCTTCTAGGTCAATAAAACCAGGCGTATGGCAATATGATTTCTGTACTTCAGAGTACCTGACCTCACTCCATTCACTTTTATTAAAATATTGTATATCCTGAAGGGCTTTCAATAAATTATCGGGTGCTTTAGGAACCGTAGGCTCTTTCAGTTTTGTTTCAATATCGAAATTGAAAGGCAGTTGAACCTGAGTAGGCTCACTCGCGCACGCGTCACTACCATCATTGTACAAGATGCCACTAACACTGTCATCAATCAACAAGTCGTTGTCTATAACTGACGCGGGCTCCGCACCGTCACATGGCACTGATGATGATAAAGCAATTTGATTACGTAATGCACTCACCTCTCGGAATAACTTGTGCATCTGCCGCTTGTCTTTCCGTGATTTGCGACTATGTTTGCCCCCCCTTCTTTTGTGGTGACGGCCACGTTTCTTCTTTCGGTCGGAAGAGCTCGCAGAATCCGTGGAATCACTTGACGAAGAAGAGCTGCTACTAGATGAAGAACTCCTAGCTGAGCGTGCACGTTTCCGAGAACTGGATTGAGTCGGTTTTGGCACACGATCCCGCGATAAATCATGTCGCGGTTCCTCATCACTCGCGTTCACACATGTACTATTTTTATCTAAATTATCCATCCTAAAAGTAAAACACTTTTTAAAAGGTAGGTATCTGTAAAACAGAAAAATTCACAACTAGGACACAGTATAATTATGACACTTTATACTGAGGAGAAAGAACAATAAGCAAATGTTTCTAAAAACAAAAAGAAACCAAGAAAAATAACGCTAAAAATACGTTACATACCTGCGTAATCAATTTGAATTATGAACGATAATATCAAATCGACTTGAAATACGAACGGTAACACCGTTTAAATATGAAATTAACTCACGCACAGGTAATACTTCTATTTACGGTGAACTTCTAGCTTTAGTGAAGGTGAAGACAACCGTACTCGTCGGAAAACAAGACGCCAATGGTTCATGAACGCCTGCGAGCCTCTCGACTGCGCTTGGGCCTGCCTGGTGGGGAGTGTGCGAGCGAGACAGATATATAGGAGTGAAGGAGAAAGACATAAACAACCGGAAAACAGATAGGGCCTATCTCAAACAGTAAGCTTCAAATAACGGTCATGGATTTAATACATAAATATTCAATTTTGAGAAAATAAGTTTAATAAATAAATTAAAAATGACTTTCCAGTACCTACACAATAATTTAATAACCCTCCTTTTGGCCTTCGCCGCATTCGGGTAAAAATACAAAAGTTATCAGCCTGTATAGTAGCGCTCAATTTTGAGGCTGGCCGACATTACGATCTTTAATATTTCTAAAGTCGGCCCCTGTTTCGTGTAGTGTGTACCTTATTTCTCGAGATTCAACTATTATCACCCCGGCCGGTATTTGGCGATTAAACGTAAAATAGATTTATTAACCTATAGGCTTTGGAAATTTTACTATTAAACCAATGGAATTGGTAGTATTCGAATTCACAAAACAGACTGCATTTTACTTTATGTCGGCCCCGGCCGAGATTCCGATTTTAAGTCGAAACTGGTATTCTAATGGCGGCCCCCTATTTCTCCATTAAAACAATACTCAAAACGTTGAAAAACTTTATCAAAACGTAGTAAAAATACCTTTTCAGTAATATCAAAGCTTAAAACCAAAAACAGAAACGTCATAACGTTGTAATATCAATCCCCGAAGCGTAGTTATTCACAGCAAGTAAGCTACTTTAGGTACGAACTTGACGATTCGATGGCACGATCCTTATTGACGCTCGGTGTGCGGAGAGCAAGTGACGTAATCGGATAGTAACGGTTTGTACTTATAGAGTATGAATTAAGGATGCAATTGGAATGGCAAAATTGCTACTTAATTACCTTTTGAATGAACGCAACCTGAAAATGTGCAGACGGCCGAAGATTGGAGGGGGGCCGGAGTTTGGCGTATTTACCCTACTTGTTCGAATGTTAGCGACTCTTTTTTCTCGAATGTATTGTATATTGCCAGACCTTCGTCACCCAAACTGTGCAGTAATAAAGCTTTCAGTTGTTCTTTCTCCAACTTAGTTTTCGCTCCACTCGCAATTAAATACAAATCAAATTTTTGCTTCCAATCTAGAAATGATTGCTTGATATTTTGAGTGTTTAACTTTAACGTGTGTTACAACAGCCAACTGACAGTCATCTGACAGCCATCTGACAGCCACCTGACAGCGAGCCATGCCAACGACAGCCATGCCAACCTCTGAGCCAAGCCATAACTACCGGACGCCTCCGGTGGGGATAAAGCTTTATAATGCCCTGCAAGCTCATTTTAGCGATCTTGTCGCACTCGATTGTAGTAGTTGTAAGGGGAAGCTCTGCCCGAATAAAGTTATAAATCAGTTCCTGTTTATTTTTTACCACTGTCGTTACACTCAGAAGTGGTATCGAAAACAATAAACCTACGATTAAACGACGCTCTGATACATTTAAAAGTCAACGGTCACCAAGTACAAAGGACGAGGTCTGAAAATTCAAACGAAGAACGTTGATGCACACCGCCTACAAGGAAAATATTGAAGAGTCGCCCATCCCAGAATCACAAGGCACAAATTGAAAAAGCAGTCTACGATCTGGATGGAACACGAAGCGCCTGCCCTCAGTACCGCATCATTGATTCCATAATTTGACCCTGAAAACGAAGACTGCGGCCAGTAACCACCTGTGAGACACTTCGAGTTACAAGAAGTATCCATTTCTCTGCCAGTAACGCTGCTACGGTAAATGAAGGCTACCTCAAGGTCGTCAACAGCGAGCCCAAGGACATGGAAGGGAGGAACCGTCCTACTTCACGCTGAGAGCTGCCAGGAACCATGCATAAATAACAAGGTCAGTTAACATGCCAGTTAACAGATATTTGCAAAATATTAGCCAAATGCCATTAGCCAAATATATTAGCCAAATGTGTTTTACAATGAAGTGCCCTATGTGTTGATAATAATTATGCCAATCGTAGACAAAATTAGGTAATTTGGTAGGCCCGATAAGTAAATCTAATCATAGTCAGGTAATCAGTATATTATCTCGGTACAAAAATGGTTTTACTAGTTGTGTACTAAGGAATTGAGAACTTAAGATGTACATATTTTATTTAGTTCAAGTGCGCATCAGATTATCCAACAACTCCAAAGTAAATCTTTAGATATAAATAGCTACAATAATTTCATCAAACTATTGTCAGTGGTTTATAGCATTCCTAGGCAATCTCTTGCTACCGTCAGTCGATATTCAAACAGGTATAAACTTATTGCATAAAGTTCTTGACAAATTGCAAACGAGGATCTTAAAATTAAATATGAGAAACCGTTAATTTTTACATATTTCATAGGTAAAATAAGCATGTGATGGCATTCAACCGGTTGAATTTAAGTTGATACATGTGTCTTAATTTCCCGTCTCGAGTAAGGTAAACGAAGTGCGTCAATTTATTCCATCTAGTTCTATGTAGTTATTTATGAGGCCAAAAGGAGTAAAACGCGAGTTTTATAATGCGTAAAAGTATATGATTCACTGCAGTAAACAAAATCAGTGTTTTACTTTTTTTTAGTCCAATCAATAGTTTTGTTGTAAATCGCAAAATACCACTAATTTCGCACTATTCGGCCGCAGCGAAAGACGTAACAACCGCTTTGTAGTGCAAGCTGATTAGAACTTTATTTTAACAGTATTTCAATCGAAGTTTGAACCACCACAAATAGTGTTGCTAATTTGAGGTAGTATAGGCTCCTACGACAGTTCAATAGTAACTTTGCAATAATAGCTCGATTGTTTATCAAACTAACAAAAAATAATACGATGTGGGTATGACTTATGCGGCAAGTCACATAAATCTTGTTAAGGAAGAAAAAAAAAATGTGATTATTATAATAAACGATCCTAGTTTCCCAACAGAAATTCACACGTATGCAGCAAGGTATCTTTTATAAAAGCAGATTGACGGTAGTTTGCGCCCAGTCCTTTAGTTTAGTCGCGTTACTAGTCGGAAAGAGTGTTAATCATGATTTTGGGCTTTAATCCCTTGCAGTAATGAAGTTGTTGCGAAGATATTATCGTATAAATGTGTTATGTAAAATGTCCATGTAATTTCGGACTGTACTGCAGTGCGCGATATAATGACTAAACGTGATCTTATGCTATGCATTGCTCGATATTACAAACAAAAGCCAAGCAAAATCCAGCAAGCCAAAACCGAAGCTAAAGTTAAATTCTATGCCTGCCTTTGCTTCAGCCTTATGTAAGTAGATCGTTTGATGAATGCCGTTTAATGTGTACCATTTAGAGGTTAACGATTAGTTCAGTACAGTGCAATGACAAGATGAAAAGCCAAAAAGTTGTATTGTTTTGCTATAGTGAATAATTGTAGTATTGATAGTAGCCTGTAACGTAAACAAACCTTTACGGTACCCGATTAGTTGTGTCAAACTTCGCGCGATGGAAAATATTACAAAATGCATCATGACGATGTTGGCCAAGGCGTAAAGTGCGTAAAGAACGAAGTTCTGAACTTATAAATAAGAGCAACATTTCTGGTTTCCATATATAAATTACCCGATTTATACTTAAACATTATTATGTGACGTCATGTTTACATTGTGCTTACGGGAAAGCGGTACGGTAGGAAGGAGGGCCAATGACATTCAATTTCTAAATCTACTGAACCAATGAAAATGGTAGGTAAATATCGATAGTTTGAGCCCTTCTGGCTAAACAAAAAAAGGAGTACTAGTGGGTACATATTGTTTATATTGATACATGCTTTCACTAAATTCGTTGTTTCTGAACCAACGCGTACTGTCAATAATTCTGTGGTGACAATTAGTTTAGATCGCAATTATTTATTCAGATCACATTGTTTCCGACCATGGCAAGGTCTTTACGAGTAGATATTTCAAGAAGTTTGTAACGGAACAGCAGTTTAAAAATACGTTAACTGTTAACAGCTATTGCGTGTCCTACCTAGGTTTGCTAAGAAGAATAATATTAATTAAGTCTATTTACAATCATTTTTGTTAATCTAACTTAGCGCTAATAATACATGTAGCAAGTTTAATTTTAATTTGAAAATGGTGATAAAACCGAGGTCTCGAAACTAGGCTACGCCTGTAGGTATCTTGGGGGCCAGAGTAGCATTATCTTAGCGTTGATGAGTTGAGCAATATCTAGTGTTGATGGGGTTAAATGGTGTTGTGTGTAAAAGTAATGAAGTTTTGCCATCGACACGCTAAGAAGCATGTGTGTTAGTACCAACATGTGTGTGTGCGTGTGTCATATTGGTATGGTTTATAGTTAACTTAAATTGTTTCTTCAGTTTCTTTATACGATAGGTTGGCAAACTTAGTTTTTTTAGTTATCTTTTCTTATATGAAAAGTATTTCATGTTTTTAAGTCTCTGATTCTACGTTTAATGAGTAGGTCGAAGTGTGGGAGGCACTAATCGCACAATTCACGGAACTTAAGGAAGCAACTCAATATGGGGACAATAGGTTACCAAACATAATTTGGAGTTTTAATAATACTGTTAATAATACAACAGGGTACCTATAAGCCTTACGATTTATCCTAGACCGGGTTTCTGTACCAGTGCAATTTAGAAGCGATAGAGTTATCTACTACTGGAATTTGAATAGCTGGAAAGAAAATGGGACGTAGCTTAGATACAAGGCGAAAAATAATAATAGCTGATAATAGTGTGATTTACAAATTACAAAAAACGGTGATTATGCACATTTACGCCAGGCGCTGACTACTAGCGGCAACAAGGTCAATGCTAATAACATCACGCTTGTAATGCCCGAAGGGTTAGGTAGAGGTGTACCCATGAGTACACACACATAGTAGTATACAGTAAAGTTTAAGTCCCATGCAATAGGGGGCGAGCCTGTTGCCAAGTTAATTCTTGTATGTTAGAGGATTTATATTCTGGCCCACATTAAGTGATATTGAGGAGTTAGGTAATGATTGACATAAACTAAGAAGTACAAAAGGTCATAAAATAATTATGATACAACGGGTTTACAGGCTTAGTATCCGTTGATTCCTTATGACTATATCGTAGCGATGCTTATATGTCTGATAGCACCAGTAGTGTAGATGAACAATTGAGCACCGAAGATTTCATAAATCTTCTTGAGAGATCAAAGTTCATTGCCCCATTTTAACTTGGTTTTTTTGAGCTGACTTGTAATCGTTGTTTTTCTGGTTCCCATTGCGGGAGCAATTGTTTCAGGACGGCCGAATGTTACAACAGCCAACTGACAGTCATCTGACAGCCATCTGACAGCCACCTGACAGCGAGCCATGCCAACGACAGCCATGCCAACCTCTGAGCCAAGCCATAACTACCGGACGCCTCCGGTGGGGATAAAGCTTTATAATGCCCTGCAAGCTCATTTTAGCGATCTTGTCGCACTCGATTGTAGTAGTTGTAAGGGGAAGCTCTGCCCGAATAAAGTTATAAATCAGTTCCTGTTTATTTTTTACCACTGTCGTTACACGTGTCTGGAGGCCGTATCATCTCCATTTTTACTTTATAAAAAAAATATTTTTTGATAGCTTATTGGCGTCGCGTCACTCGCTGCCGCTACCTACACAACTTCGCCTTTAATCTTTAAAAACTCCAACCACTCGCCTGAATCCTGTGTCCTCAGCGCCATGTCATCTTATATTTAGATGTAGAATTGTTATTTACTATAGTAGAGACTGGGATTCTATTCTTTATAAATTAAACTGCAGGAACTCATAAGTCAGCCATATCTATTTCAAATCCACTATACTACAATGACCACAGATAATCTTAACCCTAGTAGGTACACAACACAACCACAGATATTAAGGATGGTCCACACTAGGTACTCACAGTAGGTACCTATCAAGTAGGTGTAGGTATATATCAAGATCAGAAACAAAAATATTATCGGCACTATGAAGCTGTACAAATATACTTACCTACGCAAATTATCAGCCTAAATTTCTATAAAATATCTGGGTAGGTAATGCTCCTAATAATTAAATTAGTTATGTCTGGGTATATAATTAAAGAACTGGCTAGTCATTCGATCGACAACCTATCACTTAATTAGCGAAGCTGAAACGCTTTTTAAGATCATAAAAAATCTACGAAAGCATAATAGTGATCGTCATTTCCATAAACTACCTACTACTTGAACATCATTAAATACTACTTAGTAAATTTTTTGAACGGTTATTACCTTATTTATTGTTTATCGTCTGATTAGCAGACTTATTACTAGAGGTAGCTCACTTAGAGGTGGCTCGATAGGCACAGTATCTAGATAAATGACAGCTACCTATTTTAACGCAAGAAAAATGGAATGGAAATGAAACACATAGGTACCTAGGTACCTACGTAACAAAAAAAAAACAGTTAATAACATGCAAAATAAGATGGATTATTTTTAAATGACTGAACACAACAAATCAATACGAGCACAATTATCGTGAATTCTATCTTCGATATTTTCTCGTAATTTCATCAAATATTGATATTCGTTCTTCGCCATAGTTGGAACACAGAGACAGTTCCTTGTTTATCACTAGGAAGAACTTTTCACTGGTGCTGGGGAGGCCAGTATACCGGCAAGAGATTGCTAGTAATCGGAGTGGGGTTCCTGAAAAAAAAACGTATGATAATTATGAAACGAAAGAAGTGTAAGATAGTTGAAACAGAGAGGGAGACACGAAACCGAGAATTATGGCAAAAGAAAGAAAAGGCCTTTACCAAGCAGTGGGTGATTCCAGGCTTAAAATATGATGATTAGATCTACAAACTGTGAGGGTACATATGTCATTCTAAAACTAATTTACCTACATTGACTGCAAGCTTAACAAGAAAGTATACAATTGAAAAATATCGATGGTTAGCCTGGGTTAGCCTTTAACATTTGGATAAAAAATTCTAACCCGGGTCATGGTTCATTCTTGTAGGTACTAAATGTCATCCAAATTCGTTCAGTCTCTCTGAAGGTGTGAATATAACAGACATACAGACTTTCTCGTTTAAATAATGATCTAAAGATGTACTCACGAAGTTTTGGCGAAATTGGTCCACAATGTTGAAATTCTGTCTCTGACTAAAATATCATCTTGTGTAAGATTCCGAAGGGGTTCAATTTGTATGACGTAAGCTGTATCATCGGCATGAGCTGCTCCTTTCATATTGACACGACTCGCTGCTTTTATGAGATTCAGGGTGCCATCATATGAAAATTCATATAAATATAATGGAATTGCATTCTTGACCATTAATTTAGAGCTCGTAATTATACCTGCAACAAATTCAAAGTCTCCAAAGAAATCAATAGCAGGCCTGTCGGTGTCATTACCATTGTAACTGTCGAGCATATCGTAGTCTTTCGTTGTAGTAATATGCATCAGTAGTATTTATTGGGAATCTCCAATAGTCAAAATAGTTCCTAGACATTGTTATTTCTTTGATATCATGAGGTTTTAAACCAGCTATGATGAATCCTTCAGAGTCAGTAAATCCTTTGAGCACAGGAACCTTGTTAAATCTTCCGGATTTTAATAATTCGTAAGGGATTTCTGTTAAAAACGCATCACCAGATCCGAAATCCCTTTCAACGGTTGGAACAAATCCGTAGTATAGTCTTTTTGCCATTGAAAGTTCAGGAATTTTGTAAGTGGCTAATACGATATATTCTGCTGGGATATTCATCAGATGATTATGGATTGCTCTATAATCATAAGGGGCACCTTGATACCGGAGTTCTAGCGCCAGTTTCAAAGTAAGATCTTTGATTCTATCTGGAGTTTCTATTGCCCAGGGATTGAGAACTGATCCCGATTGCATGATAGCTTTATGAAAGAGGCCTTTGCTTAATGGAGAAAGCATATGATTTTCTACTGAGGCGGCTCCTGCACCAATTCCGAATATAGTAACATCATTCCTGTCGCCTCCTTTCAGTCCCATATTTCCAGCAGCTTCGGGTAAATCTAAGGCGAGGAATCCCAAGGTACTGAGTCTATAGTTCATGGTTACAACGACAACATTATGTTCTATTAGATAGTCGGGGCCATTTTCAAACTTTGCTAGACCGTTGCCGAAGAAGAAGCCTCCGCCGTGAATGAAGACCATCACAGGTAGCAGGTGCATCAAGAGCCCTGCTGTTGGTACCTTCGGTGTGGAAACGTTGACGTACAGGCAGTCTTCACTGCCGCGATGTCTCCTCTTGAATAGATCAAACTGTATGCAGAGGTTCGACTCGTTGTAAATGGTGCTGTTTCTTTCTCCATTCCATGTATCAGGTGGCTGAGGACTCTGAAATAAAAGTCATACATTTGATTTAATGTTATTTTTGTACACAGGGAATAGGCGTGGGAGTCATGGGACCCAGTAGTGTGAACCTTATATGCTTATGCATGAAGTACAATAAGTTAATCAATATCTCACCTTAAATCGTAAATCTCCTACAGGAGGTTTGGCGTAAGGAATATTAAGAAAATCATCATATTCGAAACCGTTTTGAGTTTTTCTTCTCGCACCTACTAGAACACCTTGCTTTATATTTACTTTAGTTGTCATTGTCTGATTTATAATAAAAAAAATCGTTACTTGTATCGTGATGTGCAAAGTTCTGATCCGAGTATGTACGTGGTTTCGTCTTTTATATTAAGTGCTTAAGCGAGGTTTACAATCCTCAAACTTTGATGCTTACTATAATAAATTCTTTATTATCGTAAAATTAAAAAAAAATACTTTATGATAATAAATGCCCCATTTCTATGCAAGTATTAGACCAAATTAAGAACATTTTTTGTCATTTTGTTATCATTATTTATTTAATCATTCGTTCTGTTTTTTACCCGACTGCGGAGAAGTCCAAAAGGAGGGTTATGTGTTTGACGTGTATGTATAATATGTATGTATGTCCGTTTCTTTGTTCCCTCATAACTTCTAAACGGATGAAGGGATTTGAATGAAATGTACGTCGTTAGATTCGTCTTGATGACGCGAGTGCAAGGCTACATTAAAATTAAAAAACAAAGAAAAATTGCGGATTTTGGGGGTCAAGTCGCGGAGTTCAACATTTTTTTTTCCAATACCATCGAGTAGGTTACCTATCAAAATAAAGGGTTTTAAAAGGAAATTACAAACACTTATATGTTTAAAAAAATTTAAAGTTCAAATCCTATAAACAAGCACAAAAGTTAAATCATCTGCGAAGAATTTTACTCGACCAACAAAAGAACAAACACAAAAGAACTAAAAAGTTGGAAATAAAAAAAATAGTTAAAAACCAAAAAACCCGACTGAAAAAACTGAAAAGCAAAAAACAAGCACATTTTCAGTTTTTTCAGTCGGGTTTTTTGGTTTTTTATTTTATTGAAAATGTAACACATGAAGATACGGGTTTGAAAACTTTTCCTCAACCTAAAGAAATGGTAAGAAGGTAGATAGAAAAAAATACTGTTACTGTGGTAACAGTATTTTTAAGTATCTAGCTTCTTACCATTTCTTTAGCTCATTGTTATGAGCTGATGAAAATATTGTTATTCAGTGAGCCCTACTCAACTCACTATTCACTCTCTGTATTGATATAAAAAAGTCTGTAGTTTGAGAAACACTTCAGATACAAAAAAGCAAGTTGAATAGGTAGAGTACGCAATGTTACTGTTATTATGTAACTAAGTAATGGTGGTATACGTAAGTACATAAACAGTGAAGACGCTTTTATATCTCACAGTGGTCCACACATTACTAATGCCTCATTGGACCATTGTATATTATACTAGCTTTTGCCAGCGGCTTCGCCCGCGTGAAAATGACGATTTTCCATACAAAATTTCATCCCCCATTTAACTCCCTTATGGGTTGAATTTCGGAAAATGCTTCCTTATTCCTTGTCTACATTAAAAAGGGAACGTCTGTGCAAAATTTCAGCTTTCTAGGTCCAAGGGTTTGGGCTGGGCGTTGATGAGTCAGTCAGTCAGTCAGGACTTCTCTTTTTATTTATGTAATAGGTCTTTACCTATGAAATTGCCGTTTTGTTTGAAAAAATTTAAACGAATTTTTTTCATGTATTTTTTATTTGTATTAATCGAAGTAATCACCCATGCAATCAATGCATCTTCGCCAACGCAGTGGCAGTTTATTGATGCCCTTCTTAAAGAAATTAGCTGGTCGGGAGGCAACAAATTCTTCAAAGGCATTTTGTACTGCCTCTCGGGTATTGAATTTTTTTCCCGCTAAGAAGTTATCCAAATTCTGGAAAAAGTAGTAGTCTGTAGGCGCAAGGTCTGGTGAGTAGGGCGGATGACGGAGAGCTTCCAACCCCAGTTCTTGCAACTTGGAGACCGTCTGCTGTGCAGTATGAGGTCGCGCGTTGTCGTGCAGGAGCAGCAGAGACGAGCGATTGACCAATGCTGGTTGGAGATGTGCCAGCTTCTCCATCATTGTGTTCAGTTCTTCACAGTACACATCTGCAGTAATGCTCACCCCGTTTGGTAAGAAGCTGTGATGAATCACACCGGCGCTAGACCACCAAACAGTGACCATCACTTTTCTAGGGGTAAGTTTTCGTTTAGGGCATTGTTTAGGTGCTGAACCAGGATCCAACCAACTTGATGAGCGCTTACGGTTATCGTACAGGATCCATTTTTCATCGCAGGTAACAATGCGGTTCAAAATTCCTTCATTTGTGTGTCTGTTGAGCAGTGCAAGGCACGTCTCGACGCGTACTTCGCGCTGGCGATCATTGAGTTCGTGGGGCACCCATTTGTCAAGCTTTTTTACCTTGCCAATTTCACGCAAATGGACCAATATTGTTTTGACGCTAACGTCGAAAGCTGCTGCTAATATAGCCGTAGATTGTGTATCATCAGCTTCTTTAACGAAAATTATTTTGATTTGAAATGGCCAGTACTGCAGAACGGCAATTTCATAGGTAAAGACCTAATATATATAATATATAGAAGATATTATATAGATTTGATTCTTTAAAGCTCGGTTGTTTGTTGCAACGGAAGGTGCCGCGCAAAAAAAGAGGCCTCATTAGAAATTAACGCAAAAGACGGAAGAGGAAGAATATGATATAGATGATGATGATGTTTATTTCAAAACGTCTTTTTTAGTCGAAATTAAATAAATTGAATTAATAAATGAGAAGGCAATTGATTTTAAAAATCTAAAACAGTGTTTATTTATTCTAACTTAATTGATAATAAACACAATAAAAAACTAATTATCCATGATACTTTCTCATGATTTCCTCAAATATTGGTATTCTCTCTCCTCCGAAGTTGGCTTGGATGTACAAGTTCTTGTCTATCACCATGTAGAACTGTTCGCTGCTGCTGTAAGGAGGCCAGTATAGGGGCAGGAGAGGACTTGTGTTCGGAGTAGGGTTCCTGTAACATTAAACAAGAATTTTATTTAGCGATGCTATTAGCAGAGCTTTGTTAACGTAACTTTTTTGAAGGAAACGATTCTTGCCATCCAAACTGACTAAGGGATCCTAAAACTACAAAATATTCACTGATGGACTCATTGTGTTTATAAAAATCAAGCAACAAGCAAAGGTTAGATGATTTATCACATAAGTAATAGTTTCGTTGCTAAATCAAGTCTACATGACTTAATTTAAGTCTATGTTTTTATGCAGTAAGTAACATACTTACGCAGTTTTAGCAAAATTTGTCCACATCTTAGAAATTCTGTTTCTTACAACGATATCATCTTGAGTGAGTTTCGGAACAGGCTCGATTTGTATTGTGTAAGCTGTATCGTCACCATGAGCTGCTCCTGTTTTGTTAACACGGTTCAAGGCTTTCAGCAAGTTAAGGCTACCATCATAAGTGAACTCATACAAGTATAGCGGTACTCCGTGCTTGACCAGCAATTTAGAGCTTTTGATGATACCGCTGACAAAGTCAAAATCTCCAAAGAAGTCGATAGCAGGTCTTTCGATGTCATTTCCCGTGTAGCTATCGTAAACATATCGTAACCTTTCGTTATAATAAAATGCATCAGTAGCGTTCAATGGGTATCTCCAAAAATCTGCATAGTTTTTAAACGTAGTTAGTTCTTTAATATCATGAGGTTTAATGCCAGCTTGTATAAATCCTTCAGAATCAGTGAACCCTCTGAGAACAGGAACCTTACTGAATTTACCGGCTATCAATAATTCGTAAGGAAGTTCTGTTAAAAACGCTTCCCCATTGCCTAAATCTTTTTCGATGGTGGGTCCAAATCCATAGTAAACTCCTTTCACCATAAGAGGGTCGGGAACTTTGTAAGCAGCTAATTTTATATATTCTGCAGGCATAGTCATCAAATGATTGTATATGGCACGGTAATCGTCCGGTGGTCCTCTATATTGGAGTTCTTGTGCCAGTTTCAAAGCAAGATCTTTTAGATTTTCTGGAGTATCAATTGCCCACGGATTAAGAACTGATCCTGATTGCATAATCGCTTTATGAAATAGACCTTTGCTTAAAGGAGAGATCATGTGATACTCCACTGAAGCTGCTCCTGCGCTTATTCCGAAAATGGTGACATCATTCTTGTTCCCTCCAAAGTTTTCAATGTTTTCTTGAACCCATTTCAATGCCATGACTTGATCTTTTAATCCCATGTTTCCTGTTGCTTCAGGTATATCTAGAGAGAGGAATCCAAAGGCGCTTAGTCTGTAGTTCATGGTGACAACAACAACATTCTGTTCAATTAGATAGTCGGGGCCATTTTCTTGGCAAGTCCATTCCCGAACACAAATCCTCCTCCGTGTATGAACACCATTACAGGTAATAGTTGCATCAGTAATCCTGCTAGAGGCACCTTCGGTGTGGAGACATTGACGTAGAGGCAGTCTTCACTGCCGCGGTGTTGCCGTTTGAATATGTCATACTGTATACAAAGGTTGGACTCGTTGTATATCGTGGCATCTCTTTCTCCAATCCACGGATCGGGTGGTTGAGGACTCTGGAAAAAATAAAAGCAAATTAAAGTCGTTTTACTGTTGTTTTACTTTATCTTTGTATACGTCTATTGCCTGATAAACTGCAAGATTAGATAAAATATGCAGCCTCAAGGGCTTTTCTTTTCAGGGGCAAATTCGTAATACGATTTTCATCGAAATCATAAAGTCTGGATTAAAAATAATTGTTACCTTAAAACGAAGCTCTCCAATAGGAGGTTTGGCGTAAGGAATATTAAGGAAGTCATCGTATTCGAAACCGCTATGAGTTTTTCGACTTGCGCCAGCTAGAGCACCTTGCTTCGTTCTTACTCTGGTCGTCATTTTAATTTACAATTATTTGATGGTTTACGTCTGTATTTATAGACGTGATTTTTTGTATGGTTTTTATATAAAAAGGTGAGACGTTCGTGCTCAACACTACTCAAACTTTGTATCACGCCGGTTATTACGCAATTTCCTAGTTTTTTGTCGTACTTTCGTTGGCATATTTTTATAGATTCTTTATAAATCAAATCATGTGTGCCAAAGATTATCACATGTTCACACATGTTACATGTTATCACATGTTACAGGCGGCAGGATTACGAAAGGCAGAATTCATTCAAAACCTTTCCATTTTCTGTATTTTCACACAATTTGGAATACATACCTACTTAGGTACTTTAATTTCTACAATTATTGGTTTCAACCAGATACAATTCTTCACGTTGTTATTTTATCGATTTTGGGAATAGTCTAGTATAAAATAATAGTACGCGCGACGACTAATCAAGCTATACAAAACCAAATTAAGCTGATGTTGAATTATACGGGAAGCTATAAAAAGCGAGTTTGCTTTTATAACTTGGTGCGTTGAAAAATAAGTTAATAAAAAGTTTGTATTCTATATTAACTCAGACATGGTGGTTGGTACTCGTAGTTGTTCAAAAGCGCATACGGCAATGCTGAGTGTACCAAGTAGTACCTAGGCACAATAAATCGAGTTTTTGTATATCTTTGTCTAAATAATAAGGGATTTATAAAGGTCACGGTTTAATATTTACGGATGCAGTTGAAGACCTCTAAGAACCCGAAATGCAACAGCCACCTCAAAAATTCAATGTTTGTACCTCGGATTGGTTAGTTTTTCCTTTTCCCATACCTACTTCTATTCATATACAATTAGAAGTTACTAAGTAATTTATATAGGTAATGTAGAGAGAATAACTAATTTATTTCAGCCTCAGCCTATGCTGGACATGCTGATGGTCAATCATGTGAAAATTCAATAGTCCCTATCAAGAGTCTGAAAAACAGAGCTTCGGTGATACGTTTTTTGTGCAGGGTTCAAAAAACAAACCACGCGTGTTCAATGAAAACTGCCTCCCCTTTCTGCAATATTGATTATTGTGCATGGAGGTTTTCTTGCCCCAACTAGCGCCATCTGCAACCAAACAGTACAATGTATGGAACTAAACAGTGATTGTTAACTTCAAATGCAGTGGATAGATGGCACTATCAGTGCTAGTATGTTCTGTGGCTGGTAGGTATCCTTGACTATATGAGTTCTTAATCATTTATCCTGCCTGGCTGCTTATTCTTGGGTCATTGGTGGATTACTTGGTCGGTATCGCTATAGTCTTACTGTACATAATTGTAGTGACAAGCAAGCCTGTGCCTTTCAACATCAGTGTTAATACCATTGTGCATTTGTTTCTTTTTGGACACAGTTCTCCAACATTGACACTTGCTGCATTCGTTACTGTTTGTTTTTTTTTCTTTCATTCACTGGAAGAATAAATTAGTAGGTACCTGAAACGATTGTTTATTAAATATTTATTGTTATTCTAACTACACTTTTTTTTTTTTTGGTGGGTGGAAAATCATCGAATGACCCCCCCCGCTCTTGGGCAGAGCGAAGGGGAGTGTCAGACTTCTACTGACTAAAAACCGAACCCATGTTCCTTCTTTGCCCTTGCGCCGAGGCCACGTAATCTAGTACAAAATACCGCGGCCCCGACGGGCGTCGGCCCTTGCGGGCCCCTCCTTGCTGACATCTCTTTGAGGCGCGCGTGGAACACGAACGCGCCGCCGACACGGTCTGTTGCCGTCATGACGACGGCCGGGCGGCGAGCTAGCCCATTACTCACCGTCCACAGGCCCGCGTCTACGGTGGCCGGAAGCCATCACGTGGCCCCCGACGCCCGGAGCGCCTTCCGCGGCGGCTGGGACGTTGAGAGGATCGCTCCCTCTCTCGTTCCGCCACCTCCTTCGCTAGCATCACTGCTTCGCAGAAGGAGGCGACGGCGTCCCATTCCTCCTCGCCCCGGACCATGGCTTGCACCAGGGCCGGACGCGAGAGGTCACCGCCGCCGATCGCCGCTACGAGAACACGGCGGGGCTCCGCCCAAGCAGGGCACTCCTCCACAGTGTGCTCCACCGTGTCCTCCGGATTCTAACTACACTTACGATTAACAATGAGCTTCAGTGATTACGCACAGAATTTATATCAAATAGTTTAGACGTTAGTGTCATTTGGGAACGCGCATGAGTCGTGTCCGCAATCATCAAGTAGGTACGCACTCGCGGCGGCGCCGTGACCGCCGGAGGAATGTGCGCCGGCGCCGACCAGTCTCGGACACACCTGCGCGCGCACCAATTGTACACACAATCACGCCGCACCACCCACACACGTCTGCCAAGCCCTATGCGCACGGGGAATAAACTCGCTCCTCACAAAAGACGCTTGGCAGCGTTCGCGCATCGCGATTTATGGCCGCCTCCGCGCTTGCGCGGGCACATGAAAGCACAGACCAGCCCTGCCGCCATTGTCCAACGCGAATACAGTTTGACGGCTCTTGAATACTTAATTGACACATAATCACACAACATCTACGATACGGTTTGAATTACTAAAAAGAAAAAATGCCTGGGTAGATCACGTGTCAGATGCCTGAGAAACAATACTGAAGTTAAATGGAAGATCACTTGAAGGATTCTAGCTACTCAGCTGCAATGATTTTTATTTGAATACTCCTATTCTGATGAATCAAGTTGATTGACACTTGGTGCGTTGAAAGATAATAATAATAAATTTATTTTATTTCTCTCATCATCATAAATCATACAACGTCAAAATAGTAACTACATAGAGACTGGTGTATGTTTTAGGTAGAACCTGTATTACAGATAGAGCTTAGCCCTAAACCCTTCAGATTCAGTCTGTACATAACTAATTTAGCCAACATGTCCGGGTCCGGTACAGGTACTTTTCAAAAATTTGCGAAAAAAAACTAACAATTTGTGGATAAATATGCTAACTCTTTATGTTTTTCCATAAGCAGAACAACTTAAAGGTGCCGACATTTCACACACATATTAATTGTATTGGTTGGTATGTACAACATATAGACAAAATTGGCTCAAAGGAATCCGGGTATCTATAGAGGCTGATTCAATGAATTATAATTCAAACACTTTTTGCCGGTCTGGAAAACCGTAAAAAGATCGTGATCGGGTTCACACGAAGCACAAGCATTTCGCAAACTATTCACGTGTGTGAGTGTAGGGTGAGGGTGTCTATTTTATGATGCCGAAATACAAGATATGAATTGGGAATGAAATATTTGGGAAATGTATGTTTATTAGTTTAAATAGTGAATAATGAATGCCCGAAACACCATTCATTATGTATTTTAGTCTCCCGTTAAAACCGTACGATCATGCAAGGTGCGTTTTACAAAGTATCAAGCTATGATATCCTGACATAAACCTAAGCCTTCATATTTCCTTTTGAACCCCACTTTTCATAGGGAAATTCGATTTCCACTAGCAGCAGTTGCATAAGCTAAACTATTACTTTCAACGAAATTCAATCACTAAGCAATTTTTTTAAGTAATGAAATTATGATTCGCTTCCCCAAACGTGGTTAAACTACTATAAAAAGTTGCGATAATAGCACGGATGTTAAAAGCGTACAAAATAACACAACAAACATGGCACAACAGGGAACTCTGTATGGCCTTATATGAACATGGCCACAATACGTTTGCGGATAAGAAAAATTAGAGATCTTTATGATAAGGGAGTAAGGTTTAGAGTTCCTTGTAATGGTGGAGATGAGGATAAAGAAGGGGTTTGCGTCAGAGATCGTGGTCGGTTCTCACGACACGACGACGGAACACAGGTGCGCATCCGGCTATCTCGCCTGCGCGGGATTCGAATCAGTTTAGTGAAGCGTTCTAATTGTGGTGCCGAAACAAAGATCAGTGATTTGAGCAAATGATCGTTGGAAGTCTGTTTTAACTGGTTTGAGTCATTACTTAAAAATAAAACAATTTTTAATAGCTTAATAGTTTTTTATTATTGACGTGAATTTATGAGATAAGTACCTACGTTAAATTTGGATACAGTTACTTATTTGAAGAAATCAATTTTAATACATAATAATAGACTTAAGTATGATATAAAATGAAAACATAATTATGTATTAATAAATGAGTAAGGATAAGGGCAAAAGAATGATGATGATGAATTGATGATTAGTGTCACTTTGTAAAACGTGATAAAAACAATTTAGCGGGAGTAATAACATTGCAAAAAGATTGTAAAAAGTACCGTTAATTATAAGTGCCAACTGCCAATACTATACTTAGTACTAGTTTGGACCATAATGCTACGGGCTACGGCTATCCGAGGTACTCATTCGCGCTCACCTTATGTTATTCTAAAAAGTTGTGCTGTGACACATCAAGAGACATTTTAATTGGGGTAATTGAAGTAACTATCACATCACCGGCTACTTTGTTTTCCAGTTGTTGATGTTTCTTGTTTTTCTTTTGTTTGTTTTTTCGTATACTGACTTCGTGGGTTCTACAACTAAAAGAATGACACGTTTAACCTTTATCACGTAGAGGTTATGGCTAGGTTTCAGCTAACACAACTGTTAACACAATATTGAAGTCCATGTTGGTAAACTAAATCTGTTTTTGAATATATAAAAGCGTCATTTTATGACAAGAAAAAAAACTCTATGTTAGTTCACATAACTAATATAATATTTTGCGTTAAATATTCAAAATTTCAATGGCCATAAAAGAAAACAAGACAATAAACTCGAAATAACGCCATCTACCTTCAAAGTTATGAATTAAGTTCATAGTTGAAAGTTGAAAGTGAAGGTTGTTGAGACTGCTCGGTAGGACTGAGTAACTGTATGCAAACTTTAGGTTTGAGGTTATAGTAATGTCTGCAACAGTTGTGTAAACAGTGCACAGTAGTTTTAATCGTTTGTTGTGATAATTTACCTATCAATCATGATGACTGATGACCGCCAAGTGATGGTGGAAATAGAACAAGGCAAAATAAAAGGGAGAGTGCTGAAGAATGACGAAAATTTTGAGTACTGCAGTTTTAAGGGGATTCCTTATGCGAAACCGCCAATTGGAGCATTGCGATTCTGTGTAAGTACCTATCTTTAGCTGTGTCTAATTGATGTGGTGCTACCGATTACATTGAGATAAAATTAGCCTAACTTTTACAAACTGTTAGATATTTTTGATTGATTTGGCGATTAAGCTGTTGATAAAGGTTTTTTTCAGAGAGCATTCTAACTTTTTTGTTTTTCTCTACCGAATTTGTCGTGATACTTTGTAAAGTTGTTTTATATGTAGACCAGGTAGGTTTTAGTTTCTTGAATTGACTTGATTGTTTGTTTGCACCTACCTACATAATGTAAGATGACTGTGAACAAGTGTTACATACTCAGAATAGTTTTATCATAAATGTAGATCATGATAAAGAAACTGTTTGAACATGAAATCAATAAAGACGGTAAAGATAAGATATTACAGCACGGAAGTAAAAAGATCTTATTAATCATGACGGCTTTGTATCATCAATTTTAAAATGAGTTAACTGGTATTATTTCTGAAGCGAATTTCATGTCGCTCTATAGCGGCGCTTCTCTAACTAAAATGGAAGCATGTGTGCAAGCAGTGTGAAGGCTAATTATGAAGGATTCTATAGGCTGATTCTAAATCAGAATATTAAAAAAAATATAAAAAACTAAATGTGGCACTCGGAGACTGCCGCGGTAAAGCTATTGCATAGCATTTTTTATCAACAGCAAATAACAACCTACAAGCAACCTTGTCATTTTCCGGAACCATAGCAAAAAGAGCTGAATCCTGAATATTTTCGTTAGGGAATTTCTGGATTCGCTCTCCACGCTCAAGGCCCGCGATAGAAGCTATGCAATAGCTTAAAACAGAGTATCGTCGTCTACTTGCTGTGTCGGACACACCGCACTATGGCTCTTGTTTATTGCCGATCAGTGATCACTGATCAGTCACGCTAACGAATAATTATAATAATAATAATAATAATAATAATTTATTAAACAGATCATACAATCCAATTATTATAAACTAAGTACGATATTAACGAAGTTTGGTTTCTGCCATAATATCTAATCATAATCCTATCTTCCGATAAGCGTAAGAGACGACGCATCTATGTCTTCGGAAGTAAAATACGCGTATAATGCAAGTGTCAATCTCATAAGAGGTTTTCATTATTCTCAGGTGCCCGAGCCTCCGGATTCATGGGAAGGAATCAGAGATGGTACCATAGACTGCAACATATCTGCACAACTAGATAAAACCGAGAATACCATAATAGGAGATGAGGATTGCTTATACTTAAATGTTTACACACCGAAGGGTTTTACAATTGGTGCATCATATCCAGTCATGATGTTTCTTCACGGAGGCGGCTTCCTCTTCGGCAATGGAACAGACGACGCGGCTCATGGTCCAGATTATCTCATTCATAAAAATGTAGTGATTGTCAGCATTAACTACCGAGTCGGGATATTCGGTTTCCTTGCTTTAAATATAAAGGAGGCTCCAGGAAATATGGGCTTGAGAGATCAAGTTCAGGCACTCAAATGGGTTCAAAAAAATATAAAACGCTTCGGTGGAGACCCAAACAATGTGACTATTTTCGGAATCAGCGCCGGTGCTGCGAGCATCGAGTATCTACTTTTGTCGCCAATGGCTAAAGGTCTATTTCATAAAGCTATTGCTCAGTCGGGTTCGTCTCTATTGCACTGGGCGCAGGCACCCCAAGCGAGCATACGTTATTTAGCCGCAAGGATACCATATCAAAGAACAGGTCGCGAAATTGAAGACAACTACGAGCTCTTGCAATACCTAAAACAATTGTCGACGAAGGATTTAATCATTGGATCTTTGGAGGCTTTATCAACTGTAAAAACTCGAGGAGGTCTATTCTTCGGCTTTGTGCCAACTGTAGAACAGCCTGCCGGTTGGGAACCATTTTTAGATCAGCGACCATATGAACTGTTAGCTAAAGGACAATTTCACAAAGTGCCCTATCTGACAGGATTTTGTTCACTAGAGGGACTAATTATGTTTTCTCACAAAAAGTCTACTTTGCAGAAATTTATGGACGATCAATATTTCGTAGATTATTTTCCGTTTGAACTTGAGGGGTCGGACAAAAGAGATGTAGAGCATAGACTAAAAGCAAATTATGATACCGCAATGTCCGCAATATCGTACCCAGATGAATATGCAATCAATTTCTTTTCGGATGCCGACTTTATCGGTGGTATTTATGTTGCTGCTACATTAATAGCTCAACACAATGCACCCGTGTTTATGTATGAATTCTCTTACGACGGAGGTTTCAACTACCTGAAAAAGACTCACAACATCGAGCGGCCGGGCGCATGTCACGGAGACGACGGCGGCTACATTGTCAAGAGCAGCAAACTGGTCGGTCCATTCACTGAAAATGACAAGCTGGTGCGGAATAAGATGACCGAAATGTGGGTGAATTTTGCCAGTTATGGGTAAGTAAAATCTCCATCCCATAATTTAGGTACTGATAATTATAGTTTATCTGTCTCTAAAACAAAAGCAGCACTTATTGCCTGTGAAGTTTCACTTAAACGACATTCAAAACTAAGGACTTGAATTGTAGCATCTAGATTATACTGCGATTTTAATATGTGATTTATTCATTTCTCCAATTTCAGCAATCCAACACCGAGAAACAAGGAATGGGAACCCATGACTGGCACACAAACAGCATGTTTCGTGATAGACAACAAGATGCAAATGAAGCACTACGTCCATCCAGAAAGGATGAAACTTTATGAAGAGCTTTATCAGAAGAAAAAGGAACCTTTCACCATTCATGATTTCCTACATATTATTTGAATACATATAATACTGGCTACATACATAACATAACATAAATTATCCTATATACTTACTAACCGTAATAATAAGAAAAGAAAATTATGTAATGATAAAATTACACAATGTAATGGGATGCTTGTTAGATTTATTTTGAAAGATAGGAAATCTTTGGTATAGGTTTCAAGGGAAGCACCACAGACACCAGGCAGCATGAGCGGTATGGATTACGCTACAATTAACAACACGTTTTATACGTAGCAAAGTGTCTGGGTGTGCAAGGCTTTACTTTTTACCACCCCTTCCTAAATGCAAGTATAGTCAGCTAATGTGGGTAAAACCAAAATACACAGAAAATTCAACTGATAAATATGGTGTGCAACCCGTGCAACTGCATAATTCAATCAAATGTCTCGAGATCCAGCCACGCGGGCAGCTGTGAAGGGCCTGTTGTAATGGCAAATCATTTTCAGTATCCATTTAGCTGTTATATAGTGGATGTAACATAAGCTGGTTGCGGGGGCGCAGCAGTCGACTACATTCAGCCGGGCCGCGGTGCTCGCTCGGAATGCACTAATACCATTATGGGCCACGACACCACTTACTGCGAGTGGGTGGTAACAACTTATAACTGATAGACTTGGCTTTATTATAAATAAATCGGACTCGAAACTAAAAGTATTTATTTTAATAAATTATTTTCAGTTTCTAAGGAGGACCGACTCCTTAGAAACTGAAAATAATTTACAGAAAGAAGAAGCAGTTGCCAGGGCAAAACTGTTAATTTATTTTGAGAAGAATGTGCCAGAAACTCCGTAATAGTTCCTTTACTTTCCACATTTTTCTGATGAGGGGAAGATCGTTATTCAAAATATTGATAGTTTTGATGGCCGTAGGTTTTCTTAAGGGACATACTCGTAGTATCCACAATGCAGGAATAATAGAATTAAATAATCTACTAAACAGCTCGATGCAAGCACATGAGTAGGTAGGTATATACTTCAATGTCGAGACTGGAAACTGTTTCATAGCTTCGCCAGACAAACTTGTTAACCATGATTGTGTTGAATGATTTGTCGATACTTTTATTCATTTGTTTCACCTTGTGTATCCTTAAATTGGGCAGAGAACAGTGCTGTTATATTGACCCTCACGTCAATATTATATTTAATTGAGCATTTAAATCATGACCCACAAAATAAATGCAACCTTCTAAAAGGTCTCTGATAAATAAACCATTTACTTCCGCTCTTTCCGCTGCTCGACTTGTCTCTTCACTAGAGGTTTCAATATCGCATTCCTTCATAATAGTTTATACATTATTTATTACAAGACTTGTGTCCGGAACTCCGGAAGGTATTTTCCAACGTCAAAGAATATGAATTATTATAATAACTGTCATGTCCTATTCAACACCTTTAGGAAATAAATTTTCAAAAATCGTTTCGAAAACATGACCAAATTTTCATACTTCTAGACTTTCTTTTGACTTTACTTTCAGAGAATGCACACCGCTTAGTAGCACCGGTGGCATTTTGCGACACTAAATTAATTTATGATTTGTATTAAGTAAAAAATTATTGACTTCGTCCACTTCATCATAACCTCAAATCTTTCATTCAACGTATCATCATCATCCACAACTTCAACAGCATCATTTACTTTGTTTCTATTTGTAGGGTCTACGACTTCATGTTTCTACATAGCCGGGTCATAGTCTACAGCAGACTGGCCGTCGGCGCCAGCGAGTCGCGGTGTGAAATACTCAGGTGCATCCGAACCTGCCCACGGTGCCCACGGATTTTGTACAGCGTGCTCTTTTTGTGTTCTAAATAGGCCGTCGGTAATTTATTGGTATAGAATACAAGGAGAGTGCGAAACAAGTCTAGCTTTACTTTTGTTTGTATCTTTAGTGTTTTGCTTGGATTTGATTTTTTTTGACTTGTTTGTGGAGAGTATTATTTTGCGTTGGGTTGTTATCTCAAATCCCTTTCGTTTTGGATAAGTATGCAATTACTCTCTTAAGATTATGATGCTTTTAGAAATAATTCGATTCTACCCGAATATTTCGTTATTATGGCGTTATATTCTTTTCGTTTAATATTTATGTTCTTAGCCGATGCATTTTCAGAAATGCATCCTACTTACATCCAACCTACCCAATGATGCCGTTATTTCGCCTGTCTCCATTCCTTTCTTTATTTCTTTTCTTTGGAGGATTTCGTAACTTACATCATTTACTTATATTTTGCAATTTGACCTAGTGAGGTATGCACTCTTTATTTGTTTTCAATTCTATGTATTCTCTGTCTTCGTTCCTTCCTCTCGTGTTTTTTTTAGGTGCTTGTACACCTATTTTATTATACAGCTTACTTTTAAAGTTTACCAGTAAAGTGAGCCCGCTGTATCAAAGCCAGTCGTCCCGGTATCCTTTCACAGCGGTGCGCGTGAGTCGTGATTTGATTCCCACAGAGCGGGACCAACATTAGCTCTTTTTCTTTTCGGCGGGCGTTTTACTTATTGTTGTCTTTTATGTCAATATCATTTGTCTACAATTTGGACCTTTTTTTCGTCTAAAAATGATTTTTTATATCAACTTGAATACAATAACATTTTGGAGATTTATTTCTCAAACTTTTTTTTGGTTCTTCGGTTCTTCAGTGGACAACCCAAACGTAAATGAAATAACTTCCAATCAATGTTATTACTTCACTTTTCAAATTACCTAGCCAAAAATCTGGTTATCTACTTGATAAAATGCAATTATTTCAATGACTGGGCAAATTGTTTTTATGAACATATTGGGACAAGGAGAAACCAAAGTTGTTTCCACCATCCTAAAAACTTTTGTAAATATAACCACACACCACAAAAAAAAACTGGCATTCAATAGCGCAGGTCTGTCTTACTCCATAACTTCCTTATTTGTTGATCAGATAGTCCCCTTTTCTGTTTTGGCAGATTGTTCACTTTCATTTTCAGCCTTGTAGCATGAATATTTGTTGAAAATGAAAATAATTATGTCGATGAGATCTTGTGGCTATTAGCCAGCCCACAAACCGTACCAATTTAGGTACGTTCCATTCATGATTCTGCGATTATTTGTTATTAGCTTTTTCCCGCGGCTGCCTCGCGTTTATGTTTTAAATTATCCACGCGACCTAAAAGATCCTATGCTATTATGTAGGTTGTAGACTTGTAGTTTACCTATGTGACTTTAATTTGAAAAAAATCTATTCAGACTTCGAAAAGATATAGCTATACTTAGAGAGTTATAATCAATTTTCAATATTAGTATTTATTCACAGTGAATTGAGTGAATTATGATGGCGAAATCATCTAATCAATGCTTCTATTTGACCCTACAGAACTAATAACAATAATATTAACAAAACATCTTGAATATAACGATTTCGTTATCTTTTTTGCGCTCACTTCTTGCTATCTGCGTGCAAACACGAACGATGTGTGCAAAAGAAGCTGGTTTTTGTGCAAATTTGCACACCGTGAGACAAGAGATCTGAGTCGCGGATATCGTCACTGTCAAAAAAAGATTGATTATACCTACGAGTATTATAAATGAGTGTAGGTTTTACATAATTATAATGAACATGAGTTTTACTTCGCATCTTAGCAGGGGACATAAACAAAATAAAAACTACAAAACAAAATTTTTAATATCAAATAAACATGGAAGTTTTGTTAAATGAATGGAATGTTTGTTTTGTATGTTTCCTGAAGGAAGAGCTATTAGTCGATTCACACCGCTCGGCGCTCCATGGAATGTCGCGGTGCGAAACAGCCCATTCTTACGAGCTCTTCTGCGTTTCACACCGTCGTCCGAACCACTCGTGGTGCGAAACGACGAAAGACTCGTGTAGGTTAACACCCCCTGTTTTGAGGCAATGGACTGGGACTTAAACCCGATGCACCCATGTTGGTGCTCTATTAGGTATACCTCTGGCTAACTCTTGGAATTTCTGGCGTGGTGTTATATTAAGCCCAAAATTAGCTGAATTTGATCTGGTTTTTAGACAGCCAACGTTTCTCCAAGACGGAAAAAGAATGAATTTCTAAAATCCAGATCTTACGTAGCCCTGATCCTGAATATGTAGGTAACAACACAGAGATAGTCAAAAATAAACTCCACGAAGGTCGTATCCATAAAGCTGATAACGAGAGGTTGTTAGCCGGAGCAGACACCACACGTCATCAAGTACTTGCAGCATGATAACCTGTCACCTACAATTGGATGATGAACCTCGCTTATAGACGAGACGTATCGTATAAAATAACAATGTCTTTGTGCGAATATCTGAGAAAAAATATACCTGTTTGTAGAATATCTGTAGGTCAGTATTGGTATAATACATATTACCGAAACTGACCTATAGATATTTTGCAAATCATATACATAGGATAACGTCACACGTTATCTTTATTCTTTCAGCAAAGTTGATTACGTAAACCTTGAAGATAATTAATTAAACATAAAATGTGATAAAAAAGATGAAGATGAAATTATAATTCTTTTCAATCGCGATGATAAAAGTGCCATGTAGTGAGAGGGTCTTGTCATGAAAGCTAAGCTAGTAGTAAGCTAGCTTATACAAAATGGTAATCCTAAAAAAGGCAGGACAGAATCAGAAAAAAACCCTGAAAGCAATTTCAGTGAACGTATGGCATACCAACATCTCCTACCTTTTATAACTTGACAAATTCTCTATTTCATAACATAAAATAACTCACTTATTTCCTCTGCGCTTTATTTCATGTCATTTGCTCTCAAATCACGAAACTCGCACTAAAATGGTATTGCCAGGTACGGTGGCATTTCTCGCCGAGCCATATAAGTGTAACTGATTAACACCGTCGCGAACTTTACCAAACACGTAACGATATTTGTTGTAACTATTTACTTCTATTACGAGACTGTTTCCTTATTACGACAACGTTAAATATTTGTTAGTTACGTCAACTTATAGACGGAAATTGGAAAACTTTTTCAATTTACGAGTGTACCACAAAGTCCACAAATGTACGAGACAATTTTGGCATGTCAAGTTTGGTTAGTAGTCGTTCCATTTAAAATATTGGTATTGGATCCGAAAGCCGAAAACAAAACAATTGGGAGAACATTGCTGCACTGGTCAGATGATGAAGTTTGGTTGGTTTTTGCCGCTTGGGAGATCCTCAAGTCCAGCGATGGACTGCGATAAGCTGAGGTGTTTTGGTTGTCGTAAACTTTACAGTTCTGAACAAAAATGTGTCTATTTACTTTTAGGTCTTTATCTCGTTTGCTGCGTAATAGCAGCTACTATTTATTTTAGACTAGTGACCCGCCCCGGCTTCGCACGGGTCCAAAACTAAAACCTTCCTCTTGAATCACTCTATCTATTAAAAAAACCGCATCAAAATCCGTTGCGTAGTTTTAAAAATTTAAGCATATACAAAGGGACTTAAGGACAGAGAAAGCGACTTTGTTTTATACTATGTAGTGATAGTGATATCAGAATGTTAAACTAACCTGCAGCTCTATCAAGACCCTAGACCCTAGGTAGGCCATGCAATGATTCCTTGGTGTTCAGTTTGAGTACATCAGGTTTTGTAAAAATTGGTAAAGATTTATAAATTTTCAAGTTCAAGACCTAGCGGCTTTGGACTGCGTGTTTCAGTGAATGAATTTAAGACTGTTCCTAAGAAGAAGATATAAATACATTTTTAGTCGGTCATTCAATGCTTTGATACAAATATTAAGTTAAGCCTAATTCCGTGTCCGTATTAATGTAGCGTGTAATACAAGTCACGATCTAAGCTGCTTCGGTGCTTGCTCGCATTCCGGACACTCGCGCGTACGGCATTGTGTGCGCAAGCGCAGTCCCGCACCTGCGCCCGTGGGAATCCGACATTTTCGGACGAGAATAAGACTTGTATCATAATTGGGTGTGCCTTCATGCCTTGCAATGATATTGAGGGATTGGATTCGTTTTAAGATTGTTAGTGTGTTGTGTAATATAGACGCTGGTGGTCTCTTTAAATGGAGAAATATGGCGTTTTATTGGGAAGGCAGTAGTGGATTTATGGCTTTATGAATAGAGCAATAAGTAATCGATGTCTTGTCTCCAGTTTACTGTATTTTGCGATATTATTATGAAATCGATGTAGGTACGTTTTCCATCAGATTTTTTTCGTTACTTGCTTGGACTCTACATTTTTGGTGTCCGGATGATCTCAAAAGGCTCACCACCTATTAACTATATGGAACTTAATTCTAACTGGCGTACCCTGGGTGCTAACCTCCGGGGCATCAGCAGGAATGTAATGTTATGTTGTAAGGAAATGTTATGACTTCTGTGTGCAAAGATAACCCCGTAAGGGACAATTATTTATGTTCAGCTATGTTCTCGTGCTATACCTAACAATTTAGTTAATTAAATAATACTTATTGGTATTTATCATCATTTGGTATTAGTAATAGTTGAGAATCATTACGAATCATAATAGAACATAAATTACATTTTTTTTTTGTTTTAACAATCTAAGAACATAACTTTCGTACATCCACTGATGTACAAAAGATGTTCATAGATTGTTGAAGAGGCCCAATGTCAAAATAAAAATGCGTGCATTGTTGTCATCTGTAATTTAGAATACAATAGGTACTGTGGCAACACCCTGTATGATAATAGTTAATCCAGACAACCCGTTCCATTGTATACAGACTTAGCACAGTGCGGGGGTCAACATTTTTGATAAGTTAGTTATTTTGTCATGATAATAATATAACATACGTTACGTTCTTATCACTGGTATGTAAATACACGTTGTCTTTTCATATGATTATATCATAACCTCACGCTCGATTACACCGGAGGGTCAGGTAGAGGTGTAGGTACCTATGGCACAGGCATATTAAGCCAGTTAAGTTTAAAGTCTTGTGTGTTGGTATAACTATTATTTTCGGTTTATGTTTTAAGGTGCTAAATCAACAGTTTTACGACAGCTACAAAAACGTGTTCTTCAACATAATCTTTTGTAAAAAAATTAAGCAATGTCATATTCACGATAATAACGTGTTGAACAGGAAATACATAAGTCAATATGTATAACATAACATACTACCTCATTAAAGAATATTTTCAGCTGAAAAAATATCCGAATACCAGACTGTAAGCAAATATTTGTAACGTTCACTTACTACTTGAATGGTAACGTTTCGTGACATTTGGTCGCCAAACGTGCCATATTTTCCATTCCATATTCGATTGATGTCTCAATTAGCTAACAGCCGACATTTGGCGTTACTTGCCTCCGCCAAATAAAATAATGTATTGCATTGTTCGCAATTGTACCCGTATTTGTTAACAATAGACCCTATTCGCGTGACATCTGCACAAAACAACGACATTTATATAAACAATATGGGGTTCTACAGTCCTATATTTAAGATATATTTTTCTGTAATTCATAACACTGTTGGTATGAAAAGGTTAGCAGAGAAGAATAAACTTTAGTAGTCTATGTTAGGGTTTGCTTTTTCATGTACCAAATTGTGGATTGTTGAATGTCCCTGGATTGCCACTTGTGAGTTAATCGCTCGGTTGTCAGACTCTAACAGCTATTATTTTGTACTTTTTGTGTGTTTTGCCAGTTGGTGCGATATGGTGACGTAACGACGACATGCAATGTTTATAGCCATTAAACTAGCTAATTAAAATCGTGATTATCAAACGACTCTGTTATACTTTAACGACAAAGTGAAAGCAAAAGTCAATTAGAATGAAGTTAATTACAATCCCTCTATTACGAGGAAGGGAGTGTAATGAAATCCCAGTGCTGGGGAACAGGCCTGCTAGAGAGCAGACCTAATGTAGGTATAAAAAAACCTGATGTATGCTGATAATGTACCTAGGCTTTTCTAGGAAATTCTAGATCATGGAATAGTTGCTATCAAAAGGCTGACAAGACGATCAAGATAGTCCTATATCTATTCACTCAGGACTGCCAATCATCCTAGCTTCCTTATGGTTACGGTGTTCCGGCGATTGCGCATCATTTCAGTAACACACCATCATAATAATAATATGTACATATGTATATACATGTAGATAAGTATCTGTAGATTAGATTATGATTAATCTTTTAATAAAATAATGTTTTAAACTAAGGGCTACAAGAACGATGAGTCGACCGAACATCAAGAAACTAAAGACTGAAATTTTACTTCAGGAAAATTCGTAATATTTCCCTCATTTCACTTGCAAAACTACACCTCATTAGTATACGAATATTTTGTTACAGATGTTTAAAGAGAAACAATAAATGTTCACACTGTTAATGGTCCTTCAGTAAAGATAGAAAAAACGAAACGGTTAATTTACTTCCCTAGCACCGCAACACCAAATTATTTACTTGAAATTATAATGATTAACGCGTAGCATCGCTGAGCTACTACGACTGATAACAATCACACGTTCATAACTACATTATAATATCGTCACTTCTTAATGAAGATGTAAATAAGCGGTCCGAGCCTTGAATCTCAACTAGTCGGGGAGTCAGTCAGAATATCAATCGCGTCTCGTTAGCGTGTTGCACACAGCGGGCGAATAGTTTGCGCTCGTCTCGAGTCTCGCACAACCGACCGCCGCGCGCACCGCACATGCGCACGGGCCGCGACCTCCAAGCCGCTTATAACAACCGCTCCGACGCCGAACAACTCAGTATCCAACCGATATCTGAGTAATTCAAAGTGCTCCAAACAAACCAACAAACAACATTGCAACATGGCTCCCATCGCTAAGAACGACACCGTCAAGTACGAAGCAAACGAAATCAAGTCATCAGCCCTCGAATTAATTGGTAACACACCCATCGTGGCATTGGACCGAGTTTATACTGGACCTGGACGCATCTTGGCGAAATGTGAGTTCATGAATCCTGGTGCTTCGATCAAGTGTCGCTCATCATTGAGCATGATTAACCGAGCCATTAAGTCTGGGGAGCTGAAACCTGGTGCACCTGTGGTGGAAGTGACCTCTGGCAACCAAGGCTGTGGGTTGGCTGTGGTGTGCGCCGTGCTTGGACATCCTCTGACGCTCACCATGTCCAAAGGTAACAGTGTTCAGAGGGCAATCCACATGGAGGCGCTGGGCGCGAAGTGTGTCCGAGTAGATCAAGTAGAAGGAACTTACGGCAACGTAACGTTCGCTGATGTTCAGGCTGTTGAACAAGAAGGCCTGAAGATAGTCGAGCAGCAGAATGCATACTACGTCAACCAGTTCTCCAATGAAGCGAACAGTGATGCGCATTACAAGAGCACCGGACCCGAAATCTGGAAGCAGACTGGACATCACGTGGATGCCTTCGTCGCGTCAGTGGGCACCGCGGGAACGTTCGTCGGCACCTCTAAATATTTAAAGGAGGTGAACCCTGACATCAAGACATACGTCGTGGAGCCGGCTGGAGCCGAGCCCATCAAGGGTGACCCGATCACGAAGCCCCTCCACTTGCTGCAGGGCTCGGGCTACGGAGCTGTTCCCAGATTGTTCCAGTTCGACATAATGGACGGTACACTGGCTGTGACTGACGAGGAAGCTGTCAAGTACAAGGACTTGATTGGTTCGAAGGAGGGTCTGTACGTGGGGTACACCAGTGGCGCCAATGTAGCGGCTGCCGTCAAGCTGCTGGAGTCAGGGCTGATCCCCGAGGACTCGTGGGTCGTCACCTTACTCAACGACACCGGTCTGAAGTACACCCCCGTGCCTGATGAGCTAACCAAGTGAACAGTATTCATTCATATTAGAGCAATTTATTGTCTTTACTCTCTGATTATTCTGTAGGTTAATTTTATTATCTATTAATATTTTAATTTATATTTGGGTAAGTTAGTTTATTGACATTGTGCAGTGCATGTTACTTGTGATTTAAAAGACGGAGTCATTATTTATAGTACTTATAAGAAATAAATTATTTGATGTTTTATTCAATTCATAGACTTTAACTTGGAAATTAATATAACGCTGTGATATCGTTACTTTGATATGCAATAAATGCAATGGGAGGAATATCAATGATATTAAAATCCTCAATTTAAGTGTATCTATGTACGAATATTTTTGGTGCAATAGTATATGTTAGGATAAGTTGATAATTATATAATAATTATAGATAAAGTATATTTTTATATTACTTGATAATAATAAATTATTATTATACCTACTGTATTTATGACTTTTATATTTTCTCCCTGATACGGTATCTAAATCTACAACAATACAAAATTGTAACGCAACACTATCGAAATTAATCATAGCTAATTTAACTCTTCTGCTGGACAAATAGACCTAATTAAGTATTAGACACTATTACTAGCATAAATTACTGATACTCAATAAAAAAAAACTTGTAACTTAGATACGAGTATTTTTTTTCTTATCAGCCGTTGATATAATGTCAAGGTTCTATCATTAAGAAGGTTATTGGACAGTGAACACAGTACGTTAACATGGCAAACAGGTTTCTATGGTGTTCAAGAGCGATAAAGTAGGCAATTTGTCATTAATCTGCTTTTATTAGAGTATAGGATTGCTATGTTATCTTAACGATTGACACTTAAAACGCGTATCTGATCTGCTTTAGAATGGAATCGTTAAATAACAGTAGTAAATGGGCTGCCCTTTTGCAAGCGATGCATGGAACATCCCTACCCTAATATCTGCAAGTTAAAGGAAGTTGGACGCTCTACAAATGCACAGCGCAACTCTAGGACACAATCTGGGGGCACGGTGGTGCCCCCGCCAAGTCGAGCGCGAAGCAAACACTGCCGTACCATCCTTTACTGGAACCATTTCGCCGCATTTTCAGGCCCCTATTTGACAACCTCTGGATAAGACTAGAACTCAGAAATTTTGGCCATCCAGTAAGCTATAAAATCACACTTAAAATAAAAAAAATCAAGTCTGTAGGTCATTTAGTTTCAAAGTTAAGCGAAAGCAAAGTTTCGCATTTATGAAACTCACTCAGTCACTCATGATCATCAGAATAGAACTAGTACTTTCCATAAACACAGAGTGCTGAAATTTGGTACAGAGTTAGGGTTTAATGGCCACATAAAGGAAAAACTATAAAAACTAGGATAATCGAAGATCTGGAGTACCTGGTGACCCTTATTTGAAAACACAAGAGCCCAACCAAACTATTAAATATCTACATACCGCCTTTTTACAAAAAATATTCAACTTTGTTTGCCTCTTCATTTGATGTCAAAAATGTAAGGTCTCTGAAGTATCTGATGAAGAACCCTCAGCTTGTCTTATTTTATTTAATTGTTAGTTATTTAGTACTCTTCTACAAAAAGAAGTGAAATCCCACCAAAAACATTCTGTAAAAAACTAGCCAAGTCTCGATGAAGCTGCTTGTTTATCTCTAAAAAGTAATGAAATCTAGACAAATTCGTGCCAAGTCTAAGGTTCCTCACTGCGATTTCTTTATTATTATAGTTAATATTGTGTGACTTGGCCGTATTATAGCCAATATTGTGTGACTTGGCCGTTAGAAAGAATGTTCAACGGCCAAGTCACACAACATTAACTCACTCGCTCGCTCGGCTCGCGCGTAGCTGGTCACTGTTCTAACCTTACCTAACCGCCCACTTTTAACGTACATCGGCGATTTTCGCAATCCAATTAGTTATTTTGCTCACCATGTTTTAAATATGCATTATTTACTCTAAAAGTTTATATGTGCGTTTGTCGTTATTTTTATCGACCACCTTAACTTTTTCAGAGTTTTGACTGATACAACCAGTCAAAACCACTTTTGACGGAATCACTTAGTCAAAAGTACTTTTAACTGTTATTTTAGTCAAAAGTATTATTGACTAAAGCATACGGTCAAAAGTACTTTTGACTGATTTTGCTAGTCAATAGTACTTTTGACTGGTTAAGAGTTTTGACTGCAACATATATATATATATGTCGCAGGGATATGATAAAATTAGGTTTTTGATCAAAAACCTAAGGGATTTGATCAAACCACGGAGGAAGATAAAATAACAACACGGTTTTATAATTTCCCTAAACAAATCTAGTGAATTGAACAAATCCCAGTAGTACTCTATGACGCGCGCTCGCTTCGCTCGCATATTATATAACACTAATATCTTCTGTTCCCAAAGTGCCGGGCCTCCGCCGGCCTCCTTCGTCGGCCTACGGCCCGGTGCCCATGCCGCCCATAAAGGATATAAAATGTGTCATCTTCCGGTTTTTGATGAAAAACCTAGGTTTTTGATCAAAAACCTAATTTTATGAAAAACCTGCGACATATATATGTCCGTATGTATGTATATGTCGCAGGTTTTTCATAAAATTAGGTTTTTGATCAAAAACCTAGGTTTTTCATCAAACACCGGAAGATAACACATTTTAAACTCAATTTCATCATAAACCTGTAACAATCCAGACTAGTTCAGATTTTTGATCAAAAACCTGAACTAGTTTGGGTTTATGATAAAGTTCTTGTCAAAACATATGTCGCAGGTTTTTCATAAAATTAGGTTTTTGATCAAAAACCTAGGTTTTTCATCAAAAACCGGAAGATGACACATTTTATATCCTTTATGGGCGGCATGGGCACCGGGCCGTAGGCCGACGAAGGAGGCCGGTGGAGGCCCGGCACTTTGGGGACAGAAGATATTAGTGTTATATAATATGCGAGCGAAGCGAGCGCGCGTCACGGAGTACTACTGGGATTTGATCAAATCACTAGATTTGTTTTGATAAAACCGTGTTGTTATTTTATCTTCCTCCGTGGTTTGATCAAATCCCTTAGGTTTTTGATCAAAAACCTAATTTTATCATATCCCTGCGACATATACATCTGACCATTTGTGGACTATCTGTCCACAGAGATAACACGTTACACTGCAACCAGTTTGATATATCGATGCAGATTTTCTTGTACTATAACTTTAATGTCAGATTCCTGAGAATCTCATAAGTAACCAAGTCAACAAGACACTATAAAGGTGAATGTGTGAATCGGGAACTGGCAGTAGGCTGCCAGTTCCCGATTTGAATAGAGGACTGGTCGAACTTTCCCGGCGATTCCTTCAATCTAATGTAGTTCTCAAAAAACATATTTAAAAAAAAAATATAAGTAAGGTTTGATTAAATCGTAAACTTCAATCAATCAGGAGTCACATCGCTATAATTTTATAACGTGCCCAGAAGACTAGCACCAATTACCATGTAAATTGGCAATGCTCATTCCTATAATGAGTTTTCGTTAATGAGCTCGTATTAAATAGTATTCCAACTTGATGACTGTATATCGTGGTCTATTAGTTCAGACAACAATACTGCATCAAGATCTCTACGCTAATCTCGCAAGAAACGTAATTGCGTTTGCAAGCTAATTTAAAATAAAATTGTGTATTAGAAGCAACTAGTCACGTGTCTGATATGTGCATACGTATTGCCACTGTAAACCAAAAAGAGGCAACTAAATTAATGTATGTTTCGAGAGAGGAAACCGGAAAATATCATCATCTATCTGTCAGTGGAAACTCGCCGAAGAACCAGGGTCACTGACATAGCTCTCGGAATATGCAAGTTGAAGTGGTAATGGGCAGGCCACATCGCTCGAAGAACCAACAACGAGTGGCGACCACGAACCGGAAGACGAAGCGTTGGTAGGCATACTAGGCATCCCACCCCACCTGGTGGGATGCCTAGTACCGACGACATCGTGAGAGTCGCGGGCAACCGTTCTTTTTGGCGTTCTATGGGGAGGCCTTTGTCCAGCAGTGGACGTCTAATGGCTGATGATGATGATAATATATCAGTCGCTACCCCTGAAATATTAGAAAATGTACTTACCTTAATGATTTTTTTGAGGGCATAATTTACTTTTTTTTTGAGTTATCTCATTTTGTCTTACGAGGGCAACGTAATTTCAACGAAAATAATATTATGATGTCATGTCACGTTGCACGTTGGCAAACAGTACACCGCGTTCATGAAAATGATGTATAAGTACATATAAAAGCAACGTAAAACACCGCAAAAATGTCTGTAATTTTAGTATGTAGGTACACACAAATGACCTTCAAATTCGCTCAAAGATCTTTCATGCTTTTATTTTTACCCGACTACGGCGAAGCCAAAAGGAAGGGTAATGATTTTGGCAGTCTATGTATGTATGTATGTAGGTATGTATGTATGTATGTTCCACCGTAGCGCCTAAACTACTGAACGGATTTTAATAAATTAGGTGTCAATAGATTTGTAAGAATAGCCCGGGTGACATAGGCTATATAAATTTTATAAATTCTTTTTATGAAGGAATTTAAATGTCAAAAACTTACCTCAAAAAATATTAAATTGAGATAATCATAGCAAGTTTGGTATCAAATGAAAGGTCTTGGCGAGCACATTACAAATATGTATTATATTATAGTTTAAGTACACACAAAAATTAAATTCAAATAAAAAAATTAAGTTCAAAAATCTAAAACCCGACTACTAACAAAATCGCGGTCTTAAAAGTAGAAAACAAGAAAATAATTCTTCTCATAAAAAGAATTTATAAATTTTTTGTAGACCGACTGATGAAGCAAAAAGGCGTAAGCACCATTGTACATTTAATGATACAAAATATTGGCGCTACATCATAAATCCTTCAACAATTTTTTTGCCTAATCTACTTAAAACATATTACCTACCTAGAACCTAGTTTTTTGCGGTCTCTTTTGTATTGACAGACATAAGTTTTTTCATCCCTTCAATTCGAAAAGTGTCGTTTTGTTCCTCTATAAGTGCGAGCAAAGTAGCTCTTTTCTCCATTAGACTTTTTAGCGGGCAGTAATGAGATTTATTTATTTATTTTATTTATTTTATTTATTTTATTTATTTTATTTATTTTATTTATTTTATTTATTTTATTTATTTTATTTATTTTATTTATTTTATTTATTTTATTTATTTTATTTATTTTATTTATTTTATTTATTTTATTTATTTTATTTATTTTATTTATTTTATTTATTTTATTTATTTTATTTATTTTATTTATTTTATTTATTTTATTTATTTTATTTATTTTATTTATTTTATTTATTTTATTTATTTTATTTATTTTATTTATTTTATTTATTTTATTTATTTTATTTATTTTATTTATTTTATTTATTTTATTTATTTTATTTATTTTATTTATTTTATTTATTTTATTTATTTTATTTATTTTATTTATTTTATTTATTTTATTTATTTTATTTATTTTATTTATTTTATTTATTTTATTTATTTTATTTATTTTATTTATTTTATTTATTTTATTTATTTAGGGACAATAAACAGCTACAATATACAGTGTTGAATTTAGAACATGAATCGTTCATTGAAATCGAACACAAATTGTATTGTGTTGGCTGTACGGTGCGAGGAGACGCGGTAACTAAATTTAAAAAAAAACAAAAGCGCGCGATTTACTTCCCTGTTCTAATATTCGGTACGGACTTTATTGTATTTTGTGCAAAAAAAAAAATGAGCTCTACGTCGAGTTCTGAAAGTGATAGTGCATTAACTCCTGAAACAATAAAAATAGAAGCTAATAACGTCATACAAAACTTAATCCCTACGAAATCCCGGGAGAAATATTTAAAGGTATACGACAATTTCTTAATATGGAGTAGAAGGTTGTTTAGTAACGTGTTGTCTTAATAAGGACGTAAAACTGGACACATATTCGTAATTAATATGTCTGATGGATTTAAACGTGTCGTCACTCTATTTTTATTAAATAATAATATTACAACAAAATATGAGGCGCCTTTTATTTTCTCATAGAGGGTGATGAAAAGTCGAGTGTATCACTTGGGTGCAAAATATATTTTGGGCTCGGGCGACGTACTTTGAATCCCTCGCTACGTTCAGGATTCTACTAAAGAATCCCTCACTACGTTCGGGATTCTATTCTAGAATCCCTCACTTCGCTCTGGATTCAAAAAAGCGCCCTCGCCGTAAAAATATTATTTTGCTCCCTTATGATACAATCTACTATTTATCAACACAAATACGTGCTACTAGTTGTCTAATCTATCTACTTGATATCTTCTTGTTAATAGATAGGATAATGCTTCCCTCATTGATAGCCTCAAAGTGCTCAAAGATAGGTAAAACATGCTGGTGATATCATCTCTATTAAGAATTTAAGATAAGAAGTATACTATATTTTGTTTGTGCACTATAGATATTACATGACCACTCTTACAAAGAATCATTGTCATCTTCCTACCCTTGTCTAATTCTACTTCGAGTTGGCGTAGCACATTTTCTTATTCCATTCTCCCCTATCAGACGTCCGGCATAATTTAATCCTTTCTCTTTCATATCATACCTCCCCAATCAATCCATTCTTTGGCCTTCCTCTCTCTATCCATCAACATTAATATACATCACTCAGGTCAAGCTAGTAAGTGCTATATATAATATATTACCTGATATAGAACACTAACAGCTGGTCTGCAACACACATTTTTATTGATTTCCGGGTGCTTACACAAAATAATGTTGTTGATTGTTTTTGTTACATTGTGTTGTGTCTTTGTTATGCTCTACAAATATATATATGCGAAGCTATCATCAACATATCGTATTGTTATTCATCATGTAATATTCTAGATTTAATATTCTTAGGACTTCAACACATACACAGGATACGACAGTCAGTCGCAATGTACCACGTTGAAACTTCTTGTTGTGACACGACGTGCATCGCAAAAAAATTACGTCTTGATAGCACATCGTGGTACTTTGCACAGCCCAGGCTGTGCAGACCATGGGCAGCCCATAGATTGGTATATTATATGTATATAATATGTCCTTAGAGTGGACCATTGTACGTGAGCCACGGCAGCCGTTAATCCAACCAGTCCACCTCCTGCTAGAAGTAGATCAATCTTCTCAGTCTTCTCAGGACATCAATCTTTCTTCTTGCAATGCATTGCTATAAAATTCAGAACCTTTTACGGCACTGTCAAATCAGAGGACCCTGACTCTAACTAAAACAAACTTCCTTTTCATGTTGTTTAAATATTAATACATCGTCAATAGATACGTATGTAAATATCAACATAGTAGATATGTATGAATCAACTGATTAAGTCAATCAATAATTAATTTATCAGTGAACGGCTTTTAAACAGAATCTTTCCTCTGATAACTTCGACAAAACTGTCGTAAATATAAGGTAGAGGCTATGGATAGACAATATAATAATAATAATTAGTGGGACTGGGCAGGCCATGCCTGTCGGATGTCTTCACAACTGTGGGCTCAGGTATCGCAAGATCCCTGAGACAGCTAGACGGGGTCGCAGCAGACCAACGCGAAGATGGTGGGACGTAATGGATGACTTCCTCACAAATTGACGAGAAGAGACACAACACCGAGAGCAGTGGAAGGAATGGAGGGAAGCTTTTGCCTAGGAGCTGGACAGCTCAGCCTAACCAAAGAAATAAACAAGCTGGATATTAAAAGGTAATGGGCGAGTCTGACTATTGACATCTTAGGAGCACACAATTCAGAATCCGGTCTACTACTAAGAAGTTCCTGATAGAAAACCCCAAGGATTATTTGCCCGAGCTTAGAATCGATCCTCTCAAGCTCAGTAGTACCCCTTGCGACCACTAGACCAACGAATCGTGTGAGTATACTCAAACGAAAAAAAAAACAAAGAAAACAGAATTGCCTCTTCCAAAACAGTCATTCACAAAAGCGGAAGACTTGACAGATCACTATAGGCGATCAATTTCCTTTGCACCCTAGTAAGGGACCTCGCTCGTGAGACAGGTGTTTCTTTGTATACCATACAAGGTAGACTGACCATGCCTCGAAGAACAATCAACATCAGACAGTTATCGGCAACTCTTTGTAATCCGTGACTCGACCGAAACTGTAATTTAGCGTCGTTGATTTTTACAACACTGTATTATAGATTATGTTTGTCTGACCATTTCGGATATGTGATCCATCTTGGCAGCAGTTATATCGTCTACTAACTATAACGTCTGCGCTTGTTATGTGGGCGTCACTCAAACTTTTTTTGTAACTAAATGCTATTCGGTGTTTTTGGTAAACGGTGCCAAATCATATAATTTTTACATCGGCTCTAGGCGAGGGCAGACATAAAAATTTCAAAATTGGCTAGTGTTTTTTTGTACAAATAATTAGGGATACGAGGATATAGTAGGAAACCAAATAAATGATTTGCAAAAAAAGGGTCTTTGATAGTGTTTGTGTTTGATCCAATGTTTGTTTCCGCAATATATCTGTTGGCCAGAGATGGCCGTAACTGGGTATTTACCTCGATTGTACAAATGTTTGTGATCGTGCCCGAAGCACCTCCCTCGAGTTTAGCGGAGATACCGCCATTCTGCTTTAAGCCGTCTGCAAATATAATGTCTGACTGTTTATTTTATTTTATAAATATCACTGTTGTTTTGCTAGCTAGAGTATGGTTGATAAAATAATTAGCAAGATTAGCACGTTCGGGATTTATTAGCATGTTTACATCTATATAACATCGTAAACTATAAAGTCCCTGCTGAGAATAAAGTTTATTTGAAATGACGTAACTCTAACTAGTCGCTACAATAATAACGTTTTATATTAATCAAATTGAATTCATAGAATAAAAAGTAATGAAAAATTGGAAAAGATATTCAGTGAACAATTCTTGAGATTCAGTTTATAATTTTACAACGATAAATTACAGAAAAAAACCTGTTAGAAAAGTTTGATTAAAATTTAATAAAACAACGGGACACAATTCCTAGAAACCACACACGGACGCCATACTGTTGTTTAGATAGCCTGGCTCTGTGATTGGTCGAGACGGGATAGAGGCGCTTTTGGTCTGAACTAAAACAATAGAAGCGGTTTTGCACCTAACCGAGTATTTGAAATTGTATTTAATATGGGATAAAGGCTTTTTTGCACGTATTTATCTTTGTGAGGTCATAGACAAACATGCAATGTGTTGCCAATAATCAAAAACCATGTTGGGTAAAAAACTGGATAGAGGCGCTTTTGATTCTAGACCCCTCATTTAAAACTTAACCAAATATTTAATACTAGCTTTTGCCCGCGGCTTCGCCCGCGTGGATGTCGGAAAATACCCCACGGGAACTTAATACCGTGATTAAAAGTACCCCATTTGTTGATCTAGGTAAACAATGTCTTCTCACATTGCTTAAGTATCCGGGGTGCGGTGCGCGGATTAATATAATGATTGAAGAAGGATAACAAATCCTTAAATCTTACAATAGTAACGGAAAACATAACGGAGGGAAAAATCACCTACTTAAATGCCAAATTTGAAGGCAACTATAAAACCCCTTTTAAACCCGTTTAAAACCCCTTTTTAACCCGTTAGGGGTCGATTTTCGAAAAACCCTGATACTTACACGTTGTTCTTTATTTTTGTTCTCAAGTATAACTACTGAGTTTAGAGTTAATCGAATCGAATCCTTCCTTATCTATAGGGAACCTCTGTGCAAAACTTCAGCTTTCTAGGTCCAAGGGTTTGGGCTGGGCGTTGATGAGTCAGTCGGTCAGTTAGTCAGTCAGTCGGGACTTCTCTTTTTATTTATATAGATTAAGGAAGAACATTTTCCATAAAAACTTTCATCCCCTATTTAACTCCCTTAGGGGTTGAATTTTAAAAATCCTTTCTTATTCCTTGTCTACATTATAAAGGCAACCTCTGTGCAAAATTTCAGCTTTCTAGGTCCCAAGTTCAAGTATATTAACTTAAGGAAGAACATTTTCCATACAAACTTTCATCCCCTATTTAACTCCCTTAGGGGTTGAATTTCGAAAAATCCTTTCTTATTCCTTGTCTACATTATAAAGGGAACCTCTGAGCAAAATTTCAGGTTTCTAGGTCCAAGGATTTGGGCTGGGCGTTGATGAGTCAGTCAGTCAATCAGTCAGTCAGTCAGTCAGGACTTCTCTTTTTATTTATATAGATTTATATAGATAGATTAAGAACATTTTCCATAAATGCTTTCATCCCCTATTTAACTCCCTTAGGGGTTGAATTTCGAAAAATCCTTTCTTATTCCTTGTCTACATTATAAAGGGAACCTCTGTGCAAAATTTCAGCTTTCTAGGTCCAAGGGTTTGGGCTGGGCGTTGATGAGTCAGTCAGTCAGTCAGTCAGTCAGGACTTCTCTTTTTATTTATCCATACAAACTTTCATCCCCTATTTAACTCCCTTAGGGGTTGAATTTCGAAAAATCCTTTCTTATTCCTTGTCTACATTATAAAGGGAACCTCTGAGCAAAATTTCAGGTTTCTAGGTCCAAGGATTTGGGCTGGGCGTTGATGAGTCAGTCAGTCAATCAGTCAGTCAGGACTTCTCTTTTTATTTATATATATATAAGATTAAGGAAGAACATTTTCCATAAATGCTTTCATCCCCTATTTAACTCCCTTAGGGGTTGAATGTCGAAAAATCCTTTCTTATTCCTTGTCTACATTATAAAGGGAACCTCTGTGCAAAATTTCAGCTTTCTAGGTCCAAGGGTTTGGGCTGGGCGTTGATGAGTCAGTCAGTCAATCAGTCAGTCAGTCAGTCAGGACTTCTCTTTTTATTTATATAGATAGATTATTAAGGAAGAACATTTTCCATAAAAACTTTCATCCCCTATTTAACTCCCTTAGAGGTTGAATTTCGAAAAATCCTTTCTTATTCCTTGTCTACATTATAAAGGCAACCTCTGTGCAAAATTTCAGCTTTCTAGGTCCCAAGTTCAAGTATATTAACTTAAGGAAGAAAATTTTCCATACAATTTTTCATCCCCTATTTAACTCCCTTAGGGGTTGAATTTCGAAAAATCCTTTCTTATTCCTTGTCTACATTATAAAGGGAACCTCTGTGCAAAATTTCAGCTTTCTAGGTCCAAGGGTTTGGGCTGGGCGTTGATGAGTCAGTCAGTCAATCAGTCAGTCAGTCAGTCAGGACTTCTCTTTTTATTTATATAGATAGATAGATAGATTAAGGAAGAACATTTTCCATAAAACTTTCATCCCCTATTTAACTCCCTTAGGGGTTGAATTTTAAAAATCCTTTCTTATTCCTTGTCTACATTATAAAGGCAACCTCTGTGCAAAATTTCAGCTTTCTAGGTCCCAAGTTCAAGTATATTAACTTAAGGAAGAACATTTTCCATACAAACTTTCATCCCCTATTTAACTCCCTTAGGGGTTGAATTTCGAAAAATCCTTTCTTATTCCTTGTCTACATTATAAAGGGAACCTCTGAGCAAAATTTCAGGTTTCTAGGTCCAAGGATTTGGGCTGGGCGTTGATGAGTCAGTCAGTCAATCAGTCAGTCAGTCAGTCAGGACTTCTCTTTTTATTTATCCATACAAACTTTCATCCCCTATTTAACTCCCTTAGGGGTTGAATTTCGAAAAATCCTTTCTTATTCCTTGTCTACATTATAAAGGCAACCTCTGTGCAAAATTTCAGCTTTCTAGGTCCCAAGTTCAAGTATATTAACTTAAGGAAGAAAATTTTCCATACAATTTTTCATCCCCTATTTAACTCCCTTAGGGGTTGAATTTCGAAAAATCCTTTCTTATTCCTTGTCTACATTATAAAGGGAACCTCTGTGCAAAATTTCAGCTTTCTAGGTCCAAGGGTTTGGGCTGGGCGTTGATGAGTCAGTCAGTCAATCAGTCAGTCAGTCAGTCAGGACTTCTCTTTTTATTTATATATATAATAGATAGAAGATTGCGAATTTGCGATGTTGTTTGGTTCAGTCAGAATTTTTTGTAAGGTGGGAAGTCATCAAATGACTCCTCCGGCTCTGGGCTAAGCTCTACTGACTAAAAACTTTTTAACAAAAAATAAAACCGACTTCAAAAAAAGTCAAAAATAAATCAGTTTCTGAAGTCGGTGACTTTTGTTTGTTTGATTTCATTTTTTTGCCACCGACTTCAGAAACTGATTTATTTTTGACTTTTTTTTGGAGTCGGTTTAATTTTTTGTTAAAAAGTTTTTATTTTTCACTTTTTAGTGGTTATCATGTTCATGGGTCATAATGTGGACAATTTTTTGAGTTTTGTTGATTTATCAAAAACCGTTTGTCCGATTTCGATAAAAATTATGGGACCATTTGGGAAGTATACCCTTTCCAAAAAAAAAGAATTTTTTAAATCGGTTAACAAGTGACGGAGTTAAGGCCGAACAAACATAAAAAAAAAAAAACATCCGAATTGAGAACCTCCTTCTTTTTTTAGAAGTCGGTTAAAAACCATCCATGTTCCTTCTTAGCCCCCTTTGTGTCGAGGCCGAGGCATCAGAAGGAGCTCCACTAAAGTCCACTACGAAATTGGCCTGATCCTTGTTTTTGTTCTTCCTTTTGTATTATTTTATTCTTTGGTGCAGTTTCCTTTAGTTATAGAAGGTACTTACCTACTAAATAATACTGGCTGCTCGGGTAGATCTTCAGGTTTAAACCGTGCTTGCCTAGGTAGGGCCGTGGATGGGTTGGACCCATTACATACTGAGGTTCCGCTGTGCCTCGGAAAGCACGTGGGTTCCGGCTGTTATTTGTAGCTCATTTGTAGTCAGTGACAAAAGTATGGAAACCAGTCTGTTAACCAGTACTAACTTTGTTGTTGAGACCAGGAAAGTAGTCGCTCCATGTCCGACTGTATTCGGTTAGACTGGAAACCGACCTCTACATAGTTGGGAAAAAAGGCTAGGCAAATGATGAACGAGGTTACGACTCAATGCAGGTGCATCAAGGTTTTACCCGAGCAGGGTGCAAGTACTTCATGAAAAAATATTTGCAACCATGTAAAATGTACCTGCATTTATTTGTATTTACTTTATGAGTGTATATGTATGACATGAACCTTTTACATACCTCATACCATTTTATTTTACATTTTCCTGAAACGTGAAGCGCGTGACTTGCATAATTATACATATTATTATGGTTCTAGGTGTTGTCACTAGGTGACTGTTGGATTATCTCTATACAAAAATGAAGGTAAATTCACTCTTCTCTTCTTCGTTTACTGATGAGTTAATGGAAGAACTCTCTATTATACTTTATCTCATATAATTTGCTAGCTTTGGCTCAGAAATTATCTCACGAGAACCGAATACGTTCTGCAGTTAAGGCCTAAAAAGTGAATCAGTTAGTCAGATACATCAAAGACTACAGGGAGAGCACAAACGCAAGATCAAACAGTTTGACAACAGTTTGTTATAACTTTCGGACTACAAAAATGAAGGGAAAACCCACAAATATTTTTGGGAATCGAACCAAGAAACCAACCCTCAATAGTCACGCCTGCTATCACGCGATTAACGTGGCAATTTTGCCGTAAATGAGCAACTTGATCATCTAAAGTCTTAAAAACTTCCTCTTTAATATTAAATGCTCTTTAGTTCTTTACCTAGGACTTGAGTTCAAGAACGAGAAAGGTTGTTGGTGAGCCAGTGCCTCGTGGTGCCGCGTTTGACGTGAGATAGCGCACATCCACGGAATTGATTTAATCTGAGTCAATATTGACGTGGAGGCGTTGTGGGAACCGCACAGTGTGCACAGGTGGGCTTTCTTAACTCGTCTACAGGCTGTTCTGAATGCTTTGTCTGGAATAGACACTGATTTTATGCAAGAAGTTCCTTAAAGTTATATCAGTGCAGAATTTCTAGCTAGAAACTATAATCAATGTGGAAGTTTCGATGAATAGAGGTTTGGCTGAACGGATCTGGAAGAAACAGACTAGACTAGCAAATAGACAACTTTTATTTTTTTCCGCACACATCCATCAAAGTTTGACTGGCCTGTTGGTCTAGTGGTTAGTGACCCTAACTGCTATGCCAGAGGTCGTGGGTTCGATTCCCACCCAGGACAAATGTTTGTGTGATGAGCACGATCATTTGTTCTGTGTCTGGGTGTAATTTATCTATAATATGTATGTATTTAGAAATATATAAGTATGTTTATCGGTTGTCTAGTACCCATAACACAAGCTCTGCTTAGCTTGGGACTAGATGGCGTTGTGTGATAGTTGTGGAATATTATTATTATTATTATTATTAAAGTTTCCACGCGAAAACAGTCGCGGGCCAGTTCATGATTTTCTATTGACAGTTTACAGTAGTACAGTTGACACATGTCAGTCCAATTCATTTTTTACTTTTCCTGAGTCAATCGACGTTATCACATAAAATACGATAAAACAAGATACTGCGACGATACAAGTTTTATCCTTTTGATAACTTTTTAATGAGTTGATTAATGTATGACATAAAAAGCCGTAAGAACTAAAATGGGATACTCCACCCGCTTAGGCGATGGGTTTAAAAAAAAGATGATGAAAGTGTTACGTAAGTATCGAAGTCAAAGTTTCTAACACAAAATTGTCGAACATCCACAAAAAATATCCTCTTTTTGAACTTTTTAGGCTACGCTTACAATAATCCTAAGAGCAGGCCTGAGTTGAGAGTTGGCCTAAGAGAGGCCAGAGCAGCGGTGGCCCAGTGGTGTTGGCCCCGACTTACGAACAGTAGGTCGTGGGTTCGAACCCAGGCAGGCGCATTACTTTGTGTAATTTATTTCATCACCGCTGCTCTCAAAACGGTGAAGGTAAACATCGTGAGGAAACCGGCGGAGGAAAATGTCTTAGAACCAAAAATTCGAAGACATGTGACATCTGCCAATCCGCACTGGGCCCGCGTGGTGGATATAATCCACCACGCGGGCCCAGTGCGGATTCCCATCCCTCTCCTAGAGAGGAGGCCTGAGTCCCTGCAGTGGGAACATTATAGGCTGATGATGATGATGATGAGGCCTGAGTTCCTGCAGAGAGAACATTTTAGGCTGGTGATGATGATGATACAATAATCATCTGCCTGGCCTTTTTCTAACGTTTTTGGCTTCTGAATACCAGTGTTTTACATGGAGCAACTGCAGTCTATCCGACCTCTACAACCCTAACTGGGTAGTGCGGTACCCCATGGCAAGACTGGTTCTAAGACTAAGTACCTATGCAACATAACAAAAATGCTATATATAACAGTCACCGGGATCAATCTCCAGGTTATAGTTTAATCCTGTGGATGGGAGACCAACTATTACACACCGAGGTCGAGGTTCCTCGTGCCTCGGAAAACACGTTAAACCATTGGTCCCAGCTGTAATTTGTAGCCCAGCTGTTGTTTGTAGATCTTTGACAGTCCTAGCAGGTAATCAGTCGCTCCGTGTAAAATACTGGTATTCAGCTGCATCTGGTTAGAGACGTAACCGACCCCAACATAGTTGGTAAAAGGCTAGGCAGATGATAATGACTTGTAGCTGGTGAGGTTTGCAGGTTTTGTGTCAAAATGTTTTAAATTCTAATAGATTAAAGACAAACTGAAGAATCCGTTTTTCAGGAAAAGTTATTTTTATCTGGAGTAGGGTGCGTCATAAAAGTAAAAGTTGATCTTTTCTTATTATTTTATAAGACGTCGCTGTCCAGATCCAAACTCTTTTACTGTGAAAAATGTATGTGGGTAACGAATGAAATCTAATACATAGGGTTCTGTGATGCTTCTCACAAAGCTTATGGTGCTTGGTTCTCGCCTACCATTTCTAATTGAAACACTATTTGGCTCGTCCCAATAAAGACCACCCTGTGAACGCGCTCGCTGTTAAAAAGGTTAAAAATAAAATAAACACGTAATGTACACGAAATACCTGAATTTAAAGTTTATTGGCCACTTACAGGAAACACCTGCGACCGTTGTAAGTATTTTCATAGAAGAATAATATCTCGGCAGAAAATCTGACTTTTACGTCGTAATATAGGAATCACCTGTAACTATAGCGTTTACACCTACCTGCTTAGTAATAAGTAAAACTGCGTCGTAAGATATAATTGGAATTCCCTAGATTTTCTGTAAAAACCGTAAAATTATTGGAATTGAAAACTTGATTGGGGATTGGCCAATTTAAGAGTACCTATGTTCGTAACTGTTCTGGTTTGCTAGAACAAGGCTTGCTGGGAAAAACTGGAAACCAAATAGGCATCCGCTTGTGCATAATATAATCCGTGTTAGCAAAACGTTCATACGAGTAAATATCGTCAATATTCGCTTCTTTCCCTAAGATATTTTTGTAAAATCCTAGGATTTTCGTGGTAAGCCGATTTTTCCTATTATTTTGCGACATAGATACAAGTTGTGTTAACACATACATTGTGTTAACAGTAGCAAAGATGTTAATCAGCGTTGATTGTGTCACTGATATGACATTTCATTTCATTTGTGAACATGAAAATCTTTGATAGCAATCTTTTTTAAACGTACCTACCTCAGGTACCTACATTCACACTATCAGTTTTGCACTCGATAAAATTGTCTTTGAGTGGGGTGGAAATGTATCATAATTATCTATTTAGATATTATTATGTGTGTCATTTTCTGTCAGGCTGTCACCTCGGGTGCAAACCAGCATGCACCCCAATTGCGTAACACACCTTCAGCCAAAAACCTAAGCATACTGGTGTTAAATATTTCCATTTGCTTCATTATGTTTAAAAAAGTCGTCTTTTCAGCGTATAACAAAATTATGATTTTATGTATTTTTTGACATTTTGAGGGTTTTACCTACACAATAATTACTTCGCAGTTATTACCGGAATACAACGTCAGTTGTAAAATGAGGGAATACCTGGCTACTGAATATTTGTTTTTCATGTCGTCCTAATCGTCATTCGCAACGTCTTCCGGTTCGCGGTCGCCACTCCACCTCTAGATCTTTTCGGCCCCATCGGCCATCCATTCTGAGAGTAATGTGCCCTGCCCACTGCCACGTAAGTTTGGCTATTCTTCGGGCTACGTCGGTAATCTTTATTTTATTGCGGACGTCTTCATTTCTGATAAACGTAATATTGCTTCACCGTCATACAATAAATAAAAAGCCAATTGACAATAATTTGAGAGCCAAAACTCACGCGACGACCGCTCGACATTCAGAATGAAATAACTTTCGTAACATAGACACATTGTTTCCCATTCATCCATTCATGATACATTCTGAGAGAGATACTCAAGAACTTAACTAATGAAATAGTTTGCTCATCCTGGAACGGATATAAGTTACAATGATGGTACTTTCATATATTTTAAACGCTGTCGGCGAGGCACTGCGAGTGGGCGGCACAGGCGCATGTCTGGAGAAAATTGTCATTTTCCTGCCGGCAGGTGGCGTATATTGCAGATTTTCTACATCTAATGAGCACACCTGCCCACCTGCCCACTTTATTACAACCTAAGCCACAAGTACTGATTTTACAACAGTTTTTGCATCATAATAACATCGAGGATTTCCTGCCGTAAAGACAAACTTAATGACTTTAGTATTCGTTTAAGATTAAATTTATAAATATGGTTATTTGTACCGTATTAGCCGTGATTTGTGTTCTTATCTATTTATCAATGGGTACCTACCTACTTTGTTATCTATGACTGTGCAGATTTTTATTAACATTGTAATTACTTTGATGAAATAATGACGATATAATCAGTGTTAATTACGTGATCAATGGCTCTTTTTTTGATAACAAAACTGACATATTAGGGCGTGATTCTTTAAATGATTGATAGTCCTACTACGACAGCTAAAAGTAAAACTTTTTACATTCAAATATCCAGTAAAAATACTTTATAATCAAATCACTTTCGAGCGACACATAAAATGTATAACAGTTCATTTAAAGCCCAATCGGCAAGACATTGAAGACATTTCAAATTCAAAAGTGACACGTGTATCCTATGTGTTATTACTTGATATTTAATGAACGAAGTATGGTTGTGATTGGAGGAAGGAGGCAGGTGGCCGGCGAGGCCGCCTCGCTGTCCACATTTCCTATTAGAATCGTGTTAGAGACTCCATTCCGTAATTATTGGTCGGCAGGTGGTTCCACGTACTTTCTTATAGGCTTGTCGGATAAATATCGATATTATTCAATAGATATATCGACATTCCTAAGCGATTGCAAATATTTTCATCTATAAGATTTAACAACACATGAAATCTCACATGTATTACCCAAAAGGTTACGCAGAGATTTACCCAATAATATAATATTAATGCGATATATTTTACGCCTATAGCAATCATTCTAGCTTAATAGGCTGGAATTTCAGAAACAGTTTATTTAAGCCAGCCTGTATTATCCCACAGCAGGGCAAAAGCCTCTCCAGCATTCTGGCATTCTTTCTGTATCCTCTCAGTCTTTATCTTTTGTCTTCTTCGACCAATCTGTTAGGCGTTTCTTGACCTGCCTCTATTGCGAACGCCCGTCTTCAGGCATCCAATGTATGACTATCTTCACAATTCTGTCAGGCTTCATCCTAGAAACGTGACCCGCACAGTCCCATCGTACATTTTCCAAACATCGATACAATATCCATATCATTATGTTCTTTATTTATTTTCTTACATACTAAATAGGTACATTTTTAAATATTTCTTAAAAAAAGTAATAAAAACATATAAAATTGTAGTCGTAATATATACATATTATTATTACGTCGATACTTTTTACGCCTCCATCGACAACATCCCTATTCCCTTATCTCCCCGCTAGGAGATAACGGGTGCCCATATATTTTTGTTTCGCCGTAATTTACTATCTGTACCGCGCTTAAATGATTTCTTGTTCGTTTAGATAACGTTTTGAGTTATTGTTTTCGGTCCATTTAATATACATAATGTATTATGCGTATCAGTCATCATCACATATACATACATAGGTTGTGTGTGTGATAAACTGATAAATGATACTTGTCAGAATATCCCAGGTATCTCATGTTATCGAAATAAAGAACAAATGCGCTGTATATCATGAAGATAACCTTAGATGGTAACTAAAGATAAAAATAGACAGGCTACTGAAACTGTTTCTAAGTTTATTTATGAACGCTAAACTAAATCAAAGCCTTATTATAAAACTTACTGTAAGTTGGCAAATGGCCAATATAGTTGCATTTATATAACATAACATCACGCCGGTAATCCCCGAAGGGTTAGACAGAGGTGTTTCTAATAGTACACCCACATTTCGTCAGTTATGTCTAAGTTAAAAATTAAAGTTAAAGTCTAAGTTAAAAGGTAAAAATTAAAGTTAAAGTCTAAGTTAAAAGTTAAAAATTAAAGTTAAAGTCTAAGTTAAAAGTTAAAAATTAAAATTAAAAATAGGAGGCGAGCCTATTGCTATCAACCCAGACTATATCCAGACTCCGTAGCATACATCAATCAATCAATCATCAACAGCCTATTAATGTTCCCACTGCTGGGACACAGGCCTCCTCTCTTCGAGAGGGAATGGGCAATAATCTACCACACGGTCCCAATGCGGATTGGTAGATGTCACATGTCTTCGAATTTTTTGGTTCTAAGACATGCCGGTTTCCTCACGATGTTTTCCTTCACCGTTTTGAGAGCAGCGGTGATGAAATAAATTACACAAAGTAATGTGCCTGCCTGGGTTGCAACCCACGACCTACTATTCGTAAGTCGGGGCCGCCACCACTGTTTTGAGAGCAGCGGTGATGAAATAAATTACACAAAGTAATGTGCCTGCCTGGGTTGCAACCCACGACCTACTATTCGTAAGTCGGGGCCGCCACCACTGGGCCACCGCTGCTAGTAGCATACATAATGCTTTTAAAAAGTGCCTTTGACGTTAACCACTGCAGAATGTAGCGCTACGTATATTTGCTGCTGAGTTTTCGTTGAATACATAACGTGATACATCTTTCAACGAATAATTCTTTGAGGTTTTAGTCAAATTGGGACCTTTTATGTCGTGCAGATACAAAACCTGGTGTACTAGTCTAGAACAAAAACAAAACAACGAAGTTCTAATCTAATCTTACCAAAATTAATAGACTGATCACAATAAAATTTGTTATAATTTAGTGAATTAATAATTAGGACATGTTTAAAAATTGTTTATTTATTCAGGATTAATTTTATTTCTCACGTTAATTATATTTAAATTTATACTTTTTGCTGTGGCCTACGGGGTCCGTAGTTGTACCTTAACTTTAAGTCCATTGTAAGATCTTCACACAATATGGATTGAAAATAAAGATGTATATGAAGTCGGATCACCTGAAATCCAAGCTAGAAGGTACCTGCAACCACAAGTGCATAATAGTCTGTCTACAGTACCAAGTGTAAAGTCAACCGCACATCAATGGTCATATTGATAGCACCTTTATGGCCTAGCCTAGAATAAGGGTATTTTTTATTACTAGGTCTTTACTCTTTAGCGTTAGTGCTACCACTTATGTGACTATACAATATTTAGAATACTCTTTCTTTAGTATTGTGTACCTACGTACCTACCATACTAATTATAGGTACCTACGACACAAAGCCCTTTAATTACGGGCCATCCTTCAATCACGTGAGATTTTTTAGGCCTTTTCCCCCCTTGGTCTTGAGGTTTTAGGCTACCTCTCATACCATGCCATGACGTGTATTTTGTCATGATCATATTTATTATCTTTTAAATTAAAACTTTTTTTTTACATTATTTGTTACACAAATTCGCTTGCACAGGTTTTTTGATTCATTATTGGTAAAATAAAATTAATTCGATTATTTCGTCTCACGAAAATACATTTGATTCTCACATTATAAATCGTGATGAATAATTATTTTTATGAACCTCGTATTATTTTTGTGACCCCTTACTTAAGCCTTACTTAAGTCTCTATTTATTAGCCGTCACACCGCTGCGTCCGCGCAGGTGTTAGATGTAACACTTGAGTTGACCGCTCGAGAGGCGGCTTGACCCAGCGCTCTTGATGATGAGTTGTTGCCTAACAACGTCTTATACAGGGCCGCGGCTAGATAAATGTTTTAGGAATTTATTTCGAGTGCTGGGTATAAAGGGGCTGGGTATGACTGGCAAAAACTTGTTATTTACTTTTGGAAATTATGTACCTATATACCTAGTATGAAAATGGTTGAAAACATATGTCAAGTAAAAGTTTATCGATTAGTTATCCAAAAGTAAACACACAATAATGGATTTCTAGTTTTCGTAGCTTATCAACAGTTTAGAAAAAATATAGAACGGTTCATTCGTTGTTTAATCTTAATGGCTTAATGAATATAATGTATAGAGGACATAATAATGTACAGTTCGATGTCGTAAATTAAGTTTATGGTACTTTTTGACAACAAATTAGAACTCGTAGATTTCGTAGAGTACGTAGCACTTTCGTAGCAACTATCAACATCCAAAAAACAACAGGATGATCCATTCGTAGTAAGTTCTTCATAAACATATTGTTTGAATATTTTGTATTAAGGTATAGGTCATTTCATTGAATTGTGTTATAACTAGGAATATCTTGAAGTTCGCGTAGTGGTATATTGAAAAAGCGAAAATCTACGGGCTTTTTAGCAAAAGGTTTTCTTTTCATATGTGGAAATAATTCTAATCAATCTATAAAGTTTCACACAACGAGTGACTGTGATAGCGCCTAACTTAACTGCCCATTGCAATCCTACGAAGTAGTTTTCTAAGAATATTCTAACCACACTTTCCTTTACGAGTTTTTGCACTACAGCTCAGTTAATTCTTTCACCACAGCACCTAAAGACTTCTTACCATTTGGTAACTTGATGCGTATCAAATACCAGTACATAGTAATATGATTGGTAGCATGAAGCCTGTAGCTAACGCGGTTCTAACACCAGGTGTCAGCTGGCGTAGCTTTTTAATCTTGTTACTCACTATACCTTATATGCGTCCGTCTAGAATTACGCTATTATACTTGCCATAGACTGTAGAGCGACCAGAATTGGGCTTCATTGAAACGGTTTTATTTGTCAAAGGAAGAATTTGTAGCAGCTGAAATCTTGACTCACTTGAAGGTACTTGAACTGCAGTTGTATCATTATCGTTTCAGCCAAAAGCTATAGAGAGTGTTGTTAGCCCAGTGTACACGGCTGCGACAAACGAGGTATGAGTCGTGGTTTGAAGTTGAACCCAGACAGACAGAACTTTGTAGAAATTATTTTATCACCATTGCTCTCTAAATGGCCCACGCAGTGGATTACCCATTTTTACCCAGCAGTAAAAACATTATGGACTGATTAGGCTACCCTCCTCCCGAGGATCGCCACAGCAGCAATGCCCTTCACTATCAAACTGCACTTGAAAAGTGACATGAGTTAACATGACAACTCGTAATGAATGAGATGCTATCATGGCATGACTGTCAAATCTGTATGTGTAATGTTCTATTTTTATATTGTTGTGTAATTCGTTTGCAAAACTGATAAAGGATTATGAAGTATGATAATAATCTGGAATATTAGTTTCTTTAGGAAGATAACCTCAGTGTCACCAGTCTAGTAATTACGTAACTTTTTCCTAGTTGGTGTGCTTTATAGGTCGGTTTTGATTTTGAAAAACTTACGTTGAGCTTCACAATTACGGACTTGCATTCTCTACCTCTTCAACATTTCGACCAGACCTGGTTATCCATACTTGGTTATCATGCAAATAGGTTGGATTATCCAAACTAAGAGGAAATTTATAAATACTATTGAATTGTCAAATTGGAATTTATTGGAAGCTACTTGATCTGATCCAGCCAGTCCCTTGCTGTCATCATCCAGCAACGTTCTAAGCCGAGGCTCGTACGCCACAGGGGTTGCCCTTGATGTGCAACTGCAAGTTTTTTGCCATGGATGGAGGTCTTATCTCAAGGCACTGGCAGGATAGCCCGGTTAAGCAGCCAACAGGCTCCTAGAATGGCTTTCGATATGTCATTAAACATAAGAAAAAGTGAAACCCATTGCGATCAAGAGTTTGTTATGCAAATTAGGTGTAGCTCTGGAACCGTACGCAGTTTGAGGACCAGACAATTCTTTACACCATTCCTTCAGGTCGCTAGATTTTGGACAAACTCGCCTCGTCTAACATGTTCACGTGCGTATGGTCGGTCATAGTCCTGCGGTTAATGGACGTGATTTGAGCGCTCTAACGCTGCGGGCATAGAGCATAGAGCGGTGTGCGAGTACGTACGTGGAACACGGCCGTCCTGTCACCTGCCGCGGCATTCCTAGCAGTGATTACAGCGCGCACCTGTACGCCGTCTAATACAACGTGTTTACTTTGAATTTTATCACAGGAAAAGGATCATACATGTGTTCCTTTTGACTACAGATAAAACTCAATTTCGTATACACTTTTTCTTTAAAATTTTGGACGTGATAAATGCTTCTTTATAAAGAGAATATGTTTTCAGTTTTATTTTTCTTAATGTATTTGTAGTCTTGATCAGGTTATAAATTATCGACTAATATGTTAAATGTGTTCTTAGTTCTATTACGGAATGTAATGCATCTATATGTGTTTCGATTAGGTGCGACTTACGAGTCGGTGCGTGTGATTGGGGATAATCCCGGATTATTTTAATTGCATTTTACGTGAGGAGATTTTTAAAATATGCATACTTAGCGCCTACGTGCTGTGCATTCATGTTCTTTGATCAGTTAAGAGCGGTATCGATACGTACCGATAATGCATTATTTTGTTTTGATTGTTTTTTACTCAATTCTTTATTGCATTCTTGTTTTACTGTAAAGCTTGGCTAGTGTCCCACTGCTGGGTACTGGCCCCCTTTTTTATTTGCATCCTCTCTATCTTGTGCGATATCTAGCCAAGTTCGCCATGCAAACAGAACGTCATGTTCATATCTATAATTGTATTTGCTACGGACTCTAGTATGAAAAAACCGATGTTCTAAGCCCGTTTGACGATGTTTTAAGGTAACTTAACAGTTATTTTTCAAATTCATCAAATCAATTATTATAATATTAATGTGCACGCAAAAGTTCACGGACACTCTTCATCATAAACCTTAACGAATCCTAAAGATAGAATAGGGAGTGCCTCTTATCGTGGTTTGAGCGATTTAAACGGCCATATTTGTATTCGAGCCATATCTACTGATTCAATATTTGCGTCGGTGAATGCAAATCAAATGATTAAACATCAATTTATATCTAATCTGGAGATTCCAGCGATGACCTAACATTTCCAATATTGAATATTATCTGTCAAAATATTTGTGGCTACTTCTTCTTCCTGTCGCTGGCGGAACATCTTGTATAAAGGGTGGAAGTAGTCAGTACATCAAAGTTTCAAACCACACCCCCCATACCTGACCGAAGAGAAGAGAAGGAATTTCTGGACTTTTGAAGAAAACAGCTCTTTTTTAAACTGCTTTTTGATAATTTCTGTGTTCAGATTGATGTACTGAATTCGTGGTAGAGTCTGTCAAGCGAGTCTAGTCCCATGAAAAAGGCGGCAAATTCAAAAATCACTGATATAAAACACTGATATAGCACGCTGAAAACTTATTGATACTTGAATTTTAAAGTAAAAGGGTTGTGGACTCGACTCGCTTGACAGACTTCTATCAATAAGTTTTCAGCGTGCTATATCAGTGTTTTATATCAGTGATTTTTGAATTTGCCGCCTTTTTCATGGGACTAGACTCGCTTGACAGACTCTACCTACTTATTCGTTTGTTGATGTCCTTTCCACTCTCTGTATAAAAACCACGTGTTCCATTTCCAACCAATGTTCCTACACGCTAGTCTCCGAAACAATCCAACAGATTTCGATAAAAGTTTTTGCATGTCTGCTTGAAACTGCATGTTTTAGGCTCAGCAAGCAGGATGGCGGAGTGAAGCAGAGTTGACAAACTAATAATACTGCTATTACGTCATCATAGGCAGAGCTTTAAATACGTAGTGCGTAGTGCAAAAATAGCAATGAATAGTAATTACTAGTCGTAGATAAGTGTCGGGTAGGTAGCAACGCGACACGGCCACATCCTGGCGTCCGCGTCGCTGTGCAAGCGCCGCGCACTGAATCTAATTAGTTGTTAATACGCACAGATCTACATAGAGTTGCATTTACGCATTGCTTTGGAATATCGTTCACATTTTTCCACTGGAAAATGGAACGATAGATGGATGGATGGATTTTTCCACTGTGTGTGTGTTCCTATTTTAAGTGTTTCTCTTATGTTTACTTTTTTAATCTTTATTTGGTTGTCAATTTGTTTTGTCCTGTGTGAAACCAATAAATACTTTTGTTTCCTCAATTTTTGATTGGTCGATATAATGACAATGGTTTAATTGAAATTCTTGTATGCTTCTCAGTAATGAAGTTGCCTACGAATGCTGCAATGATAATTCCATATTCCTCTTCATCAACATTATCTCGACGGGCGTGTCAGAAGAATACAATTCATCTGAACAAACTTGAATGCTATCGATCCTTATAGGTTTGTCAACCCTCTTGTATAGATGGTGAAAATGTGATAACCGAAGAAAATATACCAACAAAACTGCGTAGTTTTTCTTGACCGGCTCGTCATTCAGTCCCTAATTAAACAAACGCACAGACTTGAGTGATACCTTACAACTCTATAGAGTTCTCCTTATCTAAATCTTAGCTAATGACTGAGCTGCCGGCGATTATAGCTTCATTTAAATATTATCGTTATGGTGGTACCACTGGCAACTGGCAATACTGGCAACTGGCAGGAATGTTCATGGCGCGCTGGTTTGCCTACCAGTTCTTCAGTATCTTTGATTGAGACACGGAGCACTGGACAGTGAGGAAATATCGATAGCTTCATGCCTACGCGTGGGTGAACTGCATTTCATTGTAATGCTCAGACTCCAAGTAGCTTTAAATGCGTAGGTAGCCTTGCTTTGTCACTGTAGCGGAAATCGGACGAACAAGTTCCTGAAAAAAACTGGCCAAGTGCGAGTCGGACTTGCACATGAAGGGAGAACAACACACAAACAAGGGTGGTTTTTAGTCAGTAGAAGTCTGACACTCTCTTCCGCTCTGCCCAAGAGCGGAAGAGAGTGTCAGACTTGATGATATATTCCACCGACCCGAAAAAAAAAGAGATTTTCCATATTTTTTGCACCATAGACTTTTTATAGGTTTTATTGTAATCTATAAGTGATGAACTAATTTCTGTATTTTCTTCAGAATTTTGGGCTTAGTAGTTTCGGAAATAAAAGGGGGGGAGGGGAAATGGTCGGACAGACAGACACAGGAGTGGTCCTTTAAGGGCACCGTTTTTTCCTTTTGAGGTACGAAACCCTAAAAAGTGATGGCATGTTAAATTAAAGACGAAGTTGCAATTTATTCCATCATAAAGTTAGTTATATATCCAGTTAGTAAAGGTATGGCTCATTGTGGTAGTGTTTCCCCCAGACGAGTCCTTTTATAAGGTAAGTAAATGGTTTCTAGATTGGTTTTCAAATAACTCAAATCATAGGCATCGAGTAGTTATTTCTAAATTATACAGTTTGTTATACAGTCTATTAAAATTTTCATGTTCAATAAACTCTTTATTGTACATAAATGTAGTCCTTGACAGTTCACAGAAAATGGAACCAGTGCTTTTGTAATAAATCGAGTGGAAACTACAAATAAATGGGAAATAATATAGCTTACCTAGGTAGACAAATTGTGTAACTATAGATGATAATTCTGCATTACTTGTAATAAGTTTTCAGTCAGTGGCCCCATATAATTTTATTATATTTGCTTGGGTAGTTTACGAGATTGGTTCCATAATACGTATTTTTTTTAATTCTTCCCATATTGACGATTTTCTAATACGTAGGAGCAATACAAAATGAACAAATGACAAGAATGGCGAAAAAAGTCATTAAAATCATTGTTTCACAATATCTTTTATTTCGTTGTTACTATCGCAAAGAATGCTTGATTCCAACGAACATACAGCCATGGTCGTTGCTTGATTCATACGGGGTTCATCAAGTGGAAGTTTAAAATAACTTGATGACTGTGCAAGATATTTCACGATAAATGTTAAGTAATTATTTTGAGCCGCGTGGACTTACACCTTATAACATCACGCTTGTAACCTCAGAAGGATACAGAGGTGGGTTTACAGTACACTTAATCCGTATCTAGCTAAAACGGTAAGAAGTGTCATTTTGAAGGACTGTCTCTTACAGAATTTGTCGTTCAAAAAGTGCTGATTACCAACCTAATTTGAACAAATATCTTTTGATTTTATTACTTTTCCGGAGGATTAATCCTAGAGTTTTACATTGGGTTAAATTAAAACCCACAAATAAAAACACACCAATATTGCGGTGTTCTCAAACATATTATAACTCAGTTAATCTGAGAATTTCTAATGTGTTAAACATTAAGGCTTCATTTCTGAGAACGGCGGAGTCAAAGGGCGGGCTCTGCGCCGGCGCAGGCTCTCGCCGACATCACACGTAATAACAGGCCAATTTGTGTAATGTTATTAGTGTGTAGACTAAATTATATATTAGCGGTGGAGGCTTAATGTGTGGGGTTACTTGTTTGCTTTGTTTTTTGTGGGGAACGCTAATGATGTGTGAAAAAATGTTTTGTGTGATTAAAGTGGTCTATTCATGCTTTGGCCTTGCGGCTCGCCTTTGAATGGGAGGGATGGGATGAAGCACCATCCTATCATGCTGGGTAAATAAGGTTGCTTAATTTCATAGTAAGCAGAAGAAAATTTAATACATAATAGGTACAAATATTTGTAATCTCCTCGAAAACCACAAGTTAATTTAGCTAACATGACTCAATCCATAAAATTCAAATAACACAATTATTTTAAACGAACGACTATTCAGATTCACATGATTTTCACTGCTTTTACTCGCAGTAAAATAGCGATTTAATGCTGTAAGATTGCTCTGAACATGTACACTTGTACAGTCGAGACGATAATTCAGAGAACGCGTTAAATAAATTAAAATGTTATACGACGTGCGGCTTCGGTGTCATTTCCCACCTGCGACATGTAATTTGTCGCATCGTCCACCGCTCCACACGCGATGCGCTAACTACCGTCCCTTTCAAATAAAGATGCGTTACTTTAAGAGTTAAGAGGTATCGGTGATCTCGAATGCTTCGTTTTTAGTTCGGGTTTAAAAGCTTTGGAAATGCGCACTTAGTTTCGCGAAACGATTAAGATTGTGCTCCTGCTCGTTTGTCTTGCTTTACACTTTTAAGCAGTGCTATAAATTGAAAGCACTTTCTTTGTCTGGAGCGAGGTAATTAAAATTGTTTAAAAATAAAAATATCAACACCAAATGCCAGTTATATTTTTGTTGTTGGCTTCTGTACTTGTTGATTGGAAATCAGTGAACCAGTCCTGTGATAACTTAGAGTAGACAGCATTTTCTTAAGTCATGAATAGATGCAGGAATCATTTACAAAGTAAAACACCATGGCTAGTGAAACCGGTCAATCGTGTGCTAATGAGCTTCTGACTGGTTCCTAAGCCTAAGCCAAGCAGGCGGTACACCATACTCTTAGCCAGGCTAAACGACGGGATGGAGAAAAAGATAAAACACCATGTTTAAAGGAATAAATACCAACGTCGAGCCGTTTATCTCCTATAATTAAACGCAGGGAAGTGGGAAAAAACAATTTATGTATACGATACATTATTGATTAAACAAATTAGTATTCCATGAGCGTTGTTTCCATTCAATGAGACGTTCGGAAAGCACTTAGCTCGGCTGTATGTGATCTGTTAACATTTGCATATTATTTGACGGCGACTGTACAAATTATTTGGACGTTGACGTACTTTGATAGATGTTCCTGAATCCTTCACACTTTCTACTTTATTGAGATTTCAACCAGAGCCAAAAGGTGCTTAATTAAGTAAAGTCCAATCTTGGTATGTAGAGTTTCCATTTATACGTAATAATAACAATAATCATTTTATTTCAGGCAACTAGGGCCCATAAGGTTGATCAAAGAAACGCGTGGCTAAATAATACCAGCCGCTCAGGTTAATCTTCAGGTTAAGTCGCGCTAGCCTGGGTTGGTCCATGGATAGTTGATGTCCCTATGGGCCCTGCATTGAAACAACTGGAACTCGTGGGTAGCGGCGTTTATCCAGCAGGATGCAGGTTAACAGAAGTATCAACAGCAATTTTTTTTGTTGTGGAAAATAAATCCTTCTCTTCCAACATACAGAACCTTCTCCACTCAGATAATATGTACACACGGCTACACATCAAGCTATACAAAACCAGTTAATCTTGGCCTCACTTTACTAGATCTTTTCGCACAATGAACGATCAGATTATACTGGTTTTGTATAGCTTGATGTGTAGCCGTGTGTAGATATCGATACCCCACAGGTTCATAACGACGTTCGTGTTGGCTCCTAATTTAATGAAGAAAAGGCATAACTTCTCGAGCCATTACCTCTCCGCGTGCAATCACACCTGTGTTGAAGTTATGATCGAATTCGATACATTCTACTTGTTTAAAGTCTATAGGAAAGTTTAGTTGCTGAAGAAAGTCATGTTTGAACTTTGAATTTGAACTGAATCGATGTGGAGCCGCATACTCGAAGAGCTGTGAAAAGCTACTGGGTTTCTGTAAGGGAAATCTTTCTTTTCCGTGTGGTGTTTTACTTAATGAACTCGCAGACCAGAACAACAGGGTGTAAAACTATGAATTATTGCACGACAGTTTTATTTACACATGGATAACGAAGCTGAACATTGAGGAAACTTTTTTAAGGAAGTCATTCCCCAAGGAGGTTAAATAGGGGATGAATGGCAGTTTGATTTTGCTGATAGAAAAAATACTGGGGTAAAAAGCTATTGCTGTTCAAAAGAAAAGCGAATTGGAAAATATTGTTGCTGCGAGGGAAAAGGTACTCTTTTCCCTCGCAACGCAGTAGTCTTCTACTTATGAGAACTTGAAATAAAAAAACCGGCCAAGTGCGAGTCGGACTCGCGCACCGAGGGTTCCGTAAAAAAAATATATTATGTGATGTAACTAAAAATTTATGGTTTTCGTAATTATTCCTTTATCTATGCTATAAGACGTTGCTTCGTACCAAATTTCAAGATTCTGAGTTCACGGGAAGTACCCTGTAGGTTTTGATTCCCTTGCGAGTGTCGAAAATTTGCGGCATAAACGGGAGTATCTTGATGTAACTAAAAATTTATGGTTTTCTTAATTATTCCTTTATCTATGCTATAAGACGTTGCTTCGTACCAAATTTCAAGATTCTGAGTTCACGGGAAGTACCCTGTAGGTTTTGATTCCCTTGCGAGTTCGAAAATTTGCGGCATAAACGGGAGTATCTTTTGATCGCGTTGACTTAGAAGTTTGATTTTTTCACAGCTCCAAGAGACCATAGACTTGAGTATTTGATATGAATTTCAGCTTGATACCTCCACGCGTTCCTGAGAAAAAAGGTCTTGACAGACAGACAGACAGACAGACAGACAGACGGACAACAAAGTGATCCTATAAGGGTTCCGTTTTTTCCTTTTGAGGTACGGAACCCTAAAAAGCAGACAGGCACCAATCCCTAAGTCAGATTTAAAGTTATAAAATCCTGTTGCCTTAACTGAAAAAAAAAACTAAAGGTCATCAAGTTACCGAACCGTTAAATGTTACTTAAATCAAGAGCAAGCAATGTTAGTAGATATCTAATAATTTGATAGCTTATCGGTTCGCTTATCACAGGACCTGGTTATTTGCTTTATGTTTTTGGGTGTCGGTTAGCAACCTGTTCCTGTTTTGATGACCGGATAGTTTTTTATTGGTTCTAAATTATATGTACAAGCTTTTGAAAGATTAGTTAGTTTATGGAGCCGGCTGCCCCAGCTATTGCACTTTCAAATGCGTAGGAATCTAGATTTATACTATTTCTAGGTATTTCCCAGAACTTTCGTTTCTTGATAAGCCGGAGGTTTTTCAGGCTTTCTTGAATTGAAGTTAGGTAAGTTTTTTGTTAACTTGATGGATGATCTTCAAGTTATACAAAGATGATCGATGAATAATATATTGTGCCAATAGTATAATGATTGAAAAAGTCCGGATACCAGGGTTCGTGGTTGTCCCGTATATAGAAATTTGTATTTCTGTGGAACATCCTTATTTAGAGAAAGACCAAAGAAACGATGGATGGATTAGAAACGGTGTGAGGGATGATATGTCTAGAAAGGATGTGACTGCTGAGAAAACAAGTAACAGAGAAGTGTACAAAAAAAAACCTGCTGCCTCTCAAATAAATTGTTATAAGGACAAGAGAATGATGGTGACAATAACACTTAATTTTCGCAAAATAAGGCCACCTTATTTGGCGGCTAATTATGTGTTATTGTTAGGTTACCTTAGGTATGTAGTTAAACATTGCTTCTTAGTAAGTTTAAATTCAGGCTTATTTTTGCCAGAGTATGTTTAGTTAAATTAATAGGTAAAAACCCGTACGTTGGTAGTATTAATTATTGTCTGCTATATACATAGACACGGATTAACATACGTATCATAAATAGCTTGGCGCCACAACTATTTTGGTAAACATTTTGGCAGTTCGAGGACAGCGTTTGGGTTTTTCCATAGTGACTGGTTTGTGAGTTTGTGCAAAAACAACGATCGGAATTCATCGCTAGAGGCTTCAAGTTCCGCGTTTGTTGTCCACTAGACTGTTGCTATGTCTCCACGTTTCTAAGGAAAGTCTTGATTCCAAAAATATGTTTCGATGTGAAGAGTTCTGGAATAAGAACTAACCAAATGAATGGTTATTCAAATTAAATTAATTACTACGTATACAATAGTAAAAACTGTGCTATGTTTACCCTGAAACAGTCTAGCCACAGTATAAATATATTACCGTGGTCTAGCCATGACAAAAGAAGCTGTGCTGCTGAAAACTAAATCCCTCAAAAAAATTCAAAAGCTCATCTTTAATGATCGTTTGAAATTACACAAGATGTCAAAGTGTCCAAAAAGCACCCTAATCGTTTACATAACACGCTGTAACCTACCCATCACATTAACAGCTACTTGCATTACGGAGACAATTCAACATCCGCATCCCGAATTCTGTCACATAATAGTTGGCAACACTACGTTGAGAGCGCGGCTTGCCGGCCGGCACTGGAATGCAGCTAACCTGCATTAATTCACCCATGATTAGTGTTCGACCGAGCATTCGGTTACAGCCACATTCGGCTAAACCTTCGGCTTCGGCTAAAATAAACAGAATTTTTTGCCGAAAGTCGAATGGTTTTAGCAAGCGCCGAAATTGAACGAACTTGACAATGACATTATTTCTTAGAGTCATTTAAGTTGTAACGTAATTTTTATCGTCTCGTTTAGTACCATTACACACAAGGTACACGAACCCTTGACGAAGCTAATAATTAAACTTAGGTACGTAACTCTACGCCAAAATGATCGCTGGGAAACGACGTTTTTTTACAGTAAGTCTCAAAATACTGTGCTGGCTGCATTCAAAAAATCTTGTGGAAAAAAAAAGTTTGAAGTTTGACCCCTAATATCTCGGTAACAAGAAGGTTTCCAGGTCCTAACCCTGGTCTAGAAGAAAAATAATTTAAGATCACAATGACACGGGTTTTTTCTTTGGTACATTATGTAAAACTTTTAATTTAAAAGAAACCATTATCTAGGTTCTATTTTCATTTTATCCATTCTTGAACTGAATTTCTTAGAGTTATTTAACTGGTCGATTTTCGTTTCGGCTTCGGCCAGAATTCGACCTTCTATCAGTCCTCTACCCATGATTTATGTAGACCCGGCCTTATCCACTATTTACTCAGACAAAACGCTCCGCTATCGACGGCTTTATTTATATTGCAAATTAAATACATAATGGCTGTTTCGCATTCCACTCTTTTATTCCATTTCAAGTTTGTTTCATGAGTTTTGATCGTTTGATTAATTATTTGGTGCTTCATTGATTTTGGTATAATAGTAACTGTGGTTGAGACTTGAGTGTATAAATGATTCTTTGTTTTTGATTAAACTTTGGGTTTTTTTTTGGTTTTCAAGGGCTAGATATTGTGATGTAGATACCTATCCTTAAAGTGATGCACGCATAATAGCATAGTACTTTATGAATAAGCGAAGAACTGCTTAGCAATGTGTCAACAAAAACAGAATTAGCAAGAAACAATTTTGTAGGAACATTGCTAATTTTCCGAGGAATTAATTCAACTTAGAAATATTAAAATTCAGTTCAATCTGACGGAGCTAAAATATTAACGTAATACAAGAACTTGATTAACACGTAAAAAACTAATAAAATAGTTGTTTCATTAACTCGATATTGACTAACACTAGAACGCCTGTAACAATTCTCAGAGCAATTATTATTGTTTGCATAAATTGATCAAGTTATGAATTTATGATTTCCGAAGTTGTCGCTAACTTTCCCAATAGTGGGACATTTTATTGCTAAACATGTATACCTGCTGCAACAATAATGCTTAAGCATCATGGCTAAATGTAATGTTGCATGTTTTGTTAAACATGACATCATACTCGTAATAAATTATTAATTAGTGTAACGAACACTTCACACACTGCTTTTGGTCTATGTTTAGTATAAGTTTCAAAAATTAATTAGGTATTGCAAGTTGAAATAAAATGCGAGTACAATGGTCGTCTAAACTGAATGTATTGGCGCGTCGGTCAACGCAAGCAAATTAATAAATGAATACCATATCCGAGAGCAGTAGCCGCGGCGACGACCAGGCGGCCGCACACCTGCGTCTGCGCATCTCGGACAACACAACTGGAAAAACACCTTATTTGTATGGAGCAAGTTACAAAATCCTATGACAACACTCAAATCCCTCATTACGAATCACGGATGTAACAAACAAACTATACAAAACACTGTAGTCTGTACCTTTACAGCAAACTTGGATTTTACGGTCAATGCATGACTATAAAGATTCCTTTGCCGGAGAAATATGGTCATTTTTTATTTAAAGTAAAAGTTAACGAGAAACCTACCAACTTAAACAAAGGAGGCTTTATTCTTTTTGAGGCCTTATTAAACTGGACATCACAAGTATGGACGTACCATTACACATAATAAGTTTAGTAATATCGACGTATAAAAATAGAATTCGTACTTTGGAATTCTTGTGAAATCCCATACAACTTTTTGTCGAGCACTTTAGTGTTGGGGCCACGAACTAGATGGCGCTGTCGGCTGGAAACGCTTCACTTTAACATATTTCTCTAAATTTCTGATGCAACTTAACTGTTATGTACTCTAGTAATACATTTTCACGTTTCCTAAGCTTTAAGGAAGCTTGATTTTAAATTAATGCGTGTGTTAACATCATGGTTTTGTCGTAATTAAGAAAAATCCTACATCGCGCTATTGAAGTTTTCCTTCAAATAAGTAGCTAGTTGACCATTTGGGACATTCTATGAGGGTCCGACCAGTTCAATCGTCGGGGTTACTAACAGAGTTCTTGTAACTCATATCACCCTGTGGAAAGTCCCCGGAGTTAGGGCGGAAAGCGCCGTGCTGTGATGGTGAAAGCCGGTTTGGATACGTAGGGGTGGAAATCCGTGCGCGTCCGAACTTCGTAGCGTTGCTCAGAGCAAAGAGAATGTTGACAAGGCAATCAGCCTAACCAAATGGGGCTTACTCGGTTTGGAACCTCCTTTTTTACTACTTACAAAAAGCTCTTTCACTATAATACCATTTCTATATAAGCGACAAAAAATATTTCAATTATGTACTGAAATCAACATTTTCATGAATCTTTGTTTTTAGTTAATCACAGTAAGCAAATAGTTTCGCAAATAATAAGACATTCATTTGAATGTTGATTACCATCTTTCTTCTTCAGATTAGAATTAATTTGCGTAATAAAACATAGTTATTAACATAATTAGGTGTAAATGTGTTTATTATTAGATTTTTTATATTATGGTCAAATATAAAAATGCCTCCAGAGAGATTTGAACTCTCGACCCCTGGTTTACAAGACCAGTGCTCTAACCCCTGAGCTATGGAGGCTATGGCAAATGGCTCGAAATTACCGCTTAGTTTTGAACAGACGAGAAGCGGTGGGTAACTGGGTACAGTTGCGTACACAATGCTTGTGGTTTCATTTATTCTTCACAACAATAGGTGATCCTGTCCATAATGCAAGCTGTTTAAATAAAGTTTTACTTTTGTAGATAGATGAAAATAATGGTTTTCAATTATAAAGTAGACATTCGTGTAACTTTATATTCTATGCAAAAGTGTTTTTTTTTTATGTTATTATGGAACTTAGTAATATTTGTGTAAATATTGTTTTAAAAAACATCAATGTAACTACTTGGCTGTAATTATTTCCAAAGATTAGCTCTTGTCATTTTATTTGTTTTAAACATAAAACATTAGTAATTTCCTTGAATAATTATACCGTGATAAGAAGGTGGTCGATGACGTAGATTTGACAAATAAAAAGTTTTAATTATAATAAAAACTACGCGCTTACGCATACCGTTGAAGATACAAATCGTCTTAGAACAAGATAATAGGTTATATGTTCTTCGGAATCTAACGTTCAGGGTGATCAAGTAGTCCTTATACCTATTACCATAAAGGTTAAGCTGGGGCAAAGTAATTATCAGTAATTTGCGAAACTCCGTCGTTCTGGACCCCTAGTCTAATGAAATGTGGAGTTTAAAGCCTTGCCTCACAATTACTTTTACAGTACAATTAGTCGTGACTGTACACTTTAGTGCTTACAAAGAGATATGATCATGTAGATTTGATATGATGGATATCAATTTGATATTACTTAAAATATTCGGTTTGTTATCAGAAATTGTTAATTGCAAAACGACGTACGACGATCCAAAGTAAATCTACTTACTACAAGAAAATGTTTCTGAAAATGTGAAATATTACCCGCAATCTCTTTCGCGTTACCTAAAAAGCAAACCATTTGGTTATGTATGTTCTTCTTAGCGTGTCGATGACATTCAAATTGAATCGGCCCAAAATTGGGTGACAATTTTTTTGGGCCGATTATCTTAGTACGTCTTCAAGAAACCAGTGTCTAAATAATAATAGGTATCAATTTCTTAAAGCGCCAACTGCCACCTCACTACGCCCACATTACGCTTTAGGCCATATGGCCTACAGCACCATGTAGGTACCTACCACAAAATAAAGACGTCACAGTTTTAACCGTTAATTAAAACTTCCTGCAAACTCTCACATTACCAAGGGATGTTTAACAAAAAAGCCGGCAAAACTGTGTTTTAAATCCGTTCAGGTGAGGTTTGGAACACATGTGAGCTTGTCACCGCTGCTCGCCGAGGTTTAGCAGATCGCCAGATGTCGCGTGGATCAGCGGACACGGGCCAAATGCGGTGAACTGGAGCAAGCGAGCGAGCCGAGATATAACCACTTTGCATACCGCCACCTAAAACGGCAAGCATTAGTTGAGGTTGAGGCCCCTACTAGTGGACAAATTGTAAGCTAGATAAAAATATAAAATACTGTTTTGTATCCGAATATAGCAAACTAAACCACTTGTATGTATTACTTTCCACACCTGCCTGGCCTTTCCCCAATTAAGATTGGGTGGGCATTCAGGGTAACCGGGTGCAGCTGACTAGTGGATCTGTAGACTGCTTCGTTGGTCTAGTGATCACAAGTGCGACTACTGTGCAAGATGTCCTGGGTTCGATACCGAGATCAAGCAAAGTTTTATTGGGTTTTTTCCAGAAATCTCTCAGTGGCCTCCACAGAGTCTGGATTTGGCACACTGCTGATATCATTCTAATGTCATGTAAATATTAAGTAATGTGCTTGTAATACTACCAACTTCTTTACAAATTCAAATACAGCCTTCTTCTGCGCCTTGAGTGGAATACACAAAATCTCATGAAGAGTCGCGTTAATCAATAATGAAACACCATGGTAATTCAAAAACCTAGTCAACCGTCAACAGACAGGTAAACCAGATTAGAACCATTAGTTGGGTTTTCATTAATCTTGCCTTACATGGGTAGCAGCAAATCACTGATTAGCTGTTCTTTACTACATAAAAAAGGTAATAGAGCATTACAACAACATCTGTGGTCCTGAAGCTGACTATTATATTGATTATTGTGACCACCATACAAGGTAATAAGTAATGTCGAACAGTTTTTCATTTGTCAAGCTACGGAAGGCTTTAATGTATGAAGCTAGATTACCGACACGACGAAAACAGAAGTAATGAACGGTTATGGTTCTGAAATATTGATGATGTTGACTTCCATATCGATCATGTTGGAGAGGCAATCAGTTTTGTTGAATTCGATGTTTATAGAACATACCGTAGAAAAAGACGAATGTTCCTGTGCCTACTAAAGCTTCAATGGACTTTAGAATTGTAACAATTCGATTATTTAAGAATTCTGAAAGAAAAGTTGATAAAGACGATGATTCTATTGTTTATCTAATCGTTCATCGGAAATACATTTGGCATTATAATATATTCAAAACTGTGTCACAAGTTCACCACCCAAGACTCTTGAATTTCGTATAGATGTTTGCAATTAATTGGATGACCCCTCACCCACACAAATACCTCAGAAACGAAGGGTAACCAATTATTGCAGATGTCCGTACATGACCGAGAATATCCAAAAAAGCATTTTACTCATTTACCCAATCATGTTACGAGAATGTTACGGTAAATCGCGTGCACTGAAGCTGCGCAGGCGTCGCTACTAGCATCTATTTAATTGCCAAATTGTTCCCATCTTTCACAATCCCATCTTAATAATTACCCACTGAAATTATGCGTGTAATCGCAAATTGCCAATAAAATAAAAGAAACTCGTTTCGACGAAGTAAACATTTCTGGTAACTGTGGTACGAGCAGTGGTGAGGAGAGGTCAAAGCTACTTCAGTAGTCGTTTATTGCTCGGTTTTACCAAATTGGATGTCTGAATATTATGTTGAATTCCTTTATTGAATTAATGTTATGTGAGAAGTTGCTGCAACGCGCTTCTATGATATGAACAGTAATGGCTATAAACCGTTAGGTGTACACCAACACATTACTGTTTTTGGGACGATGTATATTCGTAATAAACTTACTTATATGGGCACGTATCGATTAACTTAACTACATCGTTTAATAAGACTTATCTAAACGTCAAATATTTACGTAAACCTCATAAAATTTTCAATTTAGTTTATTGCAGATTATACGGCGCCATCGTAGTGACTCTCAAACGATATCTTTAACGACAATGGGGGACATCTAAAAAGTATAAAAGTACCGTTGAAGGTTCATGGATATTGATAGTAAACGGAGCTTTCTCCGGTAAGGCACGGCACAAAGTTAATAAAGCACCTATCGGTGAATTGCGTCGGTTCGGAAATTGGCCATCATTACGTTGACCGCTTATGGCAGCGTCTGCGCCGGCGGCACGTCCACTGTACCGCAAACCAATAATTTAAGTACTCTATCGTACCGGTAATGTTCTCGCTGCTCTTGATTTTTAAGGTTCAGTGGCCTGTGCTATACTGTTTTTTACCTGGAGTCTGTGCCTAAAGGGGGACACGCATCATGATACAAATTAAGTGAAGTTTTCTGTGGAACCGAAACGTATACTTTGCAGGTTGTCGATCACAGAAATTACAGCATTACCGTTACTTAATGAAACTTCTATACGAATGAACCGTACTGTTCTTTGCTCCAACTGCTTATTTGCAGGTCGTATTTAATTGGAGCGTGCACTGCGTATCTGAACTCCGCGAGTCAGTATCCAGTTACCCGATTAACTGTAACGTGGCCATCGCGTAATGAATCTCCTATAACGTGAAATTGAAAGTTAATACCAATATTAACTTGGAATTCCTCTTTATCGTTTATAGTATTTAATATGAAATTTAATGTGCGTTCTGACCGACTTTTGGTGGTATGGATTAGTATGGAATCTCTGTTTTATGTAGTCTAGACGCAAGAGTAATGTCCTACTTGCTAAGTTATTTAGAAAAGGCGTTATTAATGTGCAATTGATCTCTCTTAAGTAAGTAAGTATGCAGACTTGGAGATATGAACCACTTATGGCTGTTGCCAGCGACTATATAAAGTAGTCTTCGAGGTCCCAAATAATAAGTATAGAACCAGTAGGAATCATTTCTATTTGAGAGTGGTATAAGACTATAGCTGTTGTCCGCGACATTAAAAACATGACTCTGACTGAGATCGAATTTTGTTAACAATTTCATTGGTTTTTATTAATTTACACGAAACCTTGATTTCTTCAAAAGCGGTCCAGTCCTTTCAGAAATTAACAGCAACAGACAAATAGACAGAGACAAAACATTAATAAAATTTTGGTGTTACCGTTGTACCGTACTTTTAAATGAATATACAGCAACAAGGTATGATTTTGAAATAACATACCTAGAACCACTAACATTTCAATTATTTGAATGTCGTATACTTATGGCTGAAAGATAAGCTGGCTCATCATAGGAACCCTTGTCTAATAAAACAAATAAAAAGGGTTCTGTATTTTCTATGTCAAATCTAATAAAAATACAAAGTGTACAACGAACTAACTAAACAATGAATACAAAATTGTGTTTGTAAGAAGCCGGTTTACTAGACACAGGAAATGCCCTGTTTAATCAGGAAGCACTTAATGTCGTTAAGTTGAAACGTTTACTACTGTTCATATTGCTATCATTATCTACATCTATGCGTACCTACTTTGTAGGAGCATAAAGTTTAAGACAAAAATATGAGTCAAAATTCATAACTTCATAAGTTTTATTGAATTCTATAAAGATGATAATATGAAGGGCCCACTTCATTGAGCATTTTATCGTTGAAGTTCTAACAACACGTTTGCTAATTTTTGGCTGTTTTGACATTTTGACATCGTTTTCAAGAGTTTCAGCCAATCAGAAACGAGCAACGATCGTCTCATCTAATTCGAAGTGAACACAAATAAAAAAAAAGATTTTATATTGTTGCCTAACAACCGCTCGGGGTCGATCTTCAGGTACAGCAGCGCTTGCCTACGTTGGTCTGCAGATGGGTGATCATCCATTCCTTTGTGCCTCGGAAAGCACGTTGGTTGCGGTTGCCATTTGTACCGAAAATAATATATTATATTCCACCATTATTATATACCTACAAAGGGGTATCGTATTAACCACTAACTGGGTTGTGGAGGTCAGATAGGCAGTAAAATACCTACTGGTATTCAGCTGCGACTGGTGAAACAGAAAGGCAACCACATCATGGTTGGGGAAAGACTCGGCATCATTATGCAGTTTTCTCACTCTCCTGTATAGTTACTATTTTTAACTTAGGAGGTGTTAGAACTTCAGTGACGATTTCTTATATAGGTAGGTAAGCAAAGAACTCAAACGCAACTATATATTTTTAATTAAGGGGCTATAACAGTTTTTACAACTTCGCTGTAACCGTAAAAGTTTTTATAACCAACCATAATGTTATTTATTGATTTGATCGCATCAGTGTGTATTATGGTTATTTCAATTGTAACTACGTACCTATTCTAGTCGATTATGTACCTACCTACTATGTATTTAACTATTTACCTACATGTTTTATCGGTGAACAAACAAGCAACCACAACCGTGTTATAGGAAATGCCAAAATTTTAAAAACGTAAATCTAAGTGACCTGTCGACATTTCATCCAGCCTGAGTTGAGGTGCGTTACTTCCCCTTGGACATACTACCATACAAGTCAATATAAAAAAATAAAATAATATTTTTAAATGTTTTTTTTTATTTTTTTTGTATAGGTATATTTAAAAATATAATTTACTTATATGTATATTTAAAATGTCACTTACGGGATATCTTCCGTGATTTTGATTTGTTTTGAGTTCCCGATATTTCGACGCTGTTGCAAGCGCCATGATCGCGGGTGAAGATGCGGGTGGATGGAAAAATTGTTAGGAGCAGACGAATCTGTCTACCCTCTTTCTTTGTCTTTTGTTACGCGCACTACTGGAAATCGACACCAAGTCACGGCAAAACACACTCACAGTATCACCAGGTTTTTTGAGGTCTTTACTATGTTGCTGGCTGCTTTTGAGCATACTCAAAACTGGATTCCACGTACTTGACAATTTAAAGCCATCTTCTCGATTGAAATTTTTGTGTTTCTTTATTTCAATTGCTTCTCTTGTTAGCCTGGGAAAGTAATGTTTGTCCGTTGACAAAATACGTGGCTTGTGGAATTCGATCCAGTGATTGGGCCCTGACTGCAGTAAATGTTCAGCTATTGCTGATTTCTGTTCATCATTGTTTTTCACAGCCTTTATGTGTTCTTTGATGCGACATGAAATAGTTCGCTTCGTTTGGCCGATGTATGAGCTGCCACAACTGCAGTCGATTTTATACACCCCAGGATGTTCGTACGGGATTTTATCCTTCGGGGAACGCAGACTTTGTGCAATTTTCCTGTGAGGAGTAAACACGGTCTTAATTGAGTATTTACTAAGTAAACGACCTATCTTGTCTGTTACTCCTCTAAGGTATGGCAAGAACGTTGGTTGACGTTCCACTGTAGATCTGACGGTTCTCATCTTTTTTGGTCTCACTCCTCCAACGTTGGTTTTGTAATAGCCATTCTTATGCAGAACCTTTTGAACGTGGGATAATTCACCCGCGAGATGTTCAGCGTCACATAGATCATGTGCACGATTTGTGAGTGAGGTGATTACGGACTTAAGGTGACAGGGGTGATGATGTGAGGTGGCGTGCAAGTAGCGGTCCGTATGAGTCTGCTTTCTGTACACTGAATGGCTGAGGGTCCCATCACCCTTTGCAACGACTTTCACGTCAAGAAATGCTAACGTCCGATCTTTCTCCACTTCCGCTGTGAAACGCATGGCCGAGTGGATATTGTTAAGATGGTCCAAACATCTCTCAACTTCTGGTATTCCACCTCTGAGGATGCAGAATACGTCGTCCACATACCGCTTCCAAACCTTGATAGGCACCGGACATGTTGAAATAGCCAGGTCTTCGATGTGTTCCATCCACAAATTAGCAACCACAGGTGCCACTGGACTACCCATGGCTACACCATCAATTTGTTGGTAAAACTGGCCTTTGTATATGAAGAAATTGTTGGACAAACAGTGCTCCAGCAATTTGGCATAATCCATCGCGATATCATTTTCTGGAAGTTTTCTTCTTATAATTTCTATACATTCCTGTACGGGAACATTGGTGAAGAGGGATTCGACGTCAAAACTGACCATAATCTCCTCATCCTCGACCCTGGTATGCTTCAACAAACTCACAAAATGGCGGGAGTCCTTGACGAACGATGGAGTGTTACCCACCAGTTTCTGTAGCGTGTCTGAGACGTGTCTCGCTAAGTCACTTGTTGGAGAGTCAATCTGACTAACTATTGGGCGTAAAGGGACATCCTTCTTATGAATTTTCGGTAATCCGTAAATCTTTGGTGGCTGCGAAACCTTGGGCCTAAGGAGCTTGTTTAGAGCTTCGTCAGAGAAGACATCGTGGCACTCCTTAATAACCTGGGATGTGCGTCGTGAGACCCTCGCCGTTGGGTTATAATTTACGGGTTTGTAAGTTTTGTCGTCACTGAGTAGAGATCCCATCTTCTCGTCATACTCAGACACATTCAACACTACCGTCGCATTACCAAATACGCAATTACAAAAGACAAAGAAAGAGGGTAGACAGATTCGTCTGCTCCTAACAATTTTTCCATCCACCCGCATCTTCCAGTTAACCCGCGATCATGGCGCTTGCAACAGCGTCGAAATATCGGGAACTCAAAACAAATCAAAATCACGGAAGATATCCCGTAAGTGACATTTTAAATATAGTTAAAAACCGTGACAGCTTAAAACAGTGTTTACTTATATGTATTAAGGTAATAAAGGAAAATAATAAAAATATTTAAAAATGTAAAATATATGGATGAATAAAGGACATTTTATTTCACAAAAACATGGCACGTTGCAAAAATAACCACACTTTACCTAACCTACTCGTACGAGTATCTGATCTAGTGTAAGTGTGTCTATGTTAGAGTAATGTCGTGGACACAAGGAAGCAATATCTTACAGGGCTTGACGTGTAACTAAATACGTGCGCGATTGTATAGTTCGCGTGCTGGCTAACTGACGGAATCGATAGGTCGACGTGATCGCCAATTAATTTACTTCGATCGAGTTTGGTCGCTACTGTGCTTTGCCTCTAATCTATACGGATAAATCGATGACAGGGAAATTACTAAGTGATTGTAGCTAGGAATTTCAGATATTCTTACTGTTCTTAGGGCGTATATAAATGTCTAAATGTATAAAACATGCAAATAGCAAGTGAAAAACTAATATGGGCACGAGCTTAAAAGCTTTCACGGTTTATAACTAAACTTCAACTGTCACATAAATGATATCTTTCGCGGTTATCCATCATGGAAAATCATGGAATCAAAAAGCTTTGGGTGACGGTATCAAAGACACCACATTCTTTGAAACTCTACAATCAAAATGGAATCAACACCACATTCTTAGAACACTACATCAAAATTGAAACTTCTAAATTGAAAGGCACAGGCAGCTTGTGACGAAGCCTGTCTAGACAGGGCGCCCGTCATAATTTATTTAAATGCCTGCATTTGCATCAATAAAGCTCCGATAAATCTGTTCGTACCTACACTAAGTGCGCCTGGTCGCGATGTGATGTAAGATAAATTGAATTAACTGATTGCGAACATGTGTTATTATCATTTGACTGCCAAAGACATGTTGGACGTCGAATAGGTGTCCTCCTCTCGTTTGTTTATGTTATAAACAAGTTTAGGAATTTATGGGATTTCGTAGCTGAATAAATTAGGGTCATCATTGCGTTTAATTTGATTTAAAATGGGTAGGCAGGTGCAATGCTAGAATTATAGTAAAAACGATTCCCAAATGTTCCATAAATTTGGGAATCGTTTTGAGAAAAGTGAAAACACAAATTAACGGCACAATATGGTATACATATTTCTAAATATTAATAAACTGAAAGCTTAAAAAAAGTAGAGACTTAATTAAAAAAGAAACGGGGTTTGTTCCCATTTTGGCCACCCGCCAAAAGATCTCTGTATAACTTTGACACACAAAGCTCTATTTGAAAGTGAAAGCTCTCTGTGTTTTACAGGAAACAACAGAGTTTTACTTTCAACGTTCAGTAGGTAATTAATAAACAAAGCCTTTAACTCCAAAACCGCAGGTTAGTTGAACTTGAAAACTGCAACAAACGTTCACTTAAGTAGCAGACCGTCAAAAAATAACACCAAAAACAATATTGGTCAAGGTGCGATCAAGATCAGCTATCACTTGACACCAACTCAAGTAGTCCACCGTCGAGGTCTCGGCGGTCTGCCCGTCTGTCCAGCAGAGCGCAGCCCGCGCCAAGACATGTGCTGCGAGCGTGAGGGCCAGGGTTCGGTTACCGCCTGACGCCGTATCGTCTTACCCGCTCTCTCCTCGTCCTACACTTGATATGCTCAGACGTATGCCGTGATAATTTTGTGACGCATCGCGAAACAATACACAACAACAACTGGCCTGTTGGTCTAGTGGTTAGTGACCCTAACTGCTATGCCGGAGGTCGTGGGTTCGATTCCCACCCAGGACAAATGTTTGTGTGATGAGCACGATCATTTGTTCTGTGTCTGGGTGTAATTTATCTATAATATGTATGTATTTAGAAATATATAAGTATGTTTATCAGTTGTCTAGTACCCAAAACACAAGCTCTGCTTAGCTTGGGACTAGATGGCGTTGTGTGATAGTTGTGGAATATTATTATTATTATTATACTGCTAAACCGCTTTGTGGTTGGCATGAAAAGCCGCTCTGTTATTCGGATTTTGTTTTGCTTCTTTTTGGACATCATTTTGATTCAAATGTGTTCCAGTTCCAATAAGACCTTCACGTTTCGCTACCTTTAGGCTCAAAGGGCGTAACCGCAATTTTGGCCAAAATGAGAATTTCATATTTAGTATTTTGTCGTTTTTCGATTGGTAATCTGGCATATTTAAAATTTAGATTTTCGCAAAAAAAACGTGGTGAAAAAGCATAATTTTTTAGATCGCTAATAATATTACTTGGATTTTCTTTAATTGCGATCTCCTTTATCTCAAATTTCTTACAACTTTTCTCCCTTGGTTTTTTTTTTAGCTTTATGCACAAAAAAGTTATGTCAGAATCAGAATCTTTATTTGTTAAACATAGACAGCCATGTCGGAAAACTGTTTTGTTGCTCTCTCTCCAGAAAAGTCGTGTTTTAGTGGATACACTTTTGAGCCTAAGGTGTCGATTTTCTCTCGAATGTATCTGACACGTCATGTTTCTAAACTTAGTTCCATGATGGTGAATTATTCAAATCATTGAATTGGAAATGTATTGCACACAGTTGCACTAAGCTGTCCAACAAAACATAATAGTCACAATCAAGAACAAAGCAAAGCAACCAACAGACACCAAACAAAAGCAAATAGGTCAGAACAGACATAACTTGGAATTGACTATAAAGTATCAATAAACATATCAAGACGATTCGCAGACCAACTCAGTTTCACATATCAAACGAAAATCGTAACCAATTGGACGATTCGATGCAATGATTGTTCTAAAGACAGCGCCGGCGCATTGTACATGCGCTTAATCGATTCACCCTACCTGAGTATCGAGCTTATGAGATGCCAATAAGAATAGTCAGCGAAGTAATTGCTGTGTATGTAAACATTACGATAGCTATAAAACTAAGATATAGGTTTGTAAAAATACGTAGAAATATGCGTGGTATGAATCGGTAATTATTTTGCGACGTACAATGTAAGCTTCATTACTGCAATTTTATTCAACTGTACGTAAAACATGCGACCCATTCACGTTTATTTCTCCATTCACTTTGGAAACGCATCGTGCACATAAGACAAAGCACTGCTCTACTATTTCGGAATTAGAATGGTTTTCACGCATCACCGCGGCTTCCGGCCGGCCATTCAGTACATTCACACGGCAACACCCCCACAAACAATTGGAGCGGCCGTGGGACTGATTTTATGGTAATTTCCGAATTGAACAAGGGTGACTTTGTTTCAAAATTGATTTGACTTTGTAATTGCAATCAAAGCCCGGACACGCTTCCTCTATCATATGAAATTAAAATTCCATTACATTTGAGTCCTTTTATTTCTCAAAACGCTGTGAATCTTTTATGGTAATGATCTCAGTAAAGGGTTGATAGCTGGTTGAAGCGTCAGTAAATTTTATGTCGTTATCGAGACTCAGTTTTACTATCTCAAGATTTAACTTTAATGTTTCCTCTACGAGACCTTTATGGTAATGTGGGTGCAAACATTAAGCCTATCAGTGAAGCCTGTTCAAATGATCTGTAAGCATCGGTCGATGAGGTCCGCTAAAACGAGCATGCAGTTACAATAACGGCACTTTTAATGGAGGAACTGGTTTCGCGATTGTCGTCCTGCGGAGGCGTGAGAATGGCAAGTCGCGGGATATTCTCATGGCCGGTGACGTCACATGCACCTGCACGGCCTGCACCGCATCACACTGTGATCCGCGGCAAAAGGACAATGTCGTTAAAGTGCTTATCCAATTGCGGCTCAAGTTCGAACAAGTTGAGGCGTGTCTGCGTCTCAAGGTTGCGCTGTTTACCAGCGAGCACACTGCCACGCAGCCAGGCTTCACTCTTGTCTTGTCTTTGAGATGTCGGATAATATTGTGTTCAACTTTGTCATGTCATGTTGTGTATTTAATATTCTTGAGAGTACAAGGAAATACAAACGACTTGAGTGAGACTTGTTCTTTAATTCCGACCAAATCCGGTGGTTACCTGTGCTCTACTTTCTCACATCATAAAATTGAACCACTTCTGCAAGTTGAACCAGTTCGTTCGGTGTCGAATCGGTCGGTAGCATTCTGAGATTTTGGAAAGTAATAAAATCTCCATTTACACGTAATAACTGCTCCTTCGCTGGAAGAAGTCACATTTACCACACTTTAAAGATGACAGTATATTAGTAAAAAAAATGCACATTACATTTGCAGGTACTCATTACATTTACAGGTTCGCGGCCATCTTAAGAAAAAATATAGCAAAATTAAGTATAATTTACATTTGCGCTTGTAAGAAAATAAATGGTTACTACTCGAAGCGGGCATAATCAGATTATTCTCATGAAGTGTAGGTAATTAACTTTTAAGTGAGCTTCACGCATTGATAGCGTCGCAAAAACTCATTTGCGACCGAGTCGAGCAAATAACGGGCGAGTTGAGTCTTTAATTATGTCGTGCTGGGCTACATTGTACTGGCAGTACTGGCTGGACCATGGAAATCAATTATTATGTACTCCATCTATCTGACGGAGCAAATTAGTCTATAGAGCCTTTGAAAATAAATCCGCTTGTTACAGCTGAATGCAGTATTGAGCATTTGATACCTTGTTGACTTAACGATCCAGTCTGTGTAAGTGATTGTTCAGATTGTTATACAGGTTTAGATAATGTGAATATGATTAAGTTTCCTGCACAGAGTACAGCAGCATTAGCACCGAATACTTCTGTAGCGAGTGACTCATATAGAGGTGCTTGTTTAATTTAGGTACCGAGTCATTATATACCGGCGCCGTATGTGCACCTGTGCTAACCAACATAGATTGAGGAAGTTAGCGGTTACATTTCCAGTTCAGTGATATTATGTCGTAATACTTTTAGCAAAAAGTTGTTGTGGAGATAAAAATCTTTGAAATCGACGATCAAAATATTTACAGATACCGCACCCTACGCAACTGCAAAGAAAGACAATTAATTCATGGAATGAAATTTATAATATTTACAAACTACAATTTACAGAACTAAAATAATATAATATAAATATAATAATATAATATAATATAAATATAAAATAATATATACTAATTCATGGAATGTGAATGACATTCGTTCTTTTTGGTGAGCAGCAATAACCGGGACTTCATAGGCCCAGACAATTTGTAAAAGGAACGTGTCGATTCAGCCTGCCACCATTACACTAAGTGGTTAAGTTGGACAGGGCAGCCCATAATCTCCAGATCCATTGATCGTGAGAATCTTGGACAGGTGTAAGGAACAGTCGCCGTCTACGCGCCTTGAATCATTGCGACGGACGAGAGCAACTGATGGAATAATGTCCAATCACAATTACTTCGCGGCGTAGAATCATTTGTATACTAACTGCGCCTGCGTCGTAATTATAGCTGGATTGTTGATCATTTTACGAGTTAAGAATATTAATTTTTGTTAAGTGGAGCTTTTAGCTAATGAGTTTATGGTTATTTTGTGATTCATTACTTGCTTTGAATTTCGATTGAACAGAAGTCCGATTAAACATTCATAAGTATAGAGGACTGCTTCTAGGACCCTATTTATTTGTTTCAAAAATTAATCGACTGTCTCGAGATCTACACGGTGGTTTTTTAGTTTTGACTGGAGTAAAACATAAAACTGAAGACAGGTTTCAAGTTGTGTAAATTTGACACTACCGCTTTCACTATATTTTGGTACTTAAGTCTTTATGTTTATGTTATGTTTAAACTTCGTTTTAACAAAAACTGTGGATGGTCTGTGTGAAGGATGTTATATGGCTAGAGAGGAGGGGACTGGGACGAGTAATAAAGAAGCACTTATCGAAGAAGACATGCGGTGCCGACTCTAAATAAATTGGGATAAGGGCAGGAGAATGATGACGACTTTGTACTTCGTTATTATCTAAGGGCCATACCAATTTGGTTTGTCTAAAAAAATACTAAAATGCTCGCATACAATAAAAAAATACCATTACAATCGGATCACTAATATCACTCTGAACCAATAAAGCTCATTACTCTACTGGTGTCATGACGTTCAATGCCTCAATATTAGCCACATCCACTTTATAAAAACATCGCAAAGGAATAAAAACCCGCTCATTGTGTAACCGACGTGTGGGAACGCCGGACAGGTGCGAGCAGCCTCACTGCCTCAGGAAATCACTACCAGCTCCTGGGTACCTGTTACTGGTACTGGTCATGATTATTTATGGAGATCCTATTATACTGGACATATTATATCTATTTATAGGTTCTTTATCGTTAGGTGTCTGGAGTTTTCTATGGTTTGTTTACTTGCTTAGATGAACCTTTGCGACTGTAATGTTTTATTCGAAACAATTTCACCATTGCTTATAGTGTTTCAAAAATAATAGAACTTCTCATCTGCTAGATTTATCACTATAACGTATCCTGTCCTGTCGATTGTTGAGCATGAGGTGTTGTGTACGATTCCCAGGCCGAGCAAAGTGTTATTGGGTTTTTCCATCAATATCTCAGTAGCAGCCTTGGCGTATGGACTTGTTGATGGCAATAGGCTCGCCCACTTTTACATGAGACTTAAGTCCACTATATGTAGGTGTTCTGTTAGATACACTTACTGCCTAACCCTTCGGGGATTACAGTCGTGATGTTATGTTATGTAAATTCTTTCTCCCTAACGCTCATCTGTATTGTCCATCTGTAGTCTACAGGATTTAGTTATTTATTTATTTATACTTCATGCACAAGAGTGGTACATAGGCGGACTTAATGCCACAAGGCATTATCCATCTCCAAGAACTTAAAGTCTTTGTTTGTTAGGGTTCCGTACCTCAAAAGGTAAAAACGGAACCCTTATAGGATCACTTTGTTGTCCGTCTGTCTGTCTGTCTGTCTGTCTGTCTGTCTGTCTGTCAAGACCTTTTTTCTCAGGAACGCGTGGAGGTATCAAGCTGAAATTCATATCAAATACTCAAGTCTATGGTCTCTTGGAGCTGTGAAAAAATCAAACTTCTAAGTCAACGCGATCAAAAGATACTCCCGTTTATGCCGCAAATTTTCGACACTCGCAAGGGAATCAAAACCTACAGGGTACTTCCCGTGAACTCAGAATCTTGAAATTTGGTACGAAGCAACGTCTTATAGCATAGATAAAGGAATAATTACGAAAACCATAAATTTTTAGTTACATCAAGATACTCCCGTTTATGCCGCAAATTTTCGACACTCGCAAGGGAATCAAAACCTACAGGGTACTTCCCGTGAACTCAGAATCTTGAAATTTGGTACGAAGCAACGTCTTATAGCATAGATAAAGGAATAATTACGAAAACCATAAATTTTTAGTTACATCACATAATATATTTTTTTTACGGAACCCTCGGTGCGCGAGTCCGACTCGCACTTGGCCGGTTTTTTTTGTTTCTCTGCCACTGATCTAGTCGAACTTCGAATAGATCCAGACAGATTAATCTATGCCTAGATTATAAATTATAGATGTTGCAGGCAAAACTCTTAATCAGTCAAAACTACTTTTGACTGGTTTCAGTCAAAACCCTTATTGTGTTAAAACGCGTTTATTCTAATGAAATAAATGTTAGCTATCATAATTTAGGTTATTATAATTTATAGAGAAATAAAACAGAAACCACCTAATAATAGTTTTGACCGGTCAAAAGTAGTTTTGACTGATTAAGAGTTTTGCCTGCAACATAGATACATAGACCGAACTAATCTCATAATCATTCTATATATTCTTGTAATGATAGGGGCAGATAATATCATTTACAAAGAGTGGTATTACATTACACATCCAGTTTGATATCTCAGTTCCCATATTTATGTATGTGAGATTCTTGATGAGGTACAAGATGTTACGTTAGACTAGTTAGCTAGCAATGTCACTAATAACTAGTTACTGGTTAGTAACCTATCACATAATTATGTTGGTAGATACAGGAAAAACACATACTTAGGTGTTATAGTCTATGGCATTGACAAGCGTAGTCGGAACGTTTCGGTACAGCCGAGCCGATTATTATTATTAATATTATAAGTTTTGTTTCTAAACTTTATTATTATACTACAGACTTTAGTGTTTATTTTATTTGCGAGTATTATATTTATCTATTTTATTTTTTGTGTGTGTATGTATTTTGTGTCCGTAGGTGTGACCGTGACATCACAGTGGGCCCTATCAGAATACCAGCGCTGCGGTATTTGTTTTCATTTATCGCAGCATCATGCTGAGATAGGAGCCTTTTTGGCCTCGCACAGGTTTTCTCATATTTAGTTTTATATTCTTTTTTGTTATTATTATTTTTAGGGTTCCGTACCTCAAAAGGAAAAAACGGAACCCTTATAGGATCACTTTGTTGTCCGTCTGTCTGTCTGTCTGTCTGTCTGTCAAGACCTTTTTTCTCAGGAACGCGTGGAGGTATCAAGCTGAAATTCATATCAAATACTCAAGTCTATGGTCTCTTGGAGCTGTGAAAAAATCAAACTTCTAAGTCAACGCGATCAAAAGATACTCCCGTTTATGCCGCAAATTTTCGACACTCGCAAGGGAATCAAAACCTACAGGGTACTTCCCGTGAACTCAGAATCTTGAAATTTGGTACGAAGCAACGTCTTATAGCATAGATAAAGGAATAATTACGAAAACCATAAATTTTTAGTTACATCAAGATACTCCCGTTTATGCCGCAAATTTTCGACACTCGCAAGGGAATCAAAACCTACAGGGTACTTCCCGTGAACTCAGAATCTTGAAATTTGGTACGAAGCAACGTCTTATAGCATAGATAAAGGAATAATTACGAAAACCATAAATTTTTAGTTACATCACATAATATTTTTTTTTTACGGAACCCTCGGTGCGCGAGTCCGACTCGCACTTGGCCGGTTTTTGTAGTTCCTGTGCTTGTCCCAAATAAATATTTTTTTTCTTTTCTTTTCTTTCTTTTTTATTTGTAAACTGTGCTAATACCCGAGACGATTCTTTAGCTCTATCATTCAAACTTAGGGCTAAGAATTTTCTAAAAACACCTATAATCGCATTAGATCGCGAAAAGTGGAAGGAGGGAAGGGAGGCCTTTGCCCTGCAGTGGGACAGTACAGGCTCATAAAAAAAAAAAAAAATTAAAAACACAATCAAACCGAACTTTTTAATAAAATTCAAGCAAACTTAACGCAAACCTATTTTTACAGTGTTAGATCTATTATTAAAGCTGAGGATCTAGACAAACTGACATTCTATTGGCAATTACGATGACGAGTGAATATAAAGTGGGAAATAGAAACTAATTGACAATCGGTTTCCACGTTTTCAGTACATCATTCCAAACAGTCACATAAGTTTTTTAGTATTTCACAAAATGACAATAAAAAAAAAACATTTATTTCAGGTTTCCCCATATTCAATTTACACGATATAAATATAAGTCCATAAAACAATACCAACACAGTCCAAATGTATGTTCGGATAATCGTATACATTTATTTCAGGTTTCCCCATATTCAATTTACACGATATAAATATAAGTCCATAAAACAATACCAACACAGTCCAAACGTATGTTCGGATAATCGTATCCGTGATGTGCTTGATACGTGGTAATCGTTTGTGTTTCAATGTGTCTTCCACCCTGTAAATTGAATTGAACTAAGTTATCATGACATGCCAATCCAGCTGAAAAACGTTGAGTACAAATCAAAACGCTTTGAACGCGATTACCACCACTTGGAACCTTTCTTTCCCAAGGTACTCGTATTTGACAAAATACCACACAAGCCATCATCTACAGACCTCCTCGTGACTTCTTCACACCATGATGACGGAAATTAACCACAGATTAATTAAACAAACAATTGCCAACAAACGCTCATTGTTTCACAAATCAATGCTTATTTACAGACAGAACGTTAGATAATTCCCATGATATGAATGAAACAGAAGATATCGTGGGAACAGTACGCAGGTGTATCATGTTTGCGAGGAATTATAAGAGAATACTTTTTGTTTATCTCCTTCGTCGTGATGTGCGCTAAGTGACACGTCTACTTAGTACATTCTTACTGTCGTATGCTGTTTCGATTAATGACAATAATTAAGTACAAATAACTATTTAGTGAGATAACTGAGTAAATGATTGTACCGTTGGAAATATACTGGGTGATCGGTATGTAAGTAAGCCACGTCACAAAGGAAAATGTAAGCAAATACGATAACTTTAAAGAAAAGTTTTACATGGACGTTTAAAAATACGAGCGACCTACGAATGCAAGTTTCAACTTACCAAAAAATGAGGTATTTGAAGTGACTCGATCGTCCTTAATTAGCTGTAACCAGCTGTAACGTTCTTATGCGAAACTAACCGAAAATATTCCGAACAAGAATACGACAAAAAAAAAACAAATTTACATAAGTACTATAATTATCACGATTTCACAGGTGAATCCGTTGTAAAACCGCAGACGCAACCGCGGGAGGAAGGATAGTATGTAGCGAGACCGCAAGGATGTATGAGTCACCGTGGGAAGCTGCGCAGGTGACGGGCGCCGCAGATATATACATATACCTGGACGGTAATCAAAGCGGTGACCATAAATAATTATAATTATCTGGACCTAGCTCGCGAGGGTGTCGAAATGTGGGAAGTGAGTACAGTAGTCATTGTGCCGACAGTCGTGTCGGCCTTAGTAGTCAATAGGCTCGACCAATATCTGAGGAGGCTTTCCCTCGGCCGCTGGATCAGAAAATCAGAAAGTAGTACTTCTGGACATATTGCTAGGAGGTTCCTTCTCAAGCAGAGAACACAACAGTGATCACGACGCTTACTTATGATGGGTTTGCAATTTCAGGCATAAATGTATTAGTAAGTGACCGTTTTAAACTGTTCAGTAGTTCAGTATCGCTGATAGGTTAGTAATAAAGATTAAAGGGAGATAATTGAAGTAAGGATGTATGAGTCACCGTGGGAAGCTGCCCAGATGACGGAACCTCCTGCTTATGAATTCTATTTAAACCGTAATCACAGTGCATGCGATAAAAATCGACATTATCATTAACACACCATGTTTTACTGTTTCTTTTGAGTTCGCGATATTTCGGAGCTATTACACGCACCATTATCTTGGAAAAACTGAAGTTGTGGGTGAGTATTTTCAGTGCTAGTGACCATGTCAGTTTAACAACTAATACAAATCTACAGTTCGCGTTTGAAAACTTTGAAGCAGGATTTAGAAGCTGACACTTTAGGAAGGCGTGTAGGTGAGATAGACTGCGGCGGCGGCGCCTGAGCTCCGGCGCTTGCGCAGATTTGAATAAAGCAACCAGTATTCTTTCTGAACTAAGTATATTTATTTGTTGCTACTCTATCTTTTCTTAATTAATTTAATAAATCGTGTGGTTAGTTGTGTCAGAGTTTTTATGCCGCCCATAGGCGTTTGATAAAAAATCAGTAAACAGGAAATCAGCAAACTATGAGAGATATATTTCTCAGGCATGCTGGTTTCCATGCTACTTTCCATTTATCATGTTGTACTGCACCGATGACACCAATTATTGGTGCAACATGCGGTTTGTGAAGATGATCTAATTATTAGATCATCTTCACAAACCGCGGGGTGTCTCAGAAAGTAGAGACTATACAATAATCAAAAATTATAAGCACGTAAGTACTGATTATGGTAAACAAGATTATTCTTCAAAGGCATGTTTTATAACAATATATGTTGTTGTTGGACGGCACGGTTGGCGCAGTGACTAAGCGATTGGACTGCTGCGCTGCGTGTCGCGGGTTCGATCCCCGCACGTAACAAATATTTGTATGGCCTGCAGATAGTTGTTACGGGTCTGGGTATTTGTGTATGTGACTTTATATGTTTGTGTACGCACCCACGATACAGGAGAAATCCTAGTGTGGGGCAACGTATTTAAAAAAAGAATTGAATTGTTGAATTGTTGTCTGCCCACTGTCCACAACTCCACACAGATGGTCACCCTAAATACATAAGAAAGTTACTAGGTACACGTCAGATTCAGGTCCGGCAGGAATCGTCATAACTTTTTACTGTGATTCATCTCGTTAAAATATCCGATCCTGGTACCATTAAATACCTATACCCTATTATGATTAATAGAATTGATTGCTAGGACTTTTTATGATTACTGCTCCTACTTAGAGCGTTTAATTGCTTTCCCACCTACATGAGGTTTCTTAGAATACTTGGCATGTGACTGCTATAGTTGCAACTTGAGATGGTATATCTCTTTAAACCATTAAGTGTTCGGTTCGCAGGTATGCTCCTTTTTATGGCACATAAAATATATCGTCGACAATTTTCAAGCTGAGATTTTAAATCTTTAAAGACTTTTACAGGTATATTGCTCGAGGCTCTATCATTGGACGATCATCGTTTGCTTAAAGTGTCACGGAGTCGAATAAAGCGCATATTTATTGTGCGAACCGCCATCGCCAGTCTGTGAAATTCACTGCCGGCTTTTCAGTCCCCCGATGGTTATAATCTGAGTCTTTTCAAAGTTCGAGTGGATCGGTTTCTTCTAGGCAAGCATTGAAGCATGCATCCACCCTAGGCTGCATCATCGCTTCAGGCGAGTTGAGGTCAAACGCAAACCTAGTATTAAAAAAAAAAGTTTATTTCTAATACGCCAATACTTACGTAATCAGAAGTAATCAATCAATTCTCTTTTAGGAACTGACTATTAGCACAGTATCTAATAACTCCATCAGACAAAATATGAATAAAATCATCGTTATGATTAATACGTCTCACACCGCAGTTTCCCAAACTTTTGCAACAAGATTAATGTCTCACATCACGAACTCATTTAGGTACATATTCCTCTACATCGAGTAATTACCTTATAACGTGGTTTTAATGGACGCCGCTAACTTTGAGCAAGCTGTTATAAACATTGTGCACCTGATGCCTGATACTTATTAGTGCGAACATTTTGAACGTCATCATATTGATGTAACGACGTTCCAAATTTCGCGTAAACGATTATAATGTAATCAAATTACAAGTTTATATCGCTGGAATTTCGCACAGGCTTTTATAATAGCAGTCCTCTGGGTAGTTTTTTTCTGATGATTAAATCAGTATTAAAAGGTGCATTAGTTATGGTAATTTTTCAGGTTTCGTTTATGAGGTACATACAAAGTCACAAACAAAAGAAAATGCTATAAACATCACGAATATTCACAAAAGCCTTAGCTCTTCATGTGGAGAATAAAGCTTCGGCCACACGCAGCGCGCACAACCGCGATCTGTGTATTGTACCTCTCCTATTAATACATGCTTGGAACTTAGTACAAACGATTTTCACGGCACAGGCGCAGTCCGCGCATGCGTCCACGCTTAATTTCCATAGCTTCACAGTTTAAACACTATTTATTTGTTCTGAAAATACATTGACTCGGCCTGACGTCTGATCGAACAGATTTAACGGCGGAAAAACATGTGTGTTACGAATTACAGCAGATCATGTTTGACTTTTGGTGGGCGTTTTACTTTTATGTGGTTTGATTGTAATTGTAACGATGTTTGAACAGGCATTTGAAGTATCTATCTAAAGTTTGAATAAGTTAAACTCGGTGTAACATGGAACAACAGCATGTTTACGACACTATGAAATCGTTCATACCAGAAGGTGTAGACCACCAACAACTGCTACGATTTAAGTGCTACGCCGTAGCTAGAAAGTGATTTCACCAAAAGTTTTCTTTTATTTTCTAATTCACCGTATAAACATTTATAAATTATGTTTTTTATTTAATTGTAAAACAAAACAAGTGGCTTCACTTTTGTGGAATAATTTATAGACAACAAGGCAATTACACGGTTGAATGGTGCCACAAATCGAGCGTTTTGAGGAGTCGATGTCATGGTCAGGTGGAAAGAGGATATCCTTCTATTTTGTACCCTAACAAGGTCGTGGGAATACTAATAAATGTATTCAGGCGTAGTATATTATGTTTTATTTCCTTGTGTATGAGTGAACACTGCTGGAATCTTTTGAAATAATGTAGAGTAGAGGAGACCACATCAAAGCTACAATAAAATAGTTCTGTGTGGGTTTCTGTAACTGCTACAATATAAGAAACAGAAACCTTTGAAGTTTGGGTAATAATATTGTGGTATGTGGTACAGGTTACCTCATATTTGTTTTGTGATTCAACGTTTCATAAAGCACTAGAAATATACATATAACACACATTCGACGTATATCGATTGCAAATAAACAATATATTTCTTGTAATAATACTTTGTTTAGCTGCTCATAAACTGAGAAAGTGAACATCAAACAATAACAAGGGCAATGAAATCATCGTCTGTTACAATGTACCTTCCGTTCCAGTACAGCTGGCAAATGTGCATCGAAGCAGCACTGGGCAGGAGTGTAAGGAGCATAGCAATCACTGTGCTCACCCCGTGACCGACTTGGAAGAGGGTGCGTTATGCTTCTTGCCCATAGATAGACCTTATAGAGGCAAGTCGTTGTGACCACTGACCGCAGTTCCTTATGAGGTTCCTTTTTTGAATAGATTTATGTTTTTTTTTCTTGTAGCTTGTAGGTGCCAGTAACAAGGATAATAAATGTTGTAACCTTTATGTGTTGTGCAGGTTTCGTTATTGTCATTTATTAAGGAGGGCTTGCTAAGTGTGGAGAACTATTGTTTTTGTGAAGTAGTAAGGTGTAACTGTTAAAAATATTATATTCAAATCACGAGTAGAGCTATGTTATTAGAGCTCCATCGATCGTGAGTAATCAATCATTTTCGTACTGTATCGTTATCATACCAATCGGAATAACATTGTATGTACTATAGAACATCAAAATCAATTAATATGGCTTGTTCCTCACATAGTTACTCAGCATTACCGTTAATGGTAAGCCGGTGCTTTTTGGTATTGTCTGTGTGTCTGTATAACAAAGATAAATTATAGTACGAAGATGAAATATCTTCTTGCAAACCTGCAGACTCAGTAATTACACAAACTCAGGCTGATTTTAAAATAACTCAATTACAATTTACAAACCACATACAAAACCATTTCTTGAAATTAAATTACTCAAGGAACAATGACATGTAATATGCAGTTACGGGGCCACAGTAAATCTCGCTCACGACATCAGTAATCACACAAATTGGACTTCCTGCGAGGGGTGACCATACATTACGCTACCTCGGTACCTACACACGTCTTCGCCCAATTGCAGCGTACATTACCGACCACCAGGCTCCTTACTGTGATTATCTCCAAGTCGTTTCCTTCGGCTAGGGTGTCTACACAGCGTGATTCCTCGACGCACCTTTTTATTCATAATTCTTCGTTTTGCTCTGATGCGCTTTGGTGAATGACCGGCGAGAGTTGAAAAAGTGAATCACAGGAATCACGGTGTCTAAGCACGACACAACGGCTAACTGATTTTCTCCAACTGTCAGATTCTAAGGGTGCTATTATAAATCGCTTACCGAAGTCAAAGTGTTCTAACTTCGAATTTGAAATCAAGATATCAATTTTGAATATTAAATTCTTAACGGCAAGTGTGGAGGTTCACATGACATTTATATCGGCCAATCAGCGAACGATTTCTGTAAATGACGTCCAATTACACGAAGGCGTCTCGGTATGCGCCAATTAGGTGTCGCTGCGCGCGCACCTGGCTCACGATTCCTACGGTCACGCGCGTACTTTGATCGTAAATCGTTTCGATGTAAAAGCACATTGTTGTTGTTATTACGTAAATTTCTAACGATTGAGGTCATTGTTAATAGTGTATTGCAAAATATGGCAGTGAACGCATATGTTTCCACTATTAAACAGCAGTATAACATATCGTAAATGGCCACTCTGCCAGCTTGATTGGCAGTCTAAGTTATAAACAAATCAACTAACTCCGAATATGAACTTGATAGATTATAAAACCCACATTTTAATTACTTCGTGTTCATTCTTATTTGGCGTGTAACCTTATTCTGTAGTTGAGAAACGCCTGCGTGTGCACATTTTGGTAACACAATGAAGACAACTAAATATTATTAGGTAATAGTAAGATGCCTTTAAGTAAATCTTGCTTTAGGATTTTTTTTTGCGTACTCTAAGCATAGTGACTCTGATGCGCCTACGGCTGGGAGACAGAATGTATTACATTTTGGTCAAATTCTTCTAAAAGTCACAAAAATGAATCATAAGTAATACCCACAGTAAAGTTCCACTAGTTAACAGCTCGATGTAAACTCAGTTGTTTGTCGTGCGATGTTAGCGGAAGCGGCGATTACTGGCTGCTAATGAGGAAGTAGTCGTTGTGGCGACTGCGACTGGTTGTAATGTTGCGCAGGATATGCGTCGTTGTGCTGCAATCCTCCTATTGTTACTGTGTTACACTAAGAGGGGGCTCAAAATCAGAAATACCTTATAGGTAGAATATTATTTGCCTTATTTACTAGATTTATTGGACGTTTTGGTTTTGATAACCACTTGGTTCCCACAATGCCGAATTTAAACGGGTTTGTTTGATTGTGCGCAAAATATTTTGCATAACATAAAGTTGAAGCTGTATAGATTTGCAATGAACAAAAACATGTCAAATAAAAGGGGTAAATATAGTATAGGCAGACGAGATCAGACGCATCCGTTAAAAGTAACCGGATGCCCAATTGTTTGCATTCCCAATTTGAATGAAGACGAAAAAATCTACGCATATTAAACAGCAACGGTCATCCATGGTCTGACGGTCCAAGACGTGGCCACTGACCCGTCTCGCTGGGAACACCTTGACCTTAATCAATGGACACCTGTGTGAGGGTTCCTCAAGGAATCTTAATCATGGGAATCATGCCAGTTGGCTTAGGGGACAACTTTATAAGAAAGAACAGTTTTATGAACAGGGATATTTGCATTGTAGGGTTGGTAAAGTTCAATGGGCAAAAAGCATAGAAGACATTTGCGTGTTTAATAAAAATAGGGAGCATTATATTATTAAGTCTAACCTTTATTGCAGTTTGGCAAAAACTAACACCCTATGATAGATCAAGAGCCCAAAAGTGGCACACACAAAGTTTGTAACCAATATCTCCACTCGTCACCAGACAACTAAACCTCGTTGACCCGTCAGAGTAAACAACCCTTTTGTGCGCGCGGTAATCCCGCCAAAATTGCGCGCCAAATGCCAAACATTTGTCAATGGAATGGCCAACAATGGGCCATTGATGTGGGGCACCTGTAGAGGGGTTCCCCACACGTGGCCGCATGGGCCCATGGCGCATATGCACAGTTGCTGCCTCACCTGGAACTCTCGCCCCTCATCTACGAGGGTTGTTGAGGGGTAGTTGCTGCTCACACATGTCACCGCGGCTGCTACCGACAGATGCTAAAATACGTTGGTGCTGACATCGATTTTTATTGTCACGATCTCTGAGTGTGCTGAAAGATTTTTATTAGTTTGTTACTTTAGATCACGGATTTGGTGGTAGAGCTGTGTTTTATTAGGGTTTACCCTACTGGGTCTGTAATGAACTCAGATGGTTGTTGACTGAAATGATGAATGTTACAATTTCTTATAAAATACATTGTTTTGTTACCTCCTAAAAAAAATGTGAATCATCTGCAAACAAAGTATCTTCCGCTGAACACCACACAAACATCGCCAATTTCTTTCATGGGTAATTAATTGATCACCTCCTTTGCAAGGATCATACAATGTTATCGACGATTTCCTCTGCGGTTGCATTGAATTATTAATGATACTGACTGCATACCAATATAAACCCAGTACGGTTGACCTCCAGGTGTACTCGGGAGCGCATGACATCTGCGCGCGCACATCGCGCAACCTCCATTGTTACTGTTTACTGTTATTGTTGGTTATTGTATTGTATTTAACATAATGGATAACTGTTCATGTCCAAATAATGAACATGTTCATTCATTCAATAAAAATAATAACAGTTTTCAGTTTTATTAACAATGTAGAGTTTTTGGTCAACCGGACCCACTCGAAATGGACACGCGGGTCCAGTCGATCAATTTAAATTTTGAACTGGTCGACTGGACACACTACCTAATTTCATTATAAAGTACAGTCACGGAGTAAAGCCGAATCTTTTAGTTTTATTTTTACAGCAGTACAGATAATGTGATTTAATTTCACAAACCCAGGAGGTCAGAATTGTGGAGAAGTATTTATTATCTTCATTGCATGGTGCACGATAATAGAAATGTACAAAAATACATTATATAGATTTGATAGTGAGATTTATAGCACACTTTTATTATAAAGGCGAAATTTTGTATGTTGGTCACTCTGAAACTCGCTGAAACTTGGTAGCTTTAGCATGAAAGGACGACAGACAAACAGACAGAGTTACTTTCGTGTTTATAATATAAAAGTAAGGATTTTGATACCAAATTTCATTTGAATTCGTAAAGCCGTTCACATTTTCTCTGAACAATTCTGCGCTCGACTGTATCCATTACTAGCTTTAGACAAAAGATGTTTCTTAAAGTTTGCATGTGGGTCCAGTTGACCATCATCTGTCTAGCCTTTTCCCAACTATATTGGGGTCGGCTTCCAGTCTAACCGGATGCAGCTGAATACTAGTATTTTACATGAAGCGACTGCCTATCTGACCTCCACAACCCAGTTAATACTAGGTAATACAATACCCTTTGGTAGGACTGGACCAGTTGACCAGCTGACCAGTTGACCAATAAAAATAATTATGTGGTCATCTGGACCCGCGGGTCCAGTAGCGACTGGGTCCAGTCGACCAAAGACTCGTAACGCATAAAAGTAGAGTAACAGTAGGTATTCCTAAAGTCTCGTAGAGGTAGGTACATACTTTGTACCAGGTTAACTGATGGTCGACCACTTTTTTAATGTAAGTAGGTAGGTACTTACATTTTCTTCATATTTTTGTAATATCTAGACTCGAGTTAATGCCAATACATGTGTGAGTTCATCTACTATGAACTCAAAGTCCAGTTGTAGTATGTAAAATGTTGGTAGATTATACTTCCTCAGTTCATCTACCTAGAAGTAGAACATTTTCTTATCCCAAAGTGACAATTAATATGACAACAGAAAATCTCCATAATTTTTACCTCTGCCTCGTCGTGAGACGTGTGTGTCTAACGTCGTAAAATAACATGGGATGGTCTAAACATTTTTATAGATCTCTTATGTGCTCATAAGTTCCTCTCACATAAAACTCAAGAACAAGTCATATTATTACCTATACAGATTCTAACATTGTTGCTAAAGGTCACTCAATGCACTCAGGTCTAATAAAAACCCGTTGTAATTACATGCAGTACTATAAAATTAGCAAGAAAATCTGAATAGTATTGACTGGATAGGAATGAAACACACACAAACTTTTATAACCATATTATATTTCACTAAACTTTACACAACTCTCACAGTTTGCTGTCTCGCGGCCGCAGGTTCCAACTCTTTCTCTATTTCCTTCATGATGCACTTGAAACATTGTCTTTTTAACCACCTCAGAAGATATATTCCAGTCAAGAAGAGTATTATCACAAGGAATATGATCACGATTACATCCGATGCTGTAAGCACGACGTCCATTACTTCATCATGAGGATGGCCACCCATTTTACCGAGAAATCCGTGTTTAAAATCGTAATTTCTATAAATAATGAAATATTCAATAGTACCAATAGTGCTGCACTAAATAAAACACGAGTTGTCAGCGATATGTTCAGAATTTGTTGCACAGTGAATGGTTAGCGAAGCGATAGCGATGAAATTATAGTTCTACGAAAAATTCAAATGTGTAATTCAATGAAATCAATTTAGAATTAGGAAATCTTAACGAACCGGAAGAAAAGATTTCTTCATAAAATTTCAAAGACCTCTTCTTCATTTTCTGGATCTGATCCTTACGTTCTCGAAAGTTACATAATTTCAACAACATCCAACTTTGCTCTCTCGTAGGTCCGGTGGGAGAAATTTCTGATGAAATAAGCTGTACCTTTGTGCTCTTCTATCTTAATGAAATGTTCTGTTAAGTATTTTGTGTGTACATAATTATTTTTGTTCAATAATTACATAATTTTGAACACTTATTGACATTTATCCACATCATAGTAAAGCACTAAAAAGCATAACAACATAACGCCACAGGCATGATGTAATGTTAAGTAGTAGTTTTCAGTGCTATAAAAATAATAAAGAGAAAATTAATTCATGAAAGTGTAGTCATTCAAGGTATACCTAAGAGCTCTATGTCTATAGCTTAGTATCTTGTAAGACATAAACCTACACATAACGAACGGGTGTCGTATTCGTAGATGATTCAACAATACATGCTCCGTTTACACAGGAGCTGTTATTCATTCTAAGTGGCCGTGCCCAATACGGTCGCGGCAAGAATTATAACATACGCAGCATTGCTATCGGGTCGCGACGCCGGCCGCGGCGCCGGCGGCGGCGGCTCGGGCGGGGGCGGGGCGGTGCAACTCAAGCGCATGCAGAAATGTGAAGCCGCGGTTTAACAACATCGCATTGTTTAAATGACATATTACGTGAATACGTGCTGGGAATTGCACTTTTTATTGTTTAAAGTAACAAGACCCGCGAGCCCGGTATTGATTTTAAACAGATCTAATTTTCATAATGATGTAATAGAATCGATCAGCATCTATATTCAGTAGAGACGCACGCGCACGTTGCAGACAGCAGTGACATCACCTACTTATCTCGTAAGCTGATCCTGTTATTATCTTCAGCTCATGTGAACAACAGGAAGCTATTATCAAGCACACAGTTAACTGACAAATAGATATCAATGGAATATTAGCGAGTGTGTTGTGCAAAGCCAGCTGCGGTCCATTGATCGGCGCGCGCAGCTGTGCTGACCCGCGATAACCCGCGAGGCGCCAGCGCTCCACGTCCGCGCTGCGCACTCCGCACTACGCTCCCCATTCATCTCATATTGCGATACCTACTAACAGCTGTTAGCTGCGCTTGCGACGCGATTAGTCTTAATTGTGCGCTATCACGCGTTTCTATGAACGCTCGCTTATGCAATAAGACCTTAATAAAGATAGTGTTACTGTTAGCGCTGAGTTTAATTGCCAGTCCGAGTGACAATAACATTAATTGTTGGAAATCTATGGCTCAGTGTGTAGAATTATAATGAATTTCTTGTGTAAATTATTCTAACAGTTTCACAATTAAGTCCATGAATATTCTTAGTAATTATCATAAATACAACGGCCTGCTTGATTAGTCACTTCGCAATTAACTCTTGATCACCATTTTGTATTCACGTCTATTTTACTTATGGATGTAAAATAATGTCAAACGTTGACTGTTGCTAATGAAGTCTGGATGAATAGGCTAGTACTTATAGAAATTCGACAAGTAGAAAAATTTAAAATAATCATTTTTTGAAAAGTCATTATGTATTGCACTGACTGGAATGTGGTGATTTCAGGTGACTGTTAACCTTAAAACAGTTTATATGTCTTGAAAGAAGCAAATGAAACACATACGAGAGAAGAAACAAAGAAAAAACAACTAATAAAATCGGTACACATTACAAATGAAATTCAGAAATCAAACGTTGAATTTAACGTTTCTTTTACAACACATAGCTATAAACTGTAAGACACAAGACAACAAGCAACAACCCAAGCTTCTATAAGTCCGAAAGGTACCCGAGATCAAATACCCGTAGAGACGTTAAGATCACATTCGCAGCCAAAGACCAAACAAACATTTAGGTTTCGAAACTTCTAATCAAATCGACTCCAGACCAATAAAGCATACACGCGCTAATCAGATTTCACCAAACAATCCATTCGATTGGTTATAGAATTCCGCAACACAACACCGGCGCTGGATACGTGGAACCCAACAAAGGCTTTTGTTTCCACGGCAGCCACAGCGACCCTGCACTTTATACTTTTTCGTTTATAATACTTTTTCTCTTATTGCATTCCCAAAGAGCTGACCGGAGCGCTTAGACTTTAAAAAACTGGTTTCCAGACTGCTCCGGCCTTAAATGGAACGACTTTGTAAAATTGTGTGACTCACAAAATGCCTCTAATAAAGCAGCTTTGGAATTCACCATTAATGATGGAAACGAAAATGCGTATCGCTACGAATACTAGATTGCACAATTACATGAACGAAGCGCTACTGACAGTCTGACATTTGAACCCCATTCAAACAATTCTCTCCCAATTAATTAAAGGCTAGACTTGTTCGTAGGAGTTTAAAAAAGAATGAATTTATTCTCCGCTGGGCTAGATCGAACATGTAACACATAGGTGCGCGTTCTAGCACAATAAGCAGGTCAAGTTTCTCGGCAGGATGGCGCCAAAACAAGCACACAGCTGCGCCAACGCAACTATTTGCGGAAACGAATATCGGATCGTGTAAATACGCGGCACTGGACATCGCTCGTGCAATACTTGTGCTACCGTTAATCTATACTCTTGACCGAGTATGAAGATGAGACAGGTATGTCTTAATTGCATTTGAATACCAACATCAAATACAAATATAGCTCACCGTGAAACTTTAGCCAACGAAAAAGTAACGACGATCTCCTTGTGTCGGATTTCGCTACGAACATTCCACACCAATATAATATATGAGTTCCAGTACGATATTTATACTGTGGTTCCAGCTAATCAACAGTTGCTGCATAACTGAACAGCAGGAAGTGTTGGTTATTATAATGAAACTACAATGGCTGTCACCGGCAAGGATCAAGAGACAGCGGCGACCACAGACCGGCGCCCGCGCAGCTATGACGCTATGGATATAAACGAGATAAGCAGAAGCTTTACTTTATACAAAGCACGTATCAAGATTCTGTGATGTCAGACAGAAAAATATTGTGAAAAGAGACGTAACAAACGGCTGAAATTATGATATTATTACTTTTATAGATTTCTCGTAGCACTTTCGTAGCAGTTGCTACGCGATGATAAAAATATCTAAAATTTAAGATACCTTAACAAATGGATGAGAGCAGCGGTGGCCCAGTGGTGTCGGCCCCGACTGAGAGCAGCGGTGGCCCAGTGGTGTCGGCCCCGACTTACGAAAAGTAGGTCGTGGGTTCGAACCCAGACAGGCGCATTACTTTGTGTAATTTATTTCATCACCGCTGCTCTCAAAACGGTGAAGGAAAACATCGTGAGGAAACCGGCATGTCTTAGAACCAATAATTCGAAGACATGTGACATCTGCCAATCCGCACTGGGCCCGCGTGGTAGATTATAGCCCATCCCTCTCCTAGAGAGGAGGCCTGAGTCCCTGCAGTGGGAACATTATAGGCTGATGATGATGATGATGATGAACAAATGGCAATGATTTTGATGGGGTCATAACCGTCAATAATTATGACCAAAGAAAAGATGCTAAGGCAAGAAAGGAGGTGTCTGTTAAGATGACGAGAAATAGAGAAGTATGGAATAAGAAGGCATGCTGCGCCGACCCTAAATGAATTCAGATAAGGGCTAAAGAATTATCTTGGGCTCTGAAGATTTCAGAATACAAAAACGTTTCCAAACCAATTTTTACTATTTCGTAACTGCTGATAATACGGTATGAGATGACGATTTGCATCGGCCATCAAACGAAGTTTAGCAAGAGTTTTTTTAACGCTAGGATGACCTAGAATTTATTACCTAAGATCGACTAACATTTCAAGTATAATTGAACAATGGCAACAGGCGAAAATAGAAGCGGGTATTCTGTGGCTCGTTGCTCAGTGGTCTGGCTACATCAAAACGAATTGTTTACTGGAACCCTGCACGTGTTCACTGCTCGCAGACACTAGCTAATAATTGTGGGATATTTATTCCTTGCATTCCGCTTATTGTACATTTGTGCCTTTATTGTGACTGTTAAGATGTGATAAATACTTCTCAAATGGACCACAATATTCACAATGGCGATAATGTATCTGGTAGCACTGTCGTTTAATTTGAATAGAAATTGTGGAATTATCTTATTAATTAGTTAATAGCTTTCGTGCTGATTGAGGGATAAATGTGTGGTAAACATGTATTTAAAGTAAAGTTTAGATTAGAATAGATAAGTCACAGTCGATGTGAAAAAAAAACATTAAAATCTACAACGTCTCTACCGTAACTCACTTCTTAAACATACGTACATTTATGGAATACGCTCATTACAAAACCATTTATCATGTTCATAATATACGTTTTTGTGAGCTTTATACAGAATTAATTAATTACAGAATTATTCGGCCTTGCAAGGCTGGTCAAACCACATTGTACTCACAGTAACCATGCAACATTTGAGCAACGAACAACGTTCTAACTTCTCAAAGCTGGAGTTTCGATAACGAGTTTCTAATTTCAAACATTATTTTAATCGATTAAGATAAATCGATGAAGTCCGATTTATATTCGCATTTACGTTTCCGCAGCTGATATGGAGGTAATGGAGTTGGTTACCATGTTGTTATTACCGTAATTGCTTTTAGAAATGCCTACCTTCTTATAATGTTGTTTCAATATTACACTAGGATAAACTGTTGAGTGCGGCCATTAAGTATCTGGGTCACTGGGTCTCAGAGGATATGTGTGACAATTTTGATATGGAGAGGGAGCGCAGGGCGCTGTCTGTGCGCTGTAACATGCTGGCCCGCAGGTTTGCACGGTGTACAGAGCAAGTCAAGGTGACATTATTTAAGTCCTTCTGTCAATCTTTTTACACCTGCAGCCTGTGGACTAAGTACACGCAGCGTACATACAGTGCTCTGCGTGTACAGTATAATAACGCGTTCAGGGTGCTGTTCGGGCTGCCGCGCCACTGCAGCGCTTCGGCTATGTTCGCGGATAAAAGCGTGGACGGTTTTCATGCCATTATGCGGAAGCGTTGTGCGTCGCTCATGAAGCGCATGCAGGCCAGCTCGAACAGCCTTCTGAGCGTGTTCGTGGGCCGCTGGGACTCGCCTTTGTGGCGGCACTGGATGCGACTACACACTGCGGGTGGTCGTGTCCAGGGCTTGCCATAGACTGACATTTCCTGTGCGATGCCACTTTTATTTTATTTTTTTGACATTTTTTGTATGTACTAACAATAGTTTTGTAAGGTTTTTGTGTTACTAACAGTATATGGACTACCTACGTCCGAAATAAACGTTATTATTATTATTATTATTATTACTTTAGAAAGAAGTATTTGCATAGAAGTTACTAAAATATTGTGTAATGATGACGTTACTTGAATGTTGCTGTATAGACTTTCTTTGGCTTCTCAATTTATTTGTTCGGGTTGGCGCGGCAAGTCTTGTCCTTTCACACTTCTCTATTCCTCGTCGTTCCTGCCTCGTTGGTCTAGTGGTCGCAAGCGCGACTGCTGAGCGTGAGGTCCTGGGTTCGATTCCCGGGTCGGACAAAAAGTGCTATTGGGTTTTTCAATAGAAATTTCCCAGTAGTAGCCCAGAGTTTGGAAGTTGGCGGTATAGTACCCCCGTGCCTCGGAAAGCACGTTAAGCCGTTGGTCCTGTGCCTGATCTCTCTCCGGTCGTGTCGGATTGCCGTTCCATCGGGCTATGAGAGAAAAGGGAACTAAGAGTGCACCTGTGCCTACGCACACACTTCAATCTCCGCTGAGATTGGCCGCCGTGGCCGAAAAACGGTCAGGAGGACTATTATTATTCCTCGTCATTTCAGCAGTCCCTTCCTTTCTAGCCATATCATCCTTCATACATCCATTATCGTCCATCCATCGTTTCTTTGGCAGTACCAATCGATTCGTTTTGAAAAAAAAACTCGGCGAAATGTCAGTATTTTGTTTTCGTTTTATCTTATTTTTCTTGGAACCTTGAAAGATGTTTATGTATGTAATTCAGGGTATCTAGATTGTAATCAGTGTTAATAATTCCCCGATTAAAATTGAAGAGCCGTATAGATAGGTCAATGAGATAATGATGCTTTAGTAGTGAGATTGCACCATCTGCGAAGGAATGAATGTATGTAGAAGTATTTATTTAAACGGAATTTCAAATATAGGTATGTATTCAAATTCTGCAATGTTGGATTTTATAAGTACTGAAGAGTGAAAACAACTTACCTTGTGTTATTTTGATAGGTTAATATTTTCAATATTTTTTTGGTTTTTTTCCTTTCCTGCAATTGGCGACGTTTTCTTTACATATTACCTGGTTAAGAACTGTCATCGTAAATCTCGTGTATGTTTTCCATTAAAGTATTTAAATACCTTTTCCTAGTAAATTATTGCAGTTGATACGAGGTAAAATCATTAATACAACATTTGAAAAGCCGCGCCGGTTGGTCACGGCACGGAAGAACTAGTATTCTTATAGCGACGCGCGACGCCTTGTAGAGCGACTATAGGCCGTAGGCCGTAGGGCATGAATCCTTCTCTAAAAATAGCTTAAATAAAAGCAGAACGACTTATAAATAAAGAAGACCTTAGCAACCACCATAATAAACTAATAAATTAAATCAAATAGGTATACATACGTAACAAATAAGTGTGGAACAACGCAACGGCCTTGCCATGTAACTGTTCTGCTGTTGTTCGGAATAACCCGACTCATTATGTAAATCAGCGGACATTTCGTGAATCTCATCTATAATACCAGCTGTTTCGTTATATACATTTATCTATTTTGTTTATCAATAAAAATATTTTGCAACTTTAATGTGTTTTCGTCGCTACCTCAGCTGTGCGAATGTCCAATTCGTACGCGGATGTGGTCGAGATGAGGACCTGTCTTGTGTTTACGTACGAATGTTAGTTTAACGAGCACTTAACGCACTGAGAACGATTGCATCTTGATGATGTGCTTACAAATGACACGATGATTAAGACCCCGACTCGATGATAATATCGGTTTTATGATTTAGATATGCAAAAATAATGCGAAGGAATAATCGTTTCTGTGAATGGCTGAGGTACTCATCACAGAACTTTTAATATTAGGTAATAAGTATTGCTATGTTTGCATGTTTTCAAGTAATTAGTAGGTAATTTGTCAGATATCAAGTTCCTGAAGTTGTATTTTGGTAACGAACTAATCAAACTACATATATGGAAACGTTCTATCATAATCCCAAGTTAACATTTACAATTAAATTAATTCCACAATTTATTGCGTGGGTTAAACGTCAACGAATAATAAAGAACGCGGACCCAGGTGTTAATCTGTCCTAAGGATCTGCAAAGAATACCTGCCCCATATACATCTAGAATATATAATCCAATGCTAATTTAAATTCACATAAAACAGGCCGGATTGAGCAGATAGCGCGAATACTCAGGTGTGAAGATTTGGGCGGATCGAGTTCGCGGGATGCCGATTAAATTATAGCCTTTTTAAGTGGAATTTGTCTAATGAATAATGTATGGTACTAATGAGGTCACATATTTGTTCCTCGTAGTTGGCCTTGCACCTGGCGTCTTGCTGGCGCTATCTCGGCCACTCGCCACTAGCACCCGGAACTCGCCACATCACTAGCGCTCTAGTGCTCAGCTTACTTCTTACAGCGTGCGTCCGCGCAACACCTTCACATTTTTACCGTACAACGTTAATGCCGTTGTATAGAAAGTAATTTTTTTCGGCATAATGACTTGCATGGCTGTGCAGCTGAATGTAATTCGAGGCTTTAAATCTTGCTCTTATCGTCCATAAGCATGTTGATTTAAGGATCATCTTTCAACTTATCAAGAACAAGATCCATTTAAGATAACAATGATTTATATTTAGAAGAACTTGAACAAGGAATTTGTGCATTCACATTCTCAACTTAAATCAGTGTTAATACCCAAAAGAGAAAGATAATACACTCGGAAATTCCAAAATTACGAAAGCATCAATAAAATGTTGTCATATCAATTAAATGAGAACTAGTAAATTGAGGTGCTATATCGTTGTCTTCGCAGCTGCTTTTTGTTTGTGCAGTTAATTTATTTGATGATTTATACCGGCCGATAACTTATGATTTTTAACCGACTTCAAAAAAGGAGGTTACTATGTTCGTGTGTATTTTTTTTTTATGTATGTTACCTGATTTCTCCCCCATTAGTGGACCGATTCTCAATTTTTTTTTTTTTTGAAATAGTATACTTCTGAGGTGGTCCCATTTAATTTGGTGAAGATCTGGTGCTAATCTTCGGAGATATACAATGGAACTCTTCAAAAATAGACGGCAAATCTGTCGTAATTGCTGGAATCGCTTGGATGTTTGATACATTACCATGACGTAACATCACGCCTGTATGCTCTGAAGGGATATGCAGATATGTACAATACACATTTTTTTAGTTGTTATACTTATATGAAAAATATAGACACGTATTACGTGTTGCGTGCTTTTTCTGACGCTATTCAAGTATTCGCATCTAGCAGTCATCACTTGTCTTCATGTTGATGAGCTGATAATGGAAGGTACTAGGTACTCCTCAACGGTTAAGAGTTGAAAGCAAAAATAGGGGAAGGAAGGTTAAGGGTTAGGTTTCTTGGTTGAATTATAGAAAAAACTTTTTTGCAAAAAAAACAACCGACTTCAAAAACACCAAAAAGAGAAAAATAAACTTCAGAAGAAAAATCAGCTTCTGAAGTCGGTGGCAAAAAAATAAAATCAAACAAACAAATGTCACCGACTTCAGAAGCTGATTTTTCTTCTGAAGTTTATTTTTCTCTTTTTGGTGTTTTTGAAGTCGGTTTTTTTTTTTGCAAAAAAGTTTTTTTAGTACATTTCGCATGCATTTTTGAGTATAAATGCGGATGGGTATCCAATATCCGTATAAGAGAAGAAGAAGGCCTAATAAATTATGGACTGTGTGAAGGATGATATTGCTAGAAAAGAGGTAGCTGATTACCTCTTTTCTCGTCGTCTTCTTCTTCTCGAGAAGTATGGAAGATGAAGACCAAAACCAAATAAACGATGGATGGACTACAAGATGATATGGCAAGAAAAGAGGTGGCTGATGAGATGACGAGAGGAGGTAAAAGAGAAGTATGGAAGAAGAAGACACGCTGCGCCGATCCCAAATGAATTGAGATAAGGGTAAGAGAATGATGGAAGGCCTCCCACTAGGTGGACCGATGACCTGGTCAAGGTTGCAGGAAACCGCTGGATGAGAGACGCACGGGACCGGTCAATGTGGCGACGTCTGGGGGAGGCCTATGTCCAGCAGTGGACGTCTTTTGGCTGCAATGATGATGATTGTGCAAACTCAATGTCTAAGAATGTTTACGTAATAACAATAATAGTTTGAACATTTATTCATAGAGACATGAATTTCATAGTCTCTTTGCATGTTGCTTTATCTGGGTTCTCGTTGTTCCCAGTTGTATTCTTTGACCCTATATCATGGTCCCGGCCTGGTAAAGGCTGGTAACTGATAGCATCTAGTAGTAGATATACACCTAGCACACCGTTCATCTTGATAACGTATATTATTTTTATGTAATTCTATACAGAATCCTGTTGTTCCTTTAAGTAATTAAATATTGAATAGTTTTTAATTACAACATTTGCATCACTTTACTTACATCTTCCCAATTTGCTTTCATTCATTTTATTTTCTTCATTCAGTTTTATTACCTATCTTACTCATGAATGCTTTCAAACACAATGTTAATTGATGGTGAATAAATTGAATTGAATGGTCTTGTTGGATTTGTAATACTCATAAGTTCAAAAATACTTAGATATTAATCTTATTTTAACATTTTTAGGGTTCCGTAGTCAACTAGGAACCCTTATAGTTTCGCCATGTCTGTCTGTCTGTCTGTCTGTCCGTCTGTCCGTCCTCGCTTAATCTCTGTGACCGTTAGCACTAGAAAGCTGAAATTTGGTACCAATATGTGTATCAATCACGCCGACAAAGTGCTAAAATAAAAATTGGAAAAAAATGTTTTATTAGGGTAGCCCCCCTATATGTAAAGTGGGAAGTGATTTTTTTTTTAATTTTAACCCTAACGTGTGATATATTGTTGGAAAGGTATTTAAAAATGAATAGGGGTTTACTAAAATCATTTTTTGATAATGTCAATAATTTCGGAAATAATCGCTCCAAAAGTAAAAAACAAAGCGTCCCCCCCCCTCTAACTTTTGAACCATAAGTTTAGAAAATACGAAAAAAAACTGAAAAGTAGAACTTTATAAGGACTTTCTAGGAAAATTATTTTGAACTTGGATGGAAACAACAGATGGAAACTGCAGTTAACCAATATAATTTGGTCCCTGAATCGTATGAGCGCCTATACAATCCAGAGGTCAAGCTTCATTGGCCCGTATTTCAAACAAAAAAAGAATTATTACTACGGAACCCTACACTGAGCGTGGCCCGACACGCTCTTGGCCGGTTTTTTATTTTAGAAAATACTATTACTAAGTTAGCAATACTTTCCCGTGAACCTGTATTTTTTCCGTAGAGTCTTATTCAGCACCATAGTCTGTTTTGTAGCTAGATTATGTAAAACATGTATAATAATGTATGTAGGTACATTTTATTGTTAACCATAAATTCAAGGTAAGCTCTTATCTCGGCATTAATACAAATGTGGCCAGCAACAGTTTTATTACTTTCGTTGGTCTCTCTTATCTTAAAGAGTTGGTACTATTTGCATATAAGCTTGCTAAATTCGTGTTAATACAATTATAAATAGTTCAAAAACCATTCTTAAAAAAACACTTAGGAATTATTATAGTCGACATTGGTTGGTAGTAACACTTTGTCCTTGAGCTGGCCTATAGCAGTGTGGAGTTCCAGTAGAACAAGAGATCACATTATAATGGTTTTATACCGCCGACATACGTATCTCGAATAGCATTACCAGAAGGGAATAACCCACAAAAAAACTATTTCCTTAGTCTACAAAACATCAAGACTTGATGTTTTTGGCCTGTACGAAAAGGAAAACCCATAACTTCTTACAAAAAACCGGGCTCAATATAACATGAGTAACATAACATAAATATACATACAAGGCAATAGGGATACAATTATGAGTGTAGTTAAATACCTGACCTTACATATGACTAAGTTAATAATCCCACCGTCGATGTTTCCGATCGTTAAAACTTGCAACAACGCGCTCTGTCATACACAACCTAATTTATGTAGCTGGTTCACACAACAACCCTATTTCTGCTGCTGAAAAAACGTTTTCCATAGAATTTTTAGCCTTATATACAAGCCGGTAGAGTTAGCCTTATGTTTTTTGTACAGTAAAAAGGTTGGTAAAGGTTTAAGAACGACACACTCCTCTCAAATAAGTTTGATGGTTATTTTACTACCCTGTTCTAATTACGAGGTTTCCTTTCGGATACTAGAACATGACGCGCCGATTGTTTGTGGTCGCATTAAAATGGTGTTCATACAAAAACTTTATGGTTGTTCTCTGTATTAACTCTTTGTTGTGAAATTAGTTTCGCGACCGTTTTTCAGCTCGTTTGGGTAGTTAAAATAGTTCTTTATAATGAAGTGCGTATGTCTCTTTATACTGTGGCGGTGCCCTTGGCTGTAGGTGTGCTTAACGTGCTTATTGGTATTTTTTTTTCAGATTTATACTACATATTACCAGATTCATTTATTTGGGTGCTCAAATGTAGATATTAAAGATGTTACAAAAAGACGTAAAGCCAAAAATAGCGTAGAATGGCCCCAGTTAGGTCACAGCAACAAATAAATACCGAGTAGCTGTCAACAGGCACCGATAATAATCTACTGATTTTCTGTTTAGTTCAACTAACTCTTAAACTACACCGCAGTTAATCAAACTTTAATTACTATCCGTTTCCTCTAGAATGTATTCTTAAATCTTGTGAAATCGGAAACCCTAGTCTTATTTTTGCCAGCGATATATACCGCAAATTAAACCAACATACTATTCTTTATACAGTCTTGGCAGCGATTGGATATAATTTAGCGACGATTTTATCGCATCTGTAACAATTTAGATAATTAATTTATTGACAACTGTGCAGTATTACAATCAGTGTAAGTCATTTGTCGTAATTTTAGCTGTCAGTCCTTGTCGTTAATTAATTACTTGTAGAACTAATTGAAACAGGTCGTCTAATCTGTGGCGATATTTCGGCCACAACTGCATGCCGTTTAAATTTCAATATATTTTGCCATAAATATCGGATTTTACGAGCGAACGTCCCCGACACATGTCAAACAAATTGTTGACACATCCAAAATGTGACGAAGCCACTTAAATAAAAGATTACTTTTACACGAGAGTTGTTTGGTGTGAGAATTTCTCGTCAAAACAAGCTCTGATACTCAAACTCAAACTCAAATATTTTATTTCAATTAAGCCATTACAGGCACTTTTGAATGTCAGAAGGACGGAAGAAGAACGAAACTACGAGTGCAATACGTCATTCCGAAAGTCACCACGCCGAACCACACGCCACCGAATGCCCGCAACAACGAACACTGCGAGCACAAAAGCACGCAGCGACGCAAACCGCAACAACGAATGCTCGAGACCCCGAATCACGGAACAACGAATGCACGTCGCAACGTGCAACCGCCGCCCCGCGACCCGGAGCCCCGCACACCCGCTGCCACGGCACACGCCGCCGCGCGCCCCCGCACCCACAGCACTCGCCGCCGGTAACATCCGGCGCCGCGCAGCCCGACGCAGCAACTCCCGAAACGACGCATTGCACTCCTACGCTACAGTCACAATCACAAGGCATAATAACTTGTGAAAGTACTGTAGTTGCCAGTTCCCTAACGTAGATCTCATGAAGAAGAACGGGCAAGAAACTCCATGGACACTCTTTTAAAACAGAATTTGTTACAAAATCTTGGTACATTATATCATTCATGTTGAGATGGTATATTATGTGAGAACTATGTAGCAAGACGTGCAAGTTAAGAGCGTCCAGAGTAAAAAGATATAAAAAACAAATCAAAGAAAAATATATAAACCATGCAACTACATATGCATATACTTTTGCAACTATGTATTGGAGCGCCTTTTTTTTCAGAGCTCATAGCTTATACGGAGAAATCTTATAAGGCTGGTTTGAAAGTGCGTCAACCGTCTCAAGTTTTTTGAACACTGCATAATGTTCTCGAGAAACCGAGGTTCAATCAATCAATGTTTTTACGTAAGTAAATCAGTATCTCCCGAATCTCAATAAGTAGGTATCCAGTGACATTTCAATGCCAATAAATTGGATCAGCAGGGACAGTGGACAGTGCAGCTGGCGTACACGTGCGATGGTCACGATCGAGACATTGGTCCTCACGGACTTGTGGTATCACGACAAACACTCGTTAATATTCAGCAGTCGTTTTACTTTTTTTAAAGGAATCGTCGTTCAGATCTTGTGTAATAAAAAGTCGAGAGACGGCGTTGTACGTGGTGACGTAAATAAGTGCCGGTGAAATGAACATTATGGAGTAAGCAGAATTATGGAATGAGCTAACATTTCAGGTGTGGGTTACTGAGGACAATCTTCAACATTTTGCCTGAGTCAGACAAACTATGTTATTAATGAACGGCTAATTATCCTTTTACTTTCTAGACACAACAACAGCTTCGCAAAAACATTCCACATCAATATGATTAGGTAGCACGTTTAACTGCGGCGGCGCAGGTCGGAGGTTGGGGCCGCGGCGCGGCGGCGGCGCCTGCGTCACTCTATCAACTTGCTAATTCACGCCGCTCCGGCCAGCTGGCCGCACACAAAACAACCGTGGCCCTTTTTATCCGGAGTATTACACACATTTGAATTTCACACCTATTCATACCCAGTACATTTACATACATTTACCCACCTGACGAAAAATTTATTTATTATATTATATTCAATCTGATTATGTGACCAGGGGGCCAATTCTCGGTTTTAGAGATGGTGTCGAATTCGAGAAAAATTTCTAATGACGTCATTTTTTCGAGAAATTTTAAAAGTTGCTATTCTGGGGATGTCGAATTCGACATTTGTCGAAGGCTAACGTTCGAGTTCATCTCGAGTGCTTCTGAGCAGTAGAGATGTAATGTCGATTATATAGATACGTCATTTCTGAGTGAATTTGTTGAGTTTTGGATTGTACACTGTTTTCTTTTCTTTAGTTTTTAAATAAAATACGGCTTGGCATCTCATACTGGAAATTCGATTTATACTCTTTGATTTGTGCATTGTGTTTTCTTGAAACGACGACCTTCGCGCAGATAACAGACTCTGTAATATTTGTGTACCTACGATTGGACTTGAAACCACTGAAAGATGGACGAGTTTATTAGCATTTTTATCTCGGAGTTGTTGGAAAGTGGCGAGCAACTGGCCAATACACGGCGACAACAGCTATCCCGCCGTCGATATTTACGACTTGAGCGGAACAGAAGTCATTAAAAACTTCAGACTAAATAAAGATTTAATAAGGGTTCTAATACTTAAATCTATTGGCTCCTGTAATAAACTGGATACCACTAAAATAGACCCGAAAACGAAGGTAAATAATTGTTTGCTTCATAATTCTATTAGTGACTGACAGACAGTCAGCTGTCAAACTGATTATTTTTACACTAAACGTTTCGTTTTACTTTGGCTTTGCACGGGACGGGACTTATTCTAATTTAATATATAAATTATGTCCTAATTTTAAGTGTTTCTCATAATTATGTTTAAGTACTTTTGTTTGTTTGTGAAACTAATAAATACTTTTTCTTCCTTTCTTTCTTTCTTTTATACTTAAATAATTAGGTTTAGTCAGCGTTTTAAAACAAAATCATTCATTCACTCATAGCTACCTAAAACGAAACGCGCGATTCTTCGTAATGGACGCTAGTATTATTTATCTGTGGTAATGGTAACATTAGCTTCACTCGAATCGACATTTTCGTGACATTTATTTCTATTTTGACTGAGAATACGGAATTCTGCTCAATTCGAAATTTTTTGGTAGAGATAGAGATATTTTTGATAGACATAGAGATAGACTTACGAACTCGAACTCGAGATAAATCTCTAAAACCGAGAATTGGCCCCCAGATCGAAAACATTCCTTAGGAATTCAAATTGGGGGCCCAAAGGTATAAACATAACAGTTCCCTTAAAAACAAAACGTGGAAATGTCAATCACAAATTGATACTAACACGAGTTATAAATACAGGGCTGACAAAAACAAGCAGAACAGAGCGGTCAGAAAGTATATCGTGGTCATGTCAAATAGTGAACGACCAAGAATATTTCAGTCTGCAAAACAAGTAAAGTGAGTGCAGCAGATGTTTACAAACACTGACAGAGCAGCCCTCAGATGGCTGCGTCTGCACCGTTTCAGGGCACGTGTGCCTCACTGCTGACACCCCTAACAGTAACCAGAACTACTATTTATACTCAGCGTGTCATAGCGTGATGTTGTACAGCGATTATTTGTTACCCTGTACTCGTGATGTCAGTTTAAATAACCGGCATCTGTTACACATATTATTCATTAGCTGAGACATAAAACTGACTTACAGCTTTTCACTGTTCATTTTCCACTACAGCTACTCCTTATTCATTATCATTTATAATAGATTCTTAGATTATGGTTACTTAGCTGTCGCCATTTTGTCTGCCAAAAAATGTATTGTCTTTCTTATCCATTCTGGCCATGAACTACGAAGTACATCAACGACTTACAAAAAGTAGCTAACTAGTTTATTTGCACGCCATCAGACCTTGGCCCCGGAAGCACGTTTCCTCCTTTGCATACAACAATGGTGGATCATTGTCCAGTTGGATGATTGCGTCATCGACACTACATGTATGGACCCAGGTGTAAAAAGACTTACAGCTTTTTAAACTTCAACAGTGCTCGTATTTTTACGCATTTGTGTGTTGTACCACATTAGCTATTAAGGTTGCTTTGCTTTGCATGTTGCATCTGCATCTTTACCTATAGTAACCTCAACTAAAAGAAGAACTGATCAAAATGGGCGTAAATCTCCTGACTGATGACTAGTAATGACGCAATGTAAGTAATATGCGTACTGAAGTAATTTTACAGTACCTAGAGTGAACCCACAGAGTGGACCTATCCATCTTTAGGCCATTGTTGCGCCTGAAACCGATAATGATTAGCTAAAGAAATAAATAGTTTATTGTAGATGACGGTATTTTTTTTAATCAGTCATCAAAGTGATTAGGATAAAATGACCGACCTTAAACGGTTTTTGGCGACTGTCAATTCTAGGCGGAATTCAAGACGTCATGTCTGACACGTCATAGATTTACAGATATTATTTTGTAGGGTTATATACAAGCCAGTATACAAATTGAATCCAGCCTATTGTTAGCATCTGTTAGAATTGCCAGTTTGCAGTCGGCGACTACAAAGGGCAAGTATCGCTGGATCAAGCGACGCCATTGTCTCTGCGCGATGCGCGTGCGTTATCAGCGATGGCTTGTTACTCGACGTGACGCAGATCGCGAGATTACTACAGTGACGTCACTATTGTCCGATCTGAATTTTCAATAAAGCTTTCGGCATTAGAAATAAAGACACCAATACAATAGAGAATCCGTCAGTTAATGTAGAAAACGCTTAAATAGAAATCGCTGGATCGCTAAATTGAAACCATTTCAAACGGTAAAGTGTTTGTAATGGTTTCCATCTAGTTATTATATTTTACGATACGATATTGAAAACGTTTGTGTGTTTTATAGAAAACGTTTAGTTAATAGTAACATTAAGATCTCGGCAGGCACATTTCAGATTATAGTTGTACCGGTTTTCGATTCATGTCCATAAAGCCAAGCTTAATGTCGACATTACTTTCCAATTTTCTATTCGATCTCCTTCAAGTTGTAAAGAGTTATATTGTGGCATACTTGAAGAATTAAGCAAAGAAAGTTTTTGAAATTTTCATCATCATCTTGTCACTACCCCCAATTCATTTGGAAGTGATAGGTCGTCGACAGTGCTTTCCTATTTAAACCCTTGCCGCCTTATTACAAAACGTAGTTAAACCTGGACTTAACTTAGACTTGGTTTATCTCGCATGACGTCTCACTTCAATAATATTCAAAAGAAAGTGACAGCATGCGAGATAAACCAAGTCTAAGTTAAACCAGGTTTAACTACCTTTTGTAATAAGGCGGTTATTGTCTGTGTTTCTGACCAAATCCTGTGTATATTATATATGAGTCAAGTCGACACAGCTTCTGTCCATATACACAAATACCTATAGGTAATATCCGTGGCTGGCGTGAATACATTGATAAGTCGACTTCCATGTTTTTTTTTTTATTGGCTTAATACATCCTAGGCATTGGGATCTTATATGAAAAAAATCGACAGCTCAAAATATCCATACATTTTGGAGAAATCGACCTTGGTCGTAAGTTGACAACTCTCATTTTGACGTGTCTAAACTTACAAGTCCACATGTCCAACTATGCATTCTCATGTTTTTCTGATCAAACATTGATATGTTGATATATCAACCTATACTCAGTACCCAAATGAATATTCGTTATATGTTAACTCAACTTATACACATAAGAGTTTTCTATAGGCACGAATTTTAAATTGACAAATCGACATATCAAGTTATGGCCGACCGAAGTATTTCTGTTTAAATTGTGATATATTGAGATGTCCAGTTACGACCAACGAAGTTCTCAACCCTAAATGTAATAAATATAGTTATCACTATTATGTCTGATACAAAAAAGTTAAAGTTAAATGAATATCGTGCCCTTACTTCAAAACCCAACTAACTGCTCAAAATGTAGTTTCGAGAAAATCGTGTTTAAAGGTTCGAATCGTAAATTTTTTATTAAAATACTTGATAAAGAGGCGAGTACGTGTATTTTGATTTCTTATTGTATTCATTATTCGGGTGGTGAAGGAAAAATAGCTTAATTCTCAAACAAGTAGGAAAAATGAAGGATTGGCTTGATAAATGCTACAGATTAGTGGTTGTTCCTGTAGTCGCAATGTTTTCTTATGTTTTGAAGAATAGAGTTTAGACAGCAGTTTTTTATGAATTTAATTAAACGAAATATTTATGTTCACCTAATGGGTAATTGTTAATACTAAGTAGAAATATTTAGTCTCAGTTATTGTTTTTGTTAATTTAACGTGAATCATGACAAAACCACTTAAACGCAGATATAATGTTTTTCCTGGCGAGAAAAATTGCTTACAGTGCAAAAACATTGCTTTAACCGACACTTACTGGGTTTTGTCTGTTCTTTATTTAAAAAATCTCCTGGTATGCTACCTTAGCTAAAAGCTAAATCCAGAACGGAGCGTCACCTCGGAAAACGGGTTTTACCAGTATGTAGATCTTGAAAAGGAGATTCTAACGGTATTTGTAACTAATTTTTGCCCATAAGTGACTTTAGTTGGTTTTCGCTTTAAGGGCACGATATGTTTAGTTAACAACTTATATCGGTGCACACCGTGCACATCCCTCGCTCATCTGTTGGTAAGCAAACGTCAATTCAGAGTTCAGAAGAACAGAACTTCGTGACTTAAAGTTGAATTCATCTCGCCAGCGAAAGAATAAAGTGGACGAAACCTTTTATTTACTTAAGTAAGTATTGATAAAGGTTATAATAGACGTAAAAATATCGCGGCGATTATTTAGGTACGCGCGCGGTGTATCTGCAATATAACAAAAATAACGTATGCAAAATAAACTAAGCTAAACTAAACTAAGCTAAAAAAAAACTAAGCTAAACTAAATAAACTAAAGCCTGGAACGCGAACCTCCTTGTAATTCAGTAAACTTTCGGAAAAGGGGAAAGTCTACAATAGATGTCTTTAGGTTGAGCCCAATCTCTAAGGAGGCATTGCCAATTATTAGTGCAGAGAAAAAAAAAAGATTTGATGGACTTGATTGACGACACTTTTCCTTTCTTTTTTCTTTTGAGCGCCACAGTCACGTATAGACGACAAGCCGAACAAGCAAAAAAGTGCCGTAAGTCTGTCGACTAAGGTACTTTTTGGCTTGTCGTCTTGCTTGACTGTGGCGGTCAAAGAGTTAGAGTTTTAAAGAAATATAAAAACTGTCGGTGATGTCTCTGCATCTACTGATCCACATTTGGACGACAACAAATTATTAATGTTTTTTTATTGTAAAAACACTGGTAAACTGATAGTTTCGTGGTCCTTCATTTTATTATTTGTTTAGGTAGAAGAACAATGCTTGATTTGAGTAAGTAGTAGATATTTTAGCGAATCAAATATTTTTAGGGTTCCGTAGTAAAATGTCGTCCGTATGTCACAGCCACTTTATACGGAAACTATTAAGACTACACAGTTGAAACTTGGTATGTAGATGTAGTCTTTATATCGCTATAGGATTATTATACAAAACTAAAATATAATACAAGATTAAGGGGGGCTCTCCATACGTGGAACTGAAACAAAAAAAAACTTTTTTTATCAAATCTGTTCGTGTGGGGTATCTAAAGATAGGTCTTTAAAAATGACACTGAGGTTTCTGAAACCATTTTTTCTCAAATTCAATCGTTTGAAAGATAAACACTTATATAGGGGTAAAATGAGTGTTGTCCCCCCTCTAACTTCTAAACTAAGAAAGAGAAAATTCTAAAAAAAAATGTATGCTATAGATCGCAATGATAAATTTCAACAAAAATTTGTTTGAACGAGATATAGTAAGTACTTTTTTATATATAGCACATTTAAAAAACCGCAAATATAACTTTGTCATTCATACAAACAATATGAAAAACAAACTTATCACAAAATAAATATTTCTGTCGCCGCCAAAATAAGAAATAATACAAATTTAAGAGGGTTTCCCTACTACGATGGTCCAGACTTCTTCATGTGCGAGTCTGACTTGCATTTGGCCAGTTTTTTCTTGTATTTTATCTGTTTGCTATTTATCAATATAAGTCCTGGCTTACTGACTGACTCATCAACGCCCAGCCCAAACCCTTGAACCTAGAATGCTGATTTTCGGCACAGAGGTTCCCTTTATAATGTAGACTAGGAATAAGGAAAAATTTTGAAAATTCAACCTTATTCCTAGTCAAAATAGGGGATGAAAGTTTGTATGGAAAATCGTCATCTTTGTAGTTTAACCGACATTCACGCAGGCGAAGCCACGGGCAAAACCTATTCCAATAATAATAATGGGTTCTTCATTAAAATAACATTGTTTACTTATTATTACTCCCTATTAAGTAGGTGAATAAGTTGATAACTGTTGGTGAATACGCTGTGAATAAGTGGATAAGTCGGTGCATAAGTTGATAAGTCGTTGGTGAACGAATTGATAAGTCTATTATTATGCAATCTATGGGGAATTTCGATTATTTACTGTCATCATTGAAAAGAGGGCATAAAATAACCTATAAAACAACTACAACATTTATGTTAAACTAATTTACCAATTTACCAGAAGACGTCAAACCCTTTAAATGGCCGTCCTGACAAATTGCAGTTTTAGACTTATCAACATATTCACGCCAGCCACGGATATGTTTCTTTTCGAACTCGTTAACGTGACGACAAAGCTTCTAGCTTTATTCATTATTACTCATCTAACCTGAAACAACATAATAGATAGCGAATCAAAGCAAACACTAGACAGTGCTCGTATGTTCAGCGTATGCGCAGAGCACACATGTGATGATCAATCTGTCCAGCACGTGGCTCCACAGCGGTGTCGCTGTCGCCGCCTGCACCGCGCAGCTCAATGCGCCCTTGTCTTGCACGCACATGCGATGCCCACATGCGCCAATATTTTGGTACTTCGTGAATATATGCTCCTTGGTCTATAACAAATGATACACGCTTATATTATTTACGGGTTGGTTGGGTGGCTTGCGGTAACTAAAGCATATAAATCTCCACAACCATTAACTTTTTAACTGCAAGATGAATCATAGCCTTGTCAAACAAATACCACTCCGAAGTATATGGTCGGTTTAGTCATAGACGGTGTTAAGTAACTTGAGTACGTAGTAAAACAAGGATGTACGCAGATTAAATAAAGAACCACGTCTTAACATTTACATGATTAGTGTTTGGCTGTAGCAAACAATGATGTCAGATAGAAAAAAAAACGAATTCGCGAGTCACGACACAGTTATGCAAACTGGACACGCACTAAACACAAAGCCCGGGTCCGTCCGGCCGGATGTTAATGAATATCATTATATACCAAATGCATGATTATTTTTAACGACAATAGACACCCATAAATATACGTAACATTACCATACGAATGTCATTCTTTATAACGAAGAGTTCACGCTAAAACAGACAGACATGAAACAAATAAAAATTCCGATCCATACAATTCAGTCTAGGTCACTTTATTGATTTTAGCTTTTTTGGTTCAATAAATCCATCGACATTTAGAGTCAGGTGCTTTGTGATAGCGATAAATACTGCGCATTACATATTAATGAGGCTAATAAGGATTTAGATTAATTGACTTACATAATAAAAATGCAAATTGAGTGCACGCCGCGTCTCGTAATATTGTGAATGTGAAAGTATCAAGCTTGTTGACACCTCAGAAGTCTATTTAAAACTTGTAAAAACTGTCCACTTTATCACGGCGATACGTCTAGTCCCGGGTGATATAGAGTTTCGCCTTGTCGCTCTGTCGCTGTGTCGCCCTGTCTCGACAAAGCCAATTCCGACGTTTTTAGGTGAACTCGAAATATGATTGAGGATATTTATAGGTGGCCAGCGACACTTCAGCTATTCTTCATAATTAGCGGGAATATTTATTAGCTGGAAAGAGCTTTACATTTTAATAGGTGGTTTGGAATTCAAAGAATTAATTTAATTTTGTAATAGATTGCCCTACATATTTCATATTTCAAAGGGCTGAAACTCCTGTTCGTTCATTATTAAAAAAAAAATACAAAAGACTGCTCAGTATTCAGAATTTAGACACACAGATTAGTCAGTATGAGAACAATTTTAAGTACATTTAATTTCGAAATTACTGGAAGTCAAAACTTTTAACGAGCCGCCCCCCGTCACCATGTGCAAAGCAGATTCTTGGTGTTCCATGACGATTGCCCAAAATCCTGCAGTCCACATGGACGTGAGAACCGGAGAAACATTTGTTGGTGAAAGAAACACTCGTTTATATATTTTTACGATACGCACCTACTACTAAAACATATGGTGGATTTGAGCGGGGCTTATTGGGCATTTCCAATTGTTTTACAAATAAGCGCTTGTAAAGTCAGATGGCTTTATTGCTAAGCATCTGCTTTCACAAAATGAAAAACATGTTTGAGTTGAAAAACTTTGTTTCATTGTTCCTTGTTTTGTCTTCAGTGGGAATATTTCCAACATTAGGTATTGTAATTTTAACTCGTACCTATTTAGAAAACTTCATGTTTTTTTTAGACACCAAAACAAACGCCTTTGAATAATCACATAATAAGTTGTATATTTTAGGCCCAAATGAATACCTACATATAGAAGTACGAAGCCACCTGGGTAGATGCGTAGGATTCACCAGATGATACACATCATACGTGCTGCACGTGTGGGACTCAACATCCTTGAATTTATGCGCTCCTAGTACAATAATGCCTTATTGTTAAAATGTTTTATTGTTCGCCAAAAGATTTTCTGTCCTCGATTTGAAGTTCTTAATCGATTCAGATACATTAAGTAGAGATTGCTTCGTTTTGGCTCAAATCACATTGACTCATTGAGTTTATTTTATCAGTCACGTCAAAAATATGAAAAATGCGTAACTTTCAATAACAAATCATACAAAAAATGTCCTAACGGACCTGTAGAGCAAACGAAATATATCAGCGAATGGGTACAAGTCATCTAAATCTTATCGCTAGCTATTAAAAATTTAGTACATTATGCAGTTGTGGTCGCGAATCTAGCGTATTTCCTTATTATGCTCTATAAACTATCTGAAATCCACATTCATGTTAGGGGATTATGTAACAAGTGTACTTCAGGTATACACTGTTCAAAAAGTATGTTTTTGTAAAGGTTTTTTGCTACAAAGTTTTATATGAATTTTGAATACTCAAACAGGAAAATGTACTTGTTTTGTAAATTGAGCGTTATTTTATTACTTACCACGGTTTTCATCGATCATTTTTCAATTACTCTAGTAATTTTATTGAACTGAGATTTGCCTACTGTCCTATATGTTAGTCAGTAGAAGTATTAACTATGGTCTATAAAATAAAAATCTGGAATATAAATATAGTTTCAGGCTTATGTATCTAAGTTAATTTCTCTTTTATCACTACAACAAATGATTATAAAAGTATAAAGATGTAAAGTTGAAACCTTCTAGATATATAATAATGTGTTACTATGAGTAGGCAATTAATCTGAACAAAGTTGGTTTACACTTTTATCGCGAACTTTTCGTACAGGGCATAGGTACTGGTTGTTTCGTCCGTAACAATCTAATCAATATGTTTCGGGATTAACCAGGGACGTAATTAGGAACAAGAGTTGCCAGCAGTCCGGCAAGGATTGATAACGTTTGGAGTACTGTTTCAACACGATGGCATAGCAATTACGGCAGCGTATCGCAACAGTTGCCATTCTTATTACAGTGATACGTTATCACAGCACATCTGTCGACTGAACTCATGGTTATTAGTTTATTACAAGCTGGATAAAAGGTAATGTACCTATGCGATTTTGTTATGCGTCATCTAATAGCGCTGTAGGCTATTTTTTTTTTTTTTTTTTTTTTTCGAAATGGCATCTCGCAGTTCAGTCTAGGAGACTGGCTTCTGCTTAACCGGACAATTCCCTGTGGATGCCTTGAGTCTAAGGCCTCCAGCCAGGGGCAAATAACTTATAAACTAAGTGACTATAATCGCTAAGGGCACCCCCTGTGGGGTACGGACCTCGGCTTAGGACGTCACTGGTAGAGGGCAGCAAGGAGACAGGCTGGATGTGAGTTAAATTAATTAGGGGCTGGTTTAAAACTACTGGCACAGCATCGCGGGCTGGCTCTAGCAAGGGTCGGGGGGGGCTTGAAACGCGGTTTCGCGACGACGGACCACGGCGGCGCGGTCGGAAAGACGGGTATCTGTGTCTGTTCTTTCTAAGAGTACTGGTTTCCCTACTGCTTTCTTGAATGATGGTCAAATTGTATGTAGATACGGTTGAAAAGACGCAATAAGTTTTCACAGTATAATATATATAAGTGATAAGAGGAGTTTTACGGAAACTGCTGCCAGCTATAAACGTAAGTATAGACAGAAGGATCAGCACTACAGTACGCTTACTTGCTAAATCACTCAGCTTTCATGAAATGATGTTAAACGTACTTAACCTTATAATGTACTTAACAAATAATCGACAATGCACTAAATAGCAATGTACTAAGTCACCTACAAGTGACTGACCTTATCCTTATCACCGACTAAATCCGCCAAATATACCTGATACGCAGAAACAAATAACATAATTAGGCAGGTGCAGGCGATGACACATTGGTAGTATTGGTACCTAACTTGTACCTAGAATCACACGTGGTACATGATAACAATGATTTACTCATTAGATTACCCCATTATCTAAAGCCTGATTAACAACAATAGGCACAATATGCGGTGCACCTGAATGTACCGGCGAATTCGGGTCACATGGTGCGCGCCTCAGGACGTTCGCCCACATAGTTTTATGATTATTACCAGTACATTCGATAAAAATAATTAGATAAGGCTATTGTTTGAAAATATGAACGTTAATTTATGATAATGGAATATTTTCGTTCGGTATTTTGCTATGGTAATCTGAATAGCGGATTTTCCAACCTACGTGTTTATATGCTTATTAGGTTTCGTCTTAGTACAAATCTTATCGTTTCGAATAACAGGAAAGTCCAATCGAAATTCCGAGTCCATCATAATCATGAAAACAATAAAGAAATCCTAAGACTGAAGCTCAACTGAAGTCGAAAGCTTCAGCTATCGCAAACAAAGCCTCACAATGTTATCACTGGTCCCCATGTGCAAGAGCTCTCTGATAACGCCGTCAATGTGGCGCACAGATTTGCGAACTAGCTTCCTCACACGTGCACCGGTATGGGAACAGACCGAACAGAACCCAGCAGTTGCAGCGCACATGGCAAGATAACGACTGTTTTATGAAATGTTTTACAACTAGCGCTTATAGCTTTCTAAAGAAAGGTGATCGCCAAATGTGGCCAGCGTTTCCGTCAAACGGAACAGCGCGGGCGGCCACCAATAAACTGCAGACTGCAGCAGTAAATGCCTTATTGTTTCCTTATTCCTCATAATTGTTAGGTGCCGGTAATTATTCGCATCTGCGCAGCACACGTGTGTCTAGACTCTAGTACGTTTGGTACACGGATGTCTTTGTCTGTGGATATCTTTGTCCTGATCACAACCTTTGCTCAGGTGTTCAACAAAGTGAAATCTTTTTGTTTTCATTGGCATTGACGTCATTACAAACTCTTACTTGTTTGAAGGACTACACGATCAAATATGCAGTATGAAAGATCTCGATGAAACTTAACAGAGCCATTTCAGCTTTCACCAACTCACAAGCAATGCGGTATACAACAGCAATGCGACTAAACAACAATTTATGTGAAACCCTTGTCAACAGCCAGCTATTTAACGAAAGAATCTAATTTATTTTTCAATTTGGAAGATTTCCGTACTGCATAAAAACTTCTTCAGGTTACTCAATCATCCAGACTTGTTATTGAACTGAAAAAGAAAACTTATAATAGATTGGATATGTGGAGCGCGTGTAAAATGAGCTGGTCGAAAATAACAGTCGTTTGACGCGAACAAATGAGTGGAGACAGCAGACAGGAGGCTGTGGTCGGACACCTGCGCGGGACTCGGTCACTCCGTGCGGTGACGAATGTTCGCGACGTCATTACGGCGCTTCCACGCTTATTAGTGAGGCAATAGTAAATGACCGCGCGCCGCTAATCGTTAGTTCTGTCTGCTTCAAGTATCAATCTTCGATAATAGCTTGACTTACGAAAATCTTTCGAAAGACCTCGTACTTTTGCTTTTCAATTTTAATATGTACTCATGATTGCTGTTCGCACAGTACTAAATGTCAACAATGATAAAACGTCGTATTAACATGCTGTGTAATACATGTACGTACTCATCTACAAGGTCCATGAATGACATTAACAAAATGACTCCTAAAAATAAGACGCAGATAAATGATATTCTTTTCAGCCATCATAAACGGAAAGCAAAGGTGATCTCCCTAATCAAGTGTATACAAAAGGCATACAAAGTATTCCCGCGGTCCGGTCCGTATCGCGTGTATTAAATTATGCAAGTAATAAAATCCTATTCTGTGTCCGCTACAAAGCTGTCCCTCTCAAGCACGCAATTTCTCAAAACATTGTCGCGTCATTTTTCATTGCATCAATCAGCCCGCTTATGTGGACCGCTCTTACGATGGCTAGGGATGGCGCAAGCGCAGAAAATGAAAATAAAAATTTCCTTTTTTCGCCTCTCAAAATATTTGCACCAATTTTGCACTAAGCTGTCGCTTAGGTATAGGTAACGGTATGTTGGTACCTATTAAAAACAACCAAATAAATCATGATATTATCAATGATTCATGTCACCGCAATTATTACCTATTGATAAGTTTAACGAAGTAACGATATTCTGATTACTAAGATAAGGAGTTTAACGACTGAGTTTTTTATGGGTAATGTTTCCTGCTTCAAATGTTAGAAGGTAAAATGTATCCTTGGAGTTATATCAGAGACACTTGTTATGCAAACAAGGCACGGTGTACAGTTAGATAGCATCTCCACGTACACCAGTCAAATGTATAGTACGTGTTCAGTATTGTGGGTTTCAAGAAACACTATCTAGCACATCCTGCACATCCTTGATAAATCTCGCAGGGTTGTCTCATCAACTGTTAAATAGAGTGTGAGCCAATGAATATTTTTATTGACGCGCCTGACGAGTTCACATCGGATCTTGACGACTGCGTCGCATCTTGAACTTGCAAGCACTCATTCTAACATGAATCTTACTGGACCATTTTAAGATCCCTTTTCAATCAAATGCGTGAAACTATAAGTTGGCGAATAAAATAGAGTGTTACGTTCAGCAAAATAGAATTCAAATTCCAAAAAGGTCCACAAACTTAAACGTAATTCAACACGAAAGTCATCAAATGTACGCAAGCGAGATCTGCGGGATGATAAGTTCCTTTCTTGTCCGTTTCTTATGCAAATATTGACACAGTGTTGCTATCATTAATCAGGCGAAATGCCGGGGGTCCGACAATGAGACCTGAATGTGCCCAGATGTAAAATGTTTCACGTGCGTACTTTGTTAGGTGATATCAATCAAGCCATTTATAGTCCAGCTTCTTGTTCGTTAGAATATTATTATTCAGGGAACTATTGGTAGGGAAGGGTTAGTTGGAGTTTCACAACGCTAGCAATCAAGTTTCTTGAAAAGCCTTAACATTGTACGGATCTTGCAATCTTGCAATCCAGCACTTTTTGTTAGCCACGATAAAATCGCTTTAATACCTTAAATGGTTTACGATAACCATAATATTTTAGGCAATAAAATAAAATCCAGTAAGTACATCCTACACCTTTCAAGTACATTATATTTTATCATAATACCGTTGAATTTTATTGTATTAATAAAGGTTTATCAGATTCGCACACAATGGTATATTATACGTTTTATAAAACTTCATTGAATAAAAACCACTCTTTCTATTCTAACTTCTAAGGCCTTACAATATTTACTTTAGCTGGTATCTTAGTAGTGTAGCAGTGATACTCTAGTGATGTGACCGGTGAAGGAAAACAACGTGAGGAAACTAGCATGCCCGAGATAATAGGGATGTGTCCTGGGTAAAAAAATATGATTCCGTTTAGTCCGTCAGTTAGATTATCGAAAAATATTGGATACTTACGTGTTTTTTGTTTTATCAAATTAATAAAAATTGTCGAAGAGAAAACGCGTCAAAGATCAGGAGTGGGGGCTTTTGACGGCAGTACGTGGAAAAAGTGTAGTGTGTGTGTGTGTGTGCGTGTGTCACACGAGTTTTCGAAGTACTGGGGCCGTATTTTTGAATCAATAGAATTCCAAATCGTGTACGAAATCGCAGAATTCATCACGTCATTTCCAGGCGCGGATCCACCGTTGTGGGACCTGTGGGCATGCCCACAACCCTAATTGACTTGTGACGTCACATTTTTACGGTCACACGGGTCATGATTATCAAAAAATTGCAATTTTTTGAAAAATTTATAAATTATTAACTTTCTGCACTACAGAAACTAACCATTCCAAGGCAGCAACCAAGTATTTTAAGCTCGCTTCGCTCGCTATTGCATTTTGCCCTTTGGTTTAGTTTTGTTGTCATCTCTATATGAATAAACAAAAAGAACCCAATCTAAGGATGCTTAAATTTTGAAGCTCTCTTCTCTCGCTCCTGCATTATGTTATTATCAAAAGCGGTTTCAAAGGCTTCCGCCTTAAAACCTAATACTTTCGAGGGTCGACTTGCTCCTCTCGCGCTTGTGTTGTCTTTATCTTGACAAATTCTAACTCATCTCGGGGAACCTCCTCACCTTCCCCCGAAATTGAAACGATCAACCTATCCAAGGCAGAACGCAAAAAAAAATCTCGCTCGCTGCGCTCGCGAATACATCCTGTCTCGTTTCCACAAAAATTGCCAGAATGCTTTCTATTCTCAATCCCGTATGAGTGAAAAGAATCTATTTTTTCCGAGGTCGTGAAAAATTTTCGAGCTCGCTCCGCTCGCTCTCGCAATGTTTTCGCGTTGGCTGTTTTAGTCACTCCTGACAAGACACAATTTCAGACAGAAGAAAACCTCTTAAATTCAAACTGGGCTTATTTTTGAAACCTGCCCTTAGAGCTCTTTTCGGGAAACTAAAGATGCACACCCCGCCCTCCCTCACCCAAATAAACCTGTCGGCGCCCATGCGTTTTGATTCAGAAAATTATCGATTTAGTTCCTAATAGTGTCACTATATCGATCATGAACGAGTTCATAATCCAACTCGCACTTGGCCGATTTTCGGGTGACTGTGCCCACAACCTTTTTTGAGAGCTAGATCCGCGCCTGGTCATTTCCGTCATTTCTACTGGTAGAATATCGGAAACGAGTGGGTCGGACCACTCGTTGCAAAATTCACGGGTATGAATATTCAAAAATAGCGATTTCGTACGGATTCGCATACGAATTCTGCGATTTCGTACACGATTTGGAATTCTATTGATTCAAAAATACGGCCCCAGTATCGTCTTCATTTTTGGTTTACGTGTAAAAAGAAAATTATACGTGTCCAATATTTTTTGGTAATCTATGTGACGGAATAATTAGACTTTTTTTGCTATTCTCGATGGCAAGTAAGGCCTTTCACTTGGAGGCACAAACTACCGCTCTTGCCCTGCCCAGAGCGGGAGGACTCATTTGATGATTTCCCAATCTCCAAAAAAAAAGGCCTTTGTCTTTGAGGCCCATGGGCATAAAAACTCTTACACCAGATTATGCACTAACCACACGAAAGAGAAGAAAGAAATAAGCTAGTATCTTTGGTAAAAAAACCGCTACCGTAACTAACAAGCCATACTTTAGTAAAGGAATCACAATATTTACGGATTGTGGATATAAAAAAACGTCGAAGAGAGCGCATGTGTGTCGCAGATTTACATTTGTTAAGTCGCTTACTGTTCTGTTGAGTTATCTTTAGTCAAATCTCCATTCTAAGCAGGCGGGCCAAATGTTGCAGTTGTCGGTTTCAAAGAATATATTTATTAATACTGTTCAAAAGAACTACTGATATACTGGTACTGTATTTATTTACACTCAAGAAAATATAACATTTTCTTTTTGCACTTAATTTTTTTTTCCTGAAATACAAGATTAAACTTTCTAGTCAATTAGATCAACGAATTATGTTCTCGTTCTCAAATTCAGACCAATCTCATTGGTTCCTATTGCTTATTTATTACGTTGGGTGGTTGGGTTAGGTTGGGTTACGTTTAAAGTTATTGCGTTTTTACATCAGAATTTTGAATTCACTTGTGCTAGCTGTAGGTTACTTGCGTATTTGTATTGTTTTCAATACAAGCCTGATGAATTTTGTTTTGTCATTGTGATAGCGTTCATTCCTAGCAATTTTCATGATGCACACTGTATTAAATATCAGATAATTTAGTTCCCACTTTAGTAGATACCTACCGTAGAAAATAACCTGATCCGTACCGTTGTAAAACAACACTATTAAACACTGCCCACCTTTAATAACATGTGAAATTAGAATCTATTTTTGAAATATTTTGAGCCAAAAGCAACTCGTAAAGCCGCTATAAAATTATATGATCGTGATCACCTGAACCACATTGTATAGAAGTGCAGTACGTGTATTGCCTTTATAGCTGTTTTTATTATACTTTACCGTTTGATAATTACATAATACAAACATTTAAGAGAATATACAAATATAGAAATTCAAGTTCTCATTGCAGAAGTACCTAATAAAAGTTATGTGTATGTACTTACACTACACTTGAAATATTTCTCTTACAATTCACTTTACAAAAATTAGACGGACAGACAGTCAGATTTACACAGTCAAACTGAGCGTTTGCAGTACTAGGTACACATTTACTTTTATGGCTCAAATTAATTACAGACTGTATCATAAAGATTATGATTTCTTCCGATTTACAAGATGTGTTAATAAACGAAACAATATACAGAAAACAGTAGTTATCCTTTTTCTATCTTTTATATATTGGCTTCCAAAATAAAGTGTAAATAAGTACAAAACAGCTATGTCTTGATGTATCACTGGCAAGGGCGGGCCGCCCTGCGTGCGCCACGTGCGCGCACAGATATAGCTCAACAACGGAGCTCTGTCATGTGTACCAGCAGCCAGCCATGTGGACCTCGTCCGAGTGTTGAGCGGCACATGGCACATGCCCACATGCCCCGCAGCTGAACACATTCGCTTCAGATACTGTTTAATGTGCTCATCTGTGATTCTGCACTGCTGTGTCGAGATAAAGACTTGACACTGACTAGAGTACGCGATTTTCCTTTGTTTATTATGAATTGAAATAGCATATTTCTTCCATTATGTCCTGCAACGTTATTCTTCTTCTTATCGTGTGGGTAGTAAGGTCTAACGACCCCACACACCCTAGTGTCAGAGTTTCTAAACCGCCGCCAAGGGCCTCTGACATGGTTTGACGACCGCCATTTGGCGGCCGGGCCACCGGCTTCCGCATCCGAAGCACGGAACCATCTTTGTATCAGACAATCAGGTGATTCAAGCCTGGAATGTCCTAACCAAACTGGAAACAACTTCACAAAGATATGCTTCCCGTGCGAATCGCACCCACGACCACCGGGTCACAAGGCAAACGCCTAAACCAATCGACCACGGAGGCAGTTATTCTAATAGTGTCAGTAGAATGCCATCGGAAAAAGTAATTCACTCTGGAAATTACTAATCTGTCAAAACCCACTGTGTCTATGATAGACCATTTCGATTTCGGTTAGCGAGCATGCAGTTATACTCGTTACTTGAAAGATATTCACATGTTTCGAAGGGCATCTGACAGTTCGTATAGATAGGTGACAATAAAATATGAATCTTACTGCTACCGAAATGCAGTCTTTCAGTACTAAACAATAGCAAAACTCACTCAATAGTACCTTGGGAACGATTCCAAAAGACACTCGTTGTCATTCTCAACGTCTTCCATTCTCTAAGACCAAGAGGTGTCTTATCTACCGGGATTAGCGCTGTAATCTACGAGGTCATAACACGCCCATAGAGCGCCAAGTAATAAAAAGTGTTAGTTTATTAGGGCGTTTGCATACAAAACGCGACGGCAGCTGTATGCGCGACTGTCCGTCGCAGCTGCGATTTGCCGCACGGTGTGAAAAGCAACGCACCGCGATTCACATACAGACCGACTGGGCTGCTGCTTTTATAGGGGAGCTGGATAGCAGCTTGCCTAAGCATATGCAACTGAGCTATTTTTGGGGGTCTCCGGAACGCTTCCGGAACGGTTAAAATTGTTATCAAGACTAATATTTTTGACATATCAATGAAAACCAAAGGTCCGTGCTAAAAAAAGAAATCAGACTGTCAAGTGCCAAGGTCTAATAGTTCAGTCAGTTCGGAGACAAGCCAGTATGGTTGAGAATACTATGGCGCTCCTTGGACACTACAATTACGCCAGTAGAAGACTGTTTCGTAAATGCTCATCCTATGATAGGTGACCTTTGTTAAACGACCCTTACGAACATTTGCCGGCCGTAGTTTGCTAATAACAAGATATCAAGACTGCGCTAAAGATAAAAGAAGAATAGTCTTATGTCATAAAATTATAATCATAGCTAATTGTTGCCAAAACTGAGATAAATTGGTGAGTCACGCAACAAATAGGACAATTAATGAATGGAGCTATTTTTAGTTCACATCTTGAACTAGCCAATTTATTATCATAGGCTCAATGATTTTCAAGTACCTATGATGTCATTCATAAGGAACCATACTTAGATGTCTCTGAACAATGAAGTGAACATCGGCTTTTCCCAAAGACTAATCTAAACAAGCGGGCGTGGTTGAGTTTTGTTACTGGAACAAGAAACAGTAACTCGAATGAACATTCGGTAACTGTAGTTCGTCGTATGACATCATGAGAAAAGTCGGAATAAACTCACAACGATGCATGAATTTCAAACTGCTTAAATTAATTCCCCAAACGACTCAAAAACCAGCAGTTAGTAACGACCATCTGTTCAATGGACCAACATGAGAAAACAACGTAACAATATGGGTAACGTCTAAGAAAGTCAACAATAGCAAACAAAGTTAAAAACCCCAAACAACTGCTTTACACAGCAGCCGAGAATAAAAAAACAGCTCCTCAAATAAAGCAATACCGCCGTCAACTGCATCACAATACGGTCATATCACATCATCTGCAATTAGGGTCACGAATAATTGACGCCAAAGGTTTAAGGGCGGTTCTTACGCCAAAAAAACCGACATTCATAAAACCCTCATAAGTGAATCAAGATATCGTACCCATACACCTGGCTTTCACCCCGGACTGGCCTGTTCTATTATCGCGTTAAAAGGTGCTCGAAAATTTCAATAATACTTTCCACGGCTCATTGGTTTCGTGAATGGGGCATAGTCTTGTGAACACGACGACGTGTATTGCGAATTTTTTATTGTTTAGGCAACAATATGATAAAGTATTGATAGCGATCTTTGGTTGTTTTGTTGCGAACTCTATACGTAATCTAGAGTGAGATCTCATGTTTGCGAAACGAAATCAATTAATACTACCATAAAAAGATCTGATAACTTGTGGAACTAATTGTTTTTCATACGGTTATGTAATCATAGCTGTAGGTATCTACTGCTTACTTAGACAATAAATGGGCCCAGAAAGCACAACAACTAACTAACTTATCATATTCGCTAACATTAATCTTACCGCGTCGTTCGCTTTCGTTCCAGCTTCGAGATCGTGCCTCTATCGAAATCTCTTTACGTATCATAATCCAATGTCCATTCATCAGCGACAACGAATGAGCAAAACGAATCCGGCTAATGGTCCTATAGTTCCTTTATCAGAGTTAAGTACCTTCACAATAGAGGCGGCTCCCACGCCATGTCAAAACACCCCATACGAACATTGCAGCCCCACCAGCTTACTGAGACCTCTCGCTGTTCTAGCTTCAAAGAGAACTATTTTAAGTAATTGGAGCTTTTCGTATGTTGGTTCGAATTCGCGGGGTGACGTCAGTCCACGCGCACAGGGTGATCCAATCCGTTTGATCCCCAGCCTTTATTATAACAACGATTGTGGGAAAATCGACACAGTTTTTGTTATAAATCTGTGGGAGTTTCGTTTTGACATCGTTATGTGGGTTCTTTGTTTAATGGTTCACATACTGTTGCGATTTCTCAGTGGGTAACAATTGAATTTATAGTACATTTATATAACCACATAGAAGAAAAAAAAAGAATATAAAGAATGTCAACATTCGGTGAAAAATGTAATCATTGACGTAACGCCAAAGTACCCCCTGAAGCTTCCTGCTTGCAAAATATAGGTTATTTTTATCCTAGACTTGGACGCGTCCGACGTCATGCTTCTATTATGGTCCCCCAAACAAGGAAAAAGGTATATTTTAATTTGCTGACGTAGTCAAGACCTCTTTCAGGTAAGCAATGAAAATCCAGATGTTCGCTCAGAGATAATCACGTGGCGTAGCTAGGTATACCTATCGATTTAGATTCAAAAATACTGTTAGGCTTCATGAATGGGTTAGAATTGTTTCCTCACATTCCTGAACTATATAATCCGAACCCTGGCATCTTACTTTAAACTCTATCTTTAAAGTAACCATTTCATTACCTTCAAAAATAACCACCATCAATAACTTTCGCTATCAATTTTAATGTAATGTTGTCTTTTAATCAGTAGAAATGTTACAAAAAACCGAATGTAAATCACCCCGAGCGGCGGGCGGTAATGTAAAACTGTCACGTGTCCGCCACGCGACCCCCCCTCCCCCACCGAGCCACCCCCACCCCCGCGCCTTCATTACTACGATTGCTAGGTATTTGTTCACAATGCACGCACGTGGACGGACGTCTGCATTATTAAATGCCTTTTACGCTTATTGCGAATTAAAACCCCTCGCCTATGTGGGAGCCATGTTATTAATCTCTAGACAGGGTTGTTAAGCGAGACGGCTATATCAAATTGATGTTGCCATTGATTTATAAAAAGAGCAGTTCTAAAACCGAAGTTATACCCCAGCTGAAGTAGGGTCGTTGTTAAATGTTAAGTACGGATTAATAGATCTTGGATCTACTGCCGACTTGTTAGAGTCAATAACACTTAAACCAAGAACCTGAAGGCGCTACAAGGATTAGATGCGTGTTAACGGGCATTAAATTCAGTCGGCTCGTAATTCTTGGCTCATTACCAATATTAAGTCGTGGTATATTTACTGATGTTCGTGTTTGCTCGTGACCTCTCGGTGCGTATCTCACGGGCCGCTTCACACAGGAACACCTACTATCTCACGGCTGCGCCTGCGCTGCTCGCAACTAAATTATGCCGCGATTTACTTTGGGAACACCATCGTCCATCAGTCTCACGACTGGAGCATTCCTATGTAATTCTTGGTTAATAGTTAGGCCTGTGAAAGTTATATTTTATGGACAGCAATGAGGTCAGTCAAAGGGGAAAAGAATCTCTAAAGATTGATCGATCGATCCTTCTTATAGCGTGTCGATGACAATTCAAATTGGATCGGATAAAAATTTGGCGACGAGTTTGGCACTTTCAGAAGCCTCAATCAGCTCCTGTGATATGCAAATAACAGGACAGACAGAACACGATATCCAGTGTCCCATAGTTTTGTTAGATGAAGATATCGAAGGCATTCGAAGGCGTTTAACGGCTACCGTTTTGTGTTCTAAAATGTAATACTCCCAAATCTAAAACACCCTTACTCATAACAACAAAGAATTCCACAGAACTGCAGTGCGTCCTCCTCTCCCGAGCACGAAAACTCCAATAGCATGTATAGAGCGTACTCAACAATAACCAATGATTAAACCTGCAATCAGGAGTGCAATATCAGCCGATGATCCTCTGCGCCCCGCCGAGTTGCGCGTGCGTCGACGCCAGGCTTCGCTCGTAATTATCCCGACCTGTGACCCGAGCAACCCGACCCAGCCGACCAACCTTCCCACGCCGCAGTATTCACACGAGAAATCACCGCTTCCCATCGGAACTTTGAATTTTCCAACCTTATTCGGAATTTTTGTGGCTTCGGTTCAAACAACGTGAGAAACGGGGTGAGTCAGACTGTGAAATGAGTGCTACATTCAATGTTTTGGGCCTCGAACAAAAATATGAACGTAATAATATAATACGAAACATTAAACGAAAATAAAACTACTGGATGCCAGAACCAAGCTTTGTTACACACGTAGTCGTATGTGACAGAGCAAAGCAAACAAATTCGTAAACTGTAAAAGAACAGTACGTACTTATCCATTTAAGTCTAAAGATATTACATAAGGTAATTCCTCAGAAATCCTCAAGAATTATACTAAGAATGTTAGCAAAACACAAAGACTGAAGCATATTATGCTTCTTCAATTAATTCAACAATACTCTAGGACGGATACCTACCTTTACCCGCCTATCTACTACATAACAGGCGCCAGTACATAATATAAAACACTCCACCATTCATCTACGTCGATCAAAGTAATACTCTAAGTGCGTGCAACGCATTCGACCTAAAACTAATGTCGATATGTGCGCAGTGCACGCGCCGCCACGTGCCGGAAAAGCGCGTAATGAGCCCGCACCTGCACTGTCCGAATTAAGGGATTTCTCGCGCCCTCCCGTGGGAGCCAAGCTATCACACGAATCGAACTGTTTGTTCTGTCAATAAGCACACGCTGAGGAACAATAACGGTTTGCCAATATAGTATGAGGGTTCATTATGGCCTCTGGCGAGGACATTGGGTTTCGTAGCTTGCAATTTAATGTTATTAGACGTACATAAATACGTATTCCTGCTATATAAAGTTTATTGAGAAGCTTAATCGTTAATTCTAGGATTTCATTGTTTCTGTAATTTCATACCATCGTTGCAACCGCATAATGACTACACTGAGAAAAATAAATGATAGTATGTATCAAGAATGTGTCTCCGTCAATTATGTAACTTATTTATATAGGAACGCACAAAGGTGTACGATTACAGTAATAAAGTACATTGAGTTGTCCGTAGTAAGATTACTTTATGGATGTCGCTATGATTTTTGTAGATTTTATTAAGAACTTGTTTACTTTTTTGACCAGTCGCAAAGCGTAAATAAGTAGAAAAATAGTCGCTTTATAAAGTTTCTTGATTAATTTGAATAAATAACTTGACTGATATTAACATGCCTTATAACAAAGCGTTTAGGTCTCTTGTTTATGCTAACTATGGCAGTTGTTGCGTTTAAAAAGCACTTGACCAATGTATAAAAGTCACTTGATTGATTTCAACATCTTCGCTGATAGATTAAATCATTAAAATTGTAAGTTTTAAAATGAAATATACCTATGACGATAGGCGATTTGTTTGATAGTATCATGTCAGATGATACATTTTATAATGACAATTAATTGATTGATGTAAGTACGTCTTTGTACAGATCATGTAGCTTATTAAAGTTAAGTAATTAAAAGTGTTGATCTGAATTAAGTACTTCTTTGTTGTGCTTAAGTTGTATGTTTGTTCCTATTAAGTTGTCTGTCTGTTACTATTAAGTTGTATGTTTGTTGCTAATAAGTTGTGTGTTTGTTGCTATTAAGTTGTATGTTTTTTGCTAATAAGTTGTATGTTTGTTGCTATTAAGTTGTATGTTTGTTGCTATTAAGTTGTATGTTTTTCGCTATTGAGTTGTTTATTTAGGCTCAATTTACACCGCCGCGGAATGGAACGAAGCGACTTTTTGCTACGAAATTCTACTTAACATAATGAACTTTAAATGTCAATTGGTTAACGTACAAATTACGTACGTTACATAAGGTTCATTATGCTATAAACAAATTCGTTGCAAAAATTCGATTCGATTTCGGTGTAAATTGAGCCTTAACAAACTCAAAAGCAACAAAAAAACAACTTAATAGTAACAGAAGACAAACAACTTAAACGCAAAAAAAAACAAACAATAGCAACAAACATACAACTTAAACGTAATAAAGATAATTTGAAATATTCTTAAGTGTTTAGTACTGAAATAAAATAATCAAGTAATTTGACTCATTTATCTATATTCAAAACAGCAAGTTAAATGATCAACATAAAATGAACGAAATTGTTATAACATAAGAATAAACGGGTGTTAGGGACGGCCTTCCGAAAACTTCGCAGAGTAATCAGTCCATGAAACAAAGTCCTTTTTTCAGTGTCACCTGAAAAAAGAAACATTTTATATTAATATATATTACACACACATGTCTGCATATGGTGTCGTACGTAACGAATAGTACCATCCCATATCTTCCCGTGGGTGTCGTAAGAGGCGACTAAGGGACTTCCCAGAGAATGGGCAACAGCGTTCTCTGAGCTTTTGTAACAACCGCACTGCGATCTCCAACCCGCCTGCCAAGCGTGGCGATTATAGCAAAAACCCTCCTTTGGGGGTGGCCCATGTCCAGCAGTGGACGTCTTTTGGCTGAAATGATGATGATATATTACACATACACTCACTCGCACACACACTCACAGACACACCCATGTGAGCTTGCAAGCCCTGCTGTCAGAGGTTTGTGTAACGACAAACAAATGTCAGAAACAGTGACCCAGACCGATGCTAAACTCAGTTCACTTGACTCGTAACGAAAATTTGCATAATAACTCACAAACGGTTTACTAAATCAAAAACGGTCATTATTGAAAGACCTATCCAACAATACCCCACACGATAGGGAACGCAAAACAAATTATCATCTCCACCTTACACGTAGGGGAGGAACCCCAAAAAAAAAAAAAAAATTATTTGTTTCTCGCACTGCGCCCTTACCTGTTCCCTTCCCGCCAGTAGAGTATTCTTACGAAATTGTGATTGGTCTGAAGAGAAACTAAGCAGTACCTAATGGCAAGTAATGTGGAAAGTAGATGCAAAATACTTACTGGTGAAAATGGGCTTTAAATCCGAGAGGCCCCACGCCTTTAGTAAGTCGCCAGCTTCCTCCATCAAACACTAGGTAGGTATTCACTTGCCGCCACGACTTGATACCGGGACCACTTTAAATAATACTATAGGTACTAATGGCAAATTATCAGAAATTTTATTTAAATTAACACGGGACAATTGCAAAATATCAAGAAAGAAAATAACAAAATTCGACACAATCACGAACGAAAAACGGTTAAACAGACGCGCGCGCTCGAGTCACAGCAACGACTGATTGAAAAAATAAAGACGAAGTTACCATTTTAAATTAATTATTAATTTAAAAAAGTTAATTGATTTCTCATATTATTTTCCGATCATTACTTAGATGAAGACATTTATAAATGTAATAAAGATATTTTATTAATGTTGCTAATCAAGTATCTTAGTAGGATTTATCATGAACTACATTTACATCAATAACGTAGTTTTTTAACTGAATTATATGCAAATGATTAAAATACCCCAATCATTTTATCTTATTAGAATTAATAATGGTTTATGACGTCACCAAAATTAAATAAGAAGTTTTATTGTTTTAAACATATTTCACTTTATAAGCGTACAATCATTTAAATTTGATTTCCACAATCAATTGTGGTTTGTTGTTTTAAAATGATTAATGATTAATTTAATCGTTTTTTACTCAATCAAGCAAAATTTCAACTTGATAGGAGACCAGTTTTCTCAGTGTATACGAAATTAATTACAAATAATCCCAACGTAGCCCCATTTTAAACGCCAACTCAAGGGGTTTATAGAACGCTTGAACTATTGTTTTGAACAGCACTTAACCGCATGTACACAATGAGTGTACTAATATCAGTAATATCGCAACAAATAACACTGATCAATCGGGTCGGGGTGTATCGCGTGATGGGAGCGGCACGCGTCCGGCACTCCCACGACACGCGCGGGGGTAAGCGCTCCACCCCGACCTAATGCGCAGACCTTCATGGAAGCACTCCAACAATATGAACAATGATGTCAAATAAATGGAATGCTGGACTGACGGTTATTGAGAAACATTGAGATTGCAATATCTTCAGTATCTATCAATAATTTATAGTAGCTGAGCTCCGTTCAAGGTTATCAAGAAAATGCACGTCAACTGTGTAATTGAATTCTTGGAGTTCAAGTGCATTACGGATTCTTAGGGCCTGTTACACCAGCTACAATTAAGTTCCCTGACACGCTACTTGACAGATCATTTCATACCGAATGTATTCAGTAAGTAGTGGCTATTCGGACATCTTGTCCAAGTTGGATGTTTACTTCAGCGTCAACAATCTCTTATAGCCGAACTGTTGTGTTACCTCCCCGATTATCAAATCCTTCATAAAAAGCTCTACATGTTTAAAACTGTGCCTAAAAACTAAGAGTAATTTCTTCGATTGGAATAAACCTACTTATCTAACCAGAAGTTAAAGCTTCTGTCATGATTGTTATAACCCACCTGTAAAGCGACATTAGCTGCCATGGGAACCTAGTTTCAGGGGGTCACCAGTGTCTACGCCACCTCAATGGACTGTTTGTATTCCAATCAATAAGTAAACCTACAAGTACACAAATAGCTTTTATGACGCCTCTATTCAAAACTGCTGAGAAAATACCACTAAAGTACAGGTACAGATATAACAGACCTATGCATTTTCAATATTACTAATTTCACACCTCAATATTGAAAAGGTTCATGAGAATACGCGACACCTGCAAACAAAACCTGTTGACTAATATTTTTTGTTTGGGACACTTAATATTTACGGAGTCATAAAAACACTTTAAGCATTGTCATCGTTTCGGACTTGAGGTGTTTATGTCCGCGTACTCTTGTACAATTTTTTCAACGTCTCGGCGTTTTGGATTCCGTAGTTTAGTCGCAAAATCCAAAGCCCCTCGTTTTTATCTTGGTTCAGATGATTGTTTGTCTGAAATACTGAAAGACAAGTCGATTTAGTGACATTTCTTTACAGCCTGCTATAAAAGATACCATGAATATCTAGAGCGGTTTAATTATTTATGGCAGCAGAAACATGAAATGAATGTTATTAAATAATTCATTGCTTGACTATTAGGATGAGATGTCACAAAGGGACTATAATAACAAAAACAAATAAAACAGATATGTACTAAGCCAATACAAATATCGATGGAACCCAAGAACCCAAAGGCAAATCAACCTGGCACTTCAGCTTTTTTCCTTCAACCTTTTTTTTCTAATCTTCCAAAAGATACCTGTACAACTAAAACAATATTATTCTATCAATTGCACGGCAAGGTGCCTAATGCAGTGAAAACGCAAATTGGCCAGCGCCCAGTGGACAATAGTCTGAAACGTGTGGACACAATGTGTCTACCGGCACAAATAAATTTCTTCGTCGCGACGACTAATTTCACAGGTAGCCGTGACGACACGTTTACGTGCTATTGATTATCTTGACGCAGTTTATGTTTTTGTAAGTAACTTTATCTTGGTGAGAAATTAAGAACGTGTTGATCGATTTGGTTATGTGAGTTAATAGATTTTTTTTGATTACCTAATGATTAGGAAGAATGGTCGATAAAGTTTTGACAATAAGCTAAAAAGAAATTAATCTAATAAAACCTCAAAGACGCGCAATTCAATATTTTCATCTTAGATAAGTTGAATAAAAGTTACGTTCAGTTAACGCTACCTATTTTACGTAATAAAACCTCGGTAACAAACAAGCCTCGTTCGAACGGCCATCAAAAACTCAACAACAATACATTTACTGTTCGTCACGTCCGAGCGTACGTTCCAATTTATCGAATCACATTATAACGTTAAATGGCGGTCCAAATAACTCAAAATGAAGCAATTCACTACCTGAGTTCCTTACTCCCGCCTCCAAGGTGACTCGTGGCTTTTTGCCGTGTCGTTTTTTATGCCCAGTGTTATTGCGATTTGGACCTCTGTGTGGTCGAACGATAAAGCGGTTATATAAATACCTTAGCCATTAATAGCACCGTAAGTTAATTAATCTGTAGTAAACATAAATCTTTAACCATTACTTATAGTCATTTACGTCGGGTTTGTGACAAAGTGACAAACTTCGCTTCAGGTCATCAATTTCAGTAAAAAATTCTTGGTGTCAGCGTGACATCGTTCGACGTGAATAATTGTAAAAACTTTATTTGAATAAGTCTGAAGATTTTTTACATTGGCCTACTGAATGTATCATTAAATTAGATGCGTAGGTAATTAAGTATTTAATTATATCACTGTATGTGTGAAATTAACAAAAAGTTAATGACATACTGATGGTATATGATTGCAAAAAGTAATTAATAACTTATTTCTTTTCGCAATACATTGTATGTCTCCACTAGGTAGTACTATATTATTGTTATATGCATTGACTATATAGATGTACCTAAGTCTAAAAATATACTGTAGAAGTACCTGGTAGATACTTAAAATTGCACTTCAAATTGATTGCCACTTTGTTTCATCTCTTAAAAAAAGCTTTTTTAAGCACTAAGTTCCTCCATAGAGATGTATTTTTACATAATTAATTGGCGCTTGGCGTTTATAAATGTTATTCGTGAATGTAAAATATATTGATTAATTATACTCGTGGCTATTTACTACCTTGTCAAGCAGGATCTGAATTACGTAAAAAAAACCATCGACATTCTTTTATTTTTTGTCTCTACATTTACTTTGATTTTTGTCGCTACGGTTTGTGGACTTGTGACGGTATTATACTAGGAGTGTCAGTCGAATAAATGGATACCCGTATTCATTAATAAATATGAATAAATGAATGCAGTTGTTTCAGTTATCAATGAAACTAATAAAACAACACAACACTAAGTGTCACCTTACAAAACTACCACCTAAATATTCAATTAGCATTACACAATTTTACACCTCGCTTCCTTCAAAAGACAATTAAATACGCCGAAAGACTCTTATTTAATAAAAACACGATTTATGTTTTTAAAATTCAGATTGAAAGGCTCAAAAGCAAAGCTCAAAAGGTGTTTTTTTGCGCAGGCGCAGCCTCCGGGACCTGTCGACGTGGGAGCGCGACAAGTGGATGCCTTCACGTTCTCCCATTGTTCGTCACCCCTGCAACCTATTCCCCCCTCCCTCTCCCGTCTTACCTTCGTCTCGTGGTCATAAACACCCCCTCAGCCTGATTAATGTTTTCTGGTGATATACTTATGTAGGCTGAACACTTTTGAATTTATCATGAGTGATAGGTATATACTTACATAAACTATGCCTGTATATATTATTATTCCTACTAAGGCTAATATTTCACAATGTTATATGAAGTTAACATTTTAACATTCAATTCCTTGCAGACTCTACTTTTATATTTATTTAACGTTTTTTGGTCAAATTTTACCCAGTATCTAATCTGTTTGACTTTGATGAATAATTCTCAAGGTAACAACACAGGAAGACTCTACAAGTTATTTACGTAATATGTGTAGAATCTAACTAAAATAAACAAACATCATGATAATTAAGAACCCAGAAATAAACAACATACAGCCAGGACAAAGTGCATGTCACGAGCGCAACGGCCTTACTCAGGGCCGCCCAGCGCGGCAGACGCGGCGCCCACCGCCCGCCATGGGAAAAATCAGGCTTCGCCGCCCCCGCCCCCGCCCCGCGCGCCCATTGGACCGCCCGGCGCCGCCCCGCGCCCCACCAGCGCCCATAAATACTAGGACGGTGCGCGCATCTCCTCATTCCTCGCTCGCAATCCGCGCCCGACGCACGTCCGCGCCCGTGTTCAGTTTTGACCCAGTGTTCGTGTTCAGTGACAGTCACAATGAAAGCGATAACAGCAGTGTGCGCGACCGGCGCCTCCGTGCCAGCCATCGCCGGCGGCCGCGTTCAGCGCCACCGCGACGGTGAGAACGCAGAGATACAGATGTACCTCTCCAAGCTTCAGGACCTGGTGCCCTTCATGCCCAAGAACAGGAAGATCTCCAAGTTGGAGGTGATCCAGCACGTCATCGACTACATCTGCGACCTGCAGTCAGCCCTGGAGAACCACCCCGCCATGGAGCAGTTCGACGCGGAGGGCGCGCTGGCGGCGGCCCCGGCCTGTGCCCCCGCGCGCCCACAGCGGCGCCCGCTCGGGCCCCGCGCCGCGCCCAACACCATCCTGCACCAAACAGCCCCCAGTCAAGAAACACAATACAGACCTCAAACCGTAAGTTTCTTTTCTAATATTTCCTAACTCTACATAGTCTATCGAGTAAGTTAACAATACCCAATCAACCCTAATTTACCATGTAATCACTAATGAGTTAGAACATCGGATAATACATTTAGTTAAAAAAAAACTCTTACTACTAACGCTCTAACTTAATCATTATTTCCAAAGTAGAAAGTTAGCTCACAATAACAAAATAATGTATCTTAAGTCAAACATGACTTGCGGCTGGCTAGGCGACAGCTGTCGGCTGTTGGCGGCTTTCAGCGCAGATAATATAGCCGTGCACTAGTTAGTACGAGAGATACCTACGATTGCATAAAAACAAAATGAAATCGGCCGTGTCGGTGTTTTTGCGGCGCGCGCGCACCTGCGTGTTTCGCAAGCGCGGGAAGGTAAAAGTGGAGATGCAGAGTTTCACAACACACCGGCACGCATCACCATCACTATTATTATTGTATACATTCATGTAAATTGTCACTGCAGCACCGTTCCCAATTGCAGAACATGCCAATATACCGATTCTTCAAACAACCGTAAATCTCTCGTCTCACAAACAATCTTTGATCACTTCAAAATCTTTATCGCGAGCCTAATTATCTATTTTCATATAAACATAGCGGCTTACCGTATAATATAAGTCTGATCAACAGAGTTTCATAATGAAATCATAGATATTCGGTAAATAAGCAGTGTCAGAGTAAACTACTGTTCACGCATGCGTGACTGCTGTTTTGAATTTCAGCCTTGAAGCGCGGCCACCTGCGCCGGCGCCGCGTAAACGACCGTGTACTGACACACAATCTGAATATTCAACACATATTTATCTTGCTCGTTTAACATTCCGCCTGACACCTGTGTGTGATTGCCATTTCGTCATTCCCATTTACCGTGACAGAACATTAACAAAGTTGGTCGCGGCTAATGTCCGTAGTACGCAATTAGACGTTTGTCTCTACGACTGCTAAAAATGCTGCAGGTCGCAATGTCGTGATGTCTGGTCGCGACACGCGGCAGGTGCATCTCGCAGGATTTATTCGAGCGCTGTGCGATTACGAGCCTCAGGCGCAATGCGCGCTCGTTAATACTTGGTCGCGCCACGTAAATTTTAATCACTGCCAGTTGTTGGAACCGAGGGAAATGTTCAAAACAAGCGTGATTTAAGAGACGCAGCGTGCCTGCTGTATTTACAGCGACGCAAGTGCCACGTAGGAGACGACAACTGCACCACGGCTCTAAATTATATCCAGCCCGACAACGGTCAGGTACCTACCCACTCGTGACATACAACTCTCATACAAGACCATACAATTGGCGTGTCTAATGTACGAGCACGTTTACATGCTGTGAATTGTAAGTCTTTGCAATACCTCGTGATTTTCGACGACCATAAAAGATAAATCTCTCTTTTTATGTAACATTATCGTGGCATTACCTACGGTGCGGTGGCGCCGAGAGCTCATTTACTCGCAATTAACAAACATGACCGTTTCTTTAGACTGTATTCTTGTTGCCATGCCATCTTTGAAAACAAAGTTCGTTAAACAGCAATAAACAACTTATCAGCAAAGCAGAAACAACAAACAACATCTATTAATTAGTGTCGGGCGCCGGCAGTATCTCGATAGCCACAGATATTTACTAATATACCGCCTACATTGGAATGTCGACTAATCGGGCCGCATTCTTGAATACAAAATGTGGAATATTCATTCGCACAAGGACATTTACAACAAACAGCTCGATCATCGTTTCTTAAAAACTCGAATGTGTGGTTCACTTGGCTAGGAAGAGTAGCGCGGCTGGGGGCGATCGTGCTGGAATTTGTATCTCGTCGTGGTCGTCGTGAGGCGGCATTTCACGACGGTATCTGTTGGGCCATCGGGCGCCGTGTGCCACAAACCTCCGGTCACGAGCATACGCCACGCTCTGCTCGCCGACCGTAATTGTAGCCTGCAGCTGCCGACCGCCGGCGCTCGAAAGGCCGTGAGATCAATCCACTCTGCTCTTTTGATACTGCTCTCTAAAATCACCGTCATTATCATAGTCTGAGTCAGTACTGCCTCTTGAATCGACCGAGTTACCCCAGTTGCCCTTTTGTTCTTGTTTGACTTTACACTTCAACCATAATAAGCTGCTAAGTACCGTAATGACGATTGTTAGGCGTGTAATCCGCTGCGGTGGCACCCCCGCTTTATTTTACACAAAAGGGCGCAACCCTATTCATATTAATAATCATATCTGATACAACATGAAAGGAACACATTATCAATGAATCGTCTCATTCCTTGTTTACAAGAGAAGACATTTCTCCTAGTATTGGAACTGTAGTTTGTCAATATCACTTTATCATTCAATTACTGGCCCGCATGTTGCTTTTCGTTACCAATTTAAGGACCCCTACCGTTAATCGACGTGAACCAAGCAAGCCATTGAACATTAATATTTATCTTATGCCTTAAGCCAATTTAAAGTAAATAGTAATTGCATATTGTGCGTACAAGTGCTCTCGCTTGTGGTACAAGCTAGCTGGATGACGTGTGGATGCAAGCCGGCGTCGCCCACGCGGGCGCGGAGCGAGGCCCGGCGGCCATCCGACAGGCGACACTAACGAGCCGCCAGGTGTCCGCGCGGCCCACGCTCTCCGCTCCTCTGAATATCTTTGTCTCCGCGCACCTCTCGCATAAATCGCGCACGTGAAAGTTTTACGAGCACCTTTACGCTTCTCCGAACTATTAAACCGCACAACGTCGGCGAGTAGACAATGCAACTTCACCGCGAAATGTCTCGCCTGCGCCTGCACACGTGCACGATTTCGCCGATCGCTTGGATTCCATCGGCGACGGATCGATCGAGGGCATTGTGCGGGTAACGGTCGCTCGCAGCTGCGTGTGAACACACGTGACGGCGCCGGTGGCCGGATAGCTAAATAAATGCGACGAACACTGAACATACCTATTCATTATCCGGCCGACAATGCTCCTCTCATAAAGGGATTTCACGTGTGCGCACTCGCAAAGTCCCGATCCGTTCGGGACATGTGTGCTCTCCCTTTGGTATGTATCCGTAAATAGGGTGTGGCCACGTGCGGCCGTTCAGCTGTGTCGCGGATGTGCACGGACGGGAAGCCGTAATCTAACACTCGCTGATACTCGGAAACTCACACTGAAACTGCCACCGTCCTCCATCTGCAGGAAAAAAGCATTTCCAACTAACCAAACCACCCGTGTTTCATGCATATTTCAAACCCGCTTTCCCTGACATACTGGTCCCACATACGTTTACATTAGAACAACCAAATAACAGGAGGCCCATTGTCCGGGCACTAATGAATTAAAACAGTGTTGAAACGAGCGCATATGCGGTGACAGATGGCCCAACGCGGGCGCGGGATGCGCATGTGCCGCACGATACTATTTGTCGCAATCACTAATAACACTAAAACGACGAGGGAGACTTTATTGGACGTCATAAATAAAAATTGTTCCTATCGCTTACATTATAATGACTACTAAACAAGCTTTAGTTTTCATATCATAATTATTGCGCTGCGATCATGTCAGATGTTAGGGGTACATGTGCGCGCGCATCTGTGCAATCATTGGTAGCTGCACCCTCGCTAGTGATTACATGGCCTATCCTTCTGTTCTTATATCCAATCGACTCTTAAATCATACGACGATTGTAATGCATTGGCAAAACTTTACTCATGTGCTTTCTCTTTTTGTTACAGACGCCAGAAAAGCAGAATCAGCTTGACAGGCCCTCATGCTAAGTGGTGGTTAAGTTAAGAGAGACAATATAATTTATGGTAATGTTTATATACCTCGAGTGGCGACGTGGGTCGCTGCGGGAGGCAGGCCTGCACCCCCGGTCGCAGGAGCCCCCGCCTCAGTTCCAGTGAACATCATCACGACGATGATATCCTATGCACGATCTCGTTACGATCAGTAAACTACTTTAATGTAATTGTTTTGTGGCATTACACGCAGAAGACTTGAGCATTGCAATGCAATCCCCGCGGCCCCCGCGGCCTGCCCCTCTGGTGTCGGAGCGCCGCGGATTGTTTTGTTATAATGTTTTGTGTAAAAAGCTTTACTAGGTAGTTAGTAGTGTAATGAATGTAAATTTTCCATGTTTGTAAATAGGTTGAGTGATTTTGTGGTACAGCCAAGGGACATCCTGTCTGACAAGTGACAACAGATGATATATTTTGTAATAAATTAGATTCTTATTACTGTTCAGAACACTTCCCGTACAAAATGCCGTAGTCTTTCAATTTTGTAAAAAAAACCTTTTTCTTAGAAAATGTCACTAATATCTTTTAGTTATAAAACTAATGCTTCCATTTATATCAAAGAAGTGGGCCGGTTGAAAGTCGGTCCACGTATATAATTTTATTATTTTAAGTTATTATTTCATGAGTGTGATTTTGCATGGCGATTTTGTTTCTAATAAAATATTATTTTGTGAGTGCTTCACGCAAATTTTCTATTATTAACTTATGATTTGTGTTTAGCACATTACTATATGTAAATAATGTATGTAATAAAACTAAATGAATATAAAAATTAACTGAAAATTATCGATATGATACATTTTATGATTTTATTTCGATTATAAGGTGAAGATGCTTTAATTATCTTTATATACATAATGATTACTTATGGTGTATTATAATTTTAAATAGACTGTTATAGTTTTAGTTGAGGTGCGTTAATAATGATCAAATATGCGTTGTTGGTAGTTGTGTGGTTCGTTGTGTTGGTGAAGTGTTACTACATGACTTGGGGTCTCAAATGGCCGCTTTAGCAGTATTATGATAGGATAATAATATGAATCACGTTAAAACTCTAAACTGGTCTAGGACTTAACCATTTTAGGAACTGTAACGTATTTTTTATTATTATCCTGTTATGAATCTGCTAAGTGGCCACTTTAGCCCCGCAGTTCCATGGTCCATGGCGGCCGCACGTCTCAGGCAGCTAACGTTACAACTGTGTGTCACAAATTGTATCTGTCGCGATTGCATTTCACGATGTTAATCACCCACATTTTCCTTTATTATTTAGTTTTATAAATTGTGCACTGATTTTTTTATTAAGTACCAGTACAATGAACGGAAAATAAAAAAAATATTAAGGATATATGAAATCTTTTATTTACCATACCTACACGAAACAGGAATTAATAGAATCGACACAGGTTTTGGAACCTGCTGAATATCTGCCAAACACAAGAATAAGAACAATAGACTACTTTGAGTTCGGAACACAAATATCACACCCCACACGATTAACTTCTCGTATGCCGTGTAATTTAGACACAATTAAAAAGCCATTGTGTCTCGCGTAGATCTACGCTACGGCATACGAAGGGTTTGTAAGATATACAGCAAAGCAAATATATGCAAAGTCACATCAGATAAAAGCAGATATATACTTGATCTAATAATTACAAGTCCTGCGTAGGCGCGCGTAGGCCGATGCTACGAACTCTTCTTTGTTTACAAGAACATAATTATTAGCATAGCTTATGGCAAAAACTAAAGATTATCCATGAGCCTGGTAAACGCCTGAATGTGGAAGCTAGATTATTGCTTATTTATAGACCAGCAAATAGTACAGACCCTGCTACTGAAAAATTGCAAAAAAAAACTCATTAACACTTTGTCCCACCTGGGAACCGAACCCACTACCCCATGCCTAGCAGACGCGCTTGGGACCACTAAACCAACGAGGCAGTCGATTTGATGAATAGAAGTAGTACTTATTTAAGGTTGATACAAACCCTACACAAAGGTGCTACGCCGTAAACCCTAATTTTCGTAGCAGGCTACGGGACGCCTACGCAGAGAGTTTTGATTAGATTTTTTTTTTTAAGCTAAATTAGACCTGTGTTTAATGGATTTCTGACACAAATACAAAGTTTACATTACACAGTAATCGAATTTATAAAAACTACACGAACTAGTACTAATGTACTTTTTTTTTTGTTTGTTCCCATGATTCGTCTGATAAGGAGAACGGGCGAAAATCAGCATATAATTAGTACTAACTATATTAAATCAACGTTTTGATTTTGATCTGAATCCAATACGTTTAAACAATCCTCAAAAGAAAACTATTTTAGATAAACACGGCTTGGCCCACATAAAACATAAATTTTTGCGTAAGTATAAAAAACTATAAGTACTATATTAGCTCATTTCATTTAACTCATAAAGAACAAGTGTCACATCACGAAAACCTGTAATGATTAAGTATAATATATTTTAAAAATAACAACGTTAACTTACACTTTTCTAAAAAGTTTCATTCCGACACGGATCCGGCAAGATCACGCGATTGCATCACGACCAATTATCGCAACTACAATATTTGGTCAGCTGCGTACATAATGTACTATGAACTTCAACAATAAACCAACACTACACGAAATTCGACTGTATCTTTTTGACAATAAAGTTCAAATTCCTCTGGTAACACGTGAAATTTATTAACAAAGCAATTTGTACCGTGATACGATAGCAGTAAGTTGAATACCGTACACTGAAAACACAATACATAATTGGTTTCGTGGGCATTTGTTCGCAAACATTAGCTTGATGCCGTCATACGAACAATACGACTAATTACTTACACGAGGTAAACAAGAAAAATATACAACAAACAAAAATGATTAATCGCGACCTTGCCAGGATTCGAACCTGGAATCTTCTGATCCGTAGTCAGACGCGTTATCCGTTGCGCCACAAGGCCAGTTGAAGTGACGATCGAAATAGAATATTCCGTCGTGATGTCTTTATTACGCCTATTTTTAAAACATAGACATAGGGAAACGGAGAAGAAAAACTTAAGAACTTTAACTTTGTAAGAAAAACTTATCTTTTCTTACAAATCGTATCGTATATGTTTACAGATAATATACCTTCATACAAACAAAATAAGTGCATATTCGATATTCACAGTCCCGTCGCACACTTAAGCCGAGACCGTGCAGTGTGTAGGCAGACACTGAGGTCAGAGATCACAGCTGCACCGTGACAGGTTGTTAGCTAAGTAACCAGCTGAGCTGACTGGCCTGTTGGTCTAGTGGTTAGTGACCCTAACTGCTATGCCGGAGGTCGTGGGTTCGATTCCCACCCAGGACAAATGTTTGTGTGATGAGCACGATCATTTGTTCTGTGTCTGGGTGTAATTTATCTATAATATGTATGTATTGAGAGGATAAGTGTTGCCATACAACGCGGCAACGCTGCCAGTCCCTTGGGTACTTTACCTGCTGGCAGCGTTGAGGAGTTTTTCGATGCCCTTTTATAGTTAGTTTGTTTTTAGGTTAGTTTAGTTTATATATTTAGTATAGTCTTTTATTACAATAAAAATAAAATGCCCTGTATGTATTTAGAAATATATAAGTATGTTTATCAGTTGTCTAGTACCCATAACACAAGCTCTGCTTAGCTTGGGACTAGATGGCGTTGTGTGATAGTTGTGGAATATTATTATTATTATAGCTAAGGAAATGCCCTAACTCGATGTGTGGCGTGGGATGACGTCCATAATGTGGCACTGGTTTACGTCTCATAATATGAAGCTTACGTAAGTAATTACTTGTTTACATAACTAATTACAGGTGTACATAAGTACTAACTTGTACTTAATTAATAATAATTTATAAGGGCCAGCTCACACCGGAGCTGCTGGTTGTTCGATATAGATACCGCGGTGTCAACACAAAGGGCTATGAAGAGGAACATTAATCTATCCGGGATCTAATTTTATGAACTCATACGTAAACATAAATTGCCAAGAGTCATTATCCAGAGTTTTCGTAACGTATGACACTCGAACGAGTGGATTGAGAAGAATTAACATAATGAAAATGTTATTTACCGACAGAAATCAACGCATTGAATTACAAGAATAACATAAAAAACAAACAATCTTGCGTGTCTATTCGGAACACGATTCCGATGAAAATCTGTTGCGACAGTAATGTGACACCCAATTTATCTTCCAACATTAGACTACAGACAGCTATTGGGTTTTGCTCACCAGTTATTTCTCAGTAGCAGCTTGAAGCCTAGATCAGTTTCCTGTTGTTGGCAATAGGCTCGCCCTCTATTCATCATTTGCCTAGCTTTTGCCCAACTATGTTGGGGTCAGCTTCCAGTCTAACCGTACGCAATGATCCAGTGTTTAATATGGAGCGATTGGCTATTTAACCTCCAAAACCCATTTAGTACTTGGTAATATTGATAGCGGAGCAGCGGTGGCCCCAGTGGTGGCGGCCCCGACTTACGAACAGTAGGTCGTGGGTTCGAACCCAGGCAGGCACATTACTTTGTGTAATTTATTTCATCACTGCTGCTCTCAAAACGGTGAAGGAAAACATCGTGAGGAAACCGGCGGCATGTCTTAGAACCAAAAATTCGAAGACATGTGACATCTACCAATCCGCACTGGGCCCGCGTGGTAGATTATAGCCCATTCCCTCCCAAAGAGAGGAGGCCTGTGTCCCAGCAGTGGGAACATTAATAGGCTGATGATGATGAATATTGATAACACCAGTTGTCAGACTTTCAGCCCACTGATTACCTGGTACGACTGTCAGAGATCTACAAATGTCAGCCGGGATAAGCGGGTTTACGTGCTTTCCGAGGCTCGGAAAACTCGGGTATGTAATGTGTGGTCACACAGACCGAACTAGGCATGAAGATAGATCTGAGCGGGTTATTATCTAGCCACAAGCTCCTCGCCTCCTATGACATGGGACTAAAAATAACTAGAACGGTATTAAAGTGTTTAGGTTGGTACCAATAACGTATGACTACGGCTACTTTTTGTTCTATCCTGAAAATCTTGTTTCATACTTTTTCAGCGTCGTTATTTTTTGTCGTAGTCGGGTTTTAGTTCTTTACTTTTTTTATTCAAACAATTTTGGTGTTAATTTTAACACATGACTTTTTGTCCTCTAGAGGTCGTCACTTTAAATTTGAGCAATACATTGGAAATGTACAAGTGACGCCCTTTCAAATGATACCAAACACGGAATATTTATCTGCATTTTTATTTTTAACACATTACTTTTTCTCCGCTAGAGGGCGCCATATCGAGTTTTGTAACACGTCACGTAACCTATGTTCAGCAGACAATTAAGACGGTTCTAACGATACCTCATATGTACTCTCTCAGCCATACCCTTTTTTTATTTTTGGGTGGGTGGGATATCATCAAATAACTCCTCCCGCTCTGGGCAGAGCGGAAGGGAGTGCCAGACTTCTACTAACTAAAAACCAGCCATGTTCCTTCTTAGCCCTTTGTGGCGAGGCCGCGGTATTTCTTGCGAACAACCCGCAGCCCCAACGGGAAGCTCCTGGCCTCCTATTACATGGGACTAAAAACTTAACGGATGAAATATTGGAAACTACTCAAACTACTATCTGTACACCTCAGCCATACCCTTCGGGGTAACAAATGTAATGTTATGCATTATTAGGCTTGTTGCAAACGACGGAAATGAAACGCCACTAGTATCAGTCACCAGCAAGCCTACAGTTATCGCTCTGTACCGTTAACGGGTTTTTCAGGCGACTCGCTATCACGTCGATAGCTGCGCGACGATTATTCACGCAGGTGCGCCCGCGCCGGTGATGGCGATTGGCGACCTTCGCTCGGTGCACGTGTATTGTCTTCAGTACATGACAGCATATCCGGATTGGGAACAACAAGTACCATTCTACTCTTAACTTTAAAAAAATGGTCTGCAAATGAAAGTGAAACAAGAAGTTGATTGCAGGAAAAATTGGGAGTAATTTTTAATAATTTTAACATTTTGAATAAAGCTGTAGCAATTGAAGTGTCCATTGAGATACCTATAGTCAATTTAGACATGCAATGAAACGAAAAAACGCATAGAGCTAAATATTGATACGAATGTAGGTAACACCGTTATAAATGGATGTAGAAAACTCTCCATCGATCTCTTTTTTATAAAATTTTATGATAAAAGTTACCGTTTTACTGAAAAACGCGAAAAGTCCAGTTTTCAGGACCTTTCACCTTGATTTTTTTCCAGGTGCGGAATAGATGGAACTTTTCAGCATTCTTTTATAATGATGTTTCAAATTTTTGTAGCTTCGCCACTAATTTTTGGGTTTCTTTAACTGGATTACCTACTATACTCACCTACCTTATTTAGAAACTAGTTGATCGGTAGGTGAACATCAGCTATTCAGTACTAAACAAAACAAACGATGTTAACCTACGGGCCTAAGTAGAGCCTGTGTGAAAACAAAATGTTGTCCTAAACTTATCTAAATCATAGTTTATTATCCTTTAGGTACCTATTACGACTTAATGTTCACACCTTTTTAGCCATCATTGATTAATATTACACTAACATGTGAAAAACACTACTAATTTACCATAAATTATGTAATTACGGAATTACCTATATGTACCATCTATTATAAACATAAAATTATTATACCAATTTGCTGAACCATGATACATATTTTATCTACCCAAATATCATAAACCCTCTCTAATGCGTTCAAAAACCATAGGCAATGACCAGCATTACCAACCAGCAGAAATTAACAGAACTGTAATGAGCTCATAACCTACTGAAAACAGTAGGTTATGAGTTTTAAATTTGGAACAGGTGTCAAATTCAAGTGAGTGTGCTATTCTATAGTGCGCGCGGAACTAGTTGGCCGCGCCTTAGGTGGCGACAGGGGTAAGGGGGCGGGTTGCCTACAGCTCGCAATGCACCAAAGAGTATGTAACTTTACAATGCACAGGAGACTATAATTAGACAGTGATGACCAATCTCGAGATATCGTGAACAATAATTTGTTCAATTTATTGAAAAGAATACAAATAAAAAACAAAAACATGCCTAAGGCGCGGCCAACTAGTTCCGCGCGCACTTATCTACATTAAAACAGATACCTATCGATACGAAACCCCAATTCAGTATGATTTTAATTATAAATCGCACGACATTTTGATCTCGAGTGACACAAGAATAGTGACTTTGTTCGTTTGCCTATGATTTAAAAAAAATGATAGATATCCGAAACGCCGCCATTTCGAGCTGTCATTTGTTCGTTAGCTTTTTATTCCCTTTCATTGAGTAGACAAATTTTCTGTTAATTCTTTATTTCTGTCGAAAATGAGTGATAGTGACTCAGAAATTAACATGAACACTCCGCCAGATATCGTAAATGCAGCGACGAATGCAACTAATAACCTGTTTATTTTTTATTGCATTACACTGGTAACAATGCTGGTCATTTCCCTATGGTTCCTGAACCCATCATAGAGCCCTTATGATATTCGGGTAGATAAATTAGTGTATGCAACTATACATAATTAGGCATTACAACACTCGTGTGATGCTATTAAGAAACTCGCCTTCGGCTCGTTTCTTAAACCCACACTTGTGTTGTAATGCCCTTCATTATGCACAGTCGCATAAACTACTATTATTCATCGATCGACTTACAATAAATTAGTTCAGTATTCCGCCATTTTCCTTCCCGAACATAAGAATGCCGATAACGTAACAGAAAACTTTTAAATATCGAACAGAAAAGAAAATGGCGTCGTACGGAGCACTGACTTATGAGTTGTGGTGAACGTTTGTTGATTAGTGCGCAGCTGTATCGCTGTCGCTGTATGAAGCCGTGGAAAACGTAGTTACACGCATTACGGGCATTACTGCCGGGAATCTACCGTGCGAAGCCTCGCTGCCTAGCACAGGCTCTGATAACGACTGTGTACTGCGCATATTGGAACTTGCTGGCTATTTTATCATGAAAAATAATCATTTTAATCTGTTAAAAACAGGGAAAGAAAATTGTACTGAATTTCATTCATCCTCTAGGGGAAGAATGTGATTTAAATTTGGAAAAAGAAAATTGTACTGAATTTCATTCTTCCTCTAGGGGGAGAATGTGGTTTTTATCAATAATTGAACCAATTTTTCGAATGTTAACTTTTACTATTAATTGTCATTATTTTTAATAAATGCTTATCTCATATTATTATTGTGCTTATTTTTTCGCAAATGGTACGAAAAGTAGAGTATTTTCGTCGGTGATAAAGCTATCTTAGTCTTGGGTGAACTTAAATCGCGAGCGTAACGAAGGACTCGAGGTTTACTCCCGAGCGTAGCGAGGGTGGTAAAAACTTAAATCACGAGCGAAGCGAGGGATTTATGACGAGTCCTGAGTGTAGCGAGGAAATCGTCACCCTCGACAGAAGACACTGTTTTATCCCCTTGGTTAATAATCTACTATTATTGCACTCATTCACCTATTTTTTTTAATGTTATTCTCGTGTTCACGTTATGATCATCATTCTCTTGTCCTCATCCTAGTTCATTAGGTGTCGGCGCAGCATGTCTTCTTTTTGCGATTATGGGGTGATGAGATGTCATCAGACACTGAGGAAATTAAATATTGAATCTAGTTTTGTCATAGCAAAGGGAAATAGCGAAAGTTTTAATACACTAGATAAACAGAAGACAAGGAAATAGAATAAAGATATAAGGTGATGATTATAAGTACGTGTGATAATCTGATAGGTATGATAGTATCATATCACAATCAGTGATAGTCTGTGACAGGTGGGCGGGCAGGTGTTTGCACTTGCTCGGTATGCCCGCACCGAGCTGATAAGATTACCGATAACACACTTTAATCACGCTGAAGCACCGTAACGTATAACGTACCTACCTATGCTGTTATTTGAACACGAAGCTTGGAAATTCGTTACACAAGTATGGTTTCTTACTAGGTATAGCCAAAATGCTAAAAAAAAACAATTTTGAATTTATGAGTTCCAAGGTATATGGTGCATACTTTTTGCGCTGTACATGCTTCGTTAGACAATGGTTTTGAACTGACATCACAAAATGTTAATAACCCATACTATCTAACATCTTTAAATCAGTAGAGCATTACAAAAAAAAGAACTTGTTATAATATTTTCCCAAAGCTATTTTATATGTAACTGTGAGTGCGTCAAGACGTGTGAAAATGTTTTCGCTATTGCGTACATAGTACATAAGCACCTAATAGATGTTTCGTGTCATTTGCGCGGCATGTTACTTCGTGCTTAATTTTTTTTTTTTTACTGAAATTCGATATCTACGACAACCGTCTTACTAAATTGCCAACAAACAAAGGCGATAATAGAGATAGATTTTAAGCTTTGCCTTTAATATTTATTGACTCGTGGCTGTGTTATATGACCATTCAAACAAAATTCCTTTAGCGTGCCTAGCGGTGTAAACAAGTCAACACAAAGACTGCTTGTCGCGTCAAATTGTTTTAGGTATTCGTTATTGCAAATTTATGACAGTCACTATACAAATGAAAACCACTCCTATTCTAAGGAGGAGAAGGTTTTCGGGTGATGAATGTGTAATATGGTTTGTTGTAAGCAAACTACCGCACGAACCGCGAATTATTGCAACAAGAGGCGTAACTAGGCAACGCGGTTATGCTAACCATAACAATAAGCCGTTGTTAGCCGACGATACGGTCGGCTACATAAGTTTACACACGCAATCTGTGGCCAAACAATACTCCGTAATACCACGAGTGCGTCGTTACGGCCAAACGACTTGCACAATGTTGATTTACAACGTAGAATTTACGTCCTCCACATCACGGAGGAACAAAGAACCTGATTGTCCACTTTGAACATCAATGTCAAAGCGGCTCATCAATTGGCTTCGACCTCGAGGTAACATGCCGGAGCCGTTATTATGAGCGCGCTTTTTTTCCCCGCGATCCGGCTGTAAATGACCGCCGCAGTCCGATGTGATCACGTGGTACAATAAAATTATACAATACAATCGAAGACTAATAAGATCAGAAATCCGCTGTAAGTATCCATTCTAAATCCGCATTTGATAAGCCGATGCGCAGTTTTCCGGGTTATCAGAAAAGTTTCCAAGAAAAACCGTTTGCCAAATGGATCTACTCTAGCACACACTAGCCCATGGTTGCTAATTGCTATCAGGAATGACTGTACCAATAATGAGACATTTACCCATTGGCAAACAATAATACATGTTTCGCCATACCTACGGCGAAGTAAATATAGCACATCTCGTACAAGCCACTAAGTCATTTTCCTCAGTCAAGTGTTACAACTTACACAAGCAGATAAGCACTTCACGTACGCCATTTTATGTGTTTGTTTTTCACATGACTACATTTATGACATTCGTTATATCTTTCAAAAGTTATGATGGAAAACTTGTCTCATACGATAGGCAAAGTTACTACGTTTCACATTTTGATGTGCTGCAGTTTTCTGAACTTTGATTTGAACTGACTGAATTTGACTGAAATTGAATGGTTGTTTAACTTTGATCCAACGAATCACCTGTATTATGATATCTACAATAAAGCATAATCTTACTGTATTATTTCAATATTCAATATCGCTACATTTGTAATTTGTTATTAAATTAATCGAATTTTCAGTTCCTATGTCAATGTCAGTTTTATTTTTATATTTGTTTTTGTCGGCGTTGGCTGTGACTGTACTTCCTGTAAATTTTCCTCAAGATAAGTTATTATGATTGCAATGTTCAGCAAGTGTGGGTACTTCAGCAGGTGTTTCAGTGGCGATGGCTACGAGACACGTGTTTCAATAATATCCTGCTAGTTCTACTAGCCTCGCTGCTAATTATTTCATATTCATTAACGTTTATAAATGGCTGATATAGAAACGATTAAACTGAAAACCATGATAAACTAAAGTAGTTTAGTGTAATAAATTAATAATGGCTATTGGGAAAAAATGTGATGAAACAATAATTAATTATTTGTAAGGTCCCGGCACTCACTGTGACTAAATGAGTGATGGATATAAATGTTGATGGACAAAGAGGGTGAGAAAGGCCAAAGAAAAGCACTCCCTCCCAACTCCCTCCTCCTCCTTCATTTGTTGGAATGAACTCCCTCAGGAAATCAGGACAGTTAACAGTCAGTTCACATTCAAAAAGAAAGCTCGCGAGCACATTCGCAAGAAGTTGGCAGCTTCGTCTCAGAACTAAGTTGTTATAGTTTTCTTGTGTATCTTTTAAAGTTTATATATTTTATGTATATATCTATGTATGTATTTATTCTTATAAGTTAGGTATATATATATATATATATATTTTATTTCTTTTCTAATTTTTGTTTCTGTTTTGCACCTACTGTATAATGTCTCTGCATCACCCTAAGGTAGACTGGTAGAAAATGCCCAAGGCATTAAGTCCGCCTTTGTACGGTTTTACTACTTGTGCATAAAGTTTTAATAAATAAAAGCTGGCTGAATTGTGGGAGAATTGATGTGAAAGAAAAAAGAGTAAATTATGCGAAATTCTCCCCAGTCAGAACTGGGGAGAAATGGAAGAAGAAAGCGTGTCGCTTCGACCCCAAGTAGAACGAGACAAGGACAGGAAGACGATACCGTCTCATTCTAAATAATATATTATTATGTAGTTTTTCGCCCATAATCCCCTAAAATGTAGGCAAAAAACGTGTATTTATAGTAGGTCTACATTCCGCCAGTTTATTTCACTAAATACATTATTTAAAAATCAGAATAAAAACTGTTGAAGATAGGTGGTAAATGATGTTGGTTATCTAACAACGCAATACATACAGAATTAATGTCCTAAAAAAACTCTTATAAATCCGAGGGACAAGAAAAGGTTAACAAAAGAAAAATATATTATTTAATAGGTAGGTAGACTTTTATAAGCTATTTGTAAGTAGCGAACAAGCTCAATAAAATCTGCGATGTAACGATTGCCGTAAAATTAAATGTTATCTCTGGCTATCTCGGCACTTAGTAAAATACTTCGGCAAAGTCCGCATACGATAGCGCGATATTGACGATAAGGCTTATCGGAGTACAGGTGTTTGAACCGAACTCGCACTTGATGCACTGGCACTGACAACCCTGAATAACATGAGCATACGAGCCTAAAGTAACATAACATCACGCCTGTAAACCCCGAAAGGTTACGCAGAGGTATCTTAAAGTATACCTACCCACATTTTTGCCAGTTACGTTAAAGTGACATGTAATAGGGGGCGAGCCTATTGCCAATCAACTGGGCACAAAACTGACTCCGTGGCCCAGGGTAAATTCTTGATTGAAAAACCCAATAAAAATATGATTGCCCGAGGAATCAAACCTGGACCTCATGCTCAGCGATCGCGATTGCAACCACTAAACCGATGAGGTAGTCCTGAAGAACCTGAAGTTTGGAGGTTGAATCCTCGTTGTCATGAATACTAGAAAAGACTAGTAGTACTAGTGTATAGTGTAGTCTAATGTGTAAGACCTAACTGCAAAACGTTCTACCGGATTTTCAACTCCCGGCCCACTACTGAAAGTCGAAATTCAGTCAGATATTCTGTTTAGGTGTCACTTAGTGTACATAAGTGATACGGATTACGGATATATAAGTGATAAAACAAAGTGCAATGTCTCAAGGACATGGAAAAGTTTGAGAATTTTTATACGGCTTGCAAATACAGACAGCACACAAAAAGATAACTTCAGTAAATAATTATAAATTGATAATGCATTTTATGTAAAACTGTGCAGGTGTGCACATAGGCACAAGTGCTTTGCGAGAGATATCTCCAAATATCTAATTTATACAACAAAACATAGGTATCAATATAAGTCAATGTGTTAAAGATTAATGAAGGATTATTATCATTCCGAGTTGTTGATTACCTTACCTATAAGCCTATTAGGTAAACAAATAGAAAAACAAGGTTGCTACTGCGCAAAAAAAAGTAAACAACAATAACAATGACCAGATTGTTTAACAATAATTGTGCCTAATATCTTTTTGATTTTGCTATACATATATGTATTTGATATAAGCCTATTAGGTAAACAAATAGAAAAACAAGGTTGCTACTGCGCAAAAAAAAGTAAACAACAATAACAATGACCAGATTGTTTAACAATAATTGTGCCTAATATCTTTTTGATTTTGCTATACATATATGTATTTGATATAGGTACTATCTATACTAATATTATAAAGCTGAAGAGTTTGTTTGTTTGTTTGAACGCGATAAACTCTGGAACAACTGGTTGGAATTGAAAAATTCTTTTTGTGTTAGATAGTCCATTTATCGAGGAAGGCTTTAGGCTATATAACATCACGCTATGGCAAATAGGAGCGGAGCATAAATGAGAAATGTTACAAGAACGGGAAAAGGTATTTCCTTTTTGAGAGCTTCCGCTGCGTGCGCTGCGAAAACGGTTAAAGTTACGTAAATATCATGTATGAAGGAATTGTTTCTCCTTAAAAGTTCTAAAAAAAAGTCCGCGACACCATATGTCTATCTTTTAAGATTGTCTCATTGTAACCCTTTTTTACTATTAAAATGTTAGGTTAAAATGAATTATTTTTTGCGAAGCTTAATTAACCTATATGGTATTAATCTATATCTAAATAAATGTGTTTGTTAGAACGGAAATGTTATATAGAATATTTGTGTCCTTTACTCTATACAGTTTAGATAAATATCTTAGAAGATATCGCAATGTAAAAATATCCGCGCGTCAAAATAATTCGCGCGTCGCAATGTAGGTACGGGGGATCTGGCTGGCCTACGGGAAATTCAAATTCAAAATATTTACTGCATCATAATGTTTACAAGTACAGGGTGTTATCGTCTATTTAACAGTAAGAGATACCTATTAGTAATTCTCACTTTAATATAATCTAAGCTAATCTAAACCATCTAAACTAATATTATAAAGAGGAAAGATAAGATTTTTTGTTTGTTACGTTTTAGCTTAATTTCTGTTGGATAGTCGATTGATCGAGAAAGGTTATAAGCTATATTTATGTGACGCAGACGAAGTTGCGTGGGTCAGCTAGTAATGTATAACCTTGGTTATAATTGTCGTAGTAGTTTTCATTACATAGTTTCTACCAATTTCTACGTTTTCATGTGTTTCATATCTGCCCATTTAATGGATGTAAAAGGGCTCTTCTGGCTTCGTTAGAAGTTAAAAGAAAAGTACTAGATATTCTTCTCATTTTTGTATCTTTCTAACATTTTCAAGAGTATTTTTGATTTCAAGTTTTCATGTTCTTGTTTTACCATAAATACCTCCATGGGGTGTTTTTATTCAATGCATCCATCAGCACATCATCCTCAATACAAATACAAAATACTAAACATAAGACCTCTTCGTAAAGGGTCCGTTTACACCTTGTAAGTACGTTTCCATATCTAGGAAGGAACAGTGACATCATTCGAATGCTTAACACTGGGTACTGTCAAAATATTCGTATTGTATTGCTACCTACCGAACAGTCGACGAGGGCACGACAACTCGTTAACCTTTCACGAACACTCGACGTCATATATTATTCATACCATAATTGAACATAACTGACGAATTCTTCAAAATAGAGCCCAAATTCCTTTAACTCACACTTGGAGTTTCAAATAATACAGGTGGCATTAAGTAGCACATTCACCTAGGATTATGGGAAGTTATTATCATACATTACAATGATAGTAAGTCGGAACAACAGATTTTTGTGTAAACTTATACATTTTACATGAAAAATTGTAATTCTGAACAGAGGTCCATAAGTTTAGGTAACTAATCTACATGACATAACATGTAAAGTATCAAACAACATCTGGCTGACTAATGAATTATGTAATGAGTTTTTCATCGTGTTTTCCCGCTTTTAGGGTATTTACATTTCGTAACGTATTCACTATATTATTTCGGGTTCTATATCAATGTTTTCTGATACTGGGCCGGGTAAAACCGGCGCGCGGCGAGAGGGATGGTCAGACGCTATCAAAAAGGTTGTTGAAGGCAGCTTGTACCCAGCGGTTGACACGGCAGAAGACCGCATGGTTTGACGTGTCGTATGTGGTCGCAATCTTCAGCTTTGAGGAGATGTCGACGAAGAAGAAGTACATCTGTTTTCTAAATCTGTGACAATTTCCTTACCAGGTCTTTATCCAATAAAACTCCCCAGTAAATCTTCGCAGATTGACGTCAAACTGAGACAAATAAATACTGCAGTGTACCTAATAATCGTGCAGCTGCAAACAACGTACTTGATAATCTTTCACTGCATCGAGGTAATCTTTCAAGGTAATGAAAGCATATTTATAATAAGTAGTAATGAGTACACTGTAATCAGTAGGTACAATGCGGTCCATCAATAAAAAATAAAATTACAAAACGATTATATTTCTTATTGAAATATTTCAGAACAACATTGTGATCTAATTGGTTCATTGATATAAGGTGATGTTTCGGTAAAATCGAACGACAAAAAACACCTGGATGCCTATAGGTAATTTAACTTAGGCTTTAACTTTAGGCTTAACATCATCGATAAAAGCTAATGGTGGATGTTGAATATGTTGATAATGATTTATCTTCACATGTTGTAATACGACGGATGAATAAATTCTATGCAACAAGGCACATAAAACTATTGAAAATTGTTGTCTTTTGGGGTTTTTCTTTATAAAGTATTCTACTCGTCTATATTATTTATTCACTCAAAGCAAACGCAGAAACTCAGGAAGCATTTTAACAAAGCAGTAATGTTCCGCGTAAGTCACGGGGGTCAGACGTGAGTGAAACTGACAGAGACTTTAAATATTCAAAGGGTGTAAAGGGCAACACTGCGCATATTTCCCCAGGGTCGCCCGTATTTACCCCTCTATTTTCTTTTCATAACTTTATTGCTGTAGTTTCATCTACGCTGCGTAGCATATACTTTGTTAAATTTCTCTGTCTACAGTGCCGACCAAAAAGTGATGAATTAAAATGTGAATGGATGGAGAGGGAGAGGAAAACCAAAGAAAATATAGATCTATGGAGTCTGTAATGATAACGTGGCGACTGACAGGGCAGAATGGAACAAAAAAACGTGTTGCGCCGACTCCAAATGACATGGGATAAGGGCAGGAAGATGATGGTGCCGACTATAAGTTAAGACTGTCTATTAGACAATGACAAACTAACAAAACACTGATGAACGTAACAAAACAGTATTAAGTCTAAATGAGCTGTTATACCTGGTATTACCACAAATTAATGTAGTGTCACGAGCATATGTAAACACGCAGCAACTTTTAAAAGTGATTTTCAACACACTTGCTCATAAAGTGGCTAAAATTTCACCGCAATTAGGCACATAATGACACCTATAATCAAACTGTGAATTTTTCATTACTATTATTCACTAGTGAGTTATAGGTTTTTTTTTTAAATTTAATTGGTTGAGTTGCTATGTTCTTAAAAAAGTTTCGATACAAAAAAGATCGTGTTCAATAGTAAAAATTAATTAATGTACCTAGTGCTTGCTCATTTCATGAAACTTTGTATTTAAATAGATAATTTAAACTTATTACGTTTTTAATAAATAAAACTTTCACTCAAATATAATTTTTGTTTTCTCTGTGATAAATAAAAATTTGAATTCCCCATTTTGTACGTGGCTCCAAACACTATCCACGACAAGCAAAAAAAAAAACTCTTATAGTCTATGGCTGATCGCTTAAAAAAAAACAAATATTTTCCCGCTACTGCGAAAAAAATACACAACTCGTTTTCACTGTTTTATAGTTATTTTATTAGTTAAAATGTCTAGTTTTGAAGAAAATGATTAATGTTGTACACCGCCCGATGTAAGATTTGAAGCCCTTAGCGTTATGGAAAATTTGCTACCCGAAAACTCCAAGGAGAAATATCAAAATTTCAAGCAGTGGCAAAACACCAAGAAATCGCAGTCATTTTCTGAAAATGTGTTCTTGGCGTACTTTAAAGAATTATCTTCCAATTACAAACCTAGCTCTTTGTGGTGTATATACTCAATGTTAAAAAGTACAGTCCGAACGAAGAATGGAGTGGACTTAAAAACATACTCTAATTTGTCAGCTTATATAAAAAGACTGTCAGATGGATTTAGAAGCAAGAAATCAAAGGTTTTATCGTCTAACGATGTTGAAAAATTTATAAAAGATGCTCCAGATAACCAATATCTGGTTACTAAGGTTAGTTAAACTAATTTTAAATATCTATCTACGTGACTTCAGCTTCAGCGTGTTGTGTGTTAAACGTAATTTTTTTTTTTTTTTTTTCGTAACTGTAGGATACAAGAATTAACAAATATAGGTAACTGAGACTAAGACATACAGAACCATGGCCAGTAATCTATCTGAAGAGACCGCTACGCCATCAAAAACAATTAATTATAATTTTACTAACTGCACATTTACTAATTGTTTCTATAAATAAACTTTTTATCTACTAAATAAAATGTTTTTTCTTGTATTAATAAGCTATTGCATAGCTTCTATCGCGGGCCTTGAGCGTGGAGAGCGAATCCAGAAATTCCGAAACGAAAATATTTCAACCAGGTTGCTATGGTTACGGAAACTATCAAGGTTGTCAAATTAAATAATTGATAAAAAATGCTATGCAATAGCTTTAACGCGGCAGTTCCGAGTGCCACACGTTTTTTTTTATTCGCAAGTGTGTTGAAAAACGTCGTATGATACACGTGTGTATTGATGATTACCGTCCTCGGCTTTCTTAAGACCCTCACCTGACGGCTCGGGACTCAATGCCGCCTCAGCGGTAATCACCAACGTTACACACTTATACCATAATGTACTATTTCTCCTATTGTATTTTCGAACTCATTACTTTTATAAAATAGGTGTTGTCTTAAAGTAGGAACTGTTGTTTCATGAGAAAATCGGTTTGAATTTTGCTGCGTGTATACATATTAATGTCCACGACTGTACAGTCTACGACATACTCTGTTTTGTGTGCAATATGTGCACTTGTGCAGGTGCACTGTCTTATTCTACGACCGACTATACATGGAATCGTTCATTACATAATGTATGAACAATCACGTACATGTGGCTACTACACACTAAGAATTCCAGACCTGGCTTTGATAAGCCTTACCACGCTTCGTCGTAAGAAAACCCTACAAGACCCATAGAAAGCCTTAAGTCAACACGAACATTGTGCAGTATTCCTTGCACATTGCGAAAATTGTATAGGTAACGGGTCTACTGCTATAATATACTGCATTACATTAGACTGTGGCTCAGTTACCACACAAGTGCACACCGCTGCCTATCTGTTCGTAGCGTTCTGCAGCGGAAGTGATGGCCCAGTCACCTCGTGCATTGTGTACCAAATACCCACGCCAGTCCTGGCCATACTGCCTTCTCTGAGATAGTATTCTATTTTTAGCTTATTCACGATAATGCTAAATGCGCTTTGTAATTCTATTCACCGACGTTTCGCTTCTCTATTGTGAATACTGAAAACTGACGTCAGTTGTGCCCGTACCAGAGCTGTTTCAGTAATCGTAATGTTGACTATAAACTAGTAATTTAAATAATAATAAAATTTACTAGTTATAGTTCGGTTAGTTAATTGAGGAAGCAGTAAAAGGTAGTTCAAACGTTTTAATTGATGTATCGGTTGGTTTTTCTTGCTCTATTTGAGAAGCCAAAATAAAAAGTACCAATTAAACTATTCATTAACTTTTTTATGACTTTCAAATAGAAATCACTACGTTTGCAACGGTTTGTGTCACCATACTTCAAGTGCTAAGCTCTCTTCATAATTTATGCAGGGGAACTACCCACTCGTAACATAATTGACGTTTTGTAATTGCTTGTGCATAGGACTTTAAATGACTCCCCAATTTGGCTTTTCGTATGAGCCCTTTAGTAAATTGGACCTTTAAACCATATGTCTAGGCATCTGCTAATTAAAAAACTTTTTTTCAAAAAAAACAACCGACTTCAAAAACACCAAAAAGAGAAAAATAAACTTCAGAAGAAAAATCAGCTTCTGAAGTCGGTGACATTTGTTTGTTTGATTTTATTTTTTTGCCACCGACTTCAGAAGCTGATTTTTCTTCTGAAGTTTATTTTTCTCTTTTTGGTGTTTTTGAAGTCGGTTGTTTTTTTTGCAAAAAAGTTTTTTTTTTTTTTTTCATTTTTAGTTGTAATAGGTACCTATATTATATCCTATACAAATATTTACTATGCATTTAACATTCAACTAAGAAACCTAACCCTTAACCTTCAAAATTCTCATATTTTTGCTTTCAACTCTTAACCGTTGAGGAGTAGTAGGTATACCTTCCATTATCAGCTCATCAACATGAATAAAAGTGATGACTGCTAGATGCGAATACTTGAATAGCGTCAGAAAAAGCACGAAACAAGTAATACGTGTCTATGAAATTCGGTGAGAAGTCGGTGACATTTGTTTGTTTGATTTTATTTTTTTGCCACCGACTTCAGAAGCTGATTTTTCTTCTGAAGTTTATTTTTCTCTTTTTGGTGTTTTTGAAGTCGGTTGTTTTTTTTGCAAAAAAGTTTTTTTTTTTTTTTTCATTTTTAGTTGTAATAGGTACCTATATTATATCCTATACAAATATTTACTATGCATTTAACATTCAACTAAGAAACCTAACCCTTAACCTTCAAAATTCTCATATTTTTGCTTTCAACTCTTAACCGTTGAGGAGTAGTAGGTATACCTTCCATTATCAGCTCATCAACATGAATAAAAGTGATGACTGCTAGATGCGAATACTTGAATAGCGTCAGAAAAAGCACGAAACAAGTAATACGTGTCTATGAAATTCATGTATCAACTAAAAAAATGTGTATTGTACACATCTGCATTCCCCCTCAGAGCATACAGGCGTGATGTTACGTCATGATAATGATATATTCAATACACATCCAAGCGATTCCAGCAATTACGACAGATTTGCCGTCTATTTTTGAAGAGTTCCATTGTATATCTCCGAAGATCAGCACCAGATCTTCACCAAAAAAAAATGGGACCACCTCAGGAGTATATACTCTTTCAAATAAAAAAAGAATATTGAGAATCGGTCCACAAACGGGGGAGAAATCAGGTAACAAACATAAAAAAAAAACATACACACGAACATAGTAACCTCCTTTTTTTGAAGTCGGTTAAAAATAAATTCTTACAAAACCATGAACAAGAAACCTCTTCATTGCTTTACTGAAAAACCCATAGTTTCTGTAAACATAGTTATAGCAAACTGACGCTGTTGCATCAAAAATTAAGTCATGAATCGTGATGTGTCGTCAAAAAAGCAAGCAAAGGACACACAGGTGTTCATACAGCAAATACATACAATCTATTAGCACTTAACTCGTTGCATATCTTAATGTGGACATACTCAATGTGACACGCTGTGGCAATAGAGACAAATCGCGACAATACGCGACAAAACGGTAATGGACGGCGTTAGCGGCCGCCTCGTCTAAATATAAAGCGCTTAGCTCACGGTTCAGCATTGTCTCCCTGGCTGCACAATGCAAATGCACGGTTTTAAATACGCATGCAGAAGTATGCAACTGTCTAGTAAAGCTGGTAGAGCACTCATTTGTATGCTAGGGCTGACACAGAGTCTCAACGCAGCAAATAGACACATTCATCCAGCGTGTCAATGTCAAACTGTTTCACTGGTGACAATCATATTCTGTATTTGTGAGCCCGCTAAACAAAGTGTCACCCGCTAGTCATTTTAATGTCAAGTATGTAAAGTTGCTTGCTGTCTGTCTGTCTTGTTTGGTAGAGTAAGACTACTTATCTACCTAACGTACCAAGTTATCATTTGAATTATAATCTTGTTTAATTTGCAAGTATTTTTCTAACTTTCTACTCGGTTCGTTTTATGCTAGTTCAGTGCATATGACGCATTGTTTGTTTTCCACTTTTCCAATTTCAGCAACTACGATTATTATCAGCATATTGACTCATGCTAGTCACAACTCACATAATACCTTTAATGACTCAATAATATTGATAACTGTAAAAACAAATCCTAGACACATACGTAACTGAAATGAGTTTCTTGTTCGTCCATTTTTTTGGTTGTAGAGTTATAAGCAAAACAAACTGTACTGTAGTATTACTTTCTTTCACAACTGTACTTAAACATAATTATTACAAGGCTTAATTGCTTGGTGATATTACTATAATTATAGTATGACTGATTTAACATTAGGTATGCTGAAAATGTCCAGTTTTCCCTATATGTTGGCGTCCCTAGACCGGTGTGCGCCGGTTTCGCGCCGGCTTTGTTTACGTCACGCTATGCCCACGATACGGTAAGCACGTCAATGTGGTCGGTTCGTGAATCGTGACAGATCTCATTTACATGTTTTAATTTCGTTATGTTTTATTTATCATCACCCAATTCATTAATTAATACCAACGCGACGCGCCTTGAAAAAACATGCATTCAAAAAACTTCCATTCACTAAATCAGAAGGTTGTTTTGGACATAAAAATCTATATTTAAACTTGCCTCAGCTTTATACTCAGTAGTCTTACCTCGTGAAGTTACATTAAAAGAGCGTATCGTAAATAGAAGCATCAAACATGTTGTACAACAAAGAGTAGTTACCTACAAGAAAAAGCGTTAATAAACCAAAGTTCTCCGTTGTTACGCATAAAATAGTTAAAGCGTCATGTTCCCGAGCAATGATTAATTCGTGCTGTTTTACAAGCGCGTGCGCATCTCATAATCATAAAACCGCACTTGTGTTGTGAACAGACCGGGGATTTCTCGCTCCATTTATTTTGTTTTAGTGCCTGACTTACAGCTGAGTAAATAGGCGGGCACTACTACTGTCTACTGCACAATGATTCCACAAATAACCTCTACTTACTGCCACCGCTTCCGATTTAACTTTCAATTTGTAATCAGTTTATCTTTGTTTAATTAGGAATGCGGGTACGCTGAGTTTCTCGCTCTCTCCTCTTGTTATTCAAAGAGCAGGCGACCAGATCCGTGATCTTCGTACAGATAAGTGATGGCGAATAATCAATGCTAAATTGTTCAATTAAAAGCAGCTGCAAACGTTAATAAGATAGCCAGCGAGTACTTCGCGCTTTATTTTATTTTTTGTCGTTTCTAATCTAGTTCAATTTGTTATAAATGCTTCGGGCGACAAGGCAGATAATTTCGTTCAGCGGCCATGAGCAGTCGTGGCCGAGCGGTTAAGGCGTCTGACTAGAAATCAGATTCCCTCTGGGAGCGTAGGTTCGAATCCTACCGACTGCGAAAAACCTTTTTGCATTTATTTAACATAACATCTAAAAAGCATTTTAAGGTCATGCATTCGTTTAAGTTAAGTAATATACATTATAACAAACAAGTATTTTCGTCAAAACAAATTCGACCCTTTTGAACAAATTACAACGGCAGAGGCTAGAGAATAGAGATGTTCCAAGTCCATTGAATATTTCAAAAATCGAATGAATCTTTTGTAATCATGAAATGTTACTACACTGTTGACGACTACTTAAGACGATGACAATAGCTATTGACTTCTGATGTTTCAGTATTTTTGGACACGCCCACAATTTTTCCGATACCCTAGCGCCATACTACCAAGTAAGAAACAAATAGTCCAGGATCCGCGGTCCATTTTTGCACTTGATTACTATCAAGCTAATTTTTATGAGACGGCGAGACGCCCAACAATTTCCTGCACGAAACTCTCGAATTCTCGATTGTGGTAAGTAATAGGGGTAGCAGGTATAAAATATGTTGTTTTTTTTTTGTTAAATCTGATGATAATTATCTAAATTATTTGAAAAAATATTTGTCCTACAAAATGTATGGTTTGATCAAAGAGTCCCCTTCCTTCCTTCCAATATGTATCGATAACGAAGTCATTAAAAATGATTACTTACTAACTGGGTTTTGGGGATTGGATATTTTCTATTAAACCCACTCTTTACAAGTTACCTACAAGATTCTAAAAATTATATTAAGTGTTTGGCACTTACTCCACGCACCATCAATACTCCTGTACATCATAAACAACAGGCTAATACACTTTCTGGAGTCACAAATTCCAGAAGAGCAAGCAGGTTTTGTTAAAGGCAAAGACACGCGGGAACAAATCCTGAACGTTCGCCAAATTATAGAGAAAAGCCGGGAATTTAACAGCCCTGTATTGATATGTTTCATAGATTATACCAAAGCATTTGATTGCGTGGAGTGGGGCAAGCTGTGGGGGGTTCTTAAAGACATGGGAACGCCTCAACATCTTATTGACATAGTCCGATGCCTCTACCTACACATCAACAACCGCTCTTTCGTCAAAATAGACACCGACTGTTCAAATGCGTTAGGCAGGGATGCATCCTCTCACCTCTGCTCTTCAATATGTATGAAGAGTAATATCATTCAAGACTCTTGAGGGCTGGGACAAGGGGTTTACTGTTGGTGGAAAGTGGATTTCCAATCTGAGGTACACTGATGACACCGTTCTCCTTGCTACAACATTTGGCAACATGAAAGAGATACGGCACAGATTGGAAGTGGAAAGTGGCAAAGTAGGGTTTGCAATAAATAGGCAGAAAACCAAGCTTATGGTGGTAGATCGTGCGGGAAAGCTATCGGGCGCCTATAACATCTAAGGCATCTATACTGTGGACAGCTTCGATTAACTGGGCTCCAATATAAGTAATGAAAGTAACTGCGTCACAGAAATAAAACGGCGGATAGCCATGGCTAAAGATGCTATATTACGCCCCCGGAACATCTGGGAAAAACGTGGTATAAGTTTTAAAACGAAGGCCCGTTTGGTCAGAGCACTAGTTTTCCTGATTTTCCTCCATAGAGTTAATAATAATAATATTTATTTATTTTCAGGCTACTTTGGCCCATAGATAAATACCTTACAGACTAACATACATACGATATAATTGACAGCTTGTGTTAGTAAATAAAACCTTAAAACTATATTAGTATCACTACACTTGCACTGACGTCACTGTGCGATCATGTGGCACTTGCCCGCGGAAGCGTCGAAACACCACCCCCTGCGGCCAAAAGTCCTCTTCCAAGACGAGGTGCAGGTAGCATGTCGGTACTCGCACCACAAACGCCTTAAAGTTGACGTTGCGGCGCGACTCGAGCAGCTGCACTCTCACCACGTACTTGATCTTCTGGCGCACGTACTCCACGATGTACACCAAGAGGTACACCGGAGTGTTCGGCTTTGCGGCACGAATATGCACATTGGGCTCCGATGGAGCCGTGCCGCAGCGGTTCTTGATGGTTCGCTGACGCTTCCTCCTCAACACCGTCACGAAACCATCATCAGCCTGGATCGGTTCCTTTTCAGGTACAGGCTTCTCGGAAGGAGCATTTTTCGCCACAAGTTAAGACATGGACAATCCAAACAAGAGTAAGACAGAGGATAGACGCATTCGAAATGTGGTGTTTTAGGCGGATTCTCCGAATTCCATGGACGGCCAAACGCACAAATGTGTCTATCCTTTACCAACTCGATATCAAGACTCGATTGTCAACAGTTTGCCTACAGCGTATTTTGTCTTATTTCGGCCACATGATGCAAAGAGGAGATAGCAGCCTTGAAAAGCTGGTCATTGTTGGCAATACCGAAGGCAAGCGACCGCGAGGCCGGTCGCCATTTTACAAATTTGGAAGTTTCTGTCTTCCAAACGATTGGCTTTGAGAAAAAATTGTTTGTGGAACCTCGATGTCATTTTTAAAGACCTGTCTAATGTCTATAGACACCCCACACGTAGGTATAGGTTTGATGAAAAAAAAAAAATAGTTTCAGTTCCATGTATGGGGCGACCCCCTAAATCCTTTTTTTTATTTTTGTATAAAAATCGTAATGCGGTTCACAGAATACATCTACCTACCGAGTTTCAACTGTGTAGTCTCAATAGTTTCCGAATGAAGTGGCTGTGACATACGGGTGGACAGACGGACAAACAGACATGACGAATCTATAAGGGTTCCGTTTTTTGCCATTCGGCTACGGACCCCTAAAAAACAGCTGGTTTGTAGTAATTTTTGATGAGCTCGTTATCAATACATGTTGGATTTAGATTTAGATAATGATCATCAACTAAAAATAAAATAGTTAGTAATAGATTTTTGAAAATCATCAAATAAATAACTATAATAATATATAATCAATATATATTTTATCCCTGCTGCCCCTATTACCTACCACAATCGAGAGTTTTCGTATAGGGTAATGTTGGCGTCTCATCAAAATGCAGCTGCTCACGGAAAATTAGCTTGATAGTAATCAAGTGAAAAAATTTACCGTGGATCCTGGACTAACATTGTGACGCGGTCAATAATAATTTATAGATGAACGGATAGCTGTCAGTGGGGCGCAAAGTGACATACGTCCGTCTAGCACCGCGCCTAAGCGCTCACTGTCGGATTGCACACGTAAGAAAGAGAGCGCGATGACGCAACGCTCGAACTTCTTACAAACCATAAAATGATTAATTACATAAAAATAATTTATTAAATAATCAAAAATTAAAAACAACCAAATTTTGTATTTAAATATGATACGTTATTGTTATAAATTTTACCAACGTACGTTGATCAGTAATATAGATATTTTTGTTGGAAGATCATTTTAAGAGGTTAGTTTACCATTTTTTTGTATCGAGAAAACTTTTCAAAAACGTGTTTTGAATACAACGAAATTATCAGAAATATGTTCAAGATTAACATATATTTTTTCCGCCGTGTCAAACTGTATAAATTTGGCTAAAAAATTGTTCAATACAAGCCTATTTGGCTCTTGTCAGCGCCTTAAATGACGAATTACGAGTATATTACAATTTGTTTAAAATCACACAATAATTGTACGGCTTTTGGTACATAGCGCCCTGTTCAACTATAAACAGAAGTTTGAAATTCTTTACCGAACCTTTCTTTAAAACTAATAAAAGCGAAAAGCTTTATCAGAAGCGGAAAATAAAAACACCAGCAAAAAGGCATTGCAAGTTGTAACCCCTCCTTAATTATCGCGGTCATTATTTTAAATCAGTATCCAGCATCGTGGAAAGTAACGAGCGTAAACATCGATCGGAAGATGGCTGGCAGGGTCTCATTAAGCGGAGTGCACGTGCGTCGCCGAAGGCAGGCTCTGCGGCTCGAGTGCTCGACGAGCGAGTTGCGATGCCGTGCGAGATCGCGGCAGGGTTGCGAGTTTGCGACACCACCGATCGTGCAATCTCGATACCGAGACGCCACAGTAAAAGTAAAGATCATACCGATAGTATCACAGCTTCACAACATACCGAGCCAAGGAAACAAGCAAACAATGCTGCTCAAACATTCAGACGTACTATAAATATTAAATGTACAAAGATTAACAACAGGAAAATTGTACTTCGAGGTCGATTCTGCTTGCCAAGGTTGTCTGTAATAGATTAAGTTTAAACTACGGCATTTTAACGATTTTCTCAGTGTTCAATGAAATATTTCTGTTATTTCGTCACGTTTGTTTACGTTCTGACAGCGATTTGTTAGTGATTGTTACGTAATCAGCTGACTTCATAAATAATAAGAACACTCGGATGACTTCACCAGCTTATCTTAAGACGGCTCAAGGAGTTAAGGTAAACCTTTGAATACATTAGTTTATTTATAGCACCTGCACAACATGACGATACTGGACTTTGCAGACTGGATGTTGTCGGATATTATTATTGTAACTAACGGGATAATACTGTCAATATTGACGCAGAGCTATCTGATATAAGCAGCAGGGTAAGGCAAAGGGATAAGTCGCTTTCAGTTCAAAAGCTAATAATAAACACGTTTTAGGTTCTTACGCTACATCAATTATATGTGGACAGGAACTAAAGGAAGGGACATAAAAACTCGAAACTTCCCGATTTCTTACATCCATCCTCATTTTAAACCGCTCAAGTGCAAGTCCCATAACAGTTGCAAAAGAGATTTAGATAAAAAACAACCCGATGATTGTATAAAAACACAATTTGCCCTGGAAATGAAACACTAAACCGCATTAGGTGCAGCCAACTGGCGCGGCACACCCCTGCACTAACTTCTCGTCATGGGATTACGAGTCCGTACCAGGGATTTAAGGTTTCATTACTCGGCTGCGGCCGTCTCCCTTGTCTCATGCCTACGGAACCCTACTAGGGAAACTCGAAACAAACACGACAACGAAATTACCGAAATCCAAGAGTGTGAAATAAGAAAAGCCATTTGTTGTACCGCAGAATTGTTTGTGTTAAAGATTTCGAATGACTTGTTAGAATTGAATTCTTTATTTTTACAAACTCATATTTTACTGCACCTTAAAACCTAAATAGGTGCGATGACGTGAATTATGTAGATAATCTATCTGTTACATCTGTAAAACAAAAAAAGTTGTGATTATGCTGATTTTAACAGCATTGACGTCACCTTAGCAACGTCATTGATGATAATATTGCTAATGAAGTTAGACTGAACCGACCAGCAAATGACATTCAAAAATTAACTTAAAATTATCGTCGCAATAAAATTATCTGAAATTGGAGACAAGAAAACCAATGGTAAGGGACATTTTCCCCTATAGAAAAGTGAAGCTATAGAGTCAAACTAGAGAGCAATGGGGAGCGTACCGAGCCGAGACCTCTAATGTACAAATATTGCGGAGGAAATGAATATATTCGACATTGTGCGCCCTCCGAGGGGGCTAGGGGGCTGGGGGGCTCGCAAAGTGCACGTTTTGATTAAGTCGCCCTGCCGTATGAATTTATGACTCGAATTCGTGTCGACGGCAGATATTGATGGATTACGAGTTTTATTTGTTGTTAATTATGCAGTTCCTTCTAGGTAAATACATAGTTAATTATGCATGATTCGCTGTAAATTATTGAATATGCATGTCTGATAACTGATTGCTTATGACATCAGTTACTGTATGCGATGTAATTTGATATTCATAAATGTTAATAACATGCTTGATTCCTTAAACCGTTTTGGGAACTAAGTGTCCTGTTCCGCTTCAACAGTTTTTAGCAGTTGGCAAACAGCTGGGGGATAATCCATATGAAGTCTATGGAGATATCATAACATAACATTAGGTCGCGAATGTAGCCAGTTGTTTCCATTCGAAGCAATCCCGCATCTACTCCCAAGTGTCCCGCTAATACTCCATATGGCGCAACACCAAGCGCAATGCATAAACAACCAAATATTCAGGACCCCTAAACGCCCACACAACCCCTCTATTTAAATCAGTTTCATAGAACTAGAAGGAAGCGGGGTAGGTCTAGGAGTAATGGTCTATTATCCTTAGTAGTTTAGGGCGGAAAAGCTGATGCAACGACATATGCATGCATTAAGGACGATGAGACAATTCGGACATTAGTAGTTCAGTCACTTAATTTGTACAACTGCTCTATCGCATGCTTTATAGTCCGTGCAATGTGTGCAAGTATGTTCAGTAAACAAGGGCATTTATAACGAGGGATATACCAAGATTGCGAAGTTCATTATTTTCTTCCTTTGAATCTTTAAGTAAAGCCGCGCTTGTCTAAGTTGGTCTGTGGATCATAAGTCCAAAATGACCCAAAAGTCTGTCTTACCAAGGGGTTTACTTAACTGGGTTGTGGAGGTCAGATAGGCAGTCACTCCATCTAACATACTGGTATACTGAATCCGATTAGACTGGAAGCCGAACCCAACGCAGTTAGGAAAAGGCTAGGCAGATGATGATGATGATGATGTCAAACTATGTGTAAAGTAGGAGCTATTGAACGTTTTATAGGAATAGACGAGGTGCATACGTCATCCCTGATCACTACACTACCCACGTCCATTCTCTCGACATCTTGTCAATACATTACCTACTTAAAGTAAAACAACACTCAGCTATCTTCATCCCACCATCCCACCAGTCAGCCGAGAAAAATATTCACGATGCAGCAATCACACATTTGCATTCATAATGCTATTCCGCGGAGTCTCGTGTGACAGTCAGGTTTGAGGTTCGGAGTCAAAGCTTGCCGTCTGTCTGGCGCCAGTCATTGACACCTTTCCACCGTTGTCGGGTTCCTAGACATCAACGTCATCATTACCTACTTTATTTGAAAGTAATTTGTGCGATAAACAATGCAATGTGATCTTCTTGGAAACATCTGTGTGAATCGTGATGCACGTTGCACAATGTTTACTACTTAGGTATAGATAGTAGGTATTAGGTAGGTAGGTACTGGTAATGAGACATTTGCAATTTAAGTTCAGTTAGTTTTGAGTGTCTCGTTGGTCTAGTAGTCGTAACACGACTGCAGAGCATGGGATCCGGGTTTCGATTTCCGGATCGGGCCAAGTTTTATTGATTTTTTTCTATCGGGAACTTCTAAGTAGCAGTCATGGAGTCTGGATTTGTGCACGGTTGATAGGAACAGGCTCGACCGCTATTACCTACTTGGAACTTACGTGTTACAAACTTACAAAAGTACCCAACCGTTTTCAGCGGCACATAATTATGCATAAATCGCTCCTAATAATCATACCAAAGATGTTTGCAAACAAACAAAGCATTTGCGCATGACGTCAACACTGCCATGTTGATAGACACGACCACGACGAACAAACAAAAATAATTGTGAACGAGTTATGAACTGGAGTTTTTGAAACGGTTTTCTGCCTTTTCGCCGAAAATTGTTTCCCAAATTTTCACTTGCCAACCAACGTTTCGCAGAATTTTATTTCGCCGAATAATCATTTGCCAACTTATCATAATATATTTTTTTATTTCCCAACCTCACAGTTACCAACTGTACGTTTGGTTTGCTTTTCATTATGACACTTTTTAAAAGGCCAACTTTCAAGTAGCAGAATGTTTTACTTTGCGTAATATTCATTTAGTTGTTTATTGTTTACCAAATTTATTAGCACGGTATTAATTTTGCACCTAAAGTATGTGTGTTAGATTTCGAAAAAGCTGCAATACTGAGTCTGCGATCAAATTTTGAAGAAATTTATTTACAAGGATGCCATTTTCATTTGGGACAAATTATATACAGGTAGTTATTGTTATTATTTTTTTTTCTTTATCTTTAATGTGACCTAACCTAACTTAACGTTTCCTTTTACAAAAGCGATTCGCTTCTGGCACATCGCCGGCCGCTGCCGCGGCACGCTCGCTTCGCTCGCTCGGCTCGTGCGTTGTTTGTCATAACCTAACCTAACCTAACCTTTAATGTGACCTAACTTATCTTAACGTTTCCTTTTACAAAAGCAATTTGCTTCTGCCGTTGTTTGTTATAACCTAACCTAACCTATCGTAACCAAAGATTTCTCGAACACAAAACTACATATTCAGAGGAAAAACTATTGCTCTGCATTGCTGCCAATTTAAAAATTTAATGTTATTTTTGATATTCTTAAATAAAAAATGTATGAAAAAAGTCGTAATTTTTTATCAATATATCAATGTATGAAAAGGAAACTGTAACACTGACAAAACGTCATTCGTCTAATAGTTGTGTTGCCTAGTAAAATGTTTGCCAAATGATAAATGTCCCAAACGTTTTGTGTCTTTATAATAATCGGCTTTACAATAATTCTACCAAATGAAACGTTGTCAAACAAAAATTTGGTAATCGTTAGTTGTCAAAGTGAAACATCGGCGAAACGTTGGTTGGCAAGTGAAAATTTGGGAAACAATTTTCGGCGAATAGGCAGGACACCTTTTGAAACACATTATTGACGCAGTTTTCCTTTTGGCGTTCTCTGAGCTAATTATTTACGTTGAAAATGGTTATGGTGTATATGTTATGGACCAGGTGATTAATGCGGGCATTATTAATAATGCACGAGCATTATGAATAATGTCTAGCTTTATCGGGCTAAGTGATTAATTACTATCTTAACGTCATTATTTATCACATTGCACGGTCATTATTATATTGCTACATGACAATTGGGCAATTTGATAATAAAGCTATATTTGACGCGGTGCGAGGGCGGGGAGGGAAGTACGCGTGGCGTGACACGCTTTGACCAATCAGAGACCGCCATTCAGCGTGCGGCTCGTGCGGCGGACTTCAAGCGCTATTGTTTTTGTGGTTTTAAAAAAAAATAATCACGAAGGGGATGGCGGGGTCTATTCGCTCGCTTCGCTCGCTCAATCGACCCCGCCATCCCCTTCTAACCTAACCTGTCCGTGTCGGGGTGCCCCAAGTCCCGAGCTCGCTTCGCTCGCTCTTGCATCCAAGTTTTCCTAGTTACGTGTTCGGTACCCTACAAACCGATTATTTAAGTTGTTTAATATTTAGTTTATTTTAAGTTAAATGACAATAACAATAAATAAATAGTAATTAAATGTGTTTGTATTACTCTGCCCAAAAGGTGATGGGCAATATGTATAATGACCAGTCAATTTGATTATTTGAATAATTATTATCAAATTGCACTTTCATATTGGGCGTTTTTCATAATGACCGGGCATTATGTATAGAGTCTGTCAAGCGAGTCTAGTCCCATGAAAAAGGCGGCAAATTCAAAAATCACTGATATAAAACACTGATATAGCACGCTGAAAACTTATTGATAGAAGTGTGTCAAGCGAGTCGAGTCCACAACCCTTTTACTTTAAAATTCAAGTATCAATAAGTTTTCAGCGTGCTATATCAGTGTTTTATATCAGTGATTTTTGAATTTGCCGCCTTTTTCATGGGACTAGACTCGCTTGACAGACTCTACTGCCCAATTTATCACTTGGTCCATAACATATATGTCGCAGATCGCGTAATGGAATGTCAAGCGTTTATCATAATTTTGATTTAGTTCAATTAATTTAATTTTTGGTCTGGCAATGCTTGAGTGTGTTTAGTCGGATAAAGTTATCGTTTGTCATTTTTGATGTTAATAAAAAGGCGGTAGACTTGTGCAGTTGACACATTCAAATTAAAATCATGGTGACGAACGGTTGACTTGGCTAACCTCACTACATTCCATTTTATTTCATTTAAATCTGAAATAGATCTTCAATCCTTCCGTTATTTTTAATTGTAAAGTGTTTTGGACAGTTAAGTTTAGTGTACCGAACAGTGCCTGTGTGTTATTTCATGTTGGACTCCACATTCCATCATGCTCGAGCAACAAATCAACGAAGACAGGTCTCATCTGTCGTCATCAGAAGTGCGATGTGACTCAAACGCCCTACATAGTGTAAGCGACAGTGCTAGCCAGGAAAAGTGCGTGTAAAGACAATGCGCGTGCGTCTGAAAGTAACACAGAAACGGAAAAGTGGCGTTTTCGTTAGCGCAGCAAAAACAAAAACTTTATGACTATTGCTCTGATGTGCGCCTACCGTATTACGACTCTGAAAAACGGAATATCGACAAGCGTGCTTGGTTGGCAACAGCAACAGCAGACATGATGTGTGTTATCGATACGAATAGTCATGTGTTACGTATGTGGTGAGGAAAGCCAAAAGGATTCCACGGTTTACCAGAGAAGAGACAGCAAGTCTGACAGAAGACCTCACTCCTCGTCTTCTCATGGAAGTACATCATCTGTTCCGGCGAAGCCCAAGGTCAGCTCCGTCACCTGCCTCCGTGCAGGAGCCGAGGCCACTACGCGAACCGTTGTCCAGCAGCGGCCCAGGGTTCCGGCAGCGGCGGCACTGGTGGTGGCGCTGGTGTAGCTCCTGAACAACGCCGAGTGGACTTGTGCGTAGTAAATGCGCCTAGAGGTATTCTACGTCACTCTGGTGAGTCTTTTAGTTTTTGTTATGATTCTGGAGCAGAGTGTTCATTAATGAGAGATTCTATTTTGTGTAAATTTAATGTTGAGCGTAATTATTATAGTGTCTTTACTATTACGGGTGTAAGTCAAACTTCCGTGAACACCTGAACATTTTAGTTAATGTTGACATTGGTAACATTAGTTTGGATATTGTTTTTCATGTTTTACCTGATGAATACCTTCAACATGACATAGTGATTGGACGTGAAATTTTGATTAATGACTTGGTAATTCATGACGTCTAGAACTTTAAAATAATACCTAATGTGAATATCGCGAATATAGAGTCGAATATAGAGTCGAATATAGAGTCGAATATAGATTCGAATATAGAGTCGAATATAGAGTCGAATATAGAGTCGAATATAGAGTCGAATATAGAGTCGAATATAGAGTCGAATATAGAGTCGAATATAGAGTCGAATACAGAGTCGAATATAGAGTCGAATATAGAGTCGAATATAGAGTCGAATATAGAGTCGAATATAGAGTCGAATATAGAGTCGAATATAGAGTCGAATATAGAGTCGAATATAGAGTCGAATATAGAGTCGAATATAGAGTCGAATATAGAGTCGAATATAGAGTCGAATATAGAGTCGAATATAGAGTCGAATATAGAGTCGAATATAGAGTCGAATATAGAGTCGAATATAGAGTCGAATATAGAGTCGAATATAGAGTCGAATATAGAGTCGAATACAGAATACTGGTTAAGTACTTCAGGTACACTCGCTGGTTAAGCGTGTTATGATAAGCTTTCGCTGGTTAAGCGTTAGTTGTGTAATCGCTGGTTAAGCGGATTACGTTGAGCTTTCGCTGGTTAAGCGTTAGTAATTGAATCGCTGGTTAAGCGTGTGGATGAGCTTTCGCTGGTTAAGCGTTAGTAATTGAATCGCTGGTTAAGCGTGTGGATGAGCTTTCGCTGGTTAAGCGTTAGTAAATGAATCGCTGGTTAAGCGTGTGGATGAGCTTTCGCTGGTTAAGCGTTAGTAATTGAATCGCTGGTTAAGCGTGTGGATGAGCTTTCGCTGGTTAAGCGTTAGTAATTGAATCGCTGGTTAAGCGTGTGGATGAGCTTTCGCTGGTTAAGCGTTAGTAATTGAATCGCTGGTTAAGCGTGTGGATGAGCTTTCGCTGGTTAAGCGTTAGTAATTGAATCGCTGGTTAAGCGTGTGGATGACCTTTCGCTGGTTAAGCGTTAGTTGTGTAATTGCTGGTTAAGCGTTAGTGGGTTATTATCACTGGTTAAGTGATAACATTTGTCACGCTGGTTAAGCGCTGTACTGGAGTTTGGTTCACAATCAATTGAGCATTAAACGTATTCCTCACACGGTTTAATTTGACCTAATTATTTTTGTGATGATGTTCCCTGACGTGGGTCAGGATAGCCGAGTGATCTAGTTACTTTTCTGGATTATTTGTCTCTTAAGGTACCTCATCCCACGAGGTCGTGTGAAGGTCAGAGATGGCCGTGTCGCAGATCGCGTAATGGAATGTCAAGCGTTTATCATAATTTTGATTTAGTTCAATTAATTTAATTTTTGGTCTGGCAATGCTTGAGTGTGTTTAGTCGGATAAAGTTATCGTTTGTCATTTTTGATGTTAATAAAAAGGCGGTAGACTTGTGCAGTTGACACATTCAAATTAAAATCATGGTGACGAACGGTTGACTTGGCTAACCTCACTACATTCCATTTTATTTCATTTAAATCTGAAATAGATCTTCAATCCTTCCGTTATTTTTAATTGTAAAGTGTTTTGGACAGTTAAGTTTAGTGTACCGAACAGTGCCTGTGTGTTATTTCATGTTGGACTCCACATTCCATCATGCTCGAGCAACAAATCAACGAAGACAGGTCTCATCTGTCGTCATATACATACCATAACCATTTTCAACGTAAATAATTTTGGTTGCCTGAAAAACAAGCGACAATTAGTTGTATTTTTTTAATAGGTCTTTACCTATGAAATTGCCGTTTTGTTTGAAAAAATTTAAACGAATTTTTTTCATGTATTTTTTATTTGTATTAATCGAAGTAATCACCCGTGCAATCAATGCATCTTTGCCAACGCAGTGGCAGTTTATTGATGCCCTTCTTAAAGAAATCAGCTGGTCGGGAGGCAACAAATTCTTCAAAGGCATTTTGTACTGCCTCTCGGGTATTGAATTTTTTTCCCGCCAAGAAGTTATCCAAATTCTGGAAAAAGCAGTAGTCTGTAGGCGCAAGGTCTGGTGAGTAGGGCGGATGACGGAGAGCTTCCAACCCCAGTTCTTGCAACTTGGAGACCGTCTGCTGTGCAGTATGAGGTCGCGCGTTGTCGAGCAGGAGCAGCGGAGACGAGCGATTGACCAATGCTGGTTGGAGATGTGCCAGCTTCTCCATCATTGTGTTCAGTTCTTCACAGTACACATCTGCAGTAATGCTCACCCCGTTTGGTAAGAAGCTGTGATGAATCACACCGGCGCTAGACCACCAAACAGTGACCATCACTTTTCTAGGGGTAAGTTTTCGTTCACGGCATTGTTTAGGTGCTGAACCAGAATCCAACCAACTTGCTGAGCGCTTACGGTTATCGTACAGGATCCATTTTTCATCGCAGGTAACAATGCGGTTCAAAATTCCTTCATTTGTGTGTCTGTTGAGCAGTGCAAGGCACGTCTCGACGCGTACTTCGCGCTGGCGATCATTGAGTTCGTGGGGCACCCATTTGTCAAGCTTTTTTACCTTGCCAATTTGACGCAAATGGACCAATATTGTTTTCGACGTCGAAAGCTGCTGCTAATTCAGCCGTAGATTGTGTATCATCAGCTTCTTTAACAAAAATTATTTTGATTTGAAATAGCCAGTACTGCAGAACGGCAATTTCATAGGTAAAGACCTAATATTTTGATTGTTGATTGATGGATTAGGAGAGGAAAGTCAAAAAAAAGATGGATGGATTGTGTGCAGCATGATATCAAATAGAAAGGAGTAAATGTCTAAATGATGCCATTACGTCTAACAGGGGAGAATGGGAAGAAGAAAACGCGCTGACCCCAAATAGAATGAAACAAGAGCAAGAAGAGATGATGATGTTGTCATGATCTGAGACCAAATCTCCTTCGACTAGAGAGAGGTTGCTTTAGAGAAGGAGTTTTTTGAGACTAACACATCTTCGATCTTAACTAAGTCTTAGATTTTGTAAAGACCTAACGTCAAACGTGAATGAAATGCTCCTCGAAGCAAGTTCTGAATGAGGTGTTTGAGTAAAATCAGTTTGTTTGCAGTTCCCACGGCCTGCCTGCTGTTAGCACCTCGCTTCGAACACAAGACATGAACGCAGCCTTATTAGGACATTACCACACGCTTGTCCTGAGGAAACATAAATAAAAAAGACGACCGCTTGTACGACTCTTTATGTATGTATGCGAGACGATGACGAGCTTTTATATTGGTGTATTGTATATGTCACAGTCGAAGAGAATAATATTAATTCGTCCGGCGATGGTTAAAAACAACAAAACCATTTCAGACTCAGCTCATGACTGTAACAGACAGACCTATATCTTACGGCAAGATAACCATTAACGGAAGAAACCAATTAAATTACAATATCATTCTAGACAATATAACAATCAATGATATTGCTAGTTGCAACACTTTACACTACGACTGCCTCGTCACTCTAGAGTGGTCTCAAGCGCCACTGCTGAGTCCTATTCTCAGGTCCCCGAGTTCGATTCCTAGATCCGGTAAGATGTTACTGTGGTTTTTCTATCAGGAAATTCTTAGTAGTAGCCCCGGAGTCTGGATTTGTAGCCGGTTTATGTCCTTAGCGTCAGTCCCTATTACATGAACGAAATTTGAGTAGCCTTCCCATTTTGTCTGTACTTTCCTCAAAATATGATGTTTCAAATATACTAAATGTATTTTCAGCTACATACTACCAAAATCATTGTTTTTAAACAATAAATAATCCAGCCGTTTTTATATTGTTTTCCAACACTCCTAAAAACCGAACATAGTGGGTAATATTTTTCAGTTAGACACACAAACAATTTCGCGTTTCATTTGAAATACATCGAGTACATATTTATAGCGTGTTATAAAGAGCGATGGGCGAGTGCGAAGTAGATATAGACGTCATCGAGCCGGCTTTATGAAGCTTGTTTATTTGAACGGAAGCGGATCGGGCCCGCTGATGTATGGGATTTACTCGCACCGCACTGACACCGGCGCGCGGCGCCCGCGCAGCCCTAAATATACGGCTATACTTACTTGACCGGCTAGACTTAGTTGTATTGTTGACTGACTGAAGAAGTCGATTTGAGAAATTGTAGTCGTGATTTCACTAAATCAATCATTTGTCAAAGATCAGTCAAAATTCAGACTGGCGGAAGAAAACTGACCTTGTTGCATGGTTGCATGTGTGAGTAGTGCCATGTAAAACAATTTTCTTTTGGGTCATTTCGTCTATCCGCAGTAGATTGTAACAAAGATAGTTTCTTTTTTTATAAAAATTAAAAATCAACTGTCTAATTAACCACAGACAATATACTAGAGAATCAAAGGGCTTCTAACTAAGGTAAGTTAGATATTATACCACTGAATGGGATTTAAGAATATTATTAATTTTTCTCTCGTCCAAATTAAACGCTTAATAAAAATAGTTACTTCATTCCAGCAGAATCCATATAATCGCAGCCTCTATGACTTGCCTTTTGTATAAATCGAGTATTATGCACAATCTATCTATTTACCTCCATAATGCATTATCTTTGTACCTAACAAGGACTATGTTGTTGTGTTTATTAGCAATTTTCTGTTTTAGTACAAGCACCTGCGCCGCGCACACAGTGTAGCTATCGCCTTATCTCAAGTGGATGATTTAGATAACCGTAAGCAGGCCTTACTTCGCCTGAAAGCCCTCGCAGCGTTGAAATCACCTCTCCTGACTGACGACTGTTATCGTTCTACACTCGACTCTTCACACTCATAAATAAACAGCTGTGAGTCGCGAGAAATGGCTCAAGTGCTCAACTAATTGCTCGCTATATTGCACACATAGATAAGTACCATATTAGAATAACACACAAAAAACATCGTGTTACGTAAATTCAAACAATTTGTGTTACACAATATTCAAAGTTACCTATAAACTACTCAGCATATCATTAATATTCATGCATTTTTGAAATAGCCGTTTCGATATTCATAATTCCAATTACACTTTTTACCATTTTCACAGACCTACACATGTTCAAATGTTATTTTCTTGTATTTTATCATTATATTTTATTTGAATAATAAAATTTAATAAAACCGCATTTTATGAGGGAAGTGGAAACGGTGGTGCGTGGTATATAGTTGCGTTGCGACAGCAGAGCCGATGAAGTGTTGATAGCCATAGGAACCTTGTCGCACTAATTTATATGCATAATGTTCCTCTTGAAATGTTTTATATATGAAAAATAGTCCAACGCCTTCACACGTGGACGACATGGAACGACAAGGGAAATCGTAAAATAAAATGATATTAAAATTATATTCGTGTAAATCTTTTTTTAGGGTCTATTCGTAAGTTTGAAGTGATATTTTGACATTGATATGTGGTCTATAAAATATGTTTTTATTGATCCTACATTTTCTTGTTATCTCACCTTAATAGAAATGTTCGTCGTAGATATTAATTTGTTCTTTATGACAATTATGATTTATGTTGACGCTCACATATTCAGTGTGCATACTAATAAAGTTATAAACAATATAATATTATGATCAATACAAGATTGTTTATAATATGCCTCTGCCATGTCAAATTAGAATAAAAATCAAATAAATGTTGCGTTGTGAAGCGTGCGCGCGCACAATGGCGCCGCCCCGCGGCCGTGGTGGGCACTAACGAGCACGCGGCCTGCACACGACCTCACTGAGCGTTAATTAGTAAAATGTTCACGTGTTCGCTATCTAATGAACCCCTTTGTGTAACGATCAAAGAAATATAGCCACATAATTAAAAGCACTCAAATCAATAAATGTGTTTGAAACTAGTGAAACTACCAAGGTTTTATACGGAGTTTAATAAAAATATATATATTACAAAAAAAATACTGCAATGAAATATAATTTTGCAAGTACTTGTAAAATATCTTCAGTAATACCAGATTTTGTATTGTTTTATTTTCATAAGAATCTAATGCTTAATTTTGACAAGTTTTATATCTGGCCCTGTGGCGCAACGGATAACGCGTCTGACTACGGATCAGAAGATTCCAGGTTCGAATCCTGGCAGGGTCGCGAACACCTTTTTTTTTTTGCAAAGCTTGTTTTTTTTATTTTTGCATAATAATATTTTACTTTAATCAGTACTTTTATTCAACAATTTCAGTTTTAGTTACACTTCTTATAATAGAATTCCTACATTATTGCTAGAAACCATGTTTTGAACATCAGTAATTTCAGTACCAGTTACTAAACATTTTTATGTCGTTCTCTCCTCTTGCAAGTAAAAAATATTGTACATGATAATATCCTCCAAAGCGTTAGCCTTCGTCTTGACTTATTGATCGGCGTCCGTCGGCATCGCCCGACCCTTCCCGGCGCGAGCCTGTATAGCTATCCGCTGTATGCCAATATAATGAGCCTCTTGTTATTCGCTTGACGACCTCCTCCCAGAATATAACGATGTATTGCGTAGGATACACTCAAATTAAGCCAAAAATACATGTGGAGAAATCTTCTTATTTGACCAAAATAAAAGGGGTAAGTATAACATACAAAAACAATACGTAGAGCTCAGAAACGTGTTTGAAATTCAATAATCAGTTGTTCCTTTTCTTAGAAAAATCACATTAACGTTGCTTTAAGTCAAAAAAACTTTTTAACAAAAAATAAAACCGACTTCAAAAAAAACCACAAAAAAGAGATAAATAAACTTTAGAAGAAAAACCAGTCTCTGAAGTCGGTGACTTTTGTTTGTTTGATTTCATTTTTTTGCCACCGACTTCAGAGACTGGTTTTTCTTCTAAAGTTTATTTATCTCTTTTTTGTGGTTTTTTTTGAAGTCGGTTTTATTTTTTGTTAAAAAGTTTTTATTTTTCACTTTTTAGTGGTTCACATGTTCATGGGTCAATGTGGACAATGTAGTCTTTTTTTTGAGTTTTGTTGATTTTTCAAAAACCGCTTGTCCGATTTCGAAAAAAAAATTATGGGACCATTTCGGAAGTATACCCTTTCCAACAAAGAAAGAATTTTTCAAATCGGTTAGCAAGTGACGGAGTTATGCCCGAACAAACATAAAAAAAAAAAAAAAAAAAAAAAATACAAACATCCGAATTGAGAACCTCCTTCTTTTTTAGAAGTCGGTTAAAAACATTTACTAATAAACCCTATAATTGCTAAAATAGGCACTTCTAATCAAAGTAACAGCCATTCAGCCACTAAAATAAAAACAAACATTAAAGTTCCCCAAAACACTTTTAAATAGAAAATCAATCATCATTAAAACCAGATAACACAAACACCTGCAAGTTTTATAGCTGATACATATATTATACTGAAAGTAACATAATATATTGGAAAGACGAAGAAAAAATATTACGACAGCTCGCAAAAAGTCCAGGACGATAAAAGTCAGCAGTGTGAGTCGACGATGAGTTTAGTGCGACACTACTTATCTGCCGACAGCCGAGTGTCAAAATATTTGATGGGCTTAGTTTTAAACGATAGTCGAGCTCGAAATATAACCTACTTGACTCACACGTTTTGTGAAGAACGTTTTTGCTGCACTTGATCGTTTTTCTGGAATGTTTCGTAATCAGTCGAGAGTCGAGCAATATTAACGCTGGATTATATCCTCCCATATGTTATAGTCAGTCATAGTAGTCATAGTAACATCTCCTTTCTGTTAGAACATCAGCTATAAAGAAAAATTCACCTTGGGGATTGATTTTGAAAATGGTTGTTTATTATATCAAATAAAGAGCAGCCAACCTTTAACAAAAGGTGGTTCAAGTTATTTACTTGAACTTGAAAAAAAACTACCACCAAGACAACACCACTACTAATTATTTAAAATTATATTATACTTAGATCTAATGCAAGCTCTTTACTTTATTTATATTATTTTTGTTATACATAAACATAACACCATAATCATCCATGACACATTCATAAACTATGAGTAATACCAGTAAGTAAGTACACCAGTAGAATTCGGTATTTTTTAACCACAGTTCCCTGCAAACGGACGTAGCATTCGTTATCTGCGGCCGAGCTATTTTAGTGTAAGCTTTATCAATTCGGGGTCAAGAGCGCGCCTTCCGCTGATAACAGCTCGCGATAAGCATAACCGAAATCGTCACAGCATCCCTAACATGTATTTATGACCTAATATAACAAAAAATAACCGATTCCGTATCAGAAAGCATTCTGTCAGAACTGCTTTTTATACAACCACACGATAAGATACTTTAGATTTACTTATTCGACATTCACTGTTACGTCGCGTTGAGAAGATCAGATTTTTTGTTGAATATTTGTCCGTGAAGTTTTCGTTTTAAATATTTTCTTAGCTTTTAGTCGGACGGCGAGTTATATGTACCGCAAACATCCTGGCCACGTACAAATATTGGTCCATCTCGGCAGTTGTCAGTTTGTCAACCCAACGGACATCGCGGACACGTGCTAAATAAGTACCTATCTTCTGTAAAGTGGTGTGTTTGATTGAGGCTTACCTTTATCCTTCAGTTGTCTGTTGAATGGCAGAAAAAAACTCTCATGGCGGGCAAAAAGGAACCTCTTTAGAGACCACCTAAAACTCAAAGCTACAGACGAAGAAAATCAATATTAAAGCTTGTTATGAATGCTTTCTAACTTACCACATTGTAAAGTATCTAACAATAGAAAGTGCTTAGCAATTAACGCATTATCCGTTCATTTGTACCGTGCAGATAATTGTGGTGTCATGTCGAGTTGACAGCGGACAAGTGTTCAGTTGTGCAGTTCATATGCGCAGGCGCAGCGGAACTCACCCCAGATCGAGTGCCGTTCAACTCAAGAGCGGTGATGCGCAAATCATTCGATTTGCATTAAGTGTTCACACCCAAGTATATCCGTAACGAATGATTACATATATTTGTATACTGCGTATGAAAAAGGTGAAGAGTGGTTTAGTTTAGTATACATGTTGAACGTACTGGTTGTCTTGATTCACCAGCGCAAAAAGGCTTGAATTTGATATGGTTTTTAAACATTTCAAAACCAACACAGTGAAACAGAAAAGAAGAAAGGAACATGAAATACATACTGCTTAATATTTTTTCTTACTTTTATTTCGCATACTTTTCTAATGAAAACAATTAATTTCATGAAAGATTAACTTGCAGCTTTTACACAAAAAAACTTTAACTATAACATATCGGGGCATCGCCTCCCTCCAAAACGATTCTAGTGCAAATCCTGACAAAATATTGGCAAACAGGCACTCGTCGAAAATACATATTCATCACGAGATGACTTTCATAGCAAGACAAGCGTGTCGTCATTACCCACTGCACTCTCTGCGTGATTCGCTCCGCCCGCCCAGAGGGCCTTCAAAGGGAAAAGCGAGTAGGGAAGATAACACGACTATTGTAAAAAGACCCTCTTTCCCCGCTAAATTTGTTACGAGACATATTATGACCTGAGCTCACCCAATTTTAGTTAGAGCTCAAGGGGGATGAAACGGTAGTGGTGTGTATATCCGAGATTTCTTTTTGATGACTGGTTTTATGGCTGCGGCTTATTACTATAAAGAGCAACAAAGACATTATAATGAAATGGTTTTATGATGAAGGGAAAATAATTCCTTGATGTTACATTTTCATATTTATGTTATTATATAAGGTTTGTTCATGCTTAAATGTCCAACAACAAAGAGATATCGATAATATATGTTATTCATTTGTCAGTATAAAACTGCCATGTGATTCTAATACTGTAAGACATGCTACTGAATGTACTGATCATCACCGTATGATGGATTATAACATGAAGATATCCTAACCTCGACGATGGAAAGCAATAAATGAGGTATATGACAGCATGCACGAACCTGCCCAGAAGATGCCTTTTCCCTCGCTACAGGGGCATGACGGGTTAAATTTGAACTCTATGTAATCTCTCTCTCACTGGTACCGTGAGTATAATGAGCGAAGATATCAAATGCAGTCCCCAATTTGTTCAACCGTTTCCTTACTCTTGCCTAACCTAAGCAGCATGTATAATCATCGACATAAGCAACCACGGCACAGTTGGCTGTCGAAAGGTCGTGAGTCGAATTGTACCACGTTGGTAACTTGCGCCTGCTCACGACTCCCACAATAGGTCGGTTCAGATTGTTAAAAGAAAAGATCGTTAAAGGTTGACACGAAGAACATACTTTAAGTCACGCTTTATATCATAAATGTTCAGGCTAAGAGAAGGTTTCATTATTGGTACGAGTGAGGTCGTGAGATAATTTATGGCTTAAGTCAGATTTTGCAAACGGCTATTTCCACCAGATTTGGAACAACGAGCGTGACAGAAAGTATGAAAACGAAATAGTCTCCCCTAAAGGAGAGACAATTTCGTTTATGAGAATATAGTTTATATCGAGTCAAATACTACCTACGTGACACGAAATAAGTTCGGAAAATCAGACTTCAAAATCTGTCTTTACACAATTTTCAGCTATGGGCTATGGATAGTTTCACCATTAGGCTCCAGAAACACTCCAAGAGAGAGTGACACTGTTACTGTACACGATTGACATCAAAGTGCACTATCGGTACCTAATTACCTATAAACCCTTACATATTTCATAGGTTGTCTGTTGGTCGAGTGCTCGCAAGCGCGGCTGCATGCATGAGCATGAGATCCTGGGTTCGAATCCGTCGAGCGAAGTGTTATTGGGTTTTTTAGCAGGAATTTCTCAATAGCACCCACAAACTCTGAATTTGTGCCTCGATCGTAATTGATGGCAATAGCTCGCCCCCTATAGCCCCTATTACATATAACTGACGAAATGTTGGTGTACTATTTTAAGTCCACCTTTGCCTTTCCCGTCAGGGATTGTTTAATGAGACAAGCCCGCCACACTATTCCCAAACCACTGTATGTAACTCCTGTAAGCCAGAATCAACAGTGGCGACTACAAGAAAAGCGCCGAGACAAGCTCGACGAAGTCCCAGAGAAACGATTTAAGTGTCTTGGATCCCGCAACGAAATTAATCCCTTCAGGAATTATAGGATCATAGCTATTAGATATCGTAGTACGACTGATCATTACAAGCATATTGTTCAGAATAGGAACACAGTACGTGCATTCGAACCCTCATCACTGCCACGTGCGGGACACGCTCACCGTTATCTTAACACGTGGCTTGAGTCTATCGATTTTAGGAGGAACCATTGTCAACCTCGTTTTTTACTTGCCTCTCTAACTGTTGTGCTTAGTAACGAAGTTACACAACAAAGCATTTATGATTGTTAGCGTGAGACCTGTTTTTAATTGATTCAGTTTTTAGAATTGTTAACAAAATAGTGAAGATTGATATTTCACCTGACCAGAGCTCTTTCGCCCGGGTATTACACTATGATATACATATAAGGTTTTATTTAATTGATAAACTATGTAGTACATTAATTAAAAACTATTAAATAAATAATCTAACAACAAAAATGCCGCCAGTTTTTTGGGCTCATTGCCGGCTGACAGTGTTGAGGAGCAGTTTTTTGATGCCCTTTTATAGTTCCTTTATAGATTGATAAAGTTAGGTTAAGTTATTGTATCGAACATGTTATATTAGTATATAAGTTCACAACCATCAATTATAACATAACTATTTTTGCAGCCATTACTACTACTGTCGGTTTAATAAAAATAAATAAAAGGAGACGTATATATACTTATACATAACTTTTTGTTATGTTTTCTACGTTACATTATATACCAACAACTAACATTCTGATTGCGATAAAGCGGAAACTGACGCCAGTTCCGGTGCGGCACGTGTACTTAGTTCCGGACTTCCGGTCTTGTGCCGAAAATAGATGGCGGGGTGTAACGTGACTTGTGGGAAAAAATTATCGACTTTTCGAATCTTTCCGTGAGTGACTATAAAATTCAGAAGCGTTTTTTATTGCAAGGCATTTCATTTTAGTGTAATCGAGACCACATAATTATCTGTTTTATTCGTAAGATAGGTAGGTAGGTTTACCACTGGAAAACCACAACTTTGCCAATGATTTCATTTAAATATAAACAAAAATTATGACTAGGCTTGCACTTTCTAAGAACGAATTGCATAGTGTGACAACTCCAATGGCAAAGGCTAGTATGTAATAACCAGAACATAAACAATACTGCATTTTTCAATTTTTCATTTTAAAAGGTATTTGTGGCAAGTGGCAACGCGGCAACATACGACGTACAATTTCTTCAGACTTCCATTTTCAATCCCAGACATGTTGTGACTTCGTAAAAGTAGAAAAAAAACAGCATGTTTTCACATCATGTCCCTGTTTTAACACGGTAAAGTCAATGACGCTTGCGATGGACCGGGCGGGGCGAGGGTCCCCGGGGATGGCATGGCAACAGAAGGGTTGATGATTGCGCAAATGTTGCGAAAATGTAACATTTGTTCATCTATGAGAGAAAGCTAAACAAACAGTCGATGGATTTATGAATAGACCTTATTTACGTCGTGTTTCTGCATCTTCAATAAAATAATAAAATTTGTAATTTTTAGGCGAATAGAAATGATAATTTTCATATTTCAAGTAGGTCTATACTCTAGCTAGCTATATTGGTAAGACATATTGTTATCTAATATCTATATTTCAAATAAATAAGAAGAAGACAAAAATGTCCAAATTCATAAACATTTTGCAAAACTTGTGTAACATAAAGAGTCAGCAATAAAAACATTACGTCACGTCAGCCATTTTCCGTATCGTCCCAAATTGACACTTGGGTATTTGCGATCGTGCATTATTGGCGCATGAAATACTTACAACGTTTTCCACTCGGCCCAAGTCGGAGCGTGTCGGCCCGACTCGGCTAAATTACGTGAAACGTGCTCGCAATTCACAAAATATCCGCTCTGCCCTTCCCTTCCCGGATTACTGCAAAACACATTTATAGTAGCCGTAAAATGTAACTACATATTCATTGAATACAGTTAGGTACAAAGTCGATACTCTTAAATATAGTAAACGAAGAACTTCCATATTTATATTACGATAAAAAACCCGTTTTTATTCCTATCACAAACTGTATTATGAAAACATTTCCTTTTGTTACTATCAGGAGAAACTTTGAAGTCATGTAACTTCAATTAATCCCAAAATCAACAACATCGCTTAACAAGTGTGTAACTCTACCTCCTATTAATAAATATTCCGTATCGCCAATTCAATCAAGTAATTAATCTAATTTAAAGGAAGCAACGGTATAAATCATAGGGACGAGCCCATACAACTTAGCCAGCTGTCTGCCTCGCCAATCCAATTTAATAAAAAGGTTTCTCATAGTACGTTACTCGTAGTTTACAAATAACCCCCCCTCCCCCTCCCCCCTTGCCCCCGTAGTGTTGTGTGAGCGATGGAAATGCACGTGCGGCGTTATTGCGTACAGCAATCGATGACGCGACCGTGAGACCGTGCGATACAACTTTCTTTGGTTTCACTTTGTGGCTGTAACTGTAACACCAGAGGCGATTGTTACACATTACGATGTCTTTGTTAAGACAGGTCAGTTTGCTTTACTTATCCCCTTTATTCAATAACAATCCACTTATGTAGAGCTACCATGGAAAACTATTTTCCGCAATCTATAAGTGGTATGTTTTAAACCTATAACCTAAATACAAGTCGTTCGTGAAACTTTATGAAGTGTAAACACGTTTCAAGTTATGTTATTATGTGTTATACGTTATGAGTTCTTGTAACATTACATCACCAATTCACAAATAGTTTTTTTATTTAAGAGCTAAAGAAACACAAATACAGTTCGTTAAACATCAAAGTCAAACAAATGCTCCATCTACTCTAATTGGGAGTTATATACATGTTTTATTAAATATATCGAGGTATATTTGCCTATAAAGCTAGTAGGGGTGGGCAGGGAAGGGTGCTGATTAAGTTACGTGACATGCGCGCGCCAATTTGTATCGGAGACTTCGCCCTCCGGCCTGCGAGAGGACACGACACCATCAGCGGAATTACATTACTACACGTAATTAAATAGTCCTTGTTTTTATAGGAAAACATGGCGTGTTTACTGTAGAGATACACGCACGGTACAGCTCTAATGACATTGTAAATATTTGTTTTCTACTGTGCCATTTAATGAAGCATGTTTTCGTGTTAGGCAAAAAGTAATATTTTCTTAACCCAGTCTATGTTTAACTCAGTTTAAATCAGACTTAATCGAACGGGCTTTCAATCCTTCTTCTTCCTGTCTAGGCGAAAACAGAAAGACTAAACAATACACTAATAAAAACTGAAATAATGACGGAAAAATCGATAAAAAAAACTGTTATGTAATCCAACGTTCATCCGTGGCGCCTTCTTCATTATCGATCATACTAAAAGCTTCTCTCATCAGCGGCGCTCCTAATACACTCCTTACTGTAAACAATAACATTGGAAACTTTTAACACAAGCTCAACTATTATCGTAAGCAAACGAGGCGAATAAATCGACGTGTTGTGAAAATATACACATTGTATGCACGTGCAACGCTGTTCAAGTGAAAACTCTAATTTTATTTAGTTTCAAGTACCTACCAATTTAGATCGCGGTTGTCCAAAGAATGACGAATGCACCTCGTGAGTCTGCCAATTAACGCTCGAGAACAAAAAGTGGAACCCGAAATGGATATTTGTGGACCGGTATTTTATCAAGATGACTTTTAAAGCTGCGGCAGTAATTAACGTCAGCTTTTGTAACGAAACAATATTGTTTGTGCTCGCGGGAAACGTAGCCATTCTAAATGTAGATTGGACATTTCGCATATTTAATAAATTTAGATATTAATTTTTTTCGACTACACAGCCTCGTTGGTCTAGTCGCAAGTGCTACTGTTCGCATTTGGTCCTGGGATCGATTCCCAGGTCCTAGGAAAGTATTATTCAGTTTTTACATAAGGAATTTCTCAGTAGCAACCAGGGAGTCTGGATTTGTGCCTGGTTGATGGCAATAGGCTCGCCCCTATTACATAGGACTTAAACATAATTGGTGAAATGTGGTTCACCTCTGCCTTACCCTTCGGGGATTACAGGCGTGACGTTATGTTTGTATGTTACATTTTTTCCAACGATCTTTTCAGATTTTCCTGAACTTCTAATTTAATTTTAACATAATTATGTCATTTACTAGTCAAATTCGTTGATTCAAATCACTCAAGCTCCGGAGTTCTTAGAGCTGATTATAATAATAAAGAGTATCGTATGTGTTTCATCTGTCAGTCAAGATGCTTGTACCAAACGGTTATCCAAACACAGAGGGCGTGCGCGAGCGGCGCCGACCGCTAGATTATGATCGTGGATCGTGGACGTGATTAATAGCGAAGCAGCGCGTGCGCAGGAGTCAGGACACATGTGTGCCTCCAACTTGTGAAGATGCAGAGTTAAGAGTATAATTAGAAGACTACATAGTCCTTTTTGTCTGAAAAACGCGCGTTTTTCTCCAATTAAAACTAATAAGGAGGAAGCTGTTTTTTAGATTGTAGCAAAGGCGTAGCAGATACTATAGTGCCTACAGATATCAATTTCTGAAAATTTTCAGTATCTGTATATTTTACACGAACTGCTTAGTATGCCTAGAAGTCCTTTGAGTTTGACATGTCATCATATCAATAATTATCCTGTTAAACACCCTATGTTTACGAATCAATGACCTTTTTATATGGTAAAACCACCTACTTCAAGTACAGTTACAATACCGTGTACCTGTGAGCAACACCATTGCTCATACTCTCATAGCAATGAATAACAAACGCGAGCGACGCACAAGTTCCAAGTAAATAAATCAGTGCGCGGGCGCAGCCGTCAGCCGCGCGTCGCGGCGGCGTCACCGCGTCACCCGACGTGAGACGAGAGGCGCACTCCGGAGACTGCCACACGTCCACATGACTCACTTGACGAGCTTCGGATACTTGAGAATTTAGGTACTGATTGTAATTACTGCTGCTGATATGATTCAGGTGGTATGGTCAATAGTTCACCTGTGACTCTGGCTTGCTCTATGAGTCATCAGCAGTTTCCCCGTTACCTGAACTTTATTGGGAGAAATGCCTGTTTGGTGATTCATTGGTTTTTCTACTTTCGGGGGCTTAGTTGTTTTGGAAACTGAAACAAAGTTATCAGTTCACATAAGTTTCTAAAGTGATCACTAAAAATTATCATTAATATTATCACCAAGCACCAGTCTCTCACAAAGTTAATTCCATAATCGTGCCCCATTTTATAACCCTAGCATCACAGTATAAATATAGTATATTGTGCTAGCATTAAGTAACTTGTGTGGAGAAACTTTTTTTTATTAACAATGAAAACGGGATATTTAAGTACTATGTTTTAGTATATTTAATTGTTCTTCTATCTGCTCATAAACGCACCCGAAATAACTTTAGTTTATCCATAATCATGGTGCTTACAACACTAGCAAGTAGTAAACATGGTAAATATCCCGTTTTAAGTGATAATGAATACGTTATCATGGTCGATCAACTTTTTTTGTTTTTTTTTCGGGGGGTGAGAAATCATCAAATAAGACTCTACTGTCAGATTTCTACTGACTTCTTAGCCCTTTATGTCGAGGCCGCGGTACATCCTGTGAAGAACCCGCATCCCAGTCGATCTTTAAATACAAATCTCACAATGCAGCTGCAGGTGCTAAAACAAATGACTCACTCTCAGCCGATCATCTCAAAATAAATGAGTCAACATCTCATCTGTCACATTCAGCTCTACAAGTCAATGCTCGCCAACTAATCAAACATTTCAATCAGTCAAACGGTCTCGCCACTGAAGTGATACTAATCGAATAATCCAACCAGTCTATACTGATATGTACCGCGTATTTATGAACATGTTACGCGTAATTAAACAAGCAAAGCCGACGGATTTCCATGACTAATACCAACATTGGTACCCTGACAGCGACATTTAGTAACAATTGTGTCCTTTATATTTGATAACGAGATATTCCTAGTACTGCAACGCTATAAGGTTTAGAGTTGAAGTGGAAAGGCGACTGGGCCTCGTTCTGCGTCGTTTCGCGTATAAGGTGTTGGCTACATCGTGTAGACGTAGCGTTGACCAATGCTGCTGAAGTGCTGATGCTATCGAAAGCTCATTTCGTGTACATACGAAGTTTTTTGATTCGCCAGCCAGTATGTTAAATCTATAAATGCGATGAAAATAAACTTGAAATAAAAAACAATCACAACGAAAAATATAATTGTTTTTTTTCCATCTGATGGAAAGAATAGTAATTTTTACACTTGCATGACTACTCAAATTCAATTTGGATCTAACTGAGTAGGAGCTGAACAGAAACATGACATGCCTAAGCCATGTCATGTTTCTGTCTGTAGAAACGTCCCAAACTTTAAATAATATGCAATAGCTGTATCAGTAAATCGCGTCGTTCACAATCTATGTCCACAGCCGCGCCGTGAGCAACTGATCGCAAGTGGAGCAGGCACGCAGCTGTCGAGACGAGCAGACAACAGTTGTCCACCGCGTTTGTCTTCAATGCGTGTGCGCAACACAACCACCAGCACCAGATTAATCATTCCAAACTATTTTCTTTTAAACACGACATGAAAAAAGTATTTTATTAAGTACTTCACTTCTTGTCTCGTAGGTACTTAAATATCTAAATTGAATTCGGAATGTCTGCATTTTTCAACGCTAATACGTGTGTCTCGATTCCAACTAAGCCATTTTCCTCAAATGATGTGAACAATTTTCATTGAATGCGCTTCAAATTTTTTCGTGATGAATATTTATAAATATTCAACCATAAACACATCTATTTATCCTATCACTAAGACGTTTATAAAACTTAAGATGAAATATATTTTACATTAAAATAATAAAATGTCAAGCACAAAGGAAAGCAACAACTGTTTTCCGCAACATTTCAATTTTAAATATGAGAGCATTATATCTCTATAAGAATTCACCTTTGATGTTAATCCCGTGTTGAAAAAGTCACCATTAATAAGTTGTAATGGTCATAAAAAGGATTGCATTAAATCATAAAAATATATCACAAAGAACTATTATCTGACATGTGAAAATCCTATCTGGCGCATATGAAAAGATTTATTATTGCTCACTAGACAATATCACGCAGTAACAGAACTCTAAATAAAATAGACGAGTGTTAAAACATAAAATGATTGTAACGAGATGCTTATACTGTTTGATGGATGGTTTCGGCGAGAGAAGCATAAAATGGTGCGATAATGCAAAAATTGTAGCGCGAGCGAAACACCGCCGCCGGCGCCGAGCACCATCCATCACGTGGCGAAACGGTCAGTTTCCATGAAAATTGCTGGATGATTTGCATATAACTTTACAACGAAGAGATATACGCGAATGATTACAGTAACCGCCGGCTCCAGAGCGCACTTTAAATACCAAATAATACTAATTTACGACAACACTCGCACATAAAGAAATCGTGTCGGGAAAATCCTGCCTCGACAATTCCGATGTTATAAAACAGATAACATAGCATTAACCTCAAATCTTATACAATTATGAAAGTAAATAATATGTAATTTACAAGCACTAGACCAAATTTAATGTGTCGTAGCTTCAGCGACGTAGGTGCGGTCAGTCGTAAAGTTTCCTCGACAGTCGGGCAGTGAGGCGGCGCGCGTTTTCCACCGGATGCATTATGCGTGTAACTACTTTAAGCTAGTGATGCAACGAATACGAATACGAATATTCGTATTCGCCGAATAGTAGACATTTACCGAATAACCGTATTCGGCGAATACTAAGACGAATATATATATATATAAATGCTTATCTAAAACTCCCAAATGTATCGCCGACTGCTGATCCACTGGCCTTTTGGCGAGAAGATGTCCATTTTCCAAGTCTGAAAAAACTCGCCCAAAAATATTTTTCACTGAAGCCATGCACAGTCGCCTCGGAAAGACTTTTTTCAACGGCTGGGAACATCCAGACTGAAAAAAGAAATCGCCTAAAACCAGAAAATCTACAAATTTTATGTTTTTTAAATAAAAATTTGCCTGTTGTAAATTTTAATTATTAGAAGAGTAAACATTCATCAAATAAATAAGTCTTTTATTACCATGGCGAGATATTCGTATTCGTAGTCGTATTCGCCGAATAGTTGGTTTGATATTCGTATTCGTATTCGTATTCGTAAAAGTAGTATTCGTTGCATCACTACTTTAAGCCAACAAATCCTGTGATTTTTAAGGAAGAAAGGTCCAGATGAACGCTGTATCTTGTGACATGAACGAAAATAATTTGACGCAGCCGTTCGGCGGGCGACATACGGCGACACGTGGCCACGATATATTACACGCGGGCCGCGCACTAAAAATATTGTGTTGGCAAATTAATGGGCATTCCCGACGGTGGGTAGTGGGATGAAAGGAAGTGCCTTTTATATCTGAAACGTTGGTTTTGTATGAAAATGCGCGGCAGCCGGTCACACCTGTCCGCGTACATTGGAGAGCGGGCGGCGTGCGCGCGCCGCCCAACCCGCCAGGGCTGGTCTACTCTGGGAAAAGTCTTATCATACACTCAGGAAAAGCTACTTTATTCCTAAACTGACAATATGTTTTAAAACGTTTTGAAGTGACCAAACTCGAAGTCCTTTTTAGTGCAGATGACCTAAGAACTGAAAATCATGGTTTTCAGTTTATATATTGAGTTATGGTGCTTCTTCATAATTTTTCTGGAAACCATTTTCAATTTTCCCGTCAAAGGCAGACATTACGATAGCGTCCTATAATACGACAGGTTACATTCCGTGGATATATATCCGAGTTTCATGTTGGACAACTTTCACATCAGTAAATTGAGTAAAACACGATGAGTAAATGAAGGGCAATTTTTGCATGAAATGAGTTTCAGTGCGGAAAATTCAGTGCCACAAGCAGCGATAATTATGCAAGTTGGTTAAAAAATATGTGAAAAATCATAGAGACGCTATGGTTAAGTTAATAAGACAGAAAAAACCGAATCTTCGTTACAGCCGTTGTTCGACGAAAATTATAACATAACATAACTAGAGAAAATTCTTGGGTGTACGATTCGAACGCTAGTAAGTGTAGTGTCACCCCTACCTAGAACGGATGCGACAAAGAAGACGCATGTCGCCTTGTGCGTCAGTTTCATAATAATTGAGCAGATTAATAACCCCAGAGGGTGTTCATATTTCGCCGTCCGACGGACTGTCGCTCCTTCCGACTCGTCATATCACACCCACGGACAGCTGTTCTGGATACGTTTTTAAATATAAGTTTTAAAAAGAAAGAAAGTGACTGGCCAGTGGTGGAGGAGCTGTATTTGGAGGCAGCAAAGAGGTTTTAAGATGGTAGGACGAACGATTTCTTCTTTGTTTCTTACTGAAAGACCAAGGCGCATCATGATGTTCATTCTGTTCTATTTAAGTTAACATAACATCATGCATGTAACCCCCTGAAAGGTTAGGCAGAGGTATAACGAATAGTACACCGACATTTCGTCGATTATGTTAAGTTCCATGTTATAGGGGGCGAGCCTATTGCCTACAAAGCCAGACTCCATGGTTGATACTGAGAAATTCCTTATAGAAAAACCCAACGACTTTTTCCTCGACCTGGGAATTGAACCCAGGACCATATTATGCACATCTTCAAGTTTCTTCAAGTAAATTCTTCTAACAAATATTATCAAGAGGTATGATAGAGTGGTCTTCTTGATACGTAAGGTGTGGTAAAGCCGCCCAGGATCCTTACCGACAGAACGGGCTTGAAGCTAGTAGCTTGAACGTTGTAGTTAGAAGTTTTCATAATTAGCCGCTTGCATCGAGTTGACGGTCAAGAATACGCATCCTCGACTTAAGGGCGGGCGTCGCGGCGTCGTCGTTGGCGTCTCAGTATAAATACGTGGCACGTGCGCCGGCGCAGCTGCCCGCCACGTGGCCGCCTCTTTACGCGCCGCAGTAAAAATAGATCATTGTCTCGCGGACACGCCCACCCCACAGATAAAACACCACATCAAACATTATATCGACAGTAAAATCGCTCGTTTATTTGTTAGTCCGCGGTGTCATAACATCTGGTCATCTGCTGGACTGACGCGGACGCCGGCACAACAATCAACGCTTTCATGTCCCCGTTGCTGCCGCTGTGTAAATAAATCTCTGCTAATTCCGATATGCCAATAAATAATTTGATTGTAAGCCAATGCATGTGTTATTTGGCCGAATAAACTCATAAATGTGTTGGCAGCACATCGCATCGGTCCGTGTTATCTCGTACCTACATAATTTCCCAAGTTTTCCACACATATATTTGAACCTTTTCTGTCTGTTGCATTTCTGTTGTTCCTAGGACAAACACTGATAAAACCATCAAAAGCTTTTTTCATGATTTAATTTAATTAATTAATTAATTAATTTAATTCTCCAAATTCGTATTACGATTATCTGATATTTACAAAAGCATCCAAGGTTTCCCAGGAAGGGTTCCTAGGCAAGAAAATAACAACTACAAAAGAAAATTTGAATGAAAATATTCATAATGAATGTTAATAAGTATCTAAAACTTTTAAATATACCTTGGCACGTGTCAAGCGGTGTCTTCGCACTCAAAAAGCGAAACAAAAAGACGATGGAGCTTCCGGCGCGAAATGCTTCCGCCAGCTATAAGTTACAGTCTGTCTGACTTACAATAGCTACTTGACACTTTACCGAGAGGCATGACTTTACGTGGGCAAGGCATATTGTTTCATAATAATCATAATGCATATTATGTGCTGCTGTTTCTACTTACGTTTCAAAAACTTTACCTGACGTATAAGCTACAATACCATGGTAAACTTACGCAAACAAAATCATACTTACCCGATTTTATTTAAAATTTTCAGTGGACGAATTTCGAGTGTTGCATTGAACTATATAATTTTATAAGTTCCCAATTCAGAAATCGGGTAATTGCCTGTGGTACAAGTCTACGTTGTACAAAGAAAAACCTTAAACGAAAATTTTAATGAAAAATCGGAAAATGAAGTGAAAATATGTGTGTGAAATGAATGACTTACAAAAACACATGATAGGACCTTGGTAAAGTTATTGTCCTATGTATCCTACAAGAAGACAAGTGACAGTCATTCATGTATTTTCTCAATTTGTATTCACAAAACGTAATCCAAAATGGCGTGATGGCAGATAAGGCTGGTATTTCTCTGTTGAAAATATTAACATATATTCAGAAATTGTATTTTCTACGTACCGATGTTATCTTATATTACGTACTGTGCGTTATGAATAACGTAAAGTTTCCACATAGCTTTTGAAGAAATACTGAAGATTTCCTGTATACTGCCATGCTTATTTCTTCATCCCACTTAGGACACTGCTAAAACAAGTGTAACTATCGGACAAAAAACGGCGGTGGAAATTTCAAATCTCTCACATAATAAGGTCCCCCCTAGATTAGATTAAAATGTTCCGTATGACATTTGAACCACCGTTGATAGGTCTACAGTTCAGTGTCACCTACATCAAAAGTTCAAAAAAAAATGAGGGCATGTAATGTCGGTCGTTCTACATGCTCGTATGTACAAGGCACACACAATACAACAGTGTGTAGTGGCATTTAGCGCACATCGTTCGTCTTCGTGCGTCTATCAGCGATCGACAGGCGCGCGGCGGCTGCTCGGGCGCCTCTTCCTAATTCTAAAATATACACAAGCGCACGTGCACCGCTTGTTGGCACTTACTTATGGACAATGACTCTTTATTCCGCACTTTGTCTTCAATTAAATGTCATTAGTAAATGGTTTTATCAACTAGGACAATGCTTTGTGTAGGCCTGCAACATAATTACATATTTTGCTTAGGGAACAATGATATTATTTTTATTTAAATTAGTAATTGATTAAACATGGTAGGCATAGGCTTTGAATTGTTAATAGTAGCTAGGATGGAATGCGATGTAGTGGCGCCAATTAACATTTTTTTGCAGTATTATACCAAGTCATAAAAGAAGGCAGAGGTAGGGTTGACATCCGTCTGGGCTTCGCCGTATTTGTCCTAGTTTGGAGAGCTCCGGACACTTTTTGCATCAGGGGCACCCCAGGCTCCAGGTCCGGTGTGTGCACGACGTGTGTTAAGTTTAGTCATCTTTCTGGACTATATACCAAAAGAAAATAAGTTATGTGAAACCTAGTGACCAACACAAATGTTATTAGTATGTATATTTAGGTTAAGGTCTTTGTGTATGGGTCTTTGTTACCTGAAAATAAATGTATTCTACTCTAATCAAAGTTAAAAAAATACGATTAACGTATCCTAGTCAACTGTGGTACTACAAAATTGCTAATATGGTGCCCTCACTTCTTTGGCTTCACGTACTCACTATCGGCATCCTTTCTATTACATTTTTTCAGAGGCGTCTCGGAGTAAATATCGATATACGATGTCTTTTCAGTTTTTGTCCGGCAACAACAGTAAAACTGATGGGAACCCTAGCCAAAGGGTTTAATTTAAGACTTTTTTTTTATCCTTTATTAAAAAGACAATTCTATTTATTTACACTAAATGTGCTGGCGTTGCTGCCACCAGTCGCCTGATATAGAGTCAAAGTACCCCACTAGTAGTACATTCACTAGCTAATTAAATTAGAACTTTTGTGTTTGATTCGAATGTACATATTTTTTCGTAGACTTACCATAAATAAAGAGGTATCCTGCACACTCTTGATGTTCTCAAGTCGGTACCAAAATATCAAATGATGATTGGTACAACCCTACACTATTAGAAGGCGTTTATGATACCAAACTAGGACCTGCCATTTAAACAATGATAACACTAATTTTACCTTTATTTACAATTGTTTAACTTTCTGATAAGTAGTACTTAACTGTGTACTCGCTCCAGTTAAAAACACACTAAAAGGCAAACCACACGATTCGATATTTTTGACTTTGCCAACAGAGTACAAAACAAAAAGTATCAAAACGTTTCGAGATGTACACTCGATCATATTTCATTTACCTCGCTATGAAATTGAATATGTAAACTTAAACATTGTGAATACAATTTCCCGTCTCCCCAATTCCCCCCTTCCCCCTTTCTCAGCCTATTCAGCCACCCTTGGATCGATAGCGACAGCCATGTTGAATTTTCCGACCAATGCTGGTAGCTACGGAAAGCCGTTGCTATGGTAACGCGTCACGCTGTGAAACGGCTCGAAGGGGAAAGTGACGGGGGGAAGGTTTTCAGTCGTTTTGTGCCGTTTTATCGTAGGGTGCACGGTGCTGTAATTATACCTAGGATAGTTCTATACACGGACGTATACATAAGCACAGTAGTTCTTACATTTGTTTGTTAGTAAACAAATTAAAATTGTGTAACTAGTATTATTAACAACCTTTTCCTAATAGGATTAAAATGAGTTACATTCATCATCATCATCATCATCATCAGTCTATAATGTTCCTTTAAGCACATGTCGCGTTGTAATGAAAAATAATTATTGCCAAGTCAAAAAGATTTTAGAAAACCAAAATACAAACAACTGTACTGATTGTTGCACCATTTATAAATGTGCACTTGGGTTTTCTCATGCACACCTACTTTAAATATCTATTATCCAAACTGAATACGTTTAAAGGTTCTATTCTTTATTAAATCTCTTTATTCTGATTCTCTAGTCAAGGTGAAATAATACCGGTAAATTCCGTTTGCACGTGCATTCAAAGTCAAAAGCGTATCGTTCAAACAGTTCGCTAGTGTTGTACCAACAGCTCTGCTGACGACACAATGAGTTAGCGATGTTAGCATTGTACTAATTGATATATCCCTTTATACTTTCGCAAAACTCTTCAAAACAACTTCCTTTTCTTTGACTACTAAAACCGCAATGGAGTTTGGCTGTCTCTGTAGGTGGGCCATGGTTTTTGGTAAAATATCAGGACTGGTGAAATCACCAAAAAGGGTAGTAATATATGTGTTTAGGTCATTGTTTAGGTACAATTACAAAACAATTCATTACAAATCTGTGCAGCATAATATTTAGCTTTAAACCTACATAGCGATATTTGGTTTATCCCAGGCAGCAGATGAAACCCACTTTATACGTCCCAGTAAAAAATAATTCTGGAAAAAGAAACCAACCCTAGAAAAGACAAGGATAAGAACAGAACAGGCTGCTGACCTGATGAGTAGATGGCTGTTTTTTTAAAATGACCTTCTAAAAGTTGATTTTATAAGAAAACATTGACAAAAACTAAGTCAATTGGGTGAAGTTCTCTTGCGTAAGTTCTGTATCCCTGAGAAAAATATCCTCAAAAATTCAAAGGCGTGGTCACCACGTAGAGAGGCTCAACATTGTTTATAACGTTGTTTGCAGCTCCAAGTGTTCGTAGACACAGAATAGAAACACCTGCGACCTACCTGTCTGTATGTACGGCGAAATCTCTCAGCGGACTTTCGACTTTACAGTTTCCTGCGTTTGTTCGCTAACAATAGGCTATAAGGCGGCGCGCTCACTCGATGCGCTATTCAAACCGACCGTTGCTCCGACAACACTATTCTTAATATCGCCCATTCATCGGTTAGCAGTATTTCTTCGCGTTCTTGTATGCCTACACAGCTACATTCAGGTGGTCATGCATCGGTGGTGCAGCGGAAATACCCTAAATAATGCCCACTGTCCATTTCAATGAGCGATTGTCGCAGTATTGAGTACGAGTTGCGACCAGTCCGATTTTGTACTTCATGAAGCTTTGTTCAGTCAGTCTGTTCATTTTGTTCATTATCGATGCTTTCATCGATGATGTAAGTGTATATTGATGAGTCAGTAGTAGTACAGGAAGAGCGGAAGACCAGATGTAACTGTGATTGGTCGAATTTGGCACATCTCCTCTCCGCTTGGCACATCTCCGCTTAGTTGGAGTCCCGCCCTGACAGTTGGACGGGATAAATGCTTCAGTTTATGTAGTTCTCACGTGACTCATCAATACCAAAGCAAGACAAATGCCTGAAAATGAAAACCACTTTGATGGTAGGTACTTATTTAATTTTTCATGCGGTTATGTAAGGACATAGTATTAGTGAGGTGCCTATCCTCCTATGCAGAAGAATCTATAGGGATGCTGCGTCTGACAACCGTGGAGGTCATGGTCAGATAAGCAGTATCTTTATGTAAAATTTGGGTATTCAGCTGCATCTGGTTAGACTGGAAGCTGACCCCCATATAGTTGAGAAAAAGCTCGGCAGATGATGAGGGATGCTGCCATGGTTTTTACCAAATAATACCTCAATTAGAAATTAGAAAATGCTTACGAATAAACACGAAGACGTTGTAACAGTTATAAAGTTCTCAATTCGCTTAAACATGGAGAGGTTTACCTTGGAGTGCTGAAGCTTTTGACGATATCTCTCACAACAACAATGGCGACCTTGTGATCAGTACTCGTTACATAAGAACTTCCTTTGTTATTTACTTGAGATAAGTTACTACGCAAAAGTGGCCTTTTTAAGATTTTTACAACGGTAATTGGTTTCTGACAATAGAGTCGCGACTACCTGTTACTTAATCACCAAAAAAACGGCTCCAAACAAAGCACTTCGCCACAATGGACTTCAACAACCCACTTTTGACTTAGAAGACAGAAAAGTAATTATACCTTTTGCATAATAATTTTTTATTGTTCTGCAATCAAATGGACAGCTTTTATGTAGCCAACAGTCAAGTAAGTGTGCTATACGAGTATAGCCCAGTGGACATGTCATGTACGAGTAAGAAACAGGCGATATAACTTGGTTTTCAATAGTCATGAACAATAAGAACTACAGAGGATTGCTACAATTGTGCTGTCAGTTCACGTGGAGTGCGCATTATGCAGATTCAGTTACATTAAAACAAGTTTCTAGTTAGTGGAGGGCCCACACACGTGCGTCGTCGTCGTGCAGCAATCCTACGCCGAGCCGATGCGACGACCGACGACCGACGCCGAGATCATTGACTCGCGATTTGCAGGTGTCGCGGTCGCGATGGTGGCGAGCTGAGCCTGCGCGCGCACCTCGCCAACGCACCCGCGCCCGCGCACCGCGCCCCCCTCCCTTCGCCGCCCGGTGACGTCATCGACCAATACCTCATTCTATAGTGTACTCGATACGGACAACGGCGCCGGCGCATACATTCAACGAATCTATTAACATTTTTCCAATCCTGGTTTTATAAGCTAAATAAAGTACACGAATCACGTCCTAGACTACGGTTATTGCACCGAAGTCGTGAAATTCGATCTTTACTGTAAAATGAGTAAGTACTAAGTTACTGCTAAGGTGGCTGTAATAAAATTGTTGATGTACTGGTAATTCTGCCGGATAGGTTGATTTACTTTGTAGCAGGAGCTAATATTGCTATTTATTTACATTTAAGCAACAATGTTTAGACAGACACGATTACCTTGTGCAATACATAACTACACAAGTGGGTACTACTTGTGAACGACGCGCATTAGTACTACGCAGGTCTACGTGCCTATTGCATTACTAAACCGCACATCGCTTCGTAAAGAAATGTTATGGCCTTCCCTTTTTCGCCGCATCCGTACCATAGCGAAGTCTCGCGATCCACGGGTCCGTCTATGTAAGGCCATCGCCAAAGCTAAGTGATGTTGCTTTTTGTTTCTAACTCCGCAAGGAAAGTTGACGTCGCCTTAAATCAAGGGAGCTCGTTATTAAAAGAAATCACTGCCTACCATCGACCATTCCGTCCGCCATATTTGGCCTGAAAATGTACATTTTTATGTTTGCTTTATAAAAGGAATAAGAATCTCTTATGGATGCAGGTGAACTGAAGAGCCGCTTTGAGTTTACGTAATGAGGATCTTGTGTTCCTTAAGAGGAAACGCGAGTGGTCTTTTCTCCATACAAACGCTCTCGCCTGTTTTCTTTTTGGTTAGTGACCCTAGAGCAATGGTTTTTTACAGAATAATAAATATTAACTATTTCTATGCCCCTATGTTTTCCTTTTTGGTGATAAATTATTTTTATAAGCACTAGAACCCTCAAAAAATGCTCAAAATTGCTTGTTTAGATCGCTGTTAACAGAGTCCTAGTGTACAAATTTGACAACTATTAACGAAAAAAGAAAAACATAGCGGCGTAGTATATAACCTCCTTATTCATTGTCTAAAATATCTTTTAAATTGGTTCAATATTGGAGGAGGAAATAGGCGAGAGCCAAACCTCGAATTCTAACTTTTTTCTATAGTTGTCCTTATCGCACGAATTTGAGGGCAGGAGGACGGAGAGAGACAGCGATAGTAGAAGAGACAGCACTCGCATTTCCTCTTAAACGTTCTGTAAAAACGAACTGAGGTTCTGCATTGGCATTCTTCCTGATAATTTGTTTACATTAAACCGATCCATACATATATCAGTATTCGGCGAAAAAGCAGTAACGATCAATCAAAGTTTTTTGCAATCGCAAATGTCCTGCTGACATCGAATTTATTGACATCGATCACAGCATGGAGAGGTGGGCGAAAAACATTTTCGGACACCAATACCTTGACGTGTTTTAACGAAGCTGACTTGACTTTCTTTTCCAAACCAAATGAATTTGCTGTAGAAAAGTTTCTTGTTCTCCGGTAGCGAACAATAAAGTACCTATAGTGATAGATCGTGTACTGGCGCTGCGCAGGCGGCGACGAGTGCAGGTCAACGGTGAGCGGTGGCAGGGTTATCTGCAGCGGCAGCCCGGCGCCGGCTTATCAACCTGCTGCCACATACTGCGCCCATTAGTCACCACACAATAACCGCCGATGATGCCTCCCTGACGTCTGACGTCATCTCAAACATTACTTTCCAAGATGCAGGTGTCCGTAACCACAAAAAAATGAATAATTTAATGACCAGATTATTGAATTACTCATCAAAATTGGTCAACATTACAAACCCGCAAACTAATGTTTAGTATTCTACAACATAAATACCGAGTCGTCATCATAAAATTCCCTCTTCTTGGTTTTTCGTAAACACGTTACCAGATGTGGAGTGGTATTAGTGTTTATGCTGAATAATTCAAATCGAACCAATTTCACATACAATACATTTACAAATCTCGAAATATAATAAATAATTTAAAGTTTGAAAACATTTTAATATTGACAAAAACAGTCACCCTTCTGAATGGCTTATCTTAACCTAATAAAAATTCCGAAACAACCCAGAAAATTATAATGACCAAAATGACTAGTCAAAAATTTGGTCAAGCTGGAGTCGATGTTTCACGTTTGAGTTCCGAACACTACGCAACACTACCAAAAAGGCAGTAGGTACCAGTAGGGAGACAAGTCAGTAGCTACTATAAATTAGCGTATACATTCTACTGCATGGTAAGGGAACTATGAACGATCGAAACGAATTCCGGTATGGAAGAGTAGGTACTGAAAAACTCTTCATTACATTGATTGTACTTATAAGTCTTGTGGAGAGACTACACGTAACAATTCACAGATCCCATGAATAAATCTGAAGGCAATTTATAATGCCAACAAAGCACAGAACTCTAAAACTTGCCTTATTAAAAAATCTTGGGAAACTTGACGTTTAAAGGTCTTTTAAACACAAGAAAAAAAACACAAACGTTTCTTCAATACAAAAATGCACCTGAGAATGAAGGCGGGACCACTTGACTAATATTTCGATTATTACAAATCACCGTGAAATGTGTGATTCAACGCTGTCGAGGTCCATTGCTTGTGGATGGAATATGCTGAGATTTAAATTTGAAAGAAATGTTTCAATGGATGGGAGACAAGAGCTTTTTGCCTTGATAGTTAGTGTGGAACACGTGTGAGCGTCGTCGCAGGTAGTGGTTAATAATTCGTTTAGTCCAGCAGAGGTACCGGGTGCGTTTTTTGGTCGGCGGGCCACACAGGTGCACTCGCCTTCTAATTTACTATTCCCGATACCGTCGGGCCATGGGACACAGACGTGTTTAATGCTCCTTTGTGCCCACTGTGATGGAGACTCGTAATCTCACAGATTTTATTTTGATATTATTCATTGAGTTATTTAAGTCCTTAGAAACTTGATGGAATATTCAAATGAGATCACGGAAATCACTTCTATCCGTTCTATAAAATCCAATCGAGTTATTACGTAGAAACGCATTTACGTATATAGAAGCTTCTCACAAGACATACTTAACTAGGTATTGATAGCAAGTCTAACAACTCCATGAAAAAAGACATAAGTACCGTTCTACAGTTAGTATGACATAAATGTGACCAATGTCTAGCTCTAAATATAACGACATTAGTGGACATTACCCGTCCATATTAGACGTGTAATGACCACGCAAATGCGTGTAATTAGTACAATCGTAGACATCCTCTACGACGTCAGCTATGTTTGTTATTCCACCAACACCTGTTTCCTCTAATCTTATAATTCCAAGTATATCTCATTTAACTTAATTGAGACATAGATAAGTGGCAATCAACTTTATTACAAGTGGCCCAATTAAAAACCAAAAACGATATATAAGTTAATTAATTAAATTGTTAATAAGCATCTTATAATCAATATATTATTGATAGCGCAGGTACTGGAGGCATTTAAATTACCTTTCAATGATCGTTAAGAATTCTTTCGTCATGAGGAGTGCTACCACCTACATACATTCCCAAGATAATTTAATTATTTCATAAGTTAATTAGCGGTCTACGAACTAGCTACGGGCCACGACATTTTACTTCATTTCAACTATAACGATTTCAATATCAATTATTTAATATGCTCTGACTAATTCTAATCTTTTATTCCAATTTTTTATCTTTTATTCTCCTCTACACTCTCAAATACAGTTTAGTTCTCTTATCGAGTTGAATGAAAAAAGCCTTTCCGACCGGAAAAGTCTCTCCTCTGTAAACATACCACATCACAGCAGCTTTCGTTCATCATGGTTCCGTAGCTACATGCATCAGTATCGTTATTGGCTGGCAGCTGGCACTCGCGAGGTGAGCGGTGATCATGAGCGAATTGATCGACTGGACACGTCACGACTCAGCGGTGAGCGTGGGCTGCAACTTGTAACCTAGCAGTATTGTTCAATCACACGGAAATCACGATCTGTATTGAACCCCGTTGTTATACCGCTAATGGAAGAGTGGATACGTTGGTGCCAACTTATTTATACATTGATAAAGTGTAAATTAACAGGGCTTTAAGGTGCCACTGAAACTGTTGACTCTGTTGCAAGACTAAGTTTTCGTGACTCTGATGGACAATAGACACTGTTTTGATCGACATTTACAGACATTTACTGAGTATCTATAAGGTACCAGAATTTTCTGATTTCTCCTAAACACGCAATTTGAAAATCATGTTTATATTAATGCCTCAAGTCCACAGCACGTCCGTCGGATAAACCGCTTATACATACAGATACTCAATTTAAATTGTGGTTTTCTCTCAATAGCATTTTCAGCGAAAGAAATATAGAAACTTTTCATTTGTAGACGTCTGACTTCTTGTTGTTGTATGACAACGCAGATAGAGTGCCGATGTTCGTTGCTTGTTTTAATGAATAGCGTGCGATATGAATAAAAAATCGAATTGCTTATTCAACTCATTAAACAATCAAATAAATCGTAGCACGTAGCCAGCGGAAGCGTTTATTGGTCCTCAGTCCAAAGGTAAGAACATGTTGAGTAAGCAATAAACCATGCCGGCGCCATCTTGAATCCGTAGTGTCACCATTGTCGGTGCAGTGCTGAAGTGATGGGAGGTCCATCCGGCGCCGGCCATTTGCATCGGACGAGCTCAGAATCGATTATTTTCAATCAAACTAATATTCTATGCTGATGCTTTTCCTTGATTTTAAATTACGTGCTTGAAGACAGTCACACGTGAACCCAAGTTTACTTTAAGTTATTCGAGATTAAAAGATACGATATCTAACGAACATGTTTTTCGAATGCACAGGCCTGTAAATCGAAATGTAATTTTTAAAATCCACCAAGTTTTATCACAAGATTGTAGTTACGCAAAGGACTCTCGGCAAATTTCCATACGCAATTACGCATGCAATTTCGTTAGCATTTATTAATTAAATGGCTGGTGGTGGTAGGTGAAGTTAGAACAAGTGCAGCATCAGCGACAGGTGGCCCCGCACGTGCCGACTTCAATAAAACGCAATGAATGTCAAATGTGCGTGGAACACCGCACACTATGCACTTTACCAACCACATCGCATATAAAGAACCTTCGACAAAAAACGTAAAACACATTTCGCGTCGCCCTCGCACTCACTTATGTCTTTTTTCCCTGAACGAACGCGAAGATACTTTTTGATTCCATATCATTAAGATATTTTTTGCACGCGCGACGTTGAGCACGCAACTATAGTTTAATTTTAGCGATTGTGTCGACGTCACAGGACTTAAATTCGCCGAGCACGGGTTGAGGCTGCGGATTGAGGGTTAATTCGCCACCCTCTGCGAATGCCTGACTTTTCATTATCGAGATGTTTTATTAAAGTAGGGGCCGGTATGTCTGACAAAGGGAGCACTAGGGTTATCTCATAAGTAAACTATACTGAGATGTCATACAGTCACGGAACTAGTCCAGAGTCGATCAACAATGTTGTTAGGTATCTTCAATTATGTAGAATCCCCCTCCGAATCTTAATCATAAAATAATTCTCAAACATTGATACACGATATTTCATAGGTTTTTCTATCTAACCTATTATATGAAACCATATGAAAAGCCCACACCACACCTGCCACTACACACAATTCTACTACAAGCACCAATTTAATTACGCGATTTTAATTTTAAATTTACAACCCTGCGTATAATAGGATCTGAGCGAGTTACCCGAGGCGAAGTGTGGGTGGAATGTTTACACTGGGTTTAGGGCTGGCGCTGGCCATATTGCATTCCGATACGCAGCCGAGCATCGCACGTCACGCGGCGCGTCAAATAAACTGGCTGATTGCGATCTATGCCTCTCAGACACTCGCGGGGAAATTGTTCAACTGACGGTACTTCGGCAAAATGTGAAACACTAGAGACGCAAGCTATTGCCTCGGGCTGTTGAGCTATCATCATTTTGTAATAGTAAATCCCTGTGTGTGAGGTATCAAGCAGAATTCATTAGGATACTGTGCTAGACTCACAAAGCTTGATTTAAATGGTTTATAATGGTGTGTATTTACCACTCGTACCTCCGAAGGACTTAAGATTAAGCTCTGCTTGCCTAGGTTGGCCCGGGGATGGTTGACCACCAATTACATACCAAGTTTCCTCCGTGCCTCGGAAAACACTTTAAGCCGTTGGTAGTTACAGGTAGTTGCCTGAACAGCTGCAGTTCGCAAAGACTAATGTTTTGTCTAAGCAGCGCTGCATAGTGCGCCCCATCGACGACGGAACTATCAACAAGCCACAGAAGTTCAATAAACACGGCCACTATTATAATGACTGTAATTTCCTCGAAACTCTGTTTGACAAAACACTGTAGACAAAGACAATGCCACGCGCCGTGTCCAAACACTGCCGCAGTGAGTCAGCCCCACTGTCCGACTGTCTGACTGACTGACACCTCCACTCCACTGGCTATAGACTGTACGACAGTACGACTCTCAATTAATTATAATCTGAACATCTCGTACCGAAGTTATACACACTACAGACATAAATCATAGGCTTGATTGAGTAAGTTTTTCATTCATTCTTGAACACTTTACATTTTTCAACCCTACCTCCGTTCTTGGGGGTTTCATACCATAACAGATGTAAGTAATATTGAAAAACATCTTATTATAAAACATTCAATAAATTAGAACATTGCATGGTTGATACCTTATCTTTTAAGTTTTAAAACTAGCTTTGTATGTAACACCTATAAAGTTAAAGCTCCAGCAGCCGGCAGCGGCAGTTGCAAACTAGAATAATCTAGATCCAAAGTATTAGCTGCGTTAGCGCGGCGGCAATCTTAAGAGAATCTCTAACACAAAGAGGATTCTAAAAGCGAATCTTTTATTGGTATAAAGTGGCCACGGCCAGGGCGAGCGGCACGGCACGGCAGCCGGTTGATCGATAAAGTGTTCACGCCTTTTAAATTATTGGCCGCGATATGCGCGTGAGTGAGTTGTGGTGTTGTGGTGTTGCCAAGTTCACGGATTACATGCACTATCGTAGCGTGGGCGGCGCATCGCTTTGTACATTTTTTATTGAAATATATTTGTTTATCGACTCCATTGTGTAGGTATGTTAAATTGTGAATACAGAAAATCTTGTTATTGTTAAATAACAAAGATCCCGAAGTCTTCACATAATAAGCTACGAAAGAAGGTAGTTTTGATCGGATATATCATTGTGCCACTATTGCTGCTATTTCGTTATTCAAACTGGCATCAAGCTTTCAAAAGTTCGAACATCGAATAAAAAAGTATTTTAAATAGATTCTTAACCGACTTCCAACACGAGGAGGTTATCAATTCGTCTGAATGGATTATTTGAAGAAACATTTTCGTAAATTTTCATGAATATTAGAGTTTCAGCCAACTAGCACGAATGAGGAAAAACTAAATCCACTATAGTTTGATGAAAAGCTTTATAATAATAAGAAGATAAGTACCTCTCATTATGTAACATACTAAAGTAGGTATATGGAAGAAGTTGGTGGAGAATATGAAGAAGGAGACAAGCGATATCGACCTCAAATAAATTGAAATAGAAATTTATAATTTTGGCATACTAAACTCCTTCAGCCTAATAACTTCAATAATAGTAACTTGATTGATCTAATAGAGTAAGATCCCAGAGCAATCAGACATAACTTATTTTCACACGGATGAAACCTGAAGTTTTCAGTAGCGTCTCGTGTGCCTTGAATACCTACGCGCTTTGTGGAACTTGCCGAGTGACACCTGGGCAGGTACCAGGTGAGAAAGGTGACTAAAAATAAGAACTATTTAACTTAAATTCACATGGCTGATTTTTATATATGTCATGTAGAATATTATTTTAAAGTAATATCATATAGTGTCAGACACTTTTGATGGACCAGAGTTTTTGTCAGACGCTTTTAAGCTTGGATTTTGAAGCGCCTGACCGATATAGCATGGCAATATCCCGATCAATTAGCTTTAAGTATTAAATCATATGGAGTTTAGTATTATTTAAAGCGTCTGTAAAGCAATACGGCCGACGGAAAGTGTCTGGGAGTAGAAAATATACGTAAAAAAACAGCTTGGAGAAAATATTGAAGTATTTTCTCCAAGCTGTTTTTTACGTATATTTTAGGAATTATCCTTAAAAATAAGTCGCAAATACTCCCAGACACTTTCCGTCGGCCGTATTGCTTAACAGACGCTTTAAATAATACTAAACTCCTAATGATTTAATACTTAAAGCTAATTGATCGGGATATTGCCATGCTATTTTGGTCAGGCGCTCCAAAAACCAAGCTTAAAAGCGTCTGACAAAAACTCTGGTCCATCAAAAGTGTCTGACACTATATGATATTACTTTAAAATAATATTCTACATGACATATATAAAAATCAGCCATGTGAATTTAAGTTAAATAGTTCTTATTTTTAGTCACCTTTCTCACCTGGTACCTGCCCAGGTGTCACTCGGCAAGTTCCACAAAGCGCGTAGGTATTCAAGGCACACGAGACGCTACTGAAAACTTCAGGTTTCATCCGTGTGAAAATAAGTTATGTCTGATTGCTCTTGGATCTTGGACTATAAGGTTACCAATAAATATGTATGTAGAATTTTAACTGAAATGCATTGCTGAAATGGGTAACTGATTGTACGTGGGTACGAGTCAGATAATCCTGAGTCATGTCTGTAATCTGTAGGTGGAGCTGTGGAGTGCGGCGTGCGCTGTACGGTGGAACACATAAAACGATGCTGGATTTAGTTGTTGCTATATACCAATGTTTATAAATGACTGATGTACCAACAAAATCCTTCAGTAATGCCTTGGGACTACTATAGTACTACATATTTGTAATTTATTAACGTATTGAAATAAAAAGTCTTGGTAAGGTCCAACGGTCGAAGTTTCCAAGCGAGTCAAAATAAGGCTTTATCTACCAGTTTTATTTTTTCTCTTTATGCCAGTGGTCGGTGGAGCACACGTGCACACCTCCCGCGCCTGCGCACATCGTGACCTGCGCCCGCGCCCCGCACTTCGCGCCCCGCCGCGCGCCTCTACCACCTCGCCTGATTTAATTGTCTGACGCCACTTTAAATTCTCAGACTCTGATTAATTAGCACTCAATTATTGACAATATCAAATTAATTAGAAATATTTTTCGCAAAATTAGCAACAATCATTCCAAATCAATTTATCCAAACGAATTTGAGATATTACAAGACTTTTCTATCTTTTAAAAAAATAAAGCAGCATAATAAGCTTCACAACATGAAATAAGTAGTTACCAACCAACGGATCGGGAATAACCGTTTAACCGATCATGTACTAGGTAGGTAAAGATGCGGCTTCTCAAAGTGAAACGAGTTGGAATACTCAGGTGCGCCTGCGCCGCGTCACGGCACAGATACATTGTGACGGCGCGCCGCCGCCGCAGCCAGAAAATAGAATTAAAAGACACTCCACAATGGACCAAAGCCCTTTCAAACCGAGCACAAATACGTATTGGAATTTTAAATCCCAGCGAAATAAACCTCAGGTGTTCTGGAGAATGAAACGATACCTATTCATCAATTTATTGTTGAACCAACTGTAGCTTCGGATGAATGCATGTGAAGAAATTTTGTATTTTGGTAGGGATGGAAAACCATGGAAACTGTTAAGAAACTTCTTCTGTGGTCCATGTTAACTGATAAGTTGCTTGCGGGGTGACTTTATTATTATTAAGCTGAGTTTCGGCGATTCCATTGCATTCCTGGGCGAAAACAATGATGGGAGACTGTGAAAAAAAAATCTAAATAAAATAGGTACCTAGGTAGGTACATAATACACAAACCATGATTAAAAATTATGAAAGTCTGGTGTCACTAACCATAAGGGTTTAAAAAAAAGAACATAGGTAAGTCCGGTATTCCACAACTCACAATTACTGGGGTCTAAAATAGCCACTTTAGCAAAATCATAAATTCACTAGCTGATGCCCGCGGCTTCGCCCGCGTGGATACTGTAAAAACAATCCTTGGTGCGGATTATATATTACTAGCTTTTGCCCGCGACTTCGTTCGCGTGGAATAGTGACTTCCGGCAGATTTTTGGTTTATCTCGCGAAAAAAAAAAAAAATTAAAAAAAAAAAACTATCCTATGTCCTTTCTCAAGTTCCAAACTATGTCTGTACCAAACTTCACACAAATCGGTTCAGTAGTTTAGGCGTGAAGCAAAGACAGACAGACAGAGTTACTTTCGCATTTAAAATATTAGTTAGGAAGTTAGGATAGTTAGGATATCATTCTAAAATTTCAGCTCGATCGGTGCAGTACTTTTTGAGTTTTTGAAGCATACACAAACCAACATAACATTTTTATATATATAGAATAGATAATTGGAATATAATATAAATTAAGTTTATACAAAAAGTGAGGAGTGAGTAGGGTTGCCAACCGTACTCTAAAATAGAGTATTGTACTCTATATCATGTAGGCGTACTCTATAACTTATAAGACTAATAGAGTATGCTAAAATACTCTTTTTTACACAATGTTTACTATACTATAGTGCTAGTCATTTCATCACCATTTACTGAGAGAGACAGGATCAAATGAATTAATTAAAACTGGCCAAGAGCGTGTCGGGCCACGCTCAGTGTAGGGTTCCGTAGTAATAATTATTTTTTTGATTGAAAAAAGATACGTTCAGGCTTATAAAATATGTAAACGAAGTTAAAAAAAATGCTTGCATATACGAGTACCTATACTACAAACTTAGTCCAGAAATTATTTTGTACAACTTTTTGTCTTTTTTGTACAAAAACTGTTTCCATCCAAGTTCAAAATGATTTTCCTAGAAAGTCCTTATAAAGTTCTACTTTTCAGATTTTTTTCATATTTTCTAAACTTATGGTTCAAAAGTTAGAGGGGGTAGGGGGGGAAACATTGTTTTTTACTTTTGGAGCGATTATTTCCGAAATTATTGACATTATCAAAAGTAAGGGTTCCTAGTTGACTACGGAACCCTAAAAATGAGCTCTTGATCTATATAAAAGAGTTAGAATGTTAGGAGTCATACAATTATTTTAAAAACAATGGAAAAATGGTATGTGCTGCAAAAAGTACAAAAAAAAATACGTTTTTAAAAATAATTAATAATAAATACTCTTTTTTGGAAGACCGTACTCTTTATTTACCTCCTTTGAAGTCAGAAATACTCTATCTATTCTAACAAAAGTTGGCAACCCTAGGAGTGAGTGAGTGAGGAGTCATAATACAGTGTACAATAATACAGTGACCATTTTCAGAATTTTAACGTGATTCATTTATTATTTTCCTATTAATCATTCTCCTCCCCTTATTCCAATTCTTCTTCCATATTCTCTATTACTTGTCATTTCTCATCAGACAGAAAGGAGGCTTTCTTTCCATACCATCTTCACACAGTCCATACATCGTTTATTTGATCTTCATCTATTCACACTTATACTCATCCACAAAATCCACATTCATACTTACTCAAGTTTCCTACGACACTTTCCTCATTCTTTCCATCCTTATTTTTAATTTGCCGGTACTGCTGCCCTCTATGCTCAATACTACAAAACTATGTTTATTCTATCGCTCAAGAGATGGCGCTAGTACAGATTACCTAATGGCGCCATCTATTGGGGAATAGTAAACAAATATCTCAGCTATTCGACAGTAGATGGCAGCACTAAACAAATTTTAAATATTTGTAAAATGGCAACTCCAGCGATATAAAACTGAATGCTTTATTGAAAATGCTTCTTTTTGATTGGTGGATCGAGCCGGTACGAAATGGCGTTCTTGACAACCGCCATTTTGCCAACGCCTGGCTGTGGAAGAGGCGTTCATAGAAATACTGTGAATATCAAGCCGCATTGCGGCAATCAGCCGGATTTTATAAAAGGTACGTAAGAAATAATTGTAATGAGTGTTTCCTTTATCCACGCAGGTATATATTTTCTGTTTTGCACTGGGTATCTCCACGGTAGATTTTATATCAATCGTGGTCGTTTAAAAGGTGCTAGATCAAACAAGCTCACCCATTCGAAAACACAAGCGCTTCTCTGTTTTCGTCAGTTACGAGCCTTACATTTTTACTACAACCAAAATGCCACGATGTGGCAAGGATTTTATGGTTACCTCTGCTGTAACTCTCTGTTCTTACTTTCAGGTGTAGGATAAGGCCGGAAAGATGTATCTCTACAATTTGACTTTACAAGGCTCGTCGTCTATCACACATGCTGTCCACGGCAATTTTTCCGGCACAAAGCAGCAGGAGATAATAATATCACGTGGAAAGACCTTGGAACTCCTCCGCCCCGATCCAAACACCGGCAAAGTACATACTCTGATGAAAGTGGAAATATTCGGCGTTATCAGATCTATGATGTCATTTCGGCTCACCGGAGGCACTAAAGGTAATTGACCTTTTTGACTTACATATTATTATGTTAATCACAGCAACTTTTTGGTTATTTCTGCCTAAACACCACATGGGTGATTTGGCGAAAATAACTGCAACTTTGAGGTGGTCTTTTCCAAGATTTCTATTTAGCTAATACTTAATAGCTAGTTTTATTTAAAGATGATTATTCTATTTTGATCGTAATATTGCATCGTCTTGCTCCATGCATCTAATAACACACGGTGTATTGGGATAACTACATGCATAGATTAAAGGCCAATGCGTCGCTCTTTACAATCACCTATGGTTGTCGAGATGTACCGTGTTAGTACACTAGACTATTTTCAAAATATAATAAATTGCTCCATCTAAAAGCATATTTCCGTATTATAGAACATCATGTCTATTTTTGCAGATTATATTGTAATCGGTTCAGATTCTGGTCGCATTGTGATATTAGAGTATATACCGAAGAAGAACATACTAGAAAAAGTTCACCAGGAAACATTTGGCAAATCAGGATGCCGCAGGATTGTTCCGGGGCAATACTTGGCAATTGATCCCAAAGGGAGAGCGGTTATGATTGGTAAGATTATTTTAGTATTTGTAACAGAAATAGTACATTGACCTAATATTAGTGCAATTAGGTCAGCGAACTATTCTCGTTTGAGGTTATGTTGAACCAAGTTGTGCAGTTAGGTCAATTAATCATTTTGGACAGCCACATTTCTTACATTTCTCAATCATTTCAGTCTACTCCACTAGGTTACTAGCTTGTTAATTTAAAGAAACATTTCATGGTGGTACAAAACTAATTTACTCTTTAACTTTTTAGGTGCCACTGAAAAGCAGAAGCTGGTGTACATATTGAACAGAGATGCTGAAGCTAGGCTCACAATCTCCTCCCCCCTGGAGGCTCACAAGTCCAATACATTAGTGTACCACATGGTTGGAGTGGATGTTGGCTTTGAGAACCCAATGTTTGCCTGCCTGGAGATTGACTATGAAGAATCAGATGCTGATCCTTCTGGTAAGTAACAGAATAGTTATCTTTTAGAATGAGTATATTCCCGACAATGATTATTTTGAGGTCCGTGTTTCCGATTGACAGTGACGTAAAATCCTCTGTGTATGAGTACTTACCTAACTTTTAAAATGGAATTACTTCTGATATCTCAAAATTTAACACTACTCATCTCATTTTTTAGGTGAAGCAGCACAAAAGACACAGCAAACCCTTACATTTTATGAATTGGATTTGGGTTTGAACCATGTAGTAAGAAAATACTCTGAACCTCTTGAAGAACATGCCAACTTCTTAATAACGGTGCCTGGAGGCAATGATGGGCCATCAGGAGTACTGATTTGCTCTGAAAACTATCTCACATACAAAAATTTGGGTGACCAACATGACATTCGATGTCCAATCCCTCGACGGCGTAATGACTTGGATGACCCTGAGCGAGGCATGATCTTTGTGTGTTCAGCAACACACAAAACAAAGTCTATGTTCTTCTTCTTAGCACAAACAGAGCAAGGAGACATATTTAAAATAACTATTGAGACTGATGAGGACATGGTCACTGAGATTAAGCTGAAGTACTTTGACACTGTTCCTGTGGCAACAGCCATGTGTGTCCTGAAGACTGGTTTCTTGTTTGTGGCCTGTGAATTTGGCAACCAGTAAGTATTACTTTATTTGGTAAATGATATGCATAATGTTACTAAAAATGAGAGACATTTAGTGCTCTCTTTGTATACTGTAATGCTAGAGAAGTAATCTCCGAACCAAGGTCCTCCTTTACTTTTATGGGGGAGAGCACACTGATGTGAGATGTACATTTTTTCTCTAAACAATTTACCTTTCATAACATTATGCTTGTTATAAAAATATTTACTTAAAAAAAATATATTGCTTTTTCAGTTACCTGTATCAAATTGCTCATTTGGGTGATGAAGATGATGAGCCTGAGTTTAGTTCAGCCATGCCTTTAGAAGAGGGAGACACATTCTTCTTTGCTCCAAGACCACTGAGGAATCTTGTGCTTGTTGATGAATTAGATTCTCTATCACCCATTTTAGGTAAGACATTTCACATTCATTTTCTGTTTGTTTCTTGAATCAATATTCTTTTCCCAATGATGTCAAACTTTATCGCTCCGTGTTTCATCTGAAAAACATTGACGAATGCTTAACCAGATCTGAGGATTCAAACTTACAAGATAACACTTCACATGTTAGGAACTTGTTTTGACATTCAATCTCTCTTGTAGCATGTCGGGTGGCTGATTTGGCTGCTGAGGATACCCCACAAGTGTATTTGGCATGTGGCCGAGGACCAAGATCTTCATTGAGAGCGCTTAGACATGGTTTAGAGGTCGCTGAAATGGCTGTCTCTGAATTGCCTGGTTCACCAAATGCTGTATGGACTGTAAGAAGACACAAGGATGGTAAGTGACACATTTAATTCATCTAGGAATCAAAATCTAAAAACTTTTTTTTTTTTTTTTTCAATTAATACAAATAAAACATGATAATTTTATTATAACCAATCAATGTAACTTGCGATTATAAAAGAAAGAAATAAAGGAGCTTAATGATTATATCCTTTGGTCCGTGTTGCCGACATACAGTGACGTTACAACTAACCACTTATGAATGCTCCTCTTTATCAACAAGTTACTAATAAAACCCTGGTTGTTTGTCATACATAAACACCAGTGGTTTTTCTTTTCAGAATCTACTTTCGGCTGATGAACGAATAGAGATGGTTTCAACAAACACCTGAAGGTAGGCATCCAATGACTTCATAAAACGCAACTGGAAGCTGACGAAAAGGAAGACTGTTGTACATTTTCAATAGCTGTTAGGTCTAATTTTACCTTAGATTTTTCTTTTGGTTGCAGAGGAGTTTGATTCTTACATCATTGTGTCATTCGTAAATGCCACACTTGTGCTGTCTATTGGTGAGACGGTCGAGGAAGTAACAGACTCTGGGTTCTTGGGTACGACGCCCACGCTCAGTTGTCATGCACTTGGTGCGGATGCACTGGTTCAAGTGTACCCAGATGGTATCAGGCATATTCGGGCTGACAAACGAGTGAACGAATGGAAAGCGCCAGGGAAAAAGTCGATCGTCAAATGCGCAGTTAATCAGAGACAAGTAGTTATTGCTCTGACGGGAGGCGAATTAGTCTATTTTGAAATGGATCCCGTAAGTTGAATTCTGAATAACTTTGTTTCTTTTTTTACCGACGTGTTTGCGTGGTCGTGTCTTCGGGTGTGGCCACGCAAGGGTGGTGCGTAGCTGCCCCATGCAGTGACAAGCCCACAACGTCGCAGAGCATGTCTCCCTCCCGCTTGCGGTAGAGGGCGGCACTCGGCATATTCCATAGCCGAGCTGGAGTCGTTCAGGCGATGAAGGCGGCAAAACCATGCCGTGGACAAACAAACAATTATACACGATTATTTCTCAAGTATTCCTATGTACTATTCTAACCAGTTTCACTATTCCAGACTGGTCAACTAAATGAATACACTGAAAGAAAGAAGTTATCATCCGATGTATCTTGTATGGCATTGGGTTCGGTGGCTACGGGCGAGCAGAGGGCGTGGTTTTTAGCTGTGGGGCTGAATGATAATACTGTCAGGATCATCTCTTTAGACCCATCGGTAAGAATTACATTGATATGTATAATAAATTGAACTTTCCTGTATTTAACATGATGATAAAAGGACACCATTGAATTTTTGTGATTACAACAACCTAAAATGCGTTATTCTAATACTACTGATTACAATTATTCAAATTAACATCTCTTTTTTTCAAGTAAACAAAAATAAAACTAGTATCATTTTTCAGGATTGCTTAGCCCCACGTTCTATGCAAGCTTTACCGGCCGGCGCTGAATCTCTATGTATTGTAGAACAACCATTCGAGTCAGGAGCCAAGTCTGCATTGCAATTGAACATTGGACTAAGCAATGGAGTACTGCTGAGAACTACTTTGGACTCCGTTAGCGGCGACTTAGCTGATACTAGGACTAGGTATGTGCATCTAAAAATCTTGAATATTTTAACCTAAAAAAGCAACTTTACCAATGATGAAAAAACCTATCGCTCCTTTTATAATCTGAATTTATGTGAGGATTAACTTAACCAGATCTGAGGTTCCAATGTCAATTATTATTATAAATAAATTATTTATTCTTGATTCTAATACAACCTTGTGTGTTACTAGGTACTTGGGATCAAGGCCAGTGAAATTGTTCAAAGTCCGCGTGCAGGCCGCTGAGGCAGTCTTAGCTGTGTCATCAAGGACTTGGCTGGGTTACCACTACCAGAATCGCTTCCACCTTACACCACTATCATATGAATGTCTGGAATATGCTGCTGGATTTAGTTCAGGTAAGAATCTCCATGTTAACGTAATTTGAGCCTAGTACCTATAAAAATAAAATTGAATTCTCACTTTGCTTTGGACCTAACACATTAGGTCATTTAAAAAGAAAATTGCCCCTGATTGAATGCATTTGCATCCAAGTCATTATGACTTCATTAAGTTGTCCACGGCATTTCTTCGGCACCTAAAGTGTTAGGTACATTTAGTGCACTGCTGACAGCTATGCGTGAAATCAATATAATCATTTTGCCTAGTTGTCTTCTTAAATTTCACGTGGCCGTCATCAGTACATAATTGCTTGATACCGACGTGTTTGCGTGGTCGTGCCTTCGGGTGTGGCCACGCAAGGGTGGTGCGTAGCTGCCCCATGCAGTGACAAGCCCACAACGTCGCAGAGCATGTCTCCCTCCCGCTTGCGGTAGAGGGCGGCACTCGGCATATTCCATAGCCGAGCTGGAGTCGTTCAGGCGATGAAGGCGGCAAAACCATGCCGTGGACAAACAAAACACAAAAGTCACACTCTCATCAAACTCCGTTAGCACTGTAATAACGCTACCTTACCGTTTCAGAGCAATGCGCCGAGGGCATCGTAGCTATTTCCTCAAACACCCTCAGAATTTTGGCGTTAGAAAAGCTTGGTGCTGTTTTCAATCAGACATACTTACCTCTTGAGTATACACCAAGAAAATTCGTCATCAACTCGGATAACAACAACATCATCATACTTGAGACTGACCACAACTCATATACGGAGGAAATGAAAAATCAAAGAAGGTAAACAAATATAAAGTACTGATTTATTATAAATCTCCACAGCTTTGTTCCACATGATGACAACAATACACACTAACAGAATTAAATGTAGACAACCCTGCAGTACTGATGGAAGCTTGAAATAGTCTTCATTCTCAAGAGATATGACAATTTCTTACCTAATCCTTTTATCCAGGGTGCAAATGGCGCAAGAGATGAGGGAAGCGGCGGCGGGTGGAGGCCCAGAGGAACAACAACTTGCTAATGAAATGGCTGATGCTTTCCTCTCAGATACTCTGCCTGAAAATATCTTCTCGTCACCTAAAGCTGGACCAGGTAATACATTCTTTAACATGTTTACTAGTAACTATGTAAGCCACATTCTCTGGGCAAGAACAGGAAATGACATTGAGCATACTGAGTCTAATCGGATGTGGCAAGATCAAATTCCCAACGTTAATCCCAAATGTGCTTACTATAAGACATTTGATTCAAGTGTGGGATACATTTCAATAAACAAAAAATACTTCATGATTGATATACACCAATTGTATGTTTCTATATCGTGTTTTGTTTGTCAGGTATGTGGGCGTCTCAGATCCGCGTGGTAGACATGGGTGTGAGTGGAGGGCAGCCCACGACGCTGTTCAAGTTGCCGCTGGAACAGAACGAGGCGGCCGTGTCGGGCTGCATCGTGCGCTGGGCCGCGCATGCCGAGCATGCACAGGCGCACTTGGTTGTAGGTGTCGCGAAAGACATGATCTTGTCTCCGCGATCCTGCACAGAAGGCAGTTTACATGTTTACAAGGTAAATATTGAATATAGCCCATTTCATTATCAATGAATGTGGTCAATTTAAAATCTTAACTAAGTGCATTGTTTCGTTCTCAGATTTACGGTAGTACAGGGAAATTGGAACTGATTCACAAAACACCTGTAGACGAATATCCCGGCGCGTTAGCTCCATTCAATGGAAGACTGTTGGTGGGAGTAGGGAGGATGCTCAGATTGTACGACATCGGCAGACGAAAACTGTTGCGCAAATGCGAAAACCGACACATTCCAAACCTTATAGCCGACCTCAAGACAATTGGCCAAAGGATATACGCATCAGACGTGCAGGAATCTGTATTCTGTCTCAAGTACAAAAAGAGGGAGAACCAGCTCATCATATTTGCTGATGACACTAATCCAAGATGGATTACCAATAGCTGCATACTAGATTACGATACTGTCGCCATGTCTGATAAATTCGGCAACGTAGCTGTGATGAGACTTCCCCAATCTGTTTCTGACGATGTTGACGAAGATCCTACAGGGAACAAAGCACTCTGGGATAGAGGTAAGGACGAAATAATAACCCATTTATAATAACTACAAAATATCTTAAATTTTCGATTTATACCTGAACCTTGCGTGATGAAACAAAATTATATACATGCTAGACTAATGATAGTAATGATTATTTATTCCAATCTGATGCTTGCACCCAATTAAAAAAGTTTCGCGCCACCAATCAAGCACAACTAACTTTTCATAACATTTCAGGTCTTTTGAACGGAGCGTCGCAGAAAGGAGACGTCGTAGTGAACTTCCACGTGGGAGAAACCGTGACGACGCTACAAAGGGCGACACTCATTCCTGGTGGTTCCGAAGCCCTTCTGTATGCGACCGTCAGTGGCTCTCTGGGCGTGCTTCTGCCTTTCACGTCGCGAGAAGACCACGACTTCTTCCAGCATCTGGAGATGCACATGCGAAGTGAAAACCAACCACTGTGTGGTCGGGATCACTTATCGTTTAGGAGCTATTATTACCCAGTAAAGGTTGGTACCTATTTAAAGTAATCATTAGCTACTTACGTATTTTCAATAACCTATGTTCAGCCGTTTTGTCGTAAGTTCGGGTATCCGCCAGTTAGTCAGCAGTTTACTTCTCTACGAAGTCTCTTGTGTTACACTGTCGGTAGAGCACGGCGGGCGCTCCGCGGCTTGTGTGCTTGTCGTTATGACTGCGCCTCGTCGCTACCGTCCGTCGAGTTCCGGAGAGTTAGACGCGTTTTTCATGGCGCTGCTTTAGTTTTGGAACGGACAAATCTATTTAACAATCCCAAGAATTCTTGCAAAAATCTCTTGTTTTCTCTAAATGTTTCTGTTAACTAAACCCCGATTTCTCTTTGTTTGACAGAATGTGATAGACGGCGACTTATGCGAGCAGTTCAACTCATTGGAGCCAGCCAAGCAGAAGGCGATCGCTGGTGACTTGGAAAGAACGCCCGCCGAAGTGTCCAAAAAGTTGGAAGACATTAGAACTAGATACGCATTTTAAGATAAGGTGATTTCATTGTACTAATTTAATTTTAGAAATAAAAATAAGAACATTAAGTTTCTCTTTTATTCATACAAAATACCTTCACTTACGATACGCACACCAGCGTCCACTATAAGGGCGCCTTCAAATATGCCGCGCGGTGGCAGCGTGGCTGCAGCGCTGCAGCCGCGCTGTTTTGTTAATCCATATAAATAAAGCACGCGCGACTGCAGCGCTACATCCGCGCTGCGGTTGTGCGGTTTTAAATCGCGATTTTTAAATGGATTAACAATGCAGCCGCGCTGCCACCGCGCGGCTAATTTGAAGGCGCCCTAAGGGCCACACAGCCATTATTGATCGAAGCACACAGCACACTACTTTCAGCGTCGGCGATTAAGGCCCAACGCACACCGGCGGAGGCGCGGCGAAGATATCATCTGCCTAGCCTTTTCCCAACTATGTTGGGGTCGGCTTCCAGTCTAACCGGATGCAGCTGAATACCAGTATTTTACATGGAGCGACTGCCTATGACCTCCACAACCCAGTTTATACTGGGTAATACGATACCCTTTGGTAAGACTGGTTGTCAGATTTCCAGGTCACTGACTACCTACCTGTAACGACTGCCAAAGATCTATAAATGACAGCCGGGACCAACAGTTTAACGTGCTTTCCGAGGCACGGAGAAAACTCGGTATGAAATGGGCGGTCACCCATCCACAGACCAACCTAGGCAAGCGCCGCTTAACCTAAAGATTGACCCCGAGTGGCAGTTATTATTACGCCACGAGCTCCTCTCCCCCGCGGCGAAGATACTGAGAATAAATCAATTTAAAATAAACATTAACTCCTATGACATGCCGTTGAAAACTGCATTCGTCAAGCTGCCACGAGAGCGATCAAGAACCGCGCCTCCGCCGGTGTGCGTTGGGCCTAAGGGTGCTTTTCCACCAGAGATGTGCTATGCTACGTTGCTGTGGATGCGTTTGATATCCACCAATCGTATTCATTGGTACATAGCTTAGCACTGGTGGAAACTGAACATGCGTGCTATGTGCCGCTTCCCTACTAACGAAACAGCATAGCTCGAGCTGCGCATCTTCCTCTCACAACTACATAGCTTGAAACGGTCACATAGTTTCACAGCTTAGCTATTACATCTTCACAGCATAGTTGCATGGCACATCTCTGGTGGAAAAACACCCTTAGCCGCTTAGAAGCTAACAGTGACCAAACATGCTACACCCCCACATTCGTATGCCCGTCGCACCTAACACGATGCAGTGTTAGGTGCGACGACTAGATTTTGACCGAAACTACATCTTTTTTACCCGACTACGGCAAAGCCAAAGGAGGGTTATGATTTTGACTGGCTATGTATGTATGTGAGTATCTTCATCTGTTCCCTCATAGCTTCTAATCTACTTATCGGAACTCGACATATGAGGTATCTTTAGAACCGTCTTAATTTTCCGCTGAACATACGCTACGTGACGTGTCACAAAAAGCGATTTGGCGCCCTCTAGCGGACAAAAAGTAAGGCTTAAAAAATAAAAATGAAGATAAATACGCCGTGTTTGGTATCATTTGAAAGGGCCTCACTTGTACATTTCCAAAATATTGCTCAAATTTAAAATCACGCCATCTAGCGGACAAAAAGTCAAAAGTAAAAAAAAAAAATTTAACACCAAAATTGTTTAAATAAAAAAAAGTAAGAAAATTAAAACCCGACTACGACAAAAAAACGACGCTGAAAAAGTATGACACGAGATTTTCAGGATAGAACAAAAAGAAAAGCCGTAGTCACACGTTATACTTAGGTACCAAACTAAACACTTTAAGAGCATAGACGGGCTGCATTTTTCCATACAAATGTATTCCCCTATTCTCTTCCTGGATAATGCCTCTAGAGTAATCGTTTTTATTTATAAAAATCCAAGTCTATTGAAGGCATGCCCCTGTCATTTTTTTTTTTCAAAAAATTTATTACAAAAATAAATATGACTTACCAAAAACCTAAAAAAATACCCCGTTTTTACCTACGTAATCAGATGACTACCAAAGAAAATTGAAAAGTTTTTGAAATAAAAACAAGTAATAGATCCATTCTTCCTTTAAATTTTGATACCAAATATAATTTAATTGGCTTAGGTTTCGAGGAGAAAACAGGAGAATACGAAACGTCGATCGGTCAAGGTTTTTTATAGGTAATTATACGCAGCCCGTCTACGCTCTTAATACCGTGTGACTACGGCTTTTCTTTTTGTTCTATCCTGAAAATCTCGTTTCATACTTTTTCAGCGTCGTTTTTTGTCGTAGTCGGGTTTTAGTTTTTTACTTTTTTTTTTATTCTAATGAAACTAACTGCTACTTGGTCTATTGATAAAATCAAAATATTATATCAATCGCGATGAAGGACCCTATGTTGAATCGGATTGAAAGCTAAAGTGTAATAACGTGCGTAGTATTCAGTACCTTCCGAATCGCATAGTTAAAAAAATAATACCTGGTAACGTCGACATCTTAAATTAATTCCCAGCAGGACCCTTCGCTGTTTGAAGGTCTTCAGACCAAGAAATGGCCCCGTAATACTAAGCACGTTACGCCTTTCAATCCGATTCAACATAAGGAGGACCCTGCTGGGATACATACAGACATCGATGAAGGCGGTATTGGTGTTTCAACAAATAACCAGGGGTTCTATAATGATCTGCTAAAGTGTTAGCAGATCATAATAGGAAATGAATAGTGTCATGACATCAGTTGATAAAAATAATCCAATTTGTACTATTTTTACTGATATGACGAAAGCTTTTGATTATGTTGACCATGCGATATTGCTACAGAAGCTATATGGCTACGGCGTAAGGGGAAATATCCTGAAATTGATAGAATCATATTTAACTGATAGAGTTCAATGCACCGAAGTCTCTCGATTATGTCCCAAAACCAAATTAGAAACTGTATATTACTCAAAACAAAGATCCGTAAAATATGGCGTACCACAAGGTGGCGTGTTGGCACCACCTCTATTTCTGATTTACATCAATGATCTCCCAAAAATAATTCAACATAAGATGGTTCTTTTTGCTGACGACAGCACCGCTATAATAGAATGCAATGACATAAATAATTATGAAAATGATATTAATGAATCTTTAACTAAAATAATAAACTGGCTTAATGATAATAATTTGAAAATTAACTTAAGCAAAACCAACATCATGCAATACCATCAGCGTCGGGAAAATATTGACATTAATATAATTTATAAAGACCATAAAATTCAGGAAGTTGATAGTGCTAAATTTTTAGGAATCACTATTGTAAATAAAGAGAGAAGTCCTGACTGACTGACTGACTGACTGACTCATCAACGCCCAGCCCAAACCCTTAGACCTAGAAAGCTGAAATTTTGTACAGAGGTTCCCTTTATAACGTAGACAAGGAATAAGGAAGGATTTTCCGAAAATCAACTCCTAAGGGAGTTAAATAGGGGATGAAAGTTTGTATGGAAAATCGTCATTTTCACGCGGGCGAAGCCGCTGGCAAAAGCTAGTTGATAATAAATTGACTTGGAATACTCATACTGACATAATATGTAAACGACTAAGTAAATCTGCTTATGCACTATTCCAGCTTTCAAAAAAGGTTAATATTGAGACATTGCTGGTGGCATACCACGGACTCGTGGCTTCTGTTTTACGGTACGGAATTATTTTCTGGGGACAGTCGGCTAATAGGGAAGTTGTATTTAGGATGCAGAAACGCTGTGTGAGGTCTATGTGTGGTCTAAACACGACAGATAGCTGTATTCCATACTTCAAAAAACTAGAAATATTGACACTGCCAGCAATGTATATAATGGAAACTGCACTGTTTGTAAAAAAAAACACGCATTTATTTGTCAGCTTATCGGCAGTCAGAAGAAATCCATTGCGTACTCAATATTGTAACAAACTTTGTAACGTTAAATGTAAAACAGCCATAATGCGTAAAAGCTTTTATCTACCCAAATATCATAAACCCTCTCTAATGCGTTCAAAAACCATAGGCAATGACCAGCATTACCAACCAGCAGAAATTAACAGAACTGTAATGAGCTCATAACCTACTGAAAACAGTAGGTTATGAGTTTTAAATTTGGAACAGGTGTCAAATTCAAGTGAGTGTGCTATTCTATAGTGCGCGCGGAACTAGTTGGCCGCGCCTTAGGTGGCGACAGGGGTGAGGGGGCGGGTTGCCTACAGCTCGCAATGCACAGGAGACTATAATTAGACAGTGATGACCAATCTCGAGATATCGTGAACAATAATTTGTTCAATTTATTGAAAAGAATACAAATAAAAAACAAAAACATGCCTAAGGCGCGGCCAACTAGTTCCGCGCGCACGTATCTACATTAAAACAGATACCTATCGATACGAAACCCCAATTCAGTATGATTTTAATTATAAATCGCACGACATTTTGATTTCGAGTGACACAAGAATAGTGACTTTGTTCGTTTGCCTATGATTTAAAAAAAATTACAGATATCCGAAACGACGCCATTTCGAGCTGTCATTTGTTCGTTAGCTTTTTATTCCCTTTCATTGAGTAGACAAATTTTCAGTTAATTCTTTATTTCTGTCGAAAATGAGTGATAGTGACTCAGAAATTAACATGAACACTCCGCCAGATATCGTAAATGCAGCGACGAATGCAACTAATAACCTGTTTATTTTTTATTGCATTACACTGGTAACAATGCTGGTCATTTCCCTATGGTTCCTGAACCCATCATAGAGCCCTTATGATATTCGGGTAGATAAATTAGTGTATGCAACTATACACAATTAGGCATTACAACACTCGTGTGATGCTATTAAGAAACTCGCCTTCGGCTCGTTTCTTAAACCCACACTTGTGTTGTAATGCCCTTCATTATGCACAGTCGCATAAACTACTATTTTGGAAACGCTCCAAAAATTTATAATAAAATACCGGATGCCATTAAAAATATGCCATTAATAAAATTCAAAAAGGCACTTAGTAGCTTGCTTATTGACAAATGTTATTACACACTGGAGGAATTTTTCAATGATGGCTCAATATAATGCTGTTTCTTGCTATAGGAAAAAAAAAACAACTTAAATGATGAAGTAATTGGGAGCTTTAATTTAATATTGACATTTAAAATTTTATTTATATACTTATTTTATTTTTTTTGACATTTTCAATTATTCTGACTGAGATTTGTTTTTTTATTTCTTGACATTTGTAATTAAACAACTCCTCCTGACATCACACATTTTTTTTAAATAATATTATGTAATTGATATAATTTATTTTCAAATTTTAATTATGCATGATTTTCAAACAACCTTTGTGTGTAATGTAATTTCGTAATATTTGAGCTAGATGCACACCATATTTGTACGCCTCCTGGCATAACATAGCGCTCTGTTCACCAAACTCAAGATCTGTATGTTTACCTGTGTTAACAAATAAAAATTATTTGATTTGATTTGATTTGAAAATAATATGAATTACGGAAAAATTAGTAAAATGGTAGAAGACTATCAAATGAAATGGTCCATTTTACGAATTTTAGCGCAATACATAATAGGATCTGCTAAAGTGGCCATTTTAGAGGATCATTCCCACTAGTTCTACTGCACAGTCCTACGATAGAACTAGTGGGAACTTCTTTTTTTAGGGTTCCGTAGTCAACTAGGAACCCTCATAGTTTCGCCATGTCTGTCTGTCCGTCTGTCCGTCCTCGCTTAATCTCTGTGACCGTTTCACCGTTAGCACTAGAAAGCTGAAATTTGGTACCAATATGTGTATCAATCACGCCGACAAAGTGGTAAAATAAAAATTGGGAAAAAATGTTTTATTAGGGTAGCCCCCCTATATTGTAAAGTGGCAAGTGTTTTTTTTTTTAATTTCAACCCTAACGTGTGATATATTGTTGGAAAGGTATTTAAAAATGAATAGGGGTTTACAAAAACAGCGGACACCCTGACATATTTGTAGGGGGGCCACTTTCTAGTGTTACCTAGTCTTATGAGACCGTGCGTAGTCACGCGATGACTCCTGACTGCCTGTAATGTAATCTAGTGAATACACGGCCTCCAAAAGTTTGACCTCATTTATTGTCACAGCTGGCGCAGTCGAAACTATATACCTACATGTACAGTAGGTATGGTAGGTACCTACCCCTTCTAGTTTCTGCTATCACAAACTGACCGGGTTTTATAAAGAACATAAACTTCCACTGGTAGGCACTCTGGACCAGAACTGGCCAAAGGGCAATTCGGGCAAATGCCCGCAGGGCCGGAGCCCTGGTGGGCCGGTATGGCCGGCCGACAGGCCCGATCAGGTTCCGACTGGCCATAGGGCAAATCGGGCAAACGCCCGATAGGCTGGATGCTCGATGGGCCGGTGTGGCCGATGGGCGACCGACTTACTTTGACTAATTTAAAAAAAAAAACACGTTTTTATCGATTGAAATAAGTTATTAAGAAGGTACCTAATTAATCGTCTTTCGTAATTGTAGCGTATAGTAGAATAAATGTACCTACAACTATGTGTCTTCTGCAGAGCTTGTGTTGTTTTGGAGGCTAACTAAAAATTAGTCTCTGAGAACTCTTATTGCCGCTAGAAACTTACAAAACTTTAAACCAACGCACCCGGTTCGTACCTTGAACCCTGCGAGAATTTTTTTAACACTAAGGCTCAGTTTTTATGCCTCTCTCTAGGGGTGTTCCTCTGCCTATAGACAGAGGTTGAAACCCGAGAGGTAATTTTTACATGCACAGGTGCAAAAAATAAAACATTTGGTTATTTTGATCTCAAATTTTGATACAAATCCTTACAATACTAAGCATATATTGTAAGGATTTGTATCAATAAAGTATTATTATTATTAAATTACATATTATAATTGATTTATTCGAGACTAGCTGTTTTTTCGAGTCACTTCGCTCGCTCTTGCAGCCTCCTTTCTCTTGAAACTTTACATTGTCGAAGTCGACCAAGTAACTCCCAACAGGGCCCCGAGTCTGCTATTCAATAGTGTCAGAATGGTCGATCATTGATCTCATAATGGTTGATTTACGACAAGCCAAAAAGTACCTTAAGTCGACAGGCATAAGTTACTTTTTGGTTTGTCATCAATCAACCATTATGAGATCAATGATCGACCATTCTGACACTATTGAATAGCAGACTAGGGGCCCAGGTCAAATCAATTCTAACTAGCCCAGGAAACGGTGTCAAAAAATTTTAGAGCTCGCTTCGCTCGCTCTTGCGGCTTGCTGGGTGTATCGACCAAGTAACGCTTATCTAAGGGTTGAGGTTTTCGAGCTCGCTTCGCTCGCTCTAGGAGTCCTAGTCCTTTTAGTTCTTAGACTTTTCAAATAACGCTTCAGAATTAATATACTCCTACTTTTATTATATTAAGTATTTTAAATTCTTAGAAGAACTTCAGCTGCAGCCGTAATTCGTAAACTTAACCCTTGAAACTTTACATTGTCGAAGTGGATCAAGTAACTTCAATAGGTCAAAGCAATGCTATCCTGTCCAGGGCACGGTGTCAAAAAAAATTCGAGCTCGCTTCGCTCGCTCTTGCGGTTTACTAGATACTACCTCTTGAATCTTGCCATTGACTGTCGACCAACTAGTGTAACGTTCGAGGTTGTCGTGCTCGCTTCGCTCGCTCTTGGAGTCCTAATTCTATTAAAGTCGAGCCTTTCAGCCTATTCTAAATATTTTCTTCAGTGGATTCAAAATTTGTGTAAGATAGTTTTTCTTTCTCTTGAGAGTGGAGGGCCGACCGTCCCTAAAATGCCCGGGCCGATTTCGGGTCCCAGTCCGGCACTGGACTCTGGACCGAGTAGATTACATAACTGTTTTCACCTGCCATTGGCAAACGAAGATAAATGCCATGAGGAGCCTCAGATTTTGTTACAAAATAAATTCCGCAATCTCAATCATCTGCCAGCAATATTGTTGGCTAAAATAATACACTGGAGCTACATAGCAGCATTGCAAAATCGCATAACTAATAAATAATCACTGTAGCATTAAAAAACATATATTGCACATGAAAAACCCGTAGGTAATAAATTTACCAATAAGCACACGCGCATCCAGTCGTCTCAAAGTTACCTACTCTAATTACCGAATAAATTCGATGAAATTCATTATCTTTGTAGAAACTAGAATAGTAAATCACGCGAGTTACAGGAAAAATGCCAACACAAGATACATACCTTGTACACACGGCTACACATCAAGCTATACATTTCCAGTTTACGCTGATCTCGCACTGTACGGAAATCCCATACAATGCGCCCCGCTGCCCGCAAAATTCGAGGCTGAGGCCTTAACTATAAATATAATCCAATTTTACACTAAAGTTAACAAGCGTTAACTCATTTCAATGTTTTGCTATTTTTCTCAAACGCTTTCACATTTTTTTCATATTTCGAATGAATTACCTACTCCAACCTTAGAAAAATCACCCCCCAGCATTGTACCTACATTATAATGTGGCATGGCGAATAAGTGTGATTTAATTATAAGCAACACCATCACAATTTTTTACCAAACTTACGTTGGGTCATGATAGTCTACCACGTTCGCATTCATGATAAAATATGGTAGTCAATGGTTATGTTGTAATAAGACTTTGATACCAACAAAAGGAAAATATTCCAACCTCCGTGTACTTGTCTTTTCTCAGTTCAGCCCCTGAACTGAGAACTACTGAAATTACATGAATAGTGCGAAAATGACAGGTCTATACTTGGGCAAGGAGTCAAGGACAATTTTTTTAAGCAATCTTTGCCCCGACACTAGGAGTTTCTCCTGTATCGTGGGTGCGTTTACAAACATTTAAACTCGCATACACAAACACCCAGACCCGAAACAACTATCTGTAGGAGTGTAGGCTAAACAAATATTTGTTCCGTGCGGGAATCGAACCCGCGACACGTAACGCAGCAGTCCAATCGCTCAGCCACTGCGCCAACTGTGTCGGTGTTTCGAAGTCGCGACCTCTGCAGTCAAAAGCTCGCGCCGCGCCGCGACCATTGGGCAATCAGGCCAGAATCTACCGGTTTAGGTGTAGCGCTTTTATAGATCTCATATTTATTTTCTACAGCTTTTGCCCGCGACTTCGTTCGCGTGGAATAGTGACTTCCGGCAGATTTTTGGTTTATCTCGCGAAAAAAAAAAAACTAGGTATCCTATGTCCTTTCTCAAGTTCCAAACTATGTCTGTACCAAATTTCATCAAAATCCGTTCAGCCGTTTAGGCGTGAAAGAGTAACAGACAGACAGAGTTACTTTCGCATTTATAATATTAGTATGGAAGTATGGATGAAAAATCACTTCTGTTCGGAAGCCAAACATACATGTTACTTAAAATGCTATACATAATAATCTATCCAGGATATCCGGAATAACCTAGAAGATGCCGCATCGGAATTATGATAAGTATCGAACGAAACAATAAAAAAATATACATTTAGATATCAGCCGATTATTATCGTCGTGATTATATTATCCTCAAATGATGTCATTGCAAAATGGCTCTCTCTGTCACTTTTATGGAACATGAAACGAATACTAAGTTTCAACTTTCAAGTAAACCTCCCAAGAGTTTTAGTAGTCAATGCGGGCGTGCTCTGCCTTAATAATTAAGAAACGAGTACATATTATAGTAAACACGCCGTTTAAAATGAAATAAGCACTTGGCGCCCCCGCCGCCGCCGTGTTGTTAATCGTTCCTTAATATAACAATATTTAATATTATTTGCGTCACCTCGTGGCCTAAAATGCAAATAAGAGAAAATGCCACGACTCCTCGCGAGCACGTGAAACAAACGTTACCATGACTATTATATCGATCGGCGGCTTTTCCGAGGCTTTTCCCTGAAAGTCTCATTCGCGTGTCGCCTTCTGAAACAATAAGGCACCGAAGTCTAGACACCCAGCTCGATACTCGCCGGTGTGTTTATCGTGCGACCCTTATACAATCGCTTGCTCCGGTACGGACAGTTGATGCGTGCGTGCTGGTGCCGTTATTTTTTTTTAAATTGTCTGCCTGGTGATTGAATCGTGTCGGTAGTGCGGGTCCAGCAGCCGTGGACAATGAGTGCACGCGCGAAGCGAACCGAGACGCGCGCTCGCCGGCAATGCGCGAGCGGCCGTTTTTAAAAAGCACTCATTAACTGGTGCACCGTAACTGCGCTGTGGTAGTACAAAACGCAACGTGTGTGCAATACGGGGCATTAGATAGTGTAATGAATAGTGTGGTGCGATGCTGTCGGTGAGCAAGCCGGCGTCGTTAGTCCAGCAGAAGAAGCAGCAGTGGGCACGGGAGAGAGGTGCGTACTACGTAGTGTGGTGCGTCCGAGTGCGTGTCGTGCCGCGCCGCCGCAGCCCGCGTGCCGCCAGCGCGCCAGTGCGCCGCCGAGCTGGTGCACAGCCGCATCTGCATCACGCTCCTTTACCATTTCGAAACATATTCACGGTCGTGATTCCATCAAGGAGATTTACTAGCATTCGCGACTCTCAGACACGTTGGTTTAACTAAAGTTATTTTGGATTGCAACAACATAAAACGGTACGTATTAAAAAAACAATCTTTTTCAAAATTTACTCGTAAAATAATTTCATCGCGTAAGACCGGCTCGTTACGATTTGCCTATAATTGAAATGGACATAAATCATGACAACAGTTTCACTTTCAGAAGTGGTGTTTGGGGAAAAAATACGAATTGTATCACACGATATCTATTTAGTTTCCACATTTTCAATGGCTTAGGTATCTACAACAAAAAGTAAATTAATATCGTGCAACTATTCATTTCGATTTTCTTAACATTTTCACGAGAAACAGTTACAGTCGTCTTCGTTATTAATTAAGTAGTAAACAGGTATCTTTCGGGAGAAGGCGGTACTCATGAGAAAACGTATTTTTGTTGAATCTGATCACGAATGTATAGAATGCCTTGTGGCATATGTATCACTATTGTGCATAAAGTTTAAATAAATAAATAAATAAATGTATCTGAGAGATCGTACGCTTCTAGAATGCAGATGGAAACGAATTTCTAAAGGAAACAAAGACGAAAATTGTAAGAATGTATTCGAAATCACGCTGGGTAAGCAAGCAATTAAAAAATATGCGGCTAGTGCCCTAAAGCTAGGTCACCGGCATGTCAGCGGTTATTAATGTTAGACCAGAGTCACCAGAGTTAAACGCTTCGTTTCGTAAGAAAGAGCCTTTATTGTAAGTATTACAAAAGCAATTCTTATTTAAAATTTATTAACCGTATTGAGTCACTAAAACCAATTAGGTCGTCAGTGTTTCCGTCGCCAGGAAGTACCTACTTTAGTTTACGACAGCGGAATAGCCATCAAATTGTTTCCTCGCTTTTTAAATGACAACAGTGCGTTGCCAAATGACAATAGAGAAAAAAACGATTGTTATTGAAAACTTTAGGCGGTCGTCGATGAAACAATCAGCTCACAATCTGAATTCAAGGTTGATGGAACCAATGACCTTTGTGCTTTCAACATACACATACTTAGATTTAAATCACCCCATTCACTCTACCCATTGAAATAGCCTTCACTATTATAATCACTAAGCTGTCGTAATCAGTCGTATTGATTTATAGAAACTTATGGTTTTATTAATCAGTAAACTTTATCGTCCTATATATCTACATAAATAGTAACGTCCTACTTTATCATGGTGTTTTAAATTACGACAATTGAAGCCTACAAATTTAATTAAAAGCGTTGTTATTACATCGAGTTAATGAACTTCATTAATATTTCTGTGGCACCATTATTTTTTTTAGTAAACTTATCTAATTAGATTATTAGGACGGTTTAGTGTCAATATTTAGTGAATGTGTCGTGTATCAAAAGATTTTCTTTAGTTACTATTCCCTCCTTATTAATCAGCCTTTCTGTACCTATTCCTAAGTATGTATATTTACTCATTGAGATCATACAAACCTATTAATCTAATCCTTTATATCTAATATAGGTATATGATTATAATTGCAAGCTAATGTACAACTGAATCATGATTCATCATCATCAATTCATCATAGGTACTTTATTTACCTACACGAGACAAAACACTGAAAGTTAACAATTCAAACTAAGTACCTACTTAGGTACTTGTTTTTTTGTTCTGGTGTAGGGTAGTTTGATAAAAATGGCGGTTATTGAAACTTTCTTGCCAATTATGTAACAACTTGTCAACTCAATTGTCAATGTAATAAGTTGACAGATCATAGTACAAAACTTGTTTTTTTATATTTCGAGTTTTATTGACTCTCCTTGAATCTTGGTTGTCTTACTTTGTCAATCAGAGTGTTAATTACCAATTACTTACTATAATAAAGTCTTAGTTAGACTCGTTTCAAATTCCACCTGAAGATTTGGGAAAATCAGTTCATTTTGTCGATTTTCTAGAACTAGCTAGAAAGAAGTAAACTACACACCGACAGATTAAAAACAATTACAGTTTCGATCTACATTAGACAGGTAACGTGCTGGCGTTAAATAATGTAACAGAAACACTCACTGCTCGTTAATACCTAGACGGCCTGCGCCTGCGCTCCACGAGAGCGTGACGGCTCTAACAAAATATACCATTACTAGCCAGAACACTTGTTTTTATTTACTATCCGTTATTTTCTATTATTATCTACCTAACTACCAGGCGCTCGCTCATCGAAACAGAAAAATAACTTTACGAAATCTTTTAAATTCCAGTCGCCGTAAAAAACGGTCTTACCTATAACAGCTGTAATCGATCTGTAGGTACTTATTAAATAGTAAATTATTCAGGCCGTGACTATAGAACGCAACATTTCACTTTCCACAAAAGTTCAACGAATTGTCGTAGCTTACATGACCCAGATCCTTGGCCGCCTGCGTTCGAATAAGTAAATATTTTCCTGAGGACATAAATCGTAGAGGTTTCCACCGCTTCCGGCACAAATATGTTACGTCTAGCTTATTGCACGCCTCCGTGGTACAGTCACCCGCAACTCTATGGTACCTAATTGATAAGATTGGGTCTTGATTTTGCAGGGTTCTTTGTTGTGTTAACTGTCGCTGCAAAGGTCCCTATCCTGTGGTTAACATGAATGACTCAAACTTAATTGTTACAAAAATTATGTTGGCATTAGGCACATGTAGGTAATTGGTAGTTGTGTACCTAGCTTACTGTTGTATAAAATGTTTCCAACTGGAAACCAACAACAACATGATTACGGTTCCTTAAAACATTCCTTCCATTTTGCGTCCATAACTGAGCTTTGCGTGTTGTGCCGTGTGCGTCGGAAGTCGGAACAAAATAAGCTAAATTCAGCCTTTACGTCCCCATTTGTAGACCGCCACCGCAAACAGTAATAGACCTATTAGTGTAAGTAAATAGAAATACGTGCCATAAGAACAATGCTATTGTTTCATATAAGATTACAAGAACAAACGAAAGTGAGCTTCAGTGATATACCAGCATGGCAGTAGGCCGTACTATACTACTATGTTTACGTAATAGTAGAAACATTTAGCATGTTCAAATCTCGGAAGTAAATTGTTATCTGTTCATCTGCATATTATTATGTAGATGATACGCGTACTTACCCTAATGACAATAATGAGTGTGATTTATTCCAAGTGCACATCACAGACACGTTCCTCCGCTTTAAATGTTTTAAACGTGCCTTCTTTGAATTATCTGGTAATAACTATAAAGCAATTGAATTTTTCAAACCTCAGTTTTATAGACACAATAAACTCTGAAAATATCGAAGTCTTTCAATGGTCGCGTGCCCCCCGCACTAAAATAAAGCTGCGGTGGTTTACAACACTTGCTCACTATAACATTATATTATGCAGCTCGCATGAATGACTTACGTTTTCAGCGTGTGCTATCGATAAAACTAAAACCCTTTGCACATAAAGGGGAAGGTTTTTCATTTATCTTTTCCGAACAAAAAATTGAACAGTTAATTCAAAGACGACTGTTGTCATGGACGGTAGCTATCAAGTTTTTCTTGCCAGTAAAAATAGAAAGTAGTCTAATAGAGACAGTTTCAGTGTTTGTTTCGTTTGAATTTGTTCTGTGTTTACGTAATTATTGTGGAATCTACATTAGGAATAAAGTGCAAACGACAATTTTGTTGTTTTCAGAGGAAATGTCCCACCTGTACCTGCCATGGGGCTCCGGTGAGCGGTACACGAATCGTTTGCAAGTGCGTAATCAATTTGCGAGTACATTAGAACTCCATAAGCAGTCGTCGTACGAATACCAGGAGCCTGTACAGCGCCAGCGGAGTCCCAGCCTGCCGCCGATACATAACATAGAAGAGAGATCCGTGAAAGATGACAGGAGGAACACAAACAATATACTCAACCGAAATATGACAAGCGCGAAAAGGTTCTCATTCTACGACGAGGACGGAGAAGGTGACACCTCGGGCTACGGCAGTGACGCCCTCAACCACATGAACAGAAGCGGCCACAGAGCGATACAGGAGGCTAGCAATCAAAGCCCTATTGTGGCGTGGCAGCAACAAGGGAAAGACGACAGGTAACAATTTATTAGATTACTTCGAGTGCGGAAACTTACGGATGTAGTGCATTCGCGTTTTAACTACCTGCGTTGCTTACGTTAAATTATAATTTACTGATATTGTTTTATATTTTGCAACGTTCTGTGCACCTTATTTTTTAACGCTGCTAGTCACGCGTGTACTAGATCCGTTAAAAATAATTGTGCAATATTCTTATTTGAGTTTTTAGTTTCCGTAGAAACGCGAAATTATTTGACGTGAGTTCTGAATACCGCTCCCCTTGCACGTCTTGTCCCCTTACAACACACACATCAATATTTTAGCATTCGACCTCTAAGTAATCTCTTTCGATTGGTAATTCTAGAGACTTAATTACCTAAGTAGGTATGTTCAACCAAAACTATCGCTTTGTGTTCTGTCTGATGCAATCAACATCACCACGAGCAACCATTTTCTTTAATATTTTTCGTAGGTACATAATAGGTAGATCTCCTGTAGACCGCGCAAATTCATTTACTTAAGATGTCTTCCGTTCCGCAAATTATCACGCTAATCATTGATCTTAGTAAAAACGGGCTTCATTAGACAGATAAACATCCCTATGCAATTTATATTATTGGTATTGCCGTTACTAGTGAAAACTAAGACTGCTAACGCACCTCTTCAAATATTCCAAATCTGTCTCTCAATTTTATTCTCAAGTAAAAGTGTAAAACTTTCGATAGTTATCGTTGTAACTGTTGTAAATACGCAATGCGCATCGAGAGCAATCGTCAAGAGGTGACGAGGCGCCGGCACAAGCATCATTAGAAACACTCGCACTAGTTTTACTCTCATTATAACGGAATGGCGTGAAGAAGATCTGAAGATACCTCATACCCACGCAGGTGAAATCAATACTACGCTAGGTATTCCGTCCTCAACAATTTGCTTTTTATCAGTAATAGAGGCAATTAGTTTCCACTACTAGCTTAGACCACGCGCGGTATGCCAAGTTAACAGTTCTAGCTACAAATACAATTTCACAAGCTTCTGAAGTCGGTGACATTTGATTCAGTTTTTTTTATCCACCAATTTCAGAAGCAGATTTTTCTTCTGAAGTTCATTTTACACTTTTTGTGTTCGTGCTTGTTTTTTTTTTTGTAATTTTTTTTTTCCATTTTTAGTTGTAACTTGTAACTAAGTTATATCCTATACAAATATTTATTATGCATTTAACATTGAATCAAGTAACCTACCCCTTTTTTTTTGGGTGGAAAATCATCTAATAACCCCGCTCTTGGGCAGAGCGAAAGGGAGTGTCAGACTTCTACTGACTAAAAACCACCCGTGTGCCTTCTTAGCCCTTTATGTCGAGGCCGCGGTATCTTTGTGACCAACCCGCAGCCCCGACGGGAGAAACCTAACCCTTAACCTTCAATCAAGATTCCCTTATAATTGCTTTCACCTCCTAACCGCTGAGAAGAGTACCTTCCATAATCAGCTCACCTAGATAACCTGAAAGAAATCAACCATTTATACGTCCCCATTGCATGTGTCCCCATAATATTTAATTAAAGAATTATCCTCAAACTCTTAACCGTTAAAGGGTTATACCCCCTATCATCAGCTCATCAACATGAGGTGATGACTGCTGGATGCGAAAAGTAGGAAAAACACGCAATACGTGCCTATAAAATTTGAAGATTGCCCTCGATTTCTCTGAGATGCCATCATCAGATCCTGACTTGGTGGAACCACCACGGGAGTGTCATTCTAATATACCTAAAAATAAAATTGAAAATCGGTCAACAATAAAATTGACGAAGATATCGGTGAACATACATAAAAACATGGTACACACGGCTACACATCAAGCTATACAAAACCAGTATAATCTGATCGTTCATTGTGCGAAAAGGTCTAGTAAAGTGAGGCCAAGATTAACTGGTTTTGTATAGCTTGACGTGTAGTCGTGTGTACGTACACACGAATAGAGAACCTCCTCCTTTTTGGAAGTCGGTTAAAAAAATAATGGCACCTCTGTTCCATGTGCATTGTTTACCGCGCTTGCTCAAGGCGATTATGGCGAGATTAGCGAGTTCAGGGTTAGACTATAATATATTAATATGTATTAATTAATAAGTCGAGTTTTACCTAACTTTATATATTTCTTAAAGGAACAGGGACTCGAGTGGCGGTAAGTCAGTCATGTCTGACGGAGCGTGGTCAGGTCGCAGTCCGAGGACTTCGGAAGAAGGACGGCTGCGGTGGGGAGACCGCGGCGTCGCTACCGGCCGTCTTTGGGAACCCACCGCTCCTAATGCTAGACTGCCCCAGGTAGCTAACTTATCAATCCTTTGTAGTGCACAGAGCAAACATCCATTGCCCGTATGATAAGCAGTCATTGTTTTTGTTCTCTGAGAGCATAAAGCTGAATTCACAATTTAAATGTTCTAACATTTAAACAAAACACTCTTGCTGCGACTCCGAAACCACGAGGTTGCTTTCGTGCTTTCTACAAATAGATAACAAAACTGTATATTAATAGCCTAATTAAGAATCGATGCACCGATGTATTTATGTGATTATAATACTAATAGGACCATTGATCCCTATCTTTAATGGCTTATTGATATTGATGACTATAATTACTTTTTATTTTATACGTAGATGCCAAATCAAAAGAAAGGCACACCATCATGGGTGGAGCGTGGATTAAATATGATCGAAAACACAGCTGAGGTTCTAGTCATAGACCAAAGGAGTTCGAGCAACAGTACTGGGGTAGACTGCGACCGATCTTCCTGCAATGGGAGTGATGAAGGAAGGTAAGCGTATCTAATACCATGATGTAATCTAATTTAGGTACCAAAATGAATGTTGTTGTACACGTGGCTTGTTTTTGATAATTACATACTTACTTTTCAGAACATTTTTGAGAGGACAAAACGTCCCAATAGAGCCTGAAATTAAGGCACAACGAGAAAATAAACGACTGAAAGCATTAGAATTGCAATCAGCAATTTTAAATCAATTAGAAGACAGAGAAAAACGACGTCAAGAAGAAAGGGAACAACAATTAAGAGAAGAAAGACTTGAAGAATTACGCATACAGAGACAACAAGAAGAAGACAGGCAAAGACTGGAAGACGAGAGAAGAAAATTGGAGGAGAAACAACTAATGGAGCAGAAGAAACTAGACACGTTGAAGAGAGCGCTAGAAGACGCTGAAAGGAAGGCTAAGCTGGACAAAGAGAAGAGGTTTAGTTTCCATAAGAGAAACGCAAATATCAATAATAATTCTAACGTGGAAAATGTTCCAAAACCAAAAGTAGAAGAAACCCCAGCAGCTGAAACGACACCTTGTGTGGAACCAACGAGCCCAACCAAGACGAGTAGGACATACGATATTCATTCCGCAAAAAGTCAAAAAAGAGATTGTAATTCTCATCAAACAACGGAATTTAATTCTCCTAGATCGCTAGGTCCTGGCAATCTTAATTTGTTTATTCATAGCGTACCTCCATTAGCTTTAGCGGATGGACAATTTAACATCGTGCCGATTGGGTTAAATGGCAACAATGAAGTAATAAACACGCAGCCAAATAATATACAACTAGCAGTATTAGTTCCCCAGAATGTGGCCAACAATTTGTATAGCGTATCATTAAACTCTTTAAACAACACGAATGAATTAACAGACATAGGGAAATTATTGACACCAAACAAATATCGAACATCAAGGATGAAAGATGCATCAACTCAAACTGATTCAATATTTAAATCAACTACCGATAAAATAATTGAAACCGACGAACCCGAAAGGTATATTGATAAAGATTATCCAAACATTGATGAAAATGCACCGCAGGATAGTCATCATAATACACTAAAAAAAGATAGACGCTTCCGATCCGAGGAAAGGTATAAGAAAGATTTAGAAAATCGACCGAAGTGGGGTGTTAACAGACCTGCAGCTCAGTACAAAAAACAAAGTGAGAAAGACCCGTTTTATAGCCAAAAAAGAAAAATGCGTCAAAAATATAGACCTCAAGCGAGACAATATTTATCGCACTCTAGTGAAGACAGTCGATCACCAAGTCCGCCAATAAGGACTGAAAAAACAATCGAAAACGGTAATAAACATCGTAACTCATTAAGTCAATCCTATTGGAGAAGTAAACGGTCTAGTCAAGATAACAGCATATCTAAATCTATCAATATATCCGAATCTATAACTAATTTGCAATCAGATTTTAATCCTTTGGGGCAATTAACAGCCAACGAAATGACTGATAATAAAAAGTCACCCAAAACATCCCCGATGAAAAGAATGACACTTTCGCAGAAGTTCATCAACGACAAGTATGGTAACAGAAAATTATGGATAGATGATGTAAATGAAAGAAATGGTAAAGCTAATTTGTTCGATGTTGAAAACCGGAAGAAAATAATAGACCAAATAAATATTGCCAAAAGAGAACTTCTTGATAAACATGAAGATCAAGAAAACTATGTAAAAACCAAATTTTAGATTTAGAGGTTCCTTTACGGAAATAACACAATATGACTAGTCATGCAATACTTAGTGGAAAATTAGGTTACTTACGAGACGACATCGATTTAACGGTTTCCAAGCTGACGCGGCATTCAGTTGAGTCGATCGATACTACCCATAGTGTAAAGTTAGCTATACGGTGCACACGTTATCTTAGTAAATATGTCTAAAATAGACGAGTTATTCGATAAAAAGAAAGATGAGGCCCCCATGTTAGACTTGTCTAAAACTGTGATAAACACTGCTGAAGAATATAGAGCAGTTTTAGATAAAGTGCCAGACTTTAAAACTCGACCAGAGAAGGTAACTGTTGCATTATAAATAAACAATAACGTGAACTGAGGCTCCAATTATTTATTTACATACATTTCTAATGATATTCATTAGGTGAGATCAGAAGACGTCAAAATCAAAGAAGACAATAAAACAAAGACACCCAAGAAAGAAATAAAAGCTTACGAAACATTAGGGACGAGAGGATACGAGGAAAAGCATTTCACATTCATGGACCCGATCCCAGTGGAAATGAAAGGGCTGAAGTTTGAAGAGTTGTGTATTGTTCCCATTGAGTGGCGAATGCTTACTTCTATCAGGCCTAAGTTGAAGATGGACGAAGAATTTTTTAACAGGTAAGCTTGACGCATCTTTCCTGCGACTCCGCCTGAAGTCCTGGATCATATTTATCAGAATCGATTTGCAATTATTATGTATTGAAAAAGCTATTTTGTATGAAGGTGCATAGGCATCAGAAATCTATCTTAATAAATTCAAGATAAAACAACCTTCTTGGACAACCCTTTGCAGATTTCAAATGATAGAATTCTCAGTGGCATTATTAGAAGCGCAGAGTATCTACTTTTATTTGTCATTGAGTCGGGAGTCGGCTAACTAATTTTATTGATGCCGCAATCGCTTCTCTGTACTTATATATCGGTAGTTACATATTTGCTGCTGTTAATGCTGTCTCCTATTTTCATTTATTTCACAATTTCAGAGTGGTGGAGCTAGGGAAATCCGAGCTTAAAACTAAAGCTAAAGACAAAAGAGATTACGCTAAGAACACCATGTTCCGAAAAACGAAAAATCGTTCGGGTGTCACCGAGACTAGAATAATTTCTTGTGCAGAGTGCGGTGAAGAATACTGCAACGGTGAGTCAAAACGATGTGGGTGATCGTTGCCACATCGAAGCTCATTAATCTCAAAGATGTGCGGCTTGACTGTCTTCTGTAACCTTCAAAAATGATGATTTTCCCAATTAGATATTATTTTACACTTTTGTATTGTCATCACCAGAGGCCTATTGTCGTGTCAGATGCTATCTCGAGAGGGGACTATTAATAAGAAATGTCTTTTTCTTTGTATATAGGTAAACAGTGCGCTATAACGAACTACGACATGTTCGCACGTATGAAAGTAGAAGTTGAAACCAAAGCACGGGTGCAGGCAGCGCCCACTCAGGGCGGCGGCAAGATGAAGAAACTTCGGAAGCGCCCGAAACGCAAACCACGCAGCAAAAGCGCTGCCCCTGAACTGAACAAGGGACAGAGGAATAAGTCTGGAGCTAAAAGTGATTCTGAGCTTTAAACTTTCCATCGAATTCTATCCACATAAGATATTTTAAAAGGAGCTGTATTCTGTACAACAAAAATGCATCTACAATCTGTTGATTTAGTCGTCTGCTTGCTTTTAGGGAGTGATTGTACCCGAAACACTAATATTCTATTACATTTATTGATTTTATAAAAAAAAAAAACATACGACCCAATTCAATAAAATTATCCATTTTAATTTAAAATATTGACATAGACACGTATGCAAAGCTGATAAATAAAGATGACTAAATCAACAGCCTCCAAGCTGTATCAAAGTTTTGCAGCTACATACACTGAGTGACAATTTGAAAACAATTTAAACCCGGTTTTGTATGTCAAATCTTTATAAGTGACGGCCTAAGTAATCATTAAACGTCTCTGAGTGCGGCAGTTCTACTTGGCAAGCGTATCAACCACTGTCAAGCAGTACCTACCTATAATATTTTTATGCCATCCATCCGTGTCTGTGGGTGACGACGCGCGACGTCTCTAAGTTGGGCAGTTAGTTATTGTGTGTTCCCACCTGTAAACCTTCAGCACTTATCGTACGACAGGTCAGGTGATGTTGTGTCTGACAAGACAATAACGGAAGTCATGCTATGGTGACAATTCTTACCCCAATGGTATTCATTCCCATAAAGGAAAAATCCCTCAAACTAAGATTTGATTTATTTTAGATGTCTACCTTGAATGGGTTTATTATGCCAATGCCCTCAATGAAGTGCTATGTAAGGGTGTTTGAATGAAGATCCAGGTGTCCAGTTCCCAAATAGATACATAGGTATTGTACTAGTGTTTCTTTACAGAAACAGTACGATCCGAGCGCAAGTAGAAAGTGATATAATTTTTAACCCGCGTCTATCGCAACTAATCCGTTCCTACTGACATCTTGTATCTTTATGCAAGCACCCAACCGCATCATCTCTCGATTGGCCAATGCCCAACACTAGGCCCATTGCCGATTAATTACTTATTGTACTATCAACCTAATGGCCAAGTTTCATGGTTCGTGCAGGATAACTCTAATATACTCGCACTTGTCTAGATAAATAAAAATATTCTTCAAGTATTCACTCACTTAACTTTTCTACATCTTTATAAGATAGATAATAATAAGGTGACTGACTGGTATGATAATTTTTATGCAGATTAGATATTCTTCACCTACGCGTTATGTACGGTCAGCATCAGAAGTAGCGGAACATTTCGGAATTTTAATTCTTTTATGTACAGGACTCTAGCTATTATCTATTTATATAAAGAAGAGAAGTCCTGACTGACTGACTGACTCATCAACGCCCAGCCCAAACCCTTGGACCTAGAAAGCTGAAATTTTGCACAGAGGTTCCCTTTATAATGTAGACAAGGAATAAGGAAGGAGTTTTCGAAATTCAACCCATAAGGGAGTTAAATAGGGGATGAAAGTTTGTATGGAAAATCGTCATTTTCACGCGGGCGAAGCCGCTGGCAAAAGCTAGTTTTTAATGTTTCAGAAGATTATTCGTTAAAATAGTCCTTGCACTCCAATAACATGTAGTAACGAGTAATATCTAACAAGTTTTTATTAAAAAAACGGCTTCGAAACTTTGAGTAGTGTTCATATACTTCTGATGCTGACCGTACCTACCCTAGTCGATATGAATCACCGTTTTATATTCTCTATCGCGTTGAACATAGTGTTTTAAGGTATTGTTATATACTTACATACGAGTACTGTGAATCTCAATTTTGTACTAGTAATTTTATTATACGATTATTATGTGAAGCACTATCGGATATTTTACTTACCCTTGCATTTCCTGTCAAAAATGCACTGACTAACAGCTGATGTAGTATCGAGCCACCAATGGCAATATGACTTATTACACCTACCTACACGGACGCAACTTTATTGATAAGCGTCTTACATTTTCAAGAACATGGTATTTTGGAAGTTATAATATTACGAAATAGAGCTTATCTCAGAGTAGAAACCGTTCTTTCACGACAATCGCTTTTCTATTTTGCTAACTGTACCTATACATATTAGTGCTCGTGATTGTACATAATGGTTAGGAATACATAGTCAATAGTGTATCATCAGCGCATAGCGTCATCGTAATATTATGTACTATTACTTCTAATTCTATCATCAACTGTGTTTGCAGTGGCTCATGCCTAACTTCCCAATGGGTTAGGATAGGCTCAGCCATGTTACTTTAATTTTATAAAAATAAGCCCCATTTAATAGTAGCACGTATGTTGCCATCAATCTCTGGCACAAATCCAGACTCCGTCTATGCTACTAGAAATTCCAGATGTAGAAACCCGACAACACTTTGCTCATCACAAAATCATCATAGATGGGTAAAAAGCCTAAAAATAATACAATTATATCAATATCACTCTTTATTGATTTTAAAAAAATATTTATATTACACATTCATTATATTAATTACTTTAGAGCCTATTATAACAACAACATTATCAAGATACAATGTCTCTATACGTTGGCATTGTCCGCACCTGGCTTGCGCAGGCGCGGGAACCCGTCACTACACACTACAATGAATATGAAGCCAAAAATATCTTTTACATCATTATACCTATATCGATATACGAATTTAATTCATCTTCGACAATTCACTAGATGATAAATTCTTATAAATGTAGGCCCTAAGTACTGAATTAGACTATAAGGAAACGCAAAAAGATATGGAGCCACAACTGGAAAAAAACTCCTACGATATGCTTACTTATATAAAGAACAACAAAATGGATGATAAAACTCAAGTGCTGTCAGAGGAGTCGTAGTTAGAACACTATCACTAACTATTGCAACGAAAATACACTACAGACCCTTGCCCTGGCACTAGCAGATATCACAAAGTAATATCAAGAACATGCAAAAATAAATAAATTATAGGTAGATGAAATGGAGATACAAAGATCATTTGCGAGAGTTACACGTAATATAACTAATAGATAGTAGACACATCGGCTTATACGACAAACACGCTGGTACTATGTGCCAATAAAACATTTCACAGCACTACTATTTATTTGTCCAAGACAAATAAATAGCAGTTTGATTGTAATAGTATGTGTATACAGGTTGTCTTTTGTTGACGGCAAATACCGAATAACATTAAAACATTCTCGCATTTTACCCCATTATTTAATAATAATAAATTATTTGCATTCAAAGACATTTCAAATTTTAAAACGATTGTTAAGCGGCGCTAACCTAGAATATTCTTAAAACTAGGTTTATAAAATAGGAATCTGCAATGAAACAGTTAACAATGACTGCTTTATGTTATTTTACAATAGAATATAATATTTACTTTAACCTTAGCAACATGGATATGTAGTATTGATTCAATTGAAATATATTGTTATAGGAATAAAATTCATATTGTTTGTGCTAAGCTTTAGAAAAAGCACAATGTGTCCGGACGGAAAATATCCACAAGTCTATCTTATCTAAATGTGCATAAAAACGGAATATTTTTGTATCATTATATTACGCTTCTACGATGCAAAAACATAAACCAATCAATCATTTAAAATTTAAATATAATTATTGAAGACATTACGACGTAAAACCGCGTATTAACTCGGATTGGTCCAATTTCAGGTCTCATCACATATTTTGTCATGGGTAAATCACAACACTGATTATCGACATAACACAATAAGTTAGTTCTCAACTAAAGTACATAAACAAGACGTCGTTATCAAAGTAATGTTACATTCAATTCTTTAGCAGGAATGACATCTAGGGTCATCTATTATTGAAGGTGAAATGCACACAAATGGAATGAAAGGAGAAAAGAGACTTATTTACTACAAGCACCAGAAGATCTCAAATATATTATTATCGGATATACAGTTCTACAACTAGAGGTATAATATAGAACTACGATAGGTATGGAAATACATAAAGTATAATACAACACACGCGCGCGATCAGAGTAGGGCTGTCACATCAAGATATAATAATATGTTACAACATGAAGGAACAAAGGAAAATTAAGAAAAAACAAGAAAGGTAGTATATACTAGATTTCCTGGGACAATAAATATTAAATTACGGTAAGAATACCCAGTAACCTAACACGTACACAGTATAACTTCGTTGTTAATGCGATTTTGGAAACCTTATGTCCGCTCGGAAGACATCGCGCGCGCAGATAACAACTATTTTCGTCAGAATACGAGTCCCATCGTATTTTCTAATTCGTATTCCTCAATAACAAAGTATATAACACTCAACATATTGCAGATTCCCAAATTCACATTGAAGTTCACGAAAAACCTACATAATGAAATTATGACTCATAAAAAAATATTATGCTCTATTTATTGAAAACAATAATTAAATTATTATGAAAAACAAAGTCAACGAGCTAAATGTACAATAAAATATGAAACTAAAAACATGGACGAAAGTTAACTGAATGTGTAAGAAAGTTAAGGTATTAAAACTTAAATATAAACAACTTTCACACCCTGTAAAACTACAACCCTGAACTGAGTGGTAATTTAGACTTTAAAATTGAGGTTTTTTTATGAATGGCAACAGTAATAGTATGTTCACTTCGAGTATGTTAGCAGCTGCAGGTAGAATTTTATCAGGTGTGAGTGGCATTGAGCTAGCAACGGGGCGGACCGCCCCACTGGACCCTGTGTCTACGACTCACCCTTCACTGGTCTTTGCGGACCTTCTTTTTGCTCTTTTTGGCCACTTTCGCGTCGGTCCAAGTGTCTGTAACAAATAAACCAGTATTAAGTAAGTTGTAGCTGTTACGTAATCAATATTGAAGTAAATACTTTTTGTGCTACAATTACATAAAAAATATAATCAGAGCATAAAACGCGTATCTCTGTACGCAATATGTTAAAATTACGACAGTCTCTAGAGAGAGTAGAGAAAGTAATCAAATAGCAAAATGTTTTCAATTGTACTAGAGACATTCCTGCCAGCCAGTGTAATGTTTTATTTGCAGGGGTTATCTTTCTATGATTGCTGTATGATGTACACACTTACCGCCTAACTCGTCAAAGGCCAATGCGTTTTGGTTGTCTTGTTTCTCAGAGTCAGAGGCGTCCTTCTCCACGGAGTCTTGCTTCTGTACACTCTTAGCTGCAGAAATCTGTAACAAATGTTTAATTTATAAACCTTAATTAAAAAAGAACACATTTTTTTTTTTTTGTATTTCTAATCTTTTTTCTTAGTCTATGTTTAGATTTCAAAGCTATTGATAGACATAGATATTGATGGAGTTCTGCTTTAATTTGACCTCCGAAATCATGTCGAGAGAGGTAGAATACTCCTTTACTTCTAACAAATTTTTATCTTTGACGGCACGGTTGGCGCAGTGGCTAAGCGATTGGACTGCTGCGCTGCGTGTCGCGGGTTCGATCCCCGCACGGAACAAATATTTGTATGGCCTGCAGATAGTTGTTTCGGGTCTGGGTATTTGTGTATGTGACTTTCTATGTTTGTGAACGCACCCACGATACAGGAGAAATTCCTAGTGTGGGGCAACGTTTTTATAAAAAAATAAAAAAAAAACTAGTTTACAGATAGTTCTCACAGTCATAAAATACCGTACTCTATTATAATATTAAATACTTGAATAAATATCATTGACTAACAATGGAGTCATAATCTATAGTCACTATTCAATTCATGCTACTTAAGGAAGTAGGAAGCCTGAGTTTAGCACTAGACTCTTGCTAATTTTGCTTTTTATTTAAGCAAGGATGATAAGAAATGTTCCTCACCTCTACTGATTTCTTCCTGATCTGCTTCTCTTTATTTTCTTTCTTCTTGTTGCTCCTGAGATCCTTCACATCAGTCAGCTCCTCAACGTCCGGGGATTCTTCATCCTCGACGCTGCCCAGAGCAGCTTGGTCACGACGCTCTGCCTAGTTAGATAATGTATAAAACTGTTAGTCAAATCTGTGGAAATTCTCTTAGATTTTTATGAATAGTACAACTAACTACAGGGAATTATCCACAGATGTTTGCACAGATCTCCACAAATCATATTGTTGTTCAATTGAGAAGAATTTAATTACTAGAGTACTTGAGCATATTCAAACCTTTTGTTATTAGGAAATGGCACAGCTGTTCCTGTCCCATAAAATTAACCTCATCAGAATATAATTACAGAGTTAAGTAAAATATTAACCTAACCCATTTATTCTATCCACTGAAAATATTCCACCTGGACATGAGTTACCATGGCTGATCTGGAAGTGTTAAAATAGACTCCAGAACCAGGTTGGTCAGAGCCAAGAAAACCTGCTCAGGTGGAGATTGTTAATTTGGTGCTGTTCCCAATGATGGGACACTTAATATTGTGTCTTGTATGTCCTGTTGTTTATTCATTACAGGAAAGTAGAGGCTCAGTTCTGGGCCAACACAATTTAGATTGCCACAGACATGCTAAGAAGTAAAATATTGAAAAATCTGGATGAATCTGATGAATGATCAGTATACTGGTAGATGTTAACTGTTTAACTATCAGATATAATCAAGAAAAGGCCTTATGAACTTTCTACAATAGCCACCAGTATGAGTTCTCAAAGTTACCTCTTTTAGTACACGCTGGAGTTCCTCTACTTGCGCTTGCAGAGCACGGGCCGCATCTTCATCCACCTCTGGTCCCTCAGCACTAATGACTTTGATAGTTTCTTCAACAGGCTCCTCCACCGGGAGGGCAGCCTCTACATCAGCATCCTTCACTTTCTTATTCTTCTTAGCTGGACTCTCCTTTTTCTTTTCCTTCTCCTCAGCAGGCTTTCGCTCCTTCTTTTTGTCACTCTTCTTGGGCACTTCTTGCCAGCCTCCATCATCAAAGTCAGCAGGCTTCTCAGCCTCAACTACCTTCCTCTTGCCCTTCTTAACATCAGTTCCACCTGCCACATCCTTCTTCACAGGTTTGGGTTCAGCTGCTCTTTCCTTAGGTTTAGGTTTCTCTGCTTCTTTCACCTTTTCCTCCTTCTTCTCCTTGGTTGGAGACTTTTTGGAGCTTTCGGACTTTGTCTTCACATCATCAGTCACAGTGCGGTTGGGTGAAGACTTCTAATAAAACGAAAGAAAATGTTAAGTTGATGTTTCTATTTACTCATCACTATTGTGTTCATGTAGACACAGATTTATAAATTAGAACTAATAGGAATCCAATAGAAGAATTAATATGTACATAGGATTGATGTTTGTAATTTTAATTTTGTATCTCCCGGTGATTAACGAGCTGCTTACAGGTTAAAAATAAAATGAGCACGCATTGATGACAACGGCGGGAGTGCATAACATATTGTTTGTACTCACCTTGTCCTTCTTTTTGTTCTTCTTGTTGGACGATTTTCTATCGTCCAAGACCAGGGGCAGCTTATCAAACTGCGGCTGTTCTGCTGAGCGGAACCCGAATACGAATACGAGTGCTGCGCATACTAAAACAACAGCCACAGCCGCAGCGGTGAACATAAACTGCGTGTTAGACACTTGACTCAAAATTTCCATCTTAAGCCTCTAAATCAAAAACCTCCCAAAATTTATATAGTTCACATAAAAAGTTGTCGATAAGGTATGATAATGTTGAACAAATTAATTCCAAAGTGATAAAAGCAGACACGGAGACATGATGACGCGGCTGTGACGTGCCAAAAAATTGCGATTTTAGTATTAAACTGGGTTACCACTTGATTCATTCAATTAATAAATGTAAAATATTATTATCCAAAATATTATTTCAGACTGGGTTATTTCTGTTTAGCAGCGTTTATTTCGAATAAAAACACTTCATATAATATTGGCAATTATCCTTTACGTAACAAACACGAAAACCGTAATTTTCCGGGCTTCCAGCCATCCGGTTTACGGTTGGCATATTCAAGATAGTCGTATTGAATAAAATCAATATGATTGAGGCCGTTGCAATTTATTTTTAGTACGTATAATACTGGGAGGAGGCCTCTGCCTAGCAGTGGGACAGAGGAGGCTATTAAAAAATAATAAAACTTATTTATTTTAAGAAAGCATTTCCGAATGATTTTTGATTCGTTCGGAAATGCTTGCACTTGACAAGACGTGCGACATGATAATTTCTAACCTATCAAATTAACAAAATACAAAGAGCAAGCACAAGCACATTTTCTTTTTCATTTGCTTGACGAATTTCATAACATAATTATGGCAAATAATTATAAAAAGAAAAGTAAAAACAAAAGGAAGAAACTGCAAAGGGCTAAAAATGCGAATATAGACAATGAGCATCCTGAAGAGCAACAAGAACAAGTGGATGATCAGGGAAGTGACCTAGATGCTCCAGTGAACGAATCTAGTTCAACAAAGCGACAACACGAAAACGACGATGACTCGGATGTTGAAGAAAAGCCTCAGAGAAAGAAAAAGAAAAAGCAACCAGTAGTAACAGACTCAACGGACAAAAAAGGAAAGAAATCCATTCGACAAATGAAGAGGGAACGGTTTGCTGAACGTCAGGCTGAAGCGCAATCTACTGCTAAAGATCAGCTTAAGGGTCAATGCCTTACGTATCTATCACAGTGGAAACATGATAGACAAAACTGGAAATTCATGAAAGCTAAACAAGTCTGGCTTTACAAGAACAAATTTTCATCTTACTTACTACCAGACTCATCATGGCCAACGCTTCTAGAATACTTTGAATCTGCCCAGGGTAATATTCGTAACATTCTATTGACTGATGCTCACAAAATTATAAAGCAAATGGATGAATTCACAGAGTCTCAAAATGGAGAAGCAAAAACTAAAGATGATGAAGAGGGTGATGACAACAACGAAGATAGTGAATCCTCTAAAACTAAGAAACCAGATGATATTGTTTATAAAAGAGCTAGGGATTTAATACAATGTCTAGAAGAATAAACACTTGTTTCATTATTCCTTTATTTAATTGAATTTATCTGGAGGGTCATCTGCTTGTTTGGAAATCTAAGAAAAATAAAGAAAAAAAAATGAAATCAACTACATGGTAACAAGTTAACAACAATAATTTAATATGTACTAAGATCATTTATCTTAGACATTAACTTTTTGCTTAGATTCCTCGTCAGCTGTAAAGTCATCGATCCATTTACGCAGCTTGTCAGAGTCTTGCAGTCCAACAAGGCGATTCAAGACTTTTCCATTCTTGATGGCAACCAAAACAGGCACGGAGCTTACTTCATAGTCTAAAGCTAAGTCTGTCTGTTCATCAATGTCGACTTTAGCTAGAATCACCTTTCCCTTTGATTCAGAAATGATGGATTCTAGTCTGGGTGTCAGTAAACGGCAGGGATTACACCAACTACAAAAATAAAATATGTCATTAGTATTTACAATGTGCTTTATAAACTGTGTGACTAATTATTGATTTGGTAGCATCTATATTCTGCTATAGTTCAAATTATACTCACGTTGCGAAGAAATCAACAACGACCGGGACTTTGCTGTTGATAACTTTAGCTTTGAAGTCTTCTGTGCTTTGGATTTTTACTATTTCACCTTTTACTGACGTAACAGAAAAATACCTAATAGCTTGAGGAGATTTCATTGCAGTCGCATTGCGAATCAAGAGATTGATACCACTTTTGGCGAACATTTTGATCTACTTATTTTTGCGTAGTTAATTGTCAAGACTGCAATTGCAACAAAAGAAAGAAGATGAAGAAGTTCTGTCAGTCATTACATCAGTCAGTGTCAGTCAAGTGAATGACAGTCATTGTCACTAATGTCAAAAAAAGTGCGGTGCGAACATGGTGCGAAAGTGGTGTAAAAGCGATCCGAGCGAGATTACCTCGAAGGTGGATGTCATCTCTTTCTAATAGGGTGACCAAATATTTTGGACTTACATTTGGGACAGTTATATTGAAAATTATCATTTAAAAACGATACTATATTTTTACCCATTTCATTCTAATAGCGCTATTCTAACTTAAAAACTTAGGTCGACGTCGGCTTTACTTGCCATTAACAAAAAATAGAATAAAATAGTTCTTAAAAACTTTAACCATGGATATCTCCATAACCATGGGGTTCCGAGGGGTGAGGATGATCACCCGGCGAACTACCATGGCTGCCCCATGGCCCCCAAAGCCTCATCTAGCAAGCTGGAGAAGCGTGCGAACGCCCCAGCGAGCAGAGGAGTATTATCCCGAAGACAAAATAGGCACGTGCCTAGGGGCGCGAGGTGACAAAAGGGCGCACGCGTAGTATAGAATAATATAAAACGTTATTTTTGTGGATATGAAATTATCAAAAGACCCCTTCCGAATCTGGGCGGAGCGGAAAGAAGTATCAGACTTCTACTGACTAAAACCCATCCATGTTCCTTCTTAGCACTTTGTGTTTTGGGACCGCGGCATCCCTTTCGAACAGTCTCGCAGCCCCGGCAAGCGATAGCAGGCGTCGGCCCTTCTAACGATTTTCGATAGTACGATTGATCGATTGGATATGACGGACATTCGAGTGGTTTTGCTATGCGTGTTTCACTCGAAAGAAAGAGATAATATCTTTCTGTAGTATCAATCAAGCAGAGAACCTGGGTCAATTTATTTGTCTAGATGATTTACGTTTAGAAATCTGTAATGCATTTAATGTGAAGAATTGCTCGAAGGTACTAAAAAGAGACTTTCTCTTACCTACATTCTCTGAACTCTTCAACTCTAGAGTTTTTAACTCTATTTGTATACTTTATTGGAAAAATCGACTTACTATTTTGTGAAACTTTGAAAACATTAGCATTTTTAAACATGAATTATTATGATCTATGATTAGGATACAAGTGGATTTGTCCATAATATTCCTTACTGACATGCTATTGGTAAAATCTCTAATATCAAATTTTAAACCAATCAAAACACAGGATTCATTGACATTACAAAAAAAAATACGTAAATGAAAACGAACTGGCTACATGCTAATGTACAGCATTTTCTCGCTGTCAGTGGCGTGTTCTCTTCGACAGATTTTAGTCAAGTTATCTGTGTTTTTACAGTTTAATTAGTTAAAATAATAACAAAATGTATTCCAGTGACGATTACAATGAGCCATCGGTTAGTAAAAAATCCAAAATTTCAAGACTTACTTGTGAATTTACATCATAACCTCTTACACGTAAAAACGTAAGCAGATATCTTCTATTTTTTGTCAAATTACATGATGTTTCTGTATTTTTAGGCTGGATATGAATCCTACACTGAACCTTACGAACCTCACACAGGAGATCCCCAGTACGATCTTGAATATGATAGATCTTCATTCTACAAAATGCCCGACATGGTAAGTTTTACTGTCTGCTAAAGAACTTATTTTAGCCATAAAATATGTAATAATAATAAAGTACTCATTGAGAACCGGTATTACGAAGAAAAATATCCTAGGTGAGAAACGTATCCTATTGTGAAACAGTAATACGATTGATAAAGTCAAGGCAAGAAAGGGGAAAATGAAGCCCCTTGCCATGGTTTGATATATATGACCCGACCCTAACAACTAATAAACTGGTTAAACGAGACATATTTCAGAACCATGAAAATATTAACTGTATTATTTTGATAATTAAATAAGACATGGCAAATAATAAATAAGCATTTGGTAAAAATGTTCGAAAATCTATTTTTATTTCAGGTCAAGAAATTCCTTGTATACTTCCGTAACATGATCAACGAGGGAGTATCATATGAGATCCTGAATCTGTATGAGAATACTTTCCCAAAACTTACTGAACAGTATTTTGAGAACACTCCTTGGCCCGATGAAAACGAGGTAGCCCCTGTTGTAGACAGTGACCATGTAAGTACACTAATCTTTTATTAAATTATTGAAGTTGTTAGTTTAGTTCATTTTATAATCATACTTATATTTTTAAAACTTCTATGTTGCATTTACTGGTTTTAATAAGTTACTTGAGTAATAATGGAATATCTTTTGAAATTATGATGTCTAACACAAGACCCTAACCCTAATTTTTCTGTTGCAGGTTTTCATGATTCTGTACAAAGAACTGTATTATCGTGACATTTACGCGCGTGTGCCCGGTGGCCCCAAACCCGACCAAAGGTTCCACTCGTTTTATAACTACTGTGACCTTTTCAACTACATTCTGTCTGCGGAGACACCTGTGCCTCTGGAGTTACCCGACCAGTGGCTGTGGGAACTCATTGATGAGTTTGTCTACCAATTCCAGTCATTTGCACAATACAGGTACTTCCTTTGAAATTAATGATAACATGACCTAATAGGCAGGAGGATACTCAGTGGAACAAGTCTGCAACTGCTATTGATGATAATTATTTATTTATTATTAATAAGACCACCATTATGTTCTGTGTCTCTTGTCAAAAGATCTAACCTTTTTTGGCCAAAATTAAAGATTGAATATTTTAAAACTAGTCTGTTCCTAACTACTGGTATTCAGCTGCATCCAGTTTAACTGGAAGCCGACTCCAACATAGTTTGGAAAAAGGGTTTTTATTTAAACCATTTGTTGAGTATTCTGACATTGTTTTGTTATGGAAAACACTACATTTATAAAAATGATTCTTTAACTGCTTTTCAGGTCGCGCACATCTAAACTGAGCCCGGCTGAGATTGATGCCCTCAATACTGAAAACAAGGCATGGAATGTTCTCTGCATATTGAATGTGTTGCACTCACTTGTTGACAAGTCCAACATCAAGAGGCAACTTGAAGTAAGTAATGTAAGCTGTAAAACTTTAGTATTTTCAATCATCATACTTATTTCATCACCACCATCTACACTAACTTCACCTAATACTGGGTAAACTCGTAAGCCTTTGTTTTCTTATGGCAACTTCAATACTCTTGCACCATTCTCATTTCAAGTCTTCTCATCTTGCTGCTTGAATATTGATATTCCTACTTACATTTCTGGAAAAATAACACAATGATCAAAATGCAAAAATATCATTGTTTTATTTGACATTATCATTGTTTATTCACTACATAGTATAAAACAAAGTCACTTCCTGCTGTCTGTCTCTTGTTTGCTTTTTTTAGTTATGGTTTTACTGTTTTATATGTATTAGTTTGTTATTATTGTGTGTATTTTATGTATGGGCCTTATAGATGCCTGAAATAAAATGATTATTATTATTTAAATCTCTAAAACTACGCAACGGAATTTGATGCGGGTTTTTTTAATAGGTAGAGTGATTCAAAATAAAGGTTTTAATACCTTTTTTGCACCCGTGCGAAGCCGGGGCGGGTCACTAGTGTGATTGTGGTAAAAGTTTTACAAATCTTGCCAGTACATTAATCCATTTGTTTATATTTTCAAACAAATACTTTTGGATCAGAATATAGTGAAACAAGGCAGGATGCTAAGGCACATGTAGGATATTGTGTAAACATTTTACTGACAATTACATTTCACAATATTATGAAAAAACAACAGTGCTACATACTTGTGTTCTACTTTTTAAATAAAATTGTAAAAATGGCTCTTACTACAGCATCTACAGCCAAATGCAGACAATAAACTTATGATTGTTGTGCTTTTTGAACATTTATGATTACAATTTGTTGCCTTCTCCATTTTATTTTTCTTTCGTAGGTCTACGCTGCTGGCGGCGACCCTGACTCTGTTGCGGGAGAATTCGGCCGTCACTCCCTCTACAAAATGTTAGGCTACTTCTCTTTGGTAGGCCTCCTCCGTCTTCACTCCCTACTTGGAGATTATTACCAGGCCATCAAGGTGAGAGTTTATTTGTATTCAAAAGGCTTTATTTGGACTGAACTCTGCTAGTGATGTTTTAATAACAATTATTTAGGGAAAAAATAAGACAGTTAATGCGAGATTATAATATTATTTAGATCTAAATCTAAAATACATTGTCACAAAAAAAAAACTATCACACATATTTCAGGTCCTGGAGAACATTGAACTCCACAAGAAGTCCCAGTACTCTCACGTGCCTGCGTGTCAGATCTCCACGTCCTACTACGTAGGCTTCGCGTACATGATGATGCGTCGCTACGCCGACGCGATCCGCACGCTGTCGTCCGCTCTGCTGTACATGCAGCGCACTAAACAGCTGTTCTCCTCCCGCTCGTACCAGAACGATCAGATCAATAAGCAGACAGAGCAGATGTATCATCTGCTGGCTATCTGTCTGGTGCTCCACCCACAGTGTGTTGATGAGTCTATCCAACAGGTATGTAAACAAGTGATATCTTCTTTCGAGTTCGACTTATAGTGCAACTTTGTCAGTTTATCAGCCACAGTTGCTTATTTCAGTAATTACTAATGTTGTCTTGCTCTGCCCTCTGCTATTGTTATTGGAATTTGTATTGACATAATACTATAACAATATTGATTAACAAAGACTTTTGATTCATAGGTGCTCCGTGAGAAGAACTATCACGAGAAGATGTTCAAGATGCAGTATGGTGATCTAGGAGAGTTTGAGAGCTGCTTCACTTTCGCTTGCCCCAAGTTCTTGTCTCCGTGCCCGCCGCCCATCGAGCCGGGCTCCAACTACGGACGTGACGCCGTTAAACACCAGACTCAAGTGTTCATGGATGAGGTCAGTTATTATTGTTGATATTTTATAAAATCAGCACAATATTGGATAGAACGAAAAAAAAATTATTAGTCCGTCAGATAGATTTCCAAAAAATATTGACCATATATTTTTTCTTTTTCACGTAAACAAAAAATAAAGACGATACAGTGCTTCGAAAACTCGTGTGACGTCATAAAATATGCAAGTACATTTTGTACCTTCAAGCGACGTTTCAAGCCCCACTTCATGATCTTTGACGCGCTTTATCTTCGTCAATTTTTATTGATTTGATAAAACAAAACACGTATCTAATATTTTTCGATAATCTAACTTTTTTTTTTTTTTTTTTGTTCCTCTTATCTGCTATCAGTCATCACTGACTATGATCAGATGTGTGGCAAGATACATCACATTTTTACAGAATGAGGACCAGTGTCCAAATTCTGCTTAATCAGGCAGCACAATGTCAGCTTTCTTGAGTCTTTTACCATGATTTGGCATCAATAGTGATCGTGAAAGGGGATTAGGATGGTTGGTCAATCTGTCTTTGTATTTCTCTAGATAGAGCTTTGCTTCTTCTAGAATTGTTGGAATTTCCAGGTGTTCTTGAATTTCAGAGTTGCGAGCATACCAGGGCGCCGCTGCCAGGACCCTCAGGATGCTGTTTTGACTCCTTTGAATGCACATGATGTTAGATTTGCTTGCGGAAGACCATAATTGAATCCCATATGTCCATATAGGTTTTATGATAGAACAATAAACTCTAAGTTTGTTACTCAAGGTGAGTGATGATTGTCTGCCGAGCAACCAGAGCAAGTTCTTGAATCGGAAGTTTATTTCTGTTCTTTTTTTCTTTAGGTGATCCTTCCATGTCAACCTGCGATCCAAGTAGAATCCCAAGTACTTAACACATGATGATTGTGGTAGAGTGTCCTGACCCAATTTGACCGGGGCGCAATTTCCGTGTCTGAGTGCAAAAGTGATGTGATGCGATTTTGGTGCACTTGCCTTTATACGCCATTTGTTTAGCCAGTCATGGGTCCTGTCAAGTTGATTTTGCAGCATGCTGCTTGCTATGTTGGCATCCTGATTACAGGCCAGGAATGCGGCGTCATCAGCGTAGGTTGCTACAAATACGTCAGGGCATTGAGGGAGGTCGCTAGTAAATATATTGTATAGAACCGGGCCCAGGACGGAGCCCTGGGGTACCCCTGCAAGGCACCTGGCAAGAGAGGATCTAGCGTCGATAATCTAACTGATGGACTAAAAAGAATCATATTTTTTTGGTTCAGTCCAATCCCCTATTGGTGCAGATATAATTGATATCAGTCCATCTTGATTCCTCTGATTGAGAATGTACTGACTCACGATCAAGAACAGTAGGCTTGAGAAAGAACGAACAGTGGGTGCAATGCAGATACAGACTTGATCTCACAGATATGAGTTACTAACTTACTACAGGTTCTTTATGAAAGCTTTTTTTTGTAAATGTAACTGAAATCTAAATACGTAATTGAACTGTTCACAGGTCCGCCAGCAGAAGATGCTCCCAACAATTCGTTCGTACCTGAAACTGTACACGACCCTGCCCCTGTCCAAGCTAGCCGCTTTCATGTCGGCAGCGCGCGGCGGCGACCGGGACGCGGCGCGGGAACATGCCGCCCTCGCCATCCATCTGCTGTGCTTCAAGCATAAGATGAAGAACGTCGTCTGGACTAAGGGACCCAGTGGTCTTGATGGAAAGTTCCAGAGTGGTTCTGAGGTAAGAACTGTTTTTTTCCCCTAAAGGTGACGTCATCGGCAAACATTATGGAGGCTAGGTGAAGCGACGTTGAAACGAATTTAGCTGGGTGGCAACTGAGGATTAATTCCTAATGAGTGGAGATCAATACCTGGTATATTGTTTTACTCTTTGATCAATACTCGAGTTTCCTGCTAGAAACTTGAAGCTATAAAGGCGTCCGCTAAAGCACACGTGGTTGCGGTTACGACGGGTACGCACTCGCGCGTCTCTATTGAGAAATAGTCTAAGAAGTGCTAATACGCTAGTTTCTTAATAGTTTGTACCGATATTTTAACATCAGGCAGCACTTGTTCTATGCATACACTCGCGAGTTTTAGCGGACGGACGCCGTAAAGAGTTACAAGATTGTTACAAATTTTTCAATGTTAGTTAAAAGCAGTAATCCGCATTTAATTTGCAAGAAAAACATTTTAATTCCTTTTATTGTTTCCAGTTGGACTTCTACATCGACAATGACATGATCCACATTGCTGACACGAAGGTGGCTCATCGCTTCGGCGACTTCTTCATTCGCAAACTTCTCAAGTTTGAAGAGCTCAACCGCAAACTCCACCATATTAAAATCTAAAGTGTCCCAAGTCCCAATGTCAAATTTTGTAACATTATAAATAAAGTTACTGATATTTCTAATATGCATTTATTTTACTATTCTCGGAGCATATGGTACATATTTTTTATTTCTTTTGAAAAACTTCTTTGGTTGTTTAATTTTGACAGTGTCGTGCTGAATTGTCTGCGGATAATTGGCTCTAAACTGCTGCCAAGGATGCTCAGGTTTCAATGCTTCTTCTGCATTTATCTCTTTTAACCAGTTGGTATAGTATTTGGCGAAAATTTCATAAGACTTCTTGAATACTTCTGAACCTCCCTCCTGAAAATAAATAAATGTAAAAAACATGGAGCTGATCTAGTAAAGGTAATCACAATCAGTTCTGTTAGACAGAATACTGATACAATAAACTAATATACTTTAACACACCTTTTTAACAATGTTGCCACACTTGTCACTGAACATTTCAAGATGTTTCAGGAATATACCATTCACTTTAATATTTTCATTTTTGACTACATTCATAATGTATAAGACATAGCCAAACTGGCTATTCGCCGTTCCCTGCCTCAGCAAAGTTCCCAGAATTTCTATGTTGACCCTGCAAAAGGATAACGATATAGGTATTACCTCAGACCAACAAAAAAAGGAAGACGACGCGCCACGAACATCAAAAGTGAAGCCAACTTTTTATCTATGTGCGTAGACAATGTCTCGTGAAGTCGTGACGTACTAGGAGAAATGCGTGTGGTTTTAGTGTAGGTGTGTGCGTGAGCTTGTATGTTTACTTGCTATAGGCGTGTGGTTGTGTGGCTTCACTGTTGGTGTTCGCGGCGCGCCGTCTTTCTTTTTTTCTTGGTCTGAGGGTATTACTAAACAAAGTACTTAGTTCCATGCAAAATGCGCTTGGAATGCGTCAAAGAACTGCGCTTTTGGCCCACATTTTTGTGCGTACATGATATGTACACCCAGTTTAGTTTCCCTGCGCCATATTATTTTTTTTTCTATGGCTGAGTCTCACAAGACTCAAGTATTACTAGTATTAAATCTTGGGTCAACAGGATCGATTTTTAGTTTGGTTTTTGTTTTTTAATACAATCGATTGTCTACTTTCAGTATATATTTCGGTAGATAATATTCAGCATGTCTAGTTACACACGTACAGAAGATTTAAAGATTGATCTATGATGGAGGCGCGGTTGCCGCGCGCGTTTTCTCGAACATTGCCACGCTCGACGTGCTGCGGGGCCAACCGATCATTGGCGGCTTTTGAGGCCGCATCAACGGAACTTCAGGCATTCGAGGCGATTGGCAATACCTAGTTGCCTAAGCAAGATGAACAACGAAAAGTGCCGCCTACTCATACAATTGTAAGCTTATTAATTATTGTGAAACAGAATTAGTAAAAAATGGCTTTACCTACCTACTCCTGATCTGAAGAAGAAAATGACTACGCTTATGTTACTACGCTTAGTCATGATATAAGAATTAAGCCTGGCTATCCGCCGCGGGCTGTAGCACGGGGCTACAGCGGCATCGCATAATGTTGACCCACCCTAAGAGCTCCTTGACATCTATGAAACCCTAAACTTCACTGGAAAAATAGTCAAGTGTTCTGAAGTCCTGATCACCTCACCGTCTTATCAGGGAATAGAGACATGGAATTCATTAAATTAAATAAAAAACTAAATGATCAACTTTTCTGGTTTCAAAGCTCTAGGAGAAATCCAAATAGTAGTAGTATAGCTTAGTTCTTACTTCAGTTGTTTCTCCTCCATTTCTTTGAGAAGTTTCTCTGCATTTTCTTTAGTTTTACATGATAATGCAAGAACTCCGTATGTCATTATATTGACTTTTAACTTCAACTTCCTAGAGAATGGAAACCTTTTTTTGCGAAATTCACTTTCTTTCTCAATCATATTTTGGACAGCCTGAAAAAAAAACAAACAGTTTTATTATAAAAATATGTCGTTCATCACTTCACATCATATAAGTTGCCGCCAAATGCAAGTGTATTCGTGTAAAAGGTTTAATGCATTACATGTTTTAAAGTGTTTATAAATACTTACAACAGCAGCATCATAATCTGTCCTCAAGCACCGCTTCTTTATTAACATATTGTAAAATTCAATATCAGCCCTGACTCCCAAAGACTTCATTTTTTTCAGTAAATTTTCCTCAGCTTCTGTCGAGTTATCTAATAGTGGTAGCATTTGAGTGAAAGTTTTGATATCTGGTTTTACAGAATATGCCTCCATTTCTTTTAAGAAGTCATCTTGCCCTCCTACTACTGCAAACTTATCTTGTAATGTATGGACCTCTTGCAATCCTGTTACTTGCTCCATATTCAACACTTTGGATAACAGGTTTGGTACACTCCTTTCATTACTGACCACTTTATTCAATTTATTTACAAATTCTATTGAAATATTGTCTTTGTTGTCAATTACACTTAGTTCACTGGAAGATGGATTTATAGGCTGATACTCATTATCTTTTTCAATAACAGGTTTTGTGGGTTCAGTTAATTGTTTAACTGGTTCCATTTTCAAACTTTGACTTGTTACAGTCAGTTGCAATTGTTGTTTATTTGTATTTGGTAACTGTATCTGAGCGTGTATAGTATCAATGAGATCTTCAATGTCTTGTTTACTGCCAAAGTTGCAATCTTTAACACATTTTAGCATTAAATTAAAAGTATAAATATTAGGCTTTTCTCTCATCTTTAACATTTTCCTCCAAACTATGAGAGCATGACGTAATCCATTCTGTTTGTCAGTAATGCAAGCATGTAGGAGGTTATTCAGAGTATGTACTCTTACTTTTATTTTCTTTGCTAACATTTCATCAACAGTTTTAAAAGCTGTAGGTAAGTCACCACACCGGCCAAATGCTTTGATCATTGCATTATAATTAGTTAAATTAGGTTCAAATCCTTTTTCAATCATTAATTCCTTTAGATGCAAGGCACGCTTCAACCCATCTACTGGCCAAGGACTATTAGCACAGGCATGAAATAGGCAAGTGTAGGTGTCGCCAGTAGGTAGCAGACCTCGTCTCTTCATGTCATTAAATAACGAGAAGGCCTTTTTTGTATACCCAACATTAGCACAAGCACCTATCAGTATATTATAAATATAGTTTTCAGGTTTCACTCTGTCTTCTTTTAACATTCTTACTTCTAGTACGTCTATGGCTTCTTTCAGTCTCTTATAATTAAGCAATTGTTTTATGATATCGGCGTATTGTTTTGTGGTTAGTTTCTGTGAATGTAATGGTTTATTTTCTATAAACTCTTGCTCTTGTTTATCTCCTTCGTCTTCAAGGTCGTCTGACTGAGTGTTAACTGTTCTGGATAAAGTTCCGAAGGTATCTGGGTCCTCTAAATAAACCAAATTGTCTTCTGTTTTGTATTCCTTTGGCTTGCGGACTTTAACTTCTTCCGGCAACGCAACAGAAGTTGTGATGAAATTATGACGTATCACATTTGTAGTTCTAATTATTCTTAACAGTTTTGTGCACCGAAAAGCCATCGTGATTAATGGTTTTATTTATGAAGTCGCTATTATACCAAACCAACATAACCTAAAAATCAAATTAGAACAACTAATAATAACAATGAATGTGACAGTGACAGATGACTGAGGCTGCGGTTTAAATTGTACGATGTGCGCTATTGGTACTGTGTTCGTGCATAAAATCGGTTTATTTTGTACAAACATGAGCTCTTCTTAGCAGTGTGACGTCATGATTGACGTCATCGATCGCTACCAACGGCGCACACAAAAATATAATTATTATTATTATTGACTTGTTTTTATTTTGCTTTTAGATGTTGTGTGTTGTTGCACCATTATTTAGATATTATTCAATGAAAAATGTCGCAGTACTTAAATAAATAATTCCGAGAGGGGTTTAATATTATGTTCTGTGCTTTCGGCTTTAGGTTATAATTTTTGACAGAAGTGACATTACAGGGCTATTGACTGGTTCAAATTGAAAGTGTACCGATGGTAAACATTCAATTTAAACAGCTAGGCTGCGGTTTAAATTGTACGATGTGCGCTATTGGTACTGTGTTCGTGCATAAAATCGGTTTATTTTGTACAAACATGAGCTCTTCTTAGCAGTGTGACGTCATGATTGACGTCATCGATCGCTACCAACGGCGCACACAAAAATTTGGTAGTACAGTGTGTGCGGAGACGTCAAATTCGAATTTGACAAGTGTCAAGGAAAGCAATTGACTTGTTTTTATTTTGCTTTTAGATGTTGTGTGTTGTTGCACCATTATTTAGATATTATTCAATGAAAAATGTCGCAGTAGGTACGTAAATAAATAATTCCGAGAGGGGTTTAATATTATGTTCTGTGCTTTCGGCTTAGTTCCGAGGTTATAATTTTTGACAGAAGTGACATTACAGGGCTATTGACTGGTTCAAATTGAAAGTGTACCGATGGTAAACATTCAATTTAAACAGCTAGTTGGTAGCGTTGGCACGTTTGTAAAGGATCGTACAATTTGAACCGCAGCCCTAGTTTGTAGCGTTGGCACGTTTGTAAAGGATCGTACAATTTGAACCGCAGCCTGACTGATCATGGAGTTTTTTTTTTATAGCAGTTACCATTGAGATTTGCAAAGAGATAGAATTCGCGGCATAACCTTTAAGAACTGAGACGGTTGTATTGGTGATTTTTATTATTATTACTCTGTAAAAATAAACATTTGTTACTGCCGCGAATCCTATTTTATTTAACATACGACTTGACACTGACCGGGAAATTGCAAAAAACCTAACAAAATTCGAATTTCGCGGGTTACCTCGTCGCTTTCACCTTGGTCGGTGTAATCTAGTGTAATCGCAAGACGGCGCATGTCATGACGTCATCTATGACGATTCAAGGGACATCGATATCGCGCTCACAATAATTCGGTACGGGTTTTTAGACGCTCAAATCGATTACAGCGTAACTCGGAACGCACCCCAAGGCCGCGTTCCGTATTACAAAATAATCGCTCACAGCGCTCACGTCTATAGTTTGCGTTCCGAATTAGTTATCACGATTATGACAGCTAAGAGCTCTGTAATCAATTCGGAACGCTCGTAAACGCGTTTACAGTGCAGCAGTGCTCACTTGGTGCTCACTCGTCACGTGATAACAAAAACATAACCTGCATGAGAGAAATTCGTCGGCCGTTAGGCTCGTCTTGTATATTTACTTGAATACTCATGGTTATGAGACTCCAAAGAGATTTCAAAGAACTAATAGTATAGAATGTATTCGGAACGCAAAATATGGACGTGAGCGCTGTGAGCGATTATTTTGTAATACGGAACGCGGCCCTACATGTCACTGTCACGCAACCTCTCGGCTGTCACTGTCAAACATTTAAAATAACCTAAATCGCGCATGTCGCCGTGTCGCGTTGTTGATTATTATTTTTGAATATAAGTTTCGTGTCCGTCTGAGTTATCATGTCAGCCAATGAAGCAGAAGACCAGATGGAGGCCAGTTCTTCTGAAAGTGAGGACGAAGTTATGGAAGGAGACGAGGAAAACGACGACCGCCCCAAGACTTACCTTCCTGGGCAGCCTTTGAAAGAAGACGAGCATTTAGTTTGCGACCAGTCTGCCTATGTGATGCTGCATCAAGCCCAGACTGGCGCCCCTTGTCTCAGTTTTGACATAGTTCCCGATAATCTTGGCAACGACAGAAGCGAGTATCCGATGACGGCTTATTTAGTTGCCGGGACTCAAGCTTCTAGCATGCTTTTAAATAAGTAAGTGTAATGTAGGATACACGTATATATATATACATAATTTCGTACACAATCAGTTGACAAACATGCCGCCTTCATGCACCGTACGAGCTTTTGGTGTCTTAAGTAAAAACATCTCTGTTAGTAGCGCAGCCGTCAAAGGAAATTAAGTATGAAAATGAAATCAAATCCTTTTATTCAATTTATTATTTACGACAGCAATCATGACAAAACATCGTTATCAGAATGCGTTAAACAAACAAGTCTCAATAGCGAAGTATGGTACAGCTACTGAGCAGCAGAGGATCTTTGTTGCAATTTATGTAAATGTTCTATTATTTTTTATATCCTAAATACTGGGTAAATAAAGACAACATTCACATCATAGTGAGATTTGCAATATTGCAAAGTGTGGTATTTTTCTTTATACATAACTAGCGGACGTCCCGCGGTTTTACCCGCGTAGTTCCCGTTCCCGTGGGAATACAGGGATAAAAAGTGGCCTATGTTACTCGTGGATAATGTAGCTTTCGAATGGTGAAAGAATTTTGAAAAACGGTCCAGTAGTTTTTAAGCCTATTCATTACAACCAAACAAACAAAGTTTTCCTCTTTATAATATTATTATTATAATTATTATAGTGTAGATAAGTGGACGCAACATTCCAAACCAAATCAAAATCATTTACAGAATGTGGTCCTCATATTTTGCACACTAAAGTCCATCCAGTCTGGTCTATAGAGTTAAATAAAATAATCAATAATAAACTGTCTGTGTTGCAGTATCCTTGTGGTTAAAATGTCTAATCTGCATCAAACATTAAAAGCAGAAGATGATGAAGAATCTGATGAAGAGGAGGATGATGACGATGAGGAAGAGGACGAGGAGAAGAAGCCACAAATGACGTTTTCCTTTATTAAGCACCAGGGCTGCGTTAATAGAATAAGAGTAAGTCTTTATCAGAATAGCAAGAGTATAAACTTACACTTACCTACTTATTACTACTACACTTTTAGGAATTTCTTAGGTACAGATACCGGCACGATTCTTGAGCGCTCGGCGGAAGAGTGGGGATCGCTGTGCGCATCATACACTTTATGACAAATAAGACGCACACCCGTTTATTATTTATTGGTCGTGAGGTAAGTGCGGCAGAAGTAAAGAACAAATCCCGAGTAACGGCTATGACGCGATGTGCTACGGGCCAATCACTGCACTTTCCCCGCCCCCGCGTCTCACTTCATACCACCAAAGGGACCCAATAACTCACTTTTGCGTCAGTGCTCAAGAATCGTGCCGATGATTGTAGTTGGAAGATAATACCTGCGTCTAAAATTATTTATCATACCTACTGTAGCTATTCAAATTTTAACACTCCCTACCACTCTGCCCAGAGCAGGAAGAGTCATTTGACGATTACCCACACTCCAAAAAAAAAAAAACCTGTGTGGAAGTGAATTTTTTATAAAAACACTTCTATTCCAATTTGTGGTCATAAATCAACCCCACCTGAAGGAAGTTGTCACCATAATCTGCCTTACCTTTATCAAATATGTTATGTTGCTGTAATTTTGGCCTACCATAATAATATGCTACTTGGGTAACTTGACATTGAATATAGGTACTTTACATTTCCCAAAAAAATATTAGACTAAATTAATGATAATGATTTATAAAAATATATCTTAAAATCAGATATTATGTATTACCTACCTACTGTTTTTCACTTTGAACTACTTTTCACAGGCAACAAATTTCAGAAATTCAGTTCTAGCTGCAAGTTGGTCTGAATTAGGCTCAGTAGAAATTTGGAATATAACACAGCAGCTACAAGCAGTGGATGACCCTACATTACTAGAACGCTATAATCTGGAAACTGTGAATAAACCTGTCAAGCCACTTTTTAACTTCTCTGGACATCAGCAAGAAGGCTTTGGAATTGATTGGTGTCCTACAGAACTTGGTGTAAGTGAATTATTTCTTCATCATCTTATTTTATTAGGTAAAATAAAACCGTTTAAAAACAAAGTCCTCAGGGGCCTTATTTTTGAACCAATAGAATTCCAAATCGTGTACGAAATCGCAGAATTCGTATGCGAATCCGTACGAAATCGCTATTTTTGAATATTCATACCCGTGAATTTTGCAACGAGTGGTCCGACCCACTCGTTTCCGATATTCTACCAGTAGAAATGACGGAAATGACGTGATGAATTCTGCGATTTCGTACACGATTTGGAATTCTATTGATTCAAAAATACGGCCCCTGCTCTCGCATGTACGTCTGTCTGTTTGCGATAAACTCAAAAACTGTTGCACCGATTTTCATGCTGTTTTCACCAATGGATAGAGGTTCTCGAGGAAAGTTTTTGTATATAATTTGTCGCGATAACCGACATCCACGCGGGCATCAGCAAGTTTAGAATAATACATACTTTTCCAAATCCACCTGCCTGTGTTTTGTAACCTTACATTACTTATATTTACAGGTTCTGGCAACAGGTGACTGCAGAAGAGATATTCACATTTGGAAACCAAACGAAGCTGGAACATGGGCTGTGGATCAGCGCCCTCTTGTGGGTCACACTAGTTCTGTTGAAGACATACAGTGGTCCCCTAATGAAAGGCATGTATGGACATACAATACAACGTCAATACTAAATTAACAGAAAACAGCTAAACAAAGTTACAAAAGATTTTGTGATTTAATGTCAATTTGAATTCTATGTTGAATTGGATTTTGAATGACTATTAAATAAGTTTAGTGAGGTTGCCGTTTATTATGGCGTTCTAAGAGGGAGGCCTTTGTCCTGCAGTGGACGTCTTATGGCTGATGATGAAGTTAATTGAGATAATAACTGTTGGAACAAGATGAAAGTGTCTCTTTAATGAGTGATTGCATAAGAATTTAATTTGAACATGTTTGTTTACACTTTCTCATCCAAGTTTTGGAACTGAATTTATAAATTACAGTAGTATCACCCACCCGACTGTGGCATAAATATAAAGTAGTTTGTTTTTTATTGCCATTGTGTTGGAAAATCGGCAATAGACAGTAAACCAATTTCATAATATTTTTTCTTATTTGCAGGAATGTTTTAGCAACATGTTCTGTAGATAAATCAATTAGAATATGGGACACAAGAGCAGCTCCTCAGAAAGCTTGCATGCTTGCAGTAGAGGACGCCCATCAAAGTGACGTAAATGTTATATCGTGGAATAGCAAAGAGCCATTTATTGCAAGTGGTAAGATAACAACATTTATTATTGTATGTAGGTACCAAGAACTGTTGTATTATAAATACATGGCGCCCCAAAAATAGACGTCCAAAAGAAAATATTCGTAGCCGGGTAGAAGCCCTGCCCCCGGACCCCGTAGCATGGCGAGTCTATCTCTATTCTACTAAGAATAGACAAAGATTATTCCATACAATTTGACATGAAACCTTGCTACAATCTGTCATTTTGTCGATTCTTCCGTCGACCAAACCAGTTTCTTCGGTGGTCATGCTAAGCCGGCTGGAGAGTCTAGCAGCAGGAACTAGATTTTCATTTTAGGAAATTCCCATTTGACTTCTTTGTTTCTGTTGCTTGATTTATAAAAATATTACAATCCCTTCGTAACGGCACGGTTGTCACAGTGGGTGAGCGATTGGACTGCTGCGTGTCGCGGGTTCGATCCACGCACGGAACAATTTTTTTGTATGGCTTACGGATAGTGTTTCCTGGTCTGGGTGTGTTTGTGTATGTGAGTTTACGTTTGTAAACGCACCCACAATACAGGAGTTATTCCTAGAGAGGGGCTACGTTTTTTTTTTTTTAAAGGGTAAGGTTGGGCCAAAAACGACGAGGCTATGTCATTGTAGTTTCTACAACCACCTTCCTATTTCATCATCAGGACGAATGTGACAATCGTTTATCTTTCACTAAACACATACATTGTCACACACATTATTGAAATTTGCTCATTACTCATTCATATCAGTTTCCATTCCATGAACACCAATTTGCTCTGAATCTGAATAACACATACAATTTAAAAAAAAAAATGAATAATTAATTTCAGGTGGAGATGATGGGTTCCTCCACATTTGGGATTTAAGACAATTAGCAAACAAATCACCTGTGGGGACTTTCAAACATCACACGGCGCCTGTTACTTCGATAGAGTGGCACTGGAGTGAACCAAGCGTGCTAGCATCTGCTGGGGAAGACCACCAAGTGGCGCTTTGGGACTTGGCTGTTGAGCGAGACGACGATGATGTTGCCGATGAAGAATTAAATGTAAGTTTCATGAATGATTTAAAAAATTCAATCTCATATTATATAATCGCATAGCCTATCTATAATGTGTGAGTACTATGTACTGGTGTGGCGTCACTTAGGGAGACCTATGTCCAGCTGTGGAAGTCTTTCGGCTGAAATGATGATGATAGTTCACCGTAAACTTACGTCTTTTTAACCGACTTCCAAAAAGGAGAAGGTTCTCATTATTCGTCTTTACATATTTCTTTCGTACCTTGAAAGTGCCCTTGCGGTTGAGAGTATGTTATGCTCAGCTAAATGTCTTGCTGGTGGTGGCGCGTGTGTCGGATTCGGATCACTCAGAGCGGGGGCACACAATGCGTTGCGGCGGCGGTGCGGCGCGATTTCGACCAATCGGCGGGCACACGACCAGTGAAATTGAAGGCCGATTCGTCGGAATCTTTGCGGTGCGGCGCCGCAACGCATCGTGTGCCCACGCCCTTAGTAGTACTGATCCATGCGTCATGTTCGTGAACGGGCGCTGTCAGTTGGGATTTGTCATCTCTTAGTTGCCATTTAGAAGAGTGGAGTGGAGTTTCTTGCCCATTCTTCTCCAAAGACATCTATACTTTGGAATGGGCAACTACAGTACGTTCACAGTTATTATGCCTTGTGACAGGGACTGTAGTTTCATTTTTTATCAAAAGACGAACTGAATAATTAATTATGTCCTTTATAAAAAATACTTAGATTTTAAATTTTATTTATGAAAGTAATGATTTCGTTTTTTTTTTTTCAGAATCTTCCACCCCAGCTGCTGTTCATCCATCAAGGGCAGAATGATATAAAGGAATTGCACTGGCACAAGCAAATGCCAGGTGTCATGGTGACAACTGCACACACAGGATTCAATATATTTAAATCTATTAGTGTATGAAATAAAACAATAAAATTAAACATGATCTTTATTTTCATATCTTGTAAATTGCTCAGCAATAGACCAATAGTTTCATGATTGAGATTCGTGATATAAAAACAAAATCAGTCCTTTGTGTGCACCATAGCTAAATTCACTAAATGCCTAATTGTTGGTCTGCCATGTGGACAATTCTGAAAACAAAATACCGCATTAACGAATATATCGCACTGCTAACACTAGACTGTATCAACTCAAAATGAAGCTTTTTTCAGAAATGATGGAAAACTGGCCGACTGTAAAAAACTGAACACCTTTAAATAAATAAAGTCTTATAATTCTTGCACTATTTCAGTGACGGTTTTATTGACGCGTAGATAATTTAATTTTCCAGATGAAGAATGAGTTTATATAAGAATGAATTACTTCTCTCAAAAATCTTTTTTTGAGTTGATAGTCTTGTGTATGCAGTGCGATATTTTGATTGATACCTACAACACAAGTCCAGTACAATAGGACTTACTTACCCATGGTTTGTCTATTTCAGCCATGTGATCAACAAGCTTCCGCATATCGGCTTTGCCGAGAGCTGTGCCTATCATCACTGATTTTCGACAAGCCCGTGATGCAAACATTGCCCTTACTCTACTTGGTCTACAATATTCTGAAGGAGATTCCTGGAATTTTAAAGTTGGATGGTCATTAAAACGTAAAGTAAACAAAAAAAAAATTAAGCATGAGGTTGGGCAGGATTCTGGGTTCGGTTCCCATGCCAGGCAAAGTGTAATTGATCTTCTTTGGGACTTAAACATAACTGGGGTACTATTGGGTATACCTCTGCATTACTTTTCGGGAATTACACGCATGATATCTATCAGGGTAAGCTAATCACAAATACTTACCCGCAACATAAACAAAAGCTCTTCAATGTCTTCCTTCCCGAAGATCCAATTTTTTGACATAGGTAATGTTAATAATTTAACTCTCTTTGTTGGTAAAGCTGCTTCATTGATTTCAAACGTAAATCCATTATTTTTAAACACATTTAGATTGTCCATTAAGATTTGTTCATTTACTCCTGTTAATTCAAGTGATTGTGGACTGAAATTATTATTGTAACATGATAGAACATTTTAAATTGAAATAAAAAAACATTTTAGAGCAGTCAAATTAACTTACATGACCAATTTTTGACTAGTTAGCTCTGTTGTTTTCTGTAATGTTTCAAAATTGTAAATCTCGTCTGTAGCATGTTGATCTATTATAAAAAGATCATCTTCCAATTTGGTTATTATAAATCCTAAATTAAACTGTCCAATGACTTCCATCATTTTAAATGAGTCCTTAGATATTTCTTTACTTAGTTCCTCTTCACATTTTTTGTTAAATACAGGATTAATTTCGCTTTTAAATTTAATCTTTGTGGGAGCAGATTTTTTTTTGTCATCACAGTACATACTTGTCAATGCTTTAACATGTTCCAGTGAAGTTTTTAAAGTTACTGTTTTCCTGTTATTTTTCCCCAAATCTTCTTTATCAGTTACAATTTTCTGCTTTTTAGGTGTTTTCTCTTTGAGTTCACTGGAAGTATTTGCTTTGGCTTTTGTTTTACAGTATATTGTATGTGATTTCTCTATTATGACATCATTAATATCTCTTATTTGCGTATTAGGTACATTTCCAGCAAAATCTAAATACATAACATTGCGTTTATCATCTTCAAGAGATGGACTTTTAGAAACATCATTTATGTTTTTAGTTTCATTATTTTCTCCAGAGTCTAATTCCTGATTTTCAGCATCATCGCTATCTTGCACTACTTCTTCATCATCAGATTTAAGAATATCAAATGACACATCTTTATGGTCTTCAATTTCTTTGTCTAGTGCTAAAGTTTCTTCTTCTTTAGGCACTTCAGTTCTCTTCGTTTTAGCAGAAATAAAATCTAACATTGTCGTCGACTTTCGTTTAAGTTCAATATTTTTAGGTTCCTTTTCAATTATGGAGTCACAATCAGAAACTTGTTTTGTTTTATTTTGAAATTGTTTCAAAAACGAATTAAAAACTCTTGGTTGTTCTAAATCTGGTTTAACTTCATTTGCGTTTATATAATTGGTATTTTGAGTTGATTCTATCTTCAAAGTCCTAGGTATATCTTCAAATAGTTTTAGTAAAGAATTTTTCAGTATGTCTAATAAAAAATTTTCTTTAGTTAGAAAGATTTTCCTTTTATCTGGAGTGACATTTACATCAACTGCTGTTCTTTCCATATCAACATTTAAGAACACAAAAGGGTATTGATGTGAATTGTATTGCCTGTATATTTCGTTGATGATTTTAGTTATCTTGGTTGGTTCACACGGCCTGGAATTTATATAGTAAAACTGTCTGTCAGTACTAGAACGTCCACAACCATGAGCACAGGAGGATATAAATCCTGTAAACTCAATCGGTGTTGTAACATTTTTATACCCTTGAGATTTCTGTGATCCACTAATATCACACACATCTGATTTTTCTGCATCATTAGAGTCTTCTGATAAATCTATTTCAACATCTTCTATATCAACACTTTCATCTATTTCCTTGGCTTCTCCTGACAAACCTTTAAAAATATTAGTTTTTATGTTTGTGACATATTCTGGCTTTATTTCGAGTAATGTCTGTAGTTGTTTCACTCCGAACACACTGGCAATATTGTCTTTAAAGGATGTTCCATGTGTTGCTACTACTAAAGACTTTGAGTTGGAGCTTGTTTGATTGCTGCAAGTTATTCTGGAATGGATTTGATTATATTTAAATATTGTCTAATACAATACTAGTAACAAATTGCCTAAAATATTGTTGATTTGTTTATGGACACTTACTTAACTCCAACTGAAATCAAACAATATGCATACAGCAACTGAGTCATTTTGTTGAATTCCCTTTTAGCATTTTTATGAAATTCTTTCTGTCTCACAGGTAATGATGAAAAGAGGTTTGTTATACTGACAGTTGTACCAATTTGTCTTGAACATGGTGTTTGTTTTGTTACATTTCCCTTGTGATCATATTCTAATTTCGTTGCTAGAAAAAAATATCTTGATAATTGAAAAGGCAAAGAATGAAAATAGGTATTCAAGTAGAACCACTAGTGTATGGATGATGTCATAGCTTGGAAGTAAATTCTGCTTAGTATTAAAGTAACCATGCTGTGCCAACTCCAAATAAATTGAGAAGTGATGTGCCAAACAAAAAAAAACAAAAAAACCAAAAGCAAAATAGATCTGCTATTTTCATTACATTACATACCATATTCATAATCTTTGTGTCTCGTAGTAACTGTGAGATTAGCTAGAGAACATAATGAACTTAGTGCTTCTCCTCTGAATCCAAAACTTGATACCCCAAGTAGGTCTGAGTAATCAGTTAGCTTTGAAGTGTGGTACTTTAAAGCTGTAAAAAGGAACAGCATTATTTAAAAGCAGCAATCTATAAAAATATAATTACAAATAAATCAAAGTGTCTGTTTGTAATATCAAAATAACAGTTTTTAACTGAATGCATATGAAGTAAGTATGGAAGTACCCAAAATAACTTTTTTTTTTAACGTAGAACTAGCATAACACTTTTTAAATTTTTGTCTGCGTATTTGTCTGTTCCAGCTAAATTCCAAAACGACTATGTAACAGATTGGTGATGTTATAAGGTCTAACATAGGCTACTTTTATGCTGCTATCATGAACCTTTACTAAATCAATTTATTCATAAAAAATCAGGTAGGCATCATCATCTTAGTTTCTACTACTTAATAATATTATAATATTTTTGCAGTCTAATAAGAAGTTGACACTCAGCAGTGTTCAGTGGATACAACATAAATTAGTGTTTATATTATTCTTACTCAATCCAGCAAAGTTATCTTCAGTCACACCAGTACCATTGTCCGATACTTCAATCAAGTCAATGCCATAATTTTTAAACCTGATATCAATATTTGTGGCACCAGCATCTAAGGAGTTTTCTACCAGCTCTTTCACAGCAACTGCTAGACTCACAACAACCTAGAAATGTACTTACATTTATTTTAGAATTTAGATTATTCAATGGAATTTATAATTATAATTTTCGTAGAATACTCTTTCTAAGTACTTTAAACAAGTTTTCAAACTTGTATAAAGTACATAGAAGGAGTTGTCTTTAGAGTCACCAGGTAGTGTTTCTCAACTCCATGAGAAGTTTATTAGTTATTACTATTTTATTTATTACATTATTTATGTATTCGCATAAATAAACAAAATTAGAAAAGTCTATTCTAATAGCGTACCTGTCCAGAACATATTTTATGAACTGTATCCTTAGCTATAGGTTTTATGTTATTATTGCCTTGATATATTTTTGTGTCCATGATTTATTTAAAGTTACTAGAAAATATATTTATAAAATGCTGCTATCAATAGTGTATGTTTCTTTTCTTGTTATCATTCATTGCAATACATTGTACACCTTTAAAACTGTTTATTGTGGTGTAATTAATTAATAATTGATTCAATACCAAGTCAAAGTTTTGGCGCTTCTAGCACAATGTATGACGTTGACAGTGACACATGACACTTGGGCAGAAGACAATATTTTATTTTTTTCGTACTCCCGGAAGCCATAAAACGCGTCCCCACTATGAGCCGCGCGGCTTGTAATGAAAAACTGTTTCCTGATTACTTTGTTACGGCCCGTTCACGACCTTGCCGCTGTGAGCGGCAGCTAAGCGCGGGGCGGCGAGCGGTAAGATCAAATGTACCTATGGAAATGTTTGAAGCACGCCACTAAAGTTACATACTCTTTGCACGCCACGAGACGCCGCTCAAAGCGAAAACGCGTGCGGTTTTTTCCCAGCGAATCGCTACAGCGGCGCGCGGTGTGGTAAGCGGCACGAACAAATTAATGTACTAGTGAAAGTGAAGCCTTCTGCCTTAGGACTTGTTACTATCAGTAACTATTAGTTCCATGGGGTCAACTGTGGCTGCGGTTCAAATTGTACGATCCTTTACAAACGTGCCAACCATGAAGAAATAGATAAATATGGAGGCCACACTTAGAACAAAAGTTTGAGTCAAATACCTACGATTCTCTATCTCACTCTCTGTGGGCTTACCTCTCTTTCTAAGGTGGACGATAGTATTGCTATCTCGTTATTAAAATCTCCTTATTCATTTTTAAAAAGAGTCACCACACAAATGTAATCAGAAGTTAAATACTGTCAAATAATGTGCTATTAAATAAAAAGCTAAACTAAGATTAGGTACTGAAATTAAAATTCCAAAATAGTATGTCACGAATGCTTGACAAGGTTGGCGAATCAGTGAATTATTTTCCCATTTCCTAAGGATGTGGTAATGTGGCAACATTGGCCCCACATGTCAACATAAATCCAAGCCAGTGGCATAGCCACAAAATATTAAAAAAAAAAAAAAAAAAACAACATAAATCGTACCAATATGGCGGTTGTTTACTTTGCGGTTCACAGTTTCGTTTGAGATATTTGCCTGTAATCAAAGTTATAATTGATAAAATGGTGCAAACTTGTGTAGTGCGTGGTTGTGGTAGTACGTGATGTCCAAGAGGTGATATAAGATTTCACGCGTAAGTGTTTAAATCGGGATTTTTGACACTGAATAATTGTAAACATATTTCTGCATATTTCTTTGTATTTTCAATTAATTACTTCATAAAAGCTTGACCTATGATTTAGTCAATGATAACTTAGATAACTATGTAAAGACCAAACAGTTTTACATTGAATTTCATGGACTTTCTGCAATTTTATTTGTTTTTGTTTCTAAGGAGTCATACTGAAGTAGTGTGACCATATTGGGGATATATCTGGGACTTTCCGTGGGACCTTCATTAATTATATAGTCATTATCATACTCGCTTTATTACATTTTATTACTTTTTTCACACACCGTGTTATTTCTGTTAGTTCTTTGAAATAACATAACATTTTCGTGAATTTTTAACAGTAGTCAAATAGCCAATTACTATTTAAATAATACAGTAAATGTAATGAATAATAAAAAATTATGTTCTGATTTCACACTCTTCTGGTTTTAGGTCAACAGCGAAGCCCAGGTCTCTACGAAGATTGATAGGGGCGTACAGGTGTAAATAAAATCAACTGAAGAAAAAATACTGCAGAAGAAATCTAAGATTCTTAAGCAAAGAGTTTTACGACAGACTAAAAAAATCAGCAGGGCTATTGTGTATCTTCTAATGACAGTGGATAACTTAAAATGTCTATCAAATAACTGTCAAATGGTGAGTTTTTAAGAAAAAAATGTACCAGACCATAACCAATTTACAGTTAATCTATGGACATTTCTGATGGCCACTGACGTTAAAAAGATACGCAATAGGGGGGCAGGACATGTCTTCGTAATATAATAAAATGATTTTAATTTAGAAAGTGTTTTTGTTTCTTTTTGAGGTTTTATACATATGTATTACCGTTCCTATTATAGCCCCGTATTTAGATGAAAATACATAATATTAAAAATTCCACAGTGGTAAAAATCCTTAACACTGACTTACCCAGAAATCTTTAAAAAAAAATCATCTTATATGTATAATTTTCATTAGTCTACAAAATAAAAGAAACATCTAATTTCTTTTTTGTGATTTCATGATTTTTTAGTAAGAGTTGTACTGGGCAAAAATCTCTCCCAAATCCTTCCAGATTCATTATCTTGAGCCACCCCACCAGCCCTTGCGGTAGGCAACCACCGTGGTCGTGTCACTACCTCTTCTGTCATTATGATTTACTAGCTTTTGCCAGCGGCTTCGCCCACGTGAAAATGGTAATTTTCCATACAAACTTTCATCCCCTATTTCCCTTAGGGGTACGGGGGTTTCCCTTAGGGGTTGAATTTCAAAAAATCCTTCCTTATTCCTTGTCTAGATTATAAAGGGAACGTCTGTGCAAAATTTCAGCTTTCTAGGTCCAAGGGTTTGGGCTGGGCGTTTATGAGTCAGTCTGTCAGGACTTCTCCTTTTTATTTATATAGATAGATAGAAGATCATTAATTTCGTATTGCTACAGGAACTAAAGTTTTATACTGGCCATGGTCTATATTCTATTTCTGTGCGAAATTACGTAAGACTTTTTTGCGTGAAAAAAATCAGGAACTTTCACACTGTAAGCAAACAGCTTCTTTCGTAATTTATCATTGGCATCTTTCATCAATCTAGAAGTGAACAGAGATGTGGATATATTAATTTAATCAAACACAAGTTATGAAAAGGAACTACGTAATGTCCTAGGTAAAATAAAATAAAGGTTACCCTACTTAGAAAGAGAGGGTCAGCCCACAGAGAGCGAGATAGCGATGCATAAGTTTTGCTTCAAGTAGGTATTCGAAGTGTGGTCTCCATATTTATCTATAACTTCATGGTGCCAACGCTACAAACTAGCTGTTTAAATTGAATGTTTACCATCGGTACACTTTCAATTTGAACCAGTCAATAGCCCTGTCAAATGTCACTTCTGTCAAAAATTATAACCTCGGAACTAAGCCGAAAGCACAGAACATAATATTAAACCCCTCTCGGAATTATTTATTTACGTACTGCGACATTTTTCATTGAATAATATCTAAATAATGGTGCAACAACACACAACATTTAAAAGCAAAATAAAAACAAGTCAATTACTTTCCTTGACACTTGTCAAATTCGAATTTGACGTCTCCGCACACACTGTACTACCAAATTTTTGTGTGCGCCGTTGGTAGCGATCGATGACGTCAATCATGACGTCACACTGCTAAGAAGAGCTCATGTTTGTACAAAATAAACCGATTTTATGCACGAACACAGTACCAATAGCGCACATCGTACAATTTAAACCGCAGCCTTGTGACAACACCCGTCATGGTACTGTCAGTGTCACTTGTGTCACCACGGTAATGACGCAAAGCGCAAAGCGAAAATCCATCTTGACTGTTGCTGTTTATTATTTTTAGTGTTCGTTGAAAACGGCAGCTAAATAGCAATTGTTACGGATCAGTGTTCGGCACAACCTTCATAAATCACTCTAAAATTTGGATACCACACCAAAATGTCTCTTAACACGGCTCATGCCGATCATGGGGTGTTAATACATGCTGGAGAATGGTGAGTCACCTTTTTGTGTACGAATGACGACTGCGTAAATCGCTATAGAATCTTCTACACTTAATGCTATAAGTATTGATTTCTATAGTTGAGAATTTGGGATTGTCTATTAGCTTATTTATTTTAGCCTTGCAATCACATTGCAATGCTTAATCAACATAGTCCCGGCCTGGAGTCTTACACCATTAATCAGAATATCTGAGCCCTTTTCCTGTTTGATCTCGTTGAAGGACAGCTTTATACCCAAAATTTCTAAAACACCACACTACTACAGTTTATCACTTGTAATTTTCGATATAGTATTGTGAATTATATGCATCTATCACGGCATCTCTGCTTTGGGTAATCTAAACCTTTTTTACTGTTTATTTATTGATACAGACCTACAAAATAAAAGTAAAAGTTTTACAACAGCAATTTATTTTAATTTATTGTAATTATGTTGTATTTTAATGAGGTGACAACTGAGTTAATTACTAGTTCCCTAACCCTCACTTAATTTGTTTATAACTTAATTTATAAAAGGTGTCTGGTAAGAAGGTTATTTTTATATTTTATAATAGTCTGTATTATATTTTGTTCATAGTGATTGAATAATGAGTTAAATATCTTTTTATATGTATGGTTTCATGTTTTACTTATTTTTGTTTAGTGATATTAACAGATAAACAATTTAATGAAATGTATATTGAAGGATATTATTTTGAAGTGGCCTCTGGTATAACTTGTTTTTTTTTTCACTCCCACTTTAAAGGATTGAGTGTTGCATCATAATTTACACTTAATCTACAGCAATATAGTTTTCCACATTAGTCACTGTGCCACACTTGTTACCCCGTTACAAACATATCCTATGAGGCATCATGATTATATCAGATGTAGAGCAATCATAAAAGCCAATTAGAATAGCCTTGACCAGCCTTTGCTGGGTAATCAAAAAGGGTGGTCAAGATTTCTTCTAAAATATAATTACTGTAAGATTGCTTAACAAATTTTTGTACAGTAGTTCAAGAAACAGCTTTAGTCAACATGTATGGATAGATCATTTAAGTGTTAAGATGAAATAATCTAAAATTAAGATTATTCAACTTATAAAGAGAAACAGATTTAAAACTTACCATTTATACATATCTCTACTGGAAATTTGAAATAACTTATGGGACATGAGCTTTCTGTTGGATTTGCACCGCTCGTATCAACGCCGATAATTAAAAATTGAACAGCACACTCAATGTCCCTTACGTTATTTCAAATTTCCAGTATCTATATAGTGACCAATCACAATCATGAACTAAATTCAATTCAGGAAGGAAGTGTGGCAGGCATTACAAAGGCATTTTATAACATACCTACAATGCTAATGTAACCTTTTTTGTTTCAGTATAATATTGTTTTCGGACAATGTCACAGTTGATTTCATTGGAAACGACACCCCTGAGTTCAAAGGTGTCAAACAGGGGCGTATGTATTTAACTACTCATCGCATGATTTTCAATTCAAAGAACCCAGCAGAACCACTGAGATCCTTCAGTTTTCCGTTCATTACTCTGCATGATGTAAGTGTTTTTTTGTTTATACAAATGCTACTTTTCGTTTACTTTTTTTACTTGTTTATTGAGAATAAAGGAAAACATTCTGTTCAAATGTAAGTGAAATAAAATTGTTCAAGTGGTACATTCTTCACTTTATTTTGCATTGTTGTTATTAGAATAAATAATCATATATTTATTCTGAAAACGTATCAAAGCCAGCCACTTAAACATAGTTTTTTTTTCAGGTTGCCGTAGAGCAGCCTATGTTTTCTGCAAATTACATCAAGGGAAATATTCATGCACAACCCAACGGTAACTTTATTGGTGAAGTGAAATTCAAACTAGTGTTCAAATCTGGAGGTGCCATTGAGTTTGGTCAAGCTATGTTGAAAGCCGCACATCTTGGTATGTATTTTTTATTTTTATTAACATTGGAAAAAAAAACCAGGTATTCTATTTCAAAGTGAATTCTGAATACTGTTACGACGGTCATCTAGAATCTTCGAGAAACCGCGCTAATAACTCTGTAGTACCTAGAAAATACGAGTTCATTCTTGTAGGTACCTATTTCCGTAGTAGGTATAGAACTTACATTGTATTCAAGGTCAGGCGCCGGGAGTCGCCGGCAGTTGTCATTGTAATTTCGACCGTATGCCGACGACGTTAAGTAACTTCTTCCTTGTCGGTTCTTTTATCTTTAAGTTTATTTTTTGTTAATGTTTTTTTGTGGATGCTTTCTTGAATAATAGAGAATTATCTCGAATGTCTTTTGTTTGCTGGGGTATAAAAGGACCGATTGAGGACGAAGTTAGCCAGTTCACTTTTAAGCGAGACAACGACAGGATCGAAGAGAATCTAGTGCGATTAAAGTGTTCAGTAGTGTATTGCGATTGTGAATAAGTGTATTGTGAGTAATAAAGTTTATTCGTGTGTTTATTTGGTAGTGATTTTATTTATCCCATACCCAGCTCGTAACAATTTGGTGTCAGAAGCGGGGATAAATAATGCCGATTCTACCGAAGGACGACACGGATAGTATCCGTACGAGGAGTCAGCGGCAGCAAGGTATGGACCAAAGGCGATTTGGGGACTCCCCGACACAAACACCGGGCGGTGCCCAGCCTACGTCAGAGCCAGTCGCTGGCCCATCTGGAGCTACTCCAGCGGCGCCTACTACATCAGCGGTGCCTGACTTGTCTGCCTTAATGGCACTGCTGCAAGACCAGGCTCGTCGTCAAGAGGAGCAGGCCCGTCGGTTGGAGGAGCAGTTGCAACGGGACAAAGAGGAGCAGGCTCGTCGTCAAGAGGAGCAGGCCCGTCGGTTGGAGGAGCAGTTGCAACGGGACAAGGAGGAACAGGCTCGCCGTCAAGAGGAACAGGCTCGGCGTCAAGAGGAGCAGACCCGCCGGTTGGAGGAAAAGTTGCAACGCGATCAAGAGGAGCAGGTCCGACGCCAAGAAGAACAGATGCTCCTGATGAAGGATCTTCACGCATCAGTTGGGAAAGAGCTGAGCGTGATGAAGGAGCAGGTACAGCAGCACGACAACCGTATCGCAAAGGCCGAAATTCAGATCGCCGATGTGAAGAAGGCCTTAAGTGAAATTAAGGTTGGAGACGGGTCTGTAACTTCAGTGATTGCTGCCCCTTCGGTGCGCGGGTTTAAAGTGCCTCCATTCGACGGAACATCTTCGTGGTCGGCCTATAAAATCCAATTAGAGGCCGTTATGAAAGTGAATGGGTGGACCAAAGCGCAAGCCATGACCGCGCTCACCTTGGGTCTTCGAGACCAGGCCCTTAACATTCTTGAGGCCCTCGGCAAGGATGTGACCTACGAACAGCTGCTGGAGGCATTAGAGTCCAGATACGGTGACGCGCACCTGGAGCATGTTTTTCGTGCCAAGTTAAGGGATCGCGTTCAACGTAGTGCCGAGAACTTACAACAGTCGGCCCTGGAAGTTGAAAAGTTGGTTCGGAAAGCATACCGGTCTGCCCCTGCACTCATCGATGGAAATTTGGTACAGGCGTTCGTCGACGGAATACGTGACTTGGAAGTGAGAGCCGCTGTGAGACTCGGACATCATAAGACGCTGAAGAACGCCTTAGCGCATGCTCTGGAAGTAGAAGCAGTGAGACAAGACCATCGAACACACTACGTCAGAGAAGTTGTGGCAACACCTGTACATGAGCGTCCGCGAAAGTACAGCCCTAGGTGCTACGCTTGTGGAGAAAGTGGTCACCTACGGCCAAATTGTAAAAAGCGACGCACACCGAGGGAAGACCAATCACAGCGGGAAAAGGCGACTGATATGACTGCCCAGCAACAGTGGAGAACTCGCGGTAACAATGATGAACTTTCAAGACCTTGGCGTGAAGACTGTATGCAGAGTTCCAGACAAGAAACTAAGGAAGTTGTGTCTGTGAGGAGGCTAAGAACAGATCTCAGCGACGAATGGAAGGAAACCATACAGCAGGCTCAGCAAAGTGACTCGGATATCAAACCGATCTTCGAGTGGATTAAAGCTGGTGGTCCGAAGCCCAAGTGGAGTGATGTGGCTGCGATGAGTTCCATCACGAAGAGTTATTGGGCGCAATGGAACAGCTTGGTGATCCAGGATGGAGTATTGTGCCGTAAATGGGAAAACGCTCGTGGGGACAGCTGTCATCTACAAATGGTTGTCCCTAAAGCTAAGGTACCGGATGTTTTACGGCTCTACCATGATGGACGCTCAGGAGGACATATGGGGGTGAAAAGGACTCTACTGAAGATCAGAGAGCGCTTTTACTGGATCCACTGTCGAGATGATGTGGAGGACTGGTGTCGCAAATGTACCAGCTGTGCGGCTGTGAAAGGACCTCACACGCGAAGCAGAGGTGCATTAAAAGTGTACAACGTGGGAGCCCCCTGGGAGCGGATAGCACTGGACGTTGCGGGACCATTTCCAGAAAGCGATAGCGGAAACAAGTACTTCTTGGTTGTCATGGACTATTTCACAAAGTGGCCAGAAGTCTTCGCCATTCCTAACCAAGAAGCTACAACAGTCGCAGATAAATTGGTTCAGGAAGTTTTCTGTCGTTTTGGAGTACCCTTAGAAATTCACAGCGATCAAGGAAGGAATTTTGAATCACAAGTTTTTCAGGAGACTTGTCGATTGATGGGTACCCACAAAACCAGAACCACCTCTTACCACCCACAATCTGATGGAATGGTGGAACGATTCAACCAGACATTGGAGAGATATCTGGCTAAAGTCGTGGAAAGCAGGCAAAGGGATTGGGACAAGCACATACAGCCGTTTCTTCTGTCCTATCGGAGTGCAGTTCACGAAAGTACGACTGTAACTCCAGCTTTCGCGAACTTTGGAAGGGAATTACGGTTGCCTGCAGACTTAATCACTGGAACTCCCCCTGACGTCCCACGCAGTGTAACGGATTACGCGAATGACCTGCGTAACAAGTTAAATGATGTGTATGAGCATATCAGGCAATCCGGACAACAGATGTCTGAGAAGATGAAGACTCGTTATGACCGGAAGGCAAACAGTCGTGGTTTCGACGAAAGTTCGCTGGTGTGGTTGCATAACCCAGTGCGGAGCAATGGAAAGTCTCCGAAATTGCAAGCAAAATGGGATGGACCATACAGAGTTGTGACCAGGATCAACGATGTCACCTACCGAATACAGAAGGGTCCGCGAGGTGCGCCTAAGGTTGTGCATGTGGACCGACTGGCGCGATATTACGGGACTAATGATGCTCGGGACGAGCATGTCTAAGGAGGGGGCAGTGTTACGACGGTCATCTAGAATCTTCGAGAAACCGCGCTAATAACTCTGTAGTACCTAGAAAATACGAGTTCATTCTTGTAGGTACCTATTTCCGTAGTAGGTATAGAACTTACATTGTATTCAAGGTCAGGCGCCGGGAGTCGCCGGCAGTTGTCATTGTAATTTCGACCGTATGCCGACGACGTTAAGTAACTTCTTCCTTGTCGGTTCTTTTATCTTTAAGTTTATTTTTTGTTAATGTTTTTTTGTGGATGCTTTCTTGAATAATAGAGAATTATCTCGAATGTCTTTTGTTTGCTGGGGTATAAAAGGACCGATTGAGGACGAAGTTAGCCAGTTCACTTTTAAGCGAGACAACGACAGGATCGAAGAGAATCTAGTGCGATTAAAGTGTTCAGTAGTGTATTGCGATTGTGAATAAGTGTATTGTGAGTAATAAAGTTTATTCGTGTGTTTATTTGGTAGTGATTTTATTTATCCCATACCCAGCTCGTAACAATACATAATACTGTTGTCATCTCGCTCTTTTTGCGCCGATTGTTTAGTTTTCATATCAAAGTGATAAGCTATCATTATTGAAACATTGTCCTGTTTCATTAACTATAGTTATCAGAGAATAATGGTATGTTTCTACATTTAATCATTGATGCATAATCACATTTAGTGATTAATAATGGTTAACAAAGTCATAAACTCCCGAATGGTACTGCTACTGGGTTTTAAATTAAACCCATGCACTGTGAAGGGTTATAGTCAGTATGCATTAAATAGTTACAAGTATAGGTACTGTATTATTTCGTCATGCATTTCCATTTCTTCATTTGAAAATAAAAAAAATTGCCCAAGTGCATGTCAGACTTGCACTTGCACCGTACAATCGCATTATAGCAGCAACATAAATAAATAGTTTGTGATAAGTTGGTTTTTCATAGTGTTGTATGAATGACAAAGTTATATTTGCGGATTTATAATAATGTGCTATATTGTGATCTTCTGCAAATATTTTTTTTAGATTTTTCACTTTTTTAGTTTAATAGTTAGAGGGACACACACACACATTTTACCACTTTGAAAGTGTCTATCTTTCAAACTATGACTTTGAGAAAAAAATGGGTTTAGAAACCTCAACGTCATTTTTAAAGTCGAAAGGTCTTTTGTAGACACCCCTCACAAATAGGTTTGATGAAAAAAGAGACATTTTTGTATAATAATCGTAAATCGGTTTACAGAATACATCTAAGTACCTACCAAGTACTTAGATGTATTCTAAGAGAAGGGGAGGACACGATAATCCTGAAATCCGGCAACCTGCTCTACTTCCGAGAGGGAGACCGGCAGTCACAGGGTGGTGTTGGGTTTATCGTCCACAAGTCTCTCGTGAACAACGTGGTGAAGATCGAGAGTGTGTCGAACAGGGTGGCGTACCTTATACTCAGAATATCTGCAAGATATTCGCTGAAGGTCATACAGGTCTACGCCCCGACCTCGGCATACCCCGACGATGAAGTAGAAACCATGTATGAGGATATTTCTAAAGCCATGCATGGTTTCAGAACTTACTTCACCGTTGTCATGGGGGACTTCAACGCGAAACTGGGCAAACGAAGCGAGGATGAGCAGCAAGTGGGGCAATTTGGGATTGGACTTCGGAACCACCGGGGTCACCAACTGGCCAGTTTTATGGATAAGGAGGGCCTCTTTATGATGAACTCCTTCTTCAAAAAACGTGAGCACAGGAAGTGGACCTGGCAGAGCCCCGATGGTGCGACTAAAAATGAGATTGACTTCATCATGTCTACCAACATGTTCAATGATGTCTCTGTGATCAATTCGGTGAAAACCGGAAGCGATCACCGCATGGTAAGAGGCACATTGAACATCAATATAAAGCTAGAAAGGTCACGACTGATGAAGTCTACGCTCCGTCCAGCACAGATCCAAATCCAAAACCCCGAGAGCTTTCAACTTGAACTCCAGAATCGCTTCGCATGCCTAGGAAGCTCAGTGGACGATTACAACGACGGGTTCGTGGAAACTGTCCATACGACTGGATCTAAATTTTTTAAGATACATCGTACAAATAAGATCAAAAAACTCTCAGATCACACTCTCAGGCTCATGAAGGAGCGGCGTGAGATGATCGCAGGATCATCTCACGCCGCTCAGTTTTCAGACGAAGCTCGACAATACCGGCGGCTCAATAGACAGATCTCCAAATCCTTGATTTAATAATATTTAATACCGAGCATATTAAAGACGCGATTGAACGCAACAAAGGCTCCAAGGTATTTGCAAGAGATTGGCTATTGGGCAGAGCCAGCTCACGAAACTGAAGACCGACGATGGCTGGATCGTGTCCGCCAAACCGGAGCTTCTGAGAGAGATCGAGAGTTTTTATGGGCTGCTGTACACGTCAACTAGTCAACTCGTCGAAAATCTAGCGAAAGACCCCAGAGCTAGATTGACCCGACACTATACCGAAAACATCCCGGACGTCAGCCTGTACGAGATTAGGATGGCTCTGAAACAGCTTAAAAACAACAAGGCGCCGGGTGATGACGGAATTACGGCCGAACTTCTGAAGGCGGGTGGCAAACCGGTCCTTAAGGCCCTACAGAAGCTGTTTGATTCCGTCATACTCGAGGGCAAAACGCCACAGGCTTGGTGCAGGGGTGTGGTGGTGCTCTTCTTCAAAAAGGGTGACAATGCCCGGTTGAAGAACTATAGGCCCATCTCACTTCTAAGCCATGTCTACAAGTTGTTTTCAAGAGTCATCACGAATCGTCTCGCACGCAGGTTTGACGATTTCCAGCCTCCCGAACAAGCTGGATTCCGAAAAGGCTTCAGTACCGTAGACCACATACATACGCTGCGGCAGGTTATACAGAAGACCGAAGAGTATAACCTGCCTCTCTGTTTAGCGTTTGTGAACTACGAGAAAGCCTTCGATTCGATCGAGACTTGGGCTGTGCTGCAGTCTCTCCAACGGTGCCAAATCGACTACCGGTACATCGAGGTGTTGAAGTGTTTGTACAAAAACGCCACCATGTCAGTCCGACTTCAGGACCAGACCTCGGAACCTATCCTCCTACAGCGCGGTGTGAGACAGGGAGACGTCATATCTCCGAAACTGTTTACCGCTGCATTGGAGGATATCTTCAAGGTTCTGGATTGGAGAGGACTTGGCATCAACGTCAACGGCGAGTACATCACTCACCTTCGGTTTGCCGACGATATAGTGGTCATGGCTGAGACCATGGAAGACCTCAGTGCAATGCTCGATGACCTCAGTAGAGCTTCCGAAAGAGTGGGTCTTAAAATGAACATGGACAAAACCAAGGTTATGTTGAATGTTCATGTAACACCCACTCCTATCAAGATCGGAGACTCTACGCTCGAAGTTGTGAACGATTATGTCTACCTGGTACAAACAGTCCAGTTGGGTAGATCTAACTTCGAGAAAGAGGTCAATCGTCGAATTCGACTCGGCTGGGCAGCGTTCGGGAAGTTGCGCGGTATCTTCTCGTCCAACTTACCCCAGTGTCTCAAGACGAAAGTCTATGACCAGTGTGTGTTGCCAGTGATTACATACGGGACCGAAACGTGGTCGCTCACAATGGGCCTCATCAGAAAGCTCAAAGTCACCCAAAGGGCAATAGGGTAGTCGACCGACTAAAAAAAATATGATTCTGTTTAGTCCGTCAGTCAGATTATTGAAAAATATTGGATACGTGTTTTTTGTTTTATCAAATTAATAAAAATTGATGAAAATAAAGCTTGTCAAAGACCATGGAGAGGGGGCGTTTGACGTCATAGTTAGGTAAAATTGGACCAAGCTGTGACGTTTCACGACTTTTCGAAGTACTGTATCGTCTTCATTTTTTGTTTACGTGAAAAAAGAAAAAATACGTGTTCAATATTTTTTGGAAATCTATCTGACGGACTAATTAGTTTTTTTTTGTCGACTACCCTATGGAGAGGGCTATGCTCGGAGTTTCCTTGCGTGATCGAATCAGAAATGAGGACATCCGCATGAGAACCAAGGTTACCGACGTAGCCCGAAGAATCGCCAGACTTAAGTGGCAATGGGCAGGGCACATTGCTCGCAGAACGGATGGCCGATGGGGCCGAAAAGTTCTGGAATGGCGACCGCGAACCGGAAGACGTTGCGTTGGAAGGCCTCCCACTAGGTGGACCGATGACCTGGTCAAGGTTGCAGGAACCCGCTGGATGAGAGACGCACGGGACCGGTCAATGTGGCGACGCCTGGGCGAGGCCTATGTCCAGCAGTGGACGTCTTTTGGCTGAAATTATGATGATGATGACCTACCAAGTTTCAATAAAAATCAATTCAGTAGTCTTTATCACGTTTATAATTGATAGCGGAATTGAACATCACTAGTTAATGAAATGTTTAACTTGCAGCAACCCGTCATGCGGTGCCGGACGCGCAGCCGCCGCCGTACTCCCCGCCCACAGGCCCGTGGTACGCGGCGCCTCCGCCGGCATACGCACCACCTCCACAGGGATACTACGGATGGGTGCCTCCCTACACAGTTAGTTTTACTTGTTTTATTACAAACTAGCTGATACCCGCGGCTTCACTCGCGTGGATGTCGGTCAAATTATATACTTAAACTTTTCTCGAGAACCAGAGATCCATATTGGTGAAAACAGCATGAAAATCCGTGCAGTATTTTTTGAGTTAATCGCAAACAGACATACAGACGCGGCGGAGGACTTTGTTTTATAATATGCAGTGACTAGCTGAGCCCCGCCCTTCGACCCGCCCCGACCTTCGTCCGCTTGAAATTGTTATAAAAATATTACTGCCAGATTTGAATAGGATTGGTACGTCCAAGGTAGCCCGCGAAATTTAAATCACATTTTTTTTGCAATTATCAAGGGCAATCCACCTTAACAAGGACACATTAACGCCTTTGTGCTATCTTAACTTTTGCTTATTATTATAAAAGATGTGAACCCCTATACTTTTGAATAGAATTAATGTGTAAATTGTATTTTCAGGCCTTCCCTGATCACCCGCCACCAAATTCAGTATTCGTATCCAACAACCCTCCGCCGTACCCCGGCGTGTCTGGCAGGGCGTACCCTCCGGGCACGGGGTACTCTGGCGTCAGTGCGCAGGAGAGTCCCTCCCCCACAGGTGCGGGATTCATGCACGGGCCCTCCGCTCCGCCTGGCTACCCTGGAGCCCCGGCCGGCATGTCCGCCAATGGTGAGGCTCAATCTATTCTAAATTCCAAATTCTTTCAAATAAACACAGGTAACTTGAACCTGTTGTGTAAAGTTCTGAACTGTTCATTTTTTGTTTAATCGTGTTTACTTTTCAACTTTCGAGAATATTGATATGAATTAACCATATGATCAGGCCGAGGCTCCAATGTGAGTAGTAGGCTTTTGTAAATATATTCGTAATCTTGTATTTATTATGAGTATAGTCATGCCTATTAGTTTCTCTTGATGGCTTAGATTAGTCACATTAGTTCAGTGAGCTTCTATAGAAAGACTAGAGTATATATGTTTTAGGAAATGCCTGATGCGCGTGTTTTTTCAATATTTGATAATAAATAATGTAATATTCTGAATTGAAGGTTAGTTTAGTTAGAGTATATGTACTTGTATTTGTTGGTGCAGTAGTATCACTATCATTTACAGATGCTAAAGCTGCGGAGGCTGCACAAAGCGCCTATTACGACCCTAACAGGCCTCAGACAGCATACGTGCCACCACCATACAACAACGTAAGTACACAAGTCAACATAAATTCAGTATAATTATATATGTGTATATAATAACAGTAACAAATAAATAGGACTCTCATTTATATTTTTATAGTCTAAGGCCGCAAATTCAAGAGGCGGGGCGTGCAGCGTGCACGCTCGAGTTGAATGGAATTTAAAAAAAAATCATTCAACTCGAGCGTGCACGCTGCACGCGTGTAAAGCGTGTTCCACACAGTTGTCACGTAGGCGTTAGCAAAATTAATTTCAGGTGGGGTGCATCTTCTGCCACAAGGCGAATATGATTTTATTATGGCACTCCAAGGGTCACGCGAACAAGAGTTCAAAGGCTGCTTCTAGTTTTTCTTTACGAATAAATTGCAGTAGGCATATTGTACCAGAGTTACGGTACGGGAGACGTGCTAGCGCAACATCTCGATCATAAATTCCTCGACTGACCAGTGTGCGACGCGCTATACCAACAAAGCACGGTTGGCGCGTTGACTGCTGCGCTACGTGTCGCGGGGTCGATCCCCGCACGGAACAAATATTTGTATGACTTACAGATATTTGTTTCGGGTCTGGGTATTTGTGTATGTGAGTTTAAAAGTTTGTGAACGCACCCACGATACAGGAGAAATTCCTAGTGTGGGGCAAAAAGGGATAACTTTGTCAATGTATGCAGTTAAGTTAAGCTTATCATTCATGGAGAATGCAGGATAGCCTAGCGAGCTTGGAAGTTTTGGTTTCTTTTATGTATGGACAAAAGAAATCCCAAACAGATATTCAGGAAAAAGATGCATTCCGCCTGGGGTAGACCAGGATTTATGTTATGTTGGATATTGTTTTTTTTTCTTCATGTTATTTTAAAGCCAGTGGGCTATTTGGCCTTCCCGCCTATCTGTTATCGGTGCTGAGTCAACCCGACCCGGAAATGTGTGTAACGCGCCTGAACGAATGACTAATTAAATTGTTAAGAAATAACTACAATTTCTATATTACAGGATCAACCACCGACCTATCAGGAGTCACTTTCAAAGAAAGAAAATTAATGCATTGTCCACATTTCCAAATGCCACCGAAATCCTCTTGTTTGAAGGGACGAGACGAGTTCTACCTCCGCATGGAGTATTAACGATAATAAAATAAAGAAAAGGATGTAGTTAAAAAAAATACAAGGATAGGTTGATTTTATAATAGTTTTTTTTGGGCGCCAAACAAAATGTCTCACGTATATTTTTAGTTTGAACGTCTGTTTCGAGAAAACTCTGAAAAATGTAATAAAATAAGATATGAAAAACAATAACGTCTCGACTATGCGTAGTCAGTATTTCAGAAATGCAGATATTTTGGAATCTGTGTCTTAATAACGTATTCAAATCAAGTTTACGTAATAGTGCTTGTGATTGTATAGTGATGGTATATATAGGTCGGAGCCATTAACAACACACATTCCATTATTTCATAGCGGGGAACATAGTTATCTTTGAACAATATTAACATGTGCCTTGGTGAGATTCTTTTTAGTGATCCGTAATTACAACATTATTTTGCCCTTGTCATCTGAACGTTTTCGGCTCTGGCAACGACTTGACAGGTTTCATCACTATCTTCACTGCACATTAATTGATTTTAGTTGTAAAATGTGAATTGCGAAACGGGTCCATTTACACTGGTCGTGTTTATTTAATCAAAACTGTAGTGGAACCAAAGACTGTGAATGTTAGTATTTCTGAGGTAACAAATATTATAATCAAAAGGCTTGGTTCGAGTGGGCCCTCGCTAATGTTATTATAGAAAATAAAAATATTAAAGTTGATAAAAGTTTATTTATAAATATTAATGTGATATTTTCTTGATAAAGTAAATTAAATCTATTAATCTATACCTATGTATTCACTTTCACTATTTTGTCTGTAGAAGTGACCGTCAAAATCAAGGCACCAATAGATTTCTTACCTATAAACTCAGATCAAATAGCAGCCTATAAATATAAAGTTTTAATGCTGTAATCCAGTGGCGTGCCAGCAATTATTTGGAGGTAAAGCACAAGTTCCAAAAAAAAAAAAAAAACACTTTTTGTTCCGAATTCTGACACTGCTTTTTAATAACACCGGTTTTGTTTTCTATTATTTAATTATGACTAACACTTTTCGTATTTTATCCTGTCAGAAAATTTACAACTACTTAGTTCAATAGAAATAATATCAAGTCGTCAGTATCACGTAAAATAATATATTAACAAGAGCCATCTATTGACATAAATGTAACAACTGAACTATTCGAGTCAATACGTATTTCGCTCGTAAACAGTCGCTTTGGGCAAAATATTACAGTCACCGCTAGATGGCGCACAAAATAATAAATTAGTTTCTAACTACTAGTTGAAAAAAAAGTTATTACTCACAATGTATACATACAGCCAAAACTCTTCATTCTTCGCTTCTTTACCATGGACAGATGACAAACAACAAAACACACTGAAGGCATAATATTACTAGATAGATTTACAGATCATACCAGCAATGACATACCAAAACTACAAAATGAAATAGGTACCTAACAGCACTCAAATGTTTATGAGAATTTTGATGTCTTTTCATGGCACCAGAGAAGTTATTTAAATCATCGTAACCCGATAAACTCCAAGCATTCTTTTCATTCGAAAAAAATATACAAGGCCAACAGAAAAAATTGTTTTTATGAGAGCAGCCGACAACCCATTGGCATTGTACACTGTATGCTGATCCATCATTGTGCTGATCGATTAAAATACCTAATATTTCTTTTACCTTTCTGAGAAATATTCAAATCAGGAGTGGGTTTAGGTGAAGTAACGAGATCCAATAACGCTTTCACACACTTTAATCCATCACAAGGAACTGTTGCTTGCGTTTTCATTTTCGTATTAATTAACTAACTTCAATCAAAACCTAAGTAATCACAAAACTTATTTAAATTCTAACAAGAAACGGAAAAATCTAATCACAATAAAAATGCATCAACAACCATCAACGCTCAAGACTAATTTGAACTAAATCGAAATTCCCTTCAAACAAGTTCAATCGCGTCGCGAACTTGCATTCACACACTCATTCACATTCTCTCGCAATCGCAATCTTTACACTCAAACGTTCAAAGCATGCTTGGAAATTGTTGGAAATCCTATACATTTTGTCGTAAACCCGGCAAAAAGTATGTAAACAAACAACTCTAAATTATGTTCGTAGGATAGAGAGGTCAGAGAATCAGTTCGAAATCGGATGGTGTGACAGAGAAAGGGCTAGCCGAGCCCGATCATGCCCGATCGATCTGTTTGATCAATCGGCTGAGGTCGGGAGTCGGGAGACATTATTATAAGAAGTTTGGCAACGTCGCAGTGCGAGTTGCGCGCGAATGTATTTTCTGGTTTATTGAGTACGTAAACCTGACAACGTCGCATCAATACGTTCCGTTTTTCGCGTGGCATGCAGTTTGATGATAATGATTATAATATTAATTTTGTTTTTGTATTGACCGTTTTTTTTTTAATTCGTTGTTTTATTAAGGCAAGCTGTGCTTTTCTGCTTCTATGGGAGTACCGCCACTGCTGTAATCTACTATTTGATACCTTTGCAATTATTGTAGCTACCACAGATTTATACATAATTATTGTAAAACAATTGGTCCTTGGCTCGGGAAATAACTATAAAAATCAAACCAAACAAAAGTAACTAGTATTGTGCCATGTCAGGCAAAATGTTTGAATAGTCAATTTGATGGTACCAACAGACTAAGGATTTTGTTGTACCTATGTACACACTTACTATTGTAAAGCTAGAAATACAGTATAACACTTTTATGAATGCGAGTTGGAAATCCAAGAGCTGTCTTAATTTTGGCGGCTACGATATAAAACTAATCAAAGTGTATGTGTATTAGATCAACTACAGAGTTATTTTTTATGTTAAATATTGTAGTGTTACGACTGTATATTCATAAGCTGTTTATTTCTTATTTCCGTACAAAATTCAATGTACACAGAATTATAAGCTTAATAAAGGCTTAGCTTGTTAATCCATGGGTTTTATTCGATGATTTCCATTACTATAAGAATGTATTGAAAAGTCTGCACTGGTGCGCTTTCAACTTACGTACATGCATGTCACATGATGGGTAGATAAGTAGCTTTTACAAGTTTACGAGTACCTAATAGTCGAACTACTTATAAAATGTAGGTACTTGCATAATTTATTTTCTTAAACATAATATATTGCAGCACAGCTTTTAAAACTGCAAATGTAAGTTTGTTGTATTATTACTTACATTAAAAAATATCGTTCGGAGGAAGGTTAATCAGTTTAGAAAATCCACATGTTTTGATGGGCAACTTCGGAACCCTATAATATGCGTGGTCCGAGACGTACTTGGCAGGTGTTTTTTTTTCAATGTTTTACAAGCTTTACCAGTCCGGGCTGCAGATTGTTCGAAAGAGATACCGCGGCGTCGACACAAAGGTATATGAAGGAACATGGGTGGTTTTTAGTTAGTAGAAGTCTGACACTCCCTACCGCTCTGCCCAGAGCGGGAGGAGTCATTTGATGATTTACCAACCCCCCTAAAAAAAAGGGGTATCGTATAACTGAGTATAACATAACTGCGTAGTGGAGGTGAGAGAGGCATACGCTCCAAGTAAAATACTGGTATTCAGTTGCATCCCGTTAGGTTAGGCAAGTTCAACATTAGTTCCATTATTTTCAAATTCTTTTAAAATGGAACTAGTGATAAAAAAAAACAATCAGTAGTTCCATCATGGAACTGTTACTGTAATAGCGACAACGAAGCTGGACCTGGACGCCGAGTCGAACCTAATACAATATGTAATACACACCTCAACACGGTCTAGGGATATTTCATACTCAATTAAATAACTCGAAAAGTACTGGCCGCATTGGAATCTTTAATACACCGATTTGTTTGTAATTTATCTCAGACTAATTCCAAATTCAAATTTTTGAAAATTCTTTTGTTTCGGTGGCATAAAAATGTCTTGATGTATAGGAGAGGGAATTTTCATTTGTGCGAAATTTAGAAAACAATACGAATTACGTTTAGTTACAGTTTTTTTTCATTTTTAAACGAAAGATAAAGTTAAAATTGAGGTATTGTAGCCATGCAACGCCGGCATTTGACGAGGGCGGAGATGTTACGAGCTGTGGGAATGCTGGAAGCTGGATCTGTTCAGCGTAATGTTGCTGAGGCCATAGGGACCCATCAAAATGTAATTTCAAGATTGTGGACACGCTATCGTGCCACAGGTGAAGTAGCGGAGAGGCACCGGGGGCCAAGTCGCATCACTACCCCCAGACAAGACCGATTTTTGCAAATTACTGCGCGAGCTCAACCAAATGCAACGGCGACTCAATTGGTCCAAAGGCTACGAGTGGAACACCAAGTGCTTGTGAGTGACCAAACTGTAAGAAGGCGACTGCATGAAAGCAATCTACGCTCTCGTAGACCACTCCGGGTCCCACCTTTACGGAGAGGCAATCGTGGACGACGATTAGAATGGGTTCGGAACCACGTGGACTGGGGCCGTGAGCAATGGTCCAATGTGCTGTTCACGGATGAATCCAGGTTCGGCTTCCATCCAGATTCACGAAGGACGCGTGTTTGGCGAGTTCCTGGACGATGGAGCCGTCTCCAGAACCCTCAGGAAGTTCACCCATACCAAGGAGGAACAATTATGGTTTGGGCAGGAATTCGTCTTGGAGGACGGACGGATCTCGTTTGGGTGCGGGGCAATATGACGGCAGAGAACGATACGTCCAACAGGTGCTGGGGCTCGTAATCTTGCTCCACAGAACACAAATGGGGCAAGATTTCCTGCTCATGCACGACAATGCCCGGGCACACACGGCGAGAACGGTAGCAGCTTGGTTACATACACATAATGTTAGGGCCTTAGACTGGCCTGCTCAATCGCCAGATCTAAATCCCATTGAGCATGCGTGGGATATGCTGCAAAGAAGAGCTCTGAAGGAAGTTCCTGAAAATTTGGCTACAGAAGATCAACTTTTTGCGCACCTCAGAAGGACATGGGACAATATTCCGCAGCAAGACATTGACAACCTTGTTCTGAGCATGCCGAATCGTTGCCGATGTGTTATGAACATCATGGGCGCTTTCTCAGACTACTAACTTAAAGTTTATAAACACAAATTAAATGATTTTTTAATACAGTTGCTCAAAAAGTGGCGTATTGCAGGGACGTATAGCGTTCGGGATGTGGGCTATTACGTACTCGTGCTTTTTCTTTACCTTTCCCGAACTCGTGCGTTCTCTTTCCCAACTGTCAAAATAATGTCCATTAAAAAAAACCAACCACGTTATGTAAATATATCGTGGTTGGTTTTTTTTAATGGACATTATTTTGAAATAAAATCATAGAAGTTTTTATGATTCATGCAAATATTTCTAAAGAAGCTACTAATTTGTTTCAATATCAGATTTAATTATTTGATTCAATGAGTTAAAGGTTTCATTCCATTTCATCTCATTAAATTTCATTTTTATTTCATATCAATAAAAAAAATCTACTGAAGACTTGGCTGTATGGGCATAGTTCCCTTTGCCTACCCAGAATAGGTAAAGAAAACAAAAAAAATCTCTGCATAGATTCTTTTACGGTAGGCGCCATTTTCAAAAATGTTCTTTGCGAGTTTAATTACGGTTTTATTATTTTATTAAATTGCTTCATTTTTTCGCAACTGTATTAAAAATAGTTGTTCAGTACACGTGCGGAACCGTCATTGCAACTTGTTCCGACTGTCAACCCTCGCCGTCGGCAGTGCCTCGGCTCGGTTAGACATTTGTCGAAACTCTTTGCAATGACAGACTTTCCGCACTTATAATGAAATATACTATTTCTATTTTTTTAAACGGTTTTATTTTTTTAAACGGTTTTATTTAGCTCACCCCGTTTGTTTTTTTCTTGGATCAAATTTAGTAATTCAAATTTCACCCACTTCCAGTCAACCGATTAATCTGAAATTTTGTATACACTTTGGATTTTGGTGACAATACAATTATGTTTATTCATTATCATTATAAATTCAAGATGGCCGCCGCTACAAAATGGCGGATAATTTATGTTTTATTAATCCCATCAATATGGGTATCAAATGAAAGGGCTCAACAAGCAGAATACAATATACTATAAAAAATTGAAGTCCAAGATGGCGGCCGCTACAAAATGGCGGATAATTTATTTATGTTTTATTAATCCCATCAATATGGGTATCAAATGAAAGGGCTCAACAAGCAGAATACAATATACTATAAAAAATTGAAATCCAAGATGGCGGCCGCTACAAAATGGCGGATAACGTAGGTTTTATCAATCCCATCAATATGGGTATCAAATGAAAGGGCTCAACAAGCAGAATACAATATACTATAAAAAATTGAAATACAAGATGGCGGCCGCTACAAAATGGCGGATAACGTAGGTTTTATCGATCCCATCAATATGGGTATCAAATGAAAGTGCTCAACCAGTATAATACAATATACTATATAAAATTAAAATCCAAGATGGCGGCCCCTTTAAACAGAATGCGAAATAAAAACTAAAAACTAGAAAATAAAAAAATAGGTAAAAAAACTTTTTAAGTTAAACGGTTTTATGTTAAACATACATTGCAATGTTTAAGATAAATGTACTAAAAACCAAAAAATAATAAAATAGAAAACCGTGGGGCACGTCAATTGTCTACAATCGTTGATTAAAATCATATTAATAATAATTAAGTCGATAATTTGTACCTAGACAATTGACGTGCCCCACGGTTTTCTATTTTATTATTTTTCAGTTTTTACTCACAAATTAAAAGTTAATTCATATACGGTTTCCGTCTATGCTTCATTTTTTTTCCATAAAATCCTGAAATTTTAATCAGTACCTTAATCATTATTAAAAAATGGTAGAATATTAAATAACGCATATTTTAAATATATACATGTCATATAAATAATTAACACATTGATAGTAATTCGCTTTTTTAAAAATATCCCTAGACCGTGTTGATGTGTGTAGTTGGGAAAAGGCTATAGGCAGGTGATGATAGTTTACGAGGAAACTTTTTCGAGGAGTAGTCAAGTTCCTCGACAATTTATATGAAAACTGAACTTTTTTCGCGACACAACCATGTGTTAAAATAGACAGCTAAAAGAAGATTAAGAATAGCATGTCAATATTGAAAATAGAAGATCAAAAATGTAAATCCGGATGTCACGCAAAAATGGTTAAATTAATAATATAAACTAAAATAAACCAAAATGAAACAATAATAGTAACCAAAATACATTTATACTGTAACATCTAATGGGTAAGTAATCACAATAATTGAGTATTTAGAATTTACAACTTAAGTAGACACTAAAACAGCTTTGTACAAAAAAAGCCTGCAAATGTAGATTGATTTTATCCATAAAAGGAGCCAGCCTCGTGTAAAAATATGACTGCCACTCATAATTAATTCGTATCTAAATGTAACAGACATGATGTGTGAGTCTCATACAAAAGTTCAAATGCAATAACAGAAAAATGTTTCTTATTCCAATCCCAAGTGTGTTTAGTTATAAATTTGAGATCGATAGTGAGTTTTAATGACTTTTTTAAACACTAAATTACATTCGCGGGACAGGCATTGAACTTTTGTACAAAGTTGTGAGTGTTAAGTATGTGTAAAAGTTAATGATTTACCCCCTTATTAATAAAAAAAAGTTAAGCCTGCTTAAACTTACGCTTGGTTTATCTCGCATGCCGTCCCTTTCATTTGAATATTTTTGAAGTGAGACGGCATGCGAGATAAACCAAGCGTAAACTTTTTTTTATTAATAAGGCCGGTAAAGATTAGTACGGTGCGTCAGAAATCATTAAAATGTTTAGCCCTTTTATTACGTAGGTATTATATGTTACGGTCAGTGTGATTAATTGAAAATCTATACTAATATTATAAAGCTGAAGAGTTTGTTTGTTTGTTTGTTTGTTTGTTTGTTTGTTTGAACGCGATAAACTCTGGAACTACTGGTTGGATTTGAAAAATTCTTTTTGTGTTGGATAGTCCATTTATCGAGGAAGGTTATAGGCTATATAACATCACGCTACTACCAATAGGAGCGGAGCATAAATGAGAAATGTTGCAAAAACGGGAAAAGGAAATTCCTTTCTGAGAGCTTCCGTTGCGTGCGCTGCGAAAACGGTTTAAGTTACGAGAATATCATGTATGAAGTAATTATTCGTCTTTAAAAGTTCTAAAAAAAAGTCCGCGACAGCATCTGTCTATCTTTTAAGATTGACTCACTGTAACCATTTTTTATTATTAAAATGTTAGGTTAAAAAGAATTATTTTTTGCGAAGCTTATTTAGCCCATATGGTATTAATCTATATCTAAATAAATGTGTTCGTTAGAACGGAAATTTAATATAGAATATTTGTGCTCTTTACTCTATACAGTTTAAACAAATATCTTAGAAGATATCGCAATGTAAAAATACCCGCGCGGAAAAATAATTACGCGGGTTGCGTCGCAAATGTAGGTACGGGGGATTCTGGCTGGCCTCCGGGAAATTCAAATTCAAAATATTTACTGCATCATAATGTTTACAAGTACAGAGTGTTATAGTATATTTAACAGTAAGAGATAGATTTTATAGTAATTCACACTTTAATATAATCTAAGCTAATCTAAACCATCTAAACTATTGTAATAAAGAGGAAAGATAAGATTTTTTGTTTGTTACGATTTAGCTTTATTAATGTCGGATAGTCGATATATCGAGAAAGGTTATAGCTATATTTATGTGACGCAGACGAAGTTGCGCGGGTCAGCTAGTTATTAATAATAACCGGTTATTGTTAATACTCACCAAATATTACTACGGTTACTGTTTAATCATTCCTGCGTATGGTAATCAAGGTAAACTGTAAACAGTTTTGGTCCCTATCCAAATCGGTCGAAACCAATTTCTGCCGGACCTCACTACCTCCCCTGCAAAAACCGGATGGGTCGCTGGTTCACTCCGCTACCGAGATGGCAAATCTATTTGCATCTCTGTTTGCGAGCAATTTATGTCTAGATGGACTGGGTCAAAACAGCCACCAACAATAATAGGGGATCGGACAAAAAAAAACTAATTAGTCCGTCAGATAGATTTCCAAAAATTATTGGACACGTATTTTTTCTTTTTTCACGTAAACTTAAAATGAAGACGATACAGTGCTTCGAAAACTCGTGTGACGTCATATGATAGTACATTTTGACGACACAAGTGACGTTTCAAGCCCCACTCCAAGATCTTTGACGCGTTTTATCATCGTAATTTTTTATTGATTTGTTAAAACAAAAAACACGTACTTATTCAATATTTTTCGATAATCTAACTTACGGACTAAACAGAATCATATTATTTTGACCCAGTCCGATCCCCTATTCCTCGCTGTGATTCTTCAATGCCGGAGATTGTACCGCCTCTCTCTCAAAACCAGAACGGTGCCGAACTCCTCTATACTTTGTAAAGTACTTAATGGAAAGGGTACTTAACGGTAAGCTGCGTGCGCACCTTGAAGCAAACGACCTACTCAGACGGTCAGTATGGTTTTCGCCGGGGACGGTCAACTGGGCGAGGCCATGGAGAAACACGGTGAGGCCCTTGCCGTGTCGCTGGACATCTCGAAGGGTTTCGACAGGGTATGGCACGCAAGTTTGTTGAGCAAACATCCTGACTTTTGCTGCTGGATATCCGACTTCCTGAGTGAACATTGATAACTAACTGCTCCTCTGACCTTATGGCTATTGATGCCGGAGCTCCTCAGGGGTCTGTTCTCTCCGCGACACTTTTCCTGCTGCTCATCAATGACCTCCTTGTCCCTGGTATTGTTGGGTACGTAGATGACAGCACTGTCATGGAGAGTTATACATCCAGCGCAAAAGCCGGCGGTGATGAAGTACGTTCATAGAGAGAGGCCATGGTGGAGCAAACGAATTCAGCCTTAAGTCAGCTTTGTGTCCAAGTGGGGTGACGAGAATTTGGTTGATTTCTAAGGCCACCAAAACGCAAGTGTGTCTATTCACCGCCAAAAGGAGTCCGCTTAATCTGGCCCCTACTTTCCGGAGTGCGTCTGTACAAGTTACTGACAGTCTCGAGCTTCGTGGCACGATGTGGAGCGGGAATCTGAACTTCGGCGCCTACATTGAGTTGCAAGCTCAAACTGTGGAATAAAACTGGGTATTCTAAACAAGGTCAAGCGGTAGGTACTTCAAGCCCGGACAGCTTTCAATATTATATAAAGCACAAGATCGGTCTGGCATGGAGTATTGCTGTCACCTTTGGGATGGTTCAGCCAAATACCAACTTGCCACATTTGACTCTGTGGAGGACAGAGCCAGAAGGCTAATTGGTGACGATAAGCTGGTTGCCAACCTACATAGCCTGGCCCACCGCCGCAAAATTGCATGTCAGGTCTTCTACAGACTGAACTTCGGAGAGTGCGCAGGCGTTCCACGGGCTGATTCTACCATCTCCCTTCTACCATCGGGATACTAGACGTACTGCAGGGCCCCGAGTCTGCTATTCAATAGTGTCAGAATGGTCGATCATTGATCTCATAATGGTTGATTTACGACAAGCCAAAAAGTACCTTAAGTCGACAGTCATAAGGTACTTTTTGGCTTGTCATCAATCAACCATTATGAGATCAATGATCGACCATTCTGACACTATTGAATAGCAGACTCGGGGCCCAGGTCATCTGTCACCCATATCTTGTCGATGTTCCACACATTCGAATGAGGCGCTTTGCTATATCTTTTATTATGCGCACAGCCAAGCAGTGGATCTGTGGATCTCTCTGCCTGCGTCGTGATAGACAAATAGATATGACAAATCGTTTAATAATAATTCAATACAAAATACAACACTGTGTACTGACTACCTGCGCAAGCGACGACACCAAACTAGTTGTTCTCGTCGCCGTCGCTCCACCGCCGCCCGTACATCGCCCCATCGCCCCGCTCCGCCGTCGCCTGTTTCGTGCGCGTCGCTAATTCGCTATGTGCCATGCTTTTTTAAACTATCGCCGTCGCGCCGCCCCGCCATCGCTCGGCCGTCGCAAGTTTCGTGCTCGCAGACTAATCGTAACATATAAGTACCTACAGCTCGTTTCACTTTAGTTCTTCACCTCTCCAAAAGGATTGACTCAAAGAACATCTTTTTCTTTCAACTTTAGAGTACTTAAAATTTTGAAGCCGGCGGACTATCTAGATAAATATCATCATGAGCAGATATTGTGAGTATCACTCATTCATTCAAGTTATAAGTACTTACCAACTTAGTTTGTTATATAATAGGTACTAAGGGGGCGTCCATAAATTACGTGAGGTGTTTAAGGGGGTCGAGTCCCCCCCGGGGCTGCGGATTATCGAAAGAGATGACGTGGCCTCGGACATGGGCGAAGAAGGAACATGGGTTGGTTTTTAGTCAGTGGAAGTCTGACACTCCCCTTCGCTCTGCCCAAGAGCGGGGGTTATTTGATGATTTTCCACCCACCAAAAAAAAAAAAAGGGTCGCGTCAAATCTCATCTAATCTTACGTTGGAGAGAGGGGGGTCTCGGCAAATATCACGCAATTTTTTTTCTGATTGAAATAAAATAATATATACTATTTTGGTCCATTTAATCCAGATTGTACATGCTTAAGATTTAATCTTAGCCACTCAAACGTCCCGGTCGGTTTGGCGACGTCCATTTTCAAGAAACAGCGGTGGGGGGCCCATGCCGATACCGATTAAAAGTTTTTTTTTCTTTTTGCTTTTACAATTCAACGCACTTACGTAAGAAACCCATATTTTGAAAAATCTCACGTGAGATTGGGGGATTGGGGAGGGGGTTGATAAAATCTCACGACATCTCACCAGGGAGGGACAGAAAATTAAAAAAAAAACACCTCACTAATTTATGGACGCCCCCTAATTATGTAATTTGGATAATAATAATTCGTACTCGGGTTTTATGTTTTACGATTTCGGTGTAGGTATCGAACACTTGTTCGCGGTTTGCTACAATCTCTGGTAGGTAAGTTGTATTTTATTATAATTATTGTCTAAAATACAATTCGTAGAATGAGTGGCAGTTTAATAATATTGTTGACGCTGGCTTCTAATAATAGAATATTTTAAGTTGATTTATTGATTAACTTGATGTTTTATTGCAGAGTAATAAAGAATCTGTATAAATGGCTCCGTCAATGCATCCACCATGCGTGTTGGCTCCGTCATGCCAACCTAACCGTTGTCACCCAAGCCCTCCGATATGTGAAAATCCAGAAAGATGCCTCAGGAAAACTCTCTCAAAGGGCTCAAAGCCGTGCATGAGTGCAGCATCTATTATGTCAACAAGAGCAAGGTCAGAATGCAGTGGGTGTGGAAGGCCAAAAAAAAGAAGAATAGAATCCGAGAGAGACAGAAGGGCTCACATTACGAGATATCTAAGAAGAAAAAGACGTGAAGCAAAAATGAGGAGGAATGATAAATTAAAAGGGACACACTCGTATTTGAAGTATACGAGAAAACAGGGACATCCAAAAAGCGAAGAACAATGTTGTACAGGTCGTGGTCATCGAGGTCGGCTGAAGAAAGGAGGATGTAGATGTGTCATATTGTAATGTAGGTACTAAGTTCATAGACTGGAATACAAATAATTATCATTGCATCATTACCATAACATACCATTCAACTAAAATTACCTATAAATTATTGTTTGTAAGTAATTAATTTTATTTAGTAACAACATTTAAAAAATAAGTAACGCTTGTTTGATTGCGCTCTATCCTACCTGTGAAAATAAATATACTAGCTGTTGCCAGCGGCTTCACCCGCTACAACTCGAAAATTATCCCACGGGAAGATAAAATTGGGATAAAAATTGGCCTATGTGTTAATCCCGGTTATAAACTATCTATGTTCCAAATTTTATCGAAATCCGTTCAGTAGTTTTAGTTAGCGAAAAAAATAAGGGTAGTAAGTTGGTCTGGGTAGTAACTGTAGTAAGTACCTTCCCTCAAACCAAGAAAAAATTGCTGTTTTTTTAAGTCTAGATGAAAAATATCTTTTTACAAACTAGCTGAACCCGCGCATGCGTTGCAATGCGTTTTATCCTACCTACCTATCTACTACCCTACCGACTACCCTACCAACCTACAAAAAAAAAAAAAAGGATCCTATGTCCTTCTCCTGGTTCTTAGCTACAAACCAATTTTCAGCTAAATCCGTCCTGCCGTTCTTGAGTTATAAATGGTGTAACTAACACGACTTTCTTTTATATATAAAGATATAGATTGTAAAGTTAACAAACAGACAAATTATTTAAAAAAAAGTGTTTTTTTTTTAACCTTTTAAATAGGTAGGTAGGTATTACAATTATGATTTATGTAATATGTACCTACACAAAAAAAAATCATTAACTTATAATTTAAACAATCAAAAAATTACAAAAAAAAACGATTATAAACAATAAAAAAAGCATAAGTATACTTATTTAAGTTTTTTTTATTAAAGATTCGTTGTAATTTTTTGTTATGGTTGGTGGTGGCGATGTTTGTTCTGCGAACCCAAACGTCAACAGAAGGCCCATAATTCGAATAAGTTACGGGATGTCCTGCGTGAGCGACGAATACGACGCGACGCGACTCTGTGATCGCGGGGAACGCGATCAAATCAACGGCATACCCCGCTTCAAAGAGTATTAATAATGTGGGCTATGTGTGGCAGTCGACGGCGAGACGCGACGTAAGGCGTGCTTGTTTTGAAGGCGACTAGACGCAACACCACAAACTATGAACTTTCAAGCAAAATTGTACTGTATTTCTCCATGATGCGTTCATGATAGAGCGACGAATACGACGCGACACGACGCGACGCAACCGGACGCGATGCTACACGCGACAAATGATACATGATTTTGGTCATTACTTTTCGAATCATGGAGAAATACAGTACAATTTTGCTTGAAAGTTCATAGTTCGTGGTGTCGCGTCTGGTCGCCCTCAAAACAAGTCCGCGTTACGTCGCGTCTCGCCGCTTAGATGCCGCAAGTACGGTATGCCGTTGAGTTGATCGCGTTCGTCGCTCACGCAGGACACCCCGTAGCGACGAATACGACATGACGTGATGAACGCGATCAACTCAACGGCATGCCAAGCTTGCGTGCGGCCTAACTTTAAATATTGTACTGTACTTATCCATGAAGTCATTCTTGCATGTAGCATCGCGTCGCATTGTATCGTGTCGTGTCGCATCGCGTCATATTCGTCACTGCCGGACACCCTGCTAGTTGTGCGACCTATTGCTTTGGTTAGGACACGGGTTTGGAATTCAAGGTTACTATAAGTTAGAAAAGTAGATCGTTGTTACAGCTAGATAGATAGTCTAGTCAACAAATTGTTTGGGTAAAAAAAAATAAAAAAACAAACAAAGCCGTCTTGCAAAAATTGATTTGCATGCGGCTCTTATTAATTAATAAATAAATTCCTTCAAAAAGCACTTTGTTGACCAGACCAAAAAGAAATCTTTTTCATGGTTTTGACTGCTGTGGTGTGTAATGTTACAGCTGTATATTCAGACGTACGGAGTATAAAGCCGTGCGTATCAGCGCCAACATGCAGCGTTCACAGACATAGACACCGACCAGCTCCCTGCGCTCGACCAGATGATTGTTACGCGAAATGTATAAAAATGAAAAAAAAATGTCCCAGTGCTATGGAAACAGTCGCTCGCTCAGGTATGCGATGCTCGTGTGCCAGAATAAAATCTAGAGAATCTAGATACAGCGATCGCGGTGGCAAAAGTTATAAATATCATAAAAAAAGAATACAAAAAGCTCAGAAAAGGCGATCAGAAATATCGCGTTGGAAAACCAAGAAACGGTGCTGCGAGATATTGTAAAATAATGACTTTCATTTCTAAATCATATATAGGCTTATCTACTACAGGATTTTTATAACTCTTTTAATGGTAGTACCATCACATACAATAATGCATGGGCAGTTTAGAAAAAATACCGTGTGAAGCAAGAAATGACGCCACCTGGCGTAAATAAGTACTCGATTAGCAACATTGAATAAATTGTTGATGCTACACTAACTAGAGGGCGCTCACGCTGTATAAAATGTATATGTAGTATCTTTTTTCTGTTTAAACATTCAAATAATTTTTAATGAATTATTTCTATTATATAAATTTATTCCTAACTACCTACTATGTTTGTTTAAATTGAATATTATTATCATTTTATAACAATCTGATTTTAATTATCTATGTTTTAGTTTTCAAACTTGAGGGTAGGTCGAATATGAATTCATAAATAAATTAGTAGGTAGTAGAAATAATAAGATTGAAGATTTATGAGTTATGACTAAGCTCAATTGATTGTTCGCTAAGTTTGTTTCGATTACCTCATTCGAGTGTGTTTAGCTCAGTTGTATTTTAATTTAGGTGAATTAACTTATTTCATCAAAATGAGTACGCGTTGTAATATAGTTTTCGTTACAAGTGCTCAAATAACTGATTTGCAAAATCAAGGCAAAAACTTATCGACACTCGAAACTTGTCGACTTATCTTATTGTTAACGTAAGTAGTTTCGATTTCAATTTTTTTATAAGAAAAAAAAATATGTTTTAGTAACGACTATACTACTTAATAAATAATCATTATTGCTTATTATATATTTCTGTTATATTGTTACAGAGAAAAACAGTTGTTCTATTGGTACGACGATTTGAAAACGAGGGTTCTTTGCAACACCATCAAAGAACTAGTAGACCACGGCTCATAAACACATTACAGCGTCAAATCGTGTTATGAGAGTATGAAGAAAATGGATTCCTGCCGATGACCGACTATGCTGCTATAAATGACTCAAGTGTTGACAATGCCCGTCGTGCTCTTAAAAATGAAGAGCTGCATTATTGGAGGCATGTTGTGAAACCCTGGCCCACAGAAAACCATTAAAGGGCAAGATTACAGTTCGCTTTGGATCATGTTAACTTTGATTTGAGTAATGTTTTTTCATCTTTACACATCTGTAAAAACAACAAACAAAAAACAAAAAAACTAAACTGAAAAAACTTTTAAGTCCAGTGAACACGGACGCTTATGTTTGTGGTGCCGAAATAATACGTGATAAACAAGTGGTTATGTAGTGTCCAATATGCTGGTCATATTACAGTGAACGTGTGGAGATAGATAAGTGTTGCCGATCCAGGATTTATATTTCATAATACTTAAAAATAATATTACTTAACTTAGTACTTATTATTTATATTAACTGGAGACCGGGTTATTTTATCCTATTACATGACTTACGTATTTTTAATAACTAAAAAAAGTCAAACACAACATTTTTTTTTTTTACATTACGTAAGAACCTTTTCGTATGTTTTTGTGCAATTGTATAGCTGTTATCCTACCTATTTAATTCATTTAACTTTTCACTTTTGTGATAAAATAATCCGGTCTCCTGTTTGTCTTTGTTGAGGTTACAAAAGCTTCAATCCTCTTTCCGATTTTGGAAACGAATACTTAAGCTATGGCCTCAATAAGAAGTTTTATATAATATAATAATGTTGAACGATAATAAATGTCTGTTTTTGAATAATAAACTGTAAGAAATAAACCTCTTAAATTTGTGTGATAGTGTCTTTTTGTTTGTGTCCGTTCATCCCTGTTGCTAACTGACTACTAACTCGAATATTATATTTTTGAATGCTATGCGCACTTATTAGCTTAATGAAAACATTCCTTATGGTTTCCTTTGTTTTTTTTTTATCATTTAACTTCTCACTTAATCCAACCTAATACGACGTGTTTCCTAACTTCTTACTTACCTAACCTATTCCCAAGTCAAATTCCATTTTTTTCTATATCTCAACAGAATAGATTACATTTAGTTAGGACTAAGTTATAAAAATCTACCTCCTTTTTATTTCACCTACAGGTGACACCGGGTAATCCGGTTATTGTCATTGCGGAAAATAAAAACTTTAAAGGTTTAATTTCTAATTATTATTTAAGTAGGAATTACAAATTAAATTGCTGTGAGGTAGAAACAGAAATAAAACTTATGCCATCTACAACTGACACTGGGGATTGAAGAGTTTAATATCACAGTTGTGCAGAAACCAAACGCCATCTATTAATTATTTTCGAAAATTTGATTTCTACCTTCACAGAAAAATAGGCCTTAAGGTATCCATGCACTTATGTGGGCGACTGTACATTACACAATAAGTTCAAAAATAAATCATGCTTCGTTCCTCTACGATGCTTGTTTTAATTGAACACAGAAAAACAAGCTAGCGTAACTTGAAAGACTAGCATAGCTATCCACAAACAATCAAATCGAAAGAATCGTAATGTCGTACAGTCGGTACCCAACATTATCTGACCCCCTTGAGTACTAGCGAATTTGAACTTTATCGCGGAATACAAGGAGTATTCCGCAAATCATGTTTATCCATGATACATTTTTTTTGAACAGCCCACTAGGTTTCTCCTGTTTAGTGGGTGCGTTTACAAACATTGGAACTCACATACACAAACACACCCAGACCCGAAACAACTATCTGTAAGCCATACAAATATTTGAACCGTGCGGGGATCGAACCCGCGACACCGCAGCGCAGCAGTCCAATCGCTCGCCACTGCGCCAACCGTGCCGTATTTAAACAAATGCTTGCGATTGTGCTTTATGAAATAAGCGACATGGTTCAAATGCTTTCAAATATTGCTAACCAACGTAATCTGGGTTCGATACCAGTTTTTTTGTTTACAGTGTTGTTTGGTTACACTGGCGTACAACCATTTTGGTGCCGGGGATTGTTGACCTGATTTTAAGTAGAGTAGGTCTATGTGGTGGTCACAAAATAAATGTTAGCCGATTTTTTCAGTCAGCTCTAGTTCCTGAGGTAAATGACAATCTAGTGATGACAATACACTTTTCAGAAAATAAAACAGGTATTTTATTAGCATGCAACATCAAGAAATTGTCTTTTGAGTGATTTTATCGAATGAGAGAATGAGACTGACTTGGACAATCTCGCATAATTCCCCAGCAAAATAGTCAACCATAGGTATATTATGAGTGTCCTACCTTCCTTGGTATCTACTGTTAATCGTTTATAGGGTTCCGTAGTAGTCAACTAGGAACCCTTATAGTTTCGCCATGTCTGTCTGTCCGTCCGTCCGTCTCTGTGACCGTTAGCACTAGAAAGCTGAAATTTGGTACCAATATGTGTATCAATCACGCCGACAAAGTGGTAAAATAAAAATTGAAAATAAATGTTTTATTAGGGTAGCCCCCCTATACAGGGTGTCCCGTAAATAATGGATCAAACGTAACGGGTAGGTAGCTTACCTAATTTCCAACAACTAATTTGAATATTAAAAAAAAACCGTTACAGTAACCAAGATATTTTTTTTTTTTCGAATTTTACCATTTTGTCTTCCAGAATTAAGTTTTTTTAATGCTGTTGCTGCAAATGATGACATTTTTAGGTATAATTTTTATCTAACTTTTCTGAATAGCTTATTAATGTTTTATGATACCATTTTTTTGAATACCGTTTTATTTGCCTTAGAAAAAAAATCTTGAGTTGAAAAGTTTTTTCTTTACGATGTTTGGACCAAAATTGAAAAATTTCTCCTGTAAAAAAAATGTATGACACCGAAGACGACCATTATTTTAAAAACTTGTACATTTAATAAGGTTTGCAAATTGGTATAAAACTTACGTCTAGTCCTTATCGTTACAAAGATATTGCTATGAATGTGATGAAGAAGACAGAAAATATAATGTTTTACCTGAAAATAAAACAGTTATTATATACGGAACCTTATTCTAGACCTATACAGTGAGACAGCATCTTTTCGGATCTGACGTCACGACCTCTCTTGTTCCCTCTCCCAACCGGCTCCGCCCCGCTGTGGCCGGGGGGAGGGGGCGTGGAGCTTGCCCGAATAGTCAGGCACTCAGGCGCACTCCTCACATTGCATCTCACTTCCGGTGGATTATGAGTCCACCAGGCAGGATTCAAAATATAGGTCTAGAATAAGGTTCCGTATATAATAACTGTTTTATTTTCAGGTAAAACATTATATTAGGTATACACTATGAACCGTTATTCTAGACCTATACAGTGAGATGTGTTTATTATCGCCTGGTGGCAAGCTAAGTATATGCCAATGTGTGAAAAAGAAATTACTTATGAGTATTTACATTAAACAAAATAAAACTGTGTGAGAAGAACATTATTATTAGAAATGAAAGTGACTCAATGAAAGAAATTGCAGGGAATATTTATGAAAATAAATAAAAAACTGTATAATTATGTAAAGAAAAAGATTTTTAATGAACCACCAAAACTAAGTAGGTACCACAGTAAAAAGAACTTACACCTATATAAGTTTTGCTATTCACATAACATGATTAGTACCATAATGTATGCTATAATGATATGATATTCGAAAAATTAAGATTTGCTTTGAACTAAAGTTACATTAGTTATGCATATCATACCTACTTAGATTAAATAAATCAATTTAACTGAATATAGCAAATAATAGCAATATGTTGCTTATTTATTGAAATTACATTGATTATTTAAGTAATCATTTATTATTTAGAATCTACACAGCTTCAAATGTCAGAGATAAATTGTTACGACTTTGCGATGTGTTAATTTCGGCTGAATAGAACCGTGCAAATGTGTTGGGGACACGCCAGTTCCCTTTTGCCATGATCTCGTCAATATTGTGGCACTCAAGCCAGTTGAGAGATGCTGCGGCACTTCGAGTACTACCAGGAGTAGCCTCTACTCCTGCCTCCTTAAGAATAGTTTTAACCCATCCTCCAATCACTGTTCGGGAGGCTGGCCTGACTCTACCACGAGTTGATATAAATACATGATTAATGTCATTGTTAATTCTACGTGATGATGATACTTCTATCAACTTACGTATCCACCATACAGGGCATATGGATTTATCTGTATGTGTGTGCAATTTCCATGATGATTGTCTGTGCGTATAGCTATCTGTCTTTGAGCCAAATGCTGGGTGTAAAACAATATGATTAGAATTCTCATGTGCGTGTGGTGTGAGGGCCCGTTTGTTAAAACTCTGTGAAAATGTGCTTAGGTTTTAGTGTACTTTCCCCTACAATTGTGGAAGTTGGAATCAGTTTTTGTGAAAGTCATTTAAGCGAGTTATTGACTGTAAAGTCGGGCCCTCAGTTCTCACATAGAGGATTGAGGGCCCACCTGTACCTGAAAAACTATGTACACTACAGAAAAAGTGTATATGCCAAAATCTTAGATAATGCCAAACAATTTTTGTGGAAACAAGATATTATCGCAAAACACTGTCCTACTTTGTAAATCTTCGTTCAAAATGGGCCCTCAATTCTCATGCACGTAAAAGTTTATGACGCAAATAAAATGAAACCATTAACTTACAGCTACTGTTTCAAATTACATAAGCTACTAAATAAATTGTGGAAAATCGTGAAAGCAAGAACAGGTCACCACTTCTTGTTGTTTGAAAGTTATGACCATGATAAAAATCGGGCTCTCAGTCCTCCATTTTTTTGTTTTCTTTTTATTACTCCCAATGTATGAAAGATAAGCCAAATACAAAATTGTCTCTTTTTGTGAAAAGAATTGTGCAACAAATTCGATACCAGAAATAAATTAAATGACCCTTTAATGTATAAGAAAATCGAGTTTTATTTTTCGTTTCCGAATTAGGAAATAGGGTGACAACAATTTTTTTTTCATTACTTATACTCTGAAAGTAGGTCAAACTAGAGATGAAACGGATATCAGTATCGGTTAGTAGATGTCCCAACAAGCAAATTAGTCATATAAGGTTGAGTTTATTCAGCTATTCGGTGTTATAAAAGTCGAGTAAGTGTGAATTATTCAGCACGTGTCGTATAAAAGCATCATATGTAGCATTTTAGTTATTCAGCATTTTGGTCGCATAATGATGCTGAGTAAACGTTTACTCAGCATCCTTATATGACTAAAGTGTCATATAAGATTTTGCTGAATAAGTCGCTAGTATACGACGCTTATGTCGAGTAAAAGCATAATATATAGCTTTCTTGTGACAAGTCGAGTAAAAGCAACGTCGTTGCTTTTATACTGCTATTATGTTGTATAAGTTAGCATTTATACGACTATTACAAGCCTAAAATGTCGTATAATTTATTCCATGGTATCATGGCGGTTATACTGCTAATTTTCTGTATAAGAAGCTATTATACCGCCTGTTAGCAGTAAAAATGGTGTACAAATGAATATTGATATAAAAATATTTGTTATTATATTCATATTACTAAGAATTAAAGGGGGGCGTTAAATATTTATGATATAACCTAGTATATTTCATCAGAAAACTTACCTTCGCAATACTTAGCAAACCTATGCGTGAGTTTACGAACCTACATTTGGTGCAACCTACAAATTAACATGTCTGCTAAATAAATTGTACTTACCGATGTATTATAATTTTTTATAATTTTTAAAACACAGCACGACGACGCACTTGATTAATTTACTTTAAAATTATTCAGCTGGTTTGTATTCCAGGTCGCTTTAATAAGACAAACATGACATATTAAAGTCATATAAGTTACAGTTATAGCGCAACTTAAGCTTGTAACAGTCACTCCGGCGACAATTACGTGACGATTTAGCTGAATAAGTTGCTTTTATACGATGTCTATGTGACTGAATTGCTGAATATAATGGGCCCAAATCGCGTTGTATAAACGTTTTCATTACGTTTATACGACTTCTATTAGGAGCCAAAATGCTGAATAATTTGCGTTGCCGCGACTACTACACGACATACTTTTGCTAGTTGGGGTATCGGTTAGTTATATACTTATTATGGGTATTATATGTTTATTATCTATATAATATATGTAACTATTTGTATATTATATTTATAAATCTTTAGGTATGATAATTTGAATATTTTTTTTTATCATTGTTCCTCTCAAAAGAGCACCAGCCAACTAATCTATACACCACCCTTGGTTAACTGGTAGAGAATGCCTAAGGCATTAAGTCCGCCTTTATACCTTTTTTTTTTGTGAGCGTTAAGATTAAATAAATAAATAAATATCCGGCTTGTTCGAGAGGCTGGAAGTCATCAAACCTGCGTTCGAGACGGTTCGTAATGACCCTCGAGAACAGCTTGTACACATGGCTCAGGAGTGAGATGGGTCTATAATTCTGCAATAGTTCTTTTTTGAAGAAGAGCACCACCACACTCCTGTGCTATGCGTCTGGCGTAGTACTTTCGAGAATGAAGGAATTAAACAACTTCTGTAGGACTAACAGCACTGGTTTTCCATCCGCTCGCAGAAGTTCTGTCGTGATTCCATCATCCCCCGGCGTCTTGTTGTTCTTAAGCTGTTGGAGGGCCATTCTAATCTCATACAAGCTAATGTCTGGGATATCCTCAGTGTAGTGTCGGGTCAGTTTCGCTCTGGTGTCCTGCAGGGCTATTGCGTATCTTTTAATGACAGTGGATAACATATAGTTTCTATCAAATAACTGTCAAATGGTGAGTTTTTAAGAAAAAAATGTACCAAACCATAACCAATTTACAGTTAATCTATGGACACTTATGATAGCCACTGACATTAAAAAGATACGCAATAGCCCTACTGAGCTGAACTGACAACAGGCTGGCGGGTCGATGTGTACAGCTGTCCGTAAAACCTCTCTAGCTCTTTCAGCAGCTTTGGCTTCGATGAAATGATACTGCCGTCCTCGATCCTCAGTTTTGTCATTTGGCTCTGCCCAATAGACGCATTCTTCGCGAACACTTTGGAGCCCTGGTTTCGCTCGATTGCGGTCTTAATAGATTGAGTACTATAGGACCGCAAGTCGTGTCGCATGGAATTTGAGATGCGTCTATTGAGTTTGCTGTATTCCGACATGTCTGCATTATGTGTCTGCATTTTTTTGTTTTCTTTTATTATAGAAGTCTGCATTACGTAAGTACAATTTTTTCACTTACCTTATAAGTTTGATAATATCTTGACCGAAGACGAGCGAGTGTCTTGACCGAAGATGTGCTTTTGCATTAAAAAATATTTTTTATTTTTATTCTTCAATAAAACTGTTTCATAAAACTCGCCTTAATGCCTTATCACCTACAACTTCCGCTGCACTATCATTGTGCATAATATGAAACTAAAACATCACTACCGCCACTAACAAAGTACATAAAATGAGGGTGAAAATAAATGATTGTCACCCTACCCACAATGACACATACACAATAGAAAAATTGTTGATTTCGGTATCTATTAAGATTTTTAGTTTTATCGTAATTCTTGTTAGTAACAAATAACACCAGATTGCTGCACATTTTTTTTCACAAAAATAGACAATTTTGTATTTGGCTTATCTTTCATACATTAGGAGTAATAAAAAGAAAACAAAGAAAATGGAGGACTGAGGGCCCGATTTTTATCAGGGTCATAACTTTCAAACAACAAGAAGTGGTGACCTGTTCTTGCTTTCACGATTTTCCACAATTTATTTAGTAGCTTAAGTAATTTGAAACAGTAGCTGTAAGTTAATGGTTTCATTTTATTTGCGTCATAAACTTTTACGTGCATTAGAATTGAGGGCCCATTTTGAACGAAGATTTACAAAGTAGGACAGTGTTTTGCGATAATATCTTGTTTCCACAAAAATTGTTTGGCATTAGCTAAGATTTTGGCATATACACTTTTTCTGTAGTGTACATAGTTTTTCAGGTACAGGTGGGCCCTCAATCCTCTATGTGAGAACTGAGGGCCCGACTTTACAGTCAATAACTCGCTTAAATGACTTTCACAAAAACTGATTCCAACTTCCACAATTGTAGGGGAAAGTACACTAAAACCTAAGCACATTTTCACAGAGTTTTAACAAACGGGCCCTCACGCCACACGCACATGAATTCTCTTCAAAATGTGCACTATCAACCCGTAACAGAGTCAGGTCATGTAGGTACTCTACGACTGGAAGCGAGTAGCAAAATCAGTGCTGTGCGACGAGATACTTGGAATAAACTTGCATGAGGCGGCTGGTTAGAGCTGAGCCATTCTACCACAATACGTGGATCCCAAATGAAAGAATTTTTAGGTTTGGAATCAACATTAGCAAGTGAAATAGCTTTTAACATTCTCTGAACGATAGGGTCACTGCTTAGGATTTGTCCGTTAGAACAGGCCAAAGTGGCAACTGTTGATTTATAAACTAAAATAGTTTTATAAGACAGTTTAAGAGTTAAGTGCAAATATGCAAGGTACTTAGCGACTTGGGCACCAGAGGGGTTTGTATGGTTGAAATTATTATGAGTACACCAATTTAACCATTTTTTCCAAATACCAGCATACATTTTCTTCGTGGAGGGTCGCCAGCTAGAATTAAGTAGGTCTATTTCGTTTTGAGACCAATTTGTTAATTCGGCACACCACCCTTCACTAGCCATGCCTCTAGATACATCTGGTCCACGTGAACCGGAGGCAGATAAGTCCGTGTATCTAGTAACCGCCGATGAAGATTGAATATGGGTAAAGGAGCGCTCACCGCTCTCCTCTTCAGGTCTGGTCGCCAAAACACTTTGGACCAGCGCGGTACTACTAAGATGTATCGACCCTTGCACAGGTTGAGGTGTGACAGAACTCGTGGAATTAGGTGTGGTGGTGGGAATATCCACGCTCGACGGTATGACCACCTTCTGCTGAAGGCGTCGTGAAACTCTGCTTTCGAGTCTTTGCAATCTCGTGAGACGTAGCGCGCAAGCACGTGTGCGGTTTTCGAGGCGAACAAGTCGATTTTGGGCCTTCCGAACTTGCGAAATACCTCTTGACATGCTTCCTCCATTAGGGTCCACTCCCCGGGTAATTTGAGCCTTGACAGCATGTCTGCTTCTGTGTTTACCTGACCGGGCAGGTACTGAGAGACCAGGTGAATCTTGTTCTCGTCCGCAATCTCGAATAACATGCAAGTTAGCCGGTAGAGGTTCTGTGATCGGAGACCGCCCTCGTTCCGCATGTAACTCACCACACTCTTGTTGTCTGACTGAACTAGCACGGTTGAATGACGTAGCGATTGCTGACGATTGGTTAAGGCCTGTATAACTGCCCACATTTCCTTTAAATTGCTGTGCCAATGTTTCTGCTCCGGGGACCATAATCCGCTCAGACAAGCGTTGTCTACTATGGCACCCCAGCCTCTGGCAGATGCGTCTGTGGTTACATAGTGTGAGACAGGATCTGGATGTATCGCTGTTCCTGTAGACAGAGCTCGTAACCACCACATTAAGGTCGTCGACACTTCCGGCTCGAGTGGCCATTTTACGCGTGCTTGGTGCTTTGGAAGCCGATTGCAGGCTACTTGTAACGGGCGGCAATGAAGCCGACCTCTGGGCACAACGAAGGCTGCAAAGTTTAGCATACCTATCAAGCATTGAGCGTCGTGCAAACTCCATCGATTTACCTGTATTATGTGGCGTATCATATTGGAGATTTTGGAAACCTTTTCCTGGGGCAAATACTTGGAATTCAGGGCGAGATTCCATTTTATGCCGAGATAGTCTACTGCCTTGGTAGGGATCAATGTGGATTTTTTGTAGTTGATCATCCATCCCAAAGTTGTTAGGACTCTTATAGCTTCCGCAGCATGGTCCATTAGGATTAATCGATCTTGGTTCACGATTAAATAATCGTCCAAATAGACGATAACTCGCAAGCCCTTCTCTCGCAGCACGTCTGCTACCCAATTTGTCACTGTCGCAAATGCCCTGGGTGCTGATGACAGCCCGAATGGCAGACAAGTGATCTGAAGGAGCTCCGGGCTCGACTTCTTTTCTGTTGCGTATAATACTCGCAGAAATGGGTGATGACTGGCAGGGGCTGACTGCTAGGTGAAAATAGGCCTGAGAAAGGTCTATTTTGATCGCCCAGTCGTTCGGTTGCAAGAAATCCGGCACACGGTACATATTTATTAAGCGAAACTTTGTTTGCATTACATAACGATTTAAATTTTTTAAATTGAATATCGGGCGATTGTTGGTATCTGACTTTTGCACTAAAAACATTGGACAAACATAACTTGGAGATGGATCTACTTGAATCAAGATTTTCTGTTGTTTCAAAATATCGATCTGTTCTGACATCAATGAGCTCGTTGGAGTTTGAAAACGTGTTAATAAGTCTGGACTTTGAAGTGGGCGTATTTTGAAAAAGGGAATTCGGTAGCCGGATATCATTTTTATAATGTTCTCTGGAGCACCGTAATTCTTCCAAATTTGAATGTAATTTTTTAACCGCCCGCCATAAAATAAAATTTCTTGAGGATAGTCACTTACGATACTGATCGGATTTACGATTGCCGGAGAACCGTTTTTTGTTTTCGTTATGCCTTGTACCGGATTTATTGTTTCCCGACTTTCGGCCTCTATTTTTCGGGGGCGCTTGAAAGCTCGTGGATGGCTGGGGATCGAACCCAGGATTGTCACCGTGAAAGGGCTTGCGTGGTCGCTTGGCTGGAGGGCCATCCTGTCTATTCCGCATAGACATGGCATGAGGCTCTTCCGCAGAGCGCTTTTGGGCAGAGAACAACATTACTTGTACCACCAGCCCTTTGCAAAAAGGTGGTTAAATCCTGTGGATTAAAAAGGTTATCTTGTGTTGGGCTTGGGGGGATCTTTTGCAAGTCCACCTTTACATATTTGTCCCTGACACCCGACAAAATGCAGTCACGACGTCTTTGAATGATATCAGCACGTCTCCCACAACTCATTTGCAAGAGATCCTCGGACACTTTCATGTAAGATGAGTTTTCGGAAAAAGAAGCATTAATCTTTTCATAAAGCGTGTCAGCGTTAAGTACACAGCCAGGCGATTGCGCCCATTCTATGATTTGCTGAAAATTGTTTCTTAGCAGCTCATTTTGTTGTATTATAAGCCCATGGGTAAAAGCTCCAAACGATCTATCAAGTAATTTAAGCCAAGAAGAATTTGTATCACAATGTCTAAGTTCAGTGTTAACATCGAGTTCGTAAAAACCTGGCTTAGCGACATACTTTTTCTCAGTTTCTAGGTATCTAACCCTTTGCCAATCATTAGTATCAAAATGATGTAGTTTATTTAGTACATGTAATCTACTCTCAGAGGCATTTTCAACAGTAGGTTCTCTTAGGTTAGTGGATACTGGAAATTCGAATACTTTCGCCTTCTGTGGTTTACTGAGAAGGTGATCATTCCCAAGAGAAACCCTCAAGCCTTCAGATGGATGTAAGGAAATATCAGAATCAGATTCGGGCTCGGTTTCTTTGTTTGAAAAGCGATCGTTATTTTTTAAGTACGATAATATTTCACTCACTTGATTTGACAGCGAGTCTAACCTGCGCTTGTCAGTTTCTCGGGTTTCCTGCCGCAGTTGCCGGTGTCTCCGACGTGGGGCGGAACTGCTCGACGACGATGAAGACGACGAAGAAGATGCCTGCGGTGAAACAGGGGGAGGCGGGCGACTCCTGTCACCCTCGGCAGGTGCTTTCGTGGATTTTTCCATTTCTTATAAAAAAACACGCACTCAAACACTAAAAGTACTCGAAACACTATTACCGAGTTTTCAAATAACCACTGAATAAAGTTTTTCCACGAACTAAAAATGTAGTGCTTTTATTTAAACTAATAATTTTAAACACTAAACAGCAGCGCTGTTGCCCGCACTAGAAGAGGTGTGATCGCACCGAAAAACGATGCCAATGTGAGGAGTGCGCCTGACTATTCGGGCAAGCTCCACGCCCCCTCCCCCCGGCCACAGCGGGGCGGAGCCGGTTGGGAGGGGGAACAAGAGAGGTCGTGACGTCAGATCCGAAAAGATGCTGTCTCACTGTATAGGTCTAGAATAACGGTTCATAGTGTATAATAAATTAAATTGGTACTATACTATCCAATTTTTTCCTTTTCGTTATGGCTTATGCTTGAATGCTTGTAATCGAAGCAGGTAGTTAAGGTAGTTATGCTTGTAATCGAAGCAGGTAGTTAATTTTTTTTTACAGGAGAATTTTTTAAATTTTGGTCCTAACATCGTAAAGAAAAAACTTTTTAACTCAAGATTTTTTTTCTAAAACAAATAAAACGGTATTCAAAAAAATGGTATCTTATAACATAAGTAAGCTATTCATAAATCTAATAAATAAAGAGAGAAGTCCTGACTGAGTGACTGACTCATCAACGCCCTGCCCAAACTCTTGAACCTAGAGAGCTGAAATTTTGCACAGAGGTTCCCTTCATAATGTAGACAAGGAATAAGGAAGGATTTTTCGAAATTCAACCCCTAAGGGAGTTAAATAGGGGATGAAAGTTTGTATGGAAAATCGACATTTTCACGCGGGCGAAGCCGCTGGCAAAAGCTAGTGTTAAATAAAAATCATACCTAAAAATGTCATCATTTGCAGCAACAGCATTAAAAAAACTTAATTCTGGAAGACAAAATGGTAAAATTCGAAAAAAAATTAATATCTTGGTTACTGTAACGGTTTTTTTTTAATATTCAAATTAGTTGTTGGAAATTAGGTAAGCTACCTACCCGTTACGTTTGATCCATTATTTACAAGCATTCAAGCATAAGCCATAACGAAAAATAAAAAATTGGATAGTACCAATTTAATTTATTTTCTGTCTTCTTCATCACATTCATAGCAACGAATATTCTTTGTAACGATAAGGACTAGACGTAAGTTTTATAATACCAATTTGCAAACCTTAGTAAATGTACAAGTTTTTAAAATAATGGTCGTCTTCGGTGTCATACATTTTTTTACAGGAGAAATTTTTCAATTTTGGTCCTAACATCGTAAAGAAAAAACTTTTCAACTCAAGATTTTTTTTCTAAGGCAAATAAAACGGTATTCAAAAAAATGGTATCTTATAACATTAGTAAGCTATTCATAAATGTTAGATAAAAATCATACCTAAAAATGTCATCATTTGCAGCAACAGCATTAAAAAAACTTAATTCTGGAAGACAAAATGGTAAAATTCGAAAATAAATAATATCTTGGTTACTGTAACGGTTTTTTTTTAAATATTCAAATTAGTTGTTGAAAATTAGGTAAGCTACCTACCTGTTACCGTTTGATCCATTATTTACGGGACACCCTGTATGTAAAGTGGGAAGTGATTTTTTTTTGGAAAGGTATTTAAAAATGGATAGGGGTTTACTAAAGTAATTTTTTGATAATGTCAATAATTTCGGAAATAATCGCTCCAAAAGTAAAAAACAATGTGTGTGTGTCCCCCCCCCCCCTCTAACTTTTGAACCATAAGTTTAGAAAATATGAAAAAAATCTAGAACTTTATAAGGACTTTCTTATAGGAAAATCATTTTGAACTTGCATGGAAACAGTTTTTGTACAAAAAAGACAAAAAGTTGTACAAAATTATTTCTGGACTAAGTTTGTAGTACTTATAATCGTAAGCAAGCATTTTTTTAACTTCGTTTACATATTATATTATCTTGAACGTATCTTTTTTTCAAACAAAAAAAGAATTATTACTAGGTACGGAACCCTACACTGAGCGTGGCCCGACACGCTCTTGGCCGGTTTTTTTATGTCTTGGTGGAAACATTGCCCTTGTTCTTCGCCTAGACCTACATCTACTAAAATTGTTGGAATTGAACTAGATGCCGCATGCCCAACGACCTGTGGGCCAAAACAACCACGTTGTGGAACCCTGACGCAGCCAGAAGGCGACGCACAGTGTTTCAGGAAGTACGGGCGTGCGGAAAATACTATTTATAACACATTTGCTCGTAAAGGGCCTCTTATTTCACCAATTTCAATATCGTAATGTATGTCATTACGTACTTGTGCGTAATCGTAAAGTAAAACGCACGAGTTTCTTTCTAATAAGGTAACACGTACGGTTTATCATGCTCCGTCTAGAACCAACGGTACTTTTTTAAAACTTAAGAAAAAAAAAGCAAAGAAAGCAAATCAAAAAGTTTTTATGTCAGAAAAGTGGTCAATATTTTATGAATAAAATTAACTTTGGGAGATAAAATATAAAAAATAAACATTTAATTCTTTAATTTAATTCATTTTGACAGTAAATTACATCTGTAACAGAAACAAAAAAATATTAATTTACTTTATTAGTAATACTGGCTGTTTTTGTACCGTTGCCTTAAAAAAAAAAGCACTGATGCCCGCGCATCGCTAATTTGTGAACAAATAAAAGATTTATTCGTTTAAGAAAGTCCGAGTTTTATTTATTTCCTCGCAAATGTGTTATAAAACGTCGTATGACATACGTGCGCTTTGATAATTACAGCCTCTGCTCTCTTGTAGCCCTCGCCTATACGGCTCGGGCTAGCAATATCGCCTCGGCTGTAATTTTCAACTTACCGCACTTATATCATAATGTACTATTTTAAGGTGCTAACAGCACCGAAACTAGCACCACCCACATCTTATTTCTTTAACTCTAAAATCACATCAAATTTGAAAAATCCAAAACACTATCATGCTATAAATAAAATGTAGTATTTTTTAAATCTTTTTTCACGATAGACTTGATAAATTAAGAGAATAACTGAATAAAGATAAAAGTGACCACTTTTGGAGGTAATAAGTAATTCTTTCACGACATGATAAAGTGTTAATTACCCTTATTAGAAACACTTATTAATATAATGCACTTTTTTTTAATTACAGAGCGTCATTAGTTTGGTATTTCCAAGACCGCAGGTTTTAGCAGCCAAAACTGATGTATTCTTAATCTAGAAGGTCTAATTAATCTCCGAAGGTATATTATTACGCAACGGTCGATAACGCAGATAAGTTTTGGTCTCATGTTTGAAAACAAAAGGTTCCAAATGACCCTACTTCATTAAAAAATTAATAGCAAGTAATATACTTATTATTTCATTACATTTATGTTTACGTACCTATTACATTAATACAAGGTTCTATTCATACTTGAAATAACAATATTTTTTGCACGAAATTCGTTAATTCTCGATCAACCTACTTTGGCATCATTTAATTAAATACTGTATAATTATTTACCCGTATTAATTTAAGGACTTGTTTCTACTAACATTCTAGTATCTGTGTACCAAATTGTAGACATTTTAAACAAAGTCTAAAAAAAGGAGTTTTTTCCGCCCTTGAACCACAGTGCGACGTGGTAGACCTCGTAGGAGACGCTTGACAGAACCAACGACCAGTGGTCCACATTGGCCCTGGATCGCAGGAAATCGTGGGGGGAGGCCTTTGCCCTGCAGTGGGATAAAAAATGGGCCTTCGATTCAGATGCACATGATGACAGGCTAACAGTAACAGTGACTATTGAGATAGTGTAATGTTATCATTACTTATATTACAGCCTAAGTAAGTAAATCTTTTAATCATGGAGCAAAATTTTTAATCGAAAAGCACTTCCTCTACTCATTCTATAGAGTTGTCAGTCAGCTTTCCGAGGATGTGCAACTGACACACAAGATTTCTAAGCAAGCCTTTCCACATCACATCATAGAAGCCTTAAAATTTGACGTCATGCATTTAGTTTTTCAGTACTTAAGGTTGATGCTACAAGGTGGCGGAACGAGAGAGGGAGAGAACCTCTCGTCCCAGCCGCCGCGAGAGGCGCTCCGGGCGTCGGGGGCCACGTGATGGCTTCTGGCCACCGTAGACGCGGGCCTGTGGATGGTGAGTAATGGGCTAGCTCGCCGTCCGGCCGTCTTATGGCGGCAATAGACCGTATCATCGACGGCGCGTTCGTGTTCCACGCGCGCCTCAAAGAGATGTTTCGGGAGGTCACTGCACTGAATCGAACCGCCGGCGTGTTTGCATTGCGAGGATCGGCCTCTGGGGGACACGGTGGAGCACATCGTGCAGGTTTGCTCTGCTTGGGCGGCTGCGAGACTGTTCGAATGATTTACCTTGGCCCCGGAAGTCCCGGAACACAAAGGGCTATTTATTAAGAAGGAACATGGGTGGGTTTTGGCAGGAAAAGTCTGACATTCCCTTCCACTCCGCCTAGAACGGCGGGGTCACATTTTGATGGTGTCTTCACATTTCATCATTTCTTCGTTTAAAGTTTTCATGCGCGCCCTTTTGTAACCTCGCGCCTAGGCACGTTGTAGCCTTTTTGCCCTAGGTAGGGATAGATAAAACGCCTGCCCGTCGGGGCCACGGATTTTTGTACTAGATTACGTGGCCTCGGCGCAAGGGCAAAGAAGGAACATGGGTTCGGTTTTTAGTCAGTAGAAGTCTGACACTCCCCTTCGCTCTGCCCAAGAGCGGGGGGGGTCATTCGATGATTTTCCACCCACCAAAAAAAAATACATAAGTACACACGAACATAATAACCTCCTCCTTTTTTGAAGTCGGTTAATTAAATTAAAAATTAAAAAAAAACCACGACTCCCCAATAACTTTTCAAGGTCTCAAAGGGTAGGGCAACATTGAGAGAACAATGTTTCCGGTTATTTTAAGTTGGGCTGGTATGCCATAGACAGAAAGAAAGCTGGTAGCCGGCGCTGATCTACCAGCACTTATAGGAACCGGTCCATGCAGGTAACCGGCGCAGGTATTTATAATATGAACAAGCGCCGAACGTCGCCGACAAGTTCCGAAAACCTTCGACACGCGCCGGCAGCGGTAGCGCCACCCCCCATTTAAAATTTATGAACAAGTACCTACGACAACACGTACAAGAGCCGCCTTTTGACTATGGGATATAATATATATTACATCCCGAGCTATATATTACATCTCGCGATTGCTGTTCACACTGTAAGATGTATATTTTGGAACAGTACAGCTTCGGTCACCGCTGTGTCAACACGTTCTTTAATGAAAATTCACGTTCTTTATTTAAAACTAGTGACCCGCCCCGGCTTCGCACGGGTGCAAAAAAGGTATTAAAACCTTCCTCTTGAATCACTCTACCTATTAAAAAAAACCGCATCAAAATCCGTTGCGTAGTTTTAAAGATTTAAGCATACAGACAAACAAACAAATAAACAAACAAACAGACGCGACTTTGTTTTATACTATGTAAGGATGGACAATATTATGGAGATTGTTTTGCTTGATTCCTACAATAGTTCTTCAGACGACGATGATGCTGTATTCGATTTACATGTATCATTATTAAGAAATAATAAAAGAAAATATAATAAACGTCGATTCTGGATACCGAATCATATTAGGCTTAGAGAAGATTGAAGTTTTCGGCTTTTTAATGAACTCGATGAAGAAAAGTTTTTTAATTACTACAGTTTGAATAAAACAAAATTTTTCGAACTTCATGCCATGTTTACAATTTTATTTTACACTAGCTTTTGCCAGCGACTTCGCCCGCGTGAATATGACGATTTTCCATACAAACTTTCATCCCCTATTTAACTCTCTTAGGGGTTGAATTTCAAAAAATCCTTCCTTATTCCTTGTCTACATTATAAAGGGAACCTCTGTGCAAAATTTCAGCTTTCTAGGTCCAAGGGTTTGGGCTGGGCGTTGATGAGTCAGTCAGTCAGGACTTATCTTTTTATATATATAATATAGATTTTTTTAAACGTTGCCCCACCATAGAAATTTCACCTGTATCAACAAAATCAAATGTGAATTATGTGAACACTTTCTATAAAATCTTCAATTATTTAATCCGTGGTTAAGGATTTCGTAGGTACTTCAAATAACTTTATTTAAATAAAGGTAAAATACTTCTATCTACGGTAACATAAAACCAAAAATTCAAAACACGTGTTCAGTTTATTATATACTAGTGACCCGCCCCGGCTTTGCACGGGTGCAAAAAAGGTATTAAAACCTTCCTCTTGAATCACTCTATCTATTAAAAAAAACCGCATCAAAATCCGTTGCGTAGTTTTAAAGATTTAAGCATACAAAGGGACATAGGGACAGAGAAAGCGACTTTGTTTTATACTAGTTAGGTAGTGATTTTTCCCTTGCACTCGAACTTCGCCATTCAAACTTAGAACGGTGCAGGGGGGAGCGCGCTGTCCGGGGACGTGAGGTAAAATATACACCTTCAAATGACCTCTAAATATAGCTCAGTCAGTCGAAAAAATATTTTATAGTTTGGGATGTAAATATATATTATAGCACAGTGTGAACGGTCACGTACAAAATGTATGCGAGCGATATTTAGAGGTCATTTGAAGGAATATTACATCCCATAGTGAAAAGGCGGCTTAAGCGCTGGAAGACCGGCTACCAGCTTTCTTTCTGTATACGGCCTTACTGTACATACGTTGCAAGGAACCACAGCAGAAAAGGCTGTAGCGTATTTGGGCAATAAAACGTCTGTAAAAGGTCAAGCCTGGCGTGGCTTTAAGCCGCGTAAAACGTAGTATCGCTATTTGCGAGCTCGACCAAAGGAAGCTGTTTAATAATTCTCATGACAAACTGGGTTTGGCAGAAATGCACAGACTGAGAAGCAAGATTAAACATTGGTTCTTCACTTCACATAAGTATATAGGTATACTCCCTATAAACTTTGACCATGTTTGAATATGATGGAGTTGTGAAAAATATGCGATTTTGTGGTGGCAGCCATCTTGGATTTGAAATTTGTTTTAATGCGTAATAATCTGATAATCAAGCCCCTGCCCTTGCATTTGTTTGATACCTACCCATATTGATGGAGTTGTGAAAAAATATGCAATCCGCCAGTTTGTGGTGGCGGTCATCTTGAATTTGAAAGTTATGGTGTATAGTATTCTACTAATCAAGCCCTTTCATTTGATACCCATATTGATGGGAACCGTGAAAAAATATGTAATCAGCCATTTTGAGGCGGCGGCCATCTTGGACCGATTTTCTTCAAACATAGCTAAGAACACTCTCGACTAATTCACCTTTCAAACGAAAAAAACTAAATCAAAATCGGTCCATGCGTTCGGGAGCTACGATGCCACAGACAGACACGTCAAACTTATACCACCCCGTCGTTTTTGCTGGGGGTTAAAAATTATTAATTTTCAAAACTCCCGGAAAAGTTAAAAAAAAAAAAAAAAAAAAACTTTCAAAACTACCAACGTAAAGGGAAATAATCATAGATCGACTGAACTAAGGCTCTAAAGGCGCATCCCCACTACGATCCGCGCGGCTTTTTTGTTAGGCCTCGCGTGTGCCCCACGAAGCCGTGTGGCCCTACTGGAGACGCGGCTTTACACATGAAGGCATAGATAGCTTTGACTTAGATAATGATCAAGTGATTGACAATGCCCGTATGGCACCAATGACATTTGTTTGACAAACAAGGTCGACACGTATTTTTAGGCGCTTTGCACATGGAGCAACTACTTAATGCAGCAACTGGCAACTAGCTGTATATATTTCAATAGGGTAGTTGATTGACTAAAAAAAATATGATTCTGTTTAGTCCGTCAGTTAGACTATCGAAAAATATTGGATACGTGTTTTTTGTTTTATCGAATTAATAACAACATGTATTTGCACAAACACACAAACAAACAAACACACAAACAAACAACCTCTCACCCCAAACGCATATATACCGTCTCCGTTCCGTCGTGGGTAAAAATTGACGAAAATAAAACTTGTCAAAGATCATGGAGAGGGGGCTTTTGACGTCACAGTTTGGTAAAAATGGACCAAACTACGATGAAGAACTGTTTTTTTTTTATGTGAACAGAAGAACAGATTTTTTTTTTCACGTAAACAAAAAATGAAGACGATACAGCAGGGGGCCAATTCTCGGTTTTAGAGATTTATCTCGAGTTCGAGTTCGTAAGTCTATCTCTATGTCTATCAAAAATATCTCTATCTCTACCAAAAAAATTCGAATTGAGCAGAATTCCGTATTCTCAGTCAAAATAGAAATAAATGTCACGAAAATGTCGATTCGAGTGAAGCTAATGTTACCATTACCACAGATAATATAATACTAGCGTACCATTACGAAAAATCGCGCGTTCCGTTTTAGGTAGCTATGAGTGAATGAATGATTTTGTTTTAAAACGCTGGCTAAACCTAATTATTTAAGTTTATAAGAAAGAAAGAAAGGAAGAAAAAGTATTTATTAGTTTCACAAACAAACAAGTAAGTACTTAAACATAATTAGGAGAAACACTTAAAATTAGGACATAATTTATATATTAAATTTGAATAAGTCCCGTGCAAAGCCAAAGTAAAACGAAACGTTTAGTGTAAAAATAATCAGTTTGACAGCTGACCACAGCTGACTGTCTGTCAGTGACTAATAAAATTATGAAGCTAACGATTATTTACCTTCGTTTTCGGGTCTATTTTAGTGGTATTCAGTTTATTACAGGAGCCAATAGATCTAAGTATTAGAACCCTTATTAAATCTTTATTTAGTCTGAAGTTTTTAATGACTTCTGTTTCGCTCAAGTCGTAAATATCGACGGCGGGATAGCTGTTGTCGCCGTGTATTGGCCAGTTGCTCGCCACTTTCCAACAACTCCGAGATAAAAATGCTAATAAACTCGTCCACGGTCCATCTTTCAGTGGTTTCAAGTCCAATCGTAGGTACACAAATATTACAGAGTCTGTTATCTGCGCGAAGGTCGTCGTTTCAAGAAAACACAATGCACAAATCAAAGAGTATAAATCGAATTTCCAGTATGAGATGCCAAGCCGTATTTTATTTAAAAACTAAAGAAAAGAAAACAGTGTACAATCCAAAACTCAACAAATTCACTCAGAAATGACGTATCTATATAATCGACATTACATCTCTACTGCTCAGAAGCACTCGAGATGAACTCGAACGTTAGCCTTCGACAAATGTCGAATTCGACATCCCCAGAATAGCAACTTTTAAAATTTCTCGAAAAAATGACGTCATTTGAAATTTTTCTCGAGTTCGACACCATCTCTAAAACCGAGAATTGGCCCCCAGTGCTTCGAAAAGTCGTGCAACGTCACGTTGCACGACTTTTCTCTCTTCATTTTTGTTTACGTGTCTTCATTTTTTGTTTACGTGAAAAAAAAAATACGTGTTCAATATTTTTTGGAAATCTATCTGACGGACTAATTAGTTTTTTTTTGTCCGATCCCCTATTGTCAAAATAAATAAAACAGAAAAAAAACAATATCGGTTCATGCGTTTTTTTTGTCAACTAGGTACAGATACCGGCACGGTTCTTGAGCGCTCAGCGGAAGAGTGGGGATCGCTGTGCGCATCGTACACTTTATGACAAATAAAACACACACCCGTTTATTATTTATTGGTCGTGAGGTAAGTGCAGCAGGAGTAAAGAACAAATTCCGAGTGACGGCTATGACGCGATGCGCTACGGGCTAATCACTGCACTTTCCCCGCCCCGCGTCTCACTTCATACCACCAAAGGGACCCAATAACTCACTTTTGCGTCAGCGCTCAAGAATCGTGCCGATGATAATACCTTATTGAACTGCGCACACATAGCAACTCGAGTTTCGAGTTCCGGTGATCGTCAACAGTTTTCAGTTGCTATAATCAATCTATCAAAACTCTTTGCAGGTGAAGCTATGGAATCTCCATAGTTATTGTACATGGATTATATTGACATCCTTTCATCATCATCATCATCATTTCAGCCAAAAGACGTCCACTGCTGAACATAGGCCTCCCCCAGGCGTCGCCACATTGACCGGTCCCGTGCGTCTCTCATCCAGCGGGTTCCTGCAACCTTGACCAGGTCATCGGTCCACCTAGTGGGAGGCCTTCCAACGCAACGTCTTCCGGTTCGCGGTCGCCATTCGAGAACTTTTCGGCCCCATCGGCCATCCGTTCTGCGAGCAATGTGCCCTGCCCATTGACATCCTTTAAAGAATAAAAAAGAATACTAGGATGTCACTTCTGCTTTATATTTTTTTTTGTCTGTTCTGTTAATATTTATTTAAACTTATCATCATCATCATCATTTCAGCCAAAAGACGTCCACTGCTGAACATAGGCCTCCCCCAGGCGTCGCCACATTGACCGGTCCTTTTTAAACTTATATATTATGATATTTATGCCTCTATTTATTAAACTTTAACATAATCGATGAGGATGACTAAGTTAGTTCCTAATTGCCGCAACTAGCAACTGCTAAATATTGTACCTGAACGCTGATCGCTGCGTAGATTGAGCAACTCGGCTATGAAAGTAGCTAAGATTGCCATAAAATTGCGGCAACCATAAACGTTATAGCAACTATCAACTAGTTACAGGAAACTTTTAAAATGTTGATAGTTACCTCAACTTTAGTTGCTCCATGTGCAAAGCCATTGAAGTTCGTACACGAGTACGAATGCCGGCGACGCGACTCGTGTACGAACTTCAATGGATTTGTATGGCGGCAGTCGCTTGAAGACTAAAGTCGTTGAGTATCTAAGATTTATGTAGCCTTGTGGACGCAGGGGCTTATAACACCCCAGGACTTTATATCTGGACTGTGCACGTGCAACTCAAAGTCAAAAGCGTTCCGAGTGAGATTACCTCGAAAGTGGATGTCATCTCTTTCTAATAGGGTGTCCAAAAATTTTGTACTTAGTGTTGGGTCAGTTACGGTACTATTATGTTTTAACTTTCTAGCACCTTTGGGCAGAGCGGTAGGGAGTGTCAGACTTCTTCTGAAAACCACCCATGTTCCTGCACCTGCCGCCCCGACAGGCGTCGACTTTGCGGGCCCCTGCAATTTTGCTGGCATCTCTTTGAGGCGTGCGTGGGACACAAACGCGCTGTCGAAACGGCCTGTCATCGTCGTAGGACGGACGGACGGACCCAATACTCACCGTCCACAGGACCGTGCCGTGGCCGGAAGCCATCAGGTGAACCCCGAGCCACCCCGAGCCCCGACGCCCGGAACGTCTCCCACGGGCGACAGATTCTCCGTCTCACGTTCCGCCACCTTTATAACCGACTTCAAAAAAAGGAGCAGGTTATCAATTCGACTGTATTTTTTTTTTTTTTTTTTTTTTGTTTTTTTTTTTTTTTTTTTTTATGTTTGTTACCTCATAACTCCGTCGCTTGCTAACCGATTTGAAAATTTCTTTTTTTGTTGGAAAGGATATACTTCCCAAGTGGTCCCATGATCACCAAGTCAGGATCTGATGATGGGATCCTGGAGAAATAGAGAGAACTCTTCAAATTTTATAGGCACACTTGCAGTGATTTGAGTAGTTTTTGGAAGAGTACTTTCTCGGAGTGGTTCCATTTCAATTTAGTGAAGATCTGATGAAGAACTTCGGAGATAGGCAACGGAACTCCTCAACAAACGATAGCAAATGGACTGGGATTGCTGAAATCTCATGTCTGTCTATTGCTTACACCAGTTCATAACATAACATCACGCCGGTACGTTGTGAAGGGGTAAGCACATGTGAACCACTAAAAAGTGAGAAATAAAAACTTTTTTACAAAAAATAAAACCGACTTCGACAAAAATAAAACACAAAAAAGTGAAAAATAAAAAATCAGCTTCAGAAGTCGGTGGCAAAAACATGAAATCAAACAAACAAAAGTCACCGACTTCAGAAGCAGATTTTTTATTTTTCACTTTTTTGTGTTTTATTTTTGTCGAAGTCGGTTTTATTTTTTGTAAAAAAGTTTTTTTCGCTAGCATAACGGTACGTTTTTTTGTGGGCTATAATTTCGGCTTTCGCAAATTGAAGGAGAGTCATAGATATATAATTATACAAGTACCGTCATACGTTATTTGGAAAAATTTTTTTGAAGTTGATCAAATTACAAAATAGATAACTAATATTTCGATATGTCATTCATGGGCAACACATTTTCTTCGTAGATAAAACTCATGGGCTGGTAACACTGCCATTCCGGGACGAGCGAGAGTGAACAGTGAAAAGCTAGTGAAGTGGATAGAGTAGTTTTATTTTATTTATGAATGAAATGAATATAATATATTTTTTGATTGAGCTACACTACACTACAGACTTATTATTAATAAAATATTAAATGAAACCAAAACTTATGTGCTAATCTAACATACGGTCTTTTTCTTCACAGCCGCTTTGCCCGGGTTATTGACGTTTAATAAAAGCATTTTTAGAATTTTAGCTTCCGAATACTGTTTGTGTACGCTATTTTGTGGGCGTGTTGTCTAAGAATGTAATGAGTAGTAGCTACTTAGAGAATTTTAGATTATTGTGAAAAGTGAAATTGTGGCAATCTATTAATCTGTTATGTGTTACAAATCTGTATTGATGTGGCAAACCGGATTGCACCAAGTTGGAGAAAACGTGACGCTCTTCTAAGGTCAGTAACAATTTATAATTAATAGGCTTATCGAACAATTAATTCACATATGCATATAGTAGACTATGATCTATTCAGAATATGAAAATGTTTTATTGCAGGTAATTTTCGACAGTATGTAAACTATGTCGTGTTTTCATTTGAATGCTGACACTGAATAATGTCAATGTTCACAAAAACATTGACAATAATCAGAAGTTAGAAAACAACAAACATAAAAGTACCTATTAATTAGATGGTATGCAGTAAAATAAGAATACTATCAGGGTACATTAGTATATTTAGAGATGTTAGTTACTTATTTTATTATTTTTCTTCTTGGCTCACAAAAATCATTAAAAAATATTTTATGGCTATACAATAAGTTTAAATCACTCAGTGATACTCAGTAATTATTTCATATCACAAGAAAAGTGAAACAAAACTACTTTCTGTAATTTACTAAATCTAATAATTTAATAAAGTTTGTGACACATTTACATTCAAAGTTTTACTGTCTTAGAAACCTCTGCACTCAGTTTCATACTAATACCACCCCTAATATTCTCCGTGACAATGTGATTATTGTTAAATTAGCTTCAAAACTTCTGCTCACTGCTTCTGCTGTAATTTAACTAGGTTATATTACAGCTGGAGAAAGAAGAAATTAGGTTTTTTTATATTTATGTAGTGAATTTTTCAATTGGATGAGGGTAGACAAATCTGAAACAAAGCTACACTGAAATTACTCAATCTAGAAGTCAATTTAACAAATTGATCAATAAACAATGTAAATAAAAATCATTTATTGACACATAAACATAAGGCTGTAGTTGCACCTAAACAAAATTCTCTCTTCTTGTCCTTGAACCACCCAATGGAGCAGTGGTGTTTACATCTATCTATATAAATAAAGAGAGAAGTCCTGACTGACTGACTGACTCATCAACGCCCAGCCCAAACCCTTGGACCTAGAACGCTGAAATTTTGCACAGAGGTTTCCTTTATAATGTAGACAAGGAATAAGAAAGGATTTTTCGAAATTCAACCCCTAAGGGATAAAAGTAATAGGAAATGAAAGTTTGTATGGAAAATCGTCATTTTCAAGCGGGCGAAGCCGCTGGCAAAAGCTAGTGTACAATATAATATAAACTTCAACTGTATTATGTAGACTTCTGTTACTCTATAATGTGAGATACAAAACATAATTGCCAAAACTGTGTAAATTTGGAATTGTCTCCTTTATTATGACCAACAAATCTTCAATCGCCCCAGAATATCACGAGCAACTATAACTCAGAATTTTAAAGAGGAAGTAGAACAACAACTAAAAGTTACTATACCAACACCTTAGCTATAGGCCTAAAATGGCCTAAATGGTCCTATACCTGTTAAAAGGCTCAAACACTACCACATTATGGGATTTAATAGAATAAAGTAAATAGTTATTTTGATATAAATATTCTTCACTGGAAGAATGAAACTTAGCACAGGCTATCAAGCTTACACCCAATCGCAAGATGAGCAAGGAAAAAAATACTAGGCTAGGGTTTATCACATAAAGGTAATAATTTTTAACGGGCTGGTGTCTGCAACTCCACACGTGTACATGCTTATTTAGAATACAGGTGGGAAAATGGATCATTTGATCTTCCCTAGCTCCCCGTAAAAGACCAACATCTAAGTTGGTTGCATTATACTTGTTAAAGGGTTAGCAAGGATTATTTCTTGATGAAACTATGGCAAAAAGCTCAATGTGGCTGGCCCAAAATTCAGCCATCCAAACTCTGCGCACTGATGATGATGCAGTAAATAGATCATCAAGTGCACAGATGACTGTAAACTTTGTACTGTATACTATGTAAATAACATGTTCGATATTTTAGCTGTAATCACGTGACATAGTTTGTGTGTACCAGTAGTATAACTTTCTCACAGTATCAACTGATAAAGGAGAAACCCGTTTCTGGGCCTAGCGCTTACACGAATCAAATATGTATCAAAAAAATCCTTAATTTTGCTTTAATAACCCATTAAAATCTTAGCCTCATTACTGGTGGCCAAGTGTAGAAAATAAGTAGATTTCTATTTTTTTATTTTAAACAAGCTTTTTAAACCGTAACAACACTTGTTTCATTTTTTGTCACTAACTTCACGAACGCTGTTATTATATCAATAGAGCGTACCCTAAGAATAAGATCGACTTAGTGGATATCGATATTCTTACAAATAATTAAATAATACTTCATTGCATTATCTTTATTAATCATTATCATTATGTATTATCACTTTTTTACTTATAAAAATAGATGTTTATTCAAAATCTGTCATATAATTGATTTTTAACGTAACCACCTGTAAAAAAACCAAATAAATATTCGATATAATCGGCTGCACCACGGAATGCACTAGTAAACGCAAGTGTCAATGTCAACGGCTGTCAATTGTCACGTCATTCGCTTTTCGTTTGTGTGCAAGTGAATGTTTTTCCGGATCTCTCGAGATTTTATTATTCTAAGACCTTTGATCGAATACTGGACTCCGAAATTGATTGCCTTTTGACTGACCCTCGCTTGAACATTGGACACCGTTTCTAAACTGCCACCCCTGCTGACATTTGCTAGAAAACCGGATTTGTATTTTGCTCTTTTGACGACTGGGTTCAACATCATGAGGACCGCAACAATGCAATAGGAAGGCGAAGATTGGAAGATGAAATTATTCTTTCAATTGTACAAGAATGAGTAGCGCCTCAAACGGTTAGTATCCGATATTTCTATTTAACATAACGTTTTTGTAATCATATGTAATTATTTAATGTAAACATACTAAATAGTGTTATTGCTAATGTTCAGTTGTCTGTTTATAGTTGTATTTTAATGATAGCATAATGTGCAATAAATTCATATTTGAAGACATCACATCGCTAAACCGGACTGAACCTTTATGGTTAATTACAACCTATTCCCTCTCTCAGAGTGGAGGTCTGTGTCCCTGCAGTGGGAATGTAATAAGGGGCATAGGTCTACCCAAATATACCCAGATGTTTATTGCTAAATGCTAGTCTTGCTAGACCCTAATAGTCAAATGTTTGCTTCAGGTAAATGAAAATGACTTTATATGCAGGTGGCTTGCTGGAATCATGCCAATGATCATCGAGTGATGGAAATATACCAGAACAAAGTGAACAGACACCTATGGGACTCCGACAGGTGTGTATTCACTGTGGACGTTCTCTTCTGAGAAGAGTTCGTTGTCATACACTTAGGACTAGTACCGTGCATGAACGCAGAATACACGAAGTTACGCTCTCTAAGTGGAAGGGATGCTATAATTCAATATTATTGCACCTGTATCGTAGGAAAAAGAACGGTTGGTTGTTGTGCCCATACCATGAGCATAATATGGTATCTTGGTTGGGCACGGCACCAAGGTAATCAATTGCCTCCTGCACAGTTTCTGGATACTGTATTATTATACTATAATAATCCTAATGAAGAAGATGATTAAAAAACCATTTAACATAAATATGTGTTTTATTTACATTTTAATATATTGGGTATCCCAATCTAAGATTGCTATAATTAAAAATCCCCCAGCAGATATAATCCTAACAAATATCAGCCAGTAGTTATGTAAGTGGGCCTTGTCTAATAAACATAGTGCTGATGTTTTCAGTGGTATCAATAAGATAAAAATCTGAAGTCACGTCACCCCCAGCGCTTTTTAGGGTAAGTAGGTATCTACTTACCTGATACTTCATAGTGCTATGTTACAGCACAGCGCATGGGCATTTAGACTTGCGTAGGAAACAAACCCTCGAAAATATGTTAATTAACTTAAATAACTAAAATAATATAAATAACCTAAAATGTAAACATTGTCTGATTTTATCAATTTGGCCACCACTGGGAGACGTGAAAATTGGGCTCATGAAACCTACCTAGATTCTTTAATGTATGGCCAAAATCCAGCCCTGTAACGCCAGGCCCAAGTTTCTATGGACTTTGGTTTTCTCCTTTTCGTATCTGTGCTTATAATCTTCTGCAAACTAACTAAGTAGGTGACAGTTAATAAAGGTACTAAGAACATGTATCGATACGGTACGCTTCGTCGTTCACGTGCTGTCGAGAGGGGTCGTGGCGTGTCCAAGTGGTAGGGTACGGAACTACGGACGCGGCGCCCTCCGCTCCACCCTCCATCAACGACCCTCGACTCATTCCACAACGACTACTCGTCTAGAGCGACATCGCCGTGCTTTGATATCGGTAGACGTCTGTCGCTAACTGTACCTATATTATGTTAATGTGAAATTAAATATCCCAAATTGGTGAATGTTAGGATACCGAATATTATGAATCGACTTAAATGGGTTGATATCGTCAACAAAGTTCCCAAATTTCGCCAAGGCAATTGCCTTGACGTGGGAACTTTGCATTCCGCGAGTAAACTCATACCAGTCAAGTCATCATCTGTCTAGCTAGCCTTTACCAAGTACGTCGGGGCCGTCTTCCAATCCAAGGGTTCATTAAGTTGAAAGCACCAGGGTATAGACCGCGTCTTTGAAGAGTGGCTAGAGAAGCGCCCTCACCGTTGCTTCGGGAGGTAACTGCACCGAATCAGGAGGGAGGAGACGCCCGGATGCTAGCATTGCGAGGATGGAGACATTGTGGAGCATACCGTGGAGGTCTGCTGGGGAGCCTCACCGTGTTCTCGTAGCGGTGATTGGCGGCGGCGACCTCTCGCGTCCGTCCCTGGTTAAAGCCATGGTCCGGGGCGAGAATGAATGGGACGCCGTCGCCTCCTCCTGCGAAGCAGTTATGCTAGCGAAGGAGTTGGCGGAACGTAAAAGGGAGAGAACCTCTCGTCCCAGCCGCTGCGGGCGCCGGGGGCCACGTGGTGACTTCCGGCCACCGTAGGTGCGGGCCTATGGACGGTGAATAATGGGCTAGCTCACCGTCCGTCCGTCTTATGACGATGACAGGCCGCGTCGGCGGCGCGTTCGTGTTCCACGCGCACCTCAAATATAGCAACATTGCAGGACTGACGTCTGCGGGGCTGCGGTTTGTTCGAAAGAGATACCGAGGCCCGGGTCGTGGTGAGTGATAAGATAACAATCACTCTGGTGGATGATCGGACAAGAAATTAATTTAAAAAAAAAAACATACCAATCGAATTGAGAACCTCCTTTTGGGAAGTCGGTTAAAAATAGGTTAATAGGGTCATTCACCAAATCACCAGCAAGCTTCGTATCTTAAGGTTTCCCACTGCGCAAACTGCGTTATGCATACATGAATGAATGATGAAACGAACTATCAAGACACTTTTTAAATAGTCAGAATGAGATATTTTAGGTCTACTCTCACCTACTAGAGGTGTATTAGAAAACCATTAATCACCTAGAATCTGTGTCTGAGTCTACTTTGTTTGCCCTTTGCACAATTTTAGTTACACACCTAACAATTCAATTTAATCGGAGTGTAAACATTTTCGAGCTTGCTTCGCTCGCTCTTGCGAGCGAGCTTACCTATTTAGGCGGGACCACATACGAGCATCCATGGCATGGATGTATCGTATGAGTTTGGTTCTTATTCTAGCCATCAAACCGCAAAGGCAAAAGTAATCTTATAAGAAAACATATTTTATTACATTTGTAGGCTTGTGCTTCATCCAGAATAGATGAATTATTATCAAAATTACGTGTGTTAACGTAGAGGAGAGGAAGGCCAAAGAAACGATGGATGGACTGTGTGAAGGATGATATGGCTAGAAAGGAGGTGACTGCTGAGATGACGAGAAATAGGGAAGTATGGAAGAAGAAGACATGTTGCGCCGACCCCAAATGAATTGGGATACCTAAGGTCAGGAGAATGATGATGATGATGACGTGTGTTAACAACACGTAGGTAATAATATTTTGTTTGTCACCCAAAATAACCTAAATAAAAACCGGGCAGATGTTAACAGTTTACTCCAATAAAATATGCAGATCAGATGGTAGTACCTATCTGACTTATGAATACGTACCAAATATGGCCAAATATACCTTCCTATAGGCCAAACAAGACACGTACCAATAAGTTTTATTTCAAAACAAACGTTTGTGGCTATGATGTATTTGCTACTCAGTACTTCAGTAGGCGCCTAGGCGGTGTACCTATTTTCGGGGTTCGGGTTCCAATCAACGTCAAACCTTTATATTAGCAAGCCAGTCATCCCTTTCACGCTACTACCTTTGTTACCGTCAGGGGCGTATTTACCCTAGGGCCATCCGGGCCATGGCCCGGGGCGCCAGTACGCAAGGGGCGGCGCAGCCGCCCAGCCGCCCCTGGCCGATTACATTTTTTTAATAATAATAATAATAGAGCAGAGGCTTATTTTTCTCGCCACCCTGGGGTGGTTTTTCGAATTAGCCTTACGTATATTCCAATCTGCCATATGCCGCCCCAAAAAGCAAGTAAACAAGCACTATATCCTTCTAATCTGCCGCCCACTGCTTGCTATTCTCGGTAAAAAGAAAATGTAACCTATCGGGAATGCTAAAATTTTCTAGCTCGCTTCGCTCGCTCTTGCCACCGAGTTTTCTTCATTGTCCAATTCAATCCCTCAATGCATTAGTAGTATAGTAATAGTAAGTTAAGTATAGTTTTTGAACGTTAAAAAGTAAAGGTATTTACGTTTCCGAGGCAGGCGGTAAAAATTTTCGAGCTCGCTCCGCTCGCTCTTACATTTGCCCTCAAGTCTGAATAATGCATAACTTCTTAAAAAAATATCTATCAAGATGTAACTATCCGATGTGTCAAAATTGTTTGAGCTCGTTCGCTGTTTTTGTTTATTTTCGGAACGGCAAAAGTATTTTGATTTTTAGCTAGTTTTCTTGGCTAATAATGAAATTAGAAGGGGCGGCGAAATTGGGTTGGACTCCCGGCGGCAAAAACGCACTCCACGAAACTGGGGTCGACAGCGACACAGACGTTGAGGTTGTTTCCAAGCTCTACGATTCATTGATTAACTACTTACTCGAAACTGCCCTAGAAAAAAAAATGCAAAATAGAAATTTTTATGATATTTTCCTTGACTTCTGGGGCGGCAAAAGTTATTGGCCCGGGGCCCGGGGCGCCAAATTTCAAAATACGCCCCTGGTTACCGTACAACTTATTAGGTACTGCATTTGATTTAAGGTCTTTATTTGTTGTTGCTTTGTCCGATTTATGATTTATGCTTCCAGTAAGCATAAATCATAAATCGGACTAGGTATATCGGAATACAACAAATGTGCGTATTGAACAAGCGAACTGACGGCTTATGAACGCAATAATAGTATATTTTTTTAGTCTCTTTGTTTTGTCAACCCCTGTTTGTAAGAGGCCAACATAATTTATTATAGTCTTAAACATTTAAGTAAGGTCAATGTGGGCAAATCCGTCTACGGGGCTATTCCATACATATTCGTTTACTATTCATTCCAGAATAGTTACGCTGTTACTGGTTCGGTCGATAAAACAGGGTCAGTTTTTAGTTCTAACTATAATTCATAGATGGAGCAAGGTTGTCTACAATTGTCAAAAAATGCATTTGAAGTTTAGTTGTGCTACGAACTCAAAACTCAAGTGTTGCGTGCCGCCGTTTCTTATAAGATAAATATTAAATTTTACAAGTTACGACTTTCTGAGTATGCATAACATGTAGTTTAATAAGTGTTTCAACGGATTTTTCTATTTGTTTTGAATATAAACCAGTGGATACAGAAATAATTGTTAAAAAAAATACGTTACCTCAAATGTTCAAGTGGGAAAATCCGTCTAATTTCGAAGGGGCTAAATCGTCATATACAGGAATTACCCCATTGCAGATGTCGTCAACCTTTTCATCCTTCCTATTTTTAGTTTATACTTTGAAAGTCCACTGGTAACTAACTAACAATTGGGTGTTTGACCTATTTTTTTTTGTAATTATTTTTACAAAAACAGTTTCACAACTAATGAATTAATAATATATATAAATCAAGGCGTTTTACAGTTTTCGCCAAAAAAGTATTTTTAAACACTAAAGTCATGTGCTTTATGAACGAGACACTACTCCTCCGGGTCAGCGACTGTGTCGTTATTAGGAAGAAGAAACTGAATCCTGAAATACAGATATTTAATATCCAGCTCTGGAGTCAGGGCTTCACAAATATTGTATAGAAATGTGTTGCAAATAAAGAATTTATTATTATTATTATATCTAACCGAATTTATTAAAAATAACCCTGTTTATTTAAGTTAATACCATAAATACCATTGTCATAATAAGATAGGATTGTTTCAATGTACCTGAAAACTTAAACTGATAAGTAAAAATATTTAGTTTTCAAACTTTTTAGAAAGGTTTAAAGTCCCTGGTTATAAAAATAGGCCGGATTAGCCCCGAAAAAAGATTTTAGGGAGTAAAACGTAAAATAAACCTTATTTTTATGATGTTAAAAAACATTTTTCTTCATCATCTGCATTTACTTGTTTACAAATTGCATACTTTGATAAAACGGCGTAACTCGAGGCAAATTTGCTACTAGACGGATTTGCCCCCAATCGTCGGGAAAATTCGTCTAACGACCGACTTTTAAAAAATCCTTGTTAGTTACATGTGGATGGCTGTTTTGTTGTTTAAAATGGATGTGTATACAAGAGAATAAAATTTTGGATCGCTTACAACCATCAAATCTAGATTAAAGTAGTAAGTGTACCAGATTTAGTTAACCAAATTAGACTTTCAAAAAAGTATGACGGATTTGCCCACATTGACCTTACTTCTTTATTATTGAAATAGTCCAAAGTTATTGTAGACAATATAATAAATAGCTATGTTGATGAAAGTTATATTACCGAACCAACAACGAACTTGTTTTATTTTGGTATATAACAGCTTTTATTATTATGTTAGCAACGCCAAGATACAAATCATCATACGTATGATCACATGCGACTTCACTGCTGGAGAAAACTCAAAAATGAATATCGATGGTTTTGACTGAGCTATAGTTAGCTATCTAAATAACCACTTGACGCAAAATTCGCGGGGAGCTCGCTAGTTATTTCTACAGCTGCCCTGAAAACGATTCGAACATTTGGCTAAAACTTTCTATTACCTTTGCAAAAGTTTATCATAATTATTGTTTAAAGTAAGTAATAAAAGCTAAAATAAAGGAAAGTGCCTCTTACTCACAATGTTTTTTTTAAAGAAAAAACATTGCAAATAGGTACCTACCTACATATTGAAATAAAAACGAGGTCTAAAATGGCCGCTTTAGCAGATCATAATATGAATTGCGTAAAAAAAACGTAAAATGTACCTTTCTTATCAGTAACTGCGTCTGTGACCATTTAGGAAAATAGATCATAATAGGAAAATAATATTCTGAATTGCGTTAAAATTCGTAAAAACTGCAAAAGTGGCCATTTTTGACCCCATGGACTTTTACTCATGAAACTTCAGGAAAACTTAACCAGTTTCAAAATTTTGAATTTAAGAGGAATTGCATTATAATGCTAAAGGTGAATAAATTCTCAGTTTCTCTGTGTAAGTAAACCAACTACGAATCTACAACTATTCCTCTTATTGTCCTTTTCTAAACTGCGCGGAAAATGTACCTAGCGTTTTGGGAGCACTGCCCTAATTAGCAGGGGCCGCATATTAGCATGCCAGGGCAATTTCGTACTCTCAAAACGACATAATTACTAACATAATGTTGTAGTATCCCCTTGCGCTAGTGCGCTACTTGTAGAAACTGAAAGATCATCCAACTTGAAGGCAGATTAGCGTATAAAAATAGCAATTTAGTAAAAACTTCGTTATCGTTAATTAGTTTTGTCCAAAAACGCGTTGGTTCGACGATATTGTCAGGAGCGCGAGAAACGGATAAATGAGGGACGCACAGATCAGAAAGGAGTGGCAGAAAGAAGGGGAGGCCTATATACATACACACCTCAACACGGTCTAGGGATATTTCATACTCAATTAAATAACTCGAAAAGTACTGGCCGCATTGGAATCTTTAATACACCGATTTGTTTGTAATTTATCTCAGACTAATTCCAAATTCAAATTTTTGAAAATTCTTTTGTTTCGGTGGCATAAAAATGTCTTGATGTATAGGAGAGGGAATTTTCATTTGTGTGAAATTTAGAAAACAATACGAATTACGTTTAGTTACAGTTTTTTTTCATTTTTAAACGAAAGATAAAGTTAAAATTGAGGTATTGTAGCCATGCAACGCCGACATTTGACGAGGGCGGAGATGTTACGAGCTGTGGGAATGCTGGAAGCTGGATCTGTTCAGCGTAATGTTGCTGAGGCCATAGGGACCCATCAAAATGTAATTTCAAAATTGTGGACACGCTATCGTGCCACAGGTGAAGTAGCGGAGAGGCACCGGGGGCCAAGTCGCATCACTACCCCCAGACAAGACCGATTTTTGCAAATTACTGCGCGAGCTCAACCAAATGCAACGGCGACTCAATTGGTCCAAAGGCTGCGAGTGGAATACCAAGTGCTTGTGAGTGACCAAACTGTAAGAAGGCGACTGCATGAAAGCAATCTACGCTCTCGTAGACCACTCCGGGTCCCACCTTTACGGAGAGGCAATCGTGGACGACGATTAGAATGGGTTCGGAACCACGTGGACTGGGGCCGTGAGCAATGGTCCAATGTGCTGTTCACGGATGAATCCAGGTTCGGCTTCCATCCAGATTCACGAAGGTCGCGTGTTTGGCGAGTTCCTGGACGATGGAGCCGTCTCCAGAACCCTCAGGAAGTTCACCCATACCAAGGAGGAACAATTATGGTTTGGGCAGGAATTCGTCTTGGAGGACGGACGGATCACGTTTGGGTGCGGGGCAATATGACGGCAGAACGATACGTCCAACAGGTGCTGGGGCCCGTAATCTTGCCCCACAGAACACAAATGGGGCAAGATTTCCTGCTCATGCACGACAATGCCCGGGCACACACGGCGAGAACGGTAGCAGCTTGGTTACATACACATAATGTTAGGGCCTTAGACTGGCCTGCTCAATCGCCAGATCTAAATCCCATTGAGCATGCGTGGGATATGCTGCAAATAAGAGCTCTGAAGGAAGTTCCTGAAAATTTGGCTACAGAAGATCAACTTTTTGCGCACCTCAGAAGGACATGGGACAATATTCCGCAGCAAGACATTGACAACCTTGTTCTGAGCATTCCGAATCGTTGCCGATGTGTTATGAACATCATGGGCGCTTTCTCAGACTACTAACTTCAAGTTTATAAACACAAATTAAATGATTATTCTATTTTTTTCAGTTTTTACTCACAAATTAAAAGTTAATTCATATACGGTTTCCGTCTATGCTTCATTTTTTTTCCATAAAATCCTGAAATTTTAATCAGTACCTTAACCATTATTAAAAATGGTAGAATATTAAATAACGCATATTTTAAATATATACATGTCATATAAATAATTAACACATTCAATAGTAATTCGCTTTTTTAAAAATATCCCTAGACCGTGTTGATGTGTGTATATACCCAACGCCAACAGTAAGTGATTCCGGGCTGAAATGAAGATGATGATGAATAACAATCACATAATGTGCCAGGCGTTGTTCATACCGACTTGATAATGTTGCGCCGTGCACGCAATTTCTTCAAAACACAAAAAGTGAAAAATAAACTTCAGAAAGCAAATCAGCTTCTGAAGTCGTCGACATTTGTTTCTTTAATTCCGTTTTTTTTTGTGTTTTTCCTGTATTAGTTAAAAAAAAACCCTAAATCTAACCCTTTTGTTATTGCTTTCAACTCCTAACCTTTGAGGAGTAGTACGTTCCATAATCAGCTCAGTCACCTAAATAACATGAAAGAATACAACCATTAATGGTTGTATTATACGTCCCCATAATATTTTATTAAAGAATTATCCTCCAACTCCTAAACAGTTATGGGCATTTCTCTACTAACTGGAAAATCGTCCATACAAGACTGTCCTACGCAAACCGTGACAGGGGACTGTTTTTCTCTACTTTTGTACAGAAAAACAGGCCCCTTATAATAAAAAATACTTGTTTTTAACAAGGATTTTGTTTGTTAAAGTAATTAGTCTTTATTTTTCTTAGTAATTCGTAATATATATATTTTTTTCATTTTAAAAAATGACAGGGGACTGTTCACCAGAGGACTGTTTTTTTTTACATGAATACTTAATAAAACAAAATCATTTAAACATATCAGATTAACCAAACAGATGTGGCTACATCACTACATCCTAGATAATCAATTCTTTTTAACAAAGGAGGTGTTTCTTTTCCCATACAAGTTTGGCCAAACAATTTATCTTAAGAACAAAGGTACGAAAATATAGGGAAAAAAATGCAGATTCTGAAAAAAAATGTATTGGATTTATTTATGCATTTGTACCACCTGAAATTGACTACTAAAGATGCTAAAACTTGCAACCCAAGAATTAATCTGGCAATCTCGTGATTAATTTTTCTGATGATGCGTTTCGTTACTTCATTTGATAAACTTATGAAAACCTAAAAATATATTGTTTACAATTTTTTAATTTGTATTAATGTTACGTATTTTATTCAACACACTTTTTTTGTTAAACATTATGGTAACAAGAACATAAAAAATCATTTATTTCACAGTTCATATTATTTTTTGCGTTTGGTTATCAAGTAGCTAAAAGACAGTGCTCCAGGACCGATATTTTAATCATTTTGTGTATTTCTAAATGTCAAAAAAACCAAAACAACAACAAATTCAACAAAAATCATCAAATTATTTATCTAAAAAACAATCATATAGTATAGATAAATACAGAAACTTGGTTAAGCCTTTCTTAATGGTAACAACAGACGGTCACGTACTTGATATTTATGGCCCCTATGCCGCAACTGTGTCAGAATCTGTTCTAATGTTACAAGTATATCTCTAAATTATAATGTTTGTAAACCTGAATCCCTACAACCTGGTGAGACACAGTTGAGCAAATAAGTCGAGACTTGTAACAATGTGTAGTTGGGTAGTGGAGGTACAACCTCCAAATGTTTTTATTTAGGGCTAGAATACAGTGAAGACACCGTAGTGGAAAAGTATTTTACACATATTATATTTTATTAAATATCCAGGAAAACAGTTGGGAGCACAGAATCCACGGTTATTACTGTAACTGTATAATTGCAAAACGTACCGTGCTCACATCATGACTATTGTTTGGTATATGGGGTGGGCTCGACATCAACAAGATATTTCAGCACCTGCCTCCTTCCTAGATCTCTTAGTAAGAGAAAATGATGAAAATGAGGAAATGGAATAAAAGAAAATAAGAATGTTATTGGTTTTATTTCAAATATCCCTAGTAGTTAACTAAATTCCCATTGGCATACACAGGATCGAATTATCAATTCTTTATACATTACTGCCTGTAAGCCTTCACAATGAAAAAAATAATTGAATCGATAATATTATTATTTCAACTATCTATCTTGACGATAATATATTACTGTATGACGACAATCAAGTCATACTTAATGGTGCTGTCGTCTGTCGTAAAAGTGTAGTTATTTTCAGGTCCCCGTTACAGATGACCGATCTCGAAAGGGTTCATCATCGTCCTGCCCTTTTCCCATTTTACTTGGGGTCAGCGCAACACGTTTCCTTCTTCCACTCTCCCATATATCGAAAGGGTTCATCATTATAATTATATTACTTTCCTTGGGGTTCATTGAATAACGATTTAGTCACTTGAACGTCCCCGTCTCTTTTGACACTCTTCTTCTTCTTTATGGAGTTTTAGGTTTCCGCACTTAGTCCTTAAAGGTGGACCATTGTGCGTGAGCCGTGGCGGCCGATTATTCCAACCAGCCCACCTCCCTCTAGAAGCAGATCAGACTTCCCGGTCTCCTCAGGGCATCCGCAAGGGATCGTGGTGTTCCCAGGGTCTCCTCACGAATCTTGGTAACACCTGTGCACTCAAGGAGCACATGCGCCACAGTTTCCTCCGCCTCCATGCATGCATCTGCACAGGGGACTGTCAGTGATTCCTAGGGAGTGGAAGTGTTGTTGACACTCTTTTCATTATATAGATGGACTGGTAAATGCGGCGACACCTGGGGGCGGCCTATGTCCAGCAGTGGACGTCTTTTGGCTGAAATGATGATGAAGATGGACTGGTGATGTTCTGCGACATCATTAATAGTATTTTGATTTAAAACCATATTACTATAATCTATGTTTAAAACCTTTGATTTTGACAGATGAAATAGTTTGACAGCTGTCAACGCAGTCATGAACGTTTCTTTGAACGCAGTTATGATGCGAGGTGGTGTATTTTCATATTATTATAATTCCTAATCTATACCATATTGAAGAATATTATATACTGACCATAACACCATTTATTGGAAGGAGCTTTAATAGTAATTTGTACCTCGGTACATGGTTTGGCCAAAAAAAAAACACCTCCTTTTCATAATTTTAACTCTTAAAATAGTATAAAATAAGCTAGCCAGGGGACTGTTTACGTAACGGTCAAGATGTGTAGTTTACACCTACAGACGCTGTCGTAGCACTAAAAACTGGCCAAGTGCGAGTCGGACTCGCACATGAAGGGTTCCGTACCAAAACGGTATGCTATAATTTAAACAATTTCTTCTACGGGCCAATGAAACTTGACCTCTGGATTTTATAGGCGCTCATACGATTCAGGGACCAAATTATATTGGTTACCTGCTGTTTCCATCTGTTGTTTCCATCCAAGTTCAAAATGATTTTCCTAGAAAGTCCTTATAAAGTTCTACTTTTCAGATTTTTTTCATATTTTCTAAACTTATGGTTCAAAAGTTAGAGGGGGGGGGACACATTGTTTTGTACTTTTGGAGCGATTATTTCCGAAATTATTGACATTATCAAAAAATGATTTTAGTAAACCCCTATTCATTTTTAAATACCTTTCCAACAATATATCACACGTTAGGGTTGAAATTAAAAAAAAAATCACTTCCCACTTTACATATAGGGGGGCTACCCTAATAAAACATTTTTTTCCAATTTTTATTTTACCACTTTGTCGGCGTGATTGATACACATATTGGTACCAAATTTCAGTTTTCTAGTGCTAGCGGTCACAGAGATTAAGCGAGGACGGACAGACAGACATGGCGAAACTATAAGGGTTCCTAGTTGACTACGGAACCCTAAAAACTATAAGGGTTCCTAGTTGACTACGGAACCCTAAAAAATGGCAGTTTCTCGCTTAGCTCCACAACCGCACAAAATTCACATCGATTACTTTCTGTATCACGATCTAAATGCATCACGCTAAAACAAAATTTGACTTCAGCGTGGTGTTCAAATTTTAACAGGGGACTGTTTCAATAATTTGAGGACAGCATTCGCACATAGATATTTTGATTTAATTTCAATCGTAAAAATATAATTGCTATGTATTAGATGCTTACTGTTATGTGTAATGTATTTGGATATTTTTTATTCAGTTATCAACAGCAAAAAAAGAAATATTTGTCACAAGATTTGTAATTCTGGAATAGGGACGCACCAGGGGACTGTTTTTTGAGGTGTTTGAGGTTCATTTTCTCAAATATTACATTATTAAATTGCTGAATACGCAGTTGCATTCCAAGAATACGTAATACTATGTCGTTATTGATACAATTAACTGAGAAATATTACGTTTCACAACGTAAAATTAGCTTGGGACAGTGATTTTCCAGTTAGTGGAGAAATGCCCTTATACCTTCCATCATCAGCTCATCATCGTAAAGTGATGACTGCTAGATGCAAATATTTGAATAGCTTTAGAAAAAGCACGAAACACGATACAATTTGAGTGTTGCTCTCGATTCCCCTGGGATCCTATCATCAGATGCTGACTTCAGACTTGGTGATAATGGGACCACCTCGGGAGAATAATCTTACGAATACAAAAAGAATTTTGAAAATCGGTCTACAATTGACGGAGATATCGGTGAACATACATAAAAATACATTAACGCTAAAAACATTATCACTCTATTTTTGGTGCACTCGCGTAAAAAAAAAGCATAAGCACGAATAGAGAACCTCCATGTCGATACCCAGCAGGAGCCTATGTTGAATCGGATTGAAAGCTGAAGTGTAACGTAGTACGACTACGAGTATTCAGGGTGTAAACGAACCCTTCACGAAGCCACATCGTATATAATCAAACTAAGTAACCCTACGAAAAAAATATTGCTGGGAAACGACTTTTTTTTTTGGTGAAAAATCACGTTTTACGGTAAAACTCGATGTAGTGCCAGAGCTCCACAACGTGGTTATTTTGGGCCACAGCCCACAGCTCGTTGGGCATACGGCCGACATGGCCACCCCAGTACCACTTCAGCTTAGCGGCTTTTTGAGCAACGGATTATTTCCCAGCAGGACGCAGGGAAATAATTTAAGATTTCGTAGCCATTACGGAACAATATTTTTTTAAATTATGTGATCCGGAAGATACTATTATACTACGCAGCTTACACTTCAGCTTTCAATCCGATTCAGCTGGGTATACAGTCATAGAACCAACCTCCTCCTTTTGAGAAGTCTGTTAAAAATAGTTCTCTCATTATTTTTGCGGTAGGGTGAGAGAGCAATATCTGATACATGGAGGCTCCGTTTCCTTCAACTTCATGTAGGTAGGTGTAAGCGATGATATCCCCTGAGGGATATGTGGAGAGAAAGGGCAGCAGCGTTCCTAATGTCTTTTCGTGAGGAAAGAGTACAACGATTGATTACAACATAATTGCACTATAGCCACGGCTATAGCTTACCACATTTTCTGAACAGTTTGGTGCCGAAATGTTTCCGATTTTACCTTACCCTGATTCATTTAATCACATGGAAGTAGGTATTCGTTCCTCACTCACACGTATATTTATTCAATAATATATTGTTTGCAACCAAGTGGTCGCGAGCTTGTCGTGCCAGCAGGTGAGGTGTGGTCCGGCCACAGACAAACTCTTAATTCCAGTCTGGTAAGGGTAACCTAATTCTGGTAACCTAAGTAAGTCGCATGTTCCAGATGGAAGAGATTGCGCGGCGAGCGGGCGGCGCCACCCCGGCGTCGGGTCACAAGCGCTTCGCGGTGCTTGGATCGTCTAAAAAGCATCCTTTTATCCGGTACGTAAAATTTTGGACATCCCTGTAATTCCTTTTTTTTTTTTACAATTGTAAGTCAAGACTTTTAGAGGCCATGGAAACTTAACTTTATTATTATTTAATATCTTGTAAAACACATGCATGTGATATGTAATAAAGAATTGAATTGATAAAAAAAACAAACACAAATAACAATTTACATTACACAATTTAATAATTATGAGGAATTGCTAAATGCTGTTTACATAAATATAAATTACAATGAAATTATGGGAACTGGGGATCACCAGGACAATCTTGCGGGGTTGAAAATAGTTCACCGTGATAACCGTCGGAATCGACGCAGTAGTACACATCTCCAATGTTCTGGCTCGCCTGGTAGTTGCCGTTCGATTGGCAGGTCTCTGTCACCGACATGCCACGAGCAGGGAAGTACACCATGGTGTCTCGCGCACAATCTGTTCAAATTATACAGTAAACAAGTTAAACGGGTTCCACACATTCCACACACAGTATTGGACCACCATGACCAATGACCCAATTTCGTTATTCTATTATTTCTATCTTCTAATAAAGGTACTTTATGTCCACGATGCAGTTTGCGTTCGTAATAAAACACAGTCAAAGCTCCTATTTCAAGGTTTAGCCAACAATAAAATAGTTGTTCAATCGTTTCGGACTTATCGGCAAAGGTGTGGTTCACGGTCAATTAATTTCTCATAACTCTCGCCATGAAATGTGTTCTGGTTGATATTTTGAAATATACGACAATGTGATTCGTATTATAATCTTAGTAAAATCAAGTGATTCATAGTGGTACATCTACATGATACACGTGAACTCATAAACTGTTTCATTTATGGTAATTCGAGGCTTGGCAAAGTCGCAAATAAAAATCACATAGCGTTTTCTGCTTTCATTGAATGTTTAGATTGACAAGTACAAGTAATTGCAGACCAAAGTTTTCAGATATGTTTCAGTGTGTGATCTGAACAATGTTATTCTTATTTTAGAAGATTACAGTTACTTGCTGGTTTATTGATTAAGAAATTAAATAACCTTCTTTGGCGACTGGGGAAGTTCAAGACTAATGCTACCTGTACCTACTTTGTATGGTATTTATAGAAGCTGTTCGTAAACCTTTATTAATAAATAAAATATAGTCTCCGCCTTCCAGCTGGGAAGGTAGGATCGGTGGAACAACCGTACCGACGTATTGGGAACAGGGTCTCGGCCGACAGTCGGTCGTGGTGGCACAATGCGAATGAACCATGCTAACGGTACGCAGATGCCCTCCAGCTTATCTTGTTTTATGTCCATGTAGTCAGTCATCTTAGTATTTCTTATGCAAATAGTATTAACAAATACAGTTGAGTAAAAAAAGATAAAAGGTAACTACTGTCGTATACTTAATGAAAGTCTGTACCTAGTTGTATACAATAATTATGATTTTCAAGTACTTGATTCAGCATAGGATCGTTTCCATATGAATGACTGTAAGCCTCTCCTTCGAAAAAGGTTTTATAGCAGATCCAGAACAGCAAATTGACATCACTAGTGCAGCTGTGCAGTAGCAAATTATAAGAAACTAGCTGATGCCCGCGGCTTCTCCCGGGTGGACCGTAGATGTCGGAACTTGACAAATTATATACTCCCCGAGACCAATTTATCCATTAGTGAAATTAGCATGATAATCAGTGCAGTAGTTTTTGAGTTAATTGCGAACAGACAGACAGCAGAAGAGCAGTGGTGGCCCAGTGGTGGCGGCTCCGACTTACGAACAGTGAGTCGTGGGTTCGAACCCCGTCAGGCGCATTACTTTGTGTAATTTATTTAATCACCACTGCTCTCAAAACGGTGAAGGAAAACATCGTGAGGAAACCGGCATGTCTTAGAACCAAAAAATTCGGAGACATGTGACATCTACCAATCCGCATGCACTGGGCCCGCGTGGTAGATTATAGCCCATCCCTCTCCTAGAGAGGAGGCCTGAGTCCCTGCAGTGGGAACATTATAGGCTGATGATGATGATGATGAGACAGACAGACGTGTTTTATAATATGTAGTGATAGTTATGATCCGAAGCCGGATAAGCCCTCATTCCGCCTAAACACCACCCACACAATACTTTTAAAAATATCTTCAAACTCGAATAGTTTACATTTTTAATCGCATTCCAAATAAAGACAAGTTTCTTAATTGATTTTTTTGTTTACTCTAATTCATACGTTTCTCTTTCCAACATTATAAATACTCTCCTATTTCTACAATTCTGTCCGACCTCGTATTATCTACTTGAACTTTTAATTAAATTCAGTAACATGATAGTTGCAGAGAAAAACAAGAGTCAGAAAAAAAACAGACTAATGCAAGTAGGGCGCACCTTAAGCACGGTAACGATATTTATACTGTGCCTTAAGGGTTCCGTTTGTAAAAAAAAAAAGTGCCGATCTGCCTCTGCCTACACTCAAGAGTAAAAATGCATTTGCAGTTTTCCAATATCACAAACACCGTTATTAAAGTATAAATTACATAATTAATTACTGAAGCTAGTTGCTGAAATGTATGATTAGGATCCAGAACGTGGGTCTCTATGATTCGAAAATCTGTCATTAAATTATGCGGCCGTCTGGACAACATAATCTTAATGAAAGATTTTTGAAAAATCAACTTATTTTTAGTGATGTTCAGGTGTAACGTTTTAAGTTGAAAGTGGGATACTTACTGCAATTCATTCCATCCATTGTACCAACTGGTTCTTGCCAGGCGCCTAAAATTTCTCCATCTCGACCAGTGCAGTAAGCTCTGAAGCAATTTTAAATGTTAATGCAATGGATGTAAGGACTTCTGCATAGCTTTTCACAAACAATCGAACCGAATCGATTATCTCGCTCACTTTCATAATGCCAAAAAAAGATAGACATACGACTTGTCGAAATCGAAACCGAATCGAAACGTTGTGAATAAGGGGCCTGCTGATTCTCGGCTCGACATAAGGGGCAGCAGAGCAGAGTCACACATTAAGCTTAAAATCTTTCTAGGAGTTACCCCACACTTGCTAAGTTCTGCTTTAAAAATTAGTACAAAATGTATCTTACATGCCGTTCCTTATTTGGAATGGTCCATAGCTGCCGTCGTAGTCACAATATAAGGCAGAGCGACTAAGGAAAACGGTGCCGTGTTCCCTATGCTCTTTCGCGATCAAGCCGCTGGCTATTACTAAACTCTCGCATTTTCGTAAATATTGCTCTCCAACAACTGCAGAACTGTCTGTAATTATAAAAATACAAACACTAAGAACTCTTCCGTTCAGGGTTAGGTTTCTCAAGTCAAGAGTGTTCACACACTTATAAATCTTATAACACTTGATGATGTGACTGCCCAATATGTCTTAAGGATTTGTATACTGGCTTGGTCGAAAATAGTCTTTGTTTTTATTTAGAACAGGAACATCAGCAATTATTTTATTCCTGTTCATTAAAGTTCGACACACACAATGATATAACAGAACAGTTTGACTTCTGGTTCAAGCAGACTGTTTATTTGCTTCCTTCCTATGGTAAAAATTGGCAACATCAGTATTCAGGCAGTTTCACCCTTTCACTCTGTGGGTGGTTTCCTTACAAAGTAGAAGTACTAACCTTTGAAGTACGACCATTTTGTTAAAATTGTGTAAGTACTTACACACATCAACACGGTCTAGGGATATTTTTAAAAAAGCGAATTACTATCAATGTGTTAATTATTTATATGACATGTATATATTTAAAATATACGTTATTTAATATTCTACCATTTTTTAATAATGGTTAAGGTACTGATTAAAATTTCAGGATTTTATGGAAAAAAAATGAAGCATAGACGGAAACCGTTTATGAATTAACTTTTAATTTGTGAGTAAAAACTGAAAAAAATAGAAAAATCATTTAATTTGTGTTTATAAACTTGAAGTTAGTAGTCTGAGAAAGCGCCCATGATGTTCATAACACATCGGCAACGATTCGGCATGCTCAGAACAAGGTTGTCAATGTCTTGCTGCGGAATATTGTCCCATGTCCTTCTGAGGTGCGCAAAAAGTTGATCTTCTGTAGCCAAATTTTCAGGAACTTCCTTCAGAGCTCTTCTTTGCAGCATATCCCACGCATGCTCAATGGGATTTAGATCTGGCGATTGAGCAGGCCAGTCTAAGGCCCTAACATTATGTGTATGTAACCAAGCTGCTACCGTTCTCGCCGTGTGTGCCCGGGCATTGTCGTGCATGAGCAGGAAATCTTGCCCCATTTGTGTTCTGTGGGGCAAGATTACGGGCCCCAGCACCTGTTGGACGTATCGTTCTGCCGTCATATTGCCCCGCACCCAAACGTGATCCGTCCGTCCTCCAAGACGAATTCCTGCCCAAACCATAATTGTTCCTCCTTGGTATGGGTGAACTTCCTGAGGGTTCTGGAGACGGCTCCATCGTCCAGGAACTCGCCAAACACGCGACCTTCGTGAATCTGGATGGAAGCCGAACCTGGATTCATCCGTGAACAGCACATTGGACCATTGCTCACGGCCCCAGTCCACGTGGTTCCGAACCCATTCTAATCGTCGTCCACGATTGCCTCTCCGTAAAGGTGGGACCCGGAGTGGTCTACGAGAGCGTAGATTGCTTTCATGCAGTCGCCTTCTTACAGTTTGGTCACTCACAAGCATTTGGTGTTCCACTCGCAGCCTTTGGACCAATTGAGTCGCCGTTGCATTTGGTTGAGCTCGCGCAGTAATTTGCAAAAATCGGTCTTGTCTGGGGGTAGTGATGCGACTTGGCCCCCGGTGCCTCTCCGCTACTTCACCTGTGGCACGATAGCGTGTCCACAATCTTGAAATTACATTTTGATGGGTCCCTATGGCCTCAGCAACATTACGCTGAACAGATCCAGCTTCCAGCATTCCCACAGCTCGTAACATCTCCGCCCTCGTCAAATGTCGGCGTTGCATGGCTACAATACCTCAATTTTAACTTTATCTTTCGTTTAAAAATGAAAAAAAACTGTAACTAAACGTAATTCGTATTGTTTTTTAAATTTCGCACAAATGAAAATTCCCTCTCCTATACATCAAGACATTTTTATGCCATCGAAACAAAAGAATTTTCAAAAATTTGAATTTGGAATTAGTCTGAGATAAATTACAAACAAATCGGTGTATTAAAGATTCCAATGCGGCCAGTACTTTTCGAGTTATTTAATTGAGTATGAAATATCCCTAGACCGTGTTGATGTGTGTATTTCGTTTTTAAGACACATCTAAGTTGCGAATAATTTCAATTGAAATTGATTTGATGGAAATTGTTTACGTTTGCAGCGCAGCGGTCAATACAGAATAGCAGGGTGGCTGCCCTCTGTAGTAGTATGACGTCATGTTGGACATGTGCCTTGAGCCCGTCGCACCCATGCACCTGTATTTACTACCTTTGTGTATAAATATTGCACTACGCGCAGAAGTCGATTCTTTGGAAACCAGGTCACTCTGCAGTTTATGTAGGTCTCTAAATCTATATTCATTATCCGAACTCCAAAGCTAAAACCTGGACTGCTTGAGATCATCATTCACCTGCCCTTATCTCAACTTACTCATCATCTTATCAGTCACCTCCTTTCTAGCCAAATCATCTTTCATACCGGATAAATGGCTTATATTTTATTGAATAAAATTCTCAACGAGGTATTTAATTTGGATGATTTGATCGCAATAAACTCTACTAAGCATTATTCTCAACGCTTGCAATTATTAAACAAACATACCCTATGTGTGTTTTCAGCGTATTTGAACAAGTGTATCTGGGTTCTTTGTCATACTGATTGTGTACAATTGCCTTATAGGTTTGGTCACTCGATATCTTGAGACCGTGAATCACTTAAATTGTGTGTATCCTGTGGTTGCATCTACTCGACAATCGAATGATGGACTACAGTGGCGAAATGGTTATGGATTTATTGAAAGTACTATTTATTGTAGTGCAAACTTCTTTATTCCTTGTCATCCGTCTCCGAGTATGAAGTGTTTGGGAGGGATCAGCAGAGTGACTTTGAGACTTCAAATTCTTTGTATACGAATTCTTGGTTCTGCAACGGATTCAGCTATACATGGGGAGAGCCCTAACTTCTACAATTTCTCACAGTAATAGTAGACAAAAAAGCTCTTGTGTCTCTTTCGCGTAAAAAACGTTACCAAAGCTTGGATTTAACGTTTCCTTGATACAACTACAATACATACAACACGGCAGATGTCTCATGTCTTCCTCTGGAATAGGAGAGACGGTTGGCTGGCCAGTCCTGGGCTGGGCGCACCAACACATCCCATCATCGCATTGCAGTGGCTCGTAATCACCATTTGCAGTACAATGAATTGTCGCAACTCGGCCTTCCGCTTCCAGTTCAGCTCTTCTGCGGCTGCATGCTGAAATCAAAGTTATGATTATTTCATAGATGATAGCGTTACACTTAAAACCTCTTTTGATATAACCACGAAGGTTCATTTGATGATTATGATTTTCGTGACGTTTCGACTTTTGACTGAGCATTGACGGTTAGGGATTTTTTAGCGTAAATTATTGTTTGTTTTTGTGTGAAAGAAATTGAGAAAATACAAGGTTTAATCTTTCATTTTGTAGCAATAACTAAGTGGAAGTGCAAATCCATGTTCAATTAGCTAATGACAATGATGAATGTTGGTGTTTTTGAAATTTCGGAAATACTCAAGATCCCGCGTTAAACTTGACACTGCCGCGTTTGAGTGATTTGATAATGTATCAAATTGAGGTAACTTAATGAAGATAGTATTATTTAACTTTATACTCAACACAGTCGACCGCAACTGGCCATGGGCTACTTTATTGAACCGTTTTTAGGGTTCCGTACCTCAAAAGGAAAAAACGGAACCCTTATAGGATCACTTTGTTGTCCGTCTGTCCGTCCGTCCGTCCGTCTGTCAAGACCCTTTTTCTCAGGAACGCGTGGAGGTATGAAGCTGAAATTTATATCAATTACTCAGGTCTACTGTCCCTTGAAGCTGTGAAAAAATCAAACTTCTAAGCCAACGCAATCAAAAGATACAGCCGTTTATGCCGCAAATTTTCGACACTTGCAAGGGAATCAAAACCTACAGGGTGCTTCCCGTGAACTCAGAATCTTGAAATTTGGTACGAAGCAACGTCTTATAGCATAGATAAAGGAAAAATTACGAAAACCATAAATTTTTAGTTACATCACAAAATATATTTTTTTACGGAACCCTCGGTGCGCGAGTCCGACTCGCACTTGGCCGGTTTTTCAAACTTACCACAAGTCATGTCTTCTGCTTGGTCCCTCCACATTTGTCCAAAAATCCTATTTCCTTCTTCATCCGAACAAAAGCATCTACAATGGATAAAATATACACAGGTCACACTGACTGCTCATAATTTTAGTAAAATTAAAACATAATTTGGTTGGTAAAAATCACAAAAACTTATCAACAAAGTAATTTCAAATTCTTGGTATGCCTTTTCATCGGAAGTCGCGGTTGATAAGCAATAAACTGTTGTCACTGATGTGCTCAATCTTAACTGTATCGTGTGTATCGTATGAAATTCATCAAGATTAAACGAAAATATTTCATGCATGATGTTAGATTTTTTACAGATATCAATAAATTATTTCAATATTTCCATAATATCGCAAAAAAAACCGACTATTTAAAAAGAAAGTCGTTAGGTACAGGAGTATATTCATCACTTGTTTGGTTTTTACCAGTTTAGTCCCACTTCTAGATAAAGACCGCTCAAAATCTACCTTTTTTTTTTACTTATTTTCTTTTATGAAATGTAAAGTAAATGTAAAGTGGGTGAAATAGGTCCATCTATCTGGAAGAATTTTTATGCTTCGAATTTTATTTGGAAAAACACACTTGGCATAATTTTCTTTAAAGGAATATGTTATTTTTATAAAGCATAAAAATATTTAATATTATTATAGTATCCGAATGTTTACATGTCCTAATTTATAATGACATACTCTTTGGATGGCAGAATTTTATTTCGTTGAATTTCACTTGGCATGAAAATAGAAAACTAATAAACGTTAGGTACTGGACTATTTTTCCAATCTGATGGCATTGTTTCTGAGAATTCGATAAGACAATCTATATTCATACCTGCCCGTGAATAGATTGCCCTTGCATTGTGCAGGTGCATATTTTCCATCAGGCAAGCAATTGGACGAATCGGACTGGCAACCCTCGGTTTCGGGTGGGGGTTCAGTTACGGGAGCTGAAAAAACAAAAGACAATGTACACGGAAATATATGGAGTCCCGTACCAGAAGTCAGCCGAATTGTCAAAATAAATAAAACAGAAAAAAAAACAAAATCGGTTCATGCGTTCGGGAGCTATAATGCCACAGACAGACACACACATACACTCAGACACGTCAAAATTTGACACTCCGTCGTTTTTACGTCGGGGGTTAAAAAAAATAAAAAGGTTTATTTCAGAAACTTGCTCAACTTTTACAGTTGATCTTACTTAGGGGCCTCCTTTTAAGTAAAAGATATGCTAGGAGATACGATTGAGGATAGGAGATAAGATTTAAAGGATGAAAAAAATAGTAAAAGTGGTGTACTTACAAGATTTTGCGGAAAACCCGGGGGTGAACGCCATGTATATGAATCGAGTAATAGTAGATTTTACAACAAGTGCACAAAACGAACCATTTTTATCCGAGACTTTTAGCAGCCCGCGCAGCCGAAGGCGAGGGCTGATAGTAATGTCGAGGATAAAAATGGTTTTGTGGACGAGTTATAAACTCTGCTTTTCACTTCGAATGCGAGGAAATAAAACAGTAGTATAACATTTCTTTAATTAAAATTCAAAGTAAAATTTGTACAGTTTTGAATACTGAAGGAAATTGTTTTTTTTTTTTTAATCTTACGAAATTGATATTAGGCTTGCAGACCTATACAGCCTACTATTAAATTAATTTTGTAACAATAATTTTCATTAATTAATTAAATAACTTACCGTACTTGAATTTAAATTTTAATATCTTTTAAGTCTTAAAAACACATATGGCAAATAAATTAAATTAAATAAAAATATTAATTAAATTAAATATTATAAAATAACATATTCTATCTATGAACTTCTTATTGTGTTTGGCTGTATGGCTCATTTTCTTTGATCTATACTAATATTATAAAGCTGAAGAGTTTGTTTGTTTGTTTGAACGCGATAAACTCTGGAACTACTGGTTGGATTTGAAAAATTCTTTTTGTGTTGGATAGTTCATTTATCGAGGAAGGTTATAGGCTATATAACATCACGCTACTACCAATAGGAGCGGAGCATAAATGAGAAATGTTGCAAAAACGGGAAAAGAAAATTCCTTTCTGAGAGCTTCCGTTGCGTGCGCTGCGAAAACGGTTTAAGTTACGAGAATATCGTGTATGAAGTAATTATTCGTCTTTAAAAGTTCTAAAAAAAAGTCCGCGACAGCATCTGTCTATCTTTTAAGATTGACTCACTGTAACCATTTTTTATTATTAAAATGAATTATTTTCTGCGAAGCTTATTTAACCTGGTATTAATCTATATCTAAATAAATGTGTTCGTTAGAACGGAAATTTAATATAGAATATTTGTGCTCTTTACTCTATACAGTTTAAACAAATATCTTAGAAGATATCGCAATGTAAAAATACCCGCGCGGAAAAATAATTACGCGGGTTGCGTCGCAATGTAGGTACGGGAGATTCTGGCTGGCCTCCGGGAAATTCAAATTCAAAATATTTACTGCATCATAATGTTTACAAGTACAGAGTGTTTGTAACGTTGTACGTTACATTTTTGATTAATTCACACATATTTAATTAGTAATTATAATAAAAAATTTAATCAGTTTAATAAAGGTAGTAGTAGTAATAATAATAATAAACCAGCTTCAAATAACGGTAACGATTCGTCCATATCCCCTAACTATGTTCATGCAATAGATAAAGGTTCACATAAAAAGATTCCTTATTGCCCTCGTTGTCGTAGTAACGAGCATGCTTACAGGAATTGTACGGTAAAGACGGATGAGATCTTTTGTTTCGGCTGCGGACAGAAAAACGTTAAGCGTCCAGCATGCAAGAAATGTAGTAAGAGCAGTCCAGCTAAGAAAAAAAACGAATAACCGAGAATTGTGTCGTAAACAACTTTGACAGACAAGACTGGGAAAAATGGTTGCACACAGTTAAATGGTTTCACAAGTCTTTCAAAGTTCACACAATTCTCGATAGAAAAGATAACTTAGATGACAGACCTTACGTATCAGTGCATATAGAAGGAGTTCCAGCCACTGGACTCTTAGACTCAGGTTCGGCCGTCACAATTTTAGGCAATGGTGCTCATACGATTTTATTGAATCGGGGTATGTCTCTTATCACGGACGACTGCATTACGGTTAGGGCAGCAGGCGGACAAAATTTGCAAAGCATCGGTTACATACATATACCCGTTCACTTTGAAAACCAATTCCACATTCTCAAAGCTTTTGTAATACCAGATATCAAATCTAATCTCATTCTGGGTGTGGACTTCTGGCGAAAATTTGAATTGTGTCCCAAGTATGTTGGTAGTGTAATGATTTCAAACAACTCATTGGAAAATTGTACTCTAGAGAGCTGCAATCGTACCATAATTACGGGTTACAACAACTTAGAGGAATCACAAAAGCATTTGGCTGATAGTGTAATTAAACAGTTTGAAAACATTTCGTCACAGCACAAGGGTCTCGGAGTAACCGATCTAATAACTCACCACATAGATACTGGTGACAGCCAACCAATTCGTCAGCGTTATTATCGACTATCTCCTGAAAAACAACGTATACTGGTAGAACAAGTGGACGAGATGCTTTCCCTCGACGTAGTTGAGCCTTGCGAAAGTGCGTGGTCATCCCCTGTTCTTCTTGTCACTAAGAAAAACGGACAACCTCGATTTTGTTTAGATAGTCGAAAGCTAAATTCAGTCACTAAACGCGATGCTTACAACTTACCCTATATCTCAGAGATATTAGATAACCTCAGGGACGCGCGTTACCTCTCCAGCATAGATTTATCGAAAGCTTTTTGGCAGATTCCGATAGCTGAGGAGGACCGCGATAAAACAGCATTTTATGTTCCGGGCAGGGGCACCTTTCGCTTTAAAAGGACTGCTTTTGGTCTCACGAATGCCCCGGCCACTCAACAGCGTTTAGTTGACCTGCTGTTCGCTGAGTTTGATCTTAAGGTTTTCGCATATTTAGATGATATAATAATAATTAGTAGCGATTTCAATAGTCACGTAAACTTACTTTTACGGGTACTAGAAAAGCTTAAAAAAGCGAACTTAACAATTAACTTGGAGAAATGTAATTTTTTTAGTTCCCAATTAAAATACTTAGGCTACGTAGTTGATGCCTCAGGTTTGCGGACCGATCCTTCCAAAGTTGATGTTATACTAAATTATCCAGCACCAACCAATAAGAAGGAACTTAAACGTTTTCTAGGTACGGCGACCTGGTACAGACGTTTCGTTCCCAACTTCAGTACTATAGCTGGTCCCTTAAACAAATTAACATCAACAAAGAAGGGTACCCCACCTTTCAAATGGACCCCGGAGGCCGACGCCGCTTTCCAGAAATTGAAGGAAAGTCTAGTGTCAGCTCCAGTCTTATCATGTCCAGATTACAATAAACCGTTTGAGGTGCATACGGATGCAAGCGATTTTGGCCTTGGAGCAATGCTCACCCAAACAATTGATGGAAAGGAACATCCAATCGCCTACATGAGTAAGTCATTAACCGGAGCAGAGAAAAATTACAGCATAACCGAACGCGAGACGCTGGCCGTCGTAACCGCCCTAGAATATTGGCGTTGTTACATCGAAAATGGTCAACAGTTCACTGTTTATACTGACCACAGCGCGCTCAAGTGGTTTCTCTCTATAAGCAATCCAACGGGTCGGTTAGCTCGTTGGGGAGTTCGTTTATCAGCGTTTAATTTTATTCTCAAACATCGGCGTGGCGTGGATAACGTCATACCAGATGCATTGTCTAGAATCGTCCCTATCAGTGCCATTAGTACTTCCAACTCTTATTTGGACACTAAAGACTCTTGGTACAGGAATATTTATGACGGTTGCTTAATTGACCCTACTAAATTTAAAAACTTCATAATTAAAAATAACACTTTATATAGATTATCGAAGAATAAACATAACTTAACTTCAGAATTCGCGTGGAAGGAGGTCGTGCCAACCGAATTACGTGAGCAAATCATTAATGAAAACCATTCAGTGCCCACGGCTGGTCATATGGGCATATTTAAAACATACCGTAGTCTTGCTTTACGCTACTACTGGCCAGGCATGTACCAGGCAGTGGTAAAATTCATAGGTACTTGCGACAAATGTTTAGCCTACAAGTCCCAAAATCACCAGACACTGGGAGAAATGGGTCGCCCAAAAGATTGTTCACGACCATTCCAAATGTTATCAATGGATCTTATGGGACCACTTCCAATTTCGCGAAAGCAAAATAGTTACATATTAGTAATAACATGTTGTTTTTCAAAATATTGCCTAATATATCCAATCAAAAGAGCTACCGCTGAGATCATTACCAAAATCTTAGAGGAATCGGTGTTTCTCGTTCACGGCATACCGCAAGCGATATTAATGGACAATGGTACCCAATTCACAGGGAAGGTCGCGGATGCCTTGTTCAAGAAATACGCAATTCCAAACGTTTTCTACACCCCAAAATATACCCCTCAGGTTAATTTGGTGGAACGATATAATAGAACGATAATAACGTGTATTTCAACTTATGTGGATGATGATCACAGATCCTGGGACTTATATATTCCTAAGGTGCAATTTGCCATGAACAGCTCCGTTAACGAGGCCACTGGATTTACTCCAGCTTTCCTGGTCTTCGGTCGCGAACTTGTAACTTGCGGTACTCATTACACGGACAACGACCTCGGCAACGAAATAGTGTTTTTGCCACGTGATGCCTACGCCGAAAACTTAGGATGCCTTTCTAGCGTTTTCGATACGGTGCAATCCAGACTATGGCAGGCTCATGTGAAGAACACCTCGCACTACAACTTGCGTCGAAAATTTGCCGAATTTAACGTTGGTGACGTGGTCATGAAACGCGCTTATTTCTTGAGTGACAAGGGGAACAGGTTCTCGAAAAAGTTAGCTCCAAAATTTATTAAGGCAAAAGTCATTGCCAAGAAATCACCATTGGTCTACGTTCTTCAAGATATGAAAGGCAAGGACTTAGGTTCATGGCATATAAAGGACTTAAAATTAGTAGGAGTCAATAAATAAAATCTCTTCAAAAAAAAAAAAAAAAAATTTTTTTTCTCATTTATTTAATTTTTTTATTTATTAAAGCCACTGCATAAGACAGTGCATAAATTCAACCTCCGACGGAGACACGCTCACTAGATGGAATCATCAGTGCCTTAAACGTGTCCTAATCCGTCATTTTTTTTCGGCCTTCTAATTCAGCCCCGATGGAGAACCACGCTCACTTGATTCTATCATGTGCCTTACCCGTGGTCTCTCCTCATTTGTTCGGAACCTCTGGATTAGTTGTCGCCAAACTCGGTACGTTTTTACCGATAGTCAATATTTCTGAGCGGTTGCAACTCGTTAAATAAGCCTATGCAGGAGCGGGTGGATACTCCTAAAATAAGCCTACATCCAGATTTTATTATCACAAAATTAACTTTCAGAGCGGTTGCAACTCGTTAAATAAGCCTATGCCATATCCATTTCAATAGTATAACCCAGTAGGATTCTTTTGCTCTCATGAAGCCGTTTGCACGTCTGTTTTGCGCGAGTGTTATGTCAACTACGGACATGGTACTCTCACATAACTGCTAGGGCGCGGACTCACCTCTTGTTAAGGTAGTCTGCCAGTATGCAAAGATTACGAATATGAGATATGATGGATGAACCATGATGAATAAAAGGGGTCGTAAAACAGATGGAGGTGTAAAAGGAGTAAAGGATTTTTACTGAGGTAAAAACCCTCACCAAGCGGCGGGGTACTGTAACGTTGTACGTTACATTTTTGATTAATTCACACATATTTCCTAAATTAACATTAAAAACATCACGATTCATTGTTTGTTTACATTCACTGACAATGACAGAACGTAGAAACGTCAAATGTAATAACCACAGATATTTACAAGAAGCAGTGCGGTAGAAATTAGTATCACTAAATGTATACGTTCCATAAACAAACGGGCGCGCGAGTGAGGATTTGTCTATGGGCTCGCGCTTGCCTGCTCTATACTTCCAACGCGGCTAACGTCACCTAGCTTTTTTGACATTAGGAAAATTGGTCCGGATCACAGAGTACATTTTATATAGCTGAGATAGAGACGTCACTCTAACATTTTATAGCGCCCTCTGGCAACAAGTAACAACAACAATCCATTATGCAACTCTCCAGTAGGCCATACTATTTTATTTTTTTTATGTAGTTTTTAATGTTATCTAAAAATAAAACATCAGATACAATGTCAAATATTTATTTCGATCTTTTTTTGCAGTATTTAAAGGCCAACTCCTGAATTTTGTCTTCCACATCATAATCTGTACATAATAATTTATTTGTATCTTTACACCAACTAAATAAGAATAAATTAATACATAAATCTTCAATTTTTGAAATCATTTGCACTTTATGTTCGTTGCACTTAATAAAACTATAATCTAATACAACTGAAAATATTGTTTTCATATATTGTCGGATGTTTTTCTTTTTACAATGCACTTGCAATTGCACTTTTGCTAAGTCTTTTGCTTGCAGTACTGAATTTAGGATCAAACTCAAACTCAAAATATATCAATTTCCACAAATTATTCGGAGCAGGAGCACATCCATTCACTCGGAAAGAGAAAAAACGGATAAATATTTTGAAAGTTTGACCGTAGTTTGACAACTTGTTTTTTTTTAAATCATATTTGTGTGGCATGGCTTCTGGGCTTTAGTTCCTACAAATTATTTTGACATTTTCGCAAACTACGTTCCTTTTCCCACTTTCAAAAAAACTGTTTCAATTATTATCGTTTCATTTCTAGATGATTTTATCCATCCAAACATACGTTGTATGATAATACAACAAATTGAAAAGCTGTCTCAACTCCATAAATATTTTTATTTAAAATTAAAAATAGTTATTATTTTAAGAAAATCTGAGTAAAATGGAGCATAACTTTAGACTAAAACCTTGAATATTTTGGGAACAGCGCCATCTATCAATAAGTAAATTAAACTTTTAAAGTTATTATACGACGAAATTAAAAATCTATTGAACTGAGTGGTGTCTAATGAAAACAGAAGCCAACCTTAAGTGGTGGGTTATGATTTCCTTACTTTTGTTCTAAGTTACAGCACCGTGGTCCGGATCAGAGCGGTCACACGTCTCACCCGATTTTAATTTACATCAGTGATTTCACACGCGTCTTAACTCGCCATTATCCGGTCCTACAACAGCTAATTACCTAATCAACCAAATTCTCTGCCATCGAGCATTTAAATTCGGTGTCCTGGATCCCCGCATATAGGGTAAGCGTCTGATAGCACGATCATGTGTATATTTTGTGTTCTTTGTCATTCTAGGTTAACTTGGCATGTATGCTTGTTTTATCTGACTTTGTTCTACGCTAATTTCATGTATTTTCAATTGTAATCGCCTTCAGCTAATATGCATTTTGACAGTGTTTCGATGACACGTCAAAATGTGCTATCATGTCTAAATTCTCATTTTCATCATGTAAACTCCGTCTGATTGTGACAATCCACCAGCACTTTCATTAGCGCACTGTTATTGCTGCTCGCTTTGCTTGGCTTGGTGTCGCAATCAGCGGGGTTGACCTTTGGTCATCTCGTGACACGCTGGACGTCATGTTCCAGGGTCCAAAGTTCCGGTTGGAGGAACTCCCACCAACTCTCTGAGCGCCTGCACAACAAGGGCCCGTATTGGTACCTGTCGTGCGCGCCATATCGGACTTCCCACGTCGGCCATTCTTGCCACGTGGGCCTCGCCGAGTATATCACCGGGTCGACGCGACCACCTGTCGACCTTCACCCCTGTCATCCAGCGTGGCACCTCGCTGCGGTCATCGCCACGCCAGCTAACAGGGCAGTAACGTGCACCCCACAGGGAAGCCTACTGAGTGTGTGATCAGTGAACGTACCCAATTCTCTTTTTTAAATATATTTTTATGTTGACCAGGGTTCGTGGTTTTATTATATAACCTGCGCCACGCAACCCATTATCGTCACATGTTATAGTATATTTAACAGTAAGAGATAGATTTTATAGTAATTCACACTTTAATATAATCTAAGCTAATCTAAACCATCTGAACTATTGTAATAAAGAGGAAAGATAAGATTTTTTGTTTGTTACGATTTAGCTTAATTAATGTCGGATAGTCGATATATCTAGAAAGGTTATTGCTATATTTATGTGACGCAGACGAAGTTGCGCGGGTCAGCTAGTTTATGATATACGTTAATGCCCTTGTGCACAAAATTCGATTTTGTGCAGCCTATATCCTGCACAAATAAGCACTTTCAGAGCATGAGAAGTGAAAAACAATATTCATACTTCTATACTTTAAATTAAATTGTCTATTCGAAAATCAAATCCCTGACGCAAAATGTCGTAAAAAATATGATAATAATTACTACGCTGTTTTGGAAAAAAACGGGCACGCCACTTAGGGACGTTCTAAGCTCGATTTGAGTTAATTAAATGAAATTGAATTGTTTGACGTAGTCTATTTAAATACATATATAGTTTATCATTCAATCAATTAAATAGATTTAATTAAGTAAAGAGTATGATAACATTGTGTTAAAAATTTTACGTGAAATTGGAAACCAAGAAAATAAAACTCTGATTCAAGTATACATAAACGCCTACTAATAAATACTTATAAATAACTAGCTGACCCGCGCAACTTCGTCTGCGTCACATAAATATAGCTATAACCTTTCTCGATATATAGACTATCCGACATTAATTATTATTAAGCTAAATCGTAACAAACAAAAAATCTTATCTTTCCTCTTTATTACAATAGTTTAGATGGTTTAGATTAGCTTAGATTATATTAAAGTGTGAATTACTATAAAATCTATCTCTTACTGTTAAATATACTATAACACTCTGTACTTGTAAACATTATGATGCAGTGAATATTTTGAATTTGAATTTCCCGGAGGCCAGCCAGAATCCCCCGTACCTACATTGCGACGCAACCCGCGTAATTATTTTTCCGCGCGGGTATTTTTACATTGCGATATCTTCTAAGATATTTGTTTAAACTGTATAGAGTAAAGAGCACAAATATTCTATATTAAATTTCCGTTCTAACGAACACATTTATTTAGATATAGATTAATACCTGGGTTAAATAAGCTTCGCAAAAAATAATACTTTTTAACCTAATAGAACATTTTAATAATAAAAAATGGTTACAGTGAGTCAATCTTAAAAGATAGACAGATGCTGTCGCGGACTTTTTTTTAGAACTTTTAAAGACGAATAATTACTTCATACATGATATTCTCGTAACTTAAACCGTTTTCGCAGCGCACGCAACGGAAGCTCTCAGAAAGGAATTTTCTTTTCCCGTTTTTGCAACATTTCTCATTTATGCTCCGCTCCTATTGGTAGTAGCGTGATGTTATATAGCCTATAACCTTCCTCGATAAATGAACTATCCAACACAAAAAGAATTTTTCAAATCCAACCAGTAGTTCCAGAGTTTATCGCGTTCAAACAAACAAACAAACAAACTCTTCAGCTTTATAATATTAGTATAGATAAGACTTATTTTGTTAAAACTATATTTTTGGTCAAAATTCCTGTAAATATTTGGAAAAATAATGTAATACTATACTACTCTCAATTCCGAACAAACTCGTTTTCGTTTTTAATTTCATGATGTTTTGTTTGTTTCGGAAATGGTGCATTATATCCGATATGTACTAATTGCAGTTCTGCTGAAGTAGGTCAGATATGCTTCAGTGATGACTTGCAAATTTCTGCTACTGGACCGGACGTAGCGTTCATTGTATGAAAGGTATGTCGTGTGCTATCGCTAACAATAATTTCATTATCAGCAAAAATACAAAACATTACGAATAGACATGGATCGTACAAAACAAAGAAATATAATATAAAAATTTTACCTTCAAATAAAATTTGTATTATGTTTCCTAAGACGTCCGAAGTCCATTATGAGAGAGTACACGTTTCCTTCCATGAACAGCTGCTAGTTGTCGTAACTTCCGCCTCGTAATCGCGCCACTAGCGCCCCCAAACGTCATATCTGTGAACTACTTTCAAAAACCGCATACAAGCCGCCATGATGAAGTCTTATGTCATTGTTCGGCTCATAATGATACAAAGGTAGGAAAGGTATGCACCAGGAAGACCTTACCTGGACTTCGGACGTCTTAGGAAACATAATACAAATTTTATTTGAAGGTAAAATTTTTATATTATGTGTTCCGTTTGACGTCCGAAGTCCATTATGAGAGATTTGTTTGTTATCTCCTGGTGGATTGTATGAATGAAAAGCAACAATGTGAATTATAATTCAAATAATATTGGTTTAACCAATATTATTTTTAATCACCATTTTATAACTTAGGTACCTTCATATACTCAAGTTTTAAATATGAACAAAAATCTAGCCATTTATGCACTGGCAGAAGAATTAGATAAACTAATTAAAAGACAACGCTAGAGTAATCTTGCCTTTCTGTAAATTTTAACGGAATCGTTTGATTTGAAAAATCAGTTAATTTAGAATCAAGAACTAGAAATGAACTTGATAACGAATGTACCGAAGACATTTCGTTTCTAGATCTGATTTCTACGTGGTAAAATTTTCTGAAAGTGGATTCATGTATTCATAACATGTCATTTAACCACCGATTTGTTGGTGTGGCAGTTCTAACAGGAACTCAAGTAGTTATGAACTTATGAACAAGTCCGTTTAGGAACCCTTATTTGCGGAGCCAATATAATGGATTCGTATTTTGATTTTGGGATGCCAACAAAAACCCAACTGGATTGCTGGAAAGTTGTGCTATCTGTCTTTGACCCGAATACTGGATGTAAAGTTATGGATTCCCCATTATCTACAAAGTGATAAGAGTCTATATGCAAAAGTAAAAGGTCGTGTACACGACGCCCCGAGCATAATAATAAATAAAATAGTCACCGTTCGCTTAGACAGAGACACCTCATACAAACTTCTGGTGCCACGAGTATTATCTTTTAAATATATTATTATAAAGAAATCCCGGGGGCCCCATGTGGGCATCTTAGGTGGCAACGGTTTTGCAATTGCTTACAAAATGTGCTTAACAATATGACTAGAAGAAATTCTAATATTTGAGGTGGTTTCACAAATATATAGATGCGATAACAGACCTGTGCACAAGAATACATAGGTAAGTTAATTTTTATAATGTGTCGGATTTGGTGTGCGGAAATTTAAATTATTATGGCTTCACCACAAAGACCCCAAATCGGAGTGAAAGTTTTAAGAGTTGAAGATCGCCGGCAAGATAAAAGATCTTTCTCTTGGGACCAATCGCTTGTCACGGTGTCCCAGCCGAAATGAGCCCGGCTTCCCATTGCAGGTAGTTATCATGAGTTGGTGGTAGGCCGGTCACTGTGTCCAACAAAGTCTTCTTCAGGTCTCTGATCTTCAGTGGCCGTGACAGGGTTAGATTCTTCAGGTCGTCGCCAAAAAGGGTCTCTTGCACTTGTGTGTTACTATTACGTACCGACCTGATGCCAAGTTGAGGAGGTGAAGAACTCGTGGAAGCAACGCTGACGGTGGGAACACCCATGTGAGGTTGTATCGCCAGTATCTGCTGAATGCGTCGTGATAATAGGCGTTGGAGCCTGAGGAATCTAGAGAAACGTAACTTATCACAACGTGTGCGGTTTGTGACGCGAACAAGTATATGTCCGGTTTTCCCCAAGTCTGAAATATATTTGAAGTTGCTGTCACCTGCAAGTGCCACTCGCTGCAGGCTCGATTTCGCGTAGGTGGTGAGGGATCAGTACAACATTGAGGCCGTCGACCAGAGTCAACAATGCCCGCGTCAATTCCGAATGTACGGAACCACTGTATTGTTGTCGGTCTGTAGATTGATCCTGGAGTCCTGGAGGGATACATATCTTTGAGATTGCAATGCAATTTTTTCTGGTCGGGTTTCCATGCACCTTGTACTTTTGACCAGAGCACCCCACACAATGTCGGAAGCGTCCGTGATGACAAAGTTTGTGGTTAGCATATCTGTGTGAATTGCTGTCTTTTAACTTACATTCTCCATCCAACACTAGAGTTCTTGGCGAACTTCTTGTGTCAGCTGTACTGCTTGGAGAGGATTTTGACGTTGTACCTTGATGTAACATTGCAGCGCTCGGCAATGCATCCTTCCCCGGTGGGTGATGAAGGAATGCAATGTTGAGCAACCCTTAAAGGCGTTGCGCCTGCTTGAGAGTCAACTGCCCGCTACGAGTGTGTGGTAAAAGTTTTGTGTCAGCTGTACTGCTTGGAGAGAATTTTGACGCAGTACCTTGATGTGACATTGCAGCGCTCGGCAATGCATCCTTCCCCGGTGGGTGATGAAGGAATGCAAAGTTGAGTAACCCTTAGAGGCGTTGCGCCTGCTTGAGGGTCAACTGCCCACTACGAGTGTGTGGCAAAAGTTTTGTGTCAGCTGTACTGCTTGGAGAGAATTTTGACGCAGTACCTTGATGTGACATTGCAGCGCTCGGCAATGCATCCTTCCCCGGTGGGTGATGAAGGAATGCAAAGTCGAGTAACCCTTAGAGGCGTTGCGCCTGCTTGAGGGTCAACTGCCCGCTACGAGTGTGTGGCGATAGTCTTGTGTCAGCTGTACTGCTTTGAGAGAATTTTGACGCAGTAGATGTGACATTCTAGCGCTCGGCAATGCATCCTTCCCCGGTGGGTGATGAAGGAATGCAAAGTTGAGTATCCCTAAGAGGCGTTGCGCCTGCTTGTGGGTCCAACTGCCCGCTACGGGTGTGATCGTAGTAGGGACTAATTGTGGTTTGTTTGGTTATCCCAATCGATCGACCTCGTTGTTGACACACCAGTCCAGGCTGGACAAGTAGCGTACAGCTATGTTTAGATGTATACTGAGTACTTCCTTGTTCTAGTGGACGTCTAGATACACGACGATGCGCAGACCTATTGTGCGAAGGTATTCTGCAGTTCAGTTTGTTATAGTAGCAAACATTCTGGGAGCAGCAGCCATGCCCTGAGGTCCAGCTTAATTAACCAGTCGCCTTGTTGCAGAAACGAAGGCATTTGTTGATAACCATGTATCTATTTAGTGCTTTGAAGATAAATATCACTCGAGTTTTGCGATTGCTCTTTGTGATCATGAACAAAAGGGGAGCTATGGTTGAAGGAGCAGGCTCTAACGCTCGTTCTTGAATCATCTTGCGAATTTCTAGTGCCATTTTTTCGAAAACAGGCGTTTGAAATTTTAACAGGTTGTCTAAAGTAGGTAGGATTAAGAGCGGTGCCTGATTGAAAGGGATACGAGCTTTAAAAAGTTTTTGTAGGGCCGAAACCATTCCATATTTTTATATAATGCTGAAGACAGCAGCCCCAAAAAACTCGGTATTAAATAGTCATTATTTATAATGCTTATGTCCCGCTCGCCTACCACTCTTATCTTTCCCCCCTCCCTCCTTTTTTGAAGAAAAATCGAAATTTCGATTGTTGTCTCTGTTAGCGTTTCGCTTCGGTTAGCTTTGTCGCGAACGAAAAGTATTATTTTGAATAGACGTCGATGGCTCCACAGACACCGGACGACTACTATACCTGCAATTGTTTGTAGGCAGCGCGGACCGAACATATATACATTCCATTGAGGGTGTAATCGTTTCCATGTCGTCGATTATGCAATTAATTTCAATGTTTTTTATAACAGAGATCGGCGCGCCGCCGCGCCTACATGACCGCAGCTCGTTTACCGCAAATAATTTGCAGAATATCATGATATACCGTTATAAAAGATGACTTGGCACCAAACAGCTCTTTTAGTTTGTCAAAGAGGTTAGTTGAAGATAATTGGTTATCCAATGGTACCAATCAATTAGTTTCTGTAATGCCGCGTTTACGTGCTCGTTTTGAGTTATGGAAGCATTAGATAACATCGCGAAACTGTGTTCCATTTAAAAACATCTTAGTATTGAAAATGGATCTTTAAAACATTGCATACTTTTTTGTACTCTGTGTAACATACAGCATTCCAATCCGAGGAGTCGAACCTCTGCATTTCTGCTATTTTCGTTACACGTTCTGGATTTACTTTATACTGGGTTCCATAACTGAAACCTCAGGATTTGTATTTTTCAAAGCAAGGGTAAGCTGCGGCAGATGTAAGAAATTTTCTTGTCAATTGAGGGTAGGACCAGTCGATGTTGAAAATTAAGCGGTACCAATATAACTTTGCATGGTGGGTAGGCTTTGTGCTAATGGAGCACTATTGCCTGTCATATAATTTGTTAAAACATTATTAACATGACTCACCAACTGCTGGAAGTAGATCAAACCTGCGATCCATTACGGAATTCTGCCAGAGGGAGCACTCGCGTACCTGCCGGGGCGCGGCGCTGGATCACTCCCATCACTCGCCGATGACACCGTATCACTTCCCTTCGATGACTATGAAGAAACTCGAACACCGCGTCCTTTTTCGCGAAGTCACGTTTGGCGCGATAGTTTCACCGTCCATTTTGTTTAAAATAAACACAGTTCACGAGACGGAAAATTAATTTAAGTTATTCAAATACCAAACTAATGAACTTTCTACTTTAATCTCGAAAGTTCTAAAAATAAAAATATCGTTTAAAATTCGAAATAACTGACAATCTAACAAAGCTGCGCTCGGTTCGGAAAACGACGCAACAATGACATAAGACTTCATCATGGCGGCTTGTATGCGGTTTTTGAAAGTAGTTCACAGATATGACGTTTGGGGGCGCTAGTGGCGCGATTACGAGGCGGAAGTTACGACAACTAGCAGCTGTTCATGGAAGGAAACGTGTACTCTCTCATAATGGACTTCGGACGTCAAACGGAACACATAATATAGTACAAGTGAAACCAATTTACTGCCACCGAGAGCCCTTTTTATACCGTCTTGTAACGTTCTTGCAATTTCCTTGAAAAAAAGAAGTTTCTAAAGTAGCTGGCTGGTTTTACAGACAACCTTTATTCGTTCATTGATTTTCGGTGCTTCCCCTACGTTTTTAAAAGTAGAACCATATCGTGTAGGTGTAACAATCCTATCTTGATAGAGAGAGCTGCAGGTGTAACGTAGCTACAATAGACCGTAGTAGTCATGCAGTGACACAATGAAGCGGATATGTACTACAGAGTCTTAAGCGGTAAATTGGCTGTTCTGGACAAAGTGGTAAATTGACGATTTTTGGACAAAAGATGATACCGCTTATCCAACGTTGTATATTTCTTGTTCTATTTTATGTTAATACTAGCTGTTGACTGCGACTGCGTGAAACTTATAATAATATTACTTCCCTCCTGAAACGGATTTGGTAACAATTTCAAAAGTTTTTTTGCACGAAACCCTAGTACGTTTTCTAAAATAAAAGTGCCTAAGTTACTCCATAGAACACTGACTATCCGCCTGTAAAAGTTGTTACGAAAATTAGCCGACGAGGAATAGACAGACAAACAAAATAAACAAATTGTCTTTTTGTAAAAGTACCCTATAGCATTTAGTAAAGAGATTTATGAAATTACAAACAGACACTTCAATTTTATTTGAAAAGATTATCCATGCCAAATAATAAGCGGACCACGCCACGGTCTAATAATGATGAGACTATCGATGAGGAAAGTAAATATATGAATAAAATACAGTACTCGTGGCGAATTCGTTACATATTTGGAAATCTGTTCAAATGATATAATTAGTGGAACACCTGCAACCGGACATTTTGTACAAGGTAATAAGGCGTCCTTTCCCGGAGACTGCGGTCGGCTATCGCAATGAATAGATCGAATAACTTAACTTCCGACAGGTCAGTGTGAGTGAAATTTAATACAAACTATACGTTCTACTTGTATGTACACACATAATTTTAATAAAAGGTCTTGCATATTTATATTATTGCTAAAATTATAATTTATTGAAGACATAAAAGTCATAAAACGGGTAACTTACGCGTTGCAAGAAATACGCATGCTGGACAACACCCCTCTACGATGTGGCCTGGTTGAAAAAAAGACCAAATTCCGTCACAATCTGCCAGTCCAAAATCAGTTACACATGTTTGTGCAATTGAACACTGTGGACTCACACTCCCTGATATACAACCAAGAAATAAAGCACACAATACGCAATTCCGGAACATTATTATAATTTTACACATGCAACTATTTTATTATTTTCGTCGGTAATTCTATTCAAGCGCAAACAATAAGTAACATTAATTACTGATTGAACAGTTATCTGTGTTATCATTTTATCACGGACATCTTATCGTTTATTATTTCAGGTACCTATATCAGTAGTGCGTATGAATCACACGGAGATACGCGCTGTTACAGTATCTGCACATTATTTTATTATAATATTTTCTGCGGTATTCTGATGTTGATGTAGTAGACAGGTTGTTTGTTTTTCCAAGTGTGTTTAGTTTCTGAACTGTAGATACTTGAGAAAAACGCTGAAAGGTAACTACAGGCTTATGCATACTTAATTAAAGTAACTATAAGTATGCTCACACACCTTAATGCACGTTAACAATCTTCAAAACATCAGATCGACCGTTTAAATAAGAATACGCTGTTATCAGCACTATCGCTATCTCAAATTAATTTAACGCTGAGAATAATCAGCCAACCCGGCCCAGCCAACGCGCAACGTCGCGAGTCGCGCGGCGGTGCCCGTTCCGAGCGCTAACTACTTGCGCTAGTATCTTACGCGTTTTAGATCGCGCCTATATAATTCTACTTTTCCCGTTCCGTACAAGCACGTTCTATTTATTTTTCAATGGCGGCGATCAAGAATTAATTCTGATTTATTTATTTATCTTACAGGTTGCATTAAAACGGGCATACCCGGCTAGTATGGAGGAGTGCAAGAAAAGGCATTCAGGCACTAAAGTTTCAAAGATTGCGAATATATTTCAAGGGATGCCTTCGAGGGAGGAAGACGAAGTTCGCGGTAGCGACGTGACAGGTGTCCGAACCGAAAGTCATTTGGCAAGATTTAACAATGCACGTGCACTTTTTGAAAAATTGGGTGAAGAAAATCGTGGATTTCGTATTGAGAAGTCCCCTTCTGCAGCTGCTAGTTTTGCTGGCACCCGTGGGGTGACTCCACCGGCTCCGGCGCGGTCTCGGTCCAGTTCTGCAGGCTCCGTAAGCCCGCCCAGACGAATCGTGACACCAACGCCTGTACCGACACCGGCTGTCAATGGCGATCGGCTCGCCAATGGTGCAATGGTACCGCCGCCGAAACCTGTGAAGCCAAGTGTTTTGCCTAAACCAGAAAAACCAGACAGAAGGTTTAACAAGGAACTCATAGAAAAACAGAGAAATTGGACTGCCCATTTTAATAAATCTCGTCAATCTCGTCATGATGAACATAAAGTGGACTCTAACAGATATTCCAGTGGTTATCACGACAGAAAATCTCCGGAAGTTCCCGAAAAATATGTAGTTCCTTCACGTGTTTACTCTCCACCGCTTTCGCCATTTGCCGGTGATTCTCTGGTGGAACGTCCTACGACTCTTCCTTCTTCATTAGTAAGTCGAGTGCCACCTAACACAAAAACTCCGAGTCCTATAAAAAGTGTTACACCTGTGTCACCAAGACCTAATAATTCAGTGTCGCCAAGCCCGAGACCCGAATCTTCAGTTTCGCCTCCCCCGCGAAGGGAACGTTTAAACTCACCAATCCAAAAAAAACCTGATTCGGCATCACAATTTATACCCTCCACTGAGAAAAGTCTGCCTACCCTAAGATCGTCGATTTCCCCTCCAAGTGAGGATGAAGGAAATTCAAATAAACAATATAATGATTTTCCAACACATAAATCAAGTGAACAGCCACAGCATCCTAGTTCCATGTCAAGCGTCATTGAAAGAATATCGCCTACCCCACCGTCACCTTCTACACCAACACAGTTAGAGCCTGTTCCTCGAAAACAAAAATCGCCATCGCCTTCAGCAAGGTCACCGAAATCTCCAGTTTCACCGTTGTACCACGACAAAGATAGTTTACCTCCGACTGAACGCGAATCTTCAGTGTCACCCGTAGCAAATAATCGAACGTATACACCGTCGTCAGATAATGTTCCGGAAGCTATATCTCCAGTTGAAGGATATTCTCCTAGTGTTACATCTCACGAGTCGCCTGTGTTGTCGCAATCTGACGACAATAATACTAAAAATGTTTGTGATCGCGTATCTCCGTCTCCGCAAAGTCCAGTTACTTTGGACAATGGCTCAAGATCGTCAAAAAATTTGGATGAAGACGCTTACGAGTCTGTAGATTATAGTGGAGAATGGGAAGAAAAGAGCAGGCGGCGTTCCTCGACGCCAGAGTCTCCTACGTGTCCAGTAAAGATAGAGGAAGCGTCGCGCTCCCCGCTAGTGTCACCATTAGCGTCTCCTGTACATCGTATTGCGGACTCCTCGCCTCCTGCATCGCTTCAAGCTTCACCCTCGCCTGGTATGTTATTTTCTTACCTTCTTGTATGGCTAGTTATTGTGATAATTACAAAATTCTTTAGACAATACGTAAAGTCTGTTATCTTTATTTTGTTATACTTTATCTGTGTTTTATCGTCACTACAAGAAATGTTATTGACGTATTTAGTAGACACGTACGTACTTCACGTATAATAGAGTTTGAAGGCTGAAAAAACTATGTTTATTATTTGTGCGTGATAAAACAATTTTCCAATGGACCTAGGAATGTATTTTTTTTTTTCTTATCTACTCATTTTCTTGTTCAAGTTCCATTATTCATTTAGATTCTAGGGTTTTTGCACTGCTTCGCTTTTATAATCCTCAACCTCATTACCTTATCTACTGATATCAACATACATGCCATCATAGTCTTTTCAGACTAAATACTAGCGTTCTTGTTAATATTTATATGTAGAAAGCCGCATGCAGTATGCTTTTGTTTAGGCTGGAGAATTATGAAATGATGTGATGTAGCTACCTGTTGTTTCTATACTGTAGGGAGTAAATTCACAAGAAACAGAAAAGTGGGCGTCGATTGACGTACGTTTAGCGGTCTCGTGTTCAGTGGGTTCAATGTAATATTGAGGAAGTCAAGGTATTTGAGTCGTTGCGAGACTTGCGAGTCGATCCCGATTTAGATGCTCCGGCGCCGCCGCCGCCTCCGTCGTCGCGACGCAGTAACCCGAGCGACGTTGCCCTGCGCGCTCCCCTTCATACGCTACACTATTATACACTTTACGGGACCGTTTTGACAATTGATTAGTCTCCTCAACACTCTTTATTGTATCTGCATTGAGATACTGAGTAACTCTATGTACTTAAACAAGTGTGTGCTCTTTACTACTCATTTTTGTGTGATCAGACAAGCAAAAGCTCACAAGTAAAAACAGTGATGTTTGTGCCTAGAATTTAAACAATCCTGTGTTTGTCGATATTATTTTACGTACAAAAGCTGATTCAGCTTGCGATAAAGCGCAAAGTTCCAATAGTCCCTTCAGTCTTTTATCAATTCAGTTGTTATAAGCTCCCCAATACTATTTCTCGTATTGCTTTTAGTCGTCTCGTTCTGAACGGTGTGTGTTCGTTCCTATCCTAAATATTCCATTCAACGAGCAATGTTTCGGACTTAATACAAGATTGAATGTACAATGTGATTTCATGATTCTTTATTGAGATCTGAATCTTTTCCTTGTTCTCTTGTGATGATGACCTTCATGTTGCAGACGTGAGCTGCCTACGTTTCCAAAAAATATTCTTTTGGTTTTTTACCTTTAGTCTAGTGATGTTGCCAACTTGCTTATCTGTGGCTGTGTTTGTTTACAAAGTGCGCTGGTGCCGGTGTTAAACAATATTTATGTTGTAAACTTTAGCAGCCAAAGTCTAACTGAAAGTAATTATTGTGAAAATATGGTGGTTTGTTATTAGGAAATCATCTTCCTTTTCTCTCTTCGTCGGAACAGTTTGTTTTCTTTTCGCGAGTGCCTTGATAGTACAAAATACGTCGTTTGGAAGTGAATGTCCACGTGAGAGTGGTCGGTGGCGGCACGGGACGCCGGCGACGATGGTGCGGTGATGCGGCGGGCGTCGCGCGTGCCCGTCGCATGCGCTCGCTCAACATGCGCCTCTGCGGCTGTTGCCTCGGTCAGTTGCTTTATTATTGTTTTGCTTTTCCTTAGAAACAACGTTATTTGGTTCGCTTCTCAGTCACGGTTTATAGCTGGAGCTGAACACGTTTCTCGCATTTTCTTATGCTGCAATAGACGAAAATATGAATAAGTCTCAGTGAAATAACAGTTAGTGGTTTTTATACTATGCTATATCATGTTTCATGTTGCTGTCTCATAGCATGAAGTTTTGGGTTCGATTCCCAGGTCCGACGAAAGTGTTATTGTGTTTTTCCATCACGAATTTATTATTACTTACAATTTAAACTTTTAGTATTCAAATAAAGCACTCAATTTGTAAGTGGTAATAAATATTGTCCCACTGAAACTGTTGTTTACATTTTCGTCAAATACTTTTTAGATAGATATAACTGAGCACGTCCGAGCCATCGCAATAATAATATTATTCCAGTTTGCAGTGTAATATCTTATATATCTATATAAATAAAATAAAAAGAGAAGTCCTGTCTGACTGACTGACTGACTCATCAACGCCCAGCCCAAACCCTTGGACCTAGAAAGCTGAAATTTTGCACAGAGTTTCCCTTTATAACGTAGACAAGGAATAAGGAAGAATTTTTCTAAATTCAACCCATAGGGGATTTAAATAGGGGATGAAAGTTTGTTTGGAAACTCGAAATTTTCACGCGGGCGAAGACGCTGGCAAAAGCTAGTACCTATTGATATAAAATAAATACACTACAAACAACACGGACTGAAGAACAGTACGCTTTTTTTTAATTCAATAACTTTTGAATGGCTTTTATGTGCATGTCCTAGGTACATGATTCATTGTGCTAAAATGTACAAAATGATAACAATCGTATAACGCTCGCTACTCAACTTTGTACCTAGTTATGCATTGAAATTCAATCTTTATATGCCCAGCATTCAGTCAGCCACATACAGAATGTAGGTACTTACTTACATATAATATGTATATGTGAATTGTTTCAAAGCGAAGAGGGCTCTAGCTTCATGCACACTCGTGTTTAATATCCACAGTATACAATTATCGTTCTTGGCACATTGCGTCCATTCAGCGAAGTTTTATGCGTGTTCTATTGATTCAATGGATCAATTCTCCGTACGGGCAATGTTCTTGACGTGTCTTTTGTTTATGCAGGAAGGGATACAGTTGTAGGTTGTAGCGGAAGTTTGTTTACAATCGGATATTTAGTTTTTCAAAATGCAATGGCACACAAAGTTTACACTGACACACCTTATACCTATGAACCAGAAATTGAATGATGATCGTATAATTAATTTCAGGAAAAATAAACTTATTAAAGCTAACCCAAGATAAATTCGAGGTGGCTGGAGTTCACTTGAGTTTCTTCATCAAACGAGGTTTTTGCAACGTAGCACCCGAACGCGATGGTAGCAGATCTTGATAATCAAGAAATCTTTTTAGTCGTTGAATTTGTGAGCATTTTCTTTCTTAATATGGATTTTTAATGATCCAGCTATCAGAATATATGAGTGGTATGAAATCTACAATATAAATCACAGCAGCACCTACATTACGAGATATACAACGTTGGCGTGGGCATCATCCACTCCACATCTTGACGCATTATTACTTGAAAATGATCAATACCTTTTTTGGAAAGCCGTCTACATATTAGCCACTTGTGGGGTACCTTGATTTTACAAGGTTAAATTTTATTAGTTTTTGAAGCTCTTATTAGCATGAACCATGTTTTTGAATATTTCGTTAGATGGTTATTGGGATTATTATATAGGGTTGAAATTTATTATTTGTTAGCTTGCGATAGTTTTCCATTACATTTGCAGTTGTTTAACGTAACAGATAAGATAAGTTATCTATTTAAATAAAATAAATTCAAAATTGATTCTGGATATTATGTTTCTAATTTTATCCACATCTATTTATAGTTTCCCCTCTTTCTTTTGTCGCCACAATTTGTCTCCGACTCGAGCCGTATCTAAAGTGCTCGCATTCTTGGGGTACACAGAGATGCGAGAAACGAATAAAATTAACAACAAGTGGCATTAACACCCAATTTCATATAGTTCCATATTAATATACGAGCCCATACATGTATGTGTAGTTGAGTTTTAATTAGTAAAGTGGGCATGACTCGCTCTCGTTGTCTCGCGAGATCGCGTGATGGTTCTAACGGTTTACTGCAAATTCATGCGTTACGAGATTAATAGAAATGTTGAATGGTCAGTCGTTATTGTTATCTTTCATAAATAAATAAGTTATCGAGAATGTGCAGGTTTAATTATCTTCAGATCGGGAAACGAAAGTGTGGTCATGCTGGCAAACTGTAAACAAATACATTCCAGGAGATACCTATTTCGTATTCAACGTGACGTGGTAGATAACTGATAACATATATTAGTTTCGTATTATTGACGAATTACGTCTTTATTTGATAAACGTAAGCATAAGTGTATAATGTTTTTATTGCTTCGCATTCATTCAGTTCTTCAATTCTATACAATTGTTTTATGAATAATATTCCACGTACCTATCCGAAACATTAAGAATGTGTTCTCCGCGTCTGGACTCGATGTCATTTGAGGGACGAACAAGGGCGTTGAATATAATTCGTCGCATTTTATAAATGTCCGTATGGACGTACCTACCTACTTTAAATAACTGAAGTTTTTGCCTGAGTTTTCGATAAAATAACACGAACCGATTTAATGTTTGTTTATGTTGGGCACCTGTGTAGGTACTCGCCACCTGCCCGAGCTGCGGAAGTAGAGTATCTGCGGTAAAAATAGTTAGCTCATTAGCCTAAATTTACTCCGTACTCGCTCCCCGTAGAATATAGTTTAATGTTTTTCATTGAGGCGAAAACTTTGCTCTAGGAATTTGTTGTACCTAGCATGATTCATTTGTATAGAACCGGATCGACCTTTTTAAATAAAGTTGAAATAAAAATTATTCTAAGCAAAGCACTGTAAACTGTAACTGGTTTTTACTACTTTGGACCCTTAAATCTGAACTTGAGAGACGCAAATTACTCCACATTTAGGAGGTACTGCCTGAGAGGGAATTCTCGGTGAGTACCTAGCCAGCAAGCTACTTTGAATACGATCGCATAGCTCCATCTTCATTTTCGTCACAATTAATATTATGTTAACCGACTTGATAGTATTTTCAATGAATGAAAATGCGTTACCTTTCATATCATCCTAACGAATCAATCCGATATCTTCAGCGGGCGGAGGTCGCAAGTCGTCCGAGGCGGAAGAAACCCCGCGGCGGAGTGGCTCGCGAGCGTCCAGCGTGTCCGACGAGGGAGGGTTCAACGAGCCCTCGCCTGAGGTGGTGGCGCGGCTGCGGCCGGCAGAGTACCGCGAGCCACCGCCCCCCGCGCCCCCGCTCACCAGGGATATACGTGACGCTGAGCGAGCGCGCTCGGATCCTGATACACTCTCCGTACTACAGCAGGTATGTGTTTATCCATCTGTTCCTTGATGAAAAGGTATTCAGTCCTCTTAGTTGCCAAGCGAAACTAGTTCATCATTTCCGCCTAGTTTTGACATGGGTCCCTATGACTCGCTGAACTGTGTGGACTGTGGAGACGACTTTTAGCCGACTCCATGTTAAGCTGCAGCTTTCTGTAATCAATTGTCAATTTCACTGTAACCAAGGCTATATTTTGAACCCTCAAACCCCATGTTCCAGGACTCGGGCGTGGTAGTGAGCGAGGCGAGCCAAGGCTCCATAGAGGTGCTCGACAAGTCGACCACTAGCCAATGGAGCGTGTCGGAGGGAGAGAACGCGTCCGGCGAGAGCGGGCGCGGCGGGGATGCGGGCGGGACGCGCTGGGATGGGGATGACGGCGACGCCAAGCAGCCCGACAGCATGACGCCCGACGAGGCTGAGATACTGCTTAGCTCGAGGTAACCCACGCTACTTCACATTTCACTACAATAACTTGCATTTGGTCACTAGCTGACCCGACAAACATTGTCCTACCCTTTCTGGATGTCGACAACAGCGCCACCTACAGAATGGACCCATACCAAAGTACAACAAAAAGCTGTTTAGTATTTTGTTTCTTTTGCAAGGCTTCCTGGGTTCTCTAGTCCCGTAGCACGGCATTCATGATCGTTTCGTACAATTCTGCAAAGAGTGCTTACTCTTTACTTCGCGATAATTATATGGAACATCGATTGCGAATGAAGCGTGTAATTTCCGATGCACAGCTTTCTTATATCGTTGCACTGTCGATGTCGTGCTAAATATTTATTTATTCAAATATTCTTGCTTTAAACGTTGTACTTCAGAGTTTGTTGTTTGAACTGACTGGTACAAATTTGTTAAAAGGCAAATTCTGGTCTTTTGGTCATAGCGAGTAACTTTGATATGACCAAAGACATAATATATTCAATGTTCCAAAGTATTTTATTCGAATTTAGTTAGATTATTGTAGCTAGTTTACATAATAAAGCGTCACATCAATTGTGTTTAATTAGTTTATCTGAGGCACGTCCGCTATGCGGAACTAAGTAACTGTTTAATATTCGTCACACCTTTCTTCCTCGATGTAATCATGCTATTCATCAATGTTTACTTTCTGGTTCATTTTAATACTTATTGGAATACGCGTGATGTATCTGAAATTTCTGTCTTGAATGCATGATTCCACGCACTTGTAATGTCTATAACTAAGTCGTGTTCTATATTTATTACTATTCATATATATTTATCTAAAATGATGTTGTTAAATACGCTATTCTATATTTTCTTTTTTCAGGACTTGTTATTCGTAACGCTTAGTATTATTATTAAATGTCGTATTTTTATCATTTGCATGCTGCCTGTCCGCACAACGCTTCATTATTGCCTGATATTTGCAGTATTCTGGAGAAAAAACTTAGGTAAGCTCGGGGCATTTGTGCAACCGTCGTTTTCTTCTACATATTATGCTGTATTTTGTAGAATGCTTTTTTTAATGTGCTCCTTTATTTCTTCATTCCATTTAAATACTGTCTTTTTCACTAGAAATATAAAACAAAATGAAATGTAACGGTTTATAAACTCAAACGGTTAATAATATATAGTACGCGACAGGGCAAGAGATACTCATGTTATCAAAGTAAGACGAGTATAGATAGCTATAGTACAGGCCTATCTGACAGTTAATCGAATTGTGATACGGTAAAAGTTTCAGCGAATTTAGGTTTATCCATCTAGCTATCGCTATCACGATTCATACACATCCATTATGTATGACAACATAAACAACAATTTTGTTGCGCACTTAGCTTTTTCATGGTAAAGTCTGGTGAGAGTAATATCGGATTGGTTCTTTTTTCGTATGTACCACTTTTGCACTGTCACGTACCTGTTTGTACACTGCAATGCATATGTTATTATATGCCCTGTATATTTCTGTTTCGTATAATATAAGGTAAGCGCAAGTTTTTTCGGACCGCACTGCAAAACATTGTAAAAGTTTACATCACCTTTTTTCCCTGAAGTTTCTTGCTCATACTTCTCCATAGTTTTATACGTTTTGTAATGGGCCACTAAAGCCCTGTTTTTTTTGGTGGTTGGAAAATCATCAAATAACCACCCCCCCACCCCCCTCCCGCTCTCGGGCAGAGCGAAGGGGAGTGTCAGACTTCTACTGACTAAAAACCAACCCATGTTCCTTCTTCGCCCTTGTGCTGAGGCCACGTCATCTCTTTCGATAATCCGCAGCCCCGACGGGGGCCACTACAGCCTTACAGTTTATTTGTGTGGCCGGACTATAGCTCAAAAGTGCCAAGTAACTGTTCTAATTCATATGTGCTTTGAGTATATTTCTGCGTTGCGATGCGGCCCGATACGACTGTATAAGCGCTTGTCTGTTACTGTAAATCTAGGTATAAACATATGGTACGTAGTTCGCGGTAGTTGGAAGGTAACATGACGTGTTGTCTTGTAGGCAAGAGGCTCTGCTGTCGGACGAGCAGGCGCAGGAGATCGTCGCCATGTTGTCGCCGCACGCGCTGCCGCACGACAACGGTGTCTCGCTCAACGATAGCTACCAGTCCGTGCTCTCCTACGAGAGGTAGGTGTTTTATCTAACTAGGACTACTTGTTATGATTCAGCAAAGCTAACAAACACGCTTCAGCTCGTGCTCAAACGAGCTGATATGAGACAGACAACAATTTTGCTATGTTGTGCAATGGTTGGTCTACATAGTTAGTCCAAATCAGATTTTTCCATAGAGTTTGGAGCCCTAACAGGATCACATCCTTTGCCCTTGTAATGACACACTGAACTAGAAAATCTGATAAACAGCCGAGTTCGTATTACCAATTTCAGTTAAACACTACTAATACACAACAAATAAAATTTCAGTATGCAGTCAGTGGATGAGAGCTATTCGTTCGTATCGCTGGAAGCGGACGCGGCGATGGCGGGCGGAGACCGGCGCGGGCCGACCGAGCCCGCTGAGCCCGCCGAGCCCGTCGAGCCCGCTGAGCCCACTGAGCCCGCTGAGCCCGTGGACCCCGACTGCGTGTTCACGCACTACCCACCGCACCAGTTACGGGAACTCGGCGAGGAGAACGGGATACACTACTTCGAAGATGGACACTTCTATACTGAGGTTGGTTCACACAAATATTATACAATTATGAAATAGTCATTCCATGGAATTAAATGTACTTCGTTGTATTAATTGTTTCAATTATATTATTAGATTCGCGACTGTAAATACATATGTGTTACAGTTGACTAAATTGACATTGACCTTAATTGTCTGGAAGTTCTTGTCTTTTTTTATTCGGATCGTATGTCTATTTAAAGGAAATAGTAGAAGAGGATGTGCTGTGTAATTGATATAAATCATATCTGAAATTAAAATTAGGTTTATCTTATAATGGGGTTATGTGAATTTCTGGCACAGACAACGTTTTTTTTTTATTATCACTCATAGATACGAATTTGTGGTTATCGTATAAATTAATTTTAATGGATGTCAACTTATTATCTTACAGGTTGCCGGACTTCCGCCTGTTGAGGACGACGAGGATGACGATTATTACCCACCAGTATTTGTCAAGAAAAATACCAAAGTTAAATTCAGGTAAATATTATTCATTTAATTTTATCTGTGACAACAACAACCTTATTGGATGAACACAACGTGAAAACTCTTTACGAAGCCGTCACTAAGGCAACGAAAAAAACATTTTTTTGTTAAAGTCCTGTTTTATTGTAGGACTCAATTATGATTACATACCTTCTAGTTATGGAGGTGTAATCCATATAGATAATTATAATCGTAGAATAAAGACATATCAGACATAAAAAAATGGCTGCACTGTAAAATTTAACATAATTATATCTATCACTTTTTACACGACTGCCCAAAAAAGAGTAATTCCTGCCTGGGGATCTCACCAAATTTCGGCCAACTGTGTATTCTATTTATCTATTTATCTTCGGGGAGGCCGGCAGACACCAGGTGGGCGATCAGTTCCCCAGGCCATCTGTGTAAGTCCCAAGCTAATCCTTCCACACGTTACATTGCAGCACGAACCCGATGCGAGTATTCTCAACGCACTCGGTGCGCGAGTACGACCGACGTAACGAGGACGTGGACCCCGTGGCTGCCAGCGCTGAGTACGAGCTGGAGAAACGTGTCGAGAAGATGCACGTCTTCCCGGTCGACCTCGTCAAGGGGGCCGACGGACTTGGACTCTCTATTATAGGTAATTCAATAACTGTCTAACCTTTTCCCAACTTTACTATTAATATCATAAACGGGATATTTACCATGTTTGATTACTGTTTCGAGTTTCTTGTTTCCTGTTTCTTGTGTTGTTCCTTGTTTTGTTTATCCGTGATCATGGTGCTTGTAACAGCGCCGAAATATCGGGAACTCGAAACAGTAATCAAACATGGTAAATATCCCGTTTATGATATTAATAGTAGTGTCAGTGACCATGTCAGTTTAAAAACTTATATTTTCCCAACTTTGTTGGGGTCGGCTTCCAGTCTAACCGAATACAGCTGAATACTACCGATTGTACATAGAGCGACTGCGTATCTGACCTCCACAGCCCAGTTAGTACTGGTTGTCAGACTTTCTGGCGACTGACTACGTAGTCAGTCAGTCTAGCAGTCATTCTACCAACGGGACGCAACTGCTTAACTTGCTTTCCGAGGCACGGAGGAAACTCGGTATGTATTCAGTGGTCAACCATTCACAGACCAACTTAGGCAAGCGTGACTTATGGGCCTACTACACGCACGCACTTCCCCACAGTTTTCGTTCACACTTCACAGTACATCGCGCGTATGGTTGGTACAACTGTATTACCATTACAAACCACACGCGCGATGTACTGTGTGCACCGTGTAATCCCGCAGGCAAAACTGTGGGGAAGTACGTGCGTGTAGTAGGCCCATTAACCTAAAGCTCAATATAGGCTTTTGTTCATTTCTCACGATCCCGTCTTCAAGAAACCCATCTAGACAAAACCTACCACATCTCACTAAACAGTAGTGTTACATTCAAAATGTACATAAATTGTGTTCAATTTGCCAGGTATGGGTGTAGGCGCGGACGCAGGTCTGGAGAAGTTGGGCATATTCGTGAAGACGATCACTGAGAGCGGAGCCGCCGCCCGCGACGGACGCATACAAGTTAACGATCAAATCATTGAAGTCGACGGCAAGAGTTTGGTGAGTCTGTACTTTTTATTTGCAGAGATGATGATGACGATGGTGCTCATAAATTAATTTAATTGGTTTTGCAATGTATTTTGTGAATGAGCTTGTACTGAAATACGGACCCTTTCTCTGCACAACTTTTTATCATATTCCGGGTTCGATTGTACAGATTAGTGAAACGTAACATAAAGTTCAAACACACTCGTTTTTAATAAGACTGGACTACTTAGTGTTACATTTCATGTTCCGTTTTTCCAACGTAAACAAAACACGTAAATCTATTGCCTATGGGTGCACCAATAGGCAATAGATTTACACAAGTTAGGGGGATAATAGTATGTAGCCTTAAACTTGAGAGAATTTTACGAACTTTGACTTTTCACATAGGTGGGTGTGACGCAAGCGTACGCAGCGTCAGTGCTTCGGAATACTTCGGGTCCGGTGAAGTTCCTCATTGGACGTGAAAAGGACCCTGAGAATAGTGAAGTAGCGCATCTCATTAGACAGTCACTTGCCGCTGATAAAGAGAGGGAAGAAAGGTAATTATCGTTTTTATGTTAACCTGTTTTATCCCACTGCTGGGCAAAGGTGGGAGGCCTTTGTCTAGCTGTGGGACACATCATTCCAATTTGAATGTAGGTAACCTTTCTACCGATGCGAAAATTGAATTGGATCGAAACGTGCCACGCACGTAGATGTACATTGAATATTTAAGGTCTTAGAATAACATAAGGCTATTTAATGTTCTGGTACATTTGTTTCGCAAGCGTGTAACGGGTGTAACATGAGCAGTTCTGTTAAACTTCTCGCTGCAAACTTCGAATCCGAATTTGAGGGCGGAGAAATCAAAATCAAAAGTCATTTTTTAATACAGTTGCTCAAAAAGTGGCGTATTGCAGGGACGTATAGCGTTCGGAATGTGGGCTATTACGTACTCGTGCTTTTTCTTTACCATTCCCGAACACGTGCTTTTTCTTTACCAACTGTCAAAATAATGTCCAACCACGAAGTTTTTACTAAAAAAAAATCATAGAAGTTTTTATGATTCATGCAAATATTTCTAAAGAAGCTACTAATTTGTTTCAATATCAGATTCAATGAGTTAAAGGTTTCATTCCATTTCATCTCACTATATTTCATTTTCATTTCATATCAATAAATAAAATCTCCTGAAGACTTGGCTGTATGGGCATAGTTCACTTTGCCTACCCAGAATGGGTGAAGAAAAACTCTGCTTATATTCTTTTACGGTTGGCGCCATTTTCAAAAATGTTCTTTGCGAGTTTAATTACGGTTTTATTATTTTATTAAATTGCTTCATTTTTTCGCAACTGTATAAAAAATAGTTGTTCAGTACACGTGCGGAACCGTCATTGCAACTTGTTCCGACTGTCAACCCTCGCCGTCGGCTGTGCCTCGGCTCGGCTAGACATTTGTCGGAACTCGTTGCAATGACAGGCTTTCCGCACTTATAATGAAATATACTATATTCAAACTAGGCTGATAATCAGCACTTTTCGAACGTCAACATTTATTTACAAGAGACAGTCTCCCAAAACGCCCACCCTTCGAAACTTAGTCCATACTAATATTATAAATGCGAAAGTAACTCTGTCTGTCTGTCTGTTACTCTTTCACGCCTAAACGGCTGAACGGATTTTGATGAAATTTGGTACAGACATAGTTTGGAACTTGAGAAAGGACATAGGATAGTATTTTTTTCTTTTTCGCGAGGTAAACCAAAAATCTGCCGGAAGTCACTATTCCACGCGAACGAAGTCGCGGGCAAAAGCTAGTGTCTTATAAGTTTGAAAATACACACCACCACTCCACGATACAGGAGAAATCGGGCAACGTTTAAAAAAAAAAACTATCATCTGATTAACTCTCTCAATGACATTCTCTACCTCATAAATGTTTGAAACAGTGGAAACCAACATTGTAATATTTGTTCAGAGCGAATCGCGAACGTCAAAGGCGGCAGCAGACGACAGAAGAAGAGGATACCAATCAGACGGCGCCGCCCGAACCTTCCGCGCCACAGACACGACACCCCGAGATCAACGAGCTTAGAGCGTTCCTGCAAGAGGTTTGTATTCATAGTCGTAACTTATATACACATAACGCATATTAAGATTGTTGGGTTTTGTATGTAAGGTTATTCTTTTATATTGCCAATAAACTTTTTTACTTTAACCTTTTGAGCGCCGTTACGTATAGAGCACAGTCACGTATAGACGACAAGCCGAACAAGCAAAAAAGTATCTTAAGTCTGTCGACTTAAGGTACTTTTTGGCTTGTCGTCTGTGGCGGTCAAAAGGTTAACTTTCATAAATAAATGTTTGTTCTATACGATGTTTATATGATGTATGAATGTGGACGAGGCAAAAAGAATATGTAAGTATTGTAGCAGGTAGTGCTCTGTGGTTTCTGCCTACCCCCATGGGAAAAGGGCGTGAGTTTTTGTTTGTTATATTATTAGTAGTGGTATGAAAAAACTGTTTACTGGGTTTTACTATGAGTAAATACAGTCATTATCTGCCTAGCCGTTTCCCTACTATATTGGGGTCGGAATTTGACCTCCACAACCCAGTTAGTTGTTGTTGAATTAATTCCGAAATGTTCAGCTACTTCTGATGCTGACCGTACTTAGTAATACGATAACCCTTGGTAAGACTGGTTGTCAGACTTTTTGGGCCACTGACTACTTGTAACGATTGTCAAAGATGTACAAATGACAGCCAACGGCTAAACGTGCTTTCCGAGGCACGGAGAAAACCCGGTATGTAACGGGTGGTCATCCATAAACGGAACAACTCAGGCAAGTACTGCTTAACATGAAGAGGGACCCAAACAGCGGCGTCCCTGTGTTCCTATTAGCCTCCTGCTGATATGGAGGCTGCTGAAGTGGAAATTATGATTTTTCCTACTCCTCCGCTATTCTTTTCTGATTAATTTCGTTGCGGGGTCCAAGGCAGTTAAATCGTTTCTCTGGACTTTGGGACTTCGTCGAGCTTCATAGTCTCGGCGATTTTCTTGTGGTCGCCAGTATTGACTCTGGCTTACAGGAGTTACTGTGGTTAGGGAATAGTGTGGCGGGCTTGTCCTACTAGCCACAAGCTGTTTCACCTATGATATCAGTAAAGACAGTAATGTAACTCATTTTGTTGTGTACAGTTGGTGGGTATGGAAGGTGGTGGAGGCAGCGCGGATGAGATAAGTGTGCGCGTGCGCGAGTACTGCCAGCTGCGCGCGCCCGACGAACATCTGCGTCGCGCACTCGCCGCCGCCGCCGACACCGCACAGCGCGCGCAACGGAAGTACGATAAGGTATGGATGTAGGGTTTCTAGTGCTTATGTAGTATTTCGAGACGTCATGAAACGGTCGGTCGAATCTTCGCGCAATGCTAATGTTGCCAGTAGTGATGTTCTGGATATTCGTATCTTTTATTAATTTTTAAATTCAATGGACAGGATAAAATGCTGCATAATAAAATAACTTAGATTATGTGAATAAGTAGTATGTTAAAAAAAAACCATTTTGAGTACTTTTTTATTTCTTAAAATCACTTTTCCCGTCGACAGCGTTGCGGACGAAGTTTTTTCTGTTTTTTAACTGACTTCTAAAAAAAGAAGGAGGTTCTCAATTGGGATGTTTATATATATTTTTTTTATGTTTGCTCGGACATAACTCCGTCACTTGCTAACCGATTTGATTTTTTTTTTTTTGGTAAGGGTGGTATTATACTTCCCAAATGGTCCCATAATTTTTTTTATCGAAATCAGACAAGCGGTTTTTGAAAAATCAACAAAACTCAAAAAAAAACTAAATTGTCCACATTATGACCCACGAACATGTGACATTGTGAACCACTAAAAAGTGAAAATAAAAACTTTTTTTTTGAAGTCGGTTTTATTTTTTGTTAAAAGTTTTTATAATATATTTTAGTTGTAAATAGTCAGAAAATCCATACTAATATTATAAATGCGAAAGTAACTCTGTCTGTCTGTCTGTCTGTCTGTCTGTTACTCTTTCACGCCTAAACGGCTGAACGGATTTTGATGAAATTTGGTATGGTGATAGATGATAACCTAGAAATGGACATAGGCTATAAATAATCACGCCATCGTTCTTAGGGGGTAGGCAGTAGGCAGATAACTAAATTGAGTTAGTGATTTTTAGTCGTTTTTGTTGGGACTTTTGCTCTTTCACGCCTAAACGGCTGAACGGATTTTGATGAAATTTGGTATGGTGATAGATGATTACCTAGAAATGGTCATAGGCTATAAATAATCGCGCCATCGTTCTTAGGGGGTAGCCAGTAAGCAGATAACTAAATTGAGTTAGTGATTTTTAGACGTTTTTGTTGGGACTTTTGCTCTTTCACGCCTAAACGGCTGAACGGATTTTGATGAAATTTGGTATGGTGATAGATGATAACCTAGAAATGGTCATAGGCTATAAATAATTACGCCATCGTTCTTAGGAGGTAGGCAGTAGGCAGATAACTAAATTGAGTTAGTGATTTTTAGACGTTTTTGTTGGGACTTTTGCTCTTTAACGCCTGAACAGCTGAACGGATTTTGATGAAATTTGGTATGGTGATAGACGATAACCTAGAAATGGTCATAGGCTATAAATAATCACGCCATCGTTCTTAGGGGGTAGGCAGTAGGCAGATAACTAAATTGAGTTAGTGATTTTTAGTCGTTTTTGTTGGGACTTTTGCTCTTTCACGCCTAAACGGCTGAACGGATTTTGATGAAATTTGGTATGGTGATAGATGATTACCTAGAAATGGTCATAGGCTATAAATAATCGCGCCATCGTTCTTAGGGGGTAGCCAGTAAGCAGATAACTAAATTGAGTTAGTGATTTTTAGACGTTTTTGTTGGGACTTTTGCTCTTTCACGCCTAAACGGCTGAACGGATTTTGATGAAATTTGGTATGGTGATAGATGATAACCTAGAAATGGTCATAGGCTATAAATAATTACGCCATCGTTCTTAGGAGGTAGGCAGTAGGCAGATAACTAAATTGAGTTAGTGATTTTTAGACGTTTTTGTTGGGACTTTTGCTCTTTAACGCCTGAACAGCTGAACGGATTTTGATGAAATTTGGTATGGTGATAGATGGTATGGTTAAAAATTAATTGAAAAAAGGATAAAATAACAGAATGTCCGTCGGGAGCTGAACATTGCTAAACCAGTTCATTTAATGGCAGCCCCCGATTTTTTTTAACTGAGTGTTACTAAGACTTCAAGTTAGTATTTGATCACTTTTCTAACTTAGAGGGTCGGTAGGCGCCATAATTTAGGGAATTTTTATGATAAAATTTTGATGCAACTGTCTTTATTTAACAGTTTTACTTGGATCGAAACTTAGCGACATTCCATCACACTACTTAACTTATAGGGTAGAAAGGTACCAAAATTCAGACTACTTTTTACTTCGGGAAAATATGTCATTCCCACAGGATATCTATACACAGCTACCTATCTACAACATTAAAACTCTGTCTAGAATCACATTACGCCAAAACTATTGATCTGATTTGTATAGGTACGATTTTTTATTCAACTGACTGTTACATTACATACAGATAAAATCTAATTACCTACACCACAGAATTAATATAGTACTACATAACTAGCTACGCTTTAAACTTGAGGAGGTAATTAGATAGACATTTATAAGAACTTTAAGCTCAGTAATCAAACATAGTGATAAGTTAATACTCATTTTAGACAAAGAAACAGATAGGTAATCAGTTCATCACCGAAATTATAACACCTACACTTAGTTTGTTTACTATTCAACGAGGGAAAATAATCATAACTAATATTATAAATGCGAAAGTAACTCTGTCTGTCTGTCTTTTTGTCTGTCTGTCTTTGCTTCACGCCTAAACTACTGAACCGATTTGTGTGAAATTTGGTACAGACATAGTTTGGAACTTGAGAAAGGACATAGGATAGTATTTTTTTTTTTTTCAAAAATCTGCCGGAAGTCACTATTCCACGCGAACGAAGTCGCGGGCAAAAGCTAGTAATGTATAAATGTGTGTCCCTCCCCCAGGCGCGACGTGCCCTGCGCGAGTGGCGGCGCACTCGTGCGCTGGTGCGTGCGCGCGAGGAGTGGTGGAGCGGCGCGCTGCGGGACGCGCACCGGGAGTACGGCGCCGCGCTGTCCGCGCTGCACGACCGCGTGGCGCGCCTCGAGGTGCTGCTGCTGGTGAGCAAGCACGCCTGCATACCACTACATGGATCTATACTGAACGTGGAGCCCTCACTGGCAACCTTAGGCCCGGTATCAACCAAGACGAGCAAAGTGGAGAGGACATGTGCCAAATTAGACTAATCACAGGAAGAGCGAGCGACCAGATGTAAATTTTAACTAATTTGCTGATTTAGGCCGCCTGTCCATTGAAGCGGAGCGAGGCTGCGGAGCGGAGAAACGGAGAAATATTAACCAATAGGATTGCACACTCGAACAGAGGGCAAATTATATGCAATAGTCAATATTTCTCTGTTTCTCCACTCCGCAGCCTCGCTCTGCTTCAGTGGACATGCAGTCTTACACACACCTCTCATCTCCGCTTTTGTGGAAACCGGGCCTTAATGTGGGAAACAGATCAAACCATGCATAACGTGTAGCTTCATATCTTTCGCACACAGAAATAATAGGCCGCCGTGTGAAGGCAGTTCAATACGTTCTGCATAGTTCCATCTAAAACGAAAGAACTTCTTTTGACATACCTGTTTTCTGCCTTCAAGCAAATTCAGTAAAAGTCATGGTTCTTATGTGAGCGTTCACTGACGAACCATGACATTTATTCAATTTCTTATATTATTCAGCGACAACTTCCACGTTCATTTAGATCCATGTAACACGGACCTGGTTATTTACGACTTTAATAAATGTATAATGGCGCCTAGCCATTAGTTCTTACATTCAATTATTTAAATAACAATGTAAACTCAAATAATTGGGTCCTTACTGTACAGTTCGCGGCCGTTTATATGGCGTCATTCACGACTGTATGACTATTTCTTTCTTTGGCTGCATTTCCACTAGAAATGAGCGAGGATATGCAGCGAGTGTTGTGTGTAGAAAGTTATCTACATTGGTTTCGTAGATTTTACGTGATGCGTGGTCATGTTTCGATGACCACGCATCACGTAAAATCAAAAATGCTGGAAATGAGTTCTGTTGGTTGTCCTTTAACACCCTAGCAATTTTTTTTCGAAATATTTCTACTGTACAAAAAATAATTTTCTACAGATTTATTATACGTATACTAAGCTAGCTTAGCTAAAACTGTAAAAAAAAGCGATATTATTGGTTAATTTCACACGCACTCTCGCTACTCGTCCTCGCCCATCTGTGATGGAAACGCAGTCCTAGGCTGCCTGTCCACTGAAGCAGAGCGGGGCTGCGGAGCGGAGAAACAGATAAATATTGGCCACTATGATTGCATAAACTCTGCCCTCTGTTCCAGTGTGCAATCCTATTGGTTAATATTTCTCCGTTTCCCCGCTCTGCAGCCTCGCTCCGTTTCAATGGACAGGCAGCCTTAATCTTAAAGCCATATCAACGTCCGGGTACTGTACCTATTTGCTAATATAAACCCCTGATTATACTAGGGTGGCCAAGGCTTCCTTTTTTAAATTAATAAAAGTTTATTTTTTACTTTTTACGTGCACAAAGATTTTATAGAAATTCAATCGATCATTGTTATATATACATTTGTGTGTCTCTTAGTAAAACTAGCAAAGAAATGTGGTCGATAACACTCCATTCATTTATTACATACACGAAAATTGGCCTAAGCACTAAACTCGGATTTGTGATATTTGTTAGATCCAGTACCGAGGATACCGCACGATAAACTATTAATTTCTTCATGTCAAATTTCGTAATTTACTACTTTTTCAATACACTTCCTCGAAAGCTGGCTCTTATCACACTACGATTAGGTTAAACATGCAATGTATTTCACACTCGTGGAATTGTTTTATTCATATCTCAAAAAGTGCGAAAATAAAAGAAATCGCAGTATTACTGCAGTTCTTGGCTCTCTAACAACCTCGCCTGCGGCTCGGCTGTGTATGGGGAATACACAGCGACTCGACTTCGACTGCAGTGTCCTCCATCATAGTGCTAAACTACAAGCATTAGTGCTTGGGCCACTTTCTGTATATTACTCGAAATTAGCACAGATTATCCATATTTTTATTAAGTCTCCATTTACAATCAATTCATTAGCTTCTACAACAACTTGATTATTAGCATTGTTCAGCTAAAATAAATTCAGCAATTCACATACACACATCACATTTTTGTATGCTTACTGTAGCTTGTCTTATAACATTTTATTACTTACATTAGTTTTCCGGAAAATGAATTATGTACGTTGTTTAACCTTTTTAGCGCCACAGTCACGTATAGACGACAAGCCGAACAAGCAAAAAAGTGCCCTAAGTCTCAGACTTAAGGTCCTTTTTAGCTTGTCGTCTTACTTGACCGTGGCGGTCAATGGGTTAAACTAACAGGAAACAACTCATGATACAAGATTCATAAGAGGGTAGTTGACTAAAAAAATCTAATTAGTCCGTCAGATAGATTTCTCAAAAATATTGGACAAGTATTTTTTCTTTTTTCACGTAAACAAAAAGACGATATAGTTCTGCGAAAAGTAGTGTGGCGTCACAGCTTGGTACAATTTTAACCAGAAAGTGACGTCATAAGCCCCCACTGTTCTTCGAGACGAATTTGATAAAACAAAAAACATGTACTTATCCAATATTTTTCGATAATCTAACAGACGGTCTAAACAGAAATATCGTTTTTTAGTCAGGAAACATCCCTATTGTCCCCAGTTGGCAAGATAGTACGGTTGCTGGCTGGACAGTTTTTTGTTTCAGAGGCAATACTGCTGTCTTGAAAAGCTTTCGTTGAAAAATTTAATTATATTTTTTTTCCAGGAGACTCAAAAGAAGGCAGGTCTGCCAGTGATGTTGCCGCACGAACCTTCGGCACGTCGTGAAACACCGCCGTTACCGCGCCGACCCGATCCCGATCCACTTTTGATCAACAGTTAGTACTTCTATATAATAAAGGAGAAGCTGACTGACTGACATATCAACAGGGCCAGAAACTTGAAATTTTGCACAAGGGTTCCTTTTATAACATAGGGGAGCACTAAGGAAGGATTTTTGAAAATTAAGGGGAGAAAAAGGGGGTGCAAAGTTTGTATGGAAAATCGTCATTTTCGTGGTTTAACCGACATCCACACGGGCGAAGCCGCGGGCATCAGCTAGTATACAATAAATTACTAGAGATATACTGGCTAGTTGAGAAAGCCGACTACGGTTTTCACAACTAGGTTTGTATTTGGTGACTGGGTGGGAACGTTTTGTCGCCGACTACAGACCGGTAGACTACGTCAACTGTTGTTGTCGACTTGGAAATAGGATACGTGAACTGAAATTGTAACCTTTTAATGGGGAATGCCTGAAAAATGCTTGAAATAGACAGAAACTACTAACAGTCCTTAATTCTATTTAGAATAAATTAGGTATAATGAAAATTCTCAATTTTGTATACCTAGGGAGAAAATATAACGATCTTTAAAATATTTAACTTGATATCCGTCCCATTCCTTCTTATTTTATCATGGAGGTCAGTGTTTATTTGACATGAGTAATCGACATTCAGCCAAACAGGAATCGTCAAATGATCTTTAACGAACTATTTTATAGAATTATTGCACAGTTATCATTCATTTAATATAATTCGTCCTATTTATACCGTAAATCGAATTAAAATAATATATGCATGTCAATTAATTAAAATCAAATTATTTTCAAAATAGAAAACGTATCGTAGGCTGTATGCATCTTAGTAAAATTATTGCATATTAATCCTTAACCTTGACTTAAGCCAGTTCCAATATTTTTTTCTAAAATATAGGTTAACCTATATTTTAGAAAAAAATACTAAAAACTGGCTTCTACCTAGTTTTTTGATAATGATTGAATTTGTAATGGATTCCCTACGATTTATAGTGCAATTTGGCGTATATTTCATTGTTGTCCATTTCAAGCATTTTTTTGTGTGGCTGATGGGCAATTCCCTTTGTTTTTTATTCGGCCTCACAACATGTGATATAAACCTTGGAATCATAAGTTTCCTTGTAGTGGTCAATAATTCATAGAACGTCTTACTTCTTCGATGTCGGATAAATAAGCACGCTTCAAAATGTGTGCCGTAACTCCTTTGCTACCTCATTACAGATCCGTGGAGTTCAGACAGCGATCTATCCGATCTATCACCAGTGGAGGACGAATACGCTAAAGTGGACAAGTCGAGGCGGAACGAGGCGCCCGACCTCGGTGACGTCACCGCGCCTGTGGTTGAGGAAGCCAAGCCAGTCGTGACGTCACCGCCTGCCGCGCCCGCCCCCGCCCCGCACACACCGCAGCCCCCGCCCCCCCAGCCCCCCGCCGCCGCCCCCCCTCCCACGCCCGTGGTCACCGCGGTCACCACTGCGCATACTGTTCATACGACTCATGTGACACATACGACGCAAAGCACTCTACAATCGACGAATAATCAAATGGATACTATGTGAGTTTTGCTTAACCTCCATTGGTTACCTTGTTTCGTGTTATTATGTTATGGGATAAAAGTTAGTTATTAAAAAGGGTGTTATTTAAAAACACCCTTAACAGAGCCGAAAGGCACGGCTTGTCTCTATCATTGCGATAGTTCGGTTGACCGTTTCATGAACGGACCACCAACCGTTTCATCATCATCCCTTCAGCCGAAAGACGTCCATTGCTGGCCTTTCTCTCAAGTCGTGCCACGTCGACCGGTCTCGAGCGTCTAGCATTTAGATCGGCCGGCTGTTTACACCTTTCACCTTTTATAAACTGTTTGCATCCGTAGGTCTACCTCGTCTCTGGTGGGCGTGGGCTCCAGCACCATGGGTTCCCTGGAGCGCGGCGCTCTGGGTACGTCCCGTGAACTGGACGCGGCGGTCCCGCGCGGCGCGCTGCTGGACACGTCGGCGCACCGCGCGCGCACGGACCTGGCGCGCCACCGCCACCACTCCTCGCACTCGCCGCACTCGCCGCATTCCCTCAGCAACGCTAGCTCGGTCAGTATGAGCGTCGTGTATGCTATCTGGACGCGGCGGTCCCGCGCGGCGCGCTGCTGGACACGTCGGCGCACCGCGCGCGCACGGACCTGGCGCGCCACCGCCACCACTCCTCGCACTCGCCGCACTCGCCGCATTCCCTCAGCAACGCTAGCTCGGTCAGTATGAGCGTCGTGTATGCTATCTGGACGCGGCGGTCCCGCGCGGCGCGCTGCTGGACACGTCGGCGCACCGCGCGCGCACGGACCTGGCGCGCCACCGCCACCACTCCTCGCACTCGCCGCACTCGCCGCATTCCCTCAGCAACGCTAGCTCGGTCAGTATGAGCGTCGTGTATGCTATCTGGACGCGGCGGTCCCGCGCGGCGCGCTGCTGGACACGTCGGCGCACCGCGCGCGCACGGACCTGGCGCGCCACCGCCACCACTCCTCGCACTCGCCGCACTCGCCGCATTCCCTCAGCAACGCTAGCTCGGTCAGTATGAGCGTCGTGTATGCTATCTGGACGCGGCGGTCCCGCGCGGCGCGCTGCTGGACACGTCGGCGCACCGCGCGCGCACGGACCTGGCGCGCCACCGCCACCACTCCTCGCACTCGCCGCACTCGCCGCATTCCCTCAGCAACGCTAGCTCGGTCAGTATGAGCGTCGTGTATGCTATCTGGACGCGGCGGTCCCGCGCGGCGCGCTGCTGGACACGTCGGCGCACCGCGCGCGCACGGACCTGGCGCGCCACCGCCACCACTCCTCGCACTCGCCGCACTCGCCGCATTCCCTCAGCAACGCTAGCTCGGTCAGTATGAGCGTCGTGTATGCTATCTGGACGCGGCGGTCCCGCGCGGCGCGCTGCTGGACACGTCGGCGCACCGCGCGCGCACGGACCTGGCGCGCCACCGCCACCACTCCTCGCACTCGCCGCACTCGCCGCATTCCCTCAGCGACGCTAGCTCGGTCAGTATGAGCGTCGTGTATGCTATCTGGACGCGGCGGTCCCGCGCGGCGCGCTGCTGGACACGTCGGCGCACCGCGCGCGCACGGACCTGGCGCGCCACCGCCACCACTCCTCGCACTCGCCGCACTCGCCGCATTCCCTCAGCAACGCTAGCTCGGTCAGTATGAGCGTCGTGTATGCTATCTGGACGCGGCGGTCCCGCGCGGCGCGCTGCTGGACACGTCGGCGCACCGCGCGCGCACGGACCTGGCGCGCCACCGCCACCACTCCTCGCACTCGCCGCATTCCCTCAGCAACGCTAGCTCGGTCAGTATGAGCGTCGTGTATGCTATCTGGACGCGGCGGTCCCGCGCGGCGCGCTGCTGGACACGTCGGCGCACCGCGCGCGCACGGACCTGGCGCGCCACCGCCACCACTCCTCGCACTCGCCGCACTCGCCGCATTCCCTCAGCAACGCTAGCTCGGTCAGTATGAGCGTCGTGTATGCTATCTGGACGCGGCGGTCCCGCGCGGCGCGCTGCTGGACACGTCGGCGCACCGCGCGCGCACGGACCTGGCGCGCCACCGCCACCACTCCTCGCACTCGCCGCACTCGCCGCATTCCCTCAGCAACGCTAGCTCGGTCAGTATGAGCGTCGTGTATGCTATCTGGACGCGGCGGTCCCGCGCGGCGCGCTGCTGGACACGTCGGCGCACCGCGCGCGCACGGACCTGGCGCGCCACCGCCACCACTCCTCGCACTCGCCGCACTCGCCGCATTCCCTCAGCAACGCTAGCTCGGTCAGTATGAGCGTCGTGTATGCTATCTGGACGCGGCGGTCCCGCGCGGCGCGCTGCTGGACACGTCGGCGCACCGCGCGCGCACGGACCTGGCGCGCCACCGCCACCACTCCTCGCACTCGCCGCACTCGCCGCATTCCCTCAGCAACGCTAGCTCGGTCAGTATGAGCGTCGTGTATGCTATCTGGACGCGGCGGTCCCGCGCGGCGCGCTGCTGGACACGTCGGCGCACCGCGCGCGCACGGACCTGGCGCGCCACCGCCACCACTCCTCGCACTCGCCGCACTCGCCGCATTCCCTCAGCAACGCTAGCTCGGTCAGTATGAGCGTCGTGTATGCTATCTGGACGCGGCGGTCCCGCGCGGCGCGCTGCTGGACACGTCGGCGCACCGCGCGCGCACGGACCTGGCGCGCCACCGCCACCACTCCTCGCACTCGCCGCACTCGCCGCATTCCCTCAGCAACGCTAGCTCGGTCAGTATGAGCGTCGTGTATGCTATCTGGACGCGGCGGTCCCGCGCGGCGCGCTGCTGGACACGTCGGCGCACCGCGCGCGCACGGACCTGGCGCGCCACCGCCACCACTCCTCGCACTCGCCGCACTCGCCGCATTCCCTCAGCAACGCTAGCTCGGTCAGTATGAGCGTCGTGTATGCTATCTGGACGCGGAGGTCCCGCGCGGCGCGCTGCTGGACACGTCGGCGCACCGCGCGCGCACGGACCTGGCGCGCCACCGCCACCACTCCTCGCACTCGCCGCACTCGCCGCATTCCCTCAGCAACGCTAGCTCGGTCAGTATGAGCGTCGTGTATGCTATCTGGACGCGGCGGTCCCGCGCGGCGCGCTGCTGGACACGTCGGCGCACCGCGCGCGCACGGACCTGGCGCGCCACCGCCACCACTCCTCGCACTCGCCGCACTCGCCGCATTCCCTCAGCAACGCTAGCTCGGTCAGTATGAGCGTCGTGTATGCTATCTGGACGCGGCGGTCCCGCGCGGCGCGCTGCTGGACACGTCGGCGCACCGCGCGCGCACGGACCTGGCGCGCCACCGCCACCACTCCTCGCACTCGCCGCATTCCCTCAGCAACGCTAGCTCGGTCAGTATGAGCGTCGTGTATGCTATCTGGACGCGGCGGTCCCGCGCGGCGCGCTGCTGGACACGTCGGCGCACCGCGCGCGCACGGACCTGGCGCGCCACCGCCACCACTCCTCGCACTCGCCGCATTCCCTCAGCAACGCTAGCTCGGTCAGTATGAGCGTCGTGTATGCTATCTGGACGCGGCGGTCCCGCGCGGCGCGCTGCTGGACACGTCGGCGCACCGCGCGCGCACGGACCTGGCGCGCCACCGCCACCACTCCTCGCACTCGCCGCATTCCCTCAGCAACGCTAGCTCGGTCAGTATGAGCGTCGTGTATGCTATCTGGACGCGGCGGTCCCGCGCGGCGCGCTGCTGGACACGTCGGCGCACCGCGCGCGCACGGACCTGGCGCGCCACCGCCACCACTCCTCGCACTCGCCGCACTCGCCGCATTCCCTCAGCAACGCTAGCTCGGTCAGTATGAGCGTCGTGTATGCTATCTGGACGCGGCGGTCCCGCGCGGCGCGCTGCTGGACACGTCGGCGCACCGCGCGCGCACGGACCTGGCGCGCCACCGCCACCACTCCTCGCACTCGCCGCACTCGCCGCATTCCCTCAGCAACGCTAGCTCGGTCAGTATGAGCGTCGTGTATGCTATCTGGACGCGGCGGTCCCGCGCGGCGCGCTGCTGGACACGTCGGCGCACCGCGCGCGCACGGACCTGGCGCGCCACCGCCACCACTCCTCGCACTCGCCGCACTCGCCGCATTCCCTCAGCAACGCTAGCTCGGTCAGTATGAGCGTCGTGTATGCTATCTGGACGCGGCGGTCCCGCGCGGCGCGCTGCTGGACACGTCGGCGCACCGCGCGCGCACGGACCTGGCGCGCCACCGCCACCACTCCTCGCACTCGCCGCACTCGCCGCATTCCCTCAGCGACGCTAGCTCGGTCAGTATGAGCGTCGTGTATGCTATCTGGACGCGGCGGTCCCGCGCGGCGCGCTGCTGGACACGTCGGCGCACCGCGCGCGCACGGACCTGGCGCGCCACCGCCACCACTCCTCGCACTCGCCGCACTCGCCGCATTCCCTCAGCAACGCTAGCTCGGTCAGTATGAGCGTCGTGTATGCTATCTGGACGCGGCGGTCCCGCGCGGCGCGCTGCTGGACACGTCGGCGCACCGCGCGCGCACGGACCTGGCGCGCCACCGCCACCACTCCTCGCACTCGCCGCACTCGCCGCATTCCCTCAGCAACGCTAGCTCGGTCAGTATGAGCGTCGTGTATGCTATCTGGACGCGGCGGTCCCGCGCGGCGCGCTGCTGGACACGTCGGCGCACCGCGCGCGCACGGACCTGGCGCGCCACCGCCACCACTCCTCGCACTCGCCGCACTCGCCGCATTCCCTCAGCAACGCTAGCTCGGTCAGTATGAGCGTCGTGTATGCTATCTGGACGCGGCGGTCCCGCGCGGCGCGCTGCTGGACACGTCGGCGCACCGCGCGCGCACGGACCTGGCGCGCCACCGCCACCACTCCTCGCACTCGCCGCACTCGCCGCATTCCCTCAGCAACGCTAGCTCGGTCAGTATGAGCGTCGTGTATGCTATCTGGACGCGGCGGTCCCGCGCGGCGCGCTGCTGGACACGTCGGCGCACCGCGCGCGCACGGACCTGGCGCGCCACCGCCACCACTCCTCGCACTCGCCGCACTCGCCGCATTCCCTCAGCAACGCTAGCTCGGTCAGTATGAGCGTCGTGTATGCTATCTGGACGCGGCGGTCCCGCGCGGCGCGCTGCTGGACACGAAAATAATGAAATCTAAGCGACTATACGCTATTAGCGAGAACATGCTGAATCAGATCACGTGTATCAACTGTTCGTTGTGGTTTACGATAATACAACACGGCCGAGGCAAATAGATAAGGTCGATCAAAACTCCTTGTGTATGGCGTGGCTGTAGCTAGGTCCCAAACTGACCAATGAGATGATGACTAAATGAAAACTGATTTTATTTATTTATTTATTTAAACTTCATGCATAATAGTGGTATGTACATAGGCGGACTTAATGCCACAAGGCATTCTCTACCAGTCAACCTTAGGGTTAAATAAGACAACATTGTGGTAGGGTACAAAATATCTAAAAAACAACATCAACTCTAAAAACTAAACTATATACTTAATTAATTAATTAATTAAGTATATAGTTAATGTATATACTTAATTTATTTTAATTAGATCCATAGAACTTCTCAAACCAACAACGTTTTATGAGTTTTCATAATAAATACTCCTGATAATTGATAGTTTTATGTTACAGTACGACGGTCTCGACGATTCGTACAATGACTCCGCAGACGAGTCGCTCAGCGAGTCCACATCGGAGGGACCGCCACACGTTGGTGCTGTGAGTTCTTATTTATATTATTAATTATTTTTTTTTATGTAAATTTTTAACATGAATTTAGAACTTTTGTTAAGATTTAGATCTATAATAAACACCAGGGTCAAAGGCAAAACCTTGCACAATTTTCCATCTAATCAGTCGATGATGGTAGAGCATCTTTCCACAGAACTCGCGTTTACATTAACCCATTGACCGCCACGGTCAAGTAAGACGGCAAGCCAAAAAGTACCTTAAGTCGACAGAATTAGGGCACTTTTTTGCTTGTTCGGCTTGTCGTCTATACGTGACTGTGGCGCTAAAAAGGTTAAAATGGTACAAGCAAGTTTCGTTTTAGCAGCATCGTGACACCCGTCAGAGCTGCGGAAGCTCCGTAGGCAGCGCGACTGATGACGCCGTGTACTCGCGAGACCTCAGGCATCACCCTCTGTCGGGTAAGAGCGCTCACGTAACGCTTCCTAACCATTGTGTACCGTGTAACGCCGACCATTCAGCGTACGTTTTAAAATAGTAACCAGATATTAATGGGCTATTTTGAAACGTACGCCTAATGCTCATAGCATTTATGTTCGTAACCTCCACAAGTTCATAACAAACTCACCACAAGCGAAACTGTTCGTAATAATGTGATCGTGAATAATAACGTGTCCCGTTAACGTCATTCGCTTAAACCAACCCAGTCGGAAGTCGGCGGAGTAGCTCTAGCTCGTAGCGATAAGTACGTACGTTGTGAGTATGATGGCACGTGGCACCCGGTGCTAGGTCCCAGCGCGTCGCTGGCGGAGCAGCTGAAGCTGGTGCTGGCGGAGCGGGAGCGGCGCCTGGCGGGGGGCGGGCCGCCTGACGCCGTGCAGCTCACCAACGACCTCGTGGACGAGATCCGCCAGGCCGTCAGCGAGGCCAACGCACGAGGTTCGTACCCGCACGAGGACTCGCTCTGATGCTATGCCGCTTCTCTTCTATTTTTCTTCTCTGTTCTTTAAGTTTGGAGTTTCGTGTACAGTTTTTGATGTTTTTATTAAGAAATAAAATGTTCGGGAAATTCAAGTACCTTTTATTTATTAATTTTATTTTTTTAATGGACGAGTAATTTTTGTACTGGATTTTTTACTCGAAGAAATGTTTTTTCGCGCTAGGCTTAGGCCTACATCTGAATTATAAAGAACAGATGGTTGCAGAGCGTTCACAGAGTAAGGACCGAGTCGTCGAAGAATTGTTTATTTTTGTCTTTGTGGTTTTACTGATGTTGTATTTAGTTTTCTGTGTTGGTGTTGGGTTCCATCTTGTATCTTGTGTTGGTGTTGGCTCGCTATTCTAAACTACGGTGTTGTTGGTGGTGGTGTTTAAGTTTATTTTTAATTGATTTATTTGTAACTTACGCCCGAATACTCGAACGTCACTCAATTATAAGTAGCCCTCAAAACTCGTGCTATCTCTGTCACTCTGCATTAAAGTAACAAAGACAGCACGAGATTTAAGTGCAACTTAAAATTGAGTGACGTTCGAGTATTCGGGCGTTAGCCTTACAGTACAACTTGAAAGATAGTTTTTTAGGTAGATGTTGGTAATAAATTTTAGATGAATTTTGGTAGTTAAAATGTGTAACTTTGATAAGCCTAGAAGCAGAAATGTGTACAGAATGAAGACCACACTCGCAATTCCTAAAATCTCTGCCACTGGGTACTCAATTAATATTGCCATCGACACGTAAAGAAGAAGAATATCCAAAATGACAATAGGGAAGTTTCAGTGAAAACCTTCTACTATAAGTACCCATTATTTTTAACTCATCGGGTTTGCGTACAAACAGTTGACTGACAGTCAAAAACTGGCTAAAACTGCTGTTTGAAGCATAAAAAAAATCAGAAGTGATCTTTATAAAATGAGGTGAGTACTAAAAAATAAATAGAAAAAACCATCCCTAAAACGGTTAAATATTGAATTAAAATCATGTTTGCCGATGGATATTCTCAAGGCGCACAGCTTATGTAAGTAGTGAATAGATCACAATAAAATCATCAGGTTCATATAACGAGTGTCAGCTCCATCCTGTACTGATAGTAGTAGGGAGGGCCGCCACGTACGTGTATTATAGTTGACGTTGGGTTATGGTTATAGTAAAGAAAGCTCCGGCGTGCGTAGTCGGCGGCGAGGTGCCGTGGCAGCCGCTGTCCAGCGCCGTGTCTGAGGCCAGTCTCACGCCGCCGCCCGCCGCGCCGCATCCCGTCAACCACTGGACCAAGCAACAGGTACATAAAACCTCATCATCAGCCTCTAATGTTCCCACTGCAGGGGCTCAGGCCTCCTCTCTAAGAGAGGGATGTGCTATAAATCCTCTACGCGGGCCCAGTGCGGGTTGGTAGATGTCACATGTTTTCGATTTTTTGGTTCTAAGACATGCCGGTTTCCTCACGATGTTTTCCACTGGGCCACCACTGCACTCTCTTCATAATAAAACCTCACATCACATTGATACTCGAAGGGTATTGCCGTGAAGGAAGTCTCATGTAATAGAGGACTAGCCTATTGGCAACGACTGGCTTAAAATCCTGACTCCCTGGCTGCTACTGAAAACTTACTGATGAAACGAGAACCTCGAGAGTTCCTTTTTGGAAGTCGGTTAAAACGAAATCGCTCTGCCCAACATCTGCCCGCATGTTTAGCAGAAGCTCTATGCCGCTAGAACGAAGCAGTCTCTATACCTAGTATTGTTTATGAAACAGGTATGGCAGTGGGTGTCCGGGCTGGGCGAGGGTCTGGAGCGTCACGCGGGCGCGTTCGCTGCACGAGGAGTGGACGGCGCGCTGCTGCTGGCGCTGAGCTCGGCCGACCTCAAGCTGCTCGGGCTCGGCGGCGACGACCGACGCCGCATGAAACGACGCCTCAAAGAGCTCCGCGCAGCTCACGAAAAGCACCTCAAAGCACTCAAGAAGGCTGAGAAGAAAGCCAAGAAGAAGTAAACCCTAGGAGAGATGCCACACGATGCGTTGTCGGTTACGTTGCGACGTTTGAGCGGTGACGCTGCGTCTTTATACGACGCCATGCCATATGGTGCATTGAAAAAAGGGGCATTGGAGCCGAAGCGGGGTTGCTACGGTGCGATTCGGCGTCGCATATAAATAATACCGAAGGTTTTTTAAAATGCCTTGTTGCTGCGACGTAGAAACGGCGTCAATGCGTTGCAGCGCCGCAACGCAACGGCAACACCCGTGTGGCTTCACTCTATGACACGCCCGTGGCATGCCATCACCAAAGAATGAGCCAGTTCACATGAACTATCCCTGTTTGCAATGCAACAAAGCAACTAGATATTTAATTTTGTATTGGAGATTTGAAAATGATTGTGTACGTACATTTTTCACATACACTACATACTTATTTACTATTTCTTTTATTATGTAATGTTTCATGTGAACTGTCTCCTGTGTTTCTCGACTAAATTGTTTATTTTCTGCGGCTACTACATGGCATCTATAATATAATATGAATATAAAACTAACTATAAACATATTTAACTAATTTCCCAGTATTTATCCCATTTTCGACTGTCGTGTTCAACTTTGTTTTTCTTGCCTTTTCTTTCTGTATGACGTGTGAAAGTTCGACAGAGTGTACAATGTACGATATTATTAGAAATACAGGTAATTACTTAGAACATGTTCATGTGACTGAAGCTCCACATGGTGTTGGTGGTGGGTATGAAGCTGTGTCTGATAGCATACAGAGTGCCATCTGACCCATAGCTTAGAGACTAGTGACGATAGTGCTGCTTCAAACGAAGAAACGAATATTATTAATCGAAAATTAGACATAAGTGAATGTGGAACAGGACAAGTAGAACTCATTTATCTAGACTGTATTATGTAATCTATTTCCATGTATCCTTTAACAGGTATTTTGTTGGTTTCTTCATCGTTCCTACATGTTTGTATTAATTGTGTCAGTTATTCTTGAGGTTCGAGATCACGTTGTGGACAGTAGAAAAAATACTGGCTCAATCTAGTCATAAGATGAATTAGCTGTTCTAAAGTCATGAATTATAACAATTTTTTCTTAGAAATTTTGAAGTATTTAAGATTAGATCATAACTTTCTTGTATGTAATGATCACCAATTGTAATAACGAGATTGTAACGCGATAATTTATTTTTCATTTTTAGCCAATGCAATGCAAATTGATTTTGGTAATCTTTGGCATTTATTTATAATTATGAAATATATTGCACAAAATGTACTTAGTGTTATGGTGACTGATTATATTCTACAATGTCGCCAACGTTTTAGTATATTTTAAATTATATAGTGAAGTAACATTCATGCAACATATTGTGATCTCATGTCATGTAAGAGTACAGGTTATCTTCCCAGGCCATGTCATAGTATTTATTCAAAGTGTCTACCTACTATTACTATCATGTGAATTCTTATGAAATGCAATCTTCACGATTTATTATACATTCCAGTAAATTACTATCCCTATCTATATAGATGTTTCTGTGTGAGGTTTTGGTCCTTTAGATGAGCTTTATAGTTTTTCTTAGGCGACATACATGTATGGTTTATCTTAACAAGTAAGTGTTACTGTCTGTGTATTCATGAGCGTCATTTGGTTCCGTGCCCTATCATGTAATCATGTAAATATAGTCTCTTGTCGTAAATGTGGAGACTACCAGAGTGAGCTTGAAATCATACTGTGTGACTGGATGTACAGTATGCATTTAGAATATTTATTTCATTTAAGATTTAAGAATAAGTAGAGTCCATTGCCAAAATTGATCAGTACTTTTGTTTAATGTTGTTGTTTTTTTTTTAATTTAATTTACAGTTTCTTTTACGTATTTAAATATATTTATTTTGGGACCAAATTAATTTATTATGAACTTAATTATGTATTTGGGTGTGTGTTCAAGAGAAAGATTTTTATTTATAATTTAATAAACAAACCAAAGTCTACATCACATTGTTTTTTACTGTGTTCTTTGTATCATGTCATGTACATTTTGTGAGAAGACGTTGAAAATATAATCTGCAATGTAGATGTGAGTTTTCTTGCTGCTATTTATTCTTAATGCCTGTAGAATGCATGGAATCTTATCTGTAGTCGGGAATTATAAATTAAACAATAATTTTAACAAATAAAATACAAGTCATGTCTTTGAAACGTATTTAATTAGCAGGTGGTTTTGGGGTCTTTGGCTTTTTGTTGCGTTTTCGTTTCTTGAATTTCTTTGCTGGAGGTGGTTTGACTTCCCCATCCTTTCCATCATTATTGTCTTTGACATCATCACCATAGTTTATAGTAACAAAAGCTCCAGGTTTCCTTTTAGTTGGCAAAGTGACTTCCTCTGCTTCATCAGAATCATCATTATCTTCACTTGCAACTTTCTCTTCACTATTTTCTTCTTGTTCCTCCTTATCTTCTTTTTTGACAAGATGGCTTTGTCTATTCAATGTGACACAAGTCACTCTACATGCAGCATTGCAAGAACAGAGTTCAACTAATTTTGAATCATCCACAGACCAAACTTTCAGTTCTCCTGTACTAGAAGCTGTATATAACATTTCATTTTCATAATGCAGTGACTTGACCCTCTGTTTGTGTGCCTTGTATGTCAGGGCTTCAGTATCGGATACTGTAAGTGTTATTACATTTCCATTGTCTAATCCTACAAATATCCTTTCATCAGTTAACCACTGAACTGATGTTGGTTTTGAGTTGCATGTGATTCGTTTTTCTACCCCTGCTTTACTTATCGTCCACACATCTACTGTTTGCTGAGAGACTAATGAAAATCGATCTCCTCCTGGAGAGAACTTGATTTCTGTTGGCAATAGTACACCCTTACTTGCTAGGTTGATAGTGAAGGCTGGCCGACCTTTAACCAAGTTCCAGGTTCTTAAAGTTTTGTCTCCACCAACACTAAGAGCAAGTTTATCTGATGGATGGACAGCTATAGCAGTGACTGGCTGACCTGAAATAATTATTAGATGGTTATCATTTGATAGCAAGTATAAAGTATCATAATCAGCCTATAATGTTCCTACTGCAGGGATCAGGCCTCCTCTCTAGGAGAGGGATGGGCTATAAACCATGTGGGCCAGCGCAGGTTGGTTGATCAAAATCAATGTATTTTATTTCACATAGGCTTATATGGGCACTTGTAAAAAAGTCGAATATCTGACATATCTTCAAATTTTTTGGTTCTAAGACATGTCGGTTTCCTCAAAATGTTTTCCTTCACTGTTTTGAGATGTTGGTGATGAAATAAATTACACAAAATAATGTGCTTGCCTGGGTTCGAACGCACAACTGGGCCACTGCTGCTCTATATGAAGTACCATATAGAAATATAAAAACTAAATGTTTGATTAGCAAAGGTTGATTGGAAAAGATTTAGTTCTGAGTGAGTTACATGCAAGATAACAGTACTGCTTACCTCCATGAGCTTTTTTCCATATCTTTTCTATTTGCCAGTTGCCTGTTCTAGTTACAATAATAGAACCATCATCACTGCCTGTTAGAAGATGTGTACCATTATTTGTGAATGCTACAGTATTTATTGTTCCGTCGTGGTTCATAAGTACCGTGTGTTCTTTCCGTGTCTTCATGTCGATAACGACGACTTTGTCATCGGTACCACCAGATGCAAGGAACTTGCTACCAATAGATATACAACGGACTGATGCTGTATGCGACTGAGTAGCAAATGTCTGCTTCAATTTCATTACCTGAAACGAGAGAGAAATTATTACTTGGGTACAGTAATGCCCAAATTTACACAATGTAAAACAACATCAAGGGACTTACCGCATCTTCTGTCCGTATTGAATAACCAAGTAAGAAGCCCTGGTAAGTGCCAACGATTAATTCGTCCATTGTTGTTGTGAAGTTTCCACAAAAAACAATCAAAGCATGTGAAAACGATTTATTTTGGTCCTTTCCTAACCTCCAAAGGTGCACACACTGCACGATATTTTGAAAACTGTCAAGCAAGCTGTCAAGTGTCAAATGAAGTCAACCTTGGGTGCGTTCCGAATTACGCTGTAATCGATTTGAGCGTCCATAAACCCGTACCGAATTACTGTGAGCGCGCTAACGATGTCCCTTGAATCGTCATAGATGACGTCATGACATGCGTCATCTTGCGATTACACGATTACACCGACCATGCCCCAAATAAATATCACCGTGAGCGCTGTCAAAATCAAAGTAAAAATGACAGATGTACGATGCGTGTGTGTGTGTGTCTGGGTGTGTGTGTGTGTTCACAGCTGAGGTTCACTGGCTGGAGTCGCACAAATACATTCAATTAGTTCTTTGAAATCTCTTTGGAGTCTCTTATCCATTCATGGATAAGACGTGACGACTTGACGAGTGAGCACTGTAAACGCGATATCGAGCGTTCCATTGAATGTCTATGGAGCGTTCCGAATTGATGACAGGTCTTAGCTGTCATAATCGTGATATCTAATTCGGAACGCAAAATATAGACGTGAGCGCTGTGAGCGATTATTTTGTAATACGGAACGCGGCCCTTTTGTCGAGATGCTCCAACATTCACACATTCTCGATTTGTATTGATATAAAAAAGTAAAACACTAAAATCCGACTACGACAAAAAAAACGACGCTGAAAAAGTATGAAACCTATGGGTTTTAGTTTTTTTATTTAAACAATTTTGGTATTATTTTGTTTTACTCTTTTACTCTTTTTGTCCGCTAGAGGGCGTGATTTTAAATTTGAGCAATATTTTGGAAATATTCAAGTGAGGTCCTTTCAAATGCCAAACACGGCGTATTTATCTCCATTTTTATTTTTTAAGCCTTACTTTTTGTCCGCTAAAGGGCGCCAAATCGCTCGGAAAATTAAGACGGTTCTAACGATACCTCTTAATATGTTGAGTTCCGATAATAATATGTAGATTAGAAGCTATGAGGGAACAGATGAAGATACACACATACATACATACATACATAGCCAGTCAAAATCATAACCCTCCTTTGGCTTTGCCGTAGTCGGGTAAAAATTAAATCTAAGCAAGTTCACAGATATTATAATACTTTTTTACAACAATCAGGAAGTCCACTTGGTTTGAAGCCTAAAATAAAATTTATATTAGCTAACAGTTTCATTTCAAATCTGCATTGTGTTTTAAATAGATTAGTAGATTTCTCAAATAAATTAGTAAGACAGCCTATAGCACAACACTAGTTCGTTTTTATTCGACAATCGAGATCGACAGAAAAAATTGACAGCGTCAAGAGAAAAACGAAAACCTCACTATTTCTATTTTTTGTGCAAGTTATCGAATGGATAAATCTGTAATTAAGATTTAATTACTCAAGTTCTGTTTAATTCTTTAGCACGAACATATTATCATTCTGGTAAGTATGCGTGTACAAGGTTTATGAGGCAGTGTTTTAGTGAACGTCTGGCGCTATCGATCTCCGTGGTTGGCATTTATTTGCTAAACTTTTTGTTTGTTATCTCGAAGGATTCCCAAAAGAGGACATACTTAGACATCTACAAGATGGATTTGGCGGAGACGATGAAGAGTGTACTGGCTAAAAGCACTGGGACGTCAAGTGGCGCGGCGAGTACGTCAAGCTCGGCGACCCCGCACGGGGCAGAGGGCTATGTCACCGAGAAACTGTACATGCTGTTGCAGTTGTATCTACAGAACAAGGGCTGGAGCCCTAGCATAGAACTGCTTCAGTGTTTTAGTGATCTCAAAGAGTCATCTATGCTTCCCAGTGCTGCCTATTTGCAGTAAGTCAAACATTTATCCTATTTGTTGATATTGTACTTTCTTACTAGATTCTGATAAAAACGTTAAGAGTTCAATAATAGTTACCTACAATCATATACATAAATACATACCTACAAACATGAAATTGCTAATATAAAAAGAATGATGAAATGGACATTAACCAATAATTAAATAACTTTTATTGCAATATTGTAAAGTGTGAATTTTACATCAACTTGACCCTAAAGCTACTCTATATTTATTTACAGAATGATGGCATCCAGAGTAGGTTTAGATACACAAGGAAGACTGATTCTTCGTGAAAATGGCAAGATAATATTGCCTTATGAACACTTTGCTAATGCTGTCATGTTAAAACACATGAATGGACCTCATGGACTCCATCTAGGATTAGAAGCTACCGTTAGAGCTGTAAGTAAATATTATTATAACTAGTTCTCAACTCTATGCATCAATTTGTTGGTTTATTTATTATTTCTTTAACATTCATATTCTTGCTTTATTGTACAGTGGCTAGTGCCTCACCTAGAGTTCTAGTTTTTATGCTGCCTATGAGCGTGTGACTTGGCTTTACTTTTTGTTGAGAAATATCTATCAGGTATGCTGGTTTGCTCTTGATGTTTTCCTCCACCAAAGCAAGTAATCCTACAACACGCAAATGGGTTTTGAATTTGAGGCCTTAATTGAGAGTGGATCATTGGTTTAGTGTCTGCAAGTACAACTACTGAGAATTGGTTCCTGTGTCTGATTCATAGATTGGGCAATGTTATTGAGATCCATCACTATGAAAATCTCAGTAGCGGCATGGACTCTGATCAATAGCTCCTTATTACATGGGACTAACGCCCAAATACTCAAACATCACTCAATTTTAAGTTGCCCTCAAAACTCCTGCTATCTCTGTCACTCTGCGGACAGCACGAGATTTAAGTGCTAGTCTAGTTAACTGGGCTTTTGACTTAGCCTCTTGATTGGGCCATTGTGCATACATGGGTCTTAAACAAGCATGATATTGTGTTGCAATATTAATCCTTCACTCTACTTTTAGGTTGTAGAGTCATACACAATAGGCAGGGAGCAGTTTGGAATGGAGAAGGAGTTCATAATAGAAGTGGTGCAGAACTGCCCCAATCCCGCTTGCCGTTATTACAAGAACCAGTTGGAGATGACGCAGAAGTCAATACAACAGCATCTGTCTCAACAGCCCACATACATACCTGGTAATTTCTTATATTTATTCAAACTTTTTGCACAACTAGAATAGGCAGAGTTAATGACTTGGGTATTTTCTTCTACCAGTTTTCCTGTTATTCTGATTTCTTGTTTTGGTTAGCTAAACCCTACCTCAATTCTTGTGATTTATGTATATTAATTATGTGCTCATGTAAAGAAAATATAGAGAAAACAAGTACTTTTATAAAATTCTGAAAGGCTTTTTTATGGACTCTGTACAGCAGTTCATTCATATAGGTAAAATACAAAGGATCTCAGGTCATTTTCCTTATGAATTAGTAACTAAAATAAAAATTGTAAACTGTAGTTATTCTCATACAAAGTGTTGAAAAACAATAAAACTCAATGTGCACTCGTAAATTATGAAAAAATATATTTCTAGAAAAATCATTATCATCAAAAAGAAAGAAATCATTGTGTGCATTCACAGTCCAATTGGTTTCCATTAAGATTATATACCTACATGTTTCTAACTGTATTATGTTCTTATGAGCTATTATGACCTACTTGGGAAATCAATGGAATGATTCAATACCAAACATGTTCTGATTTATGATCTTAAACTATGCTGAATTGAACATTATTTCTCACTCAGTTTTGGTTAAATATAATAGTAATGACTAGATTATGGCTTCACAAACAATTATTCCACAGGAAGTTACTACCAATATAAAATAATAGCGGTAGTAATTATATATTCCGTTTATTCATTTTTACTTATACATATTTATTTATATTTTAACATACATATTTCTTTAAAAAAAATACATTACCAAGTACATATTTTAAAACAGTCCCTAAAAAGTCCTCCGCGTCTGTCTGTTCGCGATAAACTCAAAAACTACTGCACCGATTTTCATGCTGTTTTCATCAATGGATAGAGTGGTCCACGAGGAAGGTTTTAGTATTTTTTTTCTTTATTCAACCCCTAAGGTAGTTAAATAGGGAATGATAGTTTGTAGGGATATTATTCGACATCCACGCAGGCAAAGCCGCAGGTAAAAGCTTGTTTAAAAAAGTAGTAGTCCGCGCGTATAGGAGCAGGGTCCAAGGTACCGGTGGTTAGGGCTCCAGAGACAGAAACCTCCCCACAATGCGGGCCGTATCGAGGAGTACTGCCTTCAAAATCAGGCCCTTGATCCAACTGCCAAGCAAAAGTTTTGAGAGATGATCGTCATGATTATGGAACGTATACGTTCGATAATCATGTCGTGATAACATAATCGTAAATAAAGAGTTTTGACTGTATATTGTGTGACGTTTTGTCGTCGTTGTCAGATGCGGGCGCATCAAACCTGCCGGACAGCCAGGCAGTGGAGCGTCTGCTACGCAGCACGGCTCTCGCACAAGACTACCAGCTTCCACTCGCACCACACCTCGCCGCACTCAGTGAGTTGTTATGTAAAAATCGCTTTTCTCTACCCCACTTTTTCTTTTGAAATGGCCACACTTCAATTACAGAATCTTATTCAAGGTTTCGGTTTTCTAGCTTATATAAAAAAAGCTAAGCTTAAAAAAATTAAGGTGTTTTTGTAAATATGTAATGCCAAATAAACACAATTTTCCTTCTTTCTTATTTTTTTCACTAATGATTATGCTCTGAACCTACGATACGTTTTGAAGTTAGCGACAAAATAATCGGGAGTTTTAAATTTGTTCCTAACTGGAAGATTTTCAACAAACATTATCTAACTGACTTACAAAATACAAAGAGTCGACCAGGCACGATATCTGCAGCATTGTCAATAATGCATGATGAAGAGAGAATCATTCCTACCCTTATCCCATTATGGGATCTGACAAAAAAAAAACGAATTAGTCCGTCAGATAGATTTTCAAAAAAAAAAGACCACATATTTTATCTTTTTTTACGTAACCAAAAAATAAAAAAGGATACAGTGCTTCGAAAACTCGTGTGACGTCATATGATAGTACGTTTTGTACCTTCAAGTGACGTTTCAAGCCCCACTCCATGATCTTTGACGCGCTATAGCTTCGTCAATTTTTATTGATTTGATAAAACAAAAAACACGTATCCAATATTTTTCGATAATCTAACTGACAGACTAAACAGAATTATATTTTTTTGAGTCAGTCCGATCCCCTATTGAGTTGGGGTCGACGCACCAAGTCTTCTTCGATTACTCGTCATCTCAAAAGTCACCTTTTTTCTAGCCTTTCGTCCTTTGCATGATAAGAGAGAAAAACTTCAAAGCTTCATCCATCTTAAATTCTAGCCAGCCTATCAGGCGAGAAGTCGGACCGTCGCAGCCAGGACAAGTTATCCCAGCACCAACAGATGTTGTTGCAGCACCAGAGCCGGTCTCTGGGCCACCAGTCCTCCATCGATAAGTACGCTCACTCGCAGCAGAGGTCGTCCAACTCCTCACAAGCCAGTCTGGAAACTAAGTCTAAGCATCATTACTCTGATGAGCATAAGCTCACTGACTTTTTGAGGTGAGTTATTTATATTTCGGCAGTGATTGGTTTGTGTATAGGCAGGCACCTCTTGCAGGTCGAACTGCTTCTCTGACCTCTCTATCCTACGAACATAATTTAGAGTTTTTTGTTTACATACTTTTTGCCGGGTTTACGACAAAATGTATAGGATTTCCAACAATTTCCAAGCATGCTTTGAACGTTTGAGTGTAAAGATTGCGATTGCGAGAGAATGTGAATGAGTGTGTGAATGCAAGTTCGCGACGCGATTGAACTTGTTTGAAGGGAATTTCGATTTAGTTCAAATTAGTCTTGAGCGTCGTTGATGGTTGTTGATCAAAGAGTATAATAACTATAAAGGAATTGTTGATGCATTTTTTATTGTGATTAGATTTTTCCGTTTCTTGTTAGAATTTAAATAAGTTTTGTGATTACTTAGTTTTTGATTGAAGTTAGTTAATTAATACGAAAATGAATTCGAAAACGCAAGCAACAGTTCCTTGTGATGGATTAAAGTGTGTGAAAGCGTTATTGGATCTCGTTACTTCACCTAAACCCACTCCTGATTTGAATATTTCTCAGAAAGGTAAAAGAAATATTAGGTATTTTAATCGATCAGCACAATGATGGATCAGCATACAGTGTACAATGCCAATGGGTTGTCGGCTGCTCTCATAAAAACAAATTTTTCTGTTGGCCTTGTATATTTTTTTCGAATGAAAAGAATGCTTGGAGTTTATCAGGTTACGATGATTTAAATAACTTCTCTGGTGCCATGAAAAGACATCAAAATTCTCATAAACATTTGAATGCTGTTATTTCATTTTGTAGTTTTGGTCATTGCTGATATGTATCTGTAAATCTATCTAGTAATATTATGCCTTTAGTGTGTTTTGTTGTTTGTCATCTGTCCATGGTAAAGAAGCGAAGAATGAAGAGTTTTGGCTGTATCACTGTATGTATACATTGTGAGTAATAACTTTTTTTTCAACTAGTAGTTAGAAACTAATTTATTATTTTGTGCGCCATCTAGCGGTGACTGTAATATTTTGCCCAAAGCGACTGTTTACGAGCGAAATACATTGACTCGAATAGTTCAGTTGTTACATTTATGTCAATAGATGGCTCTTGTTAATATATTATTTTACGTGATACTGACGACTTGATATTATTTCTATTGAACTAAGTAAGTACTTAGTTGTAAATTTTCTGACAGGATAAAATACGAAAAGTGTTAGTCATAATTAAATAATAGAAAACAAAACCGGTGTTATTAAAAAGCAGTGTCAGAATTCGGAACAAAAAGTGTTTTTTTTTTTTTTTTGGAACTTGTGCTTTACCTCCAAATAATTGCTGGCACGCCACTGGCTTCTAGTTTTAAAACGAGCATATGGTAATCTTTCTCCTTTTTCTCAACTTCTAGGGCAAATCTAGAGAGTCTGGAATCCCTATCAGGCGGGACCGGGTCCTCGACCCACGCTGAACGTGGAGGCGCCGGGGCTGCGGCCGGAGCAGGAGCTGCGGGCGGCGCGGGCGGTGCGGGCGGACAGGAGCGAGTGGTGCGCGCCTTCGCCGAGCTGGCGCGCAACCTGCAGCGCATGCGGCCCTGCGTGCGGCCCGCCATGTGCAAGCCCTACGGCAAGCAGAGCGAGCAGCTGCAGAAGAGTTAGTACCTAGAGTTAGCCACTATATAAGCGCAACCTGCAGCGCATGCGGCCCTGCGTGCGGCCCGCCATGTGCAAGCCCTACGGCAAGCAGAGCGAGCAGCTGCAGAAGAGTTAGTACCTAGAGTTAGCCACTATATAAGCGCAACCTGCAGCGCATGCGGCCCTGCGTGCGGCCCGCCATGTGCAAGCCCTACGGCAAGCAGAGCGAGCAGCTGCAGAAGAGTTAGTACCTAGAGTTAGCCACTATATAAGCGCAACCTGCAGCGCATGCGGCCCTGCGTGCGGCCCGCCATGTGCAAGCCCTACGGCAAGCAGAGCGAGCAGCTGCAGAAGAGTTAGTACCTAGAGTTAGCCACTATATAAGCGCAACCTGCAGCGCATGCGGCCCTGCGTGCGGCCCGCCATGTGCAAGCCCTACGGCAAGCAGAGCGAGCAGCTGCAGAAGAGTTAGTACCTAGAGTTAGCCACTATATAAGCGCAACCTGCAGCGCATGCGGCCCTGCGTGCGGCCCGCCATGTGCAAGCCCTACGGCAAGCAGAGCGAGCAGCTGCAGAAGAGTTAGTACCTAGAGTTAGCCACTATATAAGCGCAACCTGCAGCGCATGCGGCCCTGCGTGCGGCCCGCCATGTGCAAGCCCTACGGCAAGCAGAGCGAGCAGCTGCAGAAGAGTTAGTACCTAGAGTTAGCCACTATATAAGCGCAACCTGCAGCGCATGCGGCCCTGCGTGCGGCCCGCCATGTGCAAGCCCTACGGCAAGCAGAGCGAGCAGCTGCAGAAGAGTTAGTACCTAGAGTTAGCCACTATATAAGCGCAACCTGCAGCGCATGCGGCCCTGCGTGCGGCCCGCCATGTGCAAGCCCTACGGCAAGCAGAGCGAGCAGCTGCAGAAGAGTTAGTACCTAGAGTTAGCCACTATATAAGCGCAACCTGCAGCGCATGCGGCCCTGCGTGCGGCCCGCCATGTGCAAGCCCTACGGCAAGCAGAGCGAGCAGCTGCAGAAGAGTTAGTACCTAGAGTTAGCCACTATATAAGCGCAACCTGCAGCGCATGCGGCCCTGCGTGCGGCCCGCCATGTGCAAGCCCTACGGCAAGCAGAGCGAGCAGCTGCAGAAGAGTTAGTACCTAGAGTTAGCCACTATATAAGCGCAACCTGCAGCGCATGCGGCCCTGCGTGCGGCCCGCCATGTGCAAGCCCTACGGCAAGCAGAGCGAGCAGCTGCAGAAGAGTTAGTACCTAGAGTTAGCCACTATATAAGCGCAACCTGCAGCGCATGCGGCCCTGCGTGCGGCCCGCCATGTGCAAGCCCTACGGCAAGCAGAGCGAGCAGCTGCAGAAGAGTTAGTACCTAGAGTTAGCCACTATATAAGCGCAACCTGCAGCGCATGCGGCCCTGCGTGCGGCCCGCCATGTGCAAGCCCTACGGCAAGCAGAGCGAGCAGCTGCAGAAGAGTTAGTACCTAGAGTTAGCCACTATATAAGCGCAACCTGCAGCGCATGCGGCCCTGCGTGCGGCCCGCCATGTGCAAGCCCTACGGCAAGCAGAGCGAGCAGCTGCAGAAGAGTTAGTACCTAGAGTTAGCCACTATATAAGCGCAACCTGCAGCGCATGCGGCCCTGCGTGCGGCCCGCCATGTGCAAGCCCTACGGCAAGCAGAGCGAGCAGCTGCAGAAGAGTTAGTACCTAGAGTTAGCCACTATATAAGCGCAACCTGCAGCGCATGCGGCCCTGCGTGCGGCCCGCCATGTGCAAGCCCTACGGCAAGCAGAGCGAGCAGCTGCAGAAGAGTTAGTACCTAGAGTTAGCCACTATATAAGCGCAACCTGCAGCGCATGCGGCCCTGCGTGCGGCCCGCCATGTGCAAGCCCTACGGCAAGCAGAGCGAGCAGCTGCAGAAGAGTTAGTACCTAGAGTTAGCCACTATATAAGCGCAACCTGCAGCGCATGCGGCCCTGCGTGCGGCCCGCCATGTGCAAGCCCTACGGCAAGCAGAGCGAGCAGCTGCAGAAGAGTTAGTACCTAGAGTTAGCCACTATATAAGCGCAACCTGCAGCGCATGCGGCCCTGCGTGCGGCCCGCCATGTGCAAGCCCTACGGCAAGCAGAGCGAGCAGCTGCAGAAGAGTTAGTACCTAGAGTTAGCCACTATATAAGCGCAACCTGCAGCGCATGCGGCCCTGCGTGCGGCCCGCCATGTGCAAGCCCTACGGCAAGCAGAGCGAGCAGCTGCAGAAGAGTTAGTACCTAGAGTTAGCCACTATATAAGCGCAACCTGCAGCGCATGCGGCCCTGCGTGCGGCCCGCCATGTGCAAGCCCTACGGCAAGCAGAGCGAGCAGCTGCAGAAGAGTTAGTACCTAGAGTTAGCCACTATATAAGCGCAACCTGCAGCGCATGCGGCCCTGCGTGCGGCCCGCCATGTGCAAGCCCTACGGCAAGCAGAGCGAGCAGCTGCAGAAGAGTTAGTACCTAGAGTTAGCCACTATATAAGCGCAACCTGCAGCGCATGCGGCCCTGCGTGCGGCCCGCCATGTGCAAGCCCTACGGCAAGCAGAGCGAGCAGCTGCAGAAGAGTTAGTACCTAGAGTTAGCCACTATATAAGCGCAACCTGCAGCGCATGCGGCCCTGCGTGCGGCCCGCCATGTGCAAGCCCTACGGCAAGCAGAGCGAGCAGCTGCAGAAGAGTTAGTACCTAGAGTTAGCCACTATATAAGCGCAACCTGCAGCGCATGCGGCCCTGCGTGCGGCCCGCCATGTGCAAGCCCTACGGCAAGCAGAGCGAGCAGCTGCAGAAGAGTTAGTACCTAGAGTTAGCCACTATATAAGCGCAACCTGCAGCGCATGCGGCCCTGCGTGCGGCCCGCCATGTGCAAGCCCTACGGCAAGCAGAGCGAGCAGCTGCAGAAGAGTTAGTACCTAGAGTTAGCCACTATATAAGCGCAACCTGCAGCGCATGCGGCCCTGCGTGCGGCCCGCCATGTGCAAGCCCTACGGCAAGCAGAGCGAGCAGCTGCAGAAGAGTTAGTACCTAGAGTTAGCCACTATATAAGCGCAACCTGCAGCGCATGCGGCCCTGCGTGCGGCCCGCCATGTGCAAGCCCTACGGCAAGCAGAGCGAGCAGCTGCAGAAGAGTTAGTACCTAGAGTTAGCCACTATATAAGCGCAACCTGCAGCGCATGCGGCCCTGCGTGCGGCCCGCCATGTGCAAGCCCTACGGCAAGCAGAGCGAGCAGCTGCAGAAGAGTTAGTACCTAGAGTTAGCCACTATATAAGCGCAACCTGCAGCGCATGCGGCCCTGCGTGCGGCCCGCCATGTGCAAGCCCTACGGCAAGCAGAGCGAGCAGCTGCAGAAGAGTTAGTACCTAGAGTTAGCCACTATATAAGCGCAACCTGCAGCGCATGCGGCCCTGCGTGCGGCCCGCCATGTGCAAGCCCTACGGCAAGCAGAGCGAGCAGCTGCAGAAGAGTTAGTACCTAGAGTTAGCCACTATATAAGCGCAACCTGCAGCGCATGCGGCCCTGCGTGCGGCCCGCCATGTGCAAGCCCTACGGCAAGCAGAGCGAGCAGCTGCAGAAGAGTTAGTACCTAGAGTTAGCCACTATATAAGCGCAACCTGCAGCGCATGCGGCCCTGCGTGCGGCCCGCCATGTGCAAGCCCTACGGCAAGCAGAGCGAGCAGCTGCAGAAGAGTTAGTACCTAGAGTTAGCCACTATATAAGCGCAACCTGCAGCGCATGCGGCCCTGCGTGCGGCCCGCCATGTGCAAGCCCTACGGCAAGCAGAGCGAGCAGCTGCAGAAGAGTTAGTACCTAGAGTTAGCCACTATATAAGCGCAACCTGCAGCGCATGCGGCCCTGCGTGCGGCCCGCCATGTGCAAGCCCTACGGCAAGCAGAGCGAGCAGCTGCAGAAGAGTTAGTACCTAGAGTTAGCCACTATATAAGCGCAACCTGCAGCGCATGCGGCCCTGCGTGCGGCCCGCCATGTGCAAGCCCTACGGCAAGCAGAGCGAGCAGCTGCAGAAGAGTTAGTACCTAGAGTTAGCCACTATATAAGCGCAACCTGCAGCGCATGCGGCCCTGCGTGCGGCCCGCCATGTGCAAGCCCTACGGCAAGCAGAGCGAGCAGCTGCAGAAGAGTTAGTACCTAGAGTTAGCCACTATATAAGCGCAACCTGCAGCGCATGCGGCCCTGCGTGCGGCCCGCCATGTGCAAGCCCTACGGCAAGCAGAGCGAGCAGCTGCAGAAGAGTTAGTACCTAGAGTTAGCCACTATATAAGCGCAACCTGCAGCGCATGCGGCCCTGCGTGCGGCCCGCCATGTGCAAGCCCTACGGCAAGCAGAGCGAGCAGCTGCAGAAGAGTTAGTACCTAGAGTTAGCCACTATATAAGCGCAACCTGCAGCGCATGCGGCCCTGCGTGCGGCCCGCCATGTGCAAGCCCTACGGCAAGCAGAGCGAGCAGCTGCAGAAGAGTTAGTACCTAGAGTTAGCCACTATATAAGCGCAACCTGCAGCGCATGCGGCCCTGCGTGCGGCCCGCCATGTGCAAGCCCTACGGCAAGCAGAGCGAGCAGCTGCAGAAGAGTTAGTACCTAGAGTTAGCCACTATATAAGCGCAACCTGCAGCGCATGCGGCCCTGCGTGCGGCCCGCCATGTGCAAGCCCTACGGCAAGCAGAGCGAGCAGCTGCAGAAGAGTTAGTACCTAGAGTTAGCCACTATATAAGCGCAACCTGCAGCGCATGCGGCCCTGCGTGCGGCCCGCCATGTGCAAGCCCTACGGCAAGCAGAGCGAGCAGCTGCAGAAGAGTTAGTACCTAGAGTTAGCCACTATATAAGCGCAACCTGCAGCGCATGCGGCCCTGCGTGCGGCCCGCCATGTGCAAGCCCTACGGCAAGCAGAGCGAGCAGCTGCAGAAGAGTTAGTACCTAGAGTTAGCCACTATATAAGCGCAACCTGCAGCGCATGCGGCCCTGCGTGCGGCCCGCCATGTGCAAGCCCTACGGCAAGCAGAGCGAGCAGCTGCAGAAGAGTTAGTACCTAGAGTTAGCCACTATATAAGCGCAACCTGCAGCGCATGCGGCCCTGCGTGCGGCCCGCCATGTGCAAGCCCTACGGCAAGCAGAGCGAGCAGCTGCAGAAGAGTTAGTACCTAGAGTTAGCCACTATATAAGCGCAACCTGCAGCGCATGCGGCCCTGCGTGCGGCCCGCCATGTGCAAGCCCTACGGCAAGCAGAGCGAGCAGCTGCAGAAGAGTTAGTACCTAGAGTTAGCCACTATATAAGCGCAACCTGCAGCGCATGCGGCCCTGCGTGCGGCCCGCCATGTGCAAGCCCTACGGCAAGCAGAGCGAGCAGCTGCAGAAGAGTTAGTACCTAGAGTTAGCCACTATATAAGCGCAACCTGCAGCGCATGCGGCCCTGCGTGCGGCCCGCCATGTGCAAGCCCTACGGCAAGCAGAGCGAGCAGCTGCAGAAGAGTTAGTACCTAGAGTTAGCCACTATATAAGCGCAACCTGCAGCGCATGCGGCCCTGCGTGCGGCCCGCCATGTGCAAGCCCTACGGCAAGCAGAGCGAGCAGCTGCAGAAGAGTTAGTACCTAGAGTTAGCCACTATATAAGCGCAACCTGCAGCGCATGCGGCCCTGCGTGCGGCCCGCCATGTGCAAGCCCTACGGCAAGCAGAGCGAGCAGCTGCAGAAGAGTTAGTACCTAGAGTTAGCCACTATATAAGCGCAACCTGCAGCGCATGCGGCCCTGCGTGCGGCCCGCCATGTGCAAGCCCTACGGCAAGCAGAGCGAGCAGCTGCAGAAGAGTTAGTACCTAGAGTTAGCCACTATATAAGCGCAACCTGCAGCGCATGCGGCCCTGCGTGCGGCCCGCCATGTGCAAGCCCTACGGCAAGCAGAGCGAGCAGCTGCAGAAGAGTTAGTACCTAGAGTTAGCCACTATATAAGCGCAACCTGCAGCGCATGCGGCCCTGCGTGCGGCCCGCCATGTGCAAGCCCTACGGCAAGCAGAGCGAGCAGCTGCAGAAGAGTTAGTACCTAGAGTTAGCCACTATATAAGCGCAACCTGCAGCGCATGCGGCCCTGCGTGCGGCCCGCCATGTGCAAGCCCTACGGCAAGCAGAGCGAGCAGCTGCAGAAGAGTTAGTACCTAGAGTTAGCCACTATATAAGCGCAACCTGCAGCGCATGCGGCCCTGCGTGCGGCCCGCCATGTGCAAGCCCTACGGCAAGCAGAGCGAGCAGCTGCAGAAGAGTTAGTACCTAGAGTTAGCCACTATATAAGCGCAACCTGCAGCGCATGCGGCCCTGCGTGCGGCCCGCCATGTGCAAGCCCTACGGCAAGCAGAGCGAGCAGCTGCAGAAGAGTTAGTACCTAGAGTTAGCCACTATATAAGCGCAACCTGCAGCGCATGCGGCCCTGCGTGCGGCCCGCCATGTGCAAGCCCTACGGCAAGCAGAGCGAGCAGCTGCAGAAGAGTTAGTACCTAGAGTTAGCCACTATATAAGCGCAACCTGCAGCGCATGCGGCCCTGCGTGCGGCCCGCCATGTGCAAGCCCTACGGCAAGCAGAGCGAGCAGCTGCAGAAGAGTTAGTACCTAGAGTTAGCCACTATATAAGCGCAACCTGCAGCGCATGCGGCCCTGCGTGCGGCCCGCCATGTGCAAGCCCTACGGCAAGCAGAGCGAGCAGCTGCAGAAGAGTTAGTACCTAGAGTTAGCCACTATATAAGCGCAACCTGCAGCGCATGCGGCCCTGCGTGCGGCCCGCCATGTGCAAGCCCTACGGCAAGCAGAGCGAGCAGCTGCAGAAGAGTTAGTACCTAGAGTTAGCCACTATATAAGCGCAACCTGCAGCGCATGCGGCCCTGCGTGCGGCCCGCCATGTGCAAGCCCTACGGCAAGCAGAGCGAGCAGCTGCAGAAGAGTTAGTACCTAGAGTTAGCCACTATATAAGCGCAACCTGCAGCGCATGCGGCCCTGCGTGCGGCCCGCCATGTGCAAGCCCTACGGCAAGCAGAGCGAGCAGCTGCAGAAGAGTTAGTACCTAGAGTTAGCCACTATATAAGCGCAACCTGCAGCGCATGCGGCCCTGCGTGCGGCCCGCCATGTGCAAGCCCTACGGCAAGCAGAGCGAGCAGCTGCAGAAGAGTTAGTACCTAGAGTTAGCCACTATATAAGCGCAACCTGCAGCGCATGCGGCCCTGCGTGCGGCCCGCCATGTGCAAGCCCTACGGCAAGCAGAGCGAGCAGCTGCAGAAGAGTTAGTACCTAGAGTTAGCCACTATATAAGCGCAACCTGCAGCGCATGCGGCCCTGCGTGCGGCCCGCCATGTGCAAGCCCTACGGCAAGCAGAGCGAGCAGCTGCAGAAGAGTTAGTACCTAGAGTTAGCCACTATATAAGCGCAACCTGCAGCGCATGCGGCCCTGCGTGCGGCCCGCCATGTGCAAGCCCTACGGCAAGCAGAGCGAGCAGCTGCAGAAGAGTTAGTACCTAGAGTTAGCCACTATATAAGCGCAACCTGCAGCGCATGCGGCCCTGCGTGCGGCCCGCCATGTGCAAGCCCTACGGCAAGCAGAGCGAGCAGCTGCAGAAGAGTTAGTACCTAGAGTTAGCCACTATATAAGCGCAACCTGCAGCGCATGCGGCCCTGCGTGCGGCCCGCCATGTGCAAGCCCTACGGCAAGCAGAGCGAGCAGCTGCAGAAGAGTTAGTACCTAGAGTTAGCCACTATATAAGCGCAACCTGCAGCGCATGCGGCCCTGCGTGCGGCCCGCCATGTGCAAGCCCTACGGCAAGCAGAGCGAGCAGCTGCAGAAGAGTTAGTACCTAGAGTTAGCCACTATATAAGCGCAACCTGCAGCGCATGCGGCCCTGCGTGCGGCCCGCCATGTGCAAGCCCTACGGCAAGCAGAGCGAGCAGCTGCAGAAGAGTTAGTACCTAGAGTTAGCCACTATATAAGCGCAACCTGCAGCGCATGCGGCCCTGCGTGCGGCCCGCCATGTGCAAGCCCTACGGCAAGCAGAGCGAGCAGCTGCAGAAGAGTTAGTACCTAGAGTTAGCCACTATATAAGCGCAACCTGCAGCGCATGCGGCCCTGCGTGCGGCCCGCCATGTGCAAGCCCTACGGCAAGCAGAGCGAGCAGCTGCAGAAGAGTTAGTACCTAGAGTTAGCCACTATATAAGCGCAACCTGCAGCGCATGCGGCCCTGCGTGCGGCCCGCCATGTGCAAGCCCTACGGCAAGCAGAGCGAGCAGCTGCAGAAGAGTTAGTACCTAGAGTTAGCCACTATATAAGCGCAACCTGCAGCGCATGCGGCCCTGCGTGCGGCCCGCCATGTGCAAGCCCTACGGCAAGCAGAGCGAGCAGCTGCAGAAGAGTTAGTACCTAGAGTTAGCCACTATATAAGCGCAACCTGCAGCGCATGCGGCCCTGCGTGCGGCCCGCCATGTGCAAGCCCTACGGCAAGCAGAGCGAGCAGCTGCAGAAGAGTTAGTACCTAGAGTTAGCCACTATATAAGCGCAACCTGCAGCGCATGCGGCCCTGCGTGCGGCCCGCCATGTGCAAGCCCTACGGCAAGCAGAGCGAGCAGCTGCAGAAGAGTTAGTACCTAGAGTTAGCCACTATATAAGCGCAACCTGCAGCGCATGCGGCCCTGCGTGCGGCCCGCCATGTGCAAGCCCTACGGCAAGCAGAGCGAGCAGCTGCAGAAGAGTTAGTACCTAGAGTTAGCCACTATATAAGCGCAACCTGCAGCGCATGCGGCCCTGCGTGCGGCCCGCCATGTGCAAGCCCTACGGCAAGCAGAGCGAGCAGCTGCAGAAGAGTTAGTACCTAGAGTTAGCCACTATATAAATACACTTGCGGACCTGGCAGACGTCGTCCTACCCGGACAGCAGCTCAACCTACCGGGTGCAATTGTGTATTCAAACCATTCTTGAATCCACTGGAACACACAAATATTGAACAACTGATACTTTAAATAAAAGTCGTTCTCAGCAATAATTTTTGTGAAGAGTCAGTTTAAACAGATAAAGAGGATTTAGATTTAAAAACCCGATTTTTTTCCCATTATTACTTTTACAAGTTACTCACATTTTGCTTTTATGGTTTCAGTTCTGTTGGACACCATCCAGTTGGTTCAGTCGCTGCGTAGCTATCTGCCGCCGCCACACATCCAGGTCACATCATGGAAGAACGATGATAAGCTCCGGTAAGAACATTTTAATTACATAATACTGTATTAAATCTAGCCATCAATGATCATGGATGATCGTTCTTACGGCACACTATAATTTTACGCAAATTTTTAAACGCCTACCTTATTTATTCAGCTCCAACAACATGGAGGAACTCGAGAGCCGTAAGATAGTGAGCGGCAACTAGCCACCGGAGCCCAGCGCCGGCGACGACTAGCGCTCGGTGACGTCATCACGTGCGACACGCGACACGCCCGGACACGCCTGACGCGTACTAGTTTACAGCAAACATTCGGTAACTGACTACTTACACAACTCACGGTTTCTACCAAAGTCGAGACGAGAGGAGCGAGAGTCGACCTCATTGGTCGATACCCGCACGTCTATCCGTTCAATCATATTAGTTGAATTCGACTTAGCATTTCTCGTTCTCTCCTGTGTTTGATCGAATGTTGCATGTCTCTGCTTTGGTGAAAACTGGTCTTAATACTAATAGTAGTGAACAGAAATAGACTATGCTTAAATATCTGCACAAAAAATAGAAAAGCCACTACCGCTGAAAATTTCACACCAGTTAGAAATAGTGCATAGAGATGTTTCTTCTTGCGCACACATTAAAAATTTGCTACACTCAATATACATACTGAAAAAGGGTGGATACTGGATAGCACACCTTAAGTACTCGTTAATATGATGATAAGTTCGTGCTAAATAAGATGCTGTAAACTTCAACACTCAGGTCACACTAAGACCCACTTGCATTACAAAACACTAAAATCATTGAATGATAAACTCTCTGTCTCGAATAAAACACATGTAAAACGATATTTGAAATTCGTAATGTACTAAGTGTATGTGGTTTATCGTGCAAGCGGGCCTTAATGTTATTTAAGTTCGTATTTAATCAAGATCTGCATATTTTATTCGTAAAAGTAATTCTCGATAAAAACTTGTCATTAGTTAGTGAGTAAGATTGAGATAGTTTTTCCATTTAGGTTGGAATGTTGTACCTTGAAAGTGAAACCGTGTCGGGCACTGAGCTGTCGAGTTCTTTTATGTATTAGGAATATTGTTGCCGCTGCACGAATGTGTGCGTGTACGCTTACGCTGAATTACTTGAACATGGGGTGCGTGTATAATATGTAACGTCGCCACCTCGTGTTCAGCACAAACTGGGTTTATATGTAGTTGATTATCATACTGTCTTTGTTTTTGCGGTTTTTATTGCTTTACTTGTTGGTGTTTGCAGAAGTTTCTTTTTTATATATTTTTCATATAATTTCATATTGTCTGTTGTAAAAGTCCATACAATCATGTATGGCTATTGCTTTCGTTGTTACTGAACGTATTTTATGGTTAAGGTTTTTTTCTACAGTAATTTCAAGATTCGTCCTAATTATTTTAAGTTTATTCTCAGTTATTATCGTAAGTGCATTATTTACACTGTGATAGAAGTGTAATAGGAGTAGGTCTGAGCGAAGTCTTGACATGAATGTTACTTAGGAACGTATGTAGTAGTGAGTGTCGCTAGTGCGGGGTAGGGCTGCATGGCACCGGTTGGTCAGTTGGCAGCCACACTTCCACGACGCTGTTAAGTCGCCGAGTATTATGCGCATATTAATATTATGTAATAAAGTTTTGATCGCCATGTCTTGTCTTGTGAATGATAGGGAGGTTAGTATCTTATTGAAGACTGCAAATTTTTCACGTCTAAGCTGATGTTGCCTGTGGATGTATAAGATTAGGAACAGTAAGTTATGATAAAGTACATGCTGTACACTGGGACGACGTCGCCTCGTACAAAACGGAATTTTTATTGTAAGTTTAATAGGTATAAATTATTATTCGTAGTTAGGCCCCTTTTTATCCTACCTATTATATTATTGTGTTTATACTATCTCAGTGTACAGTAGAGTAAATAGAACGGTCGAAGGAGCTTAGCTGAAGTTGACTTTGATCGAAATGTATCACTGTTAGGAGTCACTATTTACTTCCATAACATCATCATGTGAAATAATGGACTACATAAGTTAATGATTAGTGCAATAATTAGGCAAAGCCTACTTTAAATTTAAAGTTTTGTATCTTAGTACTGTAATTCTAAATTATAAACATAACTTATCATATTCGCATCACAACGGGGAGGAGGGGGGGAGATAGGGTGTGAGGTTGTATTGTATAGCGTAAGTACTTGTTCTGACATGGTCTCGGTTCATTGGATTGTTGTACGCATCACGATTTATTTGATTATTGTCAAATAACATTAATTGTAAGCAGCTTTTTGTAGGTAAGTGCGTTGTACACTTGTGTTGTATTTCATATTCGTATTAACTGTTTATATGGGAAAAATATAATCGACATACTAGTTCTACATTACCTACAACTCTCGTTTCGGAACATTATCCAAATATATAACGAGGCTACTACGTTTTCATCGACAACTAACAATACACCTAGTATTAATTAAGTTGATATAACCGTCAAAATCTTACTCTTTGAAAAAGTATTATAAACTTCCAAAAGAATCTCTCTCTGTATTAGAATTATAAGCTTTCTAGTCAAAAATGGATTTCATATTGCATTTTTAATTGATATGATCGGAACTCTTTCTTAAGGTATTGGAAATTGATAACTTTGTATGTGACTTATTTCGTTTAGACGTTCGCTCTGTCAGTTCAGCGTGGAACCATAATATTGTAACACTGAAGATCTCACATCGTATCATTTATTGAAGCGGCTTGTTCGCGAGCTCGCTGTAGTCACAGAGTCCTTATGTAACTGTAATATCTCTCCATTATATACTTTCTCTTAGTGATGGTTAATTCATACGTAATATCATAGCTTTTTTGTATTGTATTCTAGTATTTACGGACACATTAAATTAATTATTCATCATCATTATTTTATTTCTCATCGGAAAAAGCATTTATTATTATTTGGTAATCCGTACCAGTAATCTTCAACAGCGAATAACGTTTGGCATCTGAATTCTGTGATAAAATTTTATTCAATCAAAATGTAATTTTGACATTATAATGCAATACCAATCGGAAAATTAGTTACTATTATACATATAGATTATGTTTCTAAATTTCTTTAAGTGTGTGTTTCACGGCTGATGGTTGCTTGTTTTTAGACTGATCCAATTAGAAAAAACACGACACACGGAGGTGTCTTTGACAAACCACTAGTATTAATATTATTTCGCCGATACAGAAGTCGATTCGGTTATAGCGATCATCAGCTGTATTTATTTTATATCAAAATTGGCCTTGCCATGTAATTTATTATTTGTATTTGAAGATTCTTTTGATGTAAAGGTGGTAATTTAGTAATGAAAAGCAGTGCTTAGAAATAAATAAATAATGAATAAATTGAATAACGTTGTTTTTTTTTATTTTCCCTATATGTATACGGGTGAGTTTTTGAAAAGGTATTATATTATAATATCTTCGTTCTCTCGGTGTGCCACGGTACATTTTAATTTGATTACTATCAAGCTAGTTTTTTGCGAGTAACTTCATTTTGATGAGACGCACAACATTTCCTGAACAAAAACTCTCGATTGTGGTAGCTAGCAGAGGTAGCAAGGATAAAATATTTCGGAGCGTAGGACCGGGTAGTACCACACAATTTGTAGGACAATATGACTGTTAAATTATATAAACACAAAGTAATCTTCTGGTGTCTGTGATACAATGATATTCATTAGTACAGGCACCAACGAACCTCTATTGTCTGTATTGTTTATTTTTATTTGGAAAATTGTTTTTTTGTGAACCTAAAATGTGTTTTTTCCGAAATAAATTATTATTATTATTTAGTAATAAAAAAATAAATCAGCTGGTTAGTAATCATTTTTGATGACCTCGTTATCGATGTTGGAAGTGGAGGACTCTTTGATCAAACCATATATTTTGCAGAACAAATATTTTTTCAAATAATTTGATTACCTATACAAAAAAAAAAAACCAGTTAGTAATAAAGTTTTGAGGATCATCAAATCGACATAATATTCTATTCTTGCTACTTCTGCTAGCTACCACAATCGAGAGTTTTTGTTCAGGAAATGTTGGGTGTCTCATCAAAATGAAGCTACTAACGAAAAAATAGCTTGATAGTAATCAAATTAAAAAATGCACCGTGGCACCCGGACTATTAGTTCTACGAACTTTTGGAGGCGCAATCTCAGTTGTTTATACAGCGTACGTATTCCGAATACGTGTGCTGATTGCTGTGTACATCGGTTTAAGGAAACCACTTTTTTCCTATCGAATACCACCAGAGAGTTCTCATCTTTTTGACTTGGTAACCAGACCGTCTGTACCATATGTCAGCTGCTGTGTTGGTGGTCTAAGCAAGATTTTGTAGTGAATTAAATCCTTCCTGAGAGTATTTTTGATCGAAAATATCTAAGCAGGCTGAAATAGCATCTCAATATTTACCTATACTAATAAATTACTCATAATTGATGTTATTAACCGGATTTTTGTGAAAGCAGGATTCAATTTTGAAAACATACTTAAGCATTACCGGTTTTAGACCGAAGGTGAAGAAAAAATCTTTTCTTTGTCGTCTGTAACCGTAATACTAGGTAACTACTTATTTAATCGCTAGCTTACATGAAACGCAGTATTTTAAAATTAAAGCTTAATCAATTGCGCCTGCCATTTTTCTGGAAGAAACGAATTTTATCGAGTTTTCGTGTTACGACGTCATCCTGTTTTTAATATAAGCAACGTATGAATCAACAACTTAAATCATTCTCCAAAAACTTCTCTACTACCAGACCTGGCAGACGACATCCTGCCCGGACTGCAGCGCCACCTACCGGGTCCAATTGTAAATCTAAACCGTTCTCGAATCCACACAGAAATTATTTCATCCAAATCGGTCCACCCGTTTAGGAGTTCAGTGACATACACAGGTACAGTAGAATTATATATATGTGGGATAAATATTGTATATAAAGAACGCAGCCAAATTAAATGTTAAAACGGAACGCAGCGGATGGAAGAAAGAGAGAGGTATGTGTGCGAGTGAGAAAGAACGAGCAATGGCGATAGCGGATATACGACGGAAAGCCACGGTGTAACGCTGATTTTTTTAACGTGTTGAATAAAGTTTAAATTAGTAATTGTGCTCGTTTATTTGCCATACAATCCCACATATATATAAACATAAGTACTGTTTGAATAAGGATCAGATAAAAACAGTAAAAATATAATTTAAGTAATATTTATTTTAATAAACATTCATTATTACATCAATTTTATTATGAAAGTAACAAAGTAACAAACAGAACGGAATGATTGACGACCGAACTTCATTATTACATACTTAGAAAAACGTAATCAAATCAATTATAATTAACAATGATTAAAAGATAAAACAGATGCTGTCGGTTTCTGAATTAAGTATTTCATGTTGGTAAACCTGACAAAGATGGAAGCGCCAGGATAGCTAACGAAAATCAATTTATCCTACGTTTTTTGAAATTTACAGGTAAATATGATTCAAAATTTTAAGGTTTGACAGGCTCTCAACTTCAAAATGATCATGATGCTAACTACCCGATTTCGGCCACAGCGACTGCATTCGATGACTTTTAAGGATTCAACTTCAAAATACCTAATTTAGAAACCGACAGATTTTTTTTATAGTAAGATACACACACATGAGACACCATACAAAGTTTGAACAATATATACTCATGGAATGTTCTATATACACACGTTTGGCACAATCGTTAAGTACATCCCTAACATCACGCCTGTAATCCACGAAGGGTTGGGCAGAGTGTACCTTATAGTACACGTAATGGAGGGCGAGCCTATTGCCATCAGCCGGGCACAAATCCAGTCCCCGTTGCTACTACTGTGTAATAGGGTAGTTGACAAAAAAAATCTAATTAGTTCGTCATATAGATTACCAAAAAATATTTGACACTTATTTTTTCTTTTTGCACATACTTAAACCAAAAATGAAGACAATACAGTGCTTCGAAAACTCGTGTGACGTCACATCGCACTTCATTTTTTACCACGTAGAGCCGTCAAAAGCCCCCACTCCTGCCCCCCTATTGCGTATCTTTTTAACGTCAGTGGCCATCAGAAATGTCCATAGATTAACTGTAAATTGGTTATGGTTTGGTACATTTTTTTCTTAAAAACTCACCATTTGACAGTTATTTGATAGACATTTTAAGTTATCCACTGTCATTAAAAGATACACAATAGCCCTGCAGATCTTTGACGCGTTTTATCTTCGTCAATTTTTATTAATTTGATAAAACAAAAAACACGTATCCAATATTTTTCGATAATCTAATTGACGGACTAAACCGAATCATATTTTTTTTTACCCAGGACACATCCCTATTCCTGATGGAAAAAGCCAATAGCACTGCTCCAGGCAGACCTTAAGTACACACCAATAATTATTTATTTTGGTTTTATAATATCGAGAGTACCAATTTCTAATTACTAAGTCGCACCAACTACGGGTAACATAGATTATACGAGTATTTAATTATTTATGTATGAAAGATTATTATAAATTTACCGTAGAAAACGTACAAAACATCTAATTTATCATAATTATTACTGTTAATACATTGTATGTCGTATAGAATATATATAAGTTGCTGACAATTGTAAAACATCTATCGATGTCAAGTATGTGTGTACAATAAATAGATTTAAAGTTAATATTATAATCTTAAAAATATATTTTTTCCGTTCGATGATTTCACTACCGTTCGTTAAGTTTTCAGAGCTAAATGATGTAATAATTCTATAAAAATATTTACAGCAGATTTAACAAAAAATTATTTAATATATTATAACTTAAACTGACAACAACATAACATGATTAAGATAGCATATAAACAAATTAGCACAATATAAAAAACACAAGAAATTACCTAATACTTAAAGTAGGTAAGTACTCAAATTGACATCACGAAACCGATAAATGCGTTCGACTGTTTAAATAATGTTGAAATGATTAAGTATGTCAACAGAATACGCTCTACACTAGGAATGTAATTATTTAAGTAATCTTATGCACCCACAGTGGAGACACGAGGAGGCGATAGTTAGGGGGTTGAAGCCCTCCCCCCACTCCCATGATTAAGCCTATTTGGTTTTTCAAGGAGCTTATTTGGAACCTTGCGTCTCTTGACACCCCGGTATACAAATAATGCCAACGTAATCTTATGGAGGTTTAAAAGGATCTCAATAACTCTCACTGTTTTCAAATATTTGTTAGACTATTGCTAAGGTGCAGGCAGCAATGAATGGATGGTCAAAGAGTACAGACAAACAAAAACATCTTAAACTTACCTTCACTATGTATTTCTTTGCTTGTATTGCGTAATCCCCTTACAGCTTAAACCCGTATAATGTGCCAGCGCATACAGTATAAGGAACTGATTATTTAAATTTTACATTTAATGTAAGTACAAAAATTCTAATACCGTGATCAAGTTCCCGAAAGTCTGTTATTCGATAAAAAACCTTATAAATTTTAAATAGCACGTTGTTTAAAATTTCAGAAACGTATACTGCACAACAGCGGTTCGCATTAATATTCAAACGGTTGTTTTAAAACTTTTCCTTAATGAAAAATGGTTATTTCAGTTAAGTCTAATTATAAGATAGTTGAGTATAATTTTCGTTGTTATAAGACTTAGGGGTCTGCGGTAGGCTTGAACACGTATACGGAGTCGTCGAGCCAGTAGTAAGCTTGTGCGAAGTCCCCTTCAGAGAAGTAGGGTGCGCGGGTCCAGGACACGAGGTCGAAGCTGGCCTCCTCACGCATGAACTTCACGAAGGATGCCAGCTGGTCTTCAAAGCACGTACCTTCGATCGGGAGACGCTCTTCTGGTTTATGATCCGGTGTCACTGCAAAAAATAAACGGACATTTTGTAGACCGGTATGTGTATATGAATTTGTTTAGGCACAATAGTAACAGGTCTGAGAGGAATCTTACGTCCACGCGTTTGGAAAATTATATTTCCAGCAAAACAGCTCATTGGGTAAAATGGGCACATAAAATTGTCCCAACTTGGAAACGTATAGGTATAAGGATTGATGATTACAAATCCTGGACTTCTGAAGTGGACCTGGTTTCTAATGCAATGGCACTGGTTGGCAGTGAGTGGTGATACAATATACAAATAATTTATTTTCTTTCACAAGTAATGTACTACATCTAGTGTTTGAAGTGTCCTTTAAGACAAATAAATGGCTGTGTTAGGTATAGGTGTTACCTTCAACGTAAGGTTTATAGGGCAGCACGAGGGCCAGCATGAGGATGCCGCCCGGCGCCAGAGCATCTCTGGCTTGCTTCAACATCGTTTTCGGCTTGCTGCAACGATCCAGCAGATTCAGCATACATATGCAGTCGAATTGACGGTAGTGGTACCAAGTCTCCGTGTCTAGCAGTCTGGAATTCAAAGGTTTTATTTTCAACATTCATTCAAAATTGGGCGTCTTCGTAGTCACACTACGAAATACACATCACCAAAACTTGAGCCTTTATATAGTTATTTGCAAGAATTGACAGGCTGCATAGAACCAGGAAAGATGGAAGTAGTGGAGGGCAGCCTTTGCCCATTAGTTGAATGGTACCGGCTAGCTGTAATAAACGTGCAGAAACAGCAAAAACTGGTTTTTCATTTTGTTTTTTGCTTAGGTTACCGCTCCACACATCAGGAGCACCAGATTGAATCGAGACCGGCTAAACTGGAAGCCGAATCCGACATAGTTCGGACTTAGCGGAGACTTATCATCAAGGAGATCAGTTACACTTTTCTTCCGTATCGATGGTACATAAGTACTTACTTGGGCCCAACTGGCCCTAGTATGCACCACGCCAATAGCGTTTTCAAGTCCTTCTGTGTGCAGGTTTAGAAAGGGTGGTTTATGTGCATGAAAGGAGCCTTCACATAAATCGTACGGATCGGTATGGTAACGTAGAGACTTGCTGACCAATCCTTTCGCCACAAATGGTACACCTAAAGATATTTTTGAATACAAAACAAACTACTCACTTGTATCCTTTATCAGCCAGAGTTTTCCTCATGCTAGCCGATATTTCAGTGGCGTAGTTGTTCGGGTAGATGTGTGCGAAGCGTCGGCTGACCTCGCCATCACCAGCGCCCACATCGACGAGTGCGCCCGCGCCGGTACCTCGTCCAGAAATACGCAGCAGGGCGCGCGCTTGTGCCTCGGACAGCACGAACATCGAGCCGCGACCTAGCCATCTGAAACAATGAAACAGGTATGGATTTTGAGACATGAAAGCGGTGGAGGAAATATCGTGAGGTTATGAGGACATCCTTAGAATTGATAATTTGAAGATATGACGATATCCATAAACCAGCTCACTTCGCTCGCGTCGTGGATAAGGCTCACACTCTTACGTGTTGTTTAAGTACTAGGAGTGGAAACGTTATATAAGCTGTTATAACTGTTTCGCTATGGCTTTCATAATTAGGCTAATCATGCTGCAGTGAGTGGTCTAACATGATCCGGTGGTAGTGAAGAGTTTATCGTTTGATAAACGTTTAAAAGTGTTCCTTCGTTTCTACCTTTTCAAGATTCAGGGATACTTATCCTGACAGAGAGATTTGGTGGAGACGTGTTAGTTTAGAAGTGCATTTTCCATAGTTCTTTCAGAGTTCTGCATCGTCCATTTATGGTTCTATTCAATATTTTTGTGAGATTTATGACCAATCATTACATAAACCTATGGTTATCATATTCATTACATTCTTTTGCGAAATAGAAGCGGCCAGGACTAACGTTCAACTAAGTAGTGGATCATCATGAAATGAATACGGGGTATGAGCAAATTACTTCAAAGAACAGGGTGTGGTAACGTTCCACCGCCTGGAGTGAACATGCGATGCTATATTACAGCCACGATTCAATGGAACTATTAATTTTCTTATCTAACTTAATTGTCCAAATAACAAAGTTCGTTCGATGTTTGAACCTTCTAATTTAAACGTGGATAGCTTCCTTGAAAGCGATTTGTGTGCTAGTCGCTGAGCTAGGCAACAATAGCGCAATTATCTAGTACTAGCGTGGGTCGTGTGGTGGTGGCCGTCGGAAGGTGCAGCGAGTGCCGCAATTACCGGGATCAAGTACAAAGCGCGCTGCGGGCTAGGGCGAGTGGCGGACTGGCGCGATGGCGGTGCGGCGCGGCGGCCGGCGCTGGCCGCAAATTGTGCGCCCGCGGCTCCGCGACCCCGCGACGTCTTCATCGCGCCCCCGGCACCAACACAAGTGGATAATGAGTAGTAAATCCCGCTCTCATTAGCTGAGAGCGAGCGCGACGCTCCGATCGATACGAATTCGTCTGCGCCGGGTAAAGGGATAATCGGCGCTGGGCTCCAGCTCTGTTATTAGCCGTAGTACCATATATCACGTACGGCATTATCCGCGGCCTCCGGCGTCCGCGCCGCAATTACAGCGGCCCGAACAGCGCACACCGTTCAGTCACAATGCCCTATTAGGAAAGCCTTAGAGTTAGTGTGTTGCCTAAGTCTGAAACTGGAGTACCCTGCCGAGATGATCGCCTCGGATGCATCATCGGATAGCGAACAAGAGAGAACACGTAGTTAAGTCGCGTTACACGACAGGTATAGTTTGATACATATGTATCGCGTCGGACACGGTGGAGCGTCGTCGCTGGTCGTGGCAGCTCGTTTGCGGAGGCGCGCGGTGCCGATTGATTGCTTTATTGTCTGCTCGGTGGCTGGCGCTGCGAGCGACGCGCAATACATGATACATGAAGCGGCCGCGCGCCCGCAACTAATGAGCACCGGCACCGCGTAATTGTCACCGGCCGCCGCGTAAACTCGCCAGATTCCACACTCGATGTGACAACACACGATTGAGTCAACACGCAAAAAGATCGCGGGAATATGACGGCGGTTGTTACTGTGTTGTCGGCGGAATCAACTGACTGATTTATTAGGTCCATAACGAGGATAGCACCGTTGTCGAGGTGACACTTTACCCATCTCGTTTGGAGTAAAAACTTTCAAAATGGGTACTTTTCAGACCATCTGACAAAAAGAGTGCAACATATCGAGAACATACTGAATAGCCACGTATTCGAGGCGATGAAGTAATAGGTAACAGAAACCACACGGAAGAGCGCGGTCTGTCGAGTGGAGTTGAAATTGTGCGGCGCGGGGTGACGTGTAAATCGAGTAGAGCAATAGGTAGGTGGATAGGCGGGCGGGTATCTATTTCAATAGAATGCGGTGGCTTGCAACAAGGAATCCGATGCGGTTATCGACGACGGAGGTGAGAGATGTGTCGCCGGCGGGGGCCGGGGCGCGGGCGGGGCTCGTATCGCGATTGCATCGGAGAGCAAACAAGCGGGCGCGACACCCCGCCGGGGGCGCTCAAATCATATTACCCCCGGCCTCACACCCGGACCGCGCCAGCGCCACACACGTCATAAGAGTGTGCGTCGCTATGGCGACGGCCCGGGCCGTGCATGATATTAGTACGTGTGCGGCTCATCTCCGGCCGTTTAAACTTAACGTCCCGCCGCCCCGCGCGGGAAATTAAAACCGGCTCCGGACCGGAAGGAGCAATCGACCCTCGCGCTTGGTACGGACACCGCTCACACCGTCCGCCGCTGTCACACCGCATACACACCTCGCATTGTTCCACTGTCTACATGCTTGATTTACAACGCAATACATGCGGAGATGATGCTCTATAGGTAATACCCTCCCTCCAGACACCTTAAAGTAGTCAGGATTTTCAAGAAAAAAAAAACACTTATTTAAACGGTTTTCTCAGGTATTAACTGACTTTACAAAATTGCAAGGCTAGGTGTTTTATGTTATCGTGTCATGGATTTTGTAATAACTCAAACTCACTAGATATTGTTATACTGATTGATTACCTATGCATGGTTTCACGGGTCTTGAACTCTTGATTGCCAATATTTAAGTGTTCCTGCAATAGGTATATCTAGATACAGAAATACCTACCTAAGTAGAAAGCATTAAATAACGTACATACAACATTATATCCAAATTCATTTTCTAACAATCTTTATTCTGAAACTAGCTTAAAACAACATAGCGTTATACATCCATCGTAAACATACACTAGATACACATTAAAATAGAGCGTAGCTAGGAGGCAGCCCTCCCTTATGTAGATACCTACACATTTGCTTTACTCAAAGACATTGTCGCTTTCAGGCACCTCATTAGAGCGCGTCCCATGTGAGCCTACCCCCCCACACCCCACCGCTCCACCCCCCCACACACACACACACATGCACACACTCTCCAGCAATTCTTTCTCTCAGCTCGCAAACTTGGACGGATAATTACACTTAGATAAGACCCCGTCCTTGTTATGTGTTTTACGATAGCGCCGTTTTATGTTAAACGAATTATATAACGTAATGCGATAGAAATTAACTTGGGAAACCCTAGAACCTTGTAGGTTTACAGTTTTTCAGCTGTTAAGTCCCTTGAATATACGTAATTCGTACAGAAAGTAATGTGAATGGAGTTTCATTGTCAGTAAATGATCATACCGCAGTCTGTTGTACGTTTATTGGGCAGTTACTGGTGGATAGGCCGGGACACGCCACCAGAGCGGCCATGGTTACAGCCAGACGGGCCAGCCAAATATACACATGATAATTTCAAAAGTTTCCGCCTGACATCAGGGCGCAATAAAAATCAACTTCTATGGCATACAATCGAACGTCACCCGAACGTTAGGCGGTGTCATAACCCCGAACAGCACTCAAGCTGCAATAAACTATAAAAAGTGGATAGTAAAATGTATAAACAATGAGAGCACGGCTAAAACGTTTTAGTGTTAAGAGTGGGCCCATAAACCGTTGACACGCACCCGTAAAATATTAACGATACCTACAAGAAAAATGACGACTATCAATGTAGGTACCGATTTTCGGTCGCGAGGACGCGCTACAAATAATGGCGGTACCGAATTTATACGCGGACCCGAATTGCCCCGATTGAATATTTTACCAGGCCACGAATGCGTCCGACGATATTTTTCTATTTCGACGCCCATTTTTACTATCAATTGCTTAGTTTTTTCCCCCTAATATTATTCGCGGCGGTGTCGACTGTCGTGCCTGATTCTGCTTTGAATATCACACCGATTGTTGACAATATTAACGATCTATTAAGAGCCATAACCTTCGAATTTAAATGACTCTGAAATTATGTAAAATGCGTGCCTCTACGTAAGGTTATATTATTTGACACATTGCTTATTGTTTTGCAAAACGTGTATTTGTGTTTTGTTTACTTGAAGATGTGAATGTTTGTGAGGCTGCTGAATGTTTATATCTTGAGCGTTTCGGAAACACAATAACCTTTAAAAGGTGTAAAGGCGTGGGCTCAATTCGAGTCCCAGTCAGGGTTTAAAATAACTCCTCGGAGGCGAATGGTTTATTGCTTATTGAGTAGCTCTGACGAAACGCGCCTCCGACGATAAAACATGGCGAGAGTGGAATCTCAGTCAATATCACAATATACGCGACGACATTGAAATTATCGCTCGGTGGGAGGCGATGCCGGCCGGCGAGGTCCACCTAACTAAAACAAAATAAGAATAGTTTGAAACAATGAGCATTGTCGCGATGTCTGTGCGTGTGCTGCGCGGACGCAGCGAGCGCGTGGCGCGCGGCGGGTGCGGGCGCGACGGCACCTCGTTAGCGGGACGCGCGCGATTGGCCGCCGCGCGGTGGGCGGGGCGCGCGACAAACTGCGCGCACGCAAATAGCGCACCCGCACACAAATTAAAACAATAAAATGAAAGTAATAAAACAAAGTGAACCCCGAAGAGTATCCACTATCGCGAGCCTTAATGGCCGAGCGGAGGCGGCCGGGAAGGCCTCCGCGTTTATTGAGTGAGGTGCTTCGCCCCGAGACCTCAGACACATCCCAAATTTGGAAAACGGACTTATTGGCACGTTAATAAATTACTTTTTATTTAACAGGTGATAAAAGATAATTAATTGAAGGAGCCAGCAAAATCGAAGTGGAAGAAGTAGAGTTAAGGACCCGTGCTGCAGCCAAGGCGATGGATTATTACTATTAATTGATGTACTAAACTTACTTTTGTAATAATTGCCAATTTAATAAGACTAATAGCATTGTTCCAAAAGAAATGAAAATCCTTCTCAAGAAAGTATTGTTTAAAATCAGTCTAAAAGCTGCGATCCACTACGATTTTACAACTAGGTAGGTACCTACCTATTTTCAGGTTGAGGTATCAAGGGTTAAAAACCCAGCAATAACTCGCCCACTAAAGCAGAGATCGCCAACATTTTACTAGAGATTGCATTTTGCGTTGAACCATCAACTCCACAGGCTTTCAATGAGGAAATTCCTAGTGCGCTCGGCTCCGGTAACGAATGTCGTCTCATTTACTAATGTGTCACATGCAGCCGGCGTTGTTTCAGGCAGGCGTGCGGGGGTGTGAGGTAAGGTGGCCGGGCTTGAAGGGGGGATCGGGGTGGCTGCCTAAGGGTGGGAGGGATGACCAATGGCGTCGCACCGAGCCGCACCGACGACGATGCACCGTTAATTACACTATCATGATCAAGTGTGTGTCTGATAGTGTCTCTATGTAATGGGAAAAGTCTAGGTTATGTACTTAGGTACCTAGTACATATACTGTGGTAAATGTTGGGTTAGGTATTCACTGATAGAATATTGGGTACATTAACAATTTAATCTTCTGTAAGTGTAACGACTAAATTATGAAATTTGATTGTAGCTTCAAGCATGGCCCAATTAATATCAGTCTCTATATTAAAACGGCCATTGATTTCTACAATCTAAGTCTTACACTTAAAATTGTAACTTCTATAATAGAATTCAGATTGTTCTAAAAGTATAAGTCCACGTCATTACCATTTCTCCCTAACATCAAACTACTTACCCACCTATCTGCGTTCCTACATTTCAATCACACCAAACATTATGTTCTTACAACATTTTACCGTAAGTATCCGTATTTATTTTCGTCCAAAAATAATATATCGGTCATCCACAAAAGGGCAACCCTGAAACCGCTCAACAACGTGTAGGGGTCTCGCTTCAAGTGTGAACAAGAGACGTTCGGACGAGAGCCTCCATAAAAGATACAGATAGACATGTGACGCGCAAACGTGATTATGAAAAGGCTCTTGATTACACTAAGCGTAGTTAGAGGCTCATTAGAACTTACTGGGGGTCTTGGGGTGCATGAGATGGGTGAAGGGGGCGCTCATCTCGGCGGGTGCATCGCTGGCTGCGCGCGCAAACAAATTAAAACGTAAGACGCGCCCTAATCAATAGCCGACTCCGCCGCGAAGCCGAATTAACTCGCCCGAATGAAAAAAATGAACAAAATTATATTCGCGCGAGACCTCAACCCCCAGCGGCCGCCCGCCGCCCGGAGGAAATTGCTTTTCTTTCAGTGGGCGCGCACACACGCGGGGCGCGACGTGAGCGCGAGAGGGTTAGCACCGACACACACAATATTATAATTTACGTTTCCTCGTATATCGAGGTGTAAGTAGGTACTTTACCTGGGCGTCTCGCGCCTGCTCAGCCCTCGGCTCACGCTAAATCTGAGCTTTATACGTTCACTTGACGCGACGAGAGCAATATTAGTTTCGAGTCAACTCCTTCCCTACTACAATATTTCGCCATGCGCGACTTTTTCATTTCCTTTTCGTTAAGCCATGTTTGAATGGTAGAAATATAAACATTGTCTTTGAACTTAAGTAAGAAGAATATCTAACAGGTTTTGGAGGACAATTGTTTAGAATCTCATGAAATATTGATACTACCCAAGAATGCGCAAGATTCGAGAAGGTTTCGTGCTTTTGAATACGTAAGATTCAGTTATTTCAAAAGCGGTTAGTTAGTAACTAATTTGAGCTCTAGGCATGCTTACCTAGTACCTACAAGTCTCTAGGGATACCTACGTATCATTACCGCCTCCTAGCTCCCTACATAGCAACATATAAGTGACATGGATAAGTTTCAGTAGGTACGAGAGTCCGGTTTCATTAACGGGACCGCTGCTGTAATCTGTGCGCCTTCCCGCCCAATTAACGCGTGGGCGATGAGACGTCCGCCCGCCCGCACGTCCCGCTGGCCAATGGCGGCCGCGCGGGGATTAATTAAGTAACTTCCCGTCTACCAGCACCCCCCCTCCCCCTACCGCTGCCACCTACCCCGTGCACCTCACCCCCCCGGAGTCTGCGGACACGCCCGGAAAACTAACCACCTAATGAGGGGAGATGACCTCATGTGACTGTGTGCTTTGTCTATTCAACGTATGTGCAAACTACGTTCATTTGTGTGCAGTGAGTGTTGGCCCTTTGTGTGTATGTTATGTAAGTGGTCATCCGCTGTGTTGTTACATTACCTACAGCTCGTCTCCGCCGCGGAAACTTTGTCATGTGTCGCGGCCACACAAACAAATGTACCGACACAGCACATTGTACGCGCCGCCAACGCTAGAGTAATTGACATGCATTCATCCGCCACTTTCACAAAGTCCGTCCAATTTGAATAATATAACCTCTTTATGTTTGTCGTGGACAGCTATTGAAATGGCTCGTGTACGTCTATAAATCAAACATCTAGTTTTCCTTTGTCAGTGTCATACAATTTTCCATTACGTACACTACATACTTAACCAAAAAAGTGTGAGCGGAATAAAAAGAAAATACACCGTGAATCCATTTCATCTGACTATTAGTATTAGTCTCTCAGTGTCCGTATCCGTATATGTTTTGCCGTTTCGCGTATATTATATAGGTTAGATCTAAACATACAGGGTGGACAGGGAGGTCAATTAAGCAAGAGGTCGTGCGTCGGAAGCGTCTATGACAGATGGGAGGGCGCACAGGGACATGTTTGCGTATCTCGTCCACAGAGGCCGGACTGTGATCGAATACGTTAAATATGTAGGGTAGAATACCAAGTGACCATTTTTTCTTTTAGCCATTCAGGTTAAATTATATAATTAGTTACATAAATAAGTGGGAAGGCTGAGCCAACTTTTAAAGCATAGGTATTAAGAAAAATAATACATCTGGTATTTTTGAATCAAGCTTAGGGATTCTTTATCGGTTCACGTTGATGTGAAGATTCGTAACAAGTTATAAAGAAATAGAAAAGGCTATCTTGCCCACACCATCATTCATCATTTCAGCCAGGCAGGATTCACCCCCTGCTGGCATCTTCTGTCATACACTGAAAAAAATGCAATTCAATCAAGTGACTTTTTAGCTTGATTGACGATATCTTGTTTAGATCAATCAAAATCTTAGTTAAGTTGATCATCACGACATGATTGCAGCAACACTAGTTCACTTGATTGAACGCTCAAACAAGTTTCTTGATTACCCTTAACAAGACATCATAGTAGAAGAGTTAAAAAAGAGACAAGTTCAAAAAATGGTAACTGTAACAAAGTAAGTTAGTTGTGTCAATCAAGCATTTTGATTACTTCAATAAAGATTATTAAAACTTTATTAAGTTGGTTTGACTTGATAGCATCTATCATTGCAATTAATTGTATTAATCATACAACTTGATCTAATCTTGCGCTAAATGTTTGCGCTAAATAAGTTCCTTGGTTGTGTTTATCAATACATCATACAAACAAACTACATGACAACATGATTGCAACTATCACGTACGGTGATCGCCCTAATAAAGATTCGTATTTGCCCTGAACAAGACGCTTGTTTGCCTTAGTCAAGTCTGATAGTTGTATCTATCAAAAACATCGGTCAAAATACTCCAACACAACTTGATTGCGGCTATCAAGTAGGATGTTCACCCTTAAAAAGTAGAATGTTTGCTCAAAACAAGTGGCTTGTTTGCCCTAATCAAGTTTAAATGATAAATTCTATCATACTTGATAGTTCACCTTAATAAAGGTGCTTGTTTGCCCCAATCAACCTTCTTGGTTGTATCTATCAAATGCATCATTAAAAATACTCCAACACAACTTGATCGCAGCTATCAAGTAAGGTTTTTACCCTAATAAAGCTGCGTGTTTGCCCTAAACAAGAAGCTTGTTTGTCTTAATCAAGTCACTGCGGGTTTCCACTAGGGTTGCCATCTTTATTTTGGACAAATATACCTAGTATTTTTCCCAAAAAAGCTGCAAAAATATAGTAAATATAAATTCAGAAAAAAAAGTTACACATTTATTTTTAAACATCATGCAATCGAAAAAGAAATCCCGCTTAGGTACAGTCTTCAGTACACTTTGCTCCATAATTCATAATAACATATTCTTCTTTGCACCATTGGTAGTCGAACTCGCATTCGCTCTTATTTATTTTTGAAGCTTTTTATCTTTTTTTTGCTTTTACTTGGGTGGCGTGCAAAAACCATCATCACTTTCCATGTTTTTTTTTTATTTACCAGCAGAAGATAAACTGAGATAAACAATCTGTGGCGAATCATAAATTCCTGATTCCCACTACCGCATTTCAATAAGTTTGCTTAGTTGTAAATACTCTTTTCTTTTGTACTTTATGATAAGACAAGTGAAGGCTAGCTGACACAGACCAGCGGAACAATTGTGGTTGTCAAATTGAAAATATATTATTTATCATTATACTGACTGTATCCTTCCTTACATAGTATAAAACAAAGTCGCGTCTGTTTGTTTGTTTGTTTGTTTGTTTGTCTGTATGCTTAAATCTTTAAAACTACGCAACGGATTTTGATGCGGTTTTTTTTTATAGATAGAGGGATTCAAGAGGAAGGTTTTAGTATATAATTTGAACGACATCCACGCGGGTGAAGCTGCGGGCATCAGCTAGTATTATTTAAAAGCAATTTTTTTTTATTCTCCATAATGTAACTCCCAAGAATGATTATAAGGTCATTCTTGAGAGTTACATGAACTTGGAGGGTTGTAATGATGATTTTCATGATTATAATTCTGTAACTGCATACGTCTTACACCCGCGAATCATATTTTCACTAACATACAACCTAGCACTGGCCTGCAAATCGATAAAAACGTAAGAAAATTTGAATTTTCGCGGGCTACCGTGAACATCAACCTTAAGGTGAATCCTTCTATCAACTGTTTTTTGGTCAATACAATCATCTACTCATATGTATTTAGAGACTTTTGTTAACGCTTATTAGAAATTATAAAATACCTTGGCTTGGTTATTGTTCAGTTTGATCTATAGTTTTGCATTTAGATATTGTATTGAACTGCTGCGTTATCAAGCAATTTTTTGTTATGACTCAAACCAATAAAAAAAATTTAGGGGATGTTCAAGTAAATGTGGCAATTTTAGGGGTTTTTTTTTGCCTTTAGCTTAGGGGTAAATATTTTTAGGAGTTGGTAACCCCGGCCTCCAGCCCAGCCGGCACGCGCCACTGCAGTTCACTGCACCGCGGCACCGCCATCTCTGTAGATCTGTGCATCTCTGACTCTCTATAACCTATCTCTACTCTCAGTTCAAATACTCTGTGCTCAACCTCAAGCAAGTTCTTTCTCGACCCGTATTGTACGCCGTCCCCCTAGAAGATGCCATAGATTAATATCATAATTCATAAAACAAAAGTACTCTGTGACTTATATCCGTCCGCGCCGCCGTCACTCAGCCGCCAGCCGCAGCCGTTTTTTTTGTTCATTACATTTTCTGTGAAAAACTAGTTCATTTGTGAGATACCTGACTGGTAAGTGTATTGGGTAAGTTTGTCTTTCAATTTTATTAACAATTTGCTATGTGTATGTGTTTGTGATGCATCCTATAACTAAAATTATTTTATCTAGCGTGCACGCTTGCGGTGTTTAAAATGGACGAGGTTTTAGAGCTTTTAACAACTTGGGGCCTCTCTGAGCTTGCAGGCACGTTTTTAGGTAGGTACAAATAATTAATTTAATTTCTAACCTCATTTTTTCTTAGCATTCTTAACATTTCGTTAGTCGTATAGCTTAATTGTCTTTTAGATAGCCAGTTAAAGGTGAAGAGAGCCTCCACCCTTCGTCGTAATTGGTGAAAATACGCGAACACGAATAGCGAAGTGTGCGAACAACGGTTTTATGATGATGTATTTTCATTGCGGGTTGCTGTGAATAGGTACTGTACTTTACTAGCGCACTAAGGGATGTTCGTAAATGATCACTGATGACTTCCATCAGACCACATCCCTGCATGCGCAGGGGCATCAACAGCCACCTAACCGTTGTTGCAGAGGACATGATGTGTAAGACCGGCAGTACTTGGGCCAAACTCTACCCTAGTGGCAAAAAAGCCTATGTTTGGTTTTAGATTATTTATTTAAGGTTTTTTGCTTACTAACACATTAAAGATACATAATATCTGAAATGAAAATTTTACATTTTGATAGGTAGGCAAGCTATACCCATTAAAAAAAACAGGATTAACCTGTTTGTATGCATGAACCTAGTTGAGAGACCATGTTATGCATAACTAACTTGTTAATCATGTTAGTAGTCCCCCATAGCTTAGTTGGCAGCAGCGCTGCCTTCTGCGCTGTGGGCGGTGGGTTCGATACCTACCGAGAACAAACATTTTGTTTGATGAACATTAATGTTTGTTCGCTGTCTGGGTGTTATTATAATATTTTATGTATCTAATATTTATTAAAAAAAAAAGTATTTATTATACCAACTTCCTGTTTCCCATAGTACAGTGGGATATGCATCAAACATTCAAACTATACACTCCTTGCCTTTGCCTTGTGTAACTTGAACTGTGTCTGTCTGTACAAGCTTTGCTTAGTATGGTGTTGATAGTGATGTGTGAAATATCCACGAAAAAAATTAATTTTATTTAAAATTTGATTGAGTGAGAGAAATAAATAACTTAAATATTATGTGATTCTTAAGAGATGCAACAAAAACTTTAAAGTTGAATTGCCATACCAAGTTAGCAGGGGGAAGTCAGAGGCAAGTCCAAACATTATGTTCAGCATAAATGTAAAATCAGGGGTGGGCATCACGAGATCTTAGTTCTAGGCGAACGAAACCTACTAGTAAAATGAAATTCATGATTTCGTAATAAATAAATATGAATATTATTGGACATTCCACACATTATTTAGTCCTATTAGTATTTAGTCCCAAACTTGTACAGATTGTAATATGGGTTAGTTATCCATTTTATCTTTCAATATAATATGTCACAGTCAAAATTCTTAGTCGAAACTACTTTTGACTAGTCAAACGAATTTAACAAACATTTCCATAGAAACTTATTAGGTTAAGGTTTTTTTTCAACAAATTTTTAATGCAGAAAACGCATTTGAACTTAAAGGTTTTGACTGACACCAGTCAAAAGTGGTTTTGACTGATTATGAGTTTTGCCTGCAACATATTATATTTAAAAAAACAAAGTCGTGAGTCTAAAACTCAAGAACGGCTGGACCAATTTTTATGATTTTTGTGTTTTTGGATTAATCTTCGCCTGGAATAGGTGGAATAAAATTAATGTCAATGAATAAAAAACACTAAAAACATCAGTGTATCCGTTCATTTGTTAAGTTTGTGAGTTTATCAGGTTGTAGGGGAGGTAGGTTGTGGGTGGTCGGTGGTAGACACGGTCACCGCCCAACGAAGTGGGCATGATCAGCATGTTATATATAAAAAAAGGTAATAATTTTCGGACTAACTTTACTAATAAGTAGTTAATATTGTACACTTTCAGATAATCAAATTACTCTGGAGGCATTAGCTGCCCTTACGCCAGACACCATTAAAGAACTCGTTCCCAAAGTAGGCCAACGAGTGCTGTTTCTACGTTGCTGGAGGGTGTGGTTCGCGGAATATGTAGGCAAAGAGCCTTCAGATGATGCGAGTCTTGTAGTAAGTGACAATAACATTGTATTCATTAATATTTGAATTAAGTAAACCTTAATGAAGTCTAATTTGTTTTGTTGTTTCAGAGCCTTGATATCTCAGCCACAGCCTTGGAAGTGTTTAATGAAAAGCAAAGCATTGGTACAGGGGTTGTGTATGACTTAACACCTGCATTTCCACTGCCATGTAGTCCATCAACACAATCCCAAACTACACAGGACAGTGGTGTAAGTATTCATTTATGTACATAATTATCTATTTATAAAAGTACTATTAGTAACGCCACGCAGCGCAGTTTACCACTTGCAATAGTAGAGACAAGTCGCCACGGCGGCCTCAGGCTGCGGCTCACAATGAAATGTGTTTCTTTTTGTGTAGTAAATAATGTTATATTTTGAGTCGCTTTATTAAAATGTGCGCGCAGTGTCGCGTCGCATCGCGTCTCGGTGTGAGCCGACTCTTATGTTAAGGAATTAACACCAATGTGTTTTGTTTTAACTGAAATTTATAGCAACTGAATTTTATGTTAATAGATATTGCAGAATCTACTCGCAGAAAACTTAGAGACAGCAGGTCTGCTGGTTCATGCAGGTGACAGTCTTCCTGGAGACAGTGCTCGAAATCTATTAGCTTCTGTTATAGCAAAAGAAATTCTACAAAAATTTCAAAACATATCAATTCGGGGTGATTTATACTACAAGTGGTGCTCCGAAATAAAAAAACTCTTCCCTGGGGAGAGGTCAACCACATATTATATTCCAGCCTGCAAAACAGCAAATGGTACCACTCTACAGGCGAGAGGCAAGCTAGTAAACCAGATCCTTAACACCCGGAAACGCTTTCAAAGGCATGGAGTGTTAGCTGTAAAGGCAAAAAAAAGCAGGGAGTCAAGTCCATTAAATTCAACTTCTTGCCCATCACCAAGACCGCTACCTTCAACGTTTTCTAACGAGCCTGATGAAATTATCACTTCTACTTCTGTTGAGGAGGATATAACGTGGCTTAAACACTCATCTGATCCATGGTACATAGTTGAGGAAAAATGGAAACGAACTTGTGAACATAGAATCCGAAATTTACATGCGGGTGAAACAGGGCCGACCATCGAGAAATATGTTGATGACTTTCCAGCGCTGAAAATGCCATTAGGTTATTGTTTGGTAAGTGTTTTTAATTATTTACTCACATTACCTACCTGTTATTTTGGATGAAATGTGTTTTATATCAAAAACTTTTTAGGGTTCTGACCCAAAGAAGGGTAAAACGGGACCCTATTACTAAAACTCCGCTGTCTGTCTGTCTGTACGTCTGTCACCAGGCAGACGGTTAAAATTTTCAAAGATTTTTTAAATATTTATTTTCAATGGATTGTCTTTAAAGTCCGCAGTACGATTTTTCGGACACTTCTAGTTGTGGGGTTTAGGTTTCCGCACTTAGTCCTTAAAGCGGACCTTTGTGCCTTAATGTCCACCAATATTTATGTGCTTTTTTATTTCTAGTTGGAGCATGATTTTGAAGTTGCTCATCCAAACCACACCAAAAAGTTGCTATTAAATTTCCCACTGTTGAAGACAAGCATCATCAGATTGCTAAACCAGAGAAAAACCAAAGATAATTTTTATACGGAAATTGCTGAGCTTGCCGATCGTAAGTGTATTTTTTTTATTACAAAAAGGAAGAGTTTCTCACGGTTCTTCAAAAGGTTTAAAATCTAGTTGATTAAGTAGTGACAGATATGACAATTTGTTTTCTCTATTTTAGATCCCGATGAAGAAGTAACAAATTTAGTGGCATTTATGGCCATACCGCTCCTTCTTCGCTCATCTGTGTGTTTTTCTGGCAAAAGAAAGACAAATAAAGCTTGGAAGCCAACGAAAGTGGAGGCACGTGACGCTTTCATAACCCATATAAGGAATAATGAAATAAAAGAAACAATACACAGGAGGAAACAGAAACTCATGGATAAAGGTTTTTCGCCACAGCCATTTTGCATGATTGTAGGCCCTTCTTTAGCGGAAATAACCACATTCTTGATTGTTGTAAATGATTGCGCTGTATACGAAAGAACAAATATATTAGCGGCAGTTGATACCTGTTTCAAAGCTATATGGGCTTTGAATGCTGAATATTCGTTTGACTCGTATGCAACATGGTACTTCATCCAACGAGGACTGTATAAAATCACATCACAGTTTGATAAAGGATCGACTGCTGCTGAGTCATTGCTCAGCGATTGTAAAATAGCGTTGTAATTAACTAGGTCGTACCTACTTAAAATGGTTAAATGTTTCGTATGTAGATCAGAATTATTAAATTTTGCTGCACTTAAATTCCATTTTAACAGTATTGTTTTGACGCTGTCCGGTAGTGGACACGGCACAAGGTTGCTCTGAACTATCAGGTATTATGTTTATGTTTCCTTTAATATTGTTGCTATGTTGTATTTCTGATTTGTTTACTGTGTTATTATTTTTAAATTCTATTATGCTATTTATTATTGTTATGAAATATTGCTGTGTGTTCAAAACACTTACGGTATCGTAAGTGTTTTGAAGATTTTGGCACCGCCACTGCGCAATGTTATATATACAAGTAGGTACCAAAGTTTTAAGTACAAAAACTTTAATACCATAATAATGTGTGTTTAGTATTATTAAGTCAGACTATCTGTGTGTCTAATTAATCTTAATTGCGTTATTCTCTTATGAGAGTACATACACAATTTATGTAACTTAGGTTTATCGTTCTAAATATAATTTAGGAGTTACAATTAAAATTTAATTTAAGTTTAATAAATGTAAGATTTTGTCTGTAGGTAACTCACTGTTTAAATAACATTGCGCAGTGGCGGTGCCAAAATCTTCAAAACACTTACGGTATCGTAAGTGTTTTGAAGATTTTGGCACCGCCACTGCGCAATGTTATATATACAAGTAGGTACCAAAGTTTTAAGTACAAAAACTTTAATACCATAATAATGTGTGTTTAGTATTATTAAGTCAGACTATCTGTGTGTCTAATTAATCTTAATTGCGTTATTCTCTTATGAGAGTACATACACAATTTATGTAACTTAGGTTTATCGTTCTAAATATAATTTAGGAGTTACAATTAAAATTTAATTTAAGTTTAATAAATGTAAGATTTTGTCTGTAGGTAACTCACTGTTTAAATAACATTGCGCAGTGGCGGTGCCAAAATCTTCAAAACACTTACGGTATCGTAAGTGTTTTGAAGGTTTTGGCACCGCCACTTTATTGGCTTACTTTAAAAAACTGCGACGCTGTCTGTAACCTAACAATATATTATGATTGTATAATAATTATATCGTTTAATTTAATTTTCCCTACTGTAGGATAACAAACTTTTTTAGGAGATAGGTAGGTTACCTAACAATTTTTGACATATATTTTTCTTTGGGTTTTTATAGATAATCTTGTGTGCTCCGAACAAGTTAGATTAATGTACCAATGCCGTGAAACTTGTTTTCTAATGTCACACAATACTAAATCAACATTCGGTATTACAAAACAATAATACCGAACATTATGTGACATTATATATCAAGTTCCACTTGATTGGTACATTAATCTAATTTGTTTGGAGCAGCCAAGATTATCTTTATAACCCCGAAAAAGAAACATGATTAAATGTATCAAGAGTCTTGTTTAGGGTAAACAAGTTACTTGGTAAGTATAAACAAGCCACTTTATTAGGGTGAACAAGCTACTTGATTACTATAAACAAGCGAATTTATTAGGGTGAACAAGCTACTTGGTAAGTATAAACAAGCGAATTTATTAGGGTGAACAAGCTACTTGGTTAGTATAAACAAGCTGCTTTATTAGGCTGAACAAGCTACTTGGTTAGTATAAACAAGCCACTTTATTAGGGTGAACAAGCTACTTGGCAAGTATAAACAAGCCACTTTATTAGGGTGAACAAGCTACTTGCTAAGTATTAACAAGCTACTTTATTAGGGTGAACAAGCTACTTGGCAAGTATAAACAAGCCACTTTATTAGGGTGAACAAGCTACTTGGTTAGTATAAACCAGCCACTTTATTAGGGTGAACAAGCTACTTGGTTAGTATAAACCAGCCACTTTATTAGGGTGAACAAGCTACTTGGTTAGTATAAACCAGCCACTTTATTAGGGTGAACAAGCTACTTGGTTAGTATAAACCAGCCACTTTATTAGGGTGAACAAGCTACTTGGTTAGTATAAACCAGCCACTTTATTAGGGTGAACAAGCTACTTGGTTAGTATAAACCAGCCACTTTATTAGGGTGAACAAGCTACTTGGTTAGTATAAACCAGCCACTTTATTAGGGTGAACAAGCTACTTGGTTAGTATAAACCAGCCACTTTATTAGGGTGAACAAGCTACTTGGTTAGTATAAACCAGCCACTTTATTAGGGTGAACAAGCTACTTGGTTAGTATAAACAAGTTACTCTTGTTTAAGGCAATCAACTTATTGTGTATGTGTGCGTGTATATGGTACACTGAATAAACTTGGTTGGAGGAACTATGTTTTGACTTGATTGCTGCAAATAGGTTTTGTGATAACTCTAATCAAGATATCTCAATCAAATAAAAGTAGTTGCTGTGATCATTGTGCTTGATAGGCTCAGATGCAAACAAGTTACTTAGTCAATCTAAACCAAATTTTGATTGTGGCAACTACTTTTTTTTTTCAGTGTACTGCCCTGCTTAACCCTACTTAGTTGTTCAGAGTGCAGTGTAAAATAAGAGTCTCGCGATCATAATAATTAATTGATTATAATCAAAGGCTTTACCTACTGGTTTCCATTTTGGTGTATTTGTATATCGGAGCACCTTCTTAGTCAAGCAAAACTGAAGAGTAGCAATACCTTACGTATGGTTGCGGGTCTGCCGAACTCCTTGAGGAAAATGGCCATGAAAACAAGGAAACGTAAGCGTCTGAACACATATTTGTTTTCACACTCACTTGTTTTTCTTTTACTTTTTCAATGGCACACATAGTGAGGTGTTCAGTTTTTTCTATGGTGCAAGATAATAACGTAGAAAATAGGCGTGTATGGTGACTTTTCGAAAAATATACATCTGTAAATATATATCTGTTATATGTATATTGTTGCTCTTACTAGATCATGAGGGCGGAATTTAGAACTGGTTCTAAATTCCCTTCAAATGAAGGGAATGAGGGAAAATAGCAGAATAATAAGAAATTCTGCTATTTTCAACTTTCTGCTTCTTTAAATCAGCAATATTGTAAGGAAATTTTCAGTCGACATTAACAAGTGGAATATTTCAGGCCGCTAAACTAAAAACTCCTGTATAGGTACAATAAGCACATTCGTAACACCGTTGTTCCCCAACTATATTAGAAAAGACGGTAAGCAAGGAAGAATGCCTCAATGCGCAATATACCACACAATACCACGCTTACGTTAACTTAGTGTATGTACTCGCAGTTGACGTAAGTACACATTTAAATATGTAGCCGACTTCATAAATAAGTTAACAGCAATAAAACTTTTATGGCCCATATTCTTTATCTTGTTTTGAATTTCATCATCTTGTCTGCAGCGCGAGATTTAAGTGTTAAGCTGGCTTTTTGTAACCCCCCCAATGTTTTAGAGTCGGTTTTGCAATCTCCCGATTGGATCCAAATAACTTATCAGACGGATTTTCTCCGTATGGTGATCCGTATCGATCTCGATACATATTAAATGTGACGCGCTCTGGCGACAGACACTTTGCCAATACTTACGAACATATCGCTATCTAGATTGATCAAAAAGGTTGTATTGTTTTCTTTGAATATCTATTAAGTACTGGATTTCTAAGTACACCGCGATTACAGTTTCGCTTATGACGTTTATAGTTACGATTTATGTTTGCATGAGAAGAGAGAGAAACGAGATTTTCTTAGAGCATCGATATGCATGCTGAATTACAGAAAATCTCGTTTGGTTTGAAAATAGGGTCGAAAGTTCATCGCATAACCATGCTAACTTTACGTAGGTAGTGACAGATTAGCACAACCCCTTTTTTCCCTCAGCTATATTTTATGACTAAAGAGGTTTGCACTCTATGGTGTATGGGACTTTTTAATATGTTCAGGATTTTGCAAGAAACGTCACATGAGACTAGTAAATTGAAACTAATAAGCATGTGACCTCTTAAAGCACAATGTGTAGTGGTTCATAATCGAAGGAAGCGAGGGTTGTGGGGGTGCCAAAATAACTAATAGTTTTCGCGGGGGCGTGTTAGCATTTTTCTTCTGGCGGTGACGGGCGGGGGAGGCAAGGGGCGCGCGGTGTGCCAGCAAGGGGGGGGGGGGGGGAGGCTGGAATAACTCTCTTTCAGGAATGGCTACGCGGATCATTTATACTTCATCGGCTTTGTTAATAACAGTGTTGTAAGCCCCCAACAATGAAACGAATGTTTGTTCTTTTAGAGAGCGAGATTTTGTACCTGCCACGGGCAGAATCTTGTTGCTATGTTTTCTACTAATAATCGAGATAATTATGAGAAATTCGTAGAGATCACAAGAATCTTAACAAAGTTTTGAGAAAAGCTACTTTACTGTGATTTTCTCTGTCATCGTTTAGAAGCCTAAAAGTTACAGGCTAAACGCTAGCTAGTTTATGATTTTTCTGTTTAGAGCAACCAAGCACCTCACCTTCCACACAACCAAAACGAGTTAATAAGCCTACCCAACAGTTTCCACCTAAGTACAGTCAGCTACAAAACCTCTCATCATTGAAGTCGTCAGTGAGCTCGGTAGTGTGCCCCCGGCTCGTTCGGAACCACTAAACCTAAGCCCAATTCTTCCACCTACACCTGTTTTACGCCCCAATGAATCGCTGCATGCAAATAAACTTGCGTTATTGTTTCTTTGAAGGGTGCGTAAGTCGGTTTAGATCTTTATTTACTCAGTAGCTCTATATTAAGTTCCTGCGAAGGTGAAATAAAGATGAAATTTTCACTCCCACGAAAAGCTTTAGAGGTGTGCGAAAATCTGAGCGACGTTGTATGATTGTCTGACGGTTTTCCTTTACCAACAATAATGTTGATTTAGTTGCAGTAAGACCATATTATTAACGTTTAGTATGTATGTGCTGTTACATTAACGGCTATTTAAAACAATGTGGACAGACAGGGAGTGGCGTCGGCACTCCTTCACGTCGGGCGGTGATTAATTGCACGCCCCCGAGAACGCCCGGAAAATCACAACCCTTTCGCTTCGTCTTAATTACCACGCCTCGCTTCAGCGACGCGCCCCCATTGGCCGGCTAAACGTGCCGCTCTGTCGCCCCGGCGTTTAATTGGTCGTTGGTAATTAACGCTGTGTAATCACCAACCGCGTCGCGCGAGGGGCGACGCTCCTAATTTGAATTTTTAATTACTCTCGCTCGCAAGCAGTGGAAAGCCGTCCCATTGGTCGGAGCGTTTCTTGTTTACACGCAGAAACAATGCCTATTGTCTTTGCGATGTTATCTCGCTTCACACTTTATTCTACTGGTTTGATTGTGGATACGTACTACATTGTATTTAAGTCAGTATTTATTTTGTTTCAAGCTTAAATGACTTTGCAGTGTTTGAACCGGTCAGACGTTATTACGAACTTCTACATGCTTAACCGGTTGGCATGCAGTTATATTGTTCCATAGGCTCAATGAGCCTATGGAACAATATAACCGCATGTCTATCTATAGTTAAGCGATTATGATTCTGAGAATGTCTAATCGCAAGGCAAGTAGATAATGCTTCGCTGAGTTATGAAAACGATCGTGCGGAGTGCATTCCCCGCATTCCCTGCAGCATTAGATCCCACGTATGTTATGTGAGGAGAGAGGCGAGCGCATGCCGAATTAGCTCATTACTGAAACACCGCCTGCGCCGTGCGCCGGGAGCCGAGATTTATCCCGTCTGCAGTACCAATGAGACCATTAGCCGCCCGGTTTCAGTGCACACCATTTTAAACTATTTTTAGTTTTCGTCTATTCTTAATCTGCATTCTCATCACGTGCAAAAGTTTTTGTGACTCTATTAATAGTGTGTTTGAAAGGTAAGCTAAATGTTAAAGAGCTTTAATCTTGATATCTTAATATATATCTTTGACTTAATGCCTTGTGGCATTAAGTCCGCCTATGTACCACTCTTGTGCATGAAGTTTAAATAAATATCTGAAATCCAAATTTCACTAAGCAGTATGAATCATTCAGGTAGGCAGGCTTCGCGGACTGTATCTGCATGGTGTCATGGCACTTTCGTAATTGATGAGTTACGATCTATTCATTAGACATTGCGAAGTGCTAAACATTGGCGGTGAGTACGTGTGCGTGTGCGCGGCTCCGATTAGAGAGGCGATAGACGGTAGCTAAGGAGGTGTTTATGCGTCCGCGCAGCAGTGCGAGTGACGTTGAGTGACGCGGCCGGCCGCGAGCCTCCCGCTTAATAAGGTAAATGAGATGCGGAGCCTGCGCGAGCGCACAGCCCCGGCTTAAATTAGCGCCGACTCGCGACTCGCGCGCTCGCCTAACAAACGCCTTGTTACCTAAGGGATTTATCCTAAACGAGCGGACTTTCTACCGAGATCTCGCGTTCAGCCATCGAATTTAGCGAATCCGTCGAGGAAACGCTCCCGTAACGGTCGAGGGCTGTGTACCCATTTGCACAAAAAACACAATCGGATACTTACGGATCGTGTGCGATTGTGTAGAAACGCTTTATTGACGCTGTAAATATATTCATGTTTAAAATAGAACGGCATTCGAGGCATTTTAAACAAAAACGTTGCGATGTAGCAATAACATCATTACGAAGACAGGCATCTTCATCTGCATTAAAATAGTCCGCGCCGAGTAAGAATAAACATTAAGAAGAACTAGACGAGTCGTTTTAATCGACAAAAACGTGGTCAGCTATATTTTTTCCCCAATTAAAAACAGCTCGATGGTGTTTTTTAGTGCTTTTTATTAGTTTTTGGTCAGGCACGGTTTTTACCCGGGGCACGGGTCAAGCCAGCTGAGACAAAGCGCGGCGTGGATGCGCGCGCGTCGTGCCAGGCGTTTGGTTCCGCGTGCCGGCCGACCATTCAGCGCTAATCGCTTCATTCACCGGCGAGCGAGCGCTTTTTCCCCGTGGCCGATCGGTCATGCATTCCGAACGCGGACACTGGCGACTGTACCCGATATCGGTTTGATGTGGCAAATTAGCGCGTGCGTAGTGCGTATATAGCCTCCAGATGTCCCCTAATATAAATATCTAACTTGGTGATCCAGGCGCTTTAGCAAAGGCTTGTGTTTAAACGCCTACCAGAAAAGAACCTATTTTACTACCAAAAAAATTCGAAATGCCGGCCAAAATGGATTAATGCTCACCAAATTGTGTGTGTTTCCTAAAGTAGTGTAGGAATGAACCTATTTTCCTTTTTATTCTATACCATAAAGATTTATAAACGCCTTTAAAGTTAACTGCAGACCAAATATTTTATATTATCACTAAATAGATGTCACCAATATTGTATTTCACGACTTTCAATTTATTTATCACCGTGACGCGCGCTCGCTTCGCTCGCATATTAAATAACACTAATATCTTCTGTCCCCGAAGTGCCGCATGCCGGGCCTCCGTCGGCCTCCTTCGTCGGCCTACGGCCCGGTGCCCATGCCGCCCATAAAGGATGCTGTCGCGAGACGATCGTATTATAATTTTGGTTAATTGATTTGGTGAGCATTTATTCATTTTGGTAGGCAAAAAGAATATAAATACAGCACGTACAATTATTCTGATGAGTGTTTAATTATTTTGAAACTTAAAACGTTGTTCTTAAGGCACCTCAGTATAGAGTGGGTTTATTTTATTTGAAGTTAAAATATTTTATTTAGTACTTTACTGTACTTTAATCTAGGGTCTAAAAATCTTTTTTGGTGAGCATTTAAATTGTAGCCTTTAGCAAACACCAAGCAAATACCTAGGTACTCTACCTGAAAAAATGGTTTATTTTCCTTTCGATTTCATATAAGTAACCGTGGGCGTGCCTACAGCCTTTAATATTAATTAAAGACATGTTTTACATGTTTATAATCAAAACATAAATCACTTGGAAAGAAAACATCTTGTCCACATATTTTTTTTTTATCTTAACAGGAAGTTGAAAAACACGTGCTTTCAAGTAAACCAACAACTGTATCATAGGGCACCGTACGTGGTTGGCACCGGTTGGCAGTCGTGTCGTGGCTACAGCGGTGGTTGAGGTGAATTTCACGGATAGTTGACAGTGACCTGCGCGTGAGCACGACATTGCGACACCCAGTCGGCGGGTGTGATGAACGGGGCTCAAAATAGATGGGACTCTTTTTTTTTTAAGAAATATTTACGATAGAGATGCTAACAAGTTTTTTTAATATTTTTTTTTGTTCCAATCCCGCCACACTATTACCAAGCCACTGCAACTCCTGAAAGCCAGAATCAATGAGAGGCGACCACCAGAAAAGCGCTGAGACAATGAAGCTAGACGAAGTCACAGTTCTCAATGTAAGAGGCCAACAGGAGTAAAACGCGAGTTTTATAATGCGTAAAAGTATATGATTCACTGCAGTAAACAAAACCAGAAAAATACATAATATTCTTCAGGATATATGCTAGTAACATAGTGTTGTGAAAACATAATACAACTAACTTTGCTCGATAGAAAAAAATCACGAAGATACCTCTAAAAATTTCTTTTAACGAGTAAAAACCATACTAAAATACATGTCATCGGCATCGTTCTGATTTTTTGGCAAATAATTCTACAAGCAACATACTAAAATCATAGTGTTTTACTTTTTTAGTTCAATCAATAGTTTTTTTTGTAAATCGCAAAATACCACTAATTTCGCACTATTCGGCCGCAGCGAAAGACGTAAATATTCAAAGTTTTGTTGAAAAGTTAGTATAGATAGAAGACCACTTGCCGTCATCTATACTACAATAATAATATTATAAAAAAGAAGTAAAGTTTGTGTGTTTGTATATTTGTTAAATTGTAAGGGTCTCGGGATCTACTGAACCGTTTTTAAAGATTCTTTCACCAATAGAAAGCCACATTATTGCTGAGTGTCATAGGCTACTTTTTACCCCTGTATTCCCACGGGAACGGGATCTTCGCGGGTGAAACCGCGGGACGTCCGCTATAGTACTTTATAAGTCCTAAAACATTTCTTGGGTCTCATTGGTCTAGAGGTCGCAACCGCTAAGTTTGCTGAGCATGAAGTCTTAGGTTTCGGGCAAAGTGTTCTTGGGTTTTTGTTCCATCATTCTCAGTAACATCACGGAGTCTAGTTTAGATTCCGGTTTATGGCAACTGCATAATCAATGTTCTTACTGCTGAAACACAGGTCTCCTCTCTATGAGCGGCTATACTCCACCACGTGCGGGTGGGTAGATGTCACATGTCATCGAAATTTTGGATTTAAGACATGCCAGTTTCCTCACGGTGTTTTCTGTGATGAAATAAATTACACAAAGAATGAGCCTGTCTTGGTTCAAAGTTTGAACCAAGACAGGCTTCTTTATTCGACCGATTTGTGTCGCGATGTCGAGAGACAGCGCCAAGACCACACCGAGAGACCGCATTCTCCGTCGTGAGGGTTCTCACGCGTATGCTGGCATCCACCGTCGAGCGCTTCTTGCGGAACACCAATTTGGTTAATTCGGACCCATCCCCTCAGTGCTCGGCGAGGCGGTTTGCATTTATAATCAAAGAGCTTGCCTACCTCGTCGAGCAGCACAATGGGCCGGTATGTGGACGGCGAGTCCCAGCTTCTAGATGAGGACCACCTTCCCCGTCTTCCAATGAAGCGGAAATAGCCTCTTTCCAAGCATGCGCTTAAGAACCCCTCCAGTCAGGGCCGAAGAGCCTCTGAGGCCAGGCAGGACCCAGTCTTTGCCTGGCAACGGGTCCCGGGGCAGTATTTTTGGCTTTAAGCCTACATACCGCCACTCTCAGGTCTACCCCAGTCACCTCCTGAATGTCGTCATCGTCTCCTGAGTGGTCCGCTTCCAGCATCGCAGGTGGCGGAGCCATTGGCGGGGGAGGATGCTCCCCTCGCGAATCACCACGTCCTCTACGAGGTTAGGCCGGAGACTCTGCGTCAGCTGGGGGGGCCGGGTGCGGAGTTTATTCCGCACCATCTTATAAGGGCGCCCTCACGGATCTCTGTTGAGAGTCTCCAGCATCACCTCGCGGGCCTGATCCTTGGCCCGCCGACGAGCCTCGAGGAAGGCTCCGCCGCTCTATTCCCTTCATACAGCTCCGCTTCAATGGCTTCCGCATTCGGAGGACGAATGCGGAGCCTGCGATGCCTGGCGTACAGGTGCCGCGCCGCCACACACTGCTCACGCAGATGTGACAGCACTCGCAACCACCAGTACACCTGACGCCGGGCACTTCCTGGCTGGACTCGGGGCATTGCCATGTCGCATATCTCAGACATGACCTCCTGGAACCAACCCGCCTCGTCGTTGACGTCCGCAGGCCTGACCGGTAATGGCACCCAGGCCCGCACGATCGAGGCTTTCAGAAGGAGCTCCCGGTACAGCTGCTTCAGCGCCCATCGCGGAACACTCGGGGTCTGTGGGACCGGCGCGCTTGAGAACTGGGCAGAGACCTCAAACCGGATATACTGGTGGTCGGAGTAGGTCTCCACACCCTCCATGACGCGCCAGTCAACGACATGCTGTGACAGAGCTGAGCTGTCTAACAAAATGTCCACCACCGACTCGCCCCGCGTCCGTACAGAACCCCGGTTCAGGATGTCCAGGCCTGTTCCCAGAGCTCAGCACTCGACCATCCCACCCCGCACATCCGTGTAACTAGAACCGATCAATGCCAAGAGCTTGACCTGGCCAAGCTCTTGGCATTGAAGTCCCCGAGTACAAGTACGGATGCTCAGTTAATATTATATTTATATATATAGGATATTACAACTAAAAATAACAAAATTAAAAAACTTTTTTGCAAAAAAACCGTTGAAGTCGGTTTTAAACTTATATCTTTTTAAATTCTCTAATTTACCATATCACTATAGACACTATAAAAGCTTTAACGGAAAGAAAAACTAATAAAACAAATATAATTTCTATAAATGCCGAAAATACCGAAATTACCGGGATCCCGGTATTGTCCTAGACTCAATACCGAAAATACCGGTTTCGGAAAGTGGGACCGGTATTGCGACCCCTAGTTCAAACCTACGATTTACTACTAGTAACTCGGCCGCCACCATAGGACCGTCGATACTCGATAATACTGAAGAAATTGGGCTATACTCCTCTAGCGAACCTTTCAAGGTTTACAGGCATCTTGTTATGTGTAAATATTGTCTCAAAGTTCCCAATTTCTGTCTGATATCAACAATGGGTCACCATGGTAACCAGGGTCACCGACATAGCTCGCAGAATATGCAAGTTGAAGTGGCAATGGGCAGGCCACATCGCTCGAAGAACAGACAACCGATGGGGAAGAAAGGTTGTCGAGTGGCGACCACGAACCGGGAGACGCAGCGTTGGCAGGCCTCCCACCAGGTGGACCGACGACATCGTGAGAGTCGCGGGCAACCGGTGGATGCAAACGGCAGGCTGCTGATCTTTATGGCGTTCTATGGGGGAGGCCTTTGTCCAGCAGTGGACGTCTAATGGCTGATGATGATGATGATCAACAATGGGCTTAAAATGATCAGGAAGCGCATATTTGCCGTACAATATGACATCAGGAGACGTTTTGCTGGTATTCGACGCAGGCCACTCTTGCTGTTTGTTTACCATTAGGAATGTAGCGTGGTGTGAGCATTCGGACATTTATGGTGCGACCTTTCATTTCAGGTAAACGACGTGTCCTAGAAGCTTCTTTATGGAATGTGAAGGTCTAATTTTTATCTCTAAAAAATCTAAATATGGTTCAGTCGGTTTAATTGTTCTGGTAGGCTGTCTTCGTAAGCACTATATCTAAAACTTCTCTGTAACTGTTGCCTTAGCTAAATAATTGCTACATTTGTTATTTCTTTGAAGAACAATAGATTTGTGTAACGAATGATTCAGTCTATCAACTGGAGTGCTATAATAGCACTGTTCATCAATTAGCTTTGTAAATCGAATCTTTGTTTCTCTATTCTGAAAACAGTGTCTGGTTTAGTTTTACGCATAGGACTATTATTTCATGTGACATTATCTACCCACGGGCACTTTCGTACGACCTGAATAAATATTCTGTTGACGTAGGTTGGGTGTTACTTTATTTTTAACCACACTTCGATAAATGGCAAAATAGGCACAACCTTCTTTACACCTCAAAATGATAATTTATAATCAACTAGCTGATTTCCGCGGCTTCGCCCGCGTGGATACTGTAAAAACAATCCTTGATGCGGATTATACCTATAACATTCTAAAATTTCAGTTCGATCGGTGCAGAACTTTTTGAGTTTTTGAAGCGTACACAAACCAACATAACATTTTTATATATATAGATCTGTTTTGTGGAAAAATCACTATCGCACTAATTCATCTGCCTAACAGTGACAGTCTATTGGTGTAACCGACAGACTGACAGTCCATAGCTCTCGAGTACCCAAGTACCCCTACCCAGTACCCAAGACTCGCACTTATGTTTTTTTGGATTCATGTGTTGACTGTATTCGGTGAAGGAAAACATCGTGAGGAACCCAGCATGCCTGAGAGATATTTTTGACAGCATGTAACACTAAGAGAGAGGCCCATGAGCGGCAGTAAAACTCTTGACATCAGGGCCTGCAGTCTCTACACTAAATATCGTTAAAAGTCGTATCGATGTCAAATTTCTTTAATAGATTTTCAACCTTATAATGTTGAAATAAAGTTGAAAATCTATTAAAGAAATTACGATACGACTTTGCGACAGATTTTTAACGATATTTAGTGTAGAGACTGCAGGCCCAGGTATTAAGGCACTACCTCACGATAATTAAAGAAAGAAGCCTTTTCCAGTCTAACCAGATGCAGCTGAGTACTGAATACTGATATTTAAAAACTGCCTATTTGAGTACCACATCCCAGATACTGGAGAACATGATACTAACAGGAAGACCAGCTAACAAACTTTCGAGCTTCGCGTATATCGGAATAAAAGCGCGCACCATATACCGTCGAACGAGGTTCGCTAGTAAGCCGCTAAGCTACCGTGAAATAAGAACCGGCCAACAATGAGTCACCGAGTTACGTATGACTCTTAAATAATCGCTTGTTTTTTTCACAACACACACTAAAACACTTCTGTGAACGCTTAAAGCTCATTTTGGAAGACAGAAGTGTAAAATAGTGATTTGGAAGAAAGAAATTTGAGTCGCGGATTTACGAGAACTTGACTTTAATGTTCTAGCTATCTCTTCTGTTTCGCCGTTTTCTCAATGCTGAGAATCATGACCACATACGATGTATCTTTGAGTTATGAGGTTTTCTGAAATGGGAGCTACTAGGTCACTTCCTCCGACAGCCTTCTTAATTGCGTCTGCCTATCCTGCCGATGTTTCACCAACTTTACACTGCTCGAAACACTTAATGTGAACCCATAATTACGAAGTATGCATTGTGTGGCTTAATGGGAGTCTAACTCTTGGTCTGCTTAAAGATCCTAATATCTGTTAATGAGTGCTCCTGTATGATTGGTTTGGTGGTCTACACTTCGACTGTGCAAACGTAACCTTCGTTTATGTCTATTCTATTAAGTTTACAAAAAAATATGGCATCGTACATCCTGCGTTTGCACATCAGCATGACGGTAATTAAATACTCGGAGGCGGTATTCCATAAAGTTTTTCTATGATCATAATCCCTGTAGGTGAGGCTTGGGTGCAGTGACGGGGTCACGCATCGGCCGGACAGATACATGTGCGCCGCCGCGTGATTAGTGTGCGCGCGCAGCAGCCGGTGTAACCCAAGCCGTGCGCGTACGCAGCGCCCGCGCCATAACATAATTAAAAATGATTTAAGGCATTCGCTCCGGCTGCTTTGTTTCGCGCATTATGTTTCACTTGTTCGCGTCGCAGTCGCACCTCCATTTTTAACGCGCCCGCTCTTAATTCTGTCACAGTTTTTATAACCCTTTTGTATTTATTAATTCCCTTTCGGCTCCGGTAGCTCTACGCTTCTCGGAAAACGATTTTGACGTGACATTTCTTTGGGTCGCGCCGTGTCCCTGTGTTAATGAAGCGTCCGATTTCGGCGCCGCCAAAAAACAATCATATTTTGTGTAATCAAAGCGAGGTCGCATAGTCGCATTCTATTTCAAAACCGTTAATTAGCACTTCTCGAAACTTTTTTGTTGTTTATTTTGTTTTGTCTGAACAATGGTGTGGATCTCATCATAGTTAATTGTTTTCAGATGTCATCAATTGTAATGTTTTCATCGAATCAAAGTGGTAAGGAATTCGCTTTGCCTGTTTGCCGTAATAATATATCTACGTTTGGGAGCGTTCGGTAAAAGGTATAAAACGGTGGTAAAACTGGCAAACAATGGCGAGTCACGTCAGCGACAAGCGACAATACAGTTGCAGGGTTAAAAGTACATATTTAAAATGATTAAGTTCGACTTGTTGACGCGTCGCGGCTGGTTATCGAATTTCGGAAATCGAGCAACCGTGTCCTGGCCGCTACCAAATAATTTTCCATGGTTCATTCATTGTTGACTTTAGAGCCGAGATTTCGTGTAATTACCAGGACGTATGCCAGTAATGCGTTGAAAGTAGTATATTTCACAAAAAACATTTATAAGATCAGTGACATCTATAGAATTTCTTTAATGCTTTAACACAGTAGAATGAGTCCAATCTGTTTTTCCAATGTTGTTAAGAGTCAAGCAGCAATAACAAGTAAGTAGTGAGCGTGGTGTCGTGTTTGCGGTCGGCGCGGACACCATTGGCGGGCTGGGCGATCCATCATGACGACAATCTATCACCAAGTGAGCCCGGCAACAACCGACACGCATGTTTTACACATTATGTATACCTAGAACGTATGAACACATCTACATATACGCGCATGTGGGTGTCCATATTCTAACTTTAAGTGCGCAGTAGGTAGCCATAAAAACATTCAGCGATATACGATCTATACGATCATAAACCAAAGCGACAGGTTTCTATGGTAATTTGACACTGAGTGTATTTTCTATGCTAGGCTTAGGATCCGTCTAGTTTGGCTTCCCACTAGCTCTAAGAAGGAATGCAGTTTAAGACGCCACGACCGGTTACTAATTAACGCGACGCGGTATGGGCAAATGAATCACAAAAATGATCAGGTTGAATGTCATCGTCATGGTTTCACAGTGGTTTATTTTGTTCTGCGAATGCAACATAGTAGGTAGAGGTGGCTATCTCGTGGTCCATCTCTGTTAATTAGTTTTTTGTCGGCAGCGGCGGGGCGGGCCGGCCGACGCCATCAAATTACGATGAGTCGGCCTTTCGGCTACCGGCGCCGCGGCCAACAATAATTATACACTCGTTACTACCGTGCTGCGCCCGCGCACACCGCGCACACACACACACCTCACCAATGCTCTCAATAAATTAAATCGGAGAAATTGTTTTGACAACAAATTAATGAACAGAATTTATTCGAATTCAATGTAGAGCTGTTTGTTCGCCCGTAATGTTGACCCTAGCAGTATTTCCGCTGATGAAAATCTAACAAGATGAAGACTTTTTGTAGATATCAGAGGATCATATTGGAGATTTCTAAACGCCCATATATTGTATGCGCATTGATAGGGAAGGGCGCACGCGCGACTCGACCAGTGTCAACGATAAATTCCATCGATAAAATCGGCGGCGTCGACGGCGCGCCCGGTAATTTCTTAACGACAGCGTAACCCGGTGGCGACGCGTGCGCCTACATTTTATTTCTCTCGCATCAAGAAGCCGACTCCGAAATAATCGTTCACCACTCAACTTAGATGGTAATCAAGGCGACTATTAACGACCATCTTAATGTAACTTTTTGGGCAATGAGTTAGAAAGGTTCCGTCCGAGACGTGTGTCTTGTATGTTGAGTCATTTTCAATGATCACGATTGGGATAATTTGTCGTTAAAACCAATAAAAGTTTGCGTTCAACAGTATATAGCTTGCTACGTATAATTTATGGTCCATATAGTGAGATGAATTAGTTTGTGCGGAGATGAGCGAGGTTGTTTTCTTCGTCGAAGTGGTCAGTTGTTGAGGCATTGTGTTTTTAATTGAATATAGGAGAGGTGGCGAGGCGGCTACCGGCTACATTGTTGATGCTATTCACACTGCTCGAGAGCGCTTTCTACTAATTACCGCCGTACGCCTTTCCTCACAGGGCTGCCGCTTTATAATAAACAATATTGAAGAGTGTAGTATCTTCATAAATATTAATTTCAAAAAGTAGGTACTCTTGAATAATGCTGATACGGTCTACGTCCAAAACTGACAAAAGTAATTAAAGTGTAACAAATATAGATTTTATTCATTATAATTCAAAAAGCTCTACACTTGATTCATTATCATCAAATGAGTCAGTTCTGATGGAACATTCCTTTCGGTCCGGAGTCCGGTGGTTAATTGGTGGAGTTAGGCACAACCCTAAACGGGCGTAGTTGCGCAGTAGTTACGTGATGCTATGTTACATTATCTTTAATTAAAAACCAGCCATCTCTAGATTAGTCAGAGTCACAAAAAGGGTTACGAGGGATCAGGCGAAACACCTTCGTGATTCGTCACGAATCAAATTTATTTTTATTTTCTTAGAATCCTTTGTTAAAGTTAACCGAATTTGTTGTTGAGTAAAAAGTGGCTAATTAAGAAATGTTGGAGCTGCTGTTAGAGATTTGTGCTCCTTTTGTTCTGGACGCTAAGTTATACGATTTGTTTAGGTCTACCGTTCGACTTTGTGTCGGGTAAGGTTTATGTGGCAGCCTTTACAGCGATTGATAGCCGGATTTATGTTTCGATGGTGATTTGATAGCTGAATATGTATCGTAAGCTTAACATTCATAAAGTTGGTTTCTCTTAAACTTAACTATTATACTGCCGTGATTATTTGGTCCTTTTCCTGTGATATACGTTTTTAACACAGTCCAACGAATTTGAAATCATCGTCACCTTAATTGACCAGCAAAAAATCGCACCTTCACAACACAGTTAATACTGGATAATACGATACCCTTTAGTAAGACTGGTTGTCAGACTTCAGGTCACTGACAACCTGTAACGACTGCCAAAGATCTATATATGACAGCAGGGACCAACAGTTTAACGTGCTTTCCGAGGCACGGGGGAAACTTGTTATGTAATGGGTGTTCACCCATCCACAAACCAACCTAGGCAAGTGCGGCTTAACCTAAAGATAGACCCGAGTGGCAGTATAAAGGATAAATTGCAATTATAATCCAAAACACAATCAAACAATCTCCCACATCTACCAAACTTCAAAACAACGCAGATTGTGTATAAAGCTGTGCACAGACTAGCGATCGGCTATCAGGCTGGTGGTCGCGTCCCGCCGGCTGCTTAACGCAACGATAATGGCGGTCATTACGCGTCATTCCCAGCATTCCTGCGTCGCGTACGTACACAATAACAACGTTGCGTACTTGCGTAGTTGCGTATCGACGACAAAACGCCGCTGTCGTGAACCCAGCCTAAGGGTCAAACACTACAATGAATGCTGTGATATTTTATAACAGTTACTTTCACCGGCCCTTGGAATTTGGGTAAGACTTTGTACATACAGTTTACTGGGCTATTAAGGTATGATTTATGTCCTAAGGGCTGATAGATTTGGTACTATCGATAATGCAGGGGCTATGTCTCTAAACTGGGTACCTAATAGTAGCTATCTATTAAGGTTCGATATTATGGTAAAAATGTTGGGTAACTGTGACAGGACATTACACGAGATGAAACGAACATGACGATACTAAATTACTATTATGAGGGTAAACCTAGCCACTAGCATCTTCTAAAAATGGTCCTCCCAAAGATCGCTGGAATTGACGATTAAGAGCACCTTGGTATTCACAGCATCAACACCAAAAAAAAAAATTGCTCTAATAGGGTAGTTGACTGACAAAAAAAAATATGATTCTGTTTAGTCCGTCAGTTAAATTATCGAAAAATTTTGGATGTGTTTTTTGTTTTATCAAATTATTAAGAAAATACGAAAATAAAACGTGTCAAAGATCATGAGTGGGGTTTTTGACGTCACTTTCTGGTAGAAAATGTACTAAACTATGGCGTCACACGACCTTTCGAAGCACTGTATTGTCATCATTTTTTGTGTACATGTAACATCTCTTTGTAACAACCTATTTTAACAAATAAATAATCTGAATCTGAAAAGAGAGAAAAAAATACGTGTTCAATATTTTATGGAAATCTATCTGACGGACTAATTCGATTTTTTTTGTCAACTACCCTATTTTGGTCTATAAAATTAAAAAAATCAAATATGTAATGTTTTTAATAAACCCTGCTTATCAATAAATAGAGAGTGTTTATAAATTTGATTTTTTCGATCACAGGAAATATGGATCCAGTTATGGTCGCGTATAAGTAAGTAGTCGGCTGATCGCAGCGGTTACATCTTTATTCAACGAGGCACCTAGGTCCGCGAGACTCGGGGGCGCGCAATGAGAGTCGCGCATAATTGCGCAGCCGCCGTAATGTGCGGTGTCGCGGAATGTAGCACTTTCCATGTTAACGAGCGTGTACACCGCCCCATCACGCATCCTACCTCCACACCTCGCCGCAACGTCCGCCGATTTAGTAGCCTCACACAAGTAACACCTATTTGTGGTAATCCTCATCCTATTTTTATTACTAAATTTATAACAACCAAGATTTATACTACAGCTACTTAGTTCATAACGATGCGCCCAACCAATAAGGCAATCTGCACAAATGAATAAACCACTGGATGTCTGGTACATCAACACCGAGACGTACGCTTTCATTACGTACGGAAATAAATCAAAATAATACCAACGTAAAAGATAGCGAATGGAAAATCATCCCCTCCCCCCCCCCCACGCCCGCCACCGCGTGATTTATGCCTGTAATTTTCCGGGCGGTTACGTAAGTAACTCGCGATTTTTCTCTCTGCACACACGTAATTAGATAATTTTCATGAATTTCTCGGACCGACGAACCCGGAAGGCTTACTTTAATATATTATGTGAGCCTCCCAGCTTTTTTTTTTCTGAAGTAACACGTAGCAAAGATTAAGTACACAGGGCACGTTTTGTGTTTACAGCGTTTCTTTTCATAGTGCAGTCCAAAAAGGTAAGTTACGCGCAAGATTTGTGCTTACAACAACTTGGGAACACTTCGAAAGGTCTTTATTTATAATAAGAGGATTAATAAAGCATACAAGCTGTGAATTAATAAGGTGGCGGTGCTCCCCGGCCCGCTGCGCGTTCCCGTATTAATTTCTGTCACAGATTTAATTGCTCACCTCTGGCTTAAGCTTTTTAATAAATTCGAGGACAGACAACGAAACGCGATGCGACCAAAAAATACACGACCGGGGCGCGGTCGACCAAAAAAAGGACGGATTTTAATTTATAAAAGACAGGACAAACGATTAATAATTTATTTGTATCCTCGGTTTCTTGCGCGAGAGGGTCGAGCGTTAAAAACAACCGTTAAAACCGGCGACTTTGTATAGCTCGCGCTTAGCCCGAAATGCCAATTGCGGGTAGACACAAGTATACAGCGAGCCGGAATGTCGCTTTAAAAAACCTCGCAAATAAATAAATCGCGTCGCACGCACCAGCCGAACAAAAAAACATCCACCATATTCGATTCTTTAATGTGATCTTTAAAAAAATAGAAGTAAGCGGAGGCTGCCTCCGATTGAAAATGAATGAGGGCGAGCGCGATAGTGGAAATTAGCATTGAGGTAGGATTCAGGAGCGGCTTTTGTGCGATTATATCGAGGTGTATTCTTTGCGCTTTTTACGGCGGCGGCGAGCCCGGCGCGTCTTTTCAGTCCCTATTACGATCCTGTCGCCTTTTTGTTGCAGATAATTATTGTCACCCTACGATATCACATCGATATCTAGCTATATGCTCCGGGATCCAGGACCAAAAGAAAACATGCCACATTCAATGCCGTACGTCCCATTCTCCTGCTTCGTCTACTCCACGAGCTTTATGATTATTAGTTGCAGAAGAAATCGCGTTCATTAATTAGATATGTTCTCCTGATATAAAGGAAGCTGAGGCTTCATTTCAAATAGCAAACAGTTCTTGCTTATTACAATAACATGATATGTAAATGGTAACAATAGCTGTGGCACGCAACTACGCGCAAAGTACGTAAACAAGCCGAAAGCCGCAAACGTAGATTAGATCAGTGGTGACGTTGGCGCGGTCAGTGCGATCCATAAATTAGCGATTACGCATATATCCAATAATAAGGCAACAATGGGATTGAATGCAGATGAGCGGGTCGAGCGAGGCGGGAACGGAGCCCGCCGATCGACATTTGTATGCGCTATCTAAGCGCACAATTGGATGCCGGCGCGACTCTTCGCGCTAATGGTACACTATCGAGCGATCGCACACCGCCGCTTGAAAAGTGGAGACCGCCGCGGAATACGGACCACACGCCCGTTTAGTGGCCACAATAAATAAATAAACATTCCCAATGATCTGCGGGTAGAAAACAAATGTTTTGTTGTTTTCCGCAATGGTTATTAGACGTTGCTGGGGGAAATTGGGTTAATAGTTAACTATCATCATCATCATCATCATTTCAGCCAAAAGACGTCCACTGCTGAACATAGGCCTCCCCCAGGCGTCGCCACATTGACCGGTCCCGTGCGTCTCTCATCCAGCGGGTTTGTTAACTATCGTTATCAACATTTTCTGAAAACGTTATATTCATAGTCAATATTACGAAAGGGTGTCATTGCCAACACCCTCATTCAGAGCTCTAAAAACCCTCGTATACAAAACAACTGCCTCTTAAATAAAATACTTAACGTGCCTTCAACTAAATTGATTTCAATTCGACGATGCCAATAAATATTCTACACGTGTTTCATCGACACCTTATTAATATCCGTTGCATCTTATAATCCAAACTTAATATGTAATACAATCGAATCAATTTACCTGCTACGTAAAATATGAGATTGTATAAGGAATCTCATTATGGGTTTTAAAAAACCGGCAATTAAGAAGAAATGTCAAAAAACTTAATAATATTTAATGGTGTCCGAAAAATAATTATATGGCATTTTTGTATTATTAACTCCAACGATTTAAAAAGGTCGGGATAATTAACGTGGGCAATAACAATCATTTTAATGTTTAATATTAAGGCTTTATGGTAAAATTTGCATACTGTGGTGATTCTTTAAGTTTATCGCGTTAATTCACAAATAATTATTGTGTAAATATGTTTCGTGGAATTTTCTCGCATAATATGATCAGATACGTGGAGGACCTGGTGTAAAACAAGGCTTAATTACAGTAAATAAAAATGATATGCATTTTGTGATACCTCAAGCGTAATGAGTAATATTTTTATAGCATGTGAAGTATTCACTATTTTTCGTAAATTTATGTAACCTGGAGGTAATATCGACGAGACCTCGATTATGTATAAACGAATATGAAAATGTTATGAATATCGACGTGATATGCAGTGTTCTAGAGGACTTGTGACCTCATTCTGAATTACTCGACGTCCATTGACGTCTTCAGTTGACACAAATCTAATGCCACATCATTTATCAAAGTCGCTTAGGTTTGCAAGGAAATTACAGAAAGCCAACTGCCATATTTTTATATGCTTATATAAAGAAGGGCATTTAATAACTTCTTTCCCTTTAGTATGACATAGTTTATTGTCAAGAATATTTTGATGATCATTACGAAGATCATTACTATTGGCTGCACTGTTTGGGCCATATATGACCACTAACTACCCTATGGTTCTTGGTACCTAAGGACTTACTTACACTTCAAGCAATCACACAGCTATTTGAAAGAACTTACAGGCTTTCAACTAGTAAGATATTGTAAAGTAGAGAGGCTTAGCTTCCTAGACACGGCCATATCAGTGGAAATGTGAAACGTGTTAATTATGCATTTGAAAAGTCCCAGACGAATCTTGCGGTCCCGATCTTGAGACGAAGACAGGGTTGATTGCTAAATATCAGTAGAGTTTCCATCTGGACTCTGACAGGTCTTGTTATTTGTCTAGAATTTACGAGATCAAGATATGGTACTTATAGATAAATTTTAATGTTATTTTGTTATTGTGAAATTTTATGAATAATTAATTACATTATGCTTGCTTAAATGGAGGCTCCAATCACCAACTAATGACGACATCATCTCTGCCCTTAGGGCAAGATTGAAGTCAAGAGCAAGCCCATTCATAATAAAAAAAAAAAAAGGAAAATTTTTGTTTAAAAATAAAGATTTTGTATTTTGTATTGATGTGCCTCCGGAAAACATACAGCATTGTTTATGAAGAAGCAGTGTATACTTAGCCTTTTGCGCGGTCAATAGTACGGATACTTTAGTTTAATTTAATATCGGCAGGTGGCGCAAGTATCGCCGATGTCATATTTAATCTATGCCAGCTAGGACGCGGGAACCGCTGTCACTTTTCGAATTCATAGCGTTGTGTACTTTCGCCGCGTGCGGTCGAAATCCAAAAAATTTCGGTTAATCGAATAACCTTTTTAAAAAATCTATTTACCATTGCGTTAGACATCTTAGTAGTGCATTAACTATTGATTTATTTTCAATCTTAACTTTAAAATAACGGTTTTATCGTTATGAATCCCGAGCCGAGTGACGAACCCGAGGAGGCCACCGCCGGGGCCAATCGGTCGATCGTTTTGAACTCGCCGACTTCCGAGAGGGATCAAGAAAAGGAGGACTCTTCGTGCAGCAGTTCATCGGACACCGAACGAGAGGAACCTCCTCGAATGAAACAAAAGCGGGATTCACAGGTAACCGTCGATCCTCGGATCGACGCGTTATACAACCAGGTCAGTTTTCTTACAAACTTTATAATGCACCAAAATTACGAACCGAATACTAATGTGAACACAAGTGACGTAACAGCGGATGTTATCCACAATATTTTAATGAATAATACATCAACAGAAACGTGTAGGTCGTTGGAGTTTGCAACATTTTAACACTCCTACGTGGAAACATATCCGTTATTTTAGGCATTGGTAGAACAGCCCGCTTTTTCTGGGATTTTGAAATTTAAAAATTAACGACGAACTGTTTAGTCTTAACAAAGGAAAAGATTTCTTGGCACCAACGGAAGAAATCATGGCTGCAACTACCAACGCCTCGCTACATCAAAGGGAGCTTTTACAATCCGTTTTACAGGGTATCATGATTGGGTTCACAATAACCTTACTGAGTTACAGGGCGATAAAAAAAAAAAAAAAAAAAATATAAAAAATTTGAAACATTCGATAATTAATCGGTTTACAAATTGTTTGAACATACCTTGCCAATAATTTGCAGTAAAAGAATAATTTAAAAGTTCCGGATAAAACTGTTCCAGTTATGAATTTTTATTTGACATGACAAAACTATTATGTCACTAGTCCCTCGGAGGGCCTCATTTCTAGTTATCACCACCACAGGTTCAAAAACCTAAGGAACAGTTCAAAACAAATACAGGCTTCAGGCACAAAATAATAGAAATACATAATAATTTTCGAGATACCTACAAAAAAAAAAAAAAAAAAAAAAAAAAAAAAAAAATCGTTTTATTCATTTTGAAACATAGACGGAAAAAGTGAATAATCGACACATTTCAGGGGAGGTCATCTAACTCTGTTCAAAAACCGTTGGCAAGCACTTGGTGCAATAAATTCATAATTATAGCAGTTCCGGGGTTCCACATACACTTTACAAAAAACTTCTGTTAATGCCAACAACAAGGTTCATGACACAATACCCTGCCAAACCATCCTCTGCAATGTCACAGATAATTAAGGATCTATCGCATCAAAATGTTTTGAGACTAGTTAGTCTACGAAAACGCCCAGTTTTCTCTCCAAGCTTTTTCTACGGAAGAAAAGCGATGAAGCGATGCGGTCAGTTTTCGATCTTCGAGGATCGAACAAGTTCGTCAAAACAAAACATTTTCGTTTTATTTCTCACGCCTCTGTCCCAGATTTGCTGACTGGATGATAAAAATAGACACATCAGGCCTTTCGCCTGTTATACGTGATTACATGTCTACCGTTCGAACTGGCCTCAGGGCCACACCTATTTTACTCTGTAACTTGCTGGGTCGCGGAGACCTTGCAGGCGAAGGAATGTCCAGTGCTAGTGTACCTAGACGACTTCCTTTTGGTCAATCAAGACCAATCCAAGTTATGTCTTCAGGCTGCGGAAGTCGTGAGACACTTGGAACACCTGGGCTGGCAAATCAACTACCAAAAATCTGTTTTGGTTTCATTTCGGGACTTTCGGACTGGCTTTAGTGCCATACCTATTTTCCTCCGTAACTTGCTGGGTCGCGGAGACCTTGCGGGCGAAGGAATGTCGAGTGCTAGTCTACCTAGACGACTTCCTTTTGGTCAATCAAGACCAATCCAAGTTATGTCTTCAGGCTGCGGAAGTCGTGAGACACTTGGAACACCTGAGCTGGCAAATCAACTACCAAAAATCTGTTTTGGTTTCATTTCGGGACTTTGGGACTGGCTTCAGTGCCACACCTATTTTCCTCCGTAACTTGCTGGGTCGCGGAGACCTTGCGGGCGAAGGAATGTCGAGTGCTAGTCTACCTAGACGACTTCCTTTTGGTCAATCAAGACCAATCCAAGTTATGTCTTCAGGCTGCGGAAGTCGTGAGACACTTGGAACACCTAGGCTAGGCACCAGGCATAAAATAAATTATTCACTAGACCGGTCATTGGTGAAAAGTCGCATAAATCTCAGAGAGCGGCAAAGTGTACTGGGTCAGTTTAACAAAACACGGCCCAGTCAAAAACATCCGTTGCCTCAAGTGGTGTATCAAGAGATAATGTGGTGGCGCGGAGCCACAAGTCACGCATTGTCTATACACAAAAAAAAAAAAAAGCCTGCTACCCACTTCCTTGCGACGGACGCTTCGGATTAGGGTTGGAGTGCCCACATGGACGTAAGTCTAATATCAGGTGCATGGGCAACTTACCAAAACAGATGGCAATGCAAAAAAAAAAAAAAAAAAAAAAAAAGGAACTGTTTGCAGTAATAGCGGCAATCAGAATTAATGCGAAGAAGTTGCAGAACTCGCACGTGCTGGTCCAATCAGACAACCGAACCCTGATTGCATATATCTGAAAGGAGGGAGGAACAAGCCCATTATCTTCTTGGGAGATACAATATAATAGTGAACAGGCTATCACGGGGGAAACAACCCGTGGAATGACATATTCTATCTCGAGCAACTGTGTGGAACTGTGGAAGTCTTTCGAAAGTGGGGGCTTCCAGAAATCGACTCGTTTGCGACACGAGAAACCGCGGTCGTAAACAACTACGTATCTCTAGACTGCAGAGATCAATCCGCAAGTTATATAGATGCCTTCAACAGACCATGGCATAATGGGCGAGCGTGGGTATTTCCTCCACCCAGCTTTCTGCCAAGAGTTCTGGCACAGCTGAACAATGCAACTGGAATTTAGTTAGTAGTAGCCCCAGAGTGGCATTGAACGTTCTGGCTTCAAGACCTGAAATCCAGGGCTCTGGACCACCCACACGAATTCCTGAATCTGTCTCGAGTCCATGTTATAATAATATCACAGCCTCCCCTACAGGTACAGACATTGATCCTGAAAGTCTGGAAAATGGGGGGGGGGGGGGTGCCCAAATAAAAGGTCCACACAGGAGAAATGTCCAAATCCTACTGATATTTCATAATTCTCCTAAATTCTAATTCTTTTCCAATTCTTATTATTTTCATTTTCCTAAAGAAAATTTGTCCTACAGTACTATTCTTGTCCACAAATCAGCAGCCTTAACTTTTTGCGGCGCTCATGGGCTCATGTACAACAAAGCAACAAAACTTTTCTAATTTTATTATAAAATAAACCCTTGGAGCAATAGGAGTAGTTAAACCAAAAGAAATACGACTATCGCTCACGTGGGATCCTCGTTTCGTACACATTGTTCGATCTAGCACGTCGAACAGCCACAGTTTTATTGCTGGCATCAGGCCGTAGGGCTCACGACTAAACCTTACGGAAAATTTCAAAAGACAGCTTTTTGATGATGGTGACAATATCTATTTTATACCTTAATTTGGGTCGAAACCGATAGATATTGTTATCGTCAGTCCGCATGGATCTAGATCTTTTTATGAGTAGCAATAAAGCTATGCTTAAAGTTGCACACGATTTTTAAGTTAGTGTGTGATGTTGACTTGCTGCACGCGTTGGTGCAAACTGTAAGTGTGGCAAGTACAGCTTAAATAAATAAATAAATGGAAACTTTTACAACATAATGATAAAAATATATTGTAGTTACTTTAATTAGCTCTTAATAGCAAAAACTAAAACAAAAAGATATGAAGTTGCCAATTTAAACTATCTATTTATCACTATATTAAGTAATACAAAAGCTGCCCCACGCACTGTGATTGGGAACTGGGTACACAGTTCTCAGAGATAGGGGCATTCATGCATCTCCGGGAAGCTGTAGGTCAGCAGTAGCTTCCTTAAACTGGTTAGATAATCAACCAATTGACGAAATCTTATCACGGGGTAATTGGAAATCATCCAATACCTTCTTTAATCATTACTTTCGCGAGGTAGAACTCCCTAAGGACCATCGTAATACATTTTTCAATACATTTACTGCTATTTACAACATTTGAATTTGTTTGTATGTAGAACATCTAAACCGAGATTATTGCTATAAATCGGTGAAGATCTAAATATCTTTTTTTAAATACTGTTCGTTGCTACTGTATCTACTTAATTCTTCGAATTTACATTTAATAATCATCATAGCGTTGTGTTTTACCTATAACTACTTACTAGTAATCACCAGCAGATAACAAACACGTCTTCATAAACAATGCTGTATGTTTTCCGGAGGCACATCAATATACCGGTTTTACATAAAAATAAAACCGATATTATGTGCCGAGAGGGAAAACATACAGCATTGTAGGAAGTCCTTCCTGGTGAAGACTATGAATTCGAAAAGTGACAGCGGTTCCCGCGTCCTAGCTGGCATAGATTAAATATGACATCGGCGATACTTGCGCCACCTGCCGATATTAAATTAAACTAAAGTATCCGTACTATTGACCGCGCAAAAGGCTAAGTATACACTGCTTCTTCATAAACAATGCTGTATGTTTTCCCTCTCGGCACATAATATCGGTTTTATTTTTATGTAAAACCGGTATATTATCTAATTTTCTTTACAGTCGTAACTTTACGGTATTCTGTTGTTCAAAAGTCTGAGAACCAGTCTTACCCAGAGGTATCATATTGCCCAGTAGGTACTATCTGTGTTGTCGAGGTCAGAGAAGCAGTCGCTCCATCTAAAATACTAAGGTCATCCCGCCTTATTACAAAAGGTAGTTAAACCTGGTTTAACTTAGACTTGGTTTACCTCGCATGACGTCTCATTTCAAGAATATCTAAAAAGAAGTGACAGCATAGACTAGATCCGTCTATCTAATATTCAGCTAGTCTAACCGGATGGGTTATACTGGAAGCCGATCCCAACATATGTAAGTAGTTGGGAAAAGCTAGGGAGATGATGTTGTTATCTTTAAAAATAAAAAAATTGGGACAAGGATAGTATAAATTGTCCGGCCTTCTCAAAAAAGTTCAGCATTTAGTCAAGGTTTTCCAAATTTCGATTAGTCTAGGCAACAAACGCCTTTTTGATGAAGTTTTTTCAGCAGTCTCCGAAAATTATGATTGAGGTGTCATTCGATTTGGAATGGCATCCAGATGATTTTCGAAGAAAAATGAAGTTCCGCTTGCAAAAATTGCAAAAGTTATTAACAATTAACTAAAAAAATTAAAATGGGTTTAGTGTTTTGCAAATATCTCAAAACCTAATTAAACTTTTTCAAATTTGAAATAAGATTCAAAAAGGGGAGGAAATTTCCTAAAGAATGTTCTAACTTTCGGAATTGTAGGACCAATATTAATAACTTTCTGATCGGGTTGAAAATACGCCCGAAAACTGGTACTCCGTCTTGCGCAAGCTACGCTCCATTCGGACCTTTAATGAATAAATGTTATTTAAACTTATTAAATATGAAAATTAAAAATTGAAAAAATTCAGGCGCCTGCAGGATAGATCAATACATAATAATCTGTGATCTAAAAATTTTTATCGCGAATTTTCAATAAGTTATCCATTAATTAATTAACAATTTTTTGTAGCACGAACACTGACATTGCAAGTGCGATAATTATTACACTATTCATCTGAGATTTTTTTCCTTTCGTGGAGCTATTTTTCAAAGGTCTTAGAATAGACTCTCGTTGGAAAAATTAAAAAAATGTTAATTTTCGTTTTTTTATTAACAATTTACTGAAATGAAAAATTTCAAACCTTCATTAGACATTAAAAAATTCTTTTTTTTAATTATATTATTATTGAACCGTTTTTGTATGATCAGAAGCTACTTAAAAATGATTTTTTATATTTTTTATATCCTGTTTTTTTAAATATTTTTATAAACAAATGCGTTGTTTATGAGATAATTTAATGTTTTTTTTTAATATCGTAATCTTTGATAATAATCATGTTTTTTTTTTTAAAACCGTTTCTTAAAAAAAATGTTTTATTGCTTAAAAACGCATTTGTTGATTAACAATTATTTTCTCCCACTTCTAATTAATATTAAGGTATCATTATTTTTAAATCACCATTATTTGTTTTTTATTTTCGATATATAATAAAAAAATATTGTTTTATTAAAACTTTCATTGTTTATGTAATAAACAATTTGTTAAAAACAAATAAATTTTTACTTTATATTTTTTTTCTTGTTTTACTTATTGTCACAAAAACAGATATGATTTTGTTTTTTCAAATAAAAAAAAAAGTTGAAAAAAAAATTATATGAAAAAAACAAAATCATATCTGTTTTTGTGACAATCAGTTAATATTGTCACAAAAACAGATATGATTTTGTTTTTTTCAAATTAAAAAAAAAGTTGTAAAAAAAATTAAATTAAAAAAAAAAGAATCATTCTGTTTTTGTGACAATAAGTAAAACGAGAAAAAAAATATAAAGTGAAAATTTATTTGTTTTTAACAAATTGTTTATTACATAAACAATGAAAGTTTTAATAAAACAATTTTTTTTTTTATATATCGAAAAGAAAAAACAAATAATGGTGATTTAAAAATAATGATACCTTAATATTAATTAGAAGTGGGAGAAAATAATTGTTAATCAACAAATGCGTTTTTAAGCAATAAAACATTTTTTTTAAGAAACGGTTTAAATAAAAAAAAACATGATTATTATCAAAGATTACGATATTAAAAAAAAACATTAAATTATCTCATAAACAACGCATTTGTTTATAAAAATATTTAAAAAAAACAGTATATAAAAATATAAAAAATCATTTTTAAGTAGCTTCTGATCATACAAAAACGGTTCAATAATAATATAATTAAAAAAAAGAATTTTTTAATGTCTAATGAAGGTTTGAAATTTTTCATTTCAGTAAATTGTTAATAAAAAAACGAAAATTAACATTTTTTTAATTTTTCCAACGAGAGTCTATTCTAAGACCTTTGAAAAATAGCTCCACGAAAGGAAAAAAATCTCAGATGAATAGTGTAATAATTATCGCACTTGCAATGTCAGTGTTCGTGCTACAAAAAATTGTTAATTAATTAATGGATAACTTATTGAAAATTCGCGATAAAAATTTTTAGATCACAGATTATTATGTATTGATCTATCCTGCAGGCGCCTGAATTTTTTCAATTTTTAATTTTCATATTTTATAAGTTTAAATAACATTTATTCATTAAAGGTCCGAATGGAGCGTAGCTTGCGCAAGACGGAGTACCAGTTTTCGGGCGTATTTTCAACCCGATCGGAAAGTTATTAATATTGGTCCTACAATTCCGAAAGTTAGAACATTCTTTAGGAAATTTCCTCCCCTTTTTGAATCTTATTTCAAATTTGAAAAATTTTAATTAGGTTTTGAGATATTTGCAAAACACTAAACCCATTTTAATTTTTTTAGTTAATTGTTAATAACTTTTGCAATTTTTGCAAGCGGAACTTCATTTTTCTTCGAAAATCATCTGGATGCCATTCCGAATCGAATGACACCTCAATCATAATTTTCGGAGACTGCTGAAAAAACTTCATCAAAAAGGCGTTTGTTGCCTAGACTAGATATGTTAAACCTAGATACAACTTGTCCTTCTCAATAGAAAAAACCCAGATGACACTCAAATTCGTCTTAATAAACGCCAATACCTTTTAATTTATCACCAAATTAGCATAGACGTCTTCAATATGACTGAGTCCGAATATTATCATTTGCCAATTGATTTGCCGAATTTATTGTTCGGTGTCAATGAGCTCGTCTGCTGGCTGATTGAAATGCGTTTGTTTGATTTTAATGGTTTGTACTCAATTTACTGGGTTCAATATGTTGATGCTGTGAAAATAAGATCAAACTGATTGGTTTTTACTCTATCCTATTTACACGCGATTTTAAAAGTTCTCTTATAGTCGTTTGTACTGCTTTTTTATACTCAAGTACCAAAGCATGAGGCTTTTCTGACTTTGTTCGTTATAAATTACAACTAATAAAAGCCTGCATATGTGTGTGAAAATACGTAAATTAGATTGGGCTCCCAACGTTACATTGTAATTCACCTTTTAATTGAATGGTAGATTACGATAACCCTGGTTTAACGTTGCTTTTAATTTTTTTTTTCTTAAAATAAACTCTAAGGCATCTAAGCATGCCTCAAAGAGATGTCAGCAATATAATATATAATAATAATAATATATTCCACAACTATCACACAACGCCATCTAGTCCCAAGCTAAGCAGAGCTTGTGTTATGGGTACTAGACAACTGATAAACATACTTATATATTTCTAAATACATACATATTATAGATAAATTACACCCAGATAAATTACACCAAATATGGAAGGGGCCCGCAAGGGCCGACGCTTGTCGGGGCTGCGGATTATCGAAAGGTTAGGGCGGCTCCGACACAAGGGCGAAGAAGGAACATGGGTTTGGTTTTTAGTCAGTAGAAGTCTGACACTCCCCTTCGCTCTGCCCAAGAGCGGGGGGGGGGGGGGGGTTATTCGATGATTTTCCACCCACCAAAAAAAAAAAGGCATCTAAGCATAGAATTACTTTTATAATAATTCAAATGCATTCAGTACTTTCTAAGATTATCTTGAGATTTCAGAACTTCTTTTAAACTAGCAATAAGATAGCTGATAAGTGATAACTTTTCAGTTCTTTATGAAAACTTCAACGGAATCAGAAGTATTTATGGAAACTTAGTTTAAAACTAGAAATCTTAACCGGCTGCTAGCATTTCTAGAAATAAGTTCAAAGAGAGGATGAGATGAAGTATTTATTTCAAGAAAAATAATGCGGACGCACAGATATCCTACAGTCCTTTCGCAGTTATTTTACCTCCGACTTCGAATCATTGCTAAAATCAAAGTGAGCTTTATCCTTGTTACGTTAAGGATGCTGCTGGGCCAACTGTGGCTGTAAAATGTATGCAGAATTATAATCAGTAAAATCGTCAATGCAACCTTCTAACTATTTCGTAATGTGAAGCCAATATTTGTTACGTTGCGAATAATATTTCAATCAACATAGAACCTTTTCATTTACCAACAAATTAAAAAAAAAATGTGCAAATAAATTGGACTTCGCAGGCTACCCTGGCACTTCCTTCTATGTTGCTGCTGTCAAAAGTAAAACGACTATGGAAAGACTGCTCAAGGCATTCCGTACCAAAGACAACCAGATTAGTACTCATAATCAAATCAAATGAGTATCTAAGCAAAGAGGATACGTACAATGTAAAACAATTGAAATTCATTGAAAATAGATTCATTTAGGACGGAAAAGTGATGGATAGGGCGGCGCTCAGTGAGTCCTCTGTCCTGACTAATAGCACTATGATTAATATCCCGGATATACTGGGTAAGGGGGAGCCATCGCGACGACGAACTTTCACAAAAAACATTATCATTTTATAATGAAATATGGTTTAGCATGTGTAAATAGTAAGTAGGGGGGCACATTGAGTTATGAGGAAATTAGTTTTTAGTTGAAAATTATCGTGGGTGTCGTGGAAGAAGACTTGGGGACTATTCAGTGGGATGACAGAGGTGGTAGTCTCATTGATTGTGATTTTGCCAATGATAGACCATTGTGGTCTCATATTTTAAGAATTGTCTAAACCTTTGGTATTTACAAAGGCATGAATCTTTGCAGTCTAACACTTGTATCTATAAACAAGTCATAGTGATTACTTGAGTAAAAGTCATTGTTTAAGACACGATTTTTTCTCTGCAGTTTAGTAATTCCTTGATGTTAGAACTATAAAAAGTTAGAATTCTTAGGTTTGCTTTTATTAACGGTTCTAACTTCGCTTAAACTCTTGTAAATTGCATAAAAAATATGCATAAGTAATTACTTAAGTTCAAGTAATTACTTTGACTTGACTATAGATACGGATGTATAAGATCTTTCTTCTTCTATTGAAAACAAAATTTTGAAGATTTTGAAGTATGTCGTGACGGCGACACGACAGAGACCAAGTATGGTAAACCTTCCTTTTCTAGGTGAAGGCTTGAGAATACTTATTCTTTCCAGAAATCCACTAGGGTCTACCCAGATTAAGGGACTTTAGATATTATGAAGATAAGGTTTAAAATCAAACAAAAATATTGTGTAACTAAATGCAGGTTTGCTCATGACTCCAAACACACGCACATAATTATAACACACAACGAAAATTAACAAAAAACATAAAAGCACCAAATGATGATGACTGGGATAAATGCAACAGGATAATGGAAGGCACCAAAAAGAGAGGGCACTAACTCATACGCAGGTACAAGTAATTATAAGAGAACTTAATTATTTCGCTCCTTTTTTATTATTTTTTAATCAAGCGTTATTATAAGCATTTGTGCTGTCAGAATCTGATTACTGATGACTCTTGGAAATGAAACAATTTACTGGTGAAAATACATGTACGAAGAACCTTGAAGGATATCACATTGGTTGTATAAAGTAACGAGAAATAATGTTTGATTGCTGCTTAATTGCTTATTATTGAAAGTAATTTATTTAGATTAGATAGTCAATCAAGATTTTCACTATTTGACATTGTTGAGCAGAAGATTTTTCAAACATTTGAAGCACATTTGTTACGAGTTTCTTTTAAAATACTTCTGATTTCGATATGAAGTGGGTTGCTATATAACAGCATAACAATCTTCAGATCTACTGACGTGACCCAAAGAACCCCATTCTCCTTAAGCATCTATCTTCCGTCAAACAGTGAGTAAGTAGATCTCCTACGCATTTTCCTTTCCCGAAATATCAAATTATTTGTTTCTCGATAGTTCAGCTTCCCAATACTCGCTTTAGTGGACGCGTAGTAAGTGATAAATAAAACGTAATTGAGAGACGGAAGCAACCAATGAGTAAATCTCGTCCGTCAATTTATTTAAATTATTTATTAGTGGTCCGCTATAGACACCCGACGATCAGCGGACGGACGCCCCTACTGATGCAATTATGGCGGATGGATACTGTTATCGATATCCATTGATGTACTTTTATTATTGGAGACTAGCTTCTGTCTGCGACTCCGTCTAGGTCTCTAGGTGGTACTTAACTTTGGCACTCATTAGGAAGCTTTTTTTTGAAATTGCATGTCTAGTTTTGGAGATTACTTCCTACATCCAAAATAACAAACTTTATTGCTCTAACTACGCACAACATAATTATAGAGGTTGAGATTGATAATAATTGATGATTAGGTCAGAATTTAGATTTAGGAACCCTTGACTACTTCCAAAGTCGAATTGAAGTGGTGGATATTGAATGACTCAAAGGAATAGCAATCGACCCAGGTGTTTATGAGGATTTTATAATACGCACACAAATCTCACGAAGGTCCCCGGAATCTGCTGGATACGAGAAGCACGGAATTGATCTTGAGGGCGGCCTACATCCAGCAGTGGACTAGGCAGTCTGTCGGTTGATTTAATGATGATCATGATATAGATGGCTAATCATGTCATGTAGCCTTGTACAAAGTGAACGAAACACAGAACCATTAGCTCAAAAGTAACAAAAGACCAAATCACATCCCGAATTAGTTAATTTGTGCAGGCACAACACAATGGATGAGGAAATAACACATACACCCACATCTGCGTATGTATGTACCGGGAGATTGTAATTGGCGTAATTGGACGAATCTGGACGCACTTAATAATGTCCCATTGTCGTCATTCAAATGGCAATTCATCGTTTGTAAAAGATATGATTCATTACTTTTAAATTAAAAAATTTGACGTAGTTGCTCAGAGCAGAGAGTACGAAGATCTTGTTGGTAGGCTGAAAGTTACCACTATGGTTTCGAAGAATAATGGTAAAGATGGTCTGGTCTTTAAGATTGGTTTAAAACAAGGTGTAAACGGACTCTTAACAAAGCTGTCAAAGCATTTTGTACATCAAACTAAGTGACTCCACGCAAAGATTATTGCTGGGATTATACAACAGTGAAAATGATCTTGTTATGGGCCATCGTAGCAGGTCGCGTGATGCTAGTCACCCCTGAAGGGAACCTTTTCCGGTAAGTGTAAGTGTTATTGTAGCTAAACAAATGAACACTCATATTAGAGTTAACTTTATGGTATCTATCATTATGAAGATGGTCTAGGGTAGAAGAAAGAAAAAGGGGAACGCACGATTTTCGTACCTAACCATAGACAGACTTACAGATAGTTGATGAGTGTGAAATATAGGTCAATTAAATTACCTATACGGTCAACTATTGGATTAAAAACATCCCTTTTCTGTGATAAGCGAGACTAATTTAGTTGTAGAGTATTATGTGAAATTTTACAATAAAGGTGAGTTATATTGTTGAGTCTGACTGATCCCCTCAAAATTTGCCAGCGATTAGTTTCCCAAATCATAATAACATGAAGACATGTCTTTGATATCTTTATTTGCCTCGGGAATCGTATTCAAGTCATATCTTTAGAACGAGTTAGAATTTGTAATATTTTCTTTTCAGCTATTGTGGAGTTTTCTTCACAATGCATTTTAGAAAGGTATATCACATGTATTTTTATAATAATTCCGAGGCTTTTAGAACGTGCTTCATATTTTCATGAGACTATCAAAGACAATGTGACAACAGCCATTTGGAAAAAAAATTGCATAACCTTTTTTCTATTCATTTTTCTATCCTAAGAAAAGATGGATGTACTATGGCGGTCTTATGCGCCTGATCACCACTAAGCTCATTTTTGCTTGCACTCAAGAAATAGAATCGCTCGCTAGCCCGTGGCAGCGCCTCGGCACGATTTAGGCGATTTTTTTTTTAAATGATCAGGCGGAACTGTCTTCGATCGTACTGTGTGAGGAATGATATGAAAGAAAAGGAGAAAATGATGTCGTGACGTCTGACAGAGCAGAATTGAAAAAGAACACGTGTTGCGCTGATCCCAAGTAGAATGGGAAATTCTGCTCTCACCTTTTATTGGTGGTCTACTACAAAACATTGTTCATGTCATTGTATGGTCTATGTCTTAAACTTCTATAAGCGGTTACAGGATTCAAACCACTGCTATGTGGTTCACTAAAAATCTTGAGTCCTACAATCCCTCTGAAATAAACAAAAATAGAAAGGACAAAACATTAACTTACCTTGATATTTCATTCGTATGGGCAGTCACTAAATTCCAAATATACCAGTTATAGTCAGAGTTAAATACATAAAAAAAAAAACATTTACATTCAACAAGTTTTCTAGATTTTTTATGTTTTCAAAAAAAAACTGATGTAATGTCATCATTCAGCCGCTATTGTCGATATTCATTGCTGTCCTAGTTAGAACCTTGTTCCTAAAGTCTACATTTTTCAAGGGTCGTAAACAAAATGGTATATTTCCAAACTATCTATCAGGTCTGTCATATTTCTGCGATCTTCGTTACAGCCAAATAACTTCTCGTCTTCCTTTACTGATTGCCTCATTAGTCAAGTCGCAACTGCTGAGGTGGCCTGGTCCTCGCTTCGATTCTGGGTCAGGCAAATTGTTCATAGGTTTTTCCATTAGGAACATCTCAGTAGCAGCGACGAAGTCTGGATTTTTGCCCGGTTGGTGGCAATAGGCTTGCCCCCTATTACATGAGACTTTAACATAACCGGCGCAATGTGGGTATACTAAGGTACACAATTACACATCTGCCTAACCCTTCGGAGATCAAGCGTGATGATGTTATTCTTCTATCACTGAGACATAGCATCCTGCATCATCAGCCCACAATATTGGGTTGGGACGCAGATCTTTCTTTTTTTCAGTTCCAGGCCATACCGGTCTCTCACGATGATTAAAAGACTTATTTCACCAAAAAACAAAAGTAAACTTACCCATTAATATCAGTGACGGACCAGAAGTGTCTGAGCACTGCCTTGGCCAGCAGGTACCAGATCTGTGTCCACACCCATGAGGACTTGTCGATGGAGGCCGACAGGAACTCCTTGGTCTCTTTATCGGGGTATAGCTGAACGAACTTCTTGAGCAGCTCCGGACAACACCGCTCTTTGTTGATGCGGTACCACTGCAACAAAATCCTTGTGTGAGTACCGATGCTGTGGCATCTCTAGATTTCGAAGGTATTTTTAATAACTTTTATTGCGATTAAGGTTTAAGGAGATGGTAAGATTTAAGGAGATGGCGGGATGAGCTGGACTCTTTCTCAAGGGATTGGTCTAACATCGCACTGGATCGCGAAAAGTGGAAAGAGGGAAGGGAGGCCTTTGCCCTGCAGTGGGACAACATGGGCTCATAATAATAATAATAATAATAATTATTGCTGGATGATCTTACTTATTTAATTATTTCTTCAGGCCAAGTAAAAGCCTCAATTTTTTGTAATTTCCGGTAAATTACCAAATTACTTAAATTTTTCTTGAAGGGTAATTAGACTGAAAAAGCTTTTTTTTATAGCAAAGGTCCGTCAAGTTTTGGGTTTCCTTATAATGTAAAAAAATATGCAGAGAAATGTTTCGTAAACACACATTGGTACCAATAAATCGTGTTCTTTACTAATTTATCTTGCCGAACTTGTATTTGCAACCAACAAATTATCCCCACGTCTAAAAAGTTGCATAATTTCCTTATAAAGCACCTAAGATAGACCTAGATGAGACATCTCAAGTAAGACATGCTACGTCTACAGCGTTACATATTAGTAATGACATGATTAAAGGCAAATCGCAATTTCTTCTTCTCGACCATTATACAAATTGATGTTTAACAACCCATTGCAGCAGCTCTTAATGAAAGCATACAAAAAAGAGTAATCGAGTGCAAATAAGAGAGTGTATTATGAAAGGAGCGTGCATCTCGTCACCCGTTGTGTGTTTAAGTCAGCCGCAGCGGCCCTACAAAGGGCAACGCGGCGGCTGTTAATTTCACGCTGCCTCGAATTAACATTTCTTTACGCCACAGAATAATGACGAATTAAAAAACTTCTCGCCTCTACATGTAGCCGTAATGATGGCGAGCGGCGAGTGGCGAGCGAGACGGACGATGCGAACTCATCAGCCCAACTTAATTAATGCCAGATCTGTCTTTGTATTAAAATCGAACGGCGGCCGTATAAAAAATTGGGAAGGTGGTACGGGCTGCATATCAAACAGGGTTCTCCGTAGTGTTTAATTAGTGTGTGTAATTAAGGTGTGTATAATTAATGTACGATAGCAATTATCTTGTGTTTTTTCATTCTAATTGGGTTTCATAATTACAGGATGCTGTTGCGAATCATAAAAAAACAACAAAGGAACATCTTTGTAAACACGAAAATGTAAACTTTTGAAGTATCAAGATACTGTTAATAATTGTCAAAAACACAAGAGTCAACGTCAGTAAGGAGTGACAAATGAGAACATAAGTGACAGAATACAGCTTCAGAAGGCAACACACGGAACTCCAAATTGTCTAAAACCGGTAGTTGAAACAATCGTCACGGCAAATAGAAACGTCAGGCCGGGAGCTCGTATTCAATTTTATAGTGAGTTCGAGTCGGAGCGGCGATAAATGATGGCCGCCTTTACTTTGTGTAATACAATCAATGTTTTATACTATTATTCATCCGATTAGACACCGTTTTTTCGTCCGGCTACTAGTATTTCTAGAGCTGTTTTTTGTGCATCAGGATCTTTTAAATATTTGAGCTCAACAGGAGGAACTCGAGGTATTTTTCGTCATGGCAGATTAATGGCTTTTAATTACAGAAATAAATAAAAAAACTTGCAATCAAACATTGGTAAAATAAATCGTAAACAAGGTATAACCAATATAAAAGTAGCAACAGATGTTACAGCAGTAATCACTCGTGAATTTGTTTCAGAGTTCGACGGATTTATTAGGAAGCCATATGGTTTAGAAAAAGTCAAATGACAGCATAACCATCATATCTAAACATTTTTACGACGAACGGCAAAAAGTATCGTAAAAACGGAGGGAAATAAATATTTAGTACCGAATACTGATAGCGAATCACGTTGGTGATTATGCAATGCGCCGTCTTTACATTTATAAAAATTAATTGAAAAAAGGATAAAATAACATAAAAAACCCACCTTAAAAAAAACCCAAGAATGTCCGTCGGGGGCTGCCATTAAATGAACTAGTTTTGCAATGTTCAGCTCCCGACGGACATTCTTGGGTTTTTTTTAAGGTGGGTTTTTTATGTTATTTTATCCTTTTTTCAATTAATTTTTAACAGTCGTGGGTTTTTTCAAAATTTTTAATTTTGCTTTTTATTTTAAACTTTTTACTTTTTTTTATTTTTTTATCTAAGAACATGCACCAATCAAACTTTAACCCATAACTGAAAGCTGAATCAAATCGGACTTGTAGTTTTGGAGAAAAATGGCAACTTTGATTTGCACAAAAAATCTTTGCTGCAGCGCCCCCTGGTGAGTTGTCACCGTAACACCTATCTAAGAACATGCACCAATCAAACCCGAACCCATAACTGAAAATTGAATCAAAATCGGACTTGTAGTTTTGGAGAAAAATGGCAACTTTGATTTGCACAAAAAATCTTTGCTGCAGCGCCCCCTGGTGAGTAGTCACCGTAACACCTATCCAAGAACATGCACCAATCAAACCCGAACCCATAACTGAAAACTGCATCAAAATCGGACTAGTATTTTTGGAGAAAAATGGCAACATGTATTTGCACAAACACACAAACAAACAAACAAACAAACACACAAACAAACAACCTCTCACCCCAAACGCATATACCGTCTCCGTTCCGTCGTGGGTAAAAATAGCCTGCATCGGAACTACGGCATTCGACGAGGTAAATAAAATTCTCCAGACGGAATACAAATCGTGGAAAATTTTGAATCCTGAAGTCTGAAGAATCATCAATTATATACAATACAGTGTGCCGTAATATCTCATGGAATTCAGATTAAATTGTTAATAGATAACAGTTGGTCTTGTATCAAAATTACGCATAATTTCCGTGTTCTTTCGCAAAAGGTGGAAAAGTATAGACCGGTTGTCGTCTCGTGAACGATGAAACAATCGCTTGAGAGGAAATGTGTTTGGTATTGATAAAGGTTCTGTTAACCCTGAAGCTTAGCAAAAGTATGAATCATGTATGTTTTGAACGAATGTCATAACACTTTCTTAAACAAGACTTTATTTTCGTTTCAGTAAATTAATGATACGAGAGTATATACGCTTTTTAAAAACACGAGAAGGTTCTTCCTTGTTTTTCCATACCATAGACAAGAGGCACCCGTCTGATTATATTATTTATGAGAGTCTATGTTTAGGATTCATTTTCAGCTCGTGTAAGTTAGATTTGCATGAATAACAATTACCTCATTTTAAAAATCTACCTGTTGAGGAAGACAAATCGTGAATGATTTATTCAATCCAACGACTTATCGAGGCCGGGTCCATTTCTTATTTATTTTACTGTCTATGTGGGTTACCGATTTTCGCGGAATGGTCAACAGGTCAGATGATAATAAAATGTTTTATTTTATATCCGTTTGTGTTTCGCACTTGTCATTCGGCCAGTCATAGCCTTCAATGCGATCATTATACTCGGCTGACTCGTTAGCGCGCAGGTCAGCGGAGGCGCATCCATGGAACGAATGGAGGGATCCAGCTCCTTTATCCGCAGGTCGTTCGCCTCCAGCTAATGAATCAAAGCCCTTAGTGTGAGCATATTGTCAATACGAAGCGAAATATTAACGCTGAACGCGCTCAGCTCGCACAATGCCAGATTAATTCCCATTTAAATGTGCGAATAAATGGCGGAGCAGCGGCCATTTAAAAGCAGCCGCTTCGGCCGGTGACGTTTTGTTTGACTTCTACACATCAATTCTCCGATAGATGAATGGTGAATAGAGGTTTTTGTAAAGCGCAATCATACAATTTGTCGCGACAAGTGCAGTAGATAAAATTTCCATATTTACCGCTGTTTAGGTACATAAGCAATAAGCTTGAATTTATAACCGTTTTATAGGTTTATAAGGGCAGAATTTATGAGTGTGGGGAATCATTCAAGGTATTTTCAGGAGCCTTAAAATAAATGATATGTTCGTGTGACGGGCGAAGAACCTGGGTGTGTTGGAGCAAGTATAAAACATTGTACGTTTGCGAGCTAAGTGGCGCATCGGATCCCGGTGGATTTGCCAGTAAGCGGCTCGGAAGCTTGTTTGCCGGGCGCTCCATTAAAATGGGATCAGGCGGGATGCAGATCGCTTGGACGTACTGCAAGCGGGACGCATGAGCTGCCGCCTCCGGGATATACGACGTACAATATTGATTATACGGAACGTAGCGTATGTGTTCCCATGATGAACGTACAAGAGACGTAATGCAGGTAGTCATAGATTTATGTAAGTCGTCCAACTGCTCTATATACATTCTGGTACATATATCATTCTGGTTTATATAACTACCTAATGTTTTATATATCATTGCATTGCAGCTAAAAGCGAGCCAATAGGATTAAAATAAAAATTAATAGTGGTATCGGGTCAAGAAGGCCAAGACAATTGTAATTGCCATGCAGCACCCGGTTTAACAACGAATTCATGACAAGTTAAAATTTGCTCTTGTCAATATAACCGAATATAATCAAGGGTACTGTAACAATGTTCTACCGCATTGATTTTTGTGAAAGTAATAAACAGGATTTATGTCTAAGACCTACAGCAAACAGACATTGGGTAGTGAATAAACTATAGTAATAGCCTAAGGCTCAGATGCATAAGAGCGATACTCTCAATTAAAACCCTATGCATGACTTATTGCGGCGAAACAATTGATTTCGATTAACACTCGACAAAGCTACTAAACAATAAAGCATTCTATCAGATACGCATATATTTTAGCAGATTTATATGTTCACGTGTTCAAAGACTAGTGCGCAGAATTGAAAAACAATAGAGGAATCTTAAAGTATAATATATTCATGGTATGAATTACTTGCGTTAGAGTGCCTTCACTGGGTTTAGGTGTCATTTAAGCGTAAAAGGATAAACATAAGTTTTCATTTAACGAGCACAAAAGATCCGAATCGAAGGACCAGTTTCGGGCATTACTAACAACAAGGATAACATGTTATGGTACCGCATACAAATTTTCGGAAGTATCTTTTAAGTGCACTTGGGGCAGTTTTATTTTAATGCCTCAGCAGCTTCATTGATCTTTGTTCTATGGCATCACGAGCCAGCCCGGGGGCCACCGTTGCGTAATTGTTTTAAACTCGTCTTTTAATTGTTCTATCGGGGGTTGGGATTTATGGGCCGACGTGATCTCCAGCCGTAATGCCATTCACATTCATTTGCGCTATTATTTCCGCGTAGCCGGACCATGGGAATGCACCGTCTGCAAATTTAATCAACTAACAATTCATTGGAACGTTTTGTCAGGCTATAAAATGGCCATTAGGTTGTTTTTTTTTCGTTGAGATTAATAATTAACTATCCCGACCTCTTTTAGGTTTCATCATCATCATCATCATTTCAGCCAAAAGACGTCCACTGCTGAACATAGGCCTCCCCCAGGCGTCGCCACATTGACCGGTCCCGTGCGTCTCTCATCCAGCGGGTTCCTGCAACCTTGACCAGGTCATCGGTCCACCTAGTGGGAGGCCTTCCAACGCAACGTCTTCCGGTTCGCGGTCGCCATTCCAGAACTTTTCGGCCCCATCGGCCATCCGTTCTGCGAGCAATGTGCCCTGCCCATTGCCACTTAAGTCTGGCGATTCTTCGGGCTACGTCGGTAACCTTGGTTCTCCTGCGGATGTCCTCATTTCTGATTCGATCACGCAAGGAAACTCCGAGCATAGCCCTCTCCATTGCCCTTTGGGTGACTTTGAGCTTTCTGATAAGGCCCATTGTGAGCGACCACGTTTCGGTCCCGTATGTAATCACTACAGGTCAACTTCAGGTTTTAGGTTTATGGTTCATGCTATGATTTGTTTTGTTTCTAAATACGTCAGTATCAGTTTAAAGTTAAGTAGTTAATCTGCGAATCCTACCACATTAAAGGACTGAAAAAAAATGTAGAGTTGCATGAGACACAACGTCATCTGCAGCGTGGGCACGCGTTCAAGAGATTTACGAGTGTATTTAAACTGGTTTTACATTAAGCACCAACTTGGCCGATTTGATCGTAAAATCAGCCGTTATGTTTCGAGACAATATCGTCGCTGGTTACCACCCAAGCGGTGGACTATTAAATTAACTTCAGGTTAACTATGGGTCACTTCTTTGACGAAGCCCATTGATTGAATCGTGGTACTTCTTTTGCTGAGACATACATACATACAAACTGTACGTGTGTTTTCATGATCACTGTATTCAGTGTGTTCCAGACTTCGAGCTGACCAAACAATTCCGTAGGTTACAATAAAGTTGTTTGACGTCGAAGGTTGTTAAAATAACTAGTGTTTATTTAAGGTGTTGGAATGGAAATTACTCGTAGGTAAAGAGAGCAATTAAGCGCGCTCACGCCCGGACGATTGTTCGGACGCGATCGCCGATGGCCCCACCCATTGTCCGCTGAAATTAACAGTGGCCGTAAAAAATACGTTTAACAAAAGAGTGAAGTCCGTGTTACAAATAATTTAAATGATACCATAAACGATTTTTAGATCTCCTCTTATTATTGAAGACAGTTGAGACAGATTGAGGAAAAGCTCAATATCGATACTAGAAATTTCACTTTTTCAATTACATTCCATTTGTTGTTTCAGATAAAAAAAAACAACATTTAACTGATAATGGTTAGAAAACTATACATCAGTAACTAAGTTTTCGTTCGAAATAAAATTGTTTAAGTTTAGCCGCTCCCGTTTTAAAGTGACTATAGCTTTTATGTAGTCGACCTTGATGTCGGCTGCGATCCTACACCTACGGGCCCCACATACGTCATTTCTTATTCATTGATTTACTGAAGTTAAATACGACTGTATTTCATACACACACGTCATATTTTTCTATGATATTTTCTTCTTAAGTTTTAATTCTTTTTGGGTTGGTGGTGACTGAAAATCAATTTATAGAATTTGTTTGTAAACCTTGTGTCAATAATTAAGTTTCTTCCACCTAAGTATCCATTTCCTGGACTTCAAACAGGAAACCTCGAGTAATTTACTGGAAACCTACTATTATAGCCTTTAGAAACACTCTTGTTTGTTCGGCCGTTTGTACCCTTATGTTGTTCTCTGTTAAAATGCTATATTAGGTAAAAAGTCAATCACCCTGAAGAATCAGTCCATCATTTTGCAGTGTCAATATCTTGATGAACTTGCATCTAAAGCAAACTCCCAATTCCAATGTCTGAAGACGTCATGAATTCGTAGGATGATCTATAAAAGGATATTGTGAGAACGCAACTAGATGAGAGGCTCAAAGCAGTATCATTTGTTTGGGATGTGACAATATCCTTCCGTCAGAAGCCAATCGAACTGCCGTTGATTGAATTGATTGAAAAAGAAACGTAGAGGGGGTGTCGAGGCCGGTGCCTGGTCCACCGGTATTTTTATAGCCTGTACACGTCTCACGACGCGAGGGCGACACATTCTCGACGAGGCGACGTTTTTGCTACGCCAACTTTCATTAGACACCGCGCGCCGCGGGACCGAGGCGTTTCCTTTTAATAAATGAGTTATGCGTTTATATCCAAGATGGCTGCCGCTTTATACCACTAGGGTGTCAAGAATGTTACGATGGCCGCGAGCTTTTTGACTTATACAGTTGCATTGTTTCAAAATTATTGTTATGATTATTTTATTTGGATACCGGTGGGTATTTAAGTCTGCGCCAGTTCTCTGTTGATACCATTTTCTTATCATTCTCAAGTTTAATCTGAAAGTTTCGATTGCAAAGAAAGCAATCCAACAAATCCTCCAGTTGGTAGCAAGTTGATGCGTAGCTGTCAGAATAGAATTCATCAAAAATGTGCGCAGGTATTTCCACATTCGGTTGGCACGTACAATCTTTTTGTTAGCTGTAAATGTCCTCAAACTCCGCAAGGCCCGCAGTTGTCAACTTTTCGTGTATTTATTTACTCATTCATACATTTCTTGTATGTCTGTCCTTTTGTTTATTGCTTTTCAGTGCGTCTGCAGACTCCGCTTGTAAATTTTCTTCGAAAACGTCTGTATCATAAAACTAAAGCCATGAGTCAATTTAAAAGAGGTATAACATTTCTTTTTGAATTTTAAGCTCTAAGTATTTAAACACCTATCAACAGAGAAACGTTCCACAGACTGGTTTATTTTTTAATCGAGATTTATATTCGGACTCTCTTAGGAAATAAAATAATCACGGCGGCGTCGATTTGCATACAATGGTAAAATAATTTTACGCGCGTTTCGCAGCGCTTAATTCTACTTTTTATTTGGCCTTCCGCGCCCTATCTACGAATCAAACGGCCTGCTCGCGCGCGCCCATTTAAGTGTTAACATTTTTGAGAAGTCTTTCGAATACTTTTATGAATTGTATAAATCTAACAGCGAGTCGTCTACAGCCAGCCGACCAGCGACCAGCGTGCATCGTCATTATAAACTTTTTTTAACATTAAGCTGGGCAGTTAAGTTGAAGCTATGGTCGTGTTATAAACTTAAAATTAATGTGCATAAACATTAACATAACAGGGAAATAAGTTGGCTTCACTAAATGTGATGGTGCTATCGGCTATGATGCGCACCAGGCGAGCGAGTTGCGTCCGCGGCAGACTGCGTGGCGAGGTCGTGGCTCGAGCGTTCGTGGACACCGACACCGACAGTCGCCTTGGCGCCGCCGTCTACCACACACATAAACAACTTACTGCTTTCAAACGGTATCTTCTAATCGAGTAATTATGATCACGTATCACAATATAACTGCGAAAAATGCTACAAAAAAAATTTTCTAGCAGATAAAATTTACATTCAGAGCAAACATCGGCCGTCATAAATTCAGCACAAAAGTGCGAGCGACGGACGGTCGACTAGCAACAAAAGGGCATGACTTTTCCCGCAAAAAAAGATGATCCTTAATCTGATTAAATCTCCATCGCGGCGGACGTCGGACCGTGAAAGATTAATGAATATTTGTGCGAGGATTCCCGGAGCTGGGCTGGCACGTACTGCTGTCATAATCATATTAGCTGCGACCGGAGCCCCGAGACCGGAGGCCGGCTAGGCACGCACGCACCCACCACGCACTTATACTCTGCTACTTACCTACTCTTACTCTAAACTTTGGGGTTACTTCTGTCATTTGAGATGAAAAATTAGTCCTTCTCGTTTTTGGTACATAAGGCTTCCTGAAATCTCGATCAACGAGATCCTGTTTTTGGGAAGCCTAGTTTTTGTGCATTTCAAAATGTGAGGAGGCATTAGAATAAGTAATATTTCTTTTTCGTCTGGATTGAGCAATGTTACACAAGACAATGTATTAGCAGCTGATGTTAAATGGCGTTTCACCTTAAAAGACATAAAACGATACGACTGATTGAATCGCAGAAATTTTCCTAAGCAATCTAAACATCAAGCAAGATATTCAAAACAATCACACCGTAATTGCCAATTACATCTGGCAAATGGAAACAGAGGTATAAGTAAAATTTATGACAACATTATTTTCTAAGCTAAATAAATTCGCTCAATAAAATCACAAACACGACTAGTCTATGCGAAGATTTATCTTGATAATTTAATATTTCGTGTTAGTGTAAGTTAGTAATAGGATCTTATTAAGAGCGCTGATGTAGAAGAAAAACTCATTATAATTTTTAATACGTCTCTGTAGACATAAAGTAGCGAGTACAAACATGGCGTAGCGAGTGATACGCATAACGCAACGCGTTAATGTAAGTGTTTTCACAATATGAATTATACATTGAATTGTGTCCAGGCGGACTCTTTATCTCATACCCGGCGGGGCATCGAACACATTATGCCATCGACTGCGCTAGATTTTTATTACATATTTCCTAGAAAAACCATTAATACAGGCTTTCCATGGCCCCGTCGGGGCTGTGGATATCGAAAGGTTACCGCGGCTCCGACACAAGGGCGAAGAAGAGGGAACATGGGTTGGTTTTTAGTCAGTAGAAGTCTGACACTCCCCTTCGCTCTGCCCAAGAGCGGGGGGGGTTATTCGATGATTTTCCACCCACCAAAAAAAAAAAAAAAAAAAAAAAAAAAGGCTTTCCATGGCGTCACATCTATCTAACCAAATACAAGTTGCGATATCGAAAACCACAATTGAAATTAACGCATTTCGAGTGAGCTCAATAAACACACTCGTAAAAGAATCAATTGTTAAGACCCGAAAGAAATTAAACGTGAGAATGTATTGTTTCATACAAGCGTGAACAAAACGAAAATTGTTGTTTGCGTTAACCAGCTCTCAGGTCGTTTTCGACCTGCTTTCGTGAACATAAATCGCATTAAATAAGAGCATTATTTATGACGTCCATACTTCGAATTGAAAAAGTTGACTTTGAGTTTGAAAATTCAAATGGGTCTCCTTGGCAGTAAAGCTGAACTTATTATTTTAGTGCCAACGAATATTTTGTCATTATCAGGAACCGCTCTGAGGAAACTTGCAATTGTTAAGACGATATTTTTACTTATTTAATTCGTATTTTTTAAATTGCGCGTCGTTGGCGTTGAGGCATCGTTTTGAGTAAATTGATTCATTATTTTAAAGCATTACCTTCTCTTTTAAAGAAATAACGTTGACCAGTTTTTTGCTGTACGAAAAGAGTTATATTGGGCGCGTTGATACTTTACGATATACGTTCAGTCAGTACAACCCAATTGAGTGAAACTGTCGAGAAAAAATCGCAGATGGGCACTATATTTAACATGATGTCGATTAAAATGTTGACATCAATGAGCTTCAAGTTTCACAATGGCCCTACACTCGGAACATATTTGGAGTTGGGCACGTTAAGGGCGTCGGAGTGTTGGATTGGTAATTAATTATTAGTTATGGCTTGTGGCGGCTATAAAGGCGAGCTCATCAATGATTCAGGCGAGCAAACAAAGCGAGCGTGCACCGCGGGCATTATCCGCCATAAGACATCATAAACGGAGCACCATCATCTGGGCTTATAAAAAATTCATGCTCATCTCACATTTCGGCGCCCCTCTTAATTTCGCGTGAGCCTCTTCTTGGTTCGTGTAAAAACTTCGGGTGTCTTTTTATGACTTTTACTGCGGTATAATTGGGGTGGGGCGAGCGCTCGCGTCCCCGAGGTGACATAAATACTACCCCCTAACTCCTCGCTTCCAACTACCCCCGAGTTAATCTCATGTAAGGCTATACGCTACGGAAGCAGATCGCATTAAAACGTCTTGCCAACTACAGGTTAAATTACTTGAAATCTATACTGCTGCGGTCCCGCAAGAAATCTTCTCTTTGGAATTTTCCAAACCAACTTAATGAACTGGTTACTGATACAAAAAAAACTTTTTAACAAAAAATAAAGTTTATTTTTCACTTTTTTGTTTTTTTTTGAAGTTGGTTTTATTTTTTGTTAAAAACTTTTTATTTTTCACTTTTTAGTGGTTCACATGTTCATGGGTTAATGTGGACAATGTAGTTTTTTTTTTAGTTTTATTGATTTTTCAAAAACCGCTTGTCCGATTTCGATAAAAAAATTATGGGACCATTTCGGAAGTATACCCTTTCCAACAAAAAAAGAATTTTCCAAATCGGTTAGCAAGTGACGGAGATATACCCAAACAAACATAAAAAAAAAACATCCGAATTGAGAACCTCCTTCTTTTTTTAGAAGTCCGTTAAAAATATAAACGTCAAATATAAAAAGACTTATGGAAATTATCTTGTAAATACGCAGATCGACTTAAATGTAATGGGGCATCCCGGATGGGTGCGTCGCTAATGCATTTTGCATGTCTTTCCTAACCTTTCGAGAGTTGTATCGTACAGTTCTCGGTGCTCTTAAAGCTCTATAACATATCCTAAAAATAATGTTATGAACAAGAGGTAAACATAAAACTTAATGTTTAAGACAGTATGCGGGCTCATTTAATTTATTTATACTTTCTTTGAGCATCAAACAAAATGATAGTGTCTGCGAGGTAGTAAATGCGATTTCAATATTATAGAGGCAGCGGAGTGGTGTGCGACTTGCGAGTGTGAGAGGTGGCGCGGTGGCGGGACCGCGGGCGCGACGCGGGCTGTACTCGCGACTCGCGTGCATGTGTGTATTTATTTGCAAATTCCGAATAGCTTTCAATATGTAGAGACGCGCTGACTCCCGCCTGTCGATCCACTCTCCAATATCGCACTCCTTGTGCGACGTCACGGAGGCGACGCCATTATTCGATGCGACGATTGACTCACACGGGAGCACCGCCTTCTCAGGACGCCGCATGATAGATGAGACCCAAAAAACATATCCGTAATTGAGATTTCTATTACAGAAATTGAAAGCGATCAGTTTTTTTCATGTTTGTATACATAACGTGAGTGGCGTCGGCGACAGCGAGCTATCGCGTTTCGGAAGTGTTCGCGGACGTCAATTTGTATATTGTCATTATTAGACTTGGCGCGGAAAGTTTGGGTGCGTTCATCCATCATGGTGTGACGTGCGACCGGTCCGATATCGCGCCTAATACGTATTGATTTCCCACTTAGCGTTTTTCTTGGGAATCGCGGCGCTCCACCCTTCCGCCGTCCGGAGGCCTAACGAGCTGTTTGTCCTCTACTTGCGGCAACTAGGGCGGTTGACGGTTGTCGCTCCACACTTTGGCGTCGTCGTCTAAATTACTTCTCTGTAGGTAGTTCTGATTGAGGACAAGACAACGACAAAGTTCAGTATGACTAAGAAAATTACTTATTAGTTAAATTAATGATCTCAAATCATAGTTCACTTATGGGTTTGTAGTAGGACCATGATCGACCATATGACCAGAGTCCAGAATGTTATTTTTCCGGTGAGTTTTACTGGAGAACTGCTCCTCTCAGAACATTCATGTAATTTATTTAAAAAATATATTGAATATTGTTAATGTATTGTGTCGGAAAATCAACATTAGCCAAAAAAGACTTTCTTCTCCGACATCATGTTGTATTTTGTGTGACAGTGCACGCAAATAATGGTCTTTTCTGATCAGGGTTGGAAAAAAAACAATTTTTTTTACATTTTATAAAACAAACAGTTAAAAATTTTTTAAACAGTTGTTTTTTTTGTTTTTTTCCTAAGTTAGTTATCATCCATTTTTAATTGATTAAGCCTGATATAATTCACTTTTATACTATTTTAAAAACTGCATGACCAAAATTGATCTTAATTCAATACATGCGGTATGTTTCGACGTTCATTTTTAGTAGGGAAATCACCTAAACTTCTCTTAAAATAAGGGGAATACCCAAATCATATTCTAATAAATAAAGAGAGAAGTCCTGACTGACTGACTGACTGACTGACTGACTGACTCATCAACGCCCAGCCCAAACCCTTGGACCTAGAAAGCTGAAATTTTGCACAGAGGTTCCCTTTATAATGTAGACAATCTAATAAATAAAGAGAGAAGTCCTGACTGACTGACTGACTGACTGACTGACTGACTCATCAACGCCCAGCCCAAACCCTTGGACCTAGAAAGCTGAAATTTTGCACAGAGGTTCCCTTTATAATGTAGACAAGGAATAAGGAAGGATTTTTCGAAATTCAACCCCTAAGGGAGTTAAATAGGGGATGAAAGTTTGTATGGAAAATCATTTTCACGCGGGCGAAGCCGCTGGCAAAAGCTAGTTTTAAATATAATCACATTCACGAATTACGGAAGTTCTGGGAATTCCCCGGGGGACTTTACTGATGGAGTGTATAAATAGAGCGGACTTTCTTTCTGATTTTTCATTTCACAATAACACAAAAACATTTGGATTTATTCATTTCGATATACGAAACAAACTTGGTAACGAGAAAGCTGCAAAACTTGTCACAGTTTTTAAATACCTTAGGTGTTTGACACCTAATAAAAAACTATGTTTTATTTGAAACTGTTTTAAACACTGTTTAAAACACATGTTTTAAACAACTTGTTTTAAACATGCCAACCCTGTTTCTGATATAGGTACGTGTCGGTAACGAGGAAGCTCGTATGAGATATGATGTAAGCAAGTGAAATATTTGTGTAGGTACATTTGCCTAAATGCTGTAGAAAAAGATTTCGTCACCAAGGTCCCCGGTGGGGGTGGAGGGGGGAGGCGAGAACAATGGTTTCGGTTCTCACACGTGTGGAGGATTATTTGCATTCGGAAATAAAGAGAGGAATGATAAAAGAAAGGCGCGAGCGAGGTCCCACCGCCTCAGGGTGGGGTGTGGGAAATAGGAGACAGGGGGAAAGGGGTGCGGGGTGGCCCCGTGGAGGGGGTGGGGGCTCGTTACGCGAACAATGGAGAAATAATGTACAGATTGCAGTGAGCGATGCGCCCAGTGCGACTCAGGTGTCTTAGCTCTGTGTGTGGACATCACGCCTCCTGTGCTCCGAGGAGCGGGCTTTATCTACGTTTGTAATACATAAGCACTGCGCCAGTAAATAACTATTTGTATACTAGAGAAGCATCTTAAGTGGTGCTTAAAATAATAATGTATATTTTCTTAAACTTCTCCATTTTTCTAACGCAAATACGCTACATTACACTGAATAAAAGTCTAGCCATCCCGCAAAGTTGGTAAAGGAATATGTAGAGGGAGTACGTAGCGTACGTTATAAAATTCCATGGCGACAAATTACAATTACTGAAAATGAAATAGACCAAAAATAAGTATGCTGTTAACAGGCAATTTACACAGATTTAAATAAATGTTGATAACAACTCTATTCGGAAGTCATAAAGCACAATATCAACATAACTATGTCCAAGCGTAAAGCGACGTTTTAATGACAGGAGCAATCCGGGCTACGGGGCAAGGCGGGCAGGCGGGCACGCGGGCAAGTCGGGCAAGGCGAGGCCGTTTAATATAGGACGTGTTCATAGGAAGCGCAAGCAATCACAACACAATCACCCCATCCTCGCATGACACCGAAAACGTCCTCGTTCATATAAGTATAAATTAATCCATTTAGAGCGAGCGACCGGCACCGACGTCGACCGACGATTAACGGAAGCTTCTACTTAACTAATTTATCCTCGGGTGGTTTTAACAGAATGGATAGCAGTGATTACGGCCGATGGCGACGATCTCGTGTGACGCTCGGCTCCGCTCGGTGCGCCGGAGATGCGCGCGTACGCACACATGGGTGGACCGCAATCAAAAGTTATTCGTTACAATTGTTGGACGCATAACGCGATTTAACAATGATTAGGATCGATCACATGACACTGTGTACTGGTCGCGCTTGACCGATGTATTCTCAGCAGAGTTCTAGAACTCATTAAGTACTCTTATTTTAATTAATGAATGTTTCGAGGACCTTCAACATAGAATACGCGCGTATCAATGGCGTTGGCGAATCAACGTTGAATAAATCAACGAATCTCATCCTAACTCGTTTTCAGATATTAAATAAATCGGCCGTAACAATTCCATGAATTTCAGGGGGACATTATTATTCTGAATCGGCTTTACTATAGTCAAATGTTTGTAATCCAGCAAGCCCGCGACATTTTAATAACATTGATCAAATAGAACAAAAGTATGTGGACCGAGCACTCGACAGAGATGAAAGTTAAAAGGGTCGCGCGGGGGGTGCAGGGGGTGTGGTGTAAGGGGGGGGGGGGGGGGGGAGAGCGGGTTGAATGTCTTATTCCCTCCACAATTCAGAGGTATTTCGTGTTCTTCATACGCAAATATATCCTCGTTACGGAGGTACACGTGAGCCTCCGATTGCGTGCGTCTAGTATGGAAACCCCTGGCGAGTAAGTGCGACGGTGAACCGTGGGAATTGTCCCTGCCAGAAAATTGGATTCAGTAATCAAACGGCGAATTGGACAAACGTTGCGTCGTTATCGTCCGAGACTCGGTGACACAACAGGAAAACTTATTAAACGGAACTAGGATTCTAGATTTGACCCAAATATTTAGATAAGACAGGATTTTGGGAAAGAAAAATAATATAAGACATAGTATAGATCACAAATTCACAATATTGGAACGTAGGTTGACTCCGATTCATCGCGTTGATTGTTACGACGTTCCGCCCCCGTAGCATGGCGATTCTATCTCTATTCTACCAAGATTAGACAAAGATTTTTCCATATTTGACATGAAACCTTGCTACCTACAATCTGTCATTTTGTCGATTCTTCCGTCGACAAAACCCGTTTCTTCGGTGGTCATGCTAAGCCGGCTGGAGTGGAAAACTGAGAAAATTCCGTGACCGACCCATAGTCACACAGGTCACACTAAACTACCACACCAGTGTGACTATGGTTAATTTTATTTATCCGTAGTCACACTGGTGTGACTACGGCTGATCCGTAGTCTAAGTTTTCTTTGAATAAACATTACTATTACACTAGTGTGACTATGGATAATTTTACCTGATCCGTAGTCACACCAGTGTGACTACGGCTGATCCGTTGTCACACTAGTGTGACTATGGATAATTTAACCTGATCCGTAGTCACACTGGTGTGACTACGGCTGAACCGTAGTCACACTGGTATGACTAAGGATAATTTAACCTGATCCCTAGTCACACTGGTGTGACAACGGCTGATCCGTAGTCACACTGGTGTGACTACGGACAATAGGCTAGTTTCCACCATCAATAAATTGCAAATCTATTTAGTCCGTCAGTTGTCAATATAAAATGCATCAAAACTCGGAAGTGGGGGCTCGTGACGTCAAAACGCACTAAAAACCACGGCGTGACGTATTGAGAACTTTAAAAGCGTCTGTCGTCTCCGTCTTTCTCCCAAAAAGTCTGACAACCAGTCTTACCAATAGATATCGTATTAATTACCCGCTACTAACTGGGTTGTGGAGGTCTGATAGGCAGTCGCTCCATGTAAAATACTGGTAACAAGCTGCACCTTGTAAGACTGAAAGCCGAACCCAACATAGTTGGGAAAAGGCCAGGCAGATGATGATGAGTTTCCTAATAATTCATGACAAAAATATTTTGCGTTCTTTTATTTTATTTCTTCAAAATTGTATTGAAAAACGAAACGAAAAGTTTATTTTTAAGTTAGTTACTTCATGTTATTTTAATTTGTAAGTGTATATAATACTGTTATTCCTTTGTCTTTGCAAAGGCAAACACAGGAAAAACAAAGGTTGTCCCTTGTTTGTTGTTTGTAAATTTAGAAGAATGCCATAATTTAATATTAAAATATTTTTTTTTAAATTAAATACAATTTTGATTTTTATAGTGTCGTGATACAATTTTGATTTTTAGACTGTCTTTCCCACTCGCACCCCCGCGCCATCCACGCCTATACTCGGCTCGCTTTGTGCGTGTCAGAAGTCAACTCAGAACAACTCTTGCGCAAGGTGGACGTGAAATGATGGCTCAGGCGCAAAACGTCGCTTTCGCAAAATGTCTACTGGTAGTAAAATGTATCTTTCTCATAATGTCGCTTTCGCAGAATGACCTTCTCAAAAAGGGTGATGCGAATTTAATAATAAAAAAAAATATCAGTTCGCATATCAAGGTGCAATATTAAAAAGCTAGTAACAAAAGACAATGATCCTTAAGCGCTAGATTTTTACAAATTCCCTGGACACCACACTAGGATACCCTGTGTCGGTCATGGGGTCCAGTCTCTTCCCAAGTAAGGGTAGCATGTTAGCTTTAACTGAACTAATTATAAAGGAAATAGAAAAAAATTGAAAAATTCAAATAATTAAGTTAACAAACTAGACAATATCATAACATAAACAAAAAAATTGAATTATCATGAAATTAGTTGTAGCTTGCTGATGTGCAAACGACAAAGCGACTGCCGTGAAATGTCGTCGCGATCTAATGGGAACAGCTAGTACGATAGTCGTTTAACGATAAAAAATGTTGACGACAAACAGTCGTTCTATTGGGAACAGCTAGAGAAAATAGTCTTCCGACGATAAATTAATCGTCACGACACAGTGAGAACGGGGCCTGACTGATAAATAAAATGAACCGTAGTCACGCTGGTGTCGCAATTTGGTGTGACTAGGATCGGTTGGGACAGAAAAAGCCGTGACCGACCCATAGTCGCACTAAACTACCACACCAGTGTGACTAGAAACCCAATTAAAAGACACTAATTGGGTCAATGGTGTGATGGTGTGACTACGGATCAGGTTAAATTGTCCGAAGTCATACCAGTGTGACTGCGGATCAGCCGTAGTCACACCAGTGTGACTAGGGATCAGGTAAAATTATCCGTAGTCATACCAGTGTGACTACGGATCAGCCGTAGTCACACCAGTGTGACTAGGGATCAGGTTAAATTATCCGTAGTCATACCAGTGTGACTACGGATCAGCCGTTGTCACACCAGTGTGACTAGGGATCAGGTTAAATTATCCGTAGTCACACCAGTGTGACTACGGATAAATAAAATTAACCATAGTCACACTGGTGTGGTAGTTTAGTGTGACTATGGGTCGGTCACGGAAAATTCAGATTTCTGACATATTTTAGAAGTCCTTTACTGTAGTAAAAAAGGTATTCTTCTCTCAGACATCTAAATCGTACTGTCCAGGACTTTGCCTAGTGTCATCATAATCTTGGCTTAGTCATTTGAGCGATTTCTTAACAGGAGAGTTTAATTCTGTCAGCCAATTTCACATCATCGGTCAATGCGATAGAGAATCACAATTAGGAATCACTTTTGTAACTTATCATCGCACAAACTTCTCGCCGGCTGCCGCGTTGGTACACACGGCTACACATCAAGCTATACATTTCCAGTATAAGCTGGTCTCGCATTGTATAGGATTTCCGTACAGTGCGCGATCAACGTAAACTGGAAATGTATAGCTTGATGTGTAGCCGTCTGTACAGTGGTCGCAAGCGCGACTGCTGTGCCAATACACCCAGATCCCCCGATCGATTTTCAGGTCGGGCAAAATGTTATTGGGTTTTTGTTTTGGGATTTTTCAGTAGCAGCCACGTCTGAATCTGTGACCGGTTTATGGCCAAAGGCTCTCTCCTTAATAAATGGGACACTTTAGAATAAAATAAATATAAATGTGGTTATAAACTCTGCCTAACCCTTCAGGGTCACACAAGCACTTTTAAAACGACCAGAAATTCCAAAATAAAATACATAATAAAATATGTCAATTGCAAAATAAAACTGCAATTATAAAATTGTTTTCAATTTAGGAAGGTAATCAGGCTCTAAATGTCAACGAGGGACATACAAATCGTGACTGTAGATGTTCCACAAGGATTCTCAAGAAATGGAGCCAAAATATGGCAACAGTAAAAGTTCGGATTTTGAATTTTATCAACCTGTGGATTTTACTGAGAGGACGGGGTTTTATGGTGTGCGTTTGTCTATTGCCTCTTTGTAAAGGCTTTATAAGAGAATTCTTACCCAAAGCTACGTTTGACGTTGAAGCATTGTCTGAAAAAAATATCTGTACATGTTTGTTTTTTTCGTTAATGGTTTAATACATGGGTAACATGAGTGACACTCTAATCATATTCACACACACATTTCATTTATAATGGCATGCACATGAAACTAAGAGCCCGTTCAGCATAGCTATTCACAAACGATCGAATCGAAACGGAATCGAATTTGTCGTATGTCTACATCTTTTTTGACGAGCGAGCGAGATAGACATACAAAATATTCGATTCGATTGTTTGTGAATATATATGCAGAATCGAGTACCGCGCGATTGCCATATCCAAATCGGAACGCAGGCTTATTTCACGATATGCCTTTATAAGATAACGTCATTGACGGTCAAATAAAGCTTAACCACGTTTCTTCACAAATATAAATGAACTAAGTAGGTGTTGCCAGCGGCTTCGCCCGCTACAAATCGAAAAGAATATTTTTTCATTGTTTTCTAATTAGTATTCATAACCTAGCCTATTTAAATGAGGAGTGTCCAGTTTTCAAAAATGGTACTACTTAAGAAAACCATCGATCAGAATGGAATCGCATTTTTTCATGCTCCTATACTTTTCGGTCGCCCAGAACCGACATTTGATGGAGCGACCAACAGGGCGGGAGTGGTATCGCAGGTGGCAGCTACGATGATGCGCTCGGCAACAAGGCAACACGCTTTGTCTCTCACTCTAGCAACACTTAGGACACAGGGCCGGCAGTCTCTACACTAAATATCGTTAAAAATCTGTCGCAAAGTCGTATCGATGTCAAATTTCTTTAATAGGTTTTCAACCTTATACTGTTGAAATAAAGCTGAAAATCTATTAAAGAAATTTGACATCGAGACGACTTTGCGACAGATTTTTAACGATATTTAGTGTAGAGACTGCCGCCCAGGGCCTGCAGTCTCTACACTATTAACAGCGCTACGAATGTCGCTATGTCGTAAAATCGTAAACTTTTTTTAATAGGTTTTCAATCTTACGCTGTTGAAATAAGGTTGAAAATCTATTAAAGAAATTTGACATCGATACGACTTTGCGACAGATTTTTAACGATATTTAGTGTAAAGAAACCGATCCAATTCATGGTTTGGGTAAGATCTAGATGCGTAATTTGGACGTAGTCTGATTTGGACTATGTGTGAAATGTTGATGGCTGGAGGGGGACGAAGACCAAAGAAGGGGAAAACGGAAAACGTGTTGCGGCCATTTCCCGAAAGACCAACCCAAGTGAGTAGTTACTCATGGAGCACTGATCGTTTGGTGATCACCACTCAGATGAGCGTCCACCTGGTGAAGATGATGAAAATCTGCTGGATGAGCAAAACCTTTTCGGCGTAGAATTTGATAGGACAAAGGTTTCGTGAAAATGGAATATTTTTTTATGAATTCATGTTTAACCAATGAACTTTTCATAATTAAACACAAAAAACATTGTGATTGTGTTTTAACAGGCGTTAAATAAATACTGACAGACCCAAGTTAACTGCAATACTTACCAACTTTATGCGAAAGAATTAAATTAAAGTCATTAATTTTGATTTAATTTGTAGATTCAAATGGATGTAGTTTCAAAGATTAGCCCCTATATCCAAACTTCCTTTACTACTATGAATGAAGCACTGCTTCCAAATTCAACATAGAGATTATACAACACTTCCAGTAAAAACCTTAGATATGGTAACTGGAACAAATGATCACCTACATGGTGATTTAAAAATAAAGAAGGTTAACGAAGAAATAGAGGACTTTTTTGCTATCTTATTGCAAAATAATAGTAAAGCATCCAAACCAGTCAGTAAGAAATTCCAGAGAGGAACAATAAAACCACACATTTAAACGACTTGTGAGACATGCTCCTCAAAATCTTAACCTTGTCCTTTTTGAAATCAGTTAAAAAAAGTCATACTAGGTGGACATATCATTGGATACTGGACCATGCATGCCCATTTTCTAAATACATAAAATGCAGTTTTACGTCGACAACACAACTTGCAGGATGCAAAATAATTATGTAAACCACAATTTTTATGTTTAATCTACATTCAGATTTTTAAAAAAATGTGATTGAAAGATTTGGAATTCTAAACTAATTTAAAAAAATACACTACTGAAGGTACCAATCTTGTGGTTGTTCCAGAACTCTGACACAATTAAGATTGCCATCAACATTATGGAAATTAATTCTTATTTCCAATGCAGATAGTAAATTGCTCAAGCAATTTGCCCTTCTGTCTTAACTGAACTTAGGGCAAACAAAGACTAAACCTGTAGCACCAAGTGATTTTTTGTATTTTTATTATTTTTTCTAGCTTTGTAATATGGTAGTTATTTGGAATAATTAATGGAATATCGGTATACTATTATGTACACCTGTGCTTAACACTTCAGAGATTACTACTGTGATTTGATAATATGTTTAGGGCATGCAAAACCCGGTTTTGGTCTACTATGGAACAAGACACTGTTTCACATGCCCTAGTTATGTGAAACAAGCCCTAGTTGTGTCAGTTATGTGTGTGGTGTGTTGTGTTAGTACTGTATGGTTACAATTCTTTACTTAGAAAAATGCATGAGTTTAATAGGGCAAAAAGTTTTTCTTTAAGTGTCTTTTCCAATTTTACAGCATCTAAAATTAAAATTATCAAGTAATGACTAAGTTTTGAAACCAAGGTCAATTTATTCAATCAAACTAATAAAGAAATTTGCAACATATTGAACTGTCAATAAATTCATTAAAAGTTTGAATTATTACAGGAATAGTATTTTATTTTATTAAAGAATTTATTGTTCGGTAAGAACAATAAATTCTTTAATAAAATAAAATACTAGTCTTGAGTGCTGATGAAAATGATCTTTTTCTAGTGCATCTTTGACTCATGCCTACACCATGTAGTATTTGTTTTAGTCCCAATAAATTAATGAAGTTAAGCTAAGTACTAAAAATAATCATACCCAATTTTTATAATAACTCCCTATTCTTGCTATGTTTATATCCCACATAGTGTCCTCTTATACATGTTTACCTGGTTCTCAGTATAAGTTAAGCTAATATTAACTTACCTCATTCTGATCAAGTTCCGCCAGGTATCTATCATTGTGCTGCTTCTCATACATAGCCCGGGCCAGAGCACTCCGGGGCCGATAGAACCCATTGACTCCTGAACCACTCGTCATTTTGTATACGTCACTGCCACGAGCCTCTACAGCAGCTTCCAAGAACCTCGGGTCTAGTTTAATGTTCCCATCTCTTGGAGGGTCTTCTTGACAGTCCTTCATATAATAACAGAACAGGTGAGATCTATATACGGCTACAGCTGACGATATCTGCCATATAAGGACTGTATAACTTAATAATCTAAGAGTAAACAGCATTTAGGGCCCTCTGCATTGTTTTCTTTTCATGTATACTGAAGATCAATCAGTGACACCGATTTTTCTGAAATAACCTCACTTATCTCTTGTTTCTATGGCATGCGTTAGCGTAGAATCAAATAAGGTATTGTTGTTAAACTATTTAGATCGTAATCCTAGCACTTTTTGTACAAATTCGTATAAAAAAATCTATAAAACCGTCCAAAACAACATTTAGTTTTTGCTCTTAAATGTCAGATTTACTTCTGTCATTCGGCGATAGGGGGCTGTATTTAGTTTACGAAGCTGGCTAATGTTCCACATTTTGTGTTTTCTTTTTTAAATATCCTGCAGATTTAAAGTAAAACATGTAGATTTAAGGTATAAATAATAGAATATAAGTAAAACGGTTTATTTAAGTTTATGTGAAACTAAATCCAATGTAATATTTTTAGGTATACAGTTTGGTCGTAAGTCTGGCTTCGTAAACGAACCTATAATTATCTTTACTTGAAAAACTAATATTTCACTGTTTTAGTTTGAAAATTAAATAGGTAGTTATTATAGCATTAGTGTTTAGACTCTTCTAAGACTTTCTGTTTTTCATAATGATCTTTAGGTAGGTATGTCATTTCAAGTGAAATTTCAAAGGGCACAATCATGATAGGACTTTTGAAAACTTCGGTAGGCAGGATCAAGTAAAACAATTTTAAAGTTTAGTTGGAAGTACTAACCGAATCAGCTTTAGCTTCAACCGAAGCTCTTGCGACAATTTCTCGAAGCACTAAATTCATCATCTTGCATGCACTGTGTTAAAGTTATCCAATGTTCGATCCAAATAACTTGACCACGTCAACTGTTCCGTTGGGTCACTGATGCTAAAGTTCTTCGTTTTAATAGTACGAATTTATCACCCAAGTATATAAGTAACAACACTTCCCGGTCTGAGGTGAAGGCTAGTATTTTTAATTATTATTTGAGTAAGATTTATACTGAATTCAGAATCTTAGTTCGGCCTTGGCCGTGACCGACCGTTCACTGTCCCGGCTCCGCTTGACCACCTCCGATAGAGTTTGGGAAGCCGTTATAAGAAGAACTTATTTTTATTGTAGAAAGGTTTACCTACTTCCATTGTATCTGTGGTAAGTACTTATTTGCTAAAGCATTGTTAGCTGGTGATTACCTCGTACTAGGTACCTTACCTCGAAAACTGAAACACAATACACTTTATTGTGTTTCAGTTTTCGAGGTAAAGTAAAAATGGAGTTAGAAAACTAATTAACTATAAACGTCGAAAAAAATTGCAGCTAGCAATCTAGCGTACAAACAACAATCATTATGTAAGAATAATCTAGATTTAAATTGAATGGTGTAGGTAACAAACAACTAATACTTAACTGGCCTTTTTTTAAACTGTTGATGACATTTTTTTCCCCTTGGACATATTGAATTATTTAGGCACGGTCAGCAAATTAAGTCGATTAATTATTTAATACAATCTAACAGAGATAATTAGATCTGAAAGTCTTATAGGTACAATGCCAAAAAAAAATTAAACAGTAGAAATCTGATGGGACCCAGAAAGTCAATGTTAGTTCGAGGCTGTTGATTCAGGAATTTTGTAGCCAGTAGTTGCCACGCAGACATGATTTGCCCGAATGATGGTAATAATATGGCCTGCGAAATTCGGATAAGGCAGGTATGTAACACCTCTACCTAAAACTTAGCTGTAAAGATAAGTTTGGCACCTAATTCTTTATACGCTCTTTAAGAGCATATATAGGTACTATACCTTAACTTAGCAACTCTATTTGTGGTGGTTCAAACTCCGTTTGAAATACTGTTAAATTATAGTTCTAACACTACAAAGTGTGCGAAAATAGTGCGAAATTAGTGTTTTTTTTTGCGATTTACAAAAAAAAAAAACGATTGATTGGACTAAAATAGTGAAACACTATGATTTTAGTATGTTGCTTGTAGAATTATTTGGCAAAAAAATCAGAACGATGACATGTATTTTATTTAGTATGGTTTTTAAAAAAAAACTCAGGGTTTGCCAAAGAGCAATGGAGCGCAGTATATTAGGTGTTAAAATTAACGGATCGTGTTCGAAACACAATACTGCGCTCCAAAACAAATATAACTGACGTGGCTCAAAAGGCTGCCCAACTCAAGTGGGACTGGGCAGGACATGTCTGCCGCATGCCGGACAAACTGTGGGCCAAAATAGCTGATAACTGGTGCCCTGACACAGTGAGGCGGGGTCGCGGTAGGCCACGAAGGAGATGGCGGGACGAGTTAGACAGATTCCGCCAGAACTGGAAGGAGGACGCACGGGTTCGAGAGAAATGGAAGGAGTGGAGGGAGGCCTTTGCCCAGGAGTGGGAAAGAGTAGGCTAGAAAAAAAAATGGTTTTTACTCGTTATGGCGACATTAACTGCCCGCGACCTTGAGCGCGCGTTTAACTCATCGCCTAAACAAATAAGGTTGAAAATGGCGATGCGTTTGATGCTCGTGACTGCCAAAATGAACGATAGTTCGCAGATTTAATTTATTAAAAAAAAAATACGCTGTAATGTTAAAATATTTTTACATATGTCTTTAGTTAAAATGGTTAAATTTCCTTTCTGATAGTAAAAAAAAAATAACAGTTGTCACTCAAAATATTGAGCATTTCGAGACGAAAAAGTTTTTTCGTGTGATTTTTTTTTCGAGGTTCTTGATTACTTTTAGAAAATATTTTTGCATAAGTCTTTTACCTATACATTTGACTATACACTGTAATTTTTTTGGAATTGTAATAAGTAGCAATACGGCTAACTCCGCGACGAAAAACAGGTCGTTTTTACGGTGCCCCTTTAACTGCGCCTTAAAAGAATTTTTTAGAGGTATATTCGTGATTTTTTTCTATCGTGCAAAGTTAGTTGTATTATGTTTTTACAACACTATGTTACTTACTAGCATATATCCTGAAGAATACTTATCACATACCTATTTCTCTGATTTTGTTTACTGCAGGGAATCATAATTAAACTTTACGCATTATAAAACTCGCGTTTTACTCCTGTTGGCGTCATAACGTTGATATTTTTACAATACTACTTGCGTTTGATTTATTTGGGTATTAATCTATAAGTAGGTAGGTACTTAGGTACAGTTGTTTAAATAAAATGATAAATAATAGAAAGTGTTCATTAAATGATCAATTATTGATCATCCAGACTTTTGAATGAGAATTTTCCAAATACATGGAGAGCATGTTTTTTTTCTTCACGTGAGCGTATTTTACACTGGTCACGAGACCTCGTAGTGACTAATAAAGAGGATAAATAATTAGAAAAACTAAAACCACGAGGGCACACAATGATAAGAATATAGTAACAGAGCAACTTCACGTTTATTATGATAATACCTTATCAATAAAAATCTCTACAAAATTGTATGATACAAAAAAAAATAACTCACACTATCCCGAATTTCAGGCACTTTGAGCTGATGTAAACCAGGCATTATAAAAAAAAAACTGTTCTAATTCTTAATTCAACAGTCGTGTAAAAATTGACGTGGATTCGATTATTACGATCGCCTTGAAGTGAGCGTATAGATAAAGGCTGTTGATAGTAATGCCTGTGCCAACCAGCAACCTATATGACTTATCTACATACAGAATTATAAAATTGTGATAACAATGGCGGAGCACGATAAATTTCGTTTGATAAGTTACTGTATGTGTTTTACGTGTGTATTTAATTAATTAGGCATGCACGTGTGATAAGTAGGTAACTGTATGTGTTTTACGTGTCTATTTCATTAATTTAGAGGCATGCACGATTTTATGTAGAGCATTGGTCAGCTTGGGTATCGTTCGCATGCTGATGCTGGGACATTGACTGGGCACAAGCTTGCTACAAATTTGAAGACTGCTACCTACCTACATATAAAAACCAAATACGGTCCCGTAATGGATTACGACCAAACCTGTCTGATTGAGTGGAGAACTCTGTTCTAGCACTGAGAACAACATACGACTTACTTATAACTTACTTGTGCTTTGCTGATCTGGTACAATACATATGAATCTCTTGTGCTGTGGCCGCTCTCATGGACCTACCCTACATACACCCCCTACCCTACTTACATTGAAATGGATGACCACCAGGTAGAGTCGTTGTTCATCCACCATAGTTCGGTGGATTCCTCATAATAGCACTGGCCACTGCTGAATTTTCGGCGATCTACTCAGGGTTGAGAGTTTAATTTTCAACGGAGTAATAATATTTAAGCAGTAATTTAGGTACCAGCTGAAAAAGTGTGGTTTTGGGCAAGATGAGTTTTTTTCAGAAAATATATTCAGCCTGAAACGGTCTCACGGCTAGGAAACTGGAAAGCCGGAAATATAGATACTACGCGGGTCTAGTGCGAGTTTGTGGATATTGAATATCGTAAAGAAACTGGTACCTATGTCGCAGAAGCGAACAAAAAAGTACCTACTGACCAATTAATTAACACATCTAGGTGACATGTTTTTAGAGCAAATCGTGACTATCTTGCTACAGTTTCGTTAGCCTAAGATTAATCTGTTATCGTTATCTAAGATCTAGACTGTTCATACCGCAGTAATTAGAAAATATTACAGGTCTCTAGGTTTAATTAACTAATTATAAAAGTCCATAAAAAGCAAAGTAGGTTATGTTACTAATAAATCTTGTTAGTAATAAGGTCAATTAAAATTTACCAATAACTTATAAGCGGAACCAGCGATAGTTGCACTTTAGCTGGATTCATTTTGGAATAACAATCTGGTATAGGTATATAATATTTTTATTCGGGTCTTACAAGAGAAGAATTCTCCATATGCTCCTGACAATGTATGTGTCCACTTCCAGATGTATTATTTTAATTAAAAAAGTACCAAGTGTTCGTAAAGTTTTGTTCAATATGGATTCTCAATCACGAGCGGATTGCCCGAAGCAATGCGCGGCGTTGTGAGCGGGCGCATCGACTCAGCCGCACGCGGGACATTTAAAATAATTACAAGCCATCGGAGAAACGTAACAGCCAGTGTTTTGAGACCATTACTTATTTTTTAATTCAAAAAAATATTTTTAAAAGCACACACTTAGTGCTGTTTGGTGCAATGCGGGCAATAAATGAGACTATTACAAGTTTTTGGTGTAATTTTGTTGCACCAAATTTATATTATTATTGGAGCATTTTCGGTGAAATAATTGCACGGTGAAGATGTGCAGTATGGGTGTCTTGAAGGTCGGAACCTTCTATTAGAAAGGTTTGGGAAATTAGCCTGTTTTAAATAAGGTTTTACACAAGTGAGCTCCAAAAATGAAAGACCTGGAGGAATATTTAAATTGTAAAAGAAAACCTTTTTTACGTCTACCTTTTTGCCTTCACCTTGCAATCCTTGCATGATGGGCCACCTTGGTAAAGAATGTAGAAAAAGTTACCTATATGTAATTACGAGTGCCTGTTGTGAAATCATTCAGCATAGCAAAACTAAAGCTCATCTTAATCTAAAGAAAACGAGGCATGAGCGTGACCAATACGTACAAGCAATAATATCTTCGTTTATTTTAACCAATCATTTGTTCGTTTAAAAAGCAAGGTGATCTGAAACAAAACCAAATGGTCGGTTTAATTTAAATCTGTGCACGTAGTTTTTGCACCCCCAACCGCATTCTCACAGAGCGGCCGAGACTTGATGCACTTCACTTCTGATTGGATCATTACCGAGTTCATCATACCCCGTGCGATCCTCGGGCCTAGACAGAGACAGATGTAGCCCCAGCACCAACCAGAGAACGAGATAGACATAACCCAGCGAGCACATCGCTCAGAAATTATTTCATATCATGATTATTGGAACTTTATTGCACTTCGTAACTAACAATTGACATTAGGAAATGCAATTTCATATTGATTTCGTAATATCGTCTCTCGTTTATTTTTATCAATGCGGCAAATCTTTCTATGATTTGCGGCTAACCATCCTCGGGCATGTTGGTTGTTTTCTTGTGGCTTCACGTTCCGAGAAAATGTCATTAAAAGCTCTATAGGGGATTAAGTCGGTTTAAATTTTCACGTAGCCCGGCAGGAAATCGGTTTAGCCGTAACAAAGGGTGGGAAGATACCGAGAAATTATCTTTCGTCGGAATACAAACCGCTAAACGTGCAATTACAGCGTTACAGATGGAGCATTAAGTTATCAAAAAATAATAATGTTTCACACCGGCCGGAAGGTGTCGCGGCCATCACGTCCGCACACCACAATCATTCGCTCGTCACTGATTTTGATTTCTGAACGAATATACCTACTCATAATTCATCAGTTCATCACGTTTCTAATAAAATTCGTCAGTAAAGGCATCTGTTGTCTTGCGTAACCGCATTTATTGCCGTTAATGGTCCCTTTCTTAATGTTAATTTATGTCAGAGCAACCGTCACTACAGTAACTCGATTCGTTTACTCGTGCGTATCTACGGCGAATAGATATCGTGCAAATATTCGTGACACTTTACAAAATTATTTTCTGAACGTAGATGGTGAATAAGTACCTATTATGATTAGCAAAATTTATAACCAAGTACATAATCGATAGTGAATCGATTACCCCTAGTATCTCACCGCAGCATTAGGTACATAGACCGCGGGCATTACCATCGAGATGGAAATGAATTAAACATAATTCGAATAATCGAGGCTCGGCCAATACAATAAAACAAAGGGAAAAAGTACGTCTGCGGCCTGCCTTAGCGAGGGAACGAAGGATTTCAATTTGGAACGTGATGAGGCGAGTTTTCATTTACGTACAGTGATTCGATGATGTCGGTAATGACGTCGACGCACTCATGCGGTGCTCAACTGAGCCAGAGCATCACTGAACATAGTTGCGTTCATCGAATATTTACGCAGATTATTGTATCATCATTATTCATTTAGCGACGACAACACCGATCAACTCAGCAGAAGAACAGAAAAAGTGTACCTACAAACAACACTACATCTATATCTGGTTTCACATTCATAGTAAGTACTTAAGTGGTTGATTAACGAAGTCGACCAAGCAAAAAGATCACGTCCTATAACTTGCGCAAACGCGCAGTAAATCTCTCACGTTATAAATTTACAACACATTTATTTATTTCACAGTACAAATTACAAAGAAAATAATAATGAGCTGAAGTCATATCTCATTACTTAAGTTGAAGCTCAACGGCTGTGGACAGGCTGAGGAGCTTTGGATGCCATCTATGACTTATTTAAAAAGGCTTTCATTAACGTGCACTTGCAGGAACTGCAACTTTGTCCTACAGGAAATAAAGTTTAGATTCGGAAGTTTGCAGAATCGCTTATAATGTTTTTTTAGTTGAGCACAATGAACACGGAGGCATTCGTTAGGCAGTTTCATAATTAAAAAATAAAATTGACGCTCGCCCGACGATGTGCTGAAAAGTTGCAAAAGAAATGTTCGTGCGATGCGCAGGCGCATGTTTTGTCTCACACATAGTTTATTACGAAGAAGCGACAAAGAGCAATGTTTTAATAATTCATGTATTCACACATTCCGCGGCGTGAGTAATGTTTTTCTAGCACTGGACATTGTATGGCAACATAATAAATTAAGTAAAGACATAACTTGCGATCTATAGAGATGCATCGCCGTTCCTTTTACAAAGCGTCTGAAATGTGCAAGCGCGCTTTCGACACGTTTAAATCACAAAAACAAATTGCACGCGTTCCTGCGCAGACGTCGACGTCACGTGTTGTTGACCTGCGGATAATTAAAGCGCCCACTTGTAATTACTGGTGTGTGTGGTTGAAATGCAAATGTTGTCGCCCCAAGTATCTTCAACGTGTAATGTATGCGAATCGGGAACAGATAAGCGTATGAGATTTACACCTCGCCGTGTCATGACTTGAAACTTTACCGTTCGATGACCGACACTTGTTTTAGGGGTTATTTATTGTTGTTTTATTTTAAAGGAACCGTGTGTGATTAAGACGTTCTCGGAAACAATTATGGTAAAAATATTACACTGATATGCTAATTTGCGAAAATTCTTCTTGTGTGCACATACTTATGAAATATGACTCTAAAATAAATAATAATTAGGAACTAATAAACATCTCTTGCCAGCCCGGCTTGAGACAATCAGACCTTCAATCAGCACTTTTAGCAAAAGAAATTTTCATCGAGGAAGAAGGAGAGGAAGGAGGTGTAAGGAAACTAGGACTTTACTTACTGCTACTTATCCATTTTTCAGTAAAGTTTAACACATTCGACTCCACCCCCATTTCATAGAACTCATGTGCCATCCCGCCATACATATTGCAAGTGGGCCCTCCAGGGGGGTCACTGGCATTTAGGCTTGGAACTAAGTTATAAAACCAAAAAATAAGTGGTGCTCAACCTTTTGTGTTTTTTTTAAATCTTGTAGAATATTTCGTTGGTCCAATGTTCACAACCGCGACTGGTGATCATGAGATCGTGGGTTCGATTCCCGGGTCGGGCAAAGTGTTATTGGGTTTTTCCATCAGGAATTTCTAGTAGCAGCCACGGAGTCTGGATTTGTGCCCGATTGATGGCAATAGGGTCGCCCCCTATTATGTGGGACTTAATGTGGGTGTACCTACTATTAGGTACACCTCTGCTCAACCCTTCGGGGAATACAGGCGTGATGTTATGTTATAATCAGTTAAATTAAATTAGCTAGCGATACTCCACATATGTGATGAGTATCGCTATAGATCTGCCTATCTGACCTCCACAACCCAGTTACTACTGGGTAATGCGCCTGTCACCTGTCAAGTCCTGACCACCAGTCTTACCAAAAGTAAGACTAACCTACTACTGGCAGACCATAACCTACTAGTCTTACCTTTGGTTTACCTTTGGTAAGACTAGTTGTAGTGCTGTCTACTAGTCTTACCTTTGATAAGACTGGTTGCAGACCAGTCTTACTAGGTCTAACCTGTGGTAAGACTGTATGCAGACCAGTCTTACTAGTCTTACCTGTGGTAAGACTGGTTGCAGATCAGTCTTACTAGTCTTATCTTTGATGAAACTGGTTGCAGATCAGTCTTACTAGTCTTATCCTTGGTAAGACATGTTGCTGGCCAGTTGTCAGACTTGACAGGTTGATCGTATCACCCTGTATATACTAACTGGATTGTGAAGGTCACATTTTTCCGTTTTATCATAAGTATTTTTTTTTTTCGGTTCTAGTGAAAAAAAAAACATGGAATATACTGGCCAATTTTCTTGAAACGTTGGAAAAATTCTATAAATAAATATTTTTAGAAAATGTTGAAAATCGTGCAAATGGTTTTCCACCCCTGAAAAAGAACCCACCTGGAGGGCTCTCGGCATCTAGGAAGAGGTCGAAAATTTATTAAAAATAAAAGTGCTTGCAATTTAAAACCACGGCGTATTCTTATTAATATTGTTAAAATTTACACCTGTTTTTATTTTTACATTATTTCATGCAGTTTTCGCAAAGAAAAACCTACATTTAAAATGAGCCCTCGAGGAGGGCTCCCGGCATCGGTGATACGATTTGAGTGAGCCCTCCAGGGGGGCTCCCGGCACTGAAGGTGTTAAGCTGGTGTGCTCAGTTGATCACAAACCCTTTTTTATTTTTCGTAAACTGGTGCCAGACAATTTTCTATAGCGTGCTGAAATAAATGCAACTGTCCACGCAAATTCATATTCTTTGCATCCGTAGGCGTGCTGCGGTCATATCATTGTCTTGAAATATCAACGCTTCGCTTTGAAAAAAATATGTTTTTGTAAGGATTTGACGTTTAGTGATGGGAAAATAGTAGATTTTACAACAAGTGCACAAAACGAACCATTTTTATCCGAGACTTTTAGCAGCCCGCAGCCGAAGGCGAGGGCTGATAGTAATGTCGAGGATAAAAATGGTTTTGTGGCCGAGTTATAAACTCTGCTTTTCACTTCGAATGCGAGGAAATAAAACAGTAGTATTTAAACATATTTCTTTAATTAAAATTCAAAGTAAAATTTGTACAGTTTTGAATACTGAAGGAAATTGTTTTTTTTTATCTTACGAAATTGATATTAGGCTTGCAGACCTATACAGCCTACTATTAAATTAATTTTGTAACAATAATTTTCATTAATTCATTAAATAACTTACCGTACTTGAATTTAAATTTTAATATCTTTTAAGTCTTAAATCATATGGCAAATAAATTAAAGTAAATATTATAAAATAACAAATTCTATCTATGAACTTCTTATAGTGTTTGGCTGTATGGCGCATTTTCTTTGCCATTAAAGATACATATATGAGTAGATACGTTAATGCCCTTGTGCACAAAATTCGATTTTGTGCAGCCTATATCCTGCACAAATAAGCACTTTCAGAGCATGAGAAGTGAAAACATCATTTTGCAGTCCATTTATTCGTAAACAATCAAAATATCGTGAGTGACAGCTGAATTTCGGTGATACCAAATAAACTACGAAAAGGTGCAAATTGCTTGCATTTAAAAAAAGTAAAATAAAAACACAAACCGGTTTTGTAAACGAAATTAGATTTTTCTACCATTTTCTTGCGTGTTCGGCTGTCTGCTGGAGAATTTTGGTGTAGTCGATTGTCATTAACTTAAAAAATTGCATTTTGTGTTAGACTTACTATCACACTTATAGATCTCTACAAAAATTAAACCCAAGACACACACAGGACGGAAAACCGCAAGAAAACCGTCCCTAAAGTAAAAATCCGAGCAAACAAACAAAACACGATTAGAAATATCTTTTTTCCATAACACAAACAAACAAACAATATCTTTTCGTTCCGCGAAGAAAGCAGAGGGAACCGTCAACAACAAAAGCCAACAAATCCTGTTTGTCCTGTGGGAAGCGTCCGTGATTTAATACAAATTATTATTAGACGACATAAATAACATCGTACGGGGGGTGAGGCGGCCAGAAGCTCCTTAATAAGTAATAAAGGGGTCATCGTTCATACCCAGAGAGCGGAATTAACCTGGACAACATATGGCCAAGTAACGGCCACTATGGCTTAGGGCAGCTTAGTTCAGGGTGTTTTTCGACACTTTCCAAGTGTTAATTATAGGGTTTAATTATTTAAAGGCTGTTTGATGAACCGTCCTTAGTGTGGGGCGGGTAAATTATCATGTCGTGGATTGTTAAATTAAGGTACTTAGTTCAAATGTTTCGATTTGATGGCATTTCTAACACTTCTGTAAAGATTTTCATGTACGGGTACCTATTTGAATTCTGATTTCAGTTTTCAGAGAACTAATTGGTCTTATGAATCACTTTTTCTATTTAATCTCTCTTGTCAATTTTGGTTAGACGTTTCCCACAAGATAAGTATTTCATTACTTATTAATTGAGGGAATTATTCAAAATTTACGTTCTTAATTAATCATATTTTGGTCTACGTATTTATTATGTACTTCCCTTCCCTTTTCAGACTAACGAATTTTTTTCATAAAAAAAAAATACAATTCTTCGCTCTTGCTGATCAGTCAGTGTCAATGGCGCTGCTGGCTGTGGTCTACTATCAGCACTTGACCGCAGCGTCAAGCAGCAATGCTATCTATAGAAGTGATTGCATCGAGTTCCTTAGCAATCAATAGTGTCGCTGCTCGCTGCCATCTGTTGTTGTCGCTACAATTTGCTGTTGCGGTTGTCTTTAGAACTGGGGTCTAAATTTTACAGATTTTAACGCTTTTCATATTATTTTCCTATTATGATCTATTTTCCTAAATGGTCACAGACGCAGTTTCTATTATGAAAGGTCCCTTTTTAACGCAATTAATATTATGATCAGCGAAAGTGGTCATTGTAGATCCCCAGTACCATTTAAGTTCGCATGAAAACAAACGCATTTTCTTCCCTTCTTTTCTGTATGATTTTCTCCAGTTTCCAACTAACTTCAAAGAACAAAGCCAGGATATGATAACGTGCATCCTTGTAAACTTGATAGGATTATAAGAGCTTCGCGAGATGTATGTCGTTATTGTGATAAGGTTTCGTTCTCACATACTCGTACGTAGCTGTTAGTCTGTTAACGGCTTTACTGAGAACGCGGGAAATGATATGAGTGCTGTTATCACAGTTGTGTTGTGTTACTCAAATTATGGAATGTGGGGTTTGATTTTAGTAAATGTTTTTCTATGCCATGTTTTAGGGAGCGTTAAAAAACGATCCAGGATGGCGATTTAGTCCCCTGCTATAGTGGATAAATCTATATTTATTCTACTATTTTAGGTCACAATGTTTTGAACTAATTTGACTAGATCTAAAAACGCAAAGCATTAAGTATTCACCAGGTAAAGAATAAAGCTTTGCCCGATCTGGGAATCGAAGCCAGGATCTCGTGCACAGTTTGCGACCATATTTACCAGATAAGTTAACTGGATCGTAAAATCTGGAACTAGGTCATTAATTAGACTTATACCTATTATAATAAAGACTTGTTTTCCAAAGCAGAGTAGATATCGTTCCTTATAATGAACACGACTGCGTTACTGTAAAAAATGGAGTATAACAACCTAATAGAGTTATCGACGCCCACCCTTGCAGCCCACTCTTAGCGTATAACCATTTTATAATATTCCAAGGCAAAGATAAAATCATTTGGCGGTGTAAAAAACCTTGTTATCTAATTTAAAACTACAGGCGACTGGATTTTCTTAAGTGTAGATTTCCTGAGGACCTGTGGAAAAAACTGACCTACTACATAATTATGTCACTCTTTCAACTCGGTTTTCTTATGTAAAGTATAGAATATCTACCTATTATCCTTTTCCGAAGTATATTCGGGTCAACTGCCAGTCTAACCGGATGTAGCTGAATACCAGTAGGTATTTTATATGGAGCAACTATCTATGGGATCCCCACAACCAAGTGACTACTGGGTAATATGATACCCCTTGATGAGACTGGTTTTCAGACATTCAGGCCCTTTACATTAGTCAAGGGCCTGAAAGTCAAAAAGTCCTGAAAGTTTGACAGTCGTTACAGTTATGTAACGACTGTCAAAAATCTACAAATGATAGCCGGGACCAACGGCTTAAAGTGTTTTCCGAGACACGGAGAAGACTCGGTATATGGTGGTCATCCATCTACAGATTAACCTAGGCAAGCGCGGCTTAACCTGAAGATTGATATGAGCGTCTGTTATTATCGAGCCACGAGCTCCACATTATCGATAATAAAACCTACCTAGCACTTTATCCCATTGTATGCCCAGTTCATTTGACCTTGATATAATTTCCCTTATTCAGAGAAACGAGGTGATATTGTTTTGTGTAAGCACTTCATACATCGCTTTATTAGCAAGGTGCGTGACGAGAATATCCACGCGCGATCACATGTATGTGGGGTCGGTAGTACAGTCAGCGACAAACTTATCGGGAGCATTTGACCTCATTATTGTATGTTTTATTTTTATCAGAAAACTTGTGATTGGCTGTCAGTTTCACTTCTATTATTCTTATATTATTCTCTTCTTCTTACTTGTTTTATTTGAAAACTGTCTGCCATAGTTCATAAATAAATTAACAATTTTTTTAAAGTATTCTGCAGAAATGGGCCTTGCTTGACACAGAACACGATGGCTGTTACTAAGTATGTTTTATTCCTACGATGTGACAAGACTAAGTAATTAAATCTATTTTGTTTAGCTTGTTTTGCGTTTTAGTCGCGTAACATAATCGATTTTATATTAGTGTCTAATATACATTTTGACAATGAAAGAAAGGGATTGTTAGACACTGAAGCAGTTTATATAATTTTTAACGTTCAAGTCCTGATTTTTAGACGAATCTACGTAAATAAAGAAGTGTTAATTATAATTATGAATTTTAGTACCCATGTAACGAAAAGTGAGATCACGGCGGAGAGTGTCTCGAAGAGATTCTTTCCTATAACTTTGGCGCTGACTGTACCAGAAATGATTATTTATTTGATTCAATTAACCCTTCATTGAATGATATGTTATTCTATCCGCTTTCCTTCTCTTTTGGAGTCCACTGTTCTTGGAAAGGTTAGGTTTTAGTGAGAAATGGATTATTTTCTTTTGTAATGTAATTAAGTGATTGTACAAGGAATTCCTAATACTAATAACAACATAGTAAATATCCCGTTACAAGTCTTAATAATATTATTCCTAAACATCATCGTCATCATTTCAGCCGAAAGACGTCCACTGCTGGACATAGGCCTCGCTAAAGTGTCACCACATTGTGGTCCAGTGCGTCTCGCATCCAGTCATTCCTAGTACCTAATTGTTACTGTGATGGTTGTTGTTGTGTTAACAATTTAGATGACTAACACATCACGCCTGTAATCCCTGAAGGGTTAGGCAGAGACATTAGTACAGTCGAACAAGCTAATAAGTAAGGTACCTGGGTCGAATATGGCCAGCCGATAAATATGGCCACATACTATTATTTCTAAAACGCAACACTTTATAAAACTGAACGCGACGGTATACGATCGCGGCCGAGCCACGTATCCGAGTAGCGCCCCCGCCACCCCTCTCGCACAGACGCCAGTCGCTCAGATTTCGTGGAAGTGGGAAGCCGCGCTGCCGTTATAAAAACATCCAAGTAAATTCGGTCCTATATTTCTGTTAGTTTTCGATTTTATTGTTTTTTATGTACGTTGCCATGCTGTGCGGCAATTGTATTTTGATATTTTTTTGTGTAGTTCCCAAAATAATAATGTGTTTATGATTCGTCTGAATAAAGAAAAAAAAAATGGCGTGACTGAAAATATGGCCAATTTCATTATCACTATGATGATGATTTTTATAATTCCTTCTCATTTAATTTTAAAACCATTCCATTCCATTCGTGCCATTCCTAAACATATATTTTTTTTATAAAAAAACAGACGTCTTCTTTTACTTAATTTGCCTTTTTAAATAATTTTAAAGTGATACAGTAAATATGGCCACACCCGTGGGCATATTTACCTACCCTGTCGTAAATATGGCCAACTTTTAAATTTACGAAAAAGTAAAGAATATCTGTTAATATTCAATATTTTTATTGTTTTTTTGCTACAATATGAAAGATTCTTAAGTACGCTTTATAAATAAATACCGTGGCTTACCCTCCAATCTTAAAAACTATAAAAAAAAAGACACGAAACCTTAAGGTGGCCATATTCGACCCAGGTACCTTATACAACCAGCTAACTTGCGTTTACTTTTAGGATTATACAGATACATTGAGAGACTGATGTCAAACGCTGTATCCTTTGGCATCAGTCACTAAATGCGAAACACTTTATAAAACAAAATTGCAATCAATATTTTCAGTGTACTAGAATTTAAAAAAACTCTACCTGTATACTTATTAGCTTGTTCGATTGTACTTAGGTACACCCACAATTCGCCAATTATGTTAAAGTCCCATGTCATACACTCTAAAAAAAAATTGATTGCTCCTAACAAGATTGTGATTATTGCAATCAAGCATCTTGATTCCATACGAGCCTAACAAGACGTTAGATAAATCAAATAAGGGGATTTTTATTGCTCTTACTATCTGCTTCTTAACTAAAACAATTAGAACCTTAGTCAAAGTCAACATGAAAATGACCAATAAGACAAATTCAACATAATAGATTCATCTATAATCATGGTCAATATAAATATGAAAATGACTACTATAACTAATTAGCATTAATAAATTCAACTAAGGACTTGGTCATTACTACAAATTCATCTTCGTAGATTCGACTAAGAATTTGGTCATTACTACAAATTCATCTTCGTAGATTCGACTAAGAACTTGGTCATTACTACAAATTCATCTTCGTAGATTCGACTAAGAACTTGGTCATTACTACAAATTCATCTTCGTAGATTCGACTAAGAACTTGGTCATTACAACAAATTCATCTTCGTAGATTTGACTAAGATCTTGCTCGTCTTCCATTTTTTTCAATTATATAATTCAAAGGACGGGATCACTCACTCACTGCACTTAGATATTATTATAGTCTAATCGACGGTTAAGCTAAATCTTTGACGACTCTGATACTGATAAGTTCATCATCATCATCATCAGCCTATTGCAATCCACTGCTGGATATAGGCCTCTTTAATCTTACGCCACTCAACTCGATTTTCGGCAACTCTCATCCAGTTGATAAGTTACACTGAAATTACTATAAAGATTCTAAAAAAGAAGCACAGCAGAAGTCCAGTTTCGTTTTATTACAACAGCAGAAGTCCAGTTTCGTTTTATTAATGAATAAAAACTGGTTTTCACTCGCTCGCAGAGACGACTGCGCCGCGCCGGCGCGCGCGCGGCTGGCTCAGCCGCGGTTGAGTGCGGGGCGGGGTAGCCGGTAGGGAGGGAGGAATAGGGAAGGGTGGACGTGGATCTCTTGAAGTCTTGAATAAATCGATCAATCGAATGATTAATTCAACTAATATGAAAGTCGATTCAACGTTTTAGTTTTAGTAGAATGTAACATTAAATTTTAGTTGATGTAATTATCAGATCTTAGTTAAATCAAACAAGACATGTTTGTTAATTTTATAAATAAAACTTATCGAAACTATCATTTGATTTGATTGCTTTTACTATTTAATTCTGAATTGATTCAACGGACGTATTTGTTTATTTTAACTAAATAAAAATGATCAAGTCATACAAAGAAGTGAATAGTGACGCAATCAACAATTATACTTGTTAGAATTAATAAACACACCTACATTGTTCGTTCAATCACAACTGAACTTGCTGTTTTAATTAATCAGCTATCGTTGAGTTGCTTATTATCATGGTTGTTTTATTCAATTTAACGTCAACTAAGAGAAAATCGCTCTTAGTTGGCTTCAATTTTTTAGAGTGTAGGGGCCGAGCCTATTGCCATCAACCGTGCACAGATTTAGAGTCCGTGGCCGCTACAGAGAAATTATGGAAAAACCCAAAAAACTTTTGCCTGACCTAGGAATCGAACAAAGGACCGCATGTAGCAGTGACGCTTGTGACCACTAGACCAACGAGGGCTGTGATTACCAATATAAATAATTATGTAGTTCGAATGAACAAGTCAACATACTTCCTTAGACAGTCGTTTGAAATGGGGCAAATTGACGTAGGGTCAATTTACTTAATAATTAATGACTTTGACGGTATTGTACACATTTATAAATCATCAAACTAATTCCTTGTGGTCTTGACCTACATTTTGAAATTTAATCATTTATGTGATTCCTATCACACCGACTTATAACGAATTTCTCGGTGGTCTAGTGGCCCAAGAGCGATTGCATAGCTTGTGGCACTGAGTTCGATTCGGGGTCGAGCGAAGTGTTATTGGTTGTTCCCATAAGAAATACCTTAGTAGCTGACACGGAGCCTGGATTAGTGCCTGGTTGATAGGACTTAAACATAATTGGCAAAATGTAGGTAAGTACCAACCTATTGGGTAGGTAGGTACACAGGAATTTCAAGTGTGGATTTATCTTCTTTTGCGTATATTATTAGTAGTGAGACATTAATTCTCTAGTAATTATAATCCAGTAATAATAATAAGTAGGTATGTAATAAATGGCTAAATGATGTAACTCACATCAGTATCATGTAGTTACATCATTTTTAGTTACAACAATTTTTCTGAGAATATTGATATTCTTCGCAGAAGAAATCCTTTTTTTCCGTGTACAGAATGGACGGAGATAAAGCAAGCGATATTATTTACTTTAATGGTATTACGCATCAATTCAGTACTTAAGTAAAAATATTCTACACACTCAATATCATGCTATCACAACAGTTACAGTTAACATTTAAAGCGACCTCACCGAAATAAACAGAACAATTTTCTATTTTCATGTCTACAATTTCAATAAGTTTTCAATAAGAAAATACTGAATAACATTCTCGCAGAAGGCCACATAGTCATCAGTGCGTAACATGCCACGTGAAATTTGTAATATTAAAATCCACAACGATATGAAATTCAACTTGTATTATACCCTCTTCGAAATAATTTTGATAGCTTCAAAGCCTGAAAGGGTTGCCGGCCACTGGGGCTCGCAAAGCGGTGTAATTCCGTAAAGCTCGGCGCACACAAGCCCCACTAATCGGCAGAGTGCTGCCTTCTAAATATCGCTTTTACACGTCCATCGAACCATAAATAATAACTCTATGAAAACATAAATGTTCTCTTTTTTCTAACGTTTTCCGAGTTTCGTATTTTTTTTTTCATAGAGTCAAAAGCTTGAACAGACCACTTTCGCATTATGGAATTGCCAAAACTCCATTTGCGTTCTATATCCAAACATTGTACCTTAAATGAGGGTTGGAGGAATTTGAATTCAATTGCATAAACAGTTAGAGCTGTTTCTGTTCATAGGTTGTGTGAAGTTAGGTCGTCTGGTCGTAGTATATCGGTAGCGAGCGTAGAAATGAGATATTTTGGCAGTATTACGCAAATTGGATAGCTTTCAACACTCAACGGAGTAGGTTCCGAACTTTCGCCGGGAAAATTAAATTAAAAATATCATAAGACGTAAATATGTATGGGGATCGTAATGATGTTGCTCCTGCACTCAGGCCGCAGACGTTTCGGATTTAGATTAAATAAGTTTTATTTGAATAACTTTCTGCAAATATTCGAGATAGGCATTTTATTATATATAATCCTAGTAAAAAGTTCTACGAAGAGTTTTCATTTTGCAATCGAAAATAGTTCGCAGGTTTTATTACCTTTATCGTTTGAAATGCGTTTGTTGTTTATTCGAGTGACAAGTCAATAAATTATTTAATCGATTCTTAAAAGAGACGGTTTTCTAATAAATGCATGATACACACATCAACACGGTCTAGGGATATTTCATACTCAATTAAATAACTCGAAAAGTACTGGCCGCATTGGAATCTTTAATACACCGATTTGTTTGTAATTTATCTCAGACTAATTCCAAATTCAAATTTTTGAAAATTCTTTTGTTTCGGTGGCATAAAAATGTCTTGATGTCTAAGAGAGGGAATTTTCAATTGTGCGAAATTTAAAAAACAATACGAATTACGTTTAGTTACAGTTTTTTTTCATTTTTAAACGAAAGATAAAGTTAACATTGAGGTATTGTAGCCATGCAACGCCGACTTTTGACGAGGGCGGAGATGTTACGAGCTGTGGGAATGCTGGAAGCTGGATCTGTTCAGCGTAATGTTGCTGAGGCCATAGGGACCCATCAAAATGTAATTTCAAGATTGTGGACACGCTATCGTGCCACAGGTGAAGTAGCGGAGAGGCACCGGGGGCCAAGTCGCATCACTACCCCCAGACAAGACCGATTTTTGCAAATTACTGCGCGAGCTCAACCAAATGCAACGGCGACTCAATTGGTCCAAAGGCTGCGAGTGGAACACCAAGTGCTTGTGAGTGACCAAACTGTAAGAAGGCGACTGCATGAAAGCAATCTACGCTCTCGTAGACCACTCCGGGTCCCACCTTTACGGAGAGGCAATCGTGGACGACGATTAGAATGGGTTCGGAACCACGTGGACTGGGGCCGTGAGCAATGGTCCAATGTGCTGTTCACGGATGAATCCAGGTTCGGCTTCCATCCAGATTCACGAAGGACGCGTGTTTGGCGAGTTCCTGGACGATGGAGCCGTCTCCAGAACCCTCAGGAAGTTCACCCATACCAAGGAGGAACAATTATGGTTTGGGCAGGAATTCGTCTTGGAGGACGGATGGATCTCGTTTGGGTGCGGGGCAATATGACGGCAGAACGATACGTCCAACAGGTGCTGGGGCTCGTAATCTTGCTCCACAGAACACAAATGGGGCAAGATTTCCTGCTCATGCACGACAATGCCCAGGCACACACGGCGAGAACGGTAGCAGCTTGGTTACATACACATAATGTTATTGCCTTAGACTGGCCTGCTCAATCGCCAGATCTAAATCCCATTGAGCATGCGTGGGATATGCTGCAAAGAAGAGCTCTGAAGGAAGTTCCTGAAAATTTGGCTACAGAAGCTCAACTTTTTGCGCACCTCAGAAGGACATGGGACAATATTCCGCAGCAAGACATTGACAACCTTGTTCTGAGCATGCCGAATCGTTGCCGATGTGTTATGAACATCATGGGCGCTTTCTCAGACTACTAACTTCAAGTTTATAAACACAAATTTAATGATTTTTCTATTTTTTTCAGTTTTTACTCACAAATTAAAAGTCAATTCATATACGGTTTCCGTCTATGCTTCATTTTTTTTCCATAAAATCCTGAAATTTTAATCAGTACCTTAACCATTATTAAAAAATGGTAGAATATTAAATAACGTATATTTTAAATATATACATGTCATATAAATAATTAACACATTGATAGTAATTCGCTTTTTTAAAAATATCCCTAGACCGTGTTGATGTGTGTATTTGAAAACAATGACTGATAAAACTTAAATATCAAACATTGTAGAAGAATAACACAAGACATGCGGCGCTGACTCTACATAAATTGGGACAAGGGCAAGAGAGGGATCAATGATGATGATGATGATGATCATACGGAGAAAACGTGCTGACTGTACCAATACCCTAGCTTGGTTGCTTGACTGTTTCTAACCGACTTCAAAAAAAGGAAGAGGTTATCAATTCGACTGTTTTTTTTTTTTTTATGTTTGTTCGCTCATAACTTGCGACTGGGTGAACTGATTTTCTTGATTCTTTTTTCATTTGAAAGCTGGTGCTTCCCGTGTGGTCCCATTGTCACCATTTCAATATCTGATGATGGGATCTTGTAGAAATCGGGGGAACTCTTCAATAAATAACAGCAGATTAACCGCGATTGTTGCTATAGCATATCTAAGCATTGTTTACGCCATCACACAACATAATATCACGCCTGTACTCACTACAAAGGTGATGAAGAACTTCGGAGGTAGGCAACGGAGCTCCTCAATTAATGATAGCAAATGGACTGGGATTGCTGAAATCTCATGACTGTCTATTGACCAGTTCATAACATAACATCACGCTGGTACGTTGTGAAGGGGTAAGCACATGTGAACCACTAAAAAGTGAAAAATAAAAACTTTTTTACAAAAAATAAAACCGACTTCGACAAAACTAAAACACAAAAAAGTGAAAAATAAAAAAATCAGCTTCAGAAGTCGGTGGCAAAAACATGAAATCAAACAAACAAAAGTCACCGACTTCAGAAGCAGATTTTTTTATTTTTCACTTTTTTGTGTTTTATTTTTTCATAAATAGAAACATGAAAAGTACACGTGGATTTTTAGAATTGTTAATTAAAGTGTGCGTCAACAAAATAGAATAATCTATGAAATTAAGTTAATGACTGAAATTCAATTATATTTAAACGTACTAACGTAGTTGTCATTAAAAAATACTGCGTGATACCATTATACCTTTCAAATTGAACGTAGGCAGATCAATTATTAATTAATTTAATTATAGCTACGTAAATATATGAAGTAGGTACCTATACGATGGGTCCCTCCCTAATCCTGTCGATGATCGCCGATGGGCCACTTTAGAAGATTAATTATAATTATGATAACGATCCCATTTCCATAGCTAATACTAAGGTTTGGATACCGCCTTCCAAATAGAGGTATCAACGTCTATTCTCATTATGTCGAATTAATTTATTTATGGGACTTTGTGTTTTCTTTGCTTTTCATTTTACTTATATTGCGAAACTGTTTACCTAATTATCTTTATGGATAAATGTGGAAATTTTGCTTCTTTTTAAAAGGGATTTTGTTCGTTTCCATGGGATATCCCATTAAAGGAAAATATTCAAACTTTCTTTTTTCCTGTCATTAATTAAAAAAAATACTATACCAAGCTGTTGCAGCTCATTGAACAAGGAATAAATAAACAATAAACTATAATAACAATAATAAACTTTATCCTCTAAAATAATTTCTAGACCAACTCGACTGTGTAGAACTAATGTAAAGCAGGGATAGCAAACATTTCACTGTGGTTTTGGGTGTCTAAACCACAATTATGCTGATTGTAGAACAGCTCAGGCTTGAGCCTCAATTATACAGTCTGAATACATTACACAGGGTGCCTTAGATAATTGCAGGGTTGCTTTCAGCTGAAACCTGAAGTGGTTGTTGAGTTAGTTCGTGAACCGAACCGAACCGAATTATTGCATCCCAGCCTGTAACCGGTGTTTTTCCTTAGTGGTTGAATTCAATAAAGACAATTACGTCTTTTATCGTAAAGAAAAAGAAGAAACAGACAATAAAATAACAATGTCAATGACTCATTATCAAAGGTATGTTTCTAATCCCCTGCCCGTGGTTGCCAGCAAACAAAAAAGTCTGAAATTATACCAAAAAAAACGCCATCGGTAATTTTTGATAATTATGTATAACCGGTCCAAAACGCGATCAAACTACTTGAGCGTGGGATGTAGACACTGTAGTGAAACACACGTATGGTTGGTTAAACACTGATTTATTTACAGACACCCTCACATACAATTTCTAATCTTAGTTGACCTACCGTCAACTACATAATATACTACATCTCTTTCCTTCCAATGAAAACAATCAATGATTTTAATAAGAATTAAAGAACTTATAACTAACATGTTGTTTACAGAACATACCAACTAAGTACTACTAACTTACACTACTACTACTTACTAATTATATTATATCTATTTCATTATACTTATATACAGGTACTATGTTAATTGCTATTTTATTGTTACCCTTCCTAGTCATGACCCAAGAAAACTCTTACACTCTTCTAACACTTCTTTAATAAATTTTTAACTGTTTGTACGGTTCTTTCACTTTTACCGTTTGACTGTGGATAAAGTGGCGATGCCGTCTCATGCCGTATTTCCCAATCGCACATAAACTTTTTAAACTCTCGTGAGCTATAAGCCGGCCCATTGTCACTCACTAGCTCCGCTGGTATTCCATGCCGCGAGAATTGTTCTTTCATAAAAGTAATAACTTGTCTAGAGCTGACACTCGACAACTGCCCGACCTCAACATAGTTAGAAAAGTAATCGACTAGTACAATGTAATTCTTTTTTTTATATTCGAATGTATCTGAGGCTAGTTTGTGCCAGGGCAGTGCCGGTACACTGTGCTGCAGCAGCGGCTGGCGGCGAGGGCGGGGCGCGTGCAGCGCGCATGCTGCGCATGATCGCACGACACGCTCCACGTCCTCGCACATTCCTGGCCAAAACATTACTTCGCGCGCGCGCCGCTTGCATCTTTCTATACCTAAATGTCCTTCGTGGACTCGTGTCAGCATGTTTTCTCGTAATGCTCGCGGAATAAACACACATTCCTCCTTGAAAACTATACCGTCAACGCAATGTAGTTGCTCGCGATATGGCCAGAAAACATTAACTCTCTCGTTCACATCACGTCTATTTTTAGGCCATCCGTTCGTAATATACCTTATTAACCATCTGCTGTCACTTTCTAACTCTGTTTCTTTTTTAATCGCTTCCATATTTAATTGGCTGAAAGGCACATTCTCTAACATAAAGCAAGTTTGTACTTCAACTTCTGCTGACACTCGGTCATGCATAATTTCCGTTAAAGGAGCCCGCGACAGGGTGTCCGCTATATACATATATTTGCCAGGCGTGTATACCACCTTAAAGTCGTTTCCTTGCACTCTCATCATCATTCGCTGTAACCGAGCTGGAACCGAAACTAATGGCTTGTTAAATAAAGCTTCCAGTGGCTTATGGTCAGTATGCACGGTGATATCAGACCTACCATAAATATACTGCCTGAACCGCTCGACCCCAAACACAATAGCCAGCATTTCTTTTTCTATATGTGCATACCTGGTCTGGGTATCGGAGAGCGTCAGCGAGGCGAACTCCACCGGGCGGCCGCTCTGCAGCAGCACGGCACCCAGTGCGACGCTGGACGCGTCCACCGACAGCACTATCGGCTCACTGTCGCTATACAGCGCCAGCACCGGCGCGCTGCTAAGCTTTGCTTTTAGCCTGTCTACAGCCTCTGAATGTTGGGATTCCCATGACCACTCCGATTCCTTTTTTAACAACGACCTAAGTACATTCACACTTTCCGAGTAGTTTTGTATGAATTTTGCTAAATAATTGACCATTCCTAAAAATCTCTCCAAAGCCTTCCTATCGGTCGGATACGGCATCTCCCTGGTGTCAGAAGTGGGATTCGAACCCACGCCCTCACAGAGATGGATGAATGAATGGGAAATGGAAAACAAATGGATGGCTTGTCTTGTCTTGTCTGTCTTGTCTTGTCTGGGATGATTGGGAATGGGATGATGGATGGATGGGTTGGATGTGTAACTTTCCTAACTACGCCCAACTGTTCCATTCTATGTATCTCATCTAACAATTTATCCTTAAGTCCTAAAGGGGTTTTTCTTGTTGGGCAAACAACTGGCTGTACATTTTTATCCACTACGATACTATATTTACCAGGTAATTTTCCCAGTCCTTGAAACAACTCATAATAGTGATCAATGTTTATTGCATTAATTTGACTTATTAATTCTAAAGCAATGCAACCCTCCAAACCAAGTACATTCTGACAGTTTAAATCAACAACAACAAATGACAACACGTAACGTGTTTTATTATATACAAACGGCACATTACTAATGCCTACAACTGGTAATTGATTACCTGTAAAGGAATGTACACGTTTTGTGAATGGCATAAGGTCTGTTATCAATAATCCTAAGTCTAAATAGGTAACCTTTGAGATAACATTAATCATTGATCCTGTATCTATTTTTAATGAAATGTTTTTACCTTTGCATTTTACAACTTCTATCCATTCCATTGACGACTTACATTGTTGTTTGTCCTCTTCTAGTGTATTAACATAAAACAATTCGTCCCCGCTATGATCACTATTTACGGTTTCTACACTAAGATTTAACACTTTGCGTATTGCTTGCTTTTGCTCACACACTCGCGAGAAGTGACCTTTCTTTTCACAAACATAACACTTGGCGTTTTGCGCCGGGCTGCGCTCACCGCCGTGACACCGCCCGCTGCCGCACAGCTCGCAGGCGCTGCGCTGCGTGCGCGCAGGCCGCGGCCCCGCGCCTCGCCTTCCTCTAGCGCGCCGTCCGCCTCGTGCACTGCTACCAGTTTGAACTGCATTCACTTGCACTCCCGCTGATACGCCATCGATGCATTGGCTTTCCTCTTTGGACATCTCTGCCGCCTGGCAGATTTGTATCGCCTTTGATAACGATAAATCATCTGTGCGAAGAAGTCGATCCCTCACAGTGTTGTTGACAATACCACACACGATCTTATCTCGCAACAAACTCTCGTGCAATTCACTGAACTCGCACTGCTGACTCAGTACCCTCAATGATGTTACGTATTGGTCGATGTTTTCGCCGTCTTCTTGATTGCGTGTAAAAAATTTAAACCGCCTTACTGTGATATTTGGTTTTGTGCCGAAATACTTGTCAAACTTTTTCAATAAACAATTGATGTCGTCTTCACTTTCACCTTCATCGAACGTGAACGTTGTGTATGCCTCATAACCAGCTGATCCAATGAGGTTAACCAACAAACTAGCCTGGACTTCCTTAGGCTCTTTGCTCACTCCAGATGCTTTAAGAAATACTTCGAACAGCTTCCGCCATTTGTGCCACGCGTCGGATCGCGCGGCCGGACCGCCGTCGAGCGATAATTCCACTGGAGGACGTGCGTGTTCCATTATAATTGATTTGTTTTATTCTCACTATATGTCACGGGACTAAAATATAATAGGTTCAAGTCCGTTTTAACAGTTTTAAGTATTAAAAAGGCACACCGCTGTCACCATGTAGTGAAACACACGTATGGTTGGTTAAACACTGATTTATTTACAGACACCCTCACATACAATTTCTAATCTTAGTTGACCTACCGTCAACTACATAATATACTACAGACACATACCTACGTATATAATTGTTTCTTATTAAAATCAACGTTAATCTTTTTTCGGAGCAGATTCCGGCAAGGTACCTACCATCGTATTATGTTTAAGAATCGACAGCTATAATTTCTGTTCAATCAAGATTTAATTGTTTTAATGAGGCTACATGCGTGAATGGCCGGCCCAATTATTGTTTATTTTTAATCGCCTCGAGTGGTTTTTATGTTCGCAAGGAGGCACGCACGGCGGCCTTCGGCGATCATTTTCATTATTTTAATAATGTAAACTTCCAATAATAATTTACAGTGATTTGGGGTTAAACACGTTAAGAGATATTTATGATTTACCAGAGAGCTTTGAAACATAGTTAGCTGTGTAATTTGATCCTCGAGTTATGATGTTCGTCTTGTTTTCTTTGTTGCAATACGACTGAGGTGTACAAAAAATGAGCGGTTTGACGGTGTTAACTAATTAAAATATTCGTCTGAATGGGATGCTGTAATTACTATTGCTCAAATAACACTGTTATGCTGGTTTGGATGAATGATCTATAATGAATATGGTAGGTACTAACATAATTTTATTGGTGACATTGCCTCGTAATGAAAAATAAAGCACATGATTTCCTGTCTTTATTGTAGTTAAATAAGTGAGTCACCTTAGAAAACACTTAATGAGTCATGAAATTTACCTTCAGTTAACCAGTTTCTAGAACATTTTAGACCATTCATCATTCATTCTCCTGCCCTTATCCCAATTTATTTGGTGTCGGCGCAACATGTCTTCTTCTTCCATACTTCCCCATTTCTCGTCATCTCAGCAGTCACCTCCTTTCTAGCCATAATCATCCTTCACACAGTCCATCCATCGTTTCTTTGGCCTTCCTCTCCTCTTATAGCCATCTACATTCATACTCAACATTTTCCTCACAACATTTCCACTTTCTTGATGAAAATCGTTTTAATGATAATCGTTAATAACCAGGTGTAATCAAAGATTTTAATGATTATTGTTATGACGGTAATTTCACATCTAAGTCCCAGTTACTCTTCACCCTTTCTTCCCTTTGGTTCCACTACTGACAAATTGACCAATTCAACAGCCTTGGGGCTTACAACAGGACAGGTGGACGAAAGATGTAATCGTAAATTGATTTAGATGTATCTAAAATAAATAAATTAATGAAGTAAGTAATGTTAAGCAGTGGAAGACTGAAAACATAAATTGAGAAGTTATGGTTGTGTCTTTGCAACAAACAAACGTTTTGGTCGGTTCTTTGACATAAAACGAGAAACAACTCTATTCTTATCAATATGAAAGAGAGGGAAGAAAGAGTTTCGATGGTTTAATCTCTGCTGTGATTACCGCCTTGACCGAAAACGGTAAGGAGGACAATTATTTTTCCAAAGTTCACTTCCAATTTTGGACTGCAATCTCTCGATTACTAACTGAATTACTAACACCCAAGATCTAAGTACAGTACCTCTCTGGATCTAATCTGGAACCTGACATGGTGTAGACGTGAGGTGTGGGGGAGAACTGAGTCTCTAACTAACAAGTTAATCCAGCCGCGGGCGCATATGAAGTTTATATCACGCTTTGCATTATGCTTCATTATCTCAACCATTTTTGCTTTGATATGCTGTTATAGGGGTGTGCTTTGCTGCATTTGGTTCTGGAGAACTAGTTTCGAAGTTCGAGTAATGAAAATGTTTTCTTGTTGGAGTCGCTGACGAGACAGTATTTAAAATTTTGTTTTTCAAAACATCACCACTTCTATGGTGCCAGTGTAGATGTCACTTGTAGAATGGTCAGTTTAAAAAGTTGATCTCTAGAAAAATGTGTTTTCGCCCTCATTCGTCTTTTTTGAAACGAGAGCTTTTCTTGTCTTTTGACCCATGAATGTTGATGTAGTCTTTGCCTTTGTGGTACATTTTTTTCTTTTCTATCCTCGGTACCGCTGGTAGAATCTTATTATGGTTCTAAGGAAGCTTCAAAAATGATTTGCCACAAGCTATTAAGTTTATTTATTGACTGCGTTGTTGGTCGAGTAGCCGCAATCACGGTCCTGGGTTCGATTGCCGAGTCGGACAACGTGTTATTGGGTTTTTCCTCAGGAATTTTGTCAGTAGCAGCCACGGAGTCTGGATTTGTGTTTGACCTATGTGTTTGACTGACAGCAATAGGCTCGCAACAACAACAAGGGACTTAACAAAAGTGTCGAAATGTGTGTGTTACTTTATTAGCTACACCTCTGCCTCACCAATAGGCTATAGGCTCGCAACAACAACAAGGGACTTAAACAAAAGTGTCGAAATGTGTGTGTTACTTTATTAGCTACACCTCTGCCTCACCAATAGGCTATAGGCTCGCAACAACAACAAGGGACTTAAACAAAAGTGTCGAAATGTGTGTGTTACTTTATTAGCTACACCTCTGCCTCACCAATAGGCTATAGGCTCGCAACAACAACAAGGGACTTAAACAAAAGTGTCGAAATGTGTGTGTTACTTTATTAGCTACACCTCTGCCTCACCAATAGGCTATAGGCTCGCAACAACAACAAGGGACTTAAACAAAAGTGTCGAAATGTGTGTGTTACTTTATTAGCTACACGTCTGCCTCACCCTTCGGGGTTTAAAGGCGTGATGTTATATTTGGAACTCGAATCTAATCGAGCCATTTGGACGTATCTAGTACCTAATTGATGAGTTTCGAAATATTTAGAAAACAACACACAAACAATATCGGTTACCTAGATGCTAAACTTTCATCCATTGTCTTAAAACTAGAAAGCTTCAATCCGATTGTTTTAACTGTTTATAATTCCGCTCAAGTGTGAGGTATCGGGGAAGTGGGTTATTAAGCAGTCGTGGGTTCTTGTGATGGGTGCACCATTACTTAGGAGCCTGTCATTTACGCGCGATCGTGATCTCTAGAACAACTCGTTATCGTCACGTGGCTCTGATTGGTGCTCACATGGTGCAAGCTGGTGGATTTATAGCTTGACGTATCTGCACGCATGTTGTGTGAGGAAACAGGCTGGAAAGAGTAAGGAGAGAATTTATTTTATGTTTCTAAAATTACATATGTGATCATTGTGGGAGATTAGCGGAGCAGTGTGAGTATATAACACCGGGAATGGTAATGTGTTCCATCCGAATCTAGGGACTGCTGCAGCAAAAGAAGACCCATGCTGTGCTTCACGGTTAATCCAATATCGAAATGTCAAACTGAAAAAGATGTGAAAAATTGGTTAAACTTTGGTGTACAAAACAAGACTTGCACATAAGTATGGTGTAGGTACAAAAGTTCCATGGTCAGGGCATCGCACTTTTGACATCAATGGCATCTCAGAAAAGAGCGACGTCGGAGGTCTCCACAATTAACTGTAACTAACTCTACTAAACTACTTTCAGGATTCGCCAGCCCTACTCTGTTGTTGCAGGTGAGACAGTGCGTCGCCTGCGGCGGTCCACCGCGTCGCTGCGCCGGCGCACCCCCCCACCTAACCGCCCGCGCACCGCGCCCCTACCCCCGCGCCTCCCGCCATAGATCGATCACTCAACCAACCGTCAATTAACTTATTGCCGGACAATCTGCTCACTAATCACCGTTTTTAGCTGTTGTTGCGATTTTCGTGATATTAGAAAATTATGTTCGAAAGGAATTGCTTTATTTTGTTTTTTTTTGGAAGATGAAGCTGTTGGATTTATGTGTGGTCTACGCAGCTGTGATATTAAACCTATTATTTTGTCTTATTGTGTTTGCAAAAAAAACGATAAAGCACATAGGAATTTTAGGAGGTTTTTTGACAGCAAATGCTTTTCTCTATAACTCCATTACACCATAACAGAATCGTGTGCTACGTCAATCACCTAAAAAATCGTAAACCTACTTATTTCAAATTCCAAATGAAATTATGACAACAAAAAATGGAAACTAACAACAGGCCACAACGAGACAATTCTTCGTCATTTAACAAAACAACAACATTAAGAACGAAATTGGCCATTTTACTAAAAGCGGACAAACCTCAATTACGTGCAATTGTAATAGTGACGTTGTAGAAACTAGAAATGTATAAGAAGTGGCGCCATTACGAAGAGTTAATCTTGATGACGGAACACATTACTGTCGTAATGAGAGGAGCGTGAACCACGCAGTCTACAATTTACTGACTCCTAAAGGCGTTTGGGAGTGGGCACTAAACCCTATGACCACCGACTCCTCCTTTGCATGGGATACCGTCAGGAGAAGAATTTTGAGACCGACTTTCTGGTCTCGAGGAATTGACGAAATTGATGATGATTTAATTTGTAGAAAATGTGACATTATCAATTACCCAATTCCTAAAGGCGTTTGTAAGTAAACCCTATGCAGGCAACTGTTGAATGCTGCATGGCATATCGCTTATTGGGAAGAGTTTGGGCGGAATCTTGGAGGGCGAACGTAGAGCCAGTGAAGTTCCAGCATGTTGACTGATTTTTAGGCTCTGAAGACATTAGGGAGTATACCCCAAAGCCTCCATCACAGGGTGATCTCAAATGGGGTGAGCATTTTTTTTGACATAAATAATGAAGTAGGTTTCATCTCTTTAAGGTGCATTTTTTTGGGCTGTGGTTCAAGCTGATGTTCTGGTGATATAACTTTCAACTTAAATTACATCATTTCTAACGAAAAATCATTTATGGCAACTAGAATTACTGTACCTATTCTGACTTCCTGAAACTTCATACAATTTAAGAAATACGACTGAAAATTGGATTGGACGTAGGAAGTACAGGGCTATTGTTCTTACATTGTTGAAAATTACCTACTTTGTATCAGCAATAAATACTGCACTGACACCTAAATTTCAGAATCTAGAGGTCTATAAACTTCGTTGTGATCGCAATGATAGAAAATTAGCAACATCCTGGTAAGAGTTGGGGTGAGGTATGAATCGCCGCCGGCGGCGACCGCGGCGAACAATACCGGGCACAAGCAGCGGCGTCGCAGCGCGGGCGCACACCGCCGCGGGCGCAGGCACGACGCGACGCGACACCAGCGCCCCGCGCGACAGAGAGGGACAAACTTACCGCACTCGCGAGATTTTGATTTATTTCATATAATTATCGAATAATCTGCTTTGCATCTCTCGTTATAACATTACGATAATTTCGCTCCATTACATCGGGTTCTAAGCGGTGACCGTTCGCTAGCACAACGATTGATAATAATCGCTCGCGAAGTATAATGGCGTACACCCACGGGTAATTATTGTTGTGCAGTCGTGAGTTCGTGAGCCGGTGGAATGGCGGAATGCATCTCCTTCGGGGGTTGCCCGCCGTAAACCAACACAACACGGCGCAGCTCGGCCGCGTAAATAACTGATCGCTTTCCTCGCGCTAATGATAGTGCGGCCGCCTGCGCTCGCGTCCTCTTTAGTCGATCCCGATAAAATAATTACCAGTATTTATAAGTGCTCGCACTTAATCGCAGCTTTATACTAGTTATTAAGTGAGCTGCATACGTGCGCACTTAAAGTTTCTGGAGAAATCTGTGGGAACTTGTATGTCAATAATTAAACTAATCACAAGTAATCGGAGTGAAGGGTTCGTTGTTACCCAAGAAGGTGTATGACGAGAAGATTCTTCGAAGAATCAATAAAAATATCTGAAGACTATTGGAAGTTACAATGAAGTCATTCTTTTGTCTGGCGATGCCTGAGGGATGAGTCCGGCACTCCAGCGTAACAAACACACGATGCAGTGGATGTTGCATTGACGTTTGGTCACGGGGCATCGGCGAGCGCAGTTCTGTTGCGACGTTAATGGGCCGCTGGCTGTCGGCTCCGTTATCCCTCGTAGCTAATGATTGGCCGGCATTAAGTCCCGGCTGTTCCGTGCGATTATTGGATCTAACAGATAATTTTATATCGCATTGTCCCGGAGCGTAAAAGAACAATGGCAGCCGTTCATACATTAAAATAGTTGAGAAGAAATGGTAGTGTCTACATGTCAAAAATATCTTAAAATGTTAAGCTTCAGCCCCTGAGTAACTTTGTTCAAGAATTATGTCCTGGTAGGGCTCCAAAAAAAATATATTTATGTTTGAACTTTTTTAGGTTATGTCTTATGTCACTTGAAGAAATTCATACGTTCAGTGGTTTTCTGTTGCTATCATAATGAAAAACGTCGCCGAAGCGGCCGGGACGTTTGAGGGGCTAATGAATTCTCAACATAACATGATTATCTACAGAGTTGAGCATTTAATATTGTTTTATATAATATAAATGTATTTTTTGCACCTTCAATTGTCAAAGTCAGTCAACCAGTAGGTAATGTGTAGTAACAAAATATTTATAGATAATTACATACATCGCTGGGGATTCTACTTGTATTGCACAAAAGTACCTAGGCCTAGAAGATTTCTTTAACGGTCAATGGTTGCCATGTAGATTGATGAATGTAAGAAAAGGCAAAAAATGTTTGCCAGGATTGTAGCGAGATGAAGCATGTTTTCTCTGCCTACCTCTACGGGGAAAAGGCATGATTTGCCTAGGTGCAGCATTCATCATACTTTAAAAAATAATAAATGAAACAATTCTTAATTTTATACACTCTTTTATTGTGCACACGCTATTTGTGTTTGCTGCTCGTCTGTACTCCGGTAACTCAATCACTGTGTTTGGTGCCTCTTGTTGGTTTGACGATACTGGTTCCGATGACTGGTTTTCTACTGGTACATTAATGTCAGATCTGGCCTCATCAATAATGCTCATACACCGAGCCTCTCTGCGTGCGTAACCCACATGCATGGCACACACGATCAGACTGTTATCTGAAAGAAATTATTTGAAAAAGTTTAACACTATGATCTACTAATAAACGCAGTAGATTAGAAGGAGCAAACCACCAGGTGAAATCATATTAGAAAACTAATTATAGATTCTCTGAACCGCCCTGAGCGGGTCAAGGCTCGGTACCCCGGCCCGTTCCTGAATCTGGTAGGCTACTGTTTTCTATTTTTATTTAACAATGGACACTTATATGTAAAAGACATGTGCGTGAAAATAAACATCATATAGCAATTATTATTATGTTTTGTGAACGGCTAGTAACAATTATAAGCATCACTTGTAACATACCTGTCGTGGTGCAAGCCTGTTGTCTATAATACTGATAATACATAGCTATGATAGAGCGTTGTAAATCAGTAGGGGTGTCTCTTAATATTTTATCGCTCTGTCTGCGTAGTATTGAGCATCCACATAAGAGACACACATGAGTATGGCCTCTGTGACTCGGTCCATGCTGATCACCGCTACCAGAAACTTCATGCTGGAGAGATTGATTAATTGCAAACATTGCAAGATCTCTGCATGCTTCACATAATTATAGTCCTCCTCAGTTATCTGGAAAATAGATGATAATAAAATAAAACAGTTTCAATCACAGTAACAGCTAGCAGTCCATATTGAATAGTTAATAATTGTTTCATTTGAGCTTTTATAATTTTATTTCAAGTTATGTAGGTACTTACTATGAGTGGGTACACACAGGTACAGAGTAAACTAGTGACTCTTGGATCGAGTGTCAAGGCAGGATAACGGCGCAACGTGTTTAATGCAAATGTTGCAATTAACTTATAGGATTCTGGTTAATCTGCTACGGTCTTCCAACAGTGGTTCAAATCGCACGTTCAACAATCCAAACAATGAGGCAAAATCGGAGTCCAAAGGGGCAGTAGCACAGTCACGCAGGGCAAGATCAGAATCCTTTAGGCACGCACAAGTCACTCAAAGCGAAGGGAAAATCAGTCCGTAAGCAATCCAAGTCAAAGAGAAATAAGAAAATAGAAAATAACACGAACACAACCGACACGAAAAGCGCAGGAGCATCAGTTAAATACTCTTTGGCATCAGTGACAGGCCGCGCTTTGTGACGTGACATTGACATTTCATTTAAGCTGGTGTTGCTTTATCATTAAATAGAATTGTTACATAGATTATTACTAGAACGTCCCGACCGCTCCAGCGCGATTTAACATTATGATTGCGATAATGTTTAATTATTTTTAAGAAACGTTTTAAAAAAAATAAAACACTTTTATTAGTACCTACTGATAGTTATTTCAAAAATATATGTTGTATTTTGTGTTATTTTGGTGGCTTTACAATTAGTTTACATGAAAATTGAATAAATATAGTAAATGGCAACACTTGAATAGTGTAAAAGTCATTTGATAGTCCCAAAAATGTATGTTTTTTACGGCGACCTTAAAAAATATTTTTTTTTGTTTGAAAAATCATAGAAAAATAATCTACCTCATTTTATATTTAAGATATTTCTAGACACTATAATTTTTGTCAACTATTTTGCTGCCATTGTTCTTTTCTGTTGTTATTACGGGCCAGTCGGCACGCGCGGGGCTCTGAGCCCGGAGACCTCGCTGTATCGCCTCATCGCTGGGATCGTATACAACGACCGAGCAAATCACGATCCGTTTAGCACAACTGTAAAACTGCTCCATAATAAATGATTGTTAATGAGATAATACAATGCATTGGTTACTTTATTGCACTACATATTTTAGCATACATATAGTGGAAGCTACGAAGTTTCCAACATTGATTACGAGCTAATCGATCACGTAGGTAACGAATTTTGGAAATTGGCTGCATAAAGCTAAAATTAAACTCAATCAGAAATCTTAACATTTCGGGTTTCTTAAAGATTTGCTACCCTTTCACGACAATAATGACAATTGTTATCAACTGATGGTGCACATGGTTACCATTGACACAATCTATACTTCTATACTAATATTATAAAGCTGAAGAGTTTGTTTGTTTGTTTGTTTGTTTGAACGCGATAAACTCTGGAACTACTGGTTGGATTTGAAAAATTCTTTTTGTGTTGGATAGTCCATTTATCGAGGAAGGTTATAGGCTATATAACATCACGCTACTACCAATAGGAGCGGAGCATAATTGAGAAATGTTGCAAAAACGGGAAAAGAAAATTCTTTTCTGAAAGCTTCCATTGCGTGCGCTGCGAAAACGGTTTAAGTTACGAGAAAATCATGTAAGAAGTAATTATTCCTCTTTAAAAGTTCTAAAAAAAAGTCCGCAACAGCATATGTCTATCTTTTAAGATTGACTCACTGTAACCATTTTTCACAATTAAAATGTTAGGTTAAAAAGAATTATTTTTTGCGAAGCTTATTTAACCCATATGGTATTAATCTATATCTAAATAAACGTGTTCGTTAGAACGGAAATTTAATATAGAATATTTGTGCCCTTTACTCTATACAGTTTATACAAATATCTTTGAAGATATCGCAATGTAAAAATACCCGCGCGGAAAAATAATTACGCGGGTTGCGTCGCAATGTAGGTACGGGGGATTCTGGCTGGCCTCCGGGAAATTCAAATTCAAAATATTTACTGCACTATAATGTTTACAAGTACAGGGTGTTATCGACATCGTATATTTAACAGTAACAGATATCTATAGTAATTCTCATTTTAGTATAAGCTAAACTAATATTGTATAGAGGATAGATATTTTTTTTTGTTTGTTACGATTTAACTTAATAATTTTGGTTGGATAGTTGATTTATCGAGGAAAGTTATAAGTTAAACGAGTATATAGAGACGCAGACAGAGTTGCGTGGGTCAGCTAGTAAAGAATAAAATGATGTCATCAGTGACATTAATATTGCAACAAACACTCTATGGACGGTCGTTGTTGCATTCATTATGTGCTACCTAAGTTCAACCGATAAGTCATCGCAAGCAAATTAAACTGTTCATTTCAAACGTTCACCATAACCCATTTATTAATTCATTCGCTAACACCGTTCATAATACCCTGACCATCGACGCCTTATAAAGACACTCAGCCATCGACTAAGTATCGCCTATTAGTTCCGCCATCATATCAGCCACAACCGAACAACGCCAACATAAATTGTTGGAAATAAACGCTACAAATGTTGGCGCGACACTAAAGGGTTTCTTTAAAGAAATTATGAATACTTGGTTGCTGGTAGGTTCACACCTTTGGTTCACGATCGCCATTCTTCCCGCAGTTGTAATGAGCCCTCTAAATCAAACAATAGCATTAAAGTGTCAATATGGCCTCGATAACACCTCGGCGTTTTCTTTTGCACACGGAATTATGGCTATAAATCTATGGGAGGCTCGTTTACACCCCACGACTGGTCTTCGATCGCACTGCCATTGTTTATCAAGTGGTTTGATTAGGTGGGTATAAATTAAGAGGAGTTTATGTTTAAGTTTTCATTGTGCTGTAAGGCTTTGAATGACCAAAGAAAGGATGGATGAACTAAGTAAAGGAGGATATGGCAAGAAATTAGGTGTTTGATGAGAAGACGAGTAGGTAATAGAGAAGTATGGAAGCAGAAGAAATGCTGCACTGATTCCAAATTAATTGGATACGGGCAGGGGAATGATGATGAGTGATGTAATACTTTGTGATTATCCTTTTCTCTCCTGCGTTACTTTTTCATAAAACAATAAATTTCCCAGCTATGGGCTCTTAAATCTAATATCATCGACATTTTTTATAGAGCGGGAAAACCTTAGTGATCCTGCTTTTCCAAACATCTTCATCCTCACCAAATTTTGGTTTCAGGAGTGTGTCTTAATTAACCATCCAAATTAAGACCTATTCGTGTGTTAAAGGTGTTATCGTGTGAGCTGACTATAGAGCCACAAATTTATGGTATAGTCTACGGGCTATTGTCACCCTCGCTGCGATCATACACCCATTCTCATTGCAGGCCGTAGCCCGAAGCACTGTGGTTTGAGACCAGAGACAATAAACCATAATCAGGTAGATATTGATTGCGTGTCTCTAATTTTGCTGTGGATGCAATATGGAAGTCTGCATGTACAGACACACATCAAGCTACAAACTACGATCTGTCAAATTTATTTTATAGATTTTCAACTTAATTACTGAAGCATTAAATTAATTTAGCATTAAGTTGATTGGGAAAATTTCTGGTGGCTTGATGAGCTGGCGTCTGTACTACAGTGATAGTATGTTCCCACTGCTGGCAAACATGTCTTCTACAGACACACCACTACGCTGTAATCCACCACGTGGCCCAGAGGGGGTTGTTTGATGTCACATGAGTTCCTTTTTTCGGTTCTAGGACTAATGCTGTTTCCTCACGATGTTTATTTCGTCGTACTAACGGACTTTGCTGAAGTACAACTATTGTCTATTTTGGAAAGGAAAACAGGAATATTGTAAGATTGAAAATGTGCTTTACGAAATGAAGCATTTAATTTTCTGTATACATCCCAGTAAGTAAATCACCTAACTTGTCAAAAATGGTTAGATAAGCTTAATACCTAAAATTACAAACATTAAGCTATATTTACATGGAAAATTATATAAAATTAACAAATCGTGTAAAATTGAAATTCATTGTGATTAAGCAAAAATTGACAAAAATGGTTAGATAAGCTTAATACCTAAAATTACAAACATTAAGCTATATTTACATGGAAAATTATATAAAATTAACAAATCGTGTAAAATTGAAATTCATTGTGATTAAGCAAAAATTGTCAAAAATGGTTAGATAAGCTTAATACCTAAAATTACAAACATTAAGCTATATTTACATGGAAAATTATATAAAATTAACAAATCGTGTAAATTGAAATTCCTACGTATTGTGTAAAACAGTAGTGTTTATATTTCGGTCGTAAGGGCACAAAATCCGTCTGACATTTGGCGCCAAGCCGCAAATGACTGGCTAAATTATGCAGTTAACTTCCTAAGCTAGGGTTGTGCCTACTTTTAGGTAGATACATAACTTGGTACACTGCCGACCTTTTAGGTTTAAGTGTTTCGTTTTCATGAGGCTTGAGTCGTATGCTCATTATTTCATCAGCGATTTTGTGGTATTATTAATGGAGCTACGGCAAATACCAACCGATAGATATAAAGACTATTCCAATAGAAGAGGCTTATACAAGGTACGCGATGGATTTACGTGTCTACATAATAACATGTCGTATTATTTGGTATAATGAAAAAAAAAAAAAAAAGACGAGCATAAATATGTTTTTGAGAGATTCGTTTCCGTAATGGTTGACTACGTGCTGTAATGATGCTGTTATAATTGAGGTCAGGTCCCCCTCCCTCATTGACACCTGTGTGCTTTCAAAGCAAGAATGAACAGGGATCTTCTGGGCATGCTCGTTCCATCAAAGACCTCATCCTTCACTTTCTCTCAGGCGTGACCGAGGTCACAAACAACCGTTTGATCCTTTTATTGAATAACTGGAAATTATTAATTAGAATATTTTGTTAACAACTGCAATACATGTATATTGTATGTAGTAACTAACAAGACCTTAGAGCCCAGAGTCCCAGACAGATAAAATTATCAATAAGTATTTTAAAATGTGTTGAGTTGACATTTATATTTTACCAAAGAACTAATTTCACACACACTTGAACATAACTGGCTAAATATGGGTACCTACACCTCTGCCCAACCCTTTAGGGATTACATGCGTGATGTTATGTTATGTAACTAATTTTAATAATAATAATATATTTATTTATTCAGATAACATAATGATCCATAATGGTTAGTAACAATTGTAACTTATAAACTATGTTAGTAGGCAGTAATAATTGAGAAACAAGGCTGACACAACAAACACAACGAACAAGGCTGATTTTAATTCTGTCTATTTTTTTTGTAGAATACGAAACGTTTTAAAAGTCATAGTTACTTGTCTAGACAAGTAACTATGACTTTTCCTTCTTAAGCCTCATCGATTACCACAAACAAAGACACAAAACCTAAAAACTCCTTTCCTCCATCGCACAGATCGAACAAAACGCTACAAAGTCAATGCAATGTCGTCGCAGCCGAAGGGTTGAAGATAAATACGTACAAGGGGCCGGGAGGTCGGCTATCGCAGATAAACAGGGGGTTAGCAATTTGTACGACTATACAAATGCGCAACTGTACCGGTGTGCGAGGACTCGACGAGCGATGGACGGACGGGTGCGGCTTCAACTCCGTACGCGCAGGAATTTGACCGATTGCTACGTATTTGTACTTGTTTCGTTTGCTAGTTCATTGGTGAGCTTTTTGGGAATATTTGAAGTCGAAATTGCGCTAAGTCTTGTCTAGTTTGTCTGTTTTGTCTTTTGCTATTTTATAGGAAACGTCTGCATTAAGAAACGCTTAAATCTAGTCGCAATCATCTCATCATCATCTCTGCGACAGTCAATATTGAAAACGTAATCGTGTAATTAAATACTTGTGAAAATTATAAGACTGTGACTATTCAAAGTCTTAAAATATTCTCAAGTATTTAATTACATTCTTGAAAACATTAATCATTCATTCATTTTTAAAAGAAGCTAGTTTGCTTTTAATAATGCAAGCAATTTTTTTTTTAAATTAGGGATCTCCCTAATTTAAGAAAAAAACCGGCCAAGTGCGAGTCGGACTCGCGCACCGAGGGTTCCGTAAAAAAAATATATTATGTGATGTAACAAAAAATTTATGGTTTTCGTAATTATTCCTTTATCTATGCTATAAGACGTTGCTTCGTACCAAATTTCAAGATTCTGAGTTCACGGGAAGTACCCTGTAGGTTTTGATTCCCTTGCGAGTGTCGAAAATTTGCGGCATAAACGGGAGTATCTTGATGTAACTAAAAATTTATGGTTTCCGTAATTATTCCTTTATCTATGCTATAAGACGTTGCTTCGTACCAAATTTCAAGATTCTGAGTTCACGGGAAGTACCCTGTAGGTTTTGATTCCCTTGCGAGTGTCGAAAATTTGCGGCATAAACGGGAGTATCTTTTGATCGCGTTGACTTAGAAGTTTGATTTTTTCACAGCTCCAAGAGACCATAGACTTGAGTATTTGATATGAATTTCAGCTTGATACCTCCACGCGTTCCTGAGAAAAAAGGTCTTGACAGACAGACAGACGGACAACAAAGTGATCCTATAAGGGTTCCGTTTTTTCCTTTTGAGGTACGGAACCCTAAAAAAAGCTAGATCTCTATGATCTCGATGCGAATTCGAAGAGAGTGTTGGTTTCCTACGACCTAATCTATAATTAAAATATCTACTGGATCATTTACCAAACTTATAAGGATTATGCAATATAGCATCTCAGTTTAATCGAAAATCTTGACCTCCTATTAAAAAACCGCTTTCCTTCTCTATCTTGCACCATATCCTGCCAATCGACTCTTCGGAGAGCGCTCTAGGCTTTCTGAACTTCATTACTAAAGCGGTATCTACCTGGGATATCCGATGGGACGCATACGCTGTCTATTGAAAGATCTTTTCATTTCTTGTTTTGACGTTCTTGATGTCAGTTCAGCATTTGTACGTAAATTATTCATCTTTTAGGTTTCTCTGTATCCACGACAGCTAACGATTACTTATATACAGTGATAAAGGAACATTGTGGCACAAACTTTTACGAAGAAGAAGCCCGTTTTACAAAAAACAAAACTGTTTCTTTTTTGAATGTCTGAGTTCTACTTCTCAATCGATAACTCAGGTTTTGTCCAACGAGTAAGTTGCAACCTGGGTGTCTACAATGGTCGCTTTAGCAGATCATAAAAGGATTCTACAACAATCTACTTACTTCTTCTTAGGGTATCTGCTAAAGTGGACATTTTAGACCAAGTCAAGTTAATTATTGCTTAATTACGTGAACGGTTTAATCTATCCTGCCTATACCTTGCTGGTACTAGCTAGTTAGTTAGGTTCTCTATAGACAGTCTCCATACCATTTATATAAAAGTAAAGAAAATGGATGGTAGGTGCTCAAGAAAAAGAAATTTCTTGGTACACGGGGCTTTAACTACACGAGTTGTTCAAGTTAATACTTTTGTAGGAAAATATTTGAATTTTTTGGAATGTGTTTGTTTAAACTTTTAAACAAACACATTCCAAAAAGTTCATAAATTTGGTAACTTATTAACTTACTTGTAATTATTATTATTTTATTGGGTAGCATTATCATTCTAAGTAGGCAGCACTTTGGAACTTACTGTTCATGATGATGCTTGCGTACATTGAACTATTACTGCAAACCTTTTTCATTTCAATTTTACCAATGATTTCTTCTAGTTTGAAAATGGCGAAGGTAGACTACACCTACATATTATATGCAGGAAAATTGGTCCATCAACTCTATTTTTTACATACTGAAAGGCGATAACCGTCCCCAATACCAAAATAGCCTTCTGAAGGCGTCTGCTATCTAATTCTCATTTGAAATGTTAAGAACAACTACTGATGTAAATTGATCGTTCATGATAATTTCCACATAAATATATAATCTCGCTTATTTCACTCACTTCTAGACAAACTTTACAATGATCGGCAGTCCTATTTTGACTTATCAGCTTTTCCAGAACTGAAATCACGTAAGAGTTCGTAACCAAGAAGGTGAAACTTACTGACAAATCCTCCAATAACTCTTCTTTTACACACTGAAAGACCACACTCATCCTCAATACCAAAACAGTAGCCTCCAGAAGGCGTCTGCCACGTAATCCTCATTGGGAATGCTCAGAATAAACACTGGCTGCTCATTAATCATGCCACAAATTTCAACATATATGTAAATTAATCATCCACGATAATTCACCCAAATCTATGTAACTCGCCTATTTCAGCTCACTTTTAGACCAACTTTACAATTAACAGTCAGTAGTCTTATTTTGACTATTACCAGCTTTTCCAGAACTAAAATCACGAAAGACTTCGTAACCAAGATTGTGAAACTTACTGACGAATCCTCCAATAACTCTATTTTTACATACTGAAAGACGACTCTCATGCTCAATTACGAAGCAGCAGCTTTCAGAAGGCGTCTGCCATGTAATCCTCATCGGGAATGCTCAGAACAAACACTGGCTGCTCATTAATCACGCTGAGCTACAAAACTTTCCCTATTCAACTGAGACTTCACCTGACTCGGATATTTTCTTTTAACTTTTAAGCTTTGTTCAAAACTTTTGATGGACTCAGACTTTTAAGTAAGTTGAATAGTAATATATCTTGTGCTGCTGCGAGCTCCTTTATTGTGTTATCAAGTGATGTTGCCAGCGTTTTGTGATGCTATTTGTTTAAATTACGCGTGTTATTGAGGATGGTGACGTCATTTCTTGACGTTTTTGGAGCTTCAGCAGTTTGAAAAACAATTAAGGGCCAGCTTCGCGGACGCGCCGCGCGAAGTTTAGGTTTTTAGCGCTACACTCACAACGATCGAGGCTCGCGCACCGCACACGCACACATGTACGTATGCACAGTGGGTCGTCACGTCAGACTTTGACTCGCCAACTAAATTGTAACTTTATTGTCACTGATTTTGATATGTGGTCAAATATGTGATTATTAGTGATTATTAGATTTATTAGCATAGCGAGATTAATAATGTACATATATTAAATTGTACTATAGAATTTTATTATTTTAGATGCACAATACAAAATGAAATTGTTATTCCCAATTACAAAAATAATATATTGTACTGAAAACCGTGATCACATAAATCTTGCAATTGCTTAAAAACAAAGTCAACGTCGACCAATCTGCGGCCAACAACCAGTTCATGTTCATCAGGCTGCAGCTCCGGTTCCATGATTAGTGCCGGATATTCTTGATTCTGCAATAAATATAACATATCAGATACCTAATGAAATAAAATGAAGACAGACAAGCACACACACACACAATGTGCAGGGCTCCTCCACACGGCCGGACCTACAGGGCTACAACGATAAATGCCTACACTGTTATTCACAAATAAAATTTGATACGTTTAACCATAGTACCTATAAAAAAACCGGCCAAGAGCGTGTCGGGCCACGCTCAGTGTAGGGTTCCATAGTTTCCCGTCCGTCCGTCCGTAAAATATGTAAACGAAGTTAAAAAAAAATGCTTGCATGTATACGATTATACTACAAACTTAGTCCAGAATTTTTTTTGTGCAACTTTTTGTCTTTTTTGTACAAAAACTGTTGTTTCCATCAAAGTTCAAAATTATTTTCCTAGAAAGTCCTTATAAAGTTCTACTTTTCAGTTTTTTTCATATTTTCTAAACTTATGGTTCAAAAGTTAGAGGGGGGGAGGGGGACACATTGTTTTTTACTTTTGGAGCGATTATTTCCGAAATTATTGACATTATCAAAAAATGATTTTAGTAAACCCCTATTCATTTTTAAATACCTTACCAACAATATATCGCACGTTAAGGTTGCACAAGGAAGTTATTCTTCCATACAAACGTAGTATGGTGATTACTCCTCTGGTTGACGGTGTAGGTTTAAAATTAAAAATTGTATCAACTAGTCTTGTCATTATCTAGGTCTCTATGGAAGCAGAATTGGAAAAAAAATATTGGTTTGAAAGTTATGAGCGTCGAAACTTTCATATTTTAGCACTAATTTTAACCATCTTTGGACGTAAATAAGTAACGTATATAGTACGAAAATTAAAAAAGTAAAACCATACAGACATAGATTAGTTATTAAAGAATTCAAATAATTCTATTTTGAACAGATACATTCAATGGATTTTTCATGGTATCCATACTACCAAAGGTCTGCATAGAAACAATCGCGCGCCCGTTTTAGTTGTGTCTCTTTCGCTCTATGCATTTCACTCGTGACGTCGGATGAAATAGCATGCATTTTAGCCCCGCCCACCAACTAGTTCGTGCCGCTGGCTTGTTTACCCTTAAGGTTGACTTACCTTAAAGGACCACTTTACATATAGGGGGGCTACCCTAATAAAACATTTTTTTCCAATTTTTATTTAACCGCTTTGTCGGCGTGATTGATACACATATTGGTACCAAATTTCAGCTTTCTAGTGTTAACGATCACAGAGATTAAGCGAGGACGGACAGACGGACGGACAGACAGACATGGCGAAACTTTAAGGGTTCCTAGTTGACTACGGAACTCTAAAAAGGGGGAAGTACGGTATCTTCATACATACAAACGCACCGCGCGCGGCTTATATCTGTGCGCCATAGTAGGTATCTTTTTTGTTGGATAATTACGAGAGCAACTTGAAAATGAGATTTTTTGTTTGTTGAGATATCTTAACGACTTTTTGTCAAATGAAAATTCTAGGTATAAAACCATTCTATCCGTTTGAATCATATAAATCGGTCCACGCGTTTATCAGATAATTAAGAATTAGTATATTGAAAATGTAAACAACCAGAATTTTTGATGTTTTTGTTCTACGAACGAAATGTAATGTCAAATCAGACGCACAAAAAAAAACACAAATACACAATAAGAAACACATACCTACCAGTACATTGCCTACTATCTAATTTACGAGTAATATAATGCAAATGCACAATAATATAAAAAGTATACTTACTCAATGTCAAAACTATTATGGTATCACAAAAGTTTGTCGCGAGCGAGACCACTGTGCACTGATTTTGTGTACGTACACGGTTCGACTGCGATCTGCCGATGCGGCGCAAACCGACGTGCTCTCACGTTGGAGGCGCGTGGCAGACTGAGCCACGAGTGGGTCCGTCGACGCTTGCTAAGAAAGCGCTCCGCTTCATAGTAATTTGTATGAAGATTTTGAGCGAAAAACATGGGCAAGTTTGTGATTTTTTTACACAAAATGAGAGTATGTTTATTAAAAAATGAAGCTTTCAGTGACTACTTTATACTTTTAACTTTATTATTTAATAAAATTCATTTAAAAATTCTCAATAATTACGACTCAGTTGTTACAATACGGGAGTGCGATTTACTCGTTTTTAGTGATTTTCTGATTTTTTTTTACACTTATCCATAAGCATTATTTTAAATTCGAAAGTTTCAATAACAAGTTACATTCATTGGCTAGCTGTGTGATTTATTTCAAGGTTGTGGAGCATCGTTTTCTATCTATTTCAATGACATTCCCAACCTTCGATTTCCGGAGCCGGCCCTTAAGCTTTTCCAACCTGAAAATAATTGCTGTTGGTTTTTGCCATCAACATGGACACGTAAGTGTAAGCTTTGTTGTCTTTTTTCTATTCTTGAAAGTAAATATTTTAACAATTGATCAGCCAAATATGATGTTACTTAAAGGAAATCTCAAAAGCGTTTTCATGAAAATTCACGTTGTACTTATGCAATATGCTATTATAGCCGATGTGATCTATGAAGTCTTCGTGTGGAGCCATCGTAAGAATACAGTAAACAATAAGAAGCTTAAAATAATAGTAGATTAGTAGCCAAGGGCTGTAAGGCATCAATTGCAGCCCGAGATATTTAGGCGCACGAGCGCAGCGAGGGCGCCAATAGTTCGAGGGTGCAATTGATGCTTACACCCGAGCTAACTACTCTGCTTTACATCTCGATTATGAGGTAAGAAGAAAAAAACCGGCATTACAAGAATAAAGTTTTCAAATATCTCTCTTTAGAACTTTCAGGCAAAATATTGTTAATTGCTGCTTCAGCTTCCATTTTCATTGAATCGGGAGTGCAGCTTATATCTTCATCACTTGCAGAACTCATGTTTTTTTCCTAATTAGCACGTAATTATAAAAAAAATCCAAAAACAAACAATATTGAAAGTAAAGTTTTCTATTATCGCCTTTTTCATCTCTTTTTTAATTTTTTTTTTTCAAGAACGAAATTGAGCTTCGCCGTTCGATATTTTAAAATTGATGACTATTAAGCCTCCCCCACACAGGCGTTATACTCATACGAAGACAAGGCTGAATAGCGAAGCGACCTCTTTTGTCATTGGGCTGAATGCATGATGTCTATTGCCAGTATGATGGTTAGATGTACGCGAACTTTTTGAAAGAGTGAAGTTTTTTTTTTTTAATTACTTACCGCCCTAGGGCTTTTCTTGCGACATTAATGCCCTAGAGCGCTAATTGGTCACCTACAAGCCCCATTTGGGGGTAATAAGGACCTACTTACCGAATATGAGAGATGTAAATGGTATTTTCTACACTGTACTTATATTGAAAGCTTATGTAACCACAAAACATAGGTTTATAATAAAGATTCGCTTACAAAAATGTAATCAACTTTTTAATTCAGTTGTAAAACAAAAGACTGTTAGATACACGGCTATTGGCATAACAGATAATTGAATAATCCAATTTCAATTTCCAACGAGTAATGGAAAATTGTTTCAATTTAATAAACAATACTATTACAGATTTTTATTATAATGAGATAATATTTTATCGGAGCGCTGAGCTCCGCGAGCGGGTCACCGCGGCATTAACCATGTACCTAATTCCATTAGGTAAGCGCCATTTCAATCTAACTCGGAATTAGTTCCACCTTATTGCCGACTTGAGAATTTTTATCACAGCGAAAGCAATCAGAGCGCCAATAATTTCCCTCATAATGACTCGGCGGTCGTAAAATTTGAGCATTGCGCCAAAATGGTGGCACATTAAAATTCTCTCCCCATCGTTATAACTGGAGTTAGCGGGCACCGATCCGCCTACGATCGGGACAATCGGCATTTCCATCTCAATCGGCCCCCTCCCGCCGCCCTCAGCCGTTAGTTTTCTTTTTTAAATCGCGCGTTAAGGATTTGGCGTGAACGCGTGAAGGGTTGGTTGCCACCCGCGCCTTCTCTGATCGCCGCCTCCTCATATGTCCTCGTCGATATTGCAATACGATTTAGTAGCGCCCGAGTTGCTTTCTCCTTGGATCTCCGCATTTACATACGATATTATTCCAATCATCAGCTATTGTTTGTTTTTTGGGGTATTTTATCGGCTACGCATTTTCTTTTCGAATTACGGTTCAACCTTATTCTGTTTTTACATTTTCTTGCAAAATTAGAAAGACAAACTATTCTAGAAGTCATCAACAAAACGAAATCTTGTTCATAAAGCGTCTGAATACTTGTTAAACACTCATTTTTCAATTGTAGCTTAAGAGGAAACGCGAGTGCTGTCTCTTTCTACTATCGCTGTCTCTCTCCGTCCCCCTGTCCTCAAATTCGTGCGATAAGGACAACTGTAGAAAAAAGTTAGAATTCGAGGTTTGGCTCTCGCCTATTTCCTCCTCCAATATTGAACCAATTTAAAAGATATTTTAGACAATGAATAAGGAGGATATATACTACGCCGCTATGTTTTTCTTTTTTCGTTAACAGTTGTCAAATTTGTACACTAGGACTCTGATAACAGCGATCTAAACAAGCAATTTTGAGCATTTTTTGAGGGTTCTAGTGCTTATAAAAATAATTTATCACCAAAAAGGAAAACATAGGGGCATAGATATAGTTAATATTTATTATTCTGTAAAAAACCATTGCTCTAGGGTCATTAACCAAAAAGAAAACAGGCGAGAGCGTTTGTATGGAGAAAAGACCACTCACGTTTCCTCTTAAGCGAAACTTGCAAAAAGAATCCAGCATTAGTAAGAGAAGTATAAATGTTTTAGTTCACCTGTCGTGACCTTGCCACCTTATGGATTTACTAACGTTAACTTTGTTGTTAAAACTTTCTAACTACGAGTTAGACATGACACTCGAGTAATACAGGCAATAAGGACCGGAGAATTACGTCATCAATTTCTTTATAGCCGCACAACAGTATCATAGTAGCGAACTTTTTATGCCCTTTAGGTAAGATTGTTCTTGTGATATGTGCTGTAATCATAATCGTGAGGTATTCATAAAAGTTCTTCAAGAGCTATATAAGTTAAAGGCTTTATAGGACTCTTATCTACCCTCTGTCTGTTCAAGACTTATCGCTGAATATAAGGGGTTACGTTTGCATAAGGAGACGTTATGTCAGGAATGCTTTTACATATTTGTTTTAAGAAAAACCTAGTCGTGAAAGTTTCAAGAGACACATCTCTCAGAGACACATCTCTCAGAGACACATCTCTCAGTCATACATAAACCATGGGCAAAACAATGGAGGGTTTGGACATTGATAAAATAGGTACAGCTTTTTAAAATCAGCTACTTTATTAGTAAACGAAATCACCATCGAATCCCCAAAAGTAAAATCCAATTTAAGATTATCTACCCGATACAATAACAGCGAAAATTACTGGCTGCAACTATGTCTCATATATGTAAAATAATGCGGCCGATATATCCTAACCCCCCAAGCGGGCGGTGGGGTGCGACACGGAGGAGATAGACCCCGCGAGCGACTTATTCCGATATAATCAATAACTTAGTGAGATCCCCTTTGCATCCAACCGTGTGACAGTTTCTCCAATCGAAGCGGCTAAGGGTTGTTTTTTACATTTTCGTTCAAACAGCGTGATTAGAGAAGCGACGTGCGGCTTTTTGAACTTGACGTCGCTTCAGATAGTTTGCGTTCGTTATCTCGTGCTTTTCGGTAATAAATGTTTGCCTCCCGATTTTTTCTCTTTTGCATAAACGTGTGTCAATGTTTGTTTGATTCGTGTGTGCCTTTTTGGTTATGTTGCGTGATTTCTCGCGTGTTGCTACAATTTGAGAGTGAATGTTTTGATTTGAATATCTTTGGAAATTACGTAAATGTTGTGTTCATTTACCTTTTCCATACCTTTTCGTGGAACATAGAACGATGACTTCCGCGTTTTGCTGTTCAAATACGCAAAATATTCAGGAAGTCAAATATAAAAAGCTACCTACCTTACTTTTACTGGATCTTGAGCCAAGTCATTGATCATAAAGTCTTGTAGGTTGTCTAATAAATAGAGACTTACCAAGTCTAGCTACGAGCTGCATTAAGTTGTGATTAAACTTTTAGATTACCTACCTACTTCAACTCGCAAAGATTATTGAACGATATAAAATTCAATTTTCTTTAGTTTCTATGTTCATTTTATGCTCAGTATTTATAATGCGGTGAAATAACAAAATGCCATTCTATGTTATTGTGTATATCAAAAATTAGAAATACATCAGATTATTGAAGTGGACCATGCATGCCAATCGGAGAATTACAAACAATGATATTTAATAAATGAGGTTATAAAAATGTAGTTGGAAAAGTACGGGACTGTATTTTATTAAAGTTAACCACTTGAGTACGTGAAATACGAATATAATTCTTAGAAGGTTTAGCAGTCCTTTGACATATCTAAAAGCCAAAGCTGGATAATTCAGAAAAAAGTAATGAACTACCGCATTGTTTTTTTCTATGATGTTCGTATTTCCTAAGTAAACTGATCGGCTTTACCTTAATAGGGAGTTTGAATACGTAAGAACCCTGCAGTCAGTGGTACCTACAAAGATTCGTGGAAATAACTCCTATATTTGCGCAAGCTGATCATCTTGCAGCTTTCGCAAAGCTGGCAGCAGAGCTTGTGAACTTTTAAACAACTTTCAATACCTAATAAAGTCAGGTGCTATTTACGTTTCGTCCATACTATAGAATATTCCTCTACGTACTTAGCATCTACATATGTTTTTTTTTTTTTTTAATTTTCTAATATTAACTTGGTATAGTTTAAATCTGGAACAATAATTGTCCTCTTGTTTTAATAAGCGTTGATAGCTGCGACACAGTTATAAACTTTTGTAGCCATCATCGTTTTCTTTGTAAATTGTGCTGTTCTGTTTGTATTCCAAATAAAAACTTTTTACTTTACTTTAATGTTACCAATGCTGGGACACAGGCCTCCTCTCTATGAGAGAGAGTAGATAGTTATTTACGACGAGGGCCCAGTAAGGGTCGGTAGAGCATCAGTATGTCTTCAAAATTAGGTTCCAGGACATCAGCACGTCCTACTGAGAAAAATGTGAGAAAACCGACATTTTCTTATAATTTTCATCTTTAGCTATTTGACAGCAATGGTGCAACAGCAGCAACTAACACTGAAAACAAGAAATTTATCATGTTGACAATTTGTTTTGAGTTTATCCGATTGTTCTACCTAATTGTAACAGCGCCAATATATAGGAAACTCAGATTTATTCCTTTTATGTCGAGTCCCGTTATGTCGAGCCTGGAAGTCTATTGTTCTCCAAAGTATTGATATTAAATATCCCGTTTTCAGTGTTAATGATTATGGTGATGATTTCATCATGCATTTGCCTGACATCGAACTTACTTCCCACAACCTGTTACTCGGCCCACTTATGGACCTTTTTTTTTGAGGTAATGGAAATCATCAAGCTCTTCCGCTCTGGGCAGAGCAGTAGGGAATGTCAGACTTCTACTAACTAAAAACCACCCATGTTCCCTCTTAGTCCTTTGTGCCGAGGCCGCGGTATCTCTTTCGAACAACCCGCAGCTCCCCCGGGGGCTATTGGACCCCCACTGATCATTGTTGCTTAGGTATTATGATGAAACTATAAGTTTAATGTTACTTACCGAATACTTACCAAGCTTCACCTTTTTGACAGGCATCGACAAATCAGCATCTCATTTGAAGCGTTGATGTATTGCCAATTTGATCCTCGATAGGTCCAGTTGTTCCTCTTATTCCGATACTAGCTTTTGCCAGCGGCTTCGCTCGCGTGAAAATGTCGATTTTCCATACAAACTTTCATCCCTTATTTAACTCCCTTAGGGGTTCAATTTCAAAAAGTCCTTCCTTATTCCTTGTTTACATTATAAAGGGAACCTCTGTGCAAAATTTCAGCTTTCTAGGTTCAAGGGTTTGGGCTGGGCGTTGATGAGTCAGTCAGTCAGTCAGTTAGGACTTCTCTCTTTATTTATATAGATTTGTGTCTAGTTACGTTAGGTTTTTGATACTTATCTGTATGAATACAAGCTAGGTTTGAGAAGACATCTCTCGGAATGAAATCTGTTAGTACATATATTATGACCTATTGCAAAGTATTTTGCCATACTGAGTTATATCGTTTTGTAGAAAAGATCGTCTTTTAACATTTATAGGTGCTTGTGATTTACGACTCTCGAAAACATTATATAGTTTCAGATTACCTCACTATCATGTCGTGAAAGTAATCAATCGGCTCGTTTCTTAATAGCATCACACGAGTGTTGTAATGCCTAATTATGTATAGTTGCATACACTAATTTATCTACCCGAATATCATAAGGGCTCTATGATGGGCTCAGGAACCATAGGGAAATGACCAGCATTGTTACCAGTGTAATGCAATAAAAAATAAACAGGTTATTAGTTGCATTCGTCGCTGCATTTTACGATATCTGGCGGAGTGTTCATGTTAATTTCTGAGTCACTATCACTCATTTTCGACAGAATTATAGAACTTTATAGTCGGGGTGGGTCAGTTCTTAAAATAAAGTCTTGTTCACGGCTTAAACTTTTATAATTAAACTCAGGAAATTACACATTACACGTCTAAGTTAAATTAAAACTCTGCCATCTCAAAAGTCTCTCTCTTCCTAACTACTAACATTATAACAATCAAAGCAACATAATCATAAGAACTTAAAACTATCTACGAAGGCCAATCAGCGGCCGAGTAGCGGCGCGACGACATGCGACAGTTCTGTGATTGGTCGGCGCGAGGCGCGGGAGCAAACATGCTAACGCGTTGGTGAGTATCTTTTTGGCGGCTGTCCTCTATTGGCCCTCTTACGGCCAGGGAAATGGGTGCGTTCAGAAACGTCTTCCGCTATACACTCCCCCTCGGGTTCGTGAAGGCGTCCTCGCTCAGGAACCCGCTCAAGATCGGCAGAAACAGGCTTGACATGACGAGGCCGGCCTCGATTACGCTTTGGCATAATAGGACACGGCGGCGTATCATCCCTATTGACAAACGGCGTAAGTTGGGACGCATGGAACCTGCCTAAAACCTCGTCAGGAGAGTTAATTTTGGAAACCAAGTAAGTCGTGGGACTGGCTATCTTAACGATCTCATAGGGCCCATCCCTTTTTGGAACAAACTTAGCCGACAATCCTTTTGCAGCGTTACTCAATACGTGCGACTTCACCAAGACTTGATCACCGACATCAAAATCTAAGGGTTTTCGACTCTTATCGGCGTAATCTTTACGTCTATCCTGTTCTTTTTCTACCCTATCCCTAATCAAAACTAAAGAGTCTAAAAACTTCTTTAGGTAGGGCGTTATTTGGGGAACAAAGTTATCCTTTTTCAGGACGGCCCTAATATCGTAACGAACCTCAACTGGTGACCGAAGATTTCTAGCTAAGGTGAGAAAAGCTGGTGAAACACCTGTTGTCTGACACAAGGCAGAGTTCATGGCGAAACGAACTGACGGTAAGTGGTCAGGCCATGAAGAATGCTCGGTGTCGACCAACTGAGCCAGCTGCACCTTTAGGTCCCGGTTTTTCCGTTCGGCCGGGTTTGCCTCCGGATGATATAAAGGTAACAAATCCTGTTCAATTCCTAAAATGTACATACATTGTTGCATTACAGCAGAGACAAACTGTACCCCATTATCCGATATAACACGACGCGGAAGGCCGTACCTAAGGAAATATTCCTCGATTAGTGTCCGAGCACAGACCTCCGAGGTGGCGTCGACCAGAGCAAAAAGCTCGACCCACCGAGTAGCTGTGTCCTCAACCAATAAAATGTACTTCTCCCCCTTCTCTCCAGGAGGGAGCGGGCCAAACAAGTCAATTGCCAATACCTCTCCCCTTTGATTTAATACTGGGGTCTGTAAAAGGCCTGAAGGCTTCAAGTTTGACGACTTGTACCGCTGGCATGTCGCACAAAACTTAACAAAGTCTGTGACAAACCGTCTCATTCCAGGGAAGAAAAAATCGCTGTGAAAGCTTATGTAAGGTCCTATCAATACCTTGATGCCCAGCAATAGGAGTATCGTGACAGTCCCTCAAAACGTCCAGACGTAAACTCTCCGGAAGAACGAGCTGAGCCTCCTCAACGTCGACGTCAGGGTTATAACGATATAGGACTCCTTGCTGCATAAAGTAACCGCGCTCAGACCGGCGTTTTTCTTCAACTGCGTCATTACTTTCAAGACCAGTCATTATCTTTTCTAGTTCCGGGTCGTCTAACTGAGCAGGTCGCAAATCGGCAGGACTTCTCGTGGGTAAGTCAACCACTACCGAATAAATACCACACTGATCTTGGCTACTTTCTTCGCAAGTAGGACGACTCAGCGTGTCGGCCACAACATTGATTTTACCTGGAGTGTATTCATATTGAATATTGAACTCTTGTAACTTAAGTGCCCACCGAACTAGTCTACCTGATGGCGACTTCAAGCTCAACAACCATTTGAGAGGTTGGTGGTCACTACCTACAATAATTTGTTGACCTTCCAAATAACCTCTGAACCGCTCAACGGACCAAACAACTGCGAGAGCTTCCCTCTCTGTAGTAGAATAATTACGCTCGGCGGGGTTTAAGAGACGGCTCGCGTATTCAACCGGCCTTTCGTCTTTCCCCTCACCTTGCAGCAACACTGCACCAAGAGCGTAACTACTTGCGTCCGTACGCAAGATAAACGGTTTACTGTAATCAGCTTGGACGAGTATGGGCGCAGACGTTAAACGCTTTTTTAGCTCCTGAAACGCCTGATTTTGCTCAGCGCCCCATACCCAAGCCTGATTTTTCTTCAAAAGACGAGTTAAGGGTTCAGCGACTTCTGAAAAGTTCAAAATGAACTTTCTGAACCACGAACACGTCTGAAGAAACGTTCTGAGGTGGCGTACAGTACTTGGTGCCTTCATGTCCGCCACTGCGCGAACCTTGTCATGATCAGGTGAAACTCCATCCTGAGTAATGACATGACCCAAGTATTTCACTTCTTCACGCGCGAAAACACACTTTTCGCGATTGGCGCGAAGATTGAACATACGCAACCTTTCAAACACTGCACGTAGATCAGCGACGTGCTGATCAAATCCTTCCGATATTACGAGCAGATCATCCTGATAGCACAACAGGGTCACATTTTGAAGTGAGGCGCCAGAGCGCAACCTGTCGATGAGTCGTTGGAATGTTGACGGCGCGTTCTTGAGTCCAAACGGCATCCTTTTAAAACGATACGTCCCAAAAGGCGTCAAAAAGGCCGTTTTATCTCGATCGCATTCCCTGACCGAAACATTCCAAAACCCACTACGCATATCTAACGTACTCATGATGCAATTTCGCTTGGTAGACTGCACCAGCTCGTCTATAAGCGGCATCGGGTACACATCGGTTTTAGTTATGGCGTTAACCTTTCTATAATCTACGCAAAACCGAACTTGACCGTTCTTTTTAGGCACTAACAATGCAGGCGATCCCCATGCCGATTCGCACTCCTCTATAATACCATCAGCCAACATCTTCTCGATTTCTGACCGCATGATCTCTTTTTTTTTTGGAGTAAGCCGATATGGAGGGACTGCAACTGGAGCGTGGTCACCAGTATCAATGACGTGCTCCGCAAAAGCAGTTGGTTCGCCCCGTAACTCAAACACGTCCTTATTTTCAGAAAGGAACTGGGCCAGAACCTCACGCTGCTCGTTGCTAAGCTTTGAAGCTTCCTCGTCCCTCAGCAAACTACTAATAGGCACACTTACCTGGTGTGCGGCTTTTTCAAGTGGGAGATCGAACTCATCAGCACTGTCAGCAAAGTGCCACTTAGAACTACTAAAATCAACACTGATACCAAAATTTATCAAAAAATCTATACCTAAAAGTGATTCGTTGTTGTCCGCATCCGGAAAAATTAAAAATCTAACGAGCCTGGTTCTACCTTCAAGAGTCACATTCACTTCGGTAGTAAGTACATTCATTAACCTAAGTACACCATCTGCAAGTTTTACATTTTCCACGCCAGAGAACATAGGATGACCTTTAGCCTTTAGGAGAGCGTATAGCGTATGACCAGCCACACAGCTTTTAGCTGCCGAATCTAGTAACGCAGTACCATTCTCACCTAAAATACTAATTTTTAGCACGGGCCGTAAAAAGGATCTAACGTTACAATTACCGTTTGATGCGAACTCCCCCTGGTCGCAAGAAGTACAAACACATACCGTTTTAGTACAAAAACAAATACAATTTTCTCTATTTATAGAACAATAAGGATTGTCAACACAAAAGCGATTCATAAAATTATTATTACAAGTCTCAGACTTAACGCTAACATTGCTATCAGCACAAGACGACGAAGACTTATATAAACAAAAATTATCGTTGAGGCTGTAACTATTACACTCTAAACAAAGTTTATGTAAACATTTACCGTGACTATAAGGAACAATAGAGTCGGTATCCATAGCTAAAATATTTACATTACGATTTGTGTGAGAACTAAACTCAGTGACAGAACCCCCTGCGACTTTTACGGCCGCGGGGTTACCTCGAATTTTGAGCGATGACACGCGTTGCTCGATGCTGGAAGGCGCGGGCGCGCGCGCGGCACCGGCAACCATCGCGCTACCTCGCGGCGGCGGGGTAGGCGCTTGTAGCGGTGGCGGCGCGTTGACCTTGGGGCATATGTCGCCATGTACGCTAGGCGCACGATGCGACAGGGAGCAATCGGTTGGTGCACGAGACTCACGTGCAGAAGCAACAGAACAGAACGCTGAATGTCCACTGTTCTTACCATCACTGGGATTACACTTCGGGCACTTAGACTTTGTGATATTCGCGGCACCACAACCGTAACACTTAATGTCTTTTTTATGCTCACTTTTTGGATTATTTTCGTCACTTCTTTTCACTAATTTCTCACACGTTTCCTTTACGTGACCGCTACGTTTGCAGTAAACACAGAACGACTTTGTATTCCCTGCCTTTCCTGTCGTTGAGTCGCCTGTGCGACTAGCGGCGACGACGGCAGCGGATGACCGGGAAGCGCGACTCGACGTATCGGTACGAATGTGCGCAGGCTCGGCGGCGGCGCGTGATCCATCTTCGATATGAGACGACGGCTTATGACCTTGACGATCGTTTTGTGACTCTTTTAATGAGTCTTCTACGGCGCGTGCCTTCATCAGCAACTCGTCGAATGTCGAAACCGTAGCTCTGTCGATTCGCTTCCTGATGCGACGATCTAACAATCCATATGTCATATCCAACTCGACGCGTTCACACAAGTCTTCTTGTGGAAGTTTTGCAAACAAGGCACGAACTTTTGCTATAAACAAATCCGTGTTTTCGGTACCTTGTACGAGGGAGAATAACTCGACGTAAATACGAAACGGCGGGCGGCGCTCGCCATACGCACTCCGTAATCTAGTTATAGCTTCATCCCATGTCTTCGTTGAGCCCTTGATACCCTGCCACCATGTACCTGCCGATGAAGTGAGCAGCATGGACATACCTAAAAGAGCATTCTCGTCGCTTATGTTTAGGCATGACTTGTAAACCTCTATGGCATCTATAAAGTTATCTACGGATTCTTCTGGATTGCCGCTAAACTTAGATGAACATTTCGAGAAGTTGGCTGTGGACTTCACGATAGCCGCGGCGGCGTTGGCGGTGGCGGCGGATGTACTTGCGTCTACCGACGCGATTAATGGCGTCGACGAACGTACTTCGCGTAAAAGTTGTTGACAAAATTCTGCTTGCGATAGTTGAATCGATGTTATCAGCTTGGCAAGGACGTCTTGTGGCATCGTTATGTTGCTTGACTGTTCTAGTTCTGATTCCTCATGAATCGAGTCGTCGGCGTCGGCGGGCGACTTGCGTCTTCGCGGCATTTTGCAAACCGATAAATACCTACTTTTCGGAAAAAGCGACAATACACGGCTCGTGGTTGTACCAACCAGCAATAATCCACACGTAGACACAAAACACAGGCAAAGTCACTGTTTATAGTTCTATACACAGTTTTATGCACTTGTCGGTCGTTTTTCACCGTAACACCAAAGTTTTTCGACTTGAACGAACGTGCAACGAACGAAAAGTTTTATCCGCACAACAAAAACTCCGACCCCTTGTTTTACTTTACAAAAACACACGTTGGGCGCCAAGATATAGTCGGGGTGGGTCAGTTCTTAAAATAAAGTCTTGTTCACGGCTTAAACTTTTATAATTAAACTCAGGAAATTACACATTACACGTCTAAGTTAAATTAAAACTCTGCCATCTCAAAAGTCTCTCTCTTCCTAACTACTAACATTATAACAATCAAAGCAACATAATCATAAGAACTTAAAACTATCTACGAAGGCCAATCAGCGGCCGAGTAGCGGCGCGACGACATGCGACAGTTCTGTGATTGGTCGGCGCGAGGCGCGGGAGCAAACATGCTAACGCGTTGGTGAGTATCTTTTTGGCGGCTGTCCTCTATTGGCCCTCTTACGGCCAGGGAAATGGGTGCGTTCAGAAACGTCTTCCGCTATAACTTATCAGAAAATTTGTCTACTCAATGAAAGGGAATAAAAAGCTAACGAACAAATGACAGCTCGAAATGGCGGCGTTTCGGATATCTGTCATTTTTTTTTAAATTATAGGCAAACGAACAAAGTCACTATTCTTGTGTCACTCGAGATCAAAATGTCGTGCGATTTATAATTAAAATCATACTGAATTGGGGTTTCGTATCGATAGTTATCTGTTTTAATGTAGATACTAGAATAGCACACTCACTTGAATTTGACACCTGTTCCAAATTTAAACTCATAACCTACTGTTTACAGTAGGTTATGAGCTTATTACAGTTCTGTTAATTTCTGCTGGTTGGTAATGCTGGTCATTGCCTATGGTTTTTGAACGCATTAGAGAGGGTTTCTGATATTTGGGTAGATAAAAGTACATTAAAGTTTTCGGTAAAAGTTTGCTGTGCTTCCATTGAGAGGAACTAACATATGGTAAAAAAAAATTGAAGATTTTCTATAACCATTAATTATTTTTTTAATTGCTTTTATTTCGACTCTGATTAGATATGTACTGACTAATCGGCAACGAGTCTCTAAGGCTCGGCCGATAAGATCCGGTTATATTTGTAGTCGACGGACGGCAAAAAGTATCGACTTGTTGGCTGGTCTAATTAAATTGTAATTATCATGACATCACATCTGTAATCCCCGAAGGGTTGGACAACCGGACACGAATCCCGGCTCCGTGACTGCTTCTTCCCTTTGCCCGGCCCGGGAATCGAACCCAGGACCTAATGCTCAGCAGTCGCATTTGTGACTACCAGATCAACGAGGCAGTCATTAAAATTTCTTCTTTGTCTCCTGTGCTACAACGAAATCTATGATCGGCTTGGCCGAGTCGTTAGCCAGTCGGTAACAGTCATAGTTTGCCCATATTAAATTCTGATGCTTACAATAGGGGATCGGACAAAAAAAAAACTAATTAGTCCGTCAGATAGATTTCCAAAAAATATTGGACACGTATTTTTTCTTTTTTCACGTAAACAAAAAATTAAGACGATGCAGTGCTTCAAAAACTCGTGTGACGTCATATGCTAGTACATTTTGTACCTACAAGTGACGTTTCAAGCCCCACTCCATGATCTTTGGCGCGCTTTATCTTCGTCAATTTTTGTTGATTTGATAAAACAAAAAACACGTATCCAATATTTTTTGATAATCTAACTGACGGACTAAACAGAATCATATTTTTTTGACTCGGTCCGATCCCCTAATTATTGTACTAATTATTGTACTAATTATCGTACTATAATTGCATTTATTTCGGGCAGCGCCCATAATGTTAGTATGTATTCTATACTTCTCGTTTACTCGCTATCTTCATACAGTCCACCCAATATAATTTTGTGTCGTGTTGGCTCAAATCCGTCCAAGTAGCAATGTGACTATTCACTTCACATGCACTCTCCAAGATGATCATCAAAGAAGGTGAAGTAAAAATCGTGAAGAATGAACATGGGCAACCGTGGTCATCAGTGTTCCTTCTCTGTAGGAGAACAGGCCTTTGCCAAGCAGCATGGGACAATACATAACATTATGTCTGTAATTCCCGAAGGCCTAACCCTTGGTGTACCTATTAGTAGGTACACCCACATTTCGCCAGTTATGTTTTAGTTTTTTTTTTTTTTTTTTTACGTTGCCCCACACTAGGAATTTCTCCTGTATCGTGGGTGCGTTCACAAACATAGAAAGTCACATACACAAATACCCAGACCCGAAACAACTATCTGCAGGCCATACAAATATTTGTTCCGTGCGGGGATCGAACCCGCGACACGCAGCGCAGCAGTCCAATCGCTTAGCTACTGCGCCAACCGTGCCGTCGAATAATTAAGGTCCCATGTAATAGGGGGTGAGCCTAATGCCATCAACCGGTCACAAATCGGGACTCCTGGTGGCTGCTAATGAGAAATTCCTGATGGAAACACCTATCAGCACTTTGAGTGACCTGGGAATCGAACCGAGGACGTTATGCACTAGACCAGGCATTACTATAAACTACCCTTATAACACATTTATAAACTTAATAAGAACTCTATCTTCAATAATTTAGTTATTTGATTTGCATGTGTGTATTTTACTAAAGAATGGATGGCTATTGACATGGTGGGCCTCAACCCACCAATTGTTTTGACTCATATTATGTCTGTTTACCTTACTTGTCACACAGTTACCTCAATAGTTTAATACCAGGGATGTTATGAATTGAACGGATATTAGTGCTTGGCCAGACTGGCAGCGCGGTGCGGGGAGCGGCGCGGGTGCGGGAACGCGCGCGATTTGCCTGTCCGCACTGGACCGCGATTTCGTTCCGAGCGTTGTCGCGTTCAACTGTTCGTCCAGTGTTTGTCAAAATATAATATGGATGACGAAGACTTGTTTTTACTTTAAATGGCAAATGCTGAAAGTGAAAAATGGAGTTAATAAAATTAATTTAACCAGAGAAAATGAAGGAGAATTTTACACGCTGTATGAAAGATTGCGAGAGCAACCTCGAAAGTTTTTTGAATATACAAGAATGTCAATGGATACGTTTGACTACATATTACAAAATAATATAGAAAATTATATTATAAAAAAAATAACAACTTTCGCCGAAGCATTCCACCTATTGAAAAGTTATTCATTCGAGATTACATCATTTCAAAATTGCACACAGGTTGTGCATCTCTGACTCGCTGTGACGTCACACTCAGCGCAGAGTATGAGCATTAGGTCCGATCTCTGTGGTATGAGTGCAAAATCCAAAAAAAAAATTTTTTTGGTAAGAATTTTAAAATTCGGTTATTTTAATTAATTGGATACTTCTATAAATAATTATAAATAATTGGATTAATTTCTTAAGCTTTAACTTATAAAAGTTAAAGCTAAATAAATAAATCTAATTTATCTGGTTATCTGGCGCAGACTAAAGTTTGAGATACGCCGCTCCCGCGCGGTTTATCGCTTGCCGCCCCGCGCACTCACTGCGGCCACTTGTATGAACGAGCTATGGCACGAGTTGCCCGCGCGCTCCCCGCGGAAAGTAACCCGCGCCACTTCCCGCGCCCGCGTGTCCACTATGGACACTCAAAGGAAGTTCCATACGTTTAAGTTTGTCGCGCCGCGACCGCCCCGCGCCCGCGTTTGCAGTCTGGCCAAGCACTTAGAGTCTTACAACACAATCTGACAATAATTGACAAGTGACGGCTCGTCGCGCAAAACAAACACAGTGCTACCAACTCTCAAAAATATTTATCCCTAAAACTAAAATCATAAACCCCAAAATCTCGCCAATTATTTTGACGTCTAAAATTGAAATTGAGCAGTGGTAGCTCAGTGGTAGCGGCCCCGACTTACGAAGAGTGAGTCGTGGGTTCAAACCCAGTCAGGCGCATTACTTTGCGTAATTTATTTTATCACCACTGCTATCAAAACGGCGAAGGAAAACATCGTGAGGAAACCGGCATGTCTTAGAACCAAAAAATTCGAAGACATGTGACATCTACCAATCCGCACTGGGCCCGTGTGGTGGATCATAGCCCTTCCCTCTCCTAGAGAGGAGACCTGAGTCCCTGCAGTGAGAACATTATAGGCTGATGATGATAGCCTCTAAAATTTATTTTATAAAAATAATTAATAATATTTTTAACTTCACCTTTATCCGAAACTTTTAAATCAGTTTCGGTTAAGGATATTTTGTAATTTCGGATATCCGAAAGTTTCGGCTACGGTTACGGAGCTCCATCATCCCTGGTTTAATACATATGTAAACGGCTCAATATAACTCGCACTGGCTCAATTGAGCTGTCGGATTGTCCACAAGTGACAGCCGCTAGTGACATAACTAACCAGTTTGTAAGCTCGTCAGGTTAAACTGGGACTTATATTTAGTTAATATTATTTATTGTGTATTATTTGACACTAGTAATAATTTGTAGTGAATGCCTATTTGTTGTCAAATGAATTTCCCTATTTAACCCACCCTGGAGTTTTGTAAAGTATTTGTGTCTAGATATCTTTAGTGGAGGCTTTAAGCCATTCACAAAAATCGACGTGTCTGCTTACTATGTTGGTTATATGAATCAGTGAGTTACCATGCACTGTAATTTGATTCCGAATATCTTCATCATGAGCCTATAATGTTCCCACTGCAAGGACTCAGGCGTCCTCTCTAGAAGAGCCTAGAGAGGACGCCTGAGTCCCTGCAGTGGGACCCAGTCTGTAGGCAGGCAGGTATAGGTAGGCATGTAAGGCATGGTGGATTATAGCCCATCCAGAGGCACAGTGCGGGTTGGTAGATGTCACATAACTTACATTGCTCTTGTTTTTCTTATCAACTGCATCATGGTGTTGTTTCAAAAGCCCTCCAAAGGGTATGTAGGTAACCTTATATAGGATACAGACCATACTTACGAATAATTCTCGCTTTTCAGTACCTAGTAGTAGTTCTTCCGCTGGATGCAGATGTGTGTCAGGGCAGATCAGAAAGTTTCTTGGTGGATGTTTAAATATACCTAGGTATGAATGCTTCTTTGGATACAGGATACCGATTAAGTATTTATTTATTTGAAATTAATACCAAAATCACTAACTTGTAGTACCTACCTTTATTACAAGAATATAACCTTTTCGATTTTGTTCGAGGTGTAATTTATTTATAACTTTAAAATACCTCTTATTCTAAGTAAAATCGCAAACAATAAAATTATTCTCATGATTAAAATTTAACACGTAACCAAATAATATTTATGAGTAGTATAATATCTGTATGTACGTAGTGTTAAAATGATGTTTTTATTTATATAAACTTGTATATGTGTGTTTATATGCGCTTGCAATGTGATTCATTGATTATTGCAAATTATGTTTGTGCCTCTTAGACACACCTACAAAATAATATATTCTTTACATTTTTTCAATCTTAAAACTGCTAGTTACTTCTTTTTCCAACATGGTTACGGTATATTTTCGAAAACCATGTAATTTTTCACCAAATAAAATACTGATTTGTTTTTCGTAGCAATCTGCTACGACTGGTGCTACGAATAATTTATAAATGTTTTATATTTAATTAGTGTGTATAATTGGGGTTATGATTAGGCATCAATGAGAGAATAAATGAAACTCCAGAGTCTGATAAACTAACTTTGAGTTTATTTTTACCATTTACACTTGACAATGTATTCGTAATCTGTTGTCGCTACGGATGTCGGCGTAGGCGCGTAGCACGCGTAGAGTGCGGCGTAGCACACGTCTCATGCGGGACAAACTTAAACTATTGCTACGAAACCACCTAGTTGACAGTTTCACATCCAACTATGTATTAAATTATCATAAATTATACTTTAACATTAATACAGGTACAATTAGAGAAAATTCCATTTATTCTTTAGTCAAGTGATAATATTTGAAAAATCCGCGTACAATCGTATAACAGACTTTAGTTCTATAAATAGTTAAAAAAGGAACTTTTCTCGATTGTACCAAACATAAAGTACAGAGAACACCTCATTTAACATACCAACAAAATCGAAAGTGAATCTTGTGTTTTACTTCGTGTAAACATTTAACATCTTGTCACAGATTTAAAATAGTAGGAACGGTATATTTTACTAGTAAAGAACTTTAAAATAATTTTAGTTATACAATACAGTATTAGGAACTATGATAGACATGAATGCTACCTTTTACGATCATAAACTAATATTCGTAACCAACATTATGTAATATCTAGAGGGCTTCAAAATTCTACACAAAATGTTTCACTATTAACAGAAATAAATGAAATATACTTGAGAGTTCGAGAATGAAGTAAACGATACTATACAAAGAAACAAATAACATGGCCGTGGCGGCAACTCTAGCTGCTGACACAACAGACTAGTCCGAATTAATCTTAAATATTAAAATTTGTATTCGGAAAGTATAGTGAAACTCTAGATGCGATAATATTGAAATATACATAGGAACCATGATTCATTCCGCGGGCTCTGGCCGCGCGGAGACACAACATCGCACTACCCACACGTCCACCTACACTAACTCAAACTTACACGTACATATACTCCCGAGTACAAACCAATCAAAATAAATATCTCTGCGAACGAGTAACCGTCGTCACGTCGCGCGGTGGAGCTCTGAACAGTCTGAACGTAAACGAGCAACAATCAGCCGCAAATATTAAACACTAGTCAAACAAAATAATTGTGTTGTAGACGCGCGCCTTCGCGACCGCCGATGTGCGAGCGAGACGCCTCCCTCCGCACGCCATCTCCTCTCCTAACACTGCCTTACTGCCTTCCAGCTCTATCGTGTACTCACTGATCAATATTACACTTTCATCTATATTGGTATTGACTCAAATATCATATATAAAAATCTATTTCAATTCCAAATGTAATTTTTGCAATAATAACGTTGACGTGTAACCCCAGCCTGGCCCAGACGCCGCTGGGAGTAGTAAACCGACGGGAGAGGCGGCGCGCTCGAACATCGGCACATTGCACACACACCAGCATGTATACACATAACAAGGACCGGTAACCGGTGGAATAAAACATTGCACTTTATAAAAAAACAAACTCAATGTTGTAGTAGGATCCACTCGTAGATAAAATATTGTAGTACACTCCGCTAGATAAAATGTAAATATGTAAAATATTTTTAATAACGTGATCTGTGCCATCGAAAATATTAGGGACTCCACGCACTCGGTAAAGCGGTCGAAGTTGGAGGCGACGGGCGAGACGCGAGCCTCGCCCCTCGCCCCCAACCCCCCACGCCTTCGGACACTGGACTCACTTACGCCACTACTAATAATCGTTACAATATCAATAAAAATTCAAGAATCACACTTAGTTCCAAAATAAACTCACTTGTTTGCGAGGTAGGCTGAGCGCTGGCGCGCAGCCCGAGTTTCGAGTTCGTTCGTTTTGGAAAAGTTTGCTACGATAATAATTATTATAATTAAGTGTTACCAATAAGCCTACGCGGTGTCATCGCGTCTCCGCGGGCGGCTCTGCGCGCTAGGTGCTCGCCGCGCGGTACCGGCGGTAGCCGCGCGGGCGTTCGTGTCGCGCGAGCGTGCGGCGCCGCTCAGTGCACATCAACGAGTCGACGTGATGTAGCACCGTGCGAGCGACGAGCCGCACTACATTACTCGACGTATTAGCATTTAGTTTGAGTTGCGTTTGCGTGAGTTTACGTCGTTTCCTGAGCGTGGAACCCGCGAGAGAGGACGACCGCTCTACTGCCTAACATACGTACCTAACTTCGCTTCATGTTTAAAAAAATCATATACGTATATCACTATATATATCTCCATACATTTACGATGCGTCAGGAACTTCTTACGAGAACGTATCTATGCCTAAAATTAGAACGATTATATGTATGTATTACATAGCTTTAAACAATAATTAAATCGTAATTATCAATATCGATAATATTATATGCCATAAAGATAGGAACTTGCTTTCCTGGGAATTGATGTTGAGAGTGTGAGGCGCGTCGTCAGCCGCGGCGCGCGCGTTGCCGCAACGATAAACGTATATAATAAAACCTGTCTAACGTATGATATGAAGTGCGGACGCGCGGCGCGGCTGGGCGCGCTCGCCGGCGCCGCCTCCCAGTGCGCGGCGCCGGCGTGGGGCCGGCTGACGGTAGAGCTACCGGCAGCTGGCTCCCCATTAACCTAATCTTAAACAACTACAAGCTTTAAATATAACTAGGAAAGTGCCGCTTCTGCGGCGACATTCATCAACGAAAAGAAGCGTTAAGAGCTAATAGTGAACTGCTGCGTTGTCGGACAACGGAGAGAGCGAGGGGCTCTAATAGATAGTAACTATACATTTCTTCAGAGTAGGATTAGTGTCCGGCGCTCGCCAGGGGGAGCTCGCCGGGGGGCTGGAAGCGAGGCCCGGGCGCGCAGAAGTTAGCATTCGGGTCCTTTGCGGGAGCGGTGTCCTGCGCGGCGCGGGCTGCCAGCAGCGTGATTTGGTTCACTACATCCTCCATCTCGTGCGTGAGGGTCTCCGGCTGCTGCAGCAGCGGCGGCTGCGGCATGGTGTTGCGGCGGTGTTGCTCGGTGTCGGCGTGGCGGCGGAACTCCAGCGCCGTGCGGAAGCGCTCGCCGGCGCACGAGCGGCACTCAAGCGCCGGCTGCACCACGCGGATGACGCCGCGCGCCGCCTCGTGGCCCACGTAACACGCGCGCGCTTGGTGCACCTGCAGCGGCGCCGGCGACGGGAACGCCACCTTGCAGTGCTTGCACACGTAGCAAAGATCGAAGTCGAGCTCGCGTGCGCCCGGCGGCGCATCGCTGGCGGGCGGCGGCAGGCGCAGTGTGGACGCGCCCGGGTCCGCCGCGATGTGCCGAATCTGCTCCAGGGTGGTAGCCGGCAGCTGGAGCACGCTGGCGCCGTTCCCCGTCTCCACTATTAAGCCTTGTGGTTGTGGTTGGAGAGTAGCGGGGATGACACTAGGTCCTGTAACAACAGAAAATAATGCGTTAATAAACGTAAAGTAATTAGTATAATGAGATAATGAAGAATTTGCACCATTAACGCCACGTGTTAGTATCCTGCATCTGTCTACGTATCATATGGCTAAGGGGATTGGCAAATCGCATCGCGGAGCATCAAATATCGACATTATCGCCACACGCTCGTGTGACACTCGGGCGCGTTGTAAAGGGGTTAATCCACTTACATCGAGGGCCGAGGGTCGGCCCGCAGCCGTGAACTGACCTTTCGACCGAGCTACAATTTTAACACGTTTTTTCAACTTTGTCCTTGTAATTGTGCAAATACGTAATGTCTCGTTATTCATCGATAAATTGTTTACATTACGAAAAGATAAAGTCAACGTTTCAAATACATTGGAGAGACGAAAAGTAAAACATGATCGGTCGATCTCGTCGTCTTGCAACCCAAATTGGGAGTTCCATTGTTCAAAATAGGTTAGCACCAGATAAACAGTGTTTACCTTACTGCGAGGCGATTGTACATGCGTGATGCGTTTCTAACGAGCCCGGCCCGGCTCTGTAATTGATTCGGACGCTGCTTTATGCGGCTTATATTCACGAATGCATAATACATAGCTTTTGAGTCGCCATCGAGTTTTATATCGGGGAACGAGCAGCGAAGCTTAAAGTGGTGCTTGACGATGAACTCGAGAACAAAGAACTTAAAGATGGTTATGTACCTACTGTCTACGTCATTTCAACGGATTTTATTCATACTTTTCAATCGCATTTTACGGATCAAAAGCGTAATAGTAAATTGAAATGCTTTTACGTTGACTAAGCGGAGACCGGACTATGTGTTGACACTTAGGAGAGGCTTATGTACAGTAGTAGACGTCTTTCGGCTGAAATGGTGATGACAAAAAAGACATTTTGGCATTCAAAATTAAACAGTAGCACACAGAATTACCCCTAATCAGAAATCATTAGAAAGTGGTATAAACCAAAGCAACTAACGTTAAGCTCCATTCGATAGTCGATCTCTAAGTTCGTAACCATTCCGGTGATGCGATACCGACCTTAATCGCAGCCGGTATCTCTAACAATCCCGTGCGAAACCGTGCGGCTTTCAATCAGCCTCTTAACAATCGTTCGGGCTGATTGGCCAGTCGTGTTTCGTGTAATGAGACCCTAGGGACTGCTCATACGTATGTCATGTTCCTTCTAATGGTAATGAACACCGTACATGGCTCAAGTGGAATTCAAAAGCTAATTGAACAAGCTTAGCATTTGTTCTAATGTAGGACAAAGTAAAAGGTCGCATTTGGTATTTGACGTATATGACGGATACATTGTTATTTATTAGCAACGAAAACCATTTTGATATAATTTATTCTGCTGCGGCTTAAACGTTTTATATATCCGCTTTGGCTTCTATAATCCCTGTAAAATAATCTGTCTTAATATTATTATAATTCCTATTCTTATTTATCAAGCGTCGGTGGCACAAAGCCGCTTGCCACGACACGTTGGCCCTGACGTTAATTCGCAACCCTTTCTGCCAATTAGTTTCAAAATAGCCACACTATTGTGCTGCTAACACGACCACACATCGCACCTAACGATTTAAATCCCACGACCGGAATTCCACCTTTACAGCGTGTAATAAAGTTGATTATCCGTTGGTTTTCTCCGGGTTAGGTCGTCCACTTGGTCCGGTGGGCAAGTTTAAGTCAAAGGGCTTCTTAATCCGGACTTGTAGGTCGTTACGTGTTATTATAACGGCCTGAGTCGGGTATTTCTTCGCTCATTTACATCTCATTAAGGATGCTATTATTGGACTATACAACGCATTATGCAGACTTTCGCTGGCTGCTCGAGTTTTGAGCATTGCGTCAACTCCTTTAAGGGATTAAGTGTCTTCTTTTTTTTTTTACTTGGAAGGTATTTTAAGGTGTATTGTATTCTGTGTTTCTTTTTCAGATTAACCTTTTTTTCAAGGTTCTTTAGTAAGGTAAGTAATTCTGAAGAGGGATGCCGAATTTTGCCGTCGTCAACCCTAAAGAGGAAAACCAACAGACCAACAACCAAATAGCCCACTTTGGTAAATTTTAAAACCGATTTATTCATGTTTTTTCTGCTACTTACGATGTCGAATAAATTCACTAAAAACCCATCGATTACAGTCCGTCACCACCCAATGTTCGATACCCAAAGTCTCACATAGACCCACACATTTTTCGCCATACAACACAGTCACGACAAGGCATGTCTCCCAAACGCGACGTATATTAACAACATCAATTATCGAGACCCGTATTGGGCGGGTCTGGGGTCTGATCCCGCGATACTGGGGTCCAATGCTATGCTTGATGGATGGTAATTAAACTAGGACTTGGACGTGGAAACTGGTGATATCTGACGTATCTGTTCGTGGCGATTGGCAGAATTGGATTGGATTCAGAAAAGTGTTTCTAGGTGTTATTTGTGTAGTGGTCTCATTAATTTAGTTTTTAAGATGCAGAATTTGTAATTGAATGAGCACTATTTATATGATTTGAATAAAAATAGCATTACGAGTACCCAAAGGGTTAGGAAGAGGTGAACCTAACTAATAGTTAATATTAACATCCACTTTTGTCAGTAACGAATAAGCCACATGTATAAGGAGGTGGCCTTATTGCCATCAACCGGGCAAAAATCTAGGCTCCGTGGCTGCTACTGAGTAATCTCTGAAGCAATAGCAGTTTGCTTGAACTGAGAATCGAACCCAAAACCTCGTCTTCAACAGGCACACTTGTGACCACTAGGCCAATGAGATAGTCAATATTAGTCAGACAGTATAAATAGTGATTTTAATAAAGAGCTAAGAAAAATCATCGTTTCATTTTAATTATCATCACCATCAGCTAGATTGCGAAGGCCTCGCCAACGAATTTAATCTTTATTTTTTTATTGAACTACTTAAACATAAAAAGTCTTATCACACGTTTCTCCCTAATCTGCTATCCTACACTAATTATTCCTCCAATTAATTGCCAAATTAAAAGTTCAAAACCTACAACAGCCTCCTAACCTTTGCTCCAAGACCGTTCAACAGAATTTACATACAGCCCTATCACCAAATCAATCTTCCCACAAAGCCAGCATTATCGGACCAGTGTATTCCGAGAGCGTTTCTCCCGGACATCTCCCGGACAGGTCGGACAGGCGTCCGTCCCATCACTGTCCGGGATGTCCGAGCAATTAGACTAACGGACTGCGGAGCTTAGACTTGAACTTGGCTCCTTGTTTGTAGACTCAGGGAAACGTATGAGATCGATCTCGTGCATGGCAATTATTTAGTGAGGAATGTTTTCTGTGTCATGGTGTAGTAATGATGTGGTTGTGATTAGATATGTGTGTTTGTTGAAGGACTGGTTGGATGAAGATTTTTGTGCAAAAGAAGTTAAAATATTTTATGGTTATTTCGATTAAAAATTACGTTTTTTAGGATACCAACCAATACCGGATTGACACTTCTAAATAAACGAATGCGTTTGAGGTTTACATCTTTTTTTTTAAGAATGTCTAATCATCAAATGACTCCTCCCGATCCGCTCTAGGCAGAGCAAAAGGGAATTTCAGACTCTTACTGACTAAAACCATGTTACTTGTAATGCTCAAGGCGTTACTGAGCCGCGATGACTCTTTCGAACAAATTCCGCAACCCTGGCAGGGAAGTTTACACCTAGATTAATATAAGGATAATAAAAGCGAATTTTGAATGCCAATATAACTTCGTATTTTAGTAAATTGATATCACACTTAAATGAGTTAGCGGGGTTAAAATAAAATGGACCATGATGAATCTTAGCGTCGAGAGTCTAAGGTCCAGTGACATTATTTCAACGATAGCCACTCTTAACTACCAGAGTACGTAGCTTAAGTCCAGGCAACAGCTACAACAAAACTGCTAACAAACATAATTAATACACGCTACCCGTGTTAATATACCCCAGCAAGCATTATAACCCACTTACACGTTGACTGGGCGCGCTAACACCTCTAAGTCGCCAGTTGATATGAAACCCTAGGTGTCAGGCATTTTCTTCTGTCGCCTATATACCGCTGTAAATACATGAATCCGCTTTGTACTGTGTTCACTTGCTGCTAATCGAATTAGTGTAGTACGAGACACGTTCGCTCATCATGTTTCTTAAGAAACGTGTAGTTGTTAGTGCAAATTTGTTTGGGAGAATTATAGAAGAATGAGGAGTATAGGAGTGTCCAATTTTGGGTTTTGGTGAGATTCAAATGGAGATGATAGTGGTGGTTGATGATAATAATAATGTTCATAAGCAACTGTGACTAGCAGTATAAGTTCCTCTCTGTAATAGGGAAGGTTATGATGCAACAACCAAATATCAATATGGTTGGGGACCAAAGACCAAAAGTTATGAGTTTTATGAGTCATGGATGATAAATGCTACGTGTATAGAAAATTTGCCTCACACACTGATCCCACTTAAGGAGAACGAGCCAAACTGATGTTATCACAAAAGGAGCCAATTGAAAAACCTTATTTTTTGCTGAACAAATAAAGTGTCTCGCAATCTAAAGCGATAATCGTTGGACGGAGGGAAGCAGTGAGCGGTCGCCTCGACTGACTACAGTCATCAATCAGCCACCGGCCTATCTCAACTAACAGGATACAGAAAACATTTATAAGTAGGAACTACTCGAATGTAAACAAGGATTAATTATTCCGCTCCACGAAAGGTACCATCAAACAAATGGGTACCATCAAAACTACGTGAAAACGCTGAAACATCATTCCACCCCCAAAGCAATTCTAAAGGCCATTAACCAATAATTTCATCGAATTTTATATCCATCATATTAACGCCACGGACGGGCCGCCACGTCCATTATCCCAGGTTCCTCCAACTCCCCGCGGAAATCTCGCCGCATTCAAATATTTAATTACTTTAGCTCTCGATCGTTTATAAATTCGAACGCGAGTGGTATCATAAAACGCGCTAATGCTTTATAATTAAAATATTCTCAACAAGCCGTGGCGTAATGGCACCTCCGGCGACGGTCTCCTCCTTCGAAAAAAACGCATAAAAAATTACATTCACCCCAGAGGACTCACCCCTTGTGTCGGGAAAATCGATTAAAAAGAGGAGTCGCGGGGCGAAGTGACGCGGGCAGCGGGCGGCGGGGACTTTAATATGTACGAAAAAATGCACGGCGCTGCGGGAGCGAGGGAGAGACCCAAGGAGCGGGTCTCGAGTTGCCTTCAATTTTTATAATTACGTTCATACGTGAGCGCCGCGCTGTCCGCCACCGGTGCCTTCCACCGCGCCGCCGACGCCGCCACCACCACCGACACACAGCTCCCTGCCATTACTTATTTAGAATAGTTCTTCGCTTCATACTCTCGCTCACGATTACTTTTTAATTATTAAAAGCCTTATGAAACAACTTGCCAATTTTAAACATTCAAACACCGCCTCCATTCTTTTTGCGCTCGACGTTAAATCATGAAAGACTCAACAACAACAGCGCGTCTTGAAATAAGACGTATTGTAACTTTTTCGTTTTCAGCGACAAAATCAATTTCCATCAGTGAGAGAGCTCCAAAGTTTTCCACACACACAGCAATCAAGGAAAGATGGAGGCAATAAGAACGGGATAACCGACTAGAGGACGTTATCTCAGGAGACGGTTTGCAAATGAGCGGGCACGCACACACGCGTCCGCCCACTCACACATGCGCTAATGCCGCGTCCACACACGCCACGTATATGCGTGCGTACATTTTATAAATAGATATCGCTTTTTTTATCCGGGTATAAGAATAGGGGGTCGCCACCCGAGGAGGAAGGAGACCCCTGCGGGGGACGTGTTGGATTTCAGATTGCTACGAACTGCAAAAATGAGGGATGAAAGAAATATAGCTTAAAACGCAGATATTTCCCGGCGTCTTAAGGCGCAGGGGTGTGCGGGGGCCGGGGGGAGTGTGTGGAACAAAGTAGAGTGGCGATATTGAACCAAAATGAAATGGTAAACGAACCGTGCGCGTCCGATCTAATGCGAATTTATAATTTGGACATTGCCCCGGACGGCGCACTCTTTGAACTCGGGAGGGAGGGCCGCTAAGGTGAATTTACAAAGAGTGCGGATGTGATTTATAAATAGGGGAGAGTGGCTGTGTGTGTTGACCATTCATTTCTGCTGGAGGTTATTTTTTCCATTAGCTTTGAGGTCGTTAATAAGCGCATGTCGGTCGTTTTGGCACAACGAGCGGGTGTTTAGGCGTATCCTCATTGCGCAGGTTAACGCGAGTGTCCGCCGACCTAATTGTCGTCGCGCCGCGTCTAATCGGGATATGCGCCACGCGATAATTGCGACAGATTACAGACACAATGCGCGCTCTTCCGATTACCGGAGTAACCACACAGACACGACAACGGCGCGTATTCTACATACATCACTGGCTCTCATTCATCAAAACTGTATAGTAAGATTGACAGTAATTATTGTAGAAATAAAATCCAGCCTTAAGTGCCACTTATTTTTTAAGTGTCATCAATGTTAATAAGGACAACAATCAGTTGTACAAACGTCGCGTCTCTGAGTTTAATCTTTATTGAGTTTATTACCGGCGTTAAGTGCGACAATTGCAAGTCTTGCTAATTCGTTAATGAGGTATGTAGGTGTAGCGCGGGCGAAATAAACGTTTAGCACTAACAACTCACGCGCATTAACGCTAACTAGACGAAAGAATGTTAGTCTGCATATGATTCAACTATAATACGTATGGGCGGTAAGTAGAGTACTCCTAATAGATTTACTAAGAGGACGTGACGTCAGTATTTCAAGCAGAGACGATCGAACTGCGCTGTCTAAGCGGGAAAGTGAAAATTGCGTACGTGAACTGGAAGAAAAAATATTAAAAATTAATCAAGAGCCCGAGCGGGCGCGAGGAGGGAAGGGAGCACATGTGTCGACAAAAAAGCGTCTCCCTCTCCGGGCACGTGCGAAGAGTCGTTCCAGCCCCGTTCCGCCGCCGAGTTAAAAGTTTCTTCGGACAAACAGAGGATTTGTCACAATTACGGCGGGGCGGTGCGTCCCTACTTGATTAAAACCTAAATCACGTGACGTGTTTACAGCCGCGCCTTAGGTGTTTTCAATTTGCCGACTCCTGGACTCGCCATTGGCGTTCCGGACACGTCTCGACGCACCTATCTGGGGGCGGCCCGGCGTTTTGAATTTGTTGCGAATTAAATTATTGACGATCTAATCGGCGAGCCGATCTCACTCGGACACCCCCCGCTGCTGGTAGCTGGTAGGTAGTACCGCCACCCGACCGTCCGGAAGAGTGTCACGTTTCTTAATTATTTCTAAATGTCGCGCCCGAAATCCGTAGTTGATTGCAACGCCTCTGTATTTCGCCACGGTAACGTTTAATCCATAAAAAGCAACGGAAAAAAAGATTAACATTTGAATTAATCGGGAGATTAAACATAATGAAAGAAAATCTCATTACGGCGGGTATAATGGCGGTGAGAAATATCGCCGGGCGAACGGAAAAGAAAAACGCCGCATAAAAGAAAAGGCGCGCGAAGAAAATTAAAAGCTCGAACGAAATTAAAAAATGTTAAAAAAATGTAATCGACGCCGGAGCGCGATTAGGGGGGAAATGCAAACAGGACGGAACACTCCTGCGGGGGTGCGGGGTGGGGGTGTATAAAGTTCTCAATTAAAGACCAGCTACGGAGTCTCGTTGTAATTAGATTCTTTTTCATCTCCTTAAATCAGCGGCATCGCGCTGACACTCACTCTGTTTAATTTGTAATCGAGACTTGTTAGCATCCGTGTTCTTTTAATTCCATTTTCTCGTTCCGAGTAATTTTCTCGGGCCGCTTGATTGATATTAAATTACGTGTTTGCTGTGATCACTTTCAGATTTCTTTAATTTTCTCGCTGGCTTCCATCTTGTGAGATATCTCATTGGTTTTATAGATTGCGATTACGGTAAGTAATTCATTTAGTATAGTATGATTTCTTCGAGATATATTCCTTCGTCATTACTTTCATGCATGAGAGTATGTTTCTATGGCTTTGCTCTACTAATTTTCAGCTGCATGACTAACGAAATTCTATAAATTGGAAAGTCTCTCAGAAGACTCCTACTTTATAAAAATCTTAAATTCGTTCAGAACAGGAAACAGACAGCCTAGAAGCCGCTATGCTTGACCCAGCAGGGTCAAATCTTTATTGAGAGAGATTTTGATTTAATATGTATCCTTTAGGGGAAATAAGAAATGCCAGATAGTATGGAAGTTCGTAATTTATTTCTGTCAATGAGAAATACCATCGACTTCTATCTACCTACCTGTATTTAAAAGTACAAGCCCTAACGACAATACGCTACATAAGATCAAAACATTTCAGTTAAGTAGGTACCCACTAAACAAACACACAAGACAAGATACTCGTACATTCCACTCACAGCACCACTATTTAGGAAGCGTATCTCATCCGATAGCCCAAAGCGGGTGACCCAGTGGCAGCCATTAACCAATGAGCTGGTGTCCGGTGTACGTCATTGTGGGTAAGTGCCGCCTCCACGAGACGTATCCTCGGTTTTAAATGGTAATTATAATTAGCACACACGTGGAAGATGGGCTTGAGAAGATTCTAGGGTTAGAGGTGTTTGGTGCAGGAAAGTATGAAAAACAAAAAAAAGGTTTTCTGCAGGAACTTGTACTTACAACTACTTAGGAAATCTTACATTGCCCATTTTTTAAGTAAAAGATATACCTGTGCTATGAGATCCCGCTAGTTAATGACAAATTATGTAATGTTAAACTGCCATTTCAAATATATAAGATATGACCCTGTAGGGATCATATTATATTTTCATATAATATGATCCCTACAGGGTCAGATTAGAAAGTATAGTTAGAACTGTGATATGTTTTGGAAGTGTTATGTTTCGTATTGATCACATGGATATCCCTGCTTAAAATAACAAACGAAAAAAAGACGACAAAGAAAAACGGAAAAGTTAAAACCAAAGCTCAAAACTTGATTACAGCAATCTCGAGATTTCAGCAAAAAAACAGCACTTCAATAAAATTTTCAAAGCAGCAATATCATTAAACATTTCCCCTTGTTAATTATTCATAAAAATAAAACAAGCGCTTTGCAGCGATTCAAAAACCTCAAAGTCAAGGAAAGCCGTTTGTAAGCACTACGAACCCTCAAGGCGGGAGTTCTGCTAAGTAATTAATTCTTGGTGTCCGAGCGCGCGACGGAGCGTAATTAAACATCGCGCCTTGTAATTACCGACTCAAACTTGTCGGAAGTTGTCGGACGTTGTCGGAAATTGTCGGCAGTTGTCGGCCCCTGGCTGGGCTTAAGTGGTCAGACTGGCCAATTAAAGCCGCCCCCGACGACGCGATTAAGCAATTAACGCGGATGGGCGGGCGGACACTCGCTCATTTGAACAATCCCGGCTTTTCCTGTTTGGGAAACTTTTGATTTTCAGGACCTTCAAGACCGCAGAGGGGAGGATTTTGTTTTTACCGAAGGAAGTTGCTTATGGTAATTGTGTCTTAAATCTGCTTGGAAGTTTATTACAGTTTCCTCTTCAGAGATTTTCTTTGAGCTTTCTTTTTAATCTCCTTGTAATGAATTTTCTCTTTCACTCAGTGGGTTTGTATTTTGCTTAATTTGATGTAATCTAAGATGTCCTTAACATAGAGAAAACTATTAAAAGTCCGCTAAGTACATAAACAGGGGCGTATTTACCCTAGGGCCATCCGGGCCATGGCCCGGGGCGCCAGTACGCCAGGGGCGGCGTAGCCGCCTAGCCGATTACATTTTGTTTTGGTTTTGGCACCATTCGTTCCACTTTTAATTCTCACCTTTTTTATATTTTCTTAACAATCTCAATTCAAGTTTACATAACAAAACCAGGCGTACGACGTTGTAAAAATAGGGACAACCAAGCACAGGCTTATTTTTCTCGCTGCACTGTTTACTATTCTCGGTAAAAAGAAAATTTAACCTATCTGGAATGCTAAAATTTTCTAGCTCGCTTCGCTCGCTCTTGCCACCGAGTTTTCTTCATTGTCCAATTCAATCCCTCAATGCAATAGTAAGTTAAGTATATTTTTTGAACGTTAAAAATAAAAGGCAGTTACGTTTCCGAGGCAGGCGGCAAAAATTTTCGAGCTCGCTCCGCTGGCTCTTACATTTGCCCTCAAGTCTGATTCATGCATAACTTCTTAAAAAAATATCTATCCATATGAATTGTTGAAACAAGATGTAACTTATCCGATGTGTCAAAATTGTTTGAGCTCGTTCGCTGTTTCTGTTTATTTTCGGAACGGCAATCCTTAAAACACTATTAGCTATGGCAAACAAAAGAAAAAAAAATATAAAAAATTGATTACACTTATAGAAATAAACCCGAAGTGTAAAATATTCAAATAATAAAAAAAGTAAATATTTTGACTTTTAGCTAGTTTTCTTGGCTAATAATGAAATTAGAAGGGGCGGCGAAACTGGGGTCGACACAGACGTTGAGGTTGTTTCCAAGCTCTACGACCCTGGGAACACCACGATCTCTTGCGGATGCCCTGAGGAGACCGGGAAGTCTGATCTGCTTCTGGAGGGAGGTGGGCTGGTTGGAATAATCGGCCGCCACGGCTCACGCACAATGGTCCACTTTAAGGATTAAGTGCGGAAACCTAAAACCCATAAAGAAGAAGAAGAAGCTCTACGACTCATTGATTAACTACTTACTCGAAACTGCCCTAGAAAATAAAAGCAAAAAAGAAAATTTTATGGTATTTTTCTTGACTTCTGGGGCGGCAAAAGTTATTGGCCCGGGGCGCCAAATTTCAAAATACGCCCCTGTACATAAACCCATAATACAAGGAAAACTATATAAAACATCACCCGGAAAAACAAAAACACATTACTTGAAACAAAAACAAAATAATAGAAACATCAATAAGACAGCCTAAACAAACAAACAGGTGTTTCTCTCAAGACAAAGAGGAAACGATTAACCCACATTAGCACCGAAGCCAACCCTTTACCATAACAATTAAACAACTTCACCTAATCACAGAGCCCTTGGGGGTAACTCATTAACAGAATCTCCTTACACGGTATCATCCCTCAACCCTTTATTAAGTCAGCCAGTTCGTTTTAATTCAATAAAGCGGTGTAAACTGCGCAAACAGCCGGCGGAGAAAGGGTTAATTTGCATGTCGGTGTTTGCAGGGTTAACCGATGGTTCGTTAGGGGAAATTAGTGGAGGGGAGGAAAACTCATGGGAAAGTTGTTGTAGGTCAGTGTACTGGGCTATTAATTAAGCAGTAAGGAGGGGCCAAAGTGTGCCAATGTCATTGTGTGTATAGCTATAGATGATCGGTGGTATTATTGTAAAGTCTTTGGGAAAATTTGGAAACTGGTTTGGTTAGGTAGCTCATTCAGAAAGCGGCAAACTGAGGACATTGTGTTGTGGCATGTAAATTGGATATATCTTTTTTATGAATAAGATTCTGTCGATATCGCATGTGACTAAAAGAGCGATGAATTTAAATGTTGATGAATGGGAGGAAGAGGAAGACCAAGGAAACGATAGATGGATTGTGTAAGGAATGACATGAAATAAAAAAAAACAACCGACTTCAAAAACACCAAAAAGTGAAAAATAAACTTCAGAAGAAAAATCACCTTCTGAAGTCGGTGACATTTCTTTGTTTTATTTGGTTTTTTTGCCACCGACTTCAGAAGCAGATTTTTCTTCTGAAGTTTATTTTTCACTTTTTGGTGTTTTTGAAGTCGGCTGTTTTTTTTTGCAAAAAGTTTTTTATTTTTTCATTTTAGTTGTAATCTTATATATCTATATATAAATAAAGAGAGAAGTCCTGACTGACTGACTGACTGACTGATTGACTGACTCATCAACGCCCAGCCCAAACCCTTGGACCTAGAAAGCTGAAATTTTGCACAGAGGTTCCCTTTATAATGTAGACAAGGAATAAGGAAGGATTTTTCGAAATTCAACCCCTAAGGGAGTTCAATAGGGGATGAAAGTTTGTATGGAAAATTGTCATTTTCACGCGGGCGAAGCCGCTGGCAAAAGCTAGTATCTTATAGAAATACTTACTATGACACCTAACCCTTAACCTTCAAGATTCCCTGATTATTGCTTTCAACTCCTAACCATTGAGGAGTAGTACTTTCCATCATAAGCTCATCAACATGAAGTGATGACTGCTAGATGCGAATACTTGTATAGCGTCAGAAAAAGCACGAAACACGTAATATGTGCCTATGAAATTTGAGGGTTGCCCTCGATTTCTCTGGGATTCCATCATCAGGTCCTGGTTTTCATATCATGGTGGCCCTTGAAGTATCTCCGTTCCAATAAAAAAAGAATCATCAAAATTGGTTCATAAACGACGAAGTTATTCGCGATACACAAAATCAGGTAACATACCTACTTACATAAAAAAATGTGTATTGTACACATCTGCATACCCCTCAGAGCATACAGGCGTGATGTTACGTCATGATAATGTATATTCAATAAACAACCAAGCGATTCCAGCAATTACGACAGATTTGCCGTCTATTTTTGAAGAGTTCCATTGTATATATCCGAAGATCAGCAACAGATCTTCACCAAATTAAAATGGGACCACCTCAGGAGTATACTCTTTCAAATAAAAAAAGAATTTTGAGAATCGGTCCACAAATGGGGCAGAAATCAGGTAACATACATAAAAAAAAAAAAAAATACGTACACGAACATATAACCTCCTCCTTTTTTGAAGTCGGTTAAAAAAGGAGTAAATAGTAGTGTGATGGTTAATAACAGTGGAGAATGGAATCAAAACATCTTGCGGAAGGAAGATGATGATAGGTCGATATCGACTGTCATCCAAATGGTATAATGAGGTAGTGAAGACCAAATCTAGAATACCACCATGGCTACATCTATGTCAGATAAATCAACTTTAAAAAAAAAAAAAATTCAACCAGTACCTAATTTACTACCAACTTTACACGAGACAAACAGAGTAGTGTTTTCAGATCGTTGGGACTCCCCTCTGCTGCGCCATTGGGTAAAGATCCATACCATCTGACTTTCATATTTTTTCCCTTTTCTGATTACTAACCCTAGTCATTAAGCTATTTTGTTAATACTAACACTATGGACTCATGTCTGAAATAAAGAATTTGAATTGAATTGAAAACAATTTACATTTACAAAGTAAACCCCAAAGAACCAAAACTGATAAATAAATTCATTATAAATTCCAAACAACTACTTATCAAGTTATAGCAGCTATTTAAACGGACGTAAACTATAATTACACTAACTTTGGACAAAAAAAAACGTTAAAAAAATAATTTATACAAAACGCTACTAAAGACAAATGAAGAAATGTTGGGAACGCTTCGTGGGCGGCACTCATGCATTCATTATTCACTAATTTGTTGTTTGAAACGGGTAAAATAACAGCCCACCAATTATTATTAGTATTAATGATAACTTCCCACTGTTTCCTACACACTACTTTTTTTCCTTGATTAATTATTTAAAGGGTGATACATCGCGGGGTTTTATTCGTGGTTAATTTCTAGTCATTTGTTTTATGAATTTGAATGTTGTATCTCAATCACGTTTTATTTAGACGCCAGCACATCAAGCTATCTGTCAAAACGTTTTAACAGATTTTCTACTTTATCGCTGAAGTGTTAGGTTTAAGGTTGATTGGAAAGATTTGTCATTTTTTTTAGCATCTGTGCAGAATACTTTTTGGGTCTTTTGTGATACTTTGTGTGTTTATCTACTGCTATCTCACAATAGTAATTCAATGGTCCCTAGTGGCAACTTTCAGTGTTCGGTCTTCGGTCCATCTTCGACGTTTCGTAGAATTGTTAGATTCAATATATTTTTGATATTACTATAAATACAATACTGCTAGAAAGGCATTAAGCAAGCGCGTGTACTTAAAATGTAAAAAAAATAAACTCCAAATTAGTATTCTACCTTGTGTGTTTTGATCATCATCATAATCGGTAAACTTCCCGATTAAGTCTAATATGTTTGTAACGAAGAATTACTGACTCCTAGGACACAGGCACCTACACACCTAGTCCTAAACTAGGTAGTTTGACGACACGGTTGGCGCAGTGGCTAAGCGATTGGACTGCTGCGCTACGTGTCGCGGGTTCGATCCCCGCACGGAACAAATATTTGTATGACCTGCAGATAGTTGTTTCGGGTCTGGGTATTTGTGTATGTGAGTTTATATGTTTGTGAACGCACCCACGATACAGGAGAAAATTCCTAGTGTGGGGCAACGTTTTTTTTTTTTTTTAAAAAAAAAGAGAAAGGTCGCAATCATTCTAATACTCCTTGTATTAGAAGGATTGCGACCTAGTATATGTTTGTAGTCTTAAGATATTGTAATGTGATGTGCTTTTGGTAAAATAAACAATTTATTTAAAAGTGCAAACTTTGCAATAATATCTGTAGTCTGTACCCTTCATTATGATAATTCCCATGCATGTTACGTTGTTCCACCATTAAAATCATCCGTTTACACGACCGAACTAAAATGCCGTACAAAGTATGTCCATAACATGTCATGTAAACTGTAACATTAATTAAAATAAAAACAACAGAATACCGGCTATTAAAACCCTGTAATTACGAAGCGCTGTCAGCGAGGTGTTAAAGTGTACGAGAGCTGTCATTAAAACTAAGTGATGAGATATATCGAGTAATTGTCGAGTTTTTGTTAGAATTTCATGCACCGTTTGACACCGACGCGGCTTACTTAAACGGCTATAGACAGTGTTTTTATTTAATTATGTACACATACGTTTGTAATTACATAGGTTTCCACGCTCGATGCTCACTGACTTTTGTTATTCAACTGTCTGTAAAAAGGTCGGTTTATGATTTATCGCTGGTAGTTCGTAATTACTCGACTGGCCTGTTGGTCTAGTAGTTAGTGACCCTAACTGCTATGCCGGAGGTCGTGGGTTCGATTCCCACCCAGGACAAATGTTTGTGTGATGAGCACGATCATTTGTTCTGTGTCTGGGTGTAATTTATCTATAATATGTATGTATTTAGAAATATATAAGTATGTTTATCAGTTGTCTAGTACCCATAACACAAGCTCTGCTTAGCTTGGGACTAGATGGCGTTGTGTGATAGTTGTGGAATATTATTATTATTATTATTATTATTACTTGAGCCATGATTCGATTTGTGTAAGTATTTTGCGTGCGCTACAGAAAATTATAGCCGAGTGAAAATACTTTTCGCGCAATCGTGCAATTGAAAACTTTAATAACACACTTCTGCAAAATGTTTGCCAAAGAGCCAAGATTTATTCTAGACATCTACATATACTCGCGAGACTGTGATATAGGTTTTATTCAATTTTGAAATATGAAGAGACGAAAATTAAAATAGCGAATAGCCACATAAGCTTGTAATTAGCAAATGAAACTACTTAAGCATGATATTTATAATTATTATTAGTCTGTAAGCTTTCTTTAATATTAAATAAATAAATAAAACTCAGGCGTAAACGATCGTGGATCGTGGGTAGGTTGGGGCGAACGTGCGTGGAGTCTATCAACTATCTAGTTTGATTGATTGCATTGCTTAGTGTAGTGTAACCAACCTTATTGAAAACTGCCATTGTATGGCATCGGAAAGGCCATAGCTGCGATCGACGCGCGGCTTGTCAAACGGTTTAAATTGAAAAAAAGAACGGGGGACAACCCTAAACCCCGGCCAGTAATGCGTCTGTGACATTTTATATTTTGGGGAGTTATTATACTCGGTTTACGACAAAAAAATACCTCAACTAATTGGAATTTACCGTACTTGCGGATTTATTTTGTATCCACAAATTCTAAAATGGGTCCGCAATTCGTATGCAGGCTAGTGTGTGTTTCTGTGTGTGGTTAAATTGGCATTTGCTTCATTACTGACTGGGATAATAATGATGCATACATTATCTGATCAAATATGGCAGAGTTAATACCAGTCATACATGTATCTGGTTCTAGACTCGCATATGAGGAATGACTGCATGTTTAACTAGAAAATTCAAAGGGTAAGCAATCATTGCATTCACTGTGTACTTATCGAGAGTCCGTAGCATTTGTCAGGTTGTGCAAACAGTGTTCAATGAATTAAATAAATGAATACGAATCAATACAAACAGGCGATGTGAACGACACAAAGCAGCCGAACTTTAACGACATGTCAAACTCAACTGTCGATGTTTTTTCAATTTAAATCGATAGAAAGAGGGCGGCTTTATGCGTAAACTTCGAAGAGGGATGGGGCATCGATTTTTGAAGTTCAAACGCGATTAATTAGGTCCAACTTTCCATTCGTAGTCAGCAAATATTTTTGTTAAGAAGTACCCGCTGATTTAACGAAGTGGTATATTTTTTTGAATTACAAAGGAATGTAAACATCGGCGGAGGAACAACAATTAGAATAGCCGATATCGGCGCATCGCCGCGAGCCTCCGGCCACCCCACGCCACCCCATTATTTTATCTAATCAAAAAGTTTTAAAAGGAAAAATTATGCCGTCCTTTATTATGAGTCAACTTTCCTTGGGAGGGGAGCAGGGGATATATTTTTAATAACGATTCGACTAAAGAAAGTCATCGTAAGAAAGAATTCTTTTTGCGAGAAATGAGAATCTTGCCGTAATCTAAGTGTGAAGTTTTTGTGAATGTTTATTATTATTTTTCGTAGTAAAAAAGTTGAATGACAAAGATATTGCGGTGTTCAAGCCCGAGTCAAAGTAGGAGACAATGTAGGAATATGACTACTTTGGGTGTACTCAAAGAAGAGTCAACAGTACATTTGGTTACATAAAGTTACATTGTTTCATCCTTTGGTAATGAAAGACAACTTACTAACCAAACAAACAGATTTCAAAAGTTTCCAATAGAAGTGCATGATAATACCTAGGTACTGATAACACGTATTAAATTCCAAATATCTCTCGCACACAACAATGTATTTTCTCCCAAAAAAACTAATTTCATTATAACATGTTAATGAGACACACTCACCGCATAATATATTTCACTATAACTAGATTTACACTAATGGAAAAATGCAAATTGAAATCGAAAATTTCACTCGCGTTGTAGAGCTTGTTACGTTCAAAGGCGTCAGATGAGACCAAACATTTCTATATAAATTAAGGAAAAGATGCTCGAAAAAACCGAGGGTGCGACTCCCCAAGCTTCTTTACTCAACGTTTTCAGTAAATACGCTGTGTTTATCATGGGCCCACACGAAAACGTGTCTTATTTCGAATTGTAAAGGTTTATTTTGCTGTAATTCTGATTGTATGTTTGAATAATATTTTTCTCAGGCGGCATTATTATTGCACACCTTGTATGCGTAAATCAGTGCTCGGGGCAAGCATTTTTCAGACAAAAAGATGCAATTATATGCAAAGGGCGGAGGGTTGAGTCGTAGTGTACTCCCGTAATGAGCCACATTTGGGATTTTGTTTTTTGGTTGTCTTCATAGATGAATAAATTGTGCTAGAGTATGAAATATCTTTGAATTATTATGGGGGCCGTAATGGATGATATCTTGTTAGATATTTTATCTTTGATCTTTATGTTATTATTTTAAGGCACTTAAGAAAATTTGATTTGTATAAAATAGATACTAATATTAAAACAAACACGAAACTTTATTTCTGTTACCTAATATAAACTTACTCGTTTGCCAATCAAACGTGTTAGATACAAAATATTACCTACATTACGTTTGCAGGTCATATTATTTAACAAAATAAATAAATATAGTCTAAAAAGATATCCCAATACATACAACTTCACAGCGAACATAACATTTCAGTAAACAGCTATAAGTTTCCAACTACAACAATAGATGGCGTTAGTATACCTACAGATAACGAGAAACAATACCAAACTCGAATCAGAATTCTATGAAAAATAATCCTGAAACTTTAAACAACGAAGACTTTTAAATAAAGCATTCAGAATTTTAATATTTGTAGAGCAATCAAGTAAAGGTATACCCTACTGAACTTTTCTTAAGTTCGAAATTCCAGGAAGAAGACTCCGATAAGTATTTCTAAGTAAAGTATTATTTCAGTCGGATAAATCGCGGGTATACTCAATTGTTTTGATGCAAATTTGCCTTATCATCCATCTATTGTGCCTCGTTTAATACGAATGTCAGTAAATACTGAATATACATCGACTAGCTGCCAATACTGGGTCAAGGTTTGTCAACCCTGTCCAACGGGACTCACTGAACCGGAAATCAAAGGAAGACATACCTGTTTGTTCAATCTTTGACGTTTTGAGTTGAATGACAGTGATGAGTGCTAGAATTTTGTAAGGGATCAAATTTTTTAGGCTTTTAATGTAAAGAAACCTTCATCTTTATTAAGATTTTAATAGATACGTCTTTAGTGGGTTTCAAATATGGATGATTGAACGTATACGTGTGTCTCATAACTTCCAATTGGAATATGCTAAATGGAGAATTTTTACAAACTCAATTTGGTACCAGGTTCTTCTGAGCATTTAGTGCTTCGAATACTTCTCATGTCCTTAATTAAGAACTGTTTAATACGCGACTTTGCAATTTAAAATTTAGCTAAAGGAACTAAGTTTCAACAGACTTGCATATTTATTTCCTAACAAGTGTTCAATCGCATAAATATTAAGACTATTTGTATGAGATTGCGACTGTTCCTGTCTTACATAAATATGAATTCGAAACCAAGGACATATTATGTAGTCCCGGTATCGAATGCGTCACAACACTAGTGTCACATTCAAAAGTCAGTGTCAAAACGTATACGAATAAATTTTCCTATTTCAACATTTTGAAATATTAATAGAGTTTGAAAAACGCCTGAAATCTTCTAAGGATCTATTAATGTGATTTGATAAATGTAAGTCACTATATCAACGATTAAATTTGATGTGAAAATATTCCATTACTTTGCAATGGAAGTATTTGATTGTAAGTATAATAAGTAAAACTTTCCTAAAGCGATCGTGTGATGTTTTAGCTTTAAGTGCTGTTAATGTTCAGCATGACGTGTTGGAAATAAATAAGTCATGAACTTGATTTATTTTAAAAAAAGTTCTAGAAGATCGTGGATAGTCGTATGACTCACTGTGTCACTTCAGTAGCAAGTCATTGAATGGGGCACTGGTACAAGTGTGGATGTTCGTAGACAATAGTGTGTCCCGAGTCCCGCCACACACCTAAGCTCGTAAGTACAAGCCTGATGCCCCCACGCTGCGCTCTTTTACGTTCACAAAAACACATTTCCGTAATCACCTTATAAAGGGATTACTATAAATAAAGAGGAAAAAAGGAAATTAACCGCATTAGAACGAGGAAAAAATGGCGTCCCCTTCGCAATATGTGGGCTCCCACTGATAAAACACTTTATGTACGTCTCTCGCGTAAATGAAACAATGTGTTATTATGTATTCCTGTCAGTTACGGTTTGGGCTCTTGTTAGCCAAGGGAAACTCTACCTTAAGAACGTAACACACGACTCGCATTACAGTGATTGGATCATCATAAATAATATTTTTCATAAGGTACAATAATCTTGATTTATAAAGTTTTCGAGGTTGAAAGGAATAGTTTCTAACAGATGTGATTAAAATTACAAGAGGGCAGTCTACATGAGGAAAATCCGCGTAAAACCCATAAAATATATGCAGTTACCCCCGTAGGTTTATGCCCCGTCGGGGTGGCGTGGATAGGGGATAAAAAACAAAATGAGGAGTTATGTTTTCGGTAATAAAGGACGGACGAGAGAAATCGTTTAAGACGCGACCAAATGAGATGGAACGAATATATTTGATTATTTTTATGGCGTGGAATGGCGATACGGTGCACGCCACATTCTCGGACCTAATGTCTATTTGTTTTACTACACTTTAATATTATATATTTTGTGTATTAGTGCCTACCGTTTACAGGAAATCATATGGAACGTTAGCCTGGATTTCAAGCTACGATTAGGTGATTATCTTTAGCATTATTCATCTCGTACAAAACTGTTTGCTGGAACGTTCAGAATGGTTAAAAAAAGGTATTCTGACGAGTGTTTAAAAAATAAAGCGCTATAATAATACCTAATTCGTAACCGGCACTGATTGTTACATAGAGTCTCATTATATTGCATTCGTTCGTACTAAAATATGCAAAATGTTGTCTCAAGCACCAATATTAATTGTTTGAAAGTTATTACAACTTTTCACGCGCTTTTCTGATGATGGTATGACTTTACTGCCTCTTCAGAGTTAGGTACTTTTAGCTATTAACGTCTTTGTAAAAGCATATTATTTTGTGAAATTTCAGTAAGTTCAGTTGGAAAATTAATGAAAAAAATACCTAGGTAAAACTGGTAAAACTTGCACATCAATTTTGTAAACAAAACAGGCCAGTGTCAGGCCATTCGGTTCATTTATTTATTTACACACAAAAATAATATTTAACAGGAACAAAGAATTTTGAAAATCGGTCTACAATTGACGGAGATGAACATACACAAAAAAATACATACACACGATATAGAACCTTTTTGTTGAAAGTCGATTAATGACATTAAAAAAATAGAAGAGCACAAAGGTACTGCTTATTTCATAAGAATTTTCTTCCAGCAGACCTACGAGAGGAAAATTGGATTAGAAATGAAGACAGTTTGTAGAAGCGACAAACAGGAAAATTATAATTTTATTTAAATATCCCAATAAAAAAATGTCACCACTCAAAAGTAAGGGGTTAAACTGCTCATTACATAAAACTTTATATCCAAACTCGATACATAAAATTGTATCGACAATATTAATCAAACACTAGGAAACGATACCGATACGATATCGATTTATGATCGTTACAATTGGGAGTTTGGGAGACAGTCGTTATTTTTATGGCTTTGAAAAAAACTCGGTTCAATGTGAGAAATGCAATGTGTTTTATATAGGGTGTTGAGAAGTTCATCAGTGTTTTTAAAATGATGTAGGTAGAATAGTATTTAAAAATATTGTTATTTACATAATAACAACACTGATCATAAGTAATCAGTAGGTAGTAGTTTTAAAATTAATAATGTAATTTATATTACAAAAAATAATACACACACATTGACATTCTTTGTTGTTGTTTTTTGTTGTGTGTGTTAATGTAATTTTTATTATTTTTATTGCATTTTTTTATATTTACATTATTTTTCCATCAGCCTGGATTTGTGATGCCCGGTTGATGGCAATAGGCCCGCTTCCTATATAATATATATACTCCTCCTGACCGTTTTTCGGCCACGGCGGCCAATCTTAGTGGAGATTAGCCATCGGCGCGGGAGATATTATAGTGCACAAGTGTGTGCGCAGACACAGGTGCACTCTCTGTTCCTTTATTTCTCATAGTCCGATGGGACGGCAATCCGACACGACCGGAGAGAGATCAGGCGCCGGACCAACGGCTTAACGTGCTTTTCGAGGCACTGGGGCCAACTTCCAAACTCTACTCTCTACTACTGGGAAATTTCTAATGAAAAACCCAATAGCACTTTTTGTCCGACCCGGGAATCGAACCCAGGACCTCATGCACAGCAGTCGCGCTTACGACCACTAGACCAACGAGGCAGTTACATAAAACAAAACTGGCGAAATGTGGGTGTACTTAAGCGTGAGTACATCTCTGCCCAACCCTTCAGGACTTACAGGCGTGATGTTATTTTATGTTATAGTTGAGATTTAAATTAAAAAGGTGCTGTTAGACAACTATTCACACGAATCATAAGAAAAAGTGATTGTTCTTTTAAGATGCCCTAAAAATCATTGATTTAATTAAAAGTCAATAATTTATTGATGTTTAATTATCTTTTATTTAGGTATTTCGGATTGTCAACAAAAAATCAATCCATCCTGTATGTCCTACAGTTAATTGCATACAGAAAAACTGGCAGCCATGTTTTATCCGTGTTAATTTCGTTATAGATTCGATTCGGAAGGGTGCTACCGATGTTCCTTGTTTTGCTTTATGAGTCCAGTTCAGTAGTATTGGAGGTTTTATTACTTTTCTTTGTTTAGATGCATGATCAATGACATTTTTTTTGATAAACGCAGTTTTTTTCGAAAAAAAAAAACAAAGATTTAAAAAAGTATGTGCCAGAACTACATCTAACTAGACGCAAGTTTATATGATAAATTCAATCAGTTTTATCATTTTCATTATAAAACTTACTCAACAACAAGTTAATCCAATAAGAACCTAAAAAATATGTGGGTAAGGGACTCTATAATCAACATGAACATCAAATCTTATTTGAAAAAACTTCTTACAAGAAATTGCCACGTAAAAAAGTGTAATATTTTTTTAAGAACATTGTTTAAAAGTGTCGCCAAACACACACACCTTGCGTGCAGTACGTACACACGAGAGAATACGCACACTTTCGCAACGACCCTCGCGACACGTAATGAAGGGAGGGCACCCAGATATAATGCAGTTTTTTATTGCTTACTCCTTATACCCACAAGTAAAAAAAACTCCACCATACACGCGTATTTTAACTATTAGTGTTTTTTTCTATACAGCAGGGGAAGGGTTCGGAGTTCGGACGAGGGCTAGAGGGTTAAGCTTGATAAAAAAATTACGTCCATTCGAGTTTCGCGAGGATGCTCGTTTAGATGAGACTTTTAAGGGTCACTGGAGTGCTTTTGTTGCGTTTCATTCAATCTTTGAATTACTTTAGATAACTCAGAGCATTAGGCCTGCGTGCCAGTCGATAGTAATGTATGCCAGCCAGGCAGACGTTTGGACGTCCAGTAGCTGTTGAATACACAATCGAAGCATTAATTTCATATCAAAATCAAAAGTTTAAGGCCAGAACAAAGAGGCTCTTCGATTATTATTCTAATTTAATTCGGCTCGGGATTCGTCTGTCGCGTTTTATCGTCAGGTAGCCTCCCGTTTCTTAGAAAAAAATATTTATATCTTTTTCTATTAGATATCCCATTGTTCGCGCGAGGGCACGTCAGCACGCGACAAAAGGAACATTAATTATAATATCCGATTAAAAAACGCCATTTAGCTACGCGAGAGACGTCCTTTGTTTGAGATGATTGAATTCAGAATTACTAACATTAGCCACCATCCCGGGGGAAAGTAAGCTGCATAAAAAGCATCGGGTACCCACTGTTTGTGTAGGCAGAGGAACCCCGGCGGGGGCTCGCGGTTTTTTTCTTTATAGGATCGGTACTTGATTTCCCAATGTTGGGACTATAAAGATATCAGATTACACGGTAAAAGTGCTACTTCCAAGACACGGACAAAAACTATGGCCACCGAGAGACTGCCGAAATATGAGCATCCAATTCCATAAACCACATTGGTGGGAGGAAGCACACGAGTTATGTTCGTACGTGCTCGCACATAGTAATTAGATATTACGTTACCCAACTAATCGTAACTCGCACGGGTGTTGTTTTACCCAAAAGGGGGAATAAATCACGCGCGCGCTGCGATGGCAACACCGCGACACAATGAAAAAAAATAACACAAAAAAAGAAACAGTATCAGAGCGCGGAACAAAAGAAATTATACCAACGAGCGGATCCATAGCGAAAAAATCGTTATGATAATAAAATAAAATGGTTAAATAAAAGCAGTAATAATAGCAGCTCAGAACAATATGCCGCGTTTACGCGTTAGAAATGAATCAACGTTTATTTAACTAGTTCCATCGTAGATACGCTTTTTGACGTTTCTCGGTGAGCAGCTGTCGCGAATTTTCGGATTAAATTCACTCAGATGAAGTACTGCATTATAATGAGACATTTTTGTTTCGCCTGTCCGCTTTTGTATTAACTAGTGTTATATTTATTTGTAATAGTTTGGGGTTGTATTTTACGAAATAATCGAAAGCAGCGATGTATGTGAGCCCTGAGACTGCAGCACGGCCGCGCCGAGCCATATTTTTATAATAACGCCGGCCACAGATGCACTATTAATCTCGTACAAGATGCGTGCTTATTAAATCTGTGGGAGCGGGACGATGTCGTCCGACGTATTATTAATGGAAGTGTATCACGGGAGCCATTAGATACATAATTAACATCGATCGTCGACTAAAAAAACAACATCTCCAACGATCCCAAGGAAAAGCGAGAGTAGCGTCACTCTCGCGACGAATAAAAACGTCATTAAAGATTGATTGCTGCGAGGAAGTATCATTAATATTATTCAATTAATAAAACGTAATTTTGCGAGGTGAAATGCGCACCCCGACGAGGAAAAAGCAATTAGTGGCTAGATTGCGATCCGTCAAAACAACTGCGTCGAGTGATGCTAAAAAAACGTCGAGGAGCATTCATTAAAGTAAAATTCGCGAGGGGTGAATATGTAAGGACTTTTTTGCATAAGACGGTGGCGCCCTCGATTTTGAGTTTTTTTTTTACATTGAAAACAAACTATGTAGGCGCACCGTAAGCGGTTTTCGTCACACTTGCACACTGTTAGTGTTGACGAAGTTTTTTTTTTAATTGTGCTCGTAATGACTGTTGTTATGGTTTTATGGCGCGGTAATGAGCGGAGTCGCCGCGACATTAGCATGTGATCGCGGGGAACTTTTTTTGTCACTTTTGTTGATGAAGTTTTTTCGACAGTTTTTTTTTGCTAGATTGTTTATAGCGTGCGATACGGCTTTATTTAGAGTTTGTGGTTAAACATTTCAGTAGCTCTTGTTTATGGCTGAGGGGTGTTTTATTGTTCTTTTTTTTGAGTGTTTACTTTTAGTTGGATCATGTGAAATTAACACGATAGAGAATGAGGAAAGTTGTCACATCGTAAACATTCCTAAGTTATGAAAAGTTTTTCGTAAATTAATGTTTTCCTGTCCTTAAACGATAGACGTATACGTTTTAAATAGAATGATAGGTTAGATAAGCTATCGACAGACATTTCGGCTATAGAACGGATAATAAACGTCGTCCGGGCTGACGTGCCGGCAGCCCCGATTTGGTATTAGCAATCATTAAATTGGAAATTACGCTATATCGGCGATACACGGCTTTTCTTTTATAAATATCTCTCACGTGATGCCGGTGCCGCGTCGTGTCACGACCTTACTGAAACGATGGTAATATTCAAATAGCGATATAAAAAAGACAAGTTAGGTAGCATTTAAAAAGCTTGTTTGTTTAGCGACGAATCGCTTTTAGTCATGACACGGTGCACGGCGCATCCAAGCCTCTGGATACGTGACAACTTTACGATGCAGTCGCGATAAACCCTCTTTACAATGACATAAGGTACATATCGCGGCCGCGCACCCACATAAATAAGTGCAGCTGTTGGTGGGATGAAAAATGAATGTGAATTATGAAAGGTCTCGAGGAAATGGGGAATGAAATGAGCTAACAGTTCGTTCGAGCTGTGTCCCTGTCTAACAAGATGGACTCTGATAAGAAAGTAAGTAATGTTTGACCTTCGCTATGAATCGGTTACCGAGATTCCAGTTGGACTGAATAAACATGAAAGGTTGAATTTAACTTTTAATACCAAAAACTCGAAGCATTTATATATTTTATTACGTTTATTTTAGAAGTTGTTCGATAAGCCTAGCGACATTCTCACAGCAAATCTTTTACTTCAATGAGGCGTTTTTATTACTTTTATGCTCCCTAGAAACATTTTATTATATAATATTAAATCAACATTTTATGTGCTGTATAATATATAAAACTTACATGTATTCCATTAAAATCAAAATTAGTATTTTTCAATAACAAGGCACACGTGCACTGCACACAATAAAGTCACGCTGTTCAATGCCATTTTAATATATGAAATTAATGTTTTTTCCAATAAATAACGAACGCCACATATTGTAAACTAAATACGTACATGAATATTCATATAAATCAATATTAAACTCTAACAATGCCCATTTATCGAATAGCAATTTATTTGCTTATTTATTGAAATTTGTTACGCATGTTAATATTTTTTAGTTAGCGAATGCGTCTGGCTAATTCTGTTTCTGTTCTGTCGAACTTTTGATTGCAAGTGTGAGGGAGACGGCCATATGTCCGGGGGCAACTTCTAATGCAACTGATTTTGTCATCCGAATGTAAGTCATTGATAGGTTTTTTAATGGCCTTAAAAAACAGCAACAATGGCTCGCGGAGTTGATGCGACAGAATTATTTATTGCTGCTCGTAAATTTAAGTTTAAATTAAATTGATTCTAAATCCGAGTTTCTTTTATCGATACTGTAGCAGTAATGTTTTTAATAATTACTATAAATCAATATTCTTAATGTGCCTGTCAATTATTGTTATTAGGTACTTTGCGACGTTAACCACCAAGATTTGCTTGCGTTATATTACATAGGTACGTATGTTCTAAATGCTTTGCACAATTCGCATTTCGTGTTCGAACAATGGCCTCTTTAAGGAAACAAAGGAGGCATCTATAAAAATCTCGGGAAACACAAAAGAGTCCCGAACTAAGCAACCACACTGCTCTGAGGTGCCAAAGACAAAGATAATTGTTCCACGTGAAATATAGTGTTGCCACCGACAAAAGGAGCGTAAAAAAAATACATTTTTCATTGTAACGCTTCGGCCATTCACTACAGGTGGGGCGATGTGGGGTGGGCACGGACAAAGCTCCGTATCAATGGACGATACCAATATTTTTTTTGCATATAAAAAGTTGTAGGTATAGTGTAAAGTTTCTCCATTAATTATTTCTAAAACGATGGTTGTGTAGGCGTGACAGACGGAATCGGTAAGATTAATGCTGTGGGTTTAGACAACGCAGTTATTTCACGTGGCAATGGCGTAGCTTTGCATATTTCCAAAACTCTAGCTGTTATCATTTTAATCAAAGAAGAAACGACAAGTAACTCCATTGGTATAGAGAAAACGCAATGCCTTGTACAAGAGTTAATAAAACGTGGATTTATGAGGTTTGTTCTGTACTTACATGGAAGAAATCAAGATAAGTGTTATGCGAAATGTGTGCACCTACTTCAAACAGAGGGTTATCAGTTGGTGTTATTTGTTAAAATCGGCAGCTGCGATGCGCAAACGCACCGATGTGTAAATTTGATGCCAGTGACAAAGGCCGCCCTTGATGAGTGGGTAAATTAATAGCGATCGCAAAAAATATTACAAAAAAAAATACAGGTAATTTTGAAAAGTATAATTAGTCTCGGTATGGCGAAGACATAGACGGTTTGTTAGGCTAAAGTAATTTTCGAAGAGTTAAAGCTAAACAGTATTTATAATTAAGGAAACAGTGAGATTAAGTCACTAAAGAAACGCCTCAGGTAAGATGAAAAAACTAAAACAAAAGACTGGGATTTGTTCTTTAAAATTAACGCTCTAAAAAAATGGCTGTCTCATAGAAATTACTCAAAGGTCAAGAGTGGCTCGTGCCACCCAACAAAAGCTTTTCAGACCAATAATAATAGCTATAGAAGCATTGTTTTAAGTCCACAAGTTATTTACAGCAGCCATAAACTGAAGAAAGAACCACTCCAGGTCATATGGAAAGTGCACAAAGGCTACAAAGACTGTTTTGTTTACCGATTTAGGTGAAAAAATCTAACAATAATCCAAAAAACAAAGAATTTACGTCACGGTTTTAAAATAAAAGGTGCCGTTTGTCAAGGGATTACGTCCCTCGAGATACGGGACCAGAGCAACAATTGTACGGAGACAATGCGTATGAGTTCAGGTAGCACACTATTTGCCAAACTCATCAACCTCCCCGAATTGAAGGCTGTCCCAATTTAAACTTTATGTCAAAGAAGAAAAGACCCTCAAAACATTCTACCAGCTGAAGATGACACGATTCTACGGTTTGGTTTCCGCGAAAATGTTGACATGGCTAGAACTTAAGAACTTCGCCGTTTTAATCTAACGAGAACGATATTGTGTTTAAACAAAGTTTGCTTTGTTAGCTGCGATAATCCTGATTGTGAGGATGTGAGGTAAGCAGTAGGACTCAACGATGACAATATTTTAATAGGCGAAGAAAGTGTGGGAGATATTTTATACAATATTGTCACGTATCACAATAAGTGGTATTTCCGTAACACTGTCTATAAGATGTATGAAGAGGACGACCCCATCATTGGTTTAAGACAAAGCAAACAGGATGTTAGAATTAGTTCATAGATTCAAAAATCAATACTTCCTCCAGGATGACCAAATTCCGCGAAGGTATTTGACTTAGATAACGTTTGCTCAGAAGATGTTAGTTTTACATATCTCCTCCAATGGACGTGTAAACAACGGGCAATAAGCGACCATATAAATTATAACCTAATATCGATCCTATCTCTTAAACCGGGGTAAAAATGGGAACAAACTATTGACGCGACTTCGGCAAACCGAGATAAAATAAATATTTTAGGGTGGGCTCGCCCTAAACAAACACATTCAGGATTTGCTGACCGTCGATATAGTTTCAATTTAATACGCCGAAATTTCATCACTTGGATGTTTATTCAAAAACAAGCTTTATTTTAGGGGTAGAAGATTGAATATTTTCTTGAGATTTTCTTTTGCTTTAATCTTAAAGTTGGGATTGAAGGATAGAGTATATGGCTATCTGAGACGTTGTTTGCTAATCATTTTTTTAGGGGTCTGCGAAGTTAGGCACTTTGTTTCGCAGTCTAAGGTGTTTTAATTTCGGAAATTGCCGGTGCTTTACTCGGGATCAGATAGTGGAGTGCTTAATGTGCACTAGAGCAAGGTTTAACAGCAGGGCGTGTAATTAATATTGAGAACCGATTGTACGCCCGGGGCGGTGCGCAGTTATCGCGCGACTTATCAAAAGCCAGCAATATTTCTTCATTAACGACGTACCACGAGGTGCGAGCCGTCGTCTTAACATCTGCTATAGATTTAAGATGCTGTTCTGACTTGAATATAGCAGTTTCTCGAGGTGCTTGTGCTTTATTTAATTTGTAATATTCTGTCGTTATTTTCCTGATGGTCGCAGAATGGAAGAAAACAGAGGATGTATCGTTGTTTATTGTCCCGCCCAAGTTGTAAATGTCAAAACTGTCATTGCTTGTGTGATTCTTTCTGATCACCGTCTTAAACATCAAAAATGTTGGTTTTTGTCATCAATGGTTTAAGCCATCAGTACCTCTAATTTTAAATCATTTACAGCTTTCTCTCCATTTAAAACGTGACGATAGTTCTTTTCTTAACTTAAACCATTACCATTAAGTTTTTTACCTTCTTCGTTTCCATACTTTTGTTGTGTTCGATTGAAAGTATGATTTCAAATATTTTTGCAATTACATATTTTTTATGAGACCTACCATTTAGGCCGTGGAATGTTACCGTTGTTCACTCATCTGTGACTTGATTTTAATTTTGGTGTGTTCTATAAAAAGAAAAATCTTTCAAGACTTAATGGAAAATAATATCTTGCCAATAAATTAATATTTCACGATACAATCTCTAGACGATACAACGTTTTGGCTAGCCTAGTTATCGATGTCCAAAACAAGTATACAAGTAAATTCCGGGTAGTGTTTTTTTTATGAAACAGAAGGCCGAGTCGAAAGGCGATTTATCAAATAATATGACAGCATTCAAAGAACATAATTTTAACGAAAATTGTAAAGAGTATTGTGTTTCATAATTAATGAAGCAAAAGGCTTTCTCGGTAACAAAATATTCCCGATCTAAGTTTCGGATCGTCATTACTCGTCTCTTTGTGCGACATTCTTTTGCGCCCAGGTGTTCATATAATTACATTGGATGGCGATAGACAAGGATAGATAGATGACGAAGATGATAAAAAAGAAAGAGACGAAGCACCGGCCCTTGCGTTGATTGATAACTGTGACAAAAACGTAGCAGATGAAAAATAATAATTATTAGATCTATTGTTAAAGGTGTATGAACTTGAACAGGGGTGACGACGCGGACAATATTTTAAGTTTGAAACAAATTGAAAGATTTCGTACTTGCGTCGCAGTTTTTAGGATAAACCTTGATTAGCAGTTTATGAATTACTGATTTGTAAGTTGTGTTTTTGTGGAACATCAAGTAAATACAAAACTGCTTGAATTTTCTTATAATGAGTAGTGTATTCCACACGTGTATACAAATTAGTCATATTTTTTTGTAGAACGTTTTTCTTTCTACTTTGCATTATAAACTAGATCAAAGCATGATGATTAAGCTAATCGACAACCCTGTATCGATGCATTAGCCGGCTGTGCAGTTTGCATTCAGTCAGGCTAGACAATAAGCTGCGAAGCGCGCGCGCAGGTAGATGTAAAAACCAACATAAATTTACATTCCCCAACCTTACACATTTCAAACCTCAACTTTATCTTACACGCCACAAGGTTGTTAATTTAAGGAGTGATTAATTCTGGTAGCAAAATAATGTTTGTACAGGTGTACTTATTTTTTTTTTTATCTTTCATTAGCTAAGTTCGCGCTTTATGGATCACGATCGAGGGTAGACGGACGTGTCTTATTGTTTCGTCAAATACATGAGAAATTTTGTCAATAAAAGCTGGGTGGTTCGGGGGCTTTGTTGCGTTTTACTTTACTTTACAAATACCAAAGCCCTTTGAAGTATTGATGAGATTTTTAAATTGCCAATGTGTGCAGAGTTTGATGAATTTTATTATACTTACATTTATATCTTTTATACCAATCTTATAATACTTTGATATATCCCGATCGTAGCAAAGCCGTTTTAAACAAACTAAAAGTGATCCGATAAGATAAGGGCATTTGATAGCTTTTACTTGACAATCTGACCTCAGAAGTCTTATGCAATCAGATTCAACTTTATGAAGCTTTAGCTTAAATATCAACCAACGGTATTTTTTAATAACAAGCAAAAATAAATTAAAAACCCGAACAAAAGAAACATCGGTTTCCCGGAAATCATTTCGCGGTGGCTCTAAAAGCCTCCAAACATAATTAATACGGGGCTCATTAAAAACTTTCCTGACAGTTTAAGTATGCGTCCTAATTAGCAAAAACGCAAATATTTCGCAGTCACACGGTCTGCTTTAGTTAGACCTTTCATTATACGCCACTTTGGCCATTTTCATAATTATACATTTTAATTTAATTTATTGCTTTGTTTCAGTTTCAAAGGTTATTAAAGTTGAGTCGTTGAAGAATTTACAAAGCTTATTAATTTATATTTGGAGTCTGAAATTCTTTGAGCAAGCTTTAGAAGTACTAAATGATAAATTCGCAATTTCGGTCTTAGGACCTATTGATAAAGAAAATTAAAATTCTTGTTGCGGAATACCTACAAATAAATTAAAAAGATATCTCTTTAGCAATAAGGTAGCAAATCGAATGTCCAAATGAAACACAATTTCAAAGCTCTGTCGGCATTCACAAAGCTACCAACAGCTAGTTACGGTTTGTTTAACAAATTATTGTTAATTATAGTTTGGGTAAAGCGAATTTTAATCTACGAGTTTTTGCTGTCCTGCCCTCAACAAAAGATGCCTTAAGTGCACAATGTATGGAACTGACAACCATTCTTTTGGTATTTAGCTTCGAACACCGTTTACGAAATGAATTCTGCAAGAAGAGATCAATTCAATGAACTAAGATAAGAGTTACCTGCCAAACCAATTAATTAGGCACATCTAATAAGTAATCTTTTGAACTTTCTTTGGATGACGCACTTTGGCATTTAGCATTTTTTGAAATGTTTTCCTGTTGGGCTACATTACTAGCTGCTTGCATCGAATTCCTTTTTCTCTATTTTTGTTTTAAACTCAGATACAGATTCAAAATATGTACCACAACAACAAACTATTAATACTCAACGTTCATTTATTATTTGCCGAGTTTAATTACCTTCACTATTCGCGTCTATCTCACAAACCGATCTATATAAAATAAATCAATTTAATCTAATTAAAAGCATTACATGTTTTTTGTTCGATAACGAAACAACACGAGGTATTAGGAGATGAATCGTGAAGATTAGAAGGTGAGGTTGTATCAGCGGGTCACTGATCATATCTCCCGGCCGTACGTCAAACCGTCCATCCACTGTCGTGTTCTATCAATTATTTATATAATCTAATTTAATTTAAGTCCTCTGACCTTTCTTTGCACTTGGTCTCAAACTTTAGAAAATATCTCTGGAAACGCTCATGCAACTTTCATACGTCTTGCTCTATCAGTGTAGGGATCAAATTAGGTTGCATTAGTCTGTGCTATGAGTGCGTTTCTAGTTCGGTATTGCAAATCATCGTCGACTGTAAGTAATGAATTACAAATATTATTTCTGGTTGATTCCGATTTGAATTTCAATACGGTCTGATGAACGCTGCGATGTAGGACTGACGTATGGAGATGATGAGTCGGGTAATTTTTCTGTTTGGGCTTGTTTTAATGTAAAGCGTGAATTCGGTAGTTAAATAGGCTGTGTAGTACGTGGTGCTAAGTGGTCGGTGGGCTGGGAGGCGATGGCGGGCGCTCGGCCTTGCACTGCGTCTCGCCACGCAGTCTACGACGGAAGTTTACGACCGAACGCCAGCCACTTTTATTGGCTACCTCACATCGAAGCCTCCTCGCAGCCTCCCATTCACTCCACAAGAAATATACTTTTTTATTGCTCTGTCACTCGGGTAATTTATTGACAATGAACACACGTGCATTTCTATTAATATTTTATGTCGTAAGAGTTTTTATGCGGCTGCGTCCGTCCGGGCCATTGTTGGGCCCCATCGGACAGTTTGTTTTATGTCCACTCTAGAGGTCCACTTAATTGTTGTACGAATTGGTCGTGATAGGTCGCCGGTTGCTTCGACTGCGGCTGACATTTCGTTGTTCTATCGAGTGTCTAGTCAGATGATATTGAAAGTAATCGACAGTTTATGCAAAAGTGTTTGCGGTGTAATCTATAATAAAAATTTAAAGGGCACATAATTATGCAAGTCAATAAGAAACTGATGGAATTTAGAATGGCTTGAGCTTGGTAGAGGTTATTAATTCATTTATAGGGTTTTAATAAATGGGGTTATTAAAAGATATTTATGACTGGTCGTAGTGGTGGTTTTAGTGCGTTTAACACGGACAAAGAAAGCGTTGGAGCTAATTGCAGGTTTTGAATGTTAATCGAACGATCGGCTGACTGACAGCGCGACCATAAACAATCCTGGCTGTCGCCATAAAAGTCGTGTGCGGTTTTTCATCGTCTGACGCGCAGCCTTTTGGAATTATACCCCAAATAATGACAATTCTTATGCTGTCTGCAGGGCGCTGCTCCAATGGTAATACGTGTGTCGGTCAAATATATTATGTGAGAACTTTGGAAGGAATTTCATGAATTATTATAATTTAGACAGAGCATCTCACTGATTTCTGATGATATAACTTAATTACATCACAATTACGTATGAATGAAAAGTGAAAAACGAATCTGACGAGACCTTAAAAAGACCTTTTAGAATAGATTTAACAGTCAAGTAGTCAGTAAACACTTAAACAGTCTCATTAAGTCAAGACCTTTTCTGCCAAGACGGAGGCCAATGGGCGGCATAAAACCTCTGACACAAACTTCTAATTTCGACCCTCCTGTGGTACCTACTCCAGAAATCAACTGTAGGTAACTTTCGAAGTAACCCAGCTCCACATAATACCTCAACGGATCCATATACCCCATACAATGGACAAACACCACCGCTTCCTCATAAATAATCCCGGACAAAGTACTCTCGGACGACCGCAGAGTATTCGCTATATAATTAACAGTTATACCTTGAAGAGGCCCTAAATCTCGCGCATGCGCGGCAGAACAATGCGCGCGATGTTCGGCACCTAATGGGCGCGTTGATTGAGCCCCCGCAATAATGTTGCGGGATGCGCTCGCGCATGTGTGGGTTATACGTGCGCGGTGCGATACCGATGTGGGTGTGGTTTTGTAGCTGATAGGTGTGAAGAAGTTTGCGTAATGGTGATAGCTTCATTAGTTTTATGGAGTGATAGGTTTAGAAAACATCGTGGCCTGAATTGAAGTTTATTGCGATCAGATCCCATAAACCTAGTCCAGATCGATTGTTTTGGTTAGCGTAGATCCGATTATTTGGTAGATGCAAATACAACTGTATCTAGAAACCGAAGAACGCACTAATACATAATTATTATTAAAATGCCGGCATGAGTTAGTAGATACCTATCTACCTACCCCAAACGTAGTCAGATGCAAGATACAACGTCGAGTAGCACAAAGTTAACTTACTTAATGTAGTGGTAGCTCGTACTTACCTGCAACAGAAATGTAAGATTAGGATCACATAAAATAAATCACAGCCAACTATTAACTACCAAAACCAAACAAATAGATAGAGGCCCATTTAAAGTAATTGTTGAAGTCCCACTTTATTAAGCAATAAACTTCGGAGTGGGCTCGGAAATTCCTGCAGCATACCAGATTGGATTGAGTCTTACTTTTAGAAGTAAAAGAAAAGTGAAAATGAGCTATCGACGGAATACAAACGCGGTTGGGGGGGAGGAGGAGAGTGGGGGGCGTCGATGCGCAGGAGTCGGCGCGTTCCGATCCACACGTCGCGGGCGTCGCAGGCACATTCCGACGCTTTTTCAACAAATTCCCGCACGCCGTCTCGCTCGTCTAATTGCACTTAATTTCTGCATCGTGCCTGTTTAAATACGGCCCAGCAACGTTTAAAATTGCTATGGAGAGCAACGAAGACACGGGTAAAGCTTTGTTTTCAATGGCCTGTGAAGTTCGATCGCCGATTAAATGTTGCCTTTTTGCGAAATGGCGAGGAATTAGCAATTTCACTTTGTTTTAAGAGGTTGGGGTTAAAATTCTGATAATGATGCGATTGAGTCGAAAATTGGGGGAGTTTGGTTAAGTTCGTGTAAAAGGTCTAGCAAAAATGAATGCGTAATCTTTTTAGTCGTTTAAGTGAAACAAAAATAATTTAAATTATGTCGTTATTAAGAGCTTTTTGATTTTATTTTTAAAACTACATTCTACCCCATCCTACTGTTATCTTGTGGCTAAACATACAAGGCATATTTAACACTCTCCCAAATCCATTTGGTAGTTTCAGATAAGCAAACAAGGATTATAAGACAAAAATCGCAGACTCCGTTTTTTTAACGACTAACTTGGAGCCTCTAAATCCTCCCGAGCACTGATTGGGAGCTAATTATGGATCTCATAGACGACCAAATAACAAACAACCGAATATCACCCTTAATGCTTCGGAATAAGTACCATAGATACTTATAGACACGCTCCAATACAAGCCACTGGCCAAATGGAAATACCGCGAATCGCAATGATTGGCGTAAAGACGCTATACAATTGTATGATTGGATTTTTTATTTCAACAACCTCGTTTATCATAGCGATCATAGATAGTGTTGATGACTACTGGTGTTTTTTGTACTTAAGTACCTATAGTGAGTATTTGACTGTCAGAGCTTTATGCTCGAAAAAGAGCTTTATACTCGAAAAATCATGATTAAGCTTCCGAACTAGGAAAGATAACCTATTTAAAGCCTGTGGTCTTCGATGATAGTTCATGGAGAAAGCGGTTCAGTTTGATGCATAATCAGCCTGTAAGGTACCCACTGCTGGGACTCAGGCTTCCTCTTTATGAGTAGGAATGGACTATAATTCATATCACGCGGGCCCAGTGCGGGTTGGTAGATGTCGCTTGTCTTCGAATCTAAGACATTTCGGTTTTGGGTTCGAACCCACGACTTCACTTCTCGTAAGTCCACCATCACTAGGCCACCACCGCTGTCGTAAAGTTTGATGGTCTTTAAAAACCCTCAAATATGGCCACACCTTTTTGATACACGCTGTATATCACACATGGTACGTCAAAAGACCTTTTCGTTTTTCAAATATCAATGCAGTAAAAGTAATAACATCGTGTAGAGCAAGCAGTCTTTATTACATTTGACATTGGAGCTGATAGCTTGGATCATTTAGCTTGTTAGCGAACGCATATCACTGATACTTAACTGCGCTCGCTATTACATAGTAGCAATGCAACTTAAATCACACCCAATTTAAAAGCAACAAGAAAAACGAAGCAAAGAAAGCTTGGGAAACATGTAACGAGGCGAACCTATTAAAGGGGCGAAGCGAAGAAATATCTCACGATCCTTACTCATTACAAATTATGAGCGCATTCCTATAGAACTCTATTAAACATGGTGAAGGAAATGACTTTTTGAAGCATGATGCGACGCAATTAATAATCATGATATAATTTCAACAAAAACTTGACCGGAATAAATGATAAATTGCACGCTGATAAAAACTGCCCGAGTGTGCCGTAATGATCCCTCATTTCAGCATGATGATCGGTATTGGAATATGACATTAATTAAATAAGTAGCCCAGATAACAATCTAAATATTGTACGTTATTATCGTTTGACGATGTTAAACTTCTGATGTTTTTAGTTCAAATAGCTCTATTACAGATGTCATTAGGCTCAGGTGATCAATTTGATTACGATCTACTTTTTATTAAACTAAATTGAGTATGTTTAAAGATGACCGTGTGACTTTGTACATTTTGTAACGAACACGCAACAGTATGCCTATCGGATGGTGATCAGTGATCAAGCGATGGATATTACAATCGCTAAGAGCGTCAATCGGTACAGATAACAACTCGAAATGAGCAAAAGAAACAATCACGCCGAAAGTTGGGGCTTCGGTCTCAGCTGACACGACGTGACACCTCAAAACAACCTTTGTACTCTCGTTACCTCCGCAACGACCACCCGATAAGAATAGGAACAGAAATTCCACAAGCGCGCGCCGATTAAACTCCTAGTTGAAAATAAAAGAGATTGTTTATAAAGCAAGAGCAGACGACATGACAATAGACGGCGGTGATGGACCGAGACTCCTCGACGTTCGGCACACGACGATACGCATCGATCCAAAATCGTATTTACCACAAAAGAGTTAGAGTTCATTAATTTTAAGACGTGACCAAAACATGTGACTTTAAGAAGATGATTAGGAAAAGTGGGGGCGTGATGTGCAAGAGAGAGCGCGTGTGGTGCGCGAGAGAGAGGCCCGACCGCCGAGGGTCACAGGCGTGATGGCAGGTCAGCCACTTTTGCACCTCGCCATAACAACGCGTCTCAAATTATTATGGACGTTTGATAAGTGTTGGGAGATTGCACAGTCTTGGTACTTTATGATGCTAATTAAGTGTTTACGTTACTAGCCGTAGTACATTGTTGACACTCGACGACGGGGCCCTAGAAGGTTTGTTTGAGGAAACGTCACTCACACTCGACTGCCGTGCTTTCACCGGTCAAACGTTTACAAAGAGAGCATTGACATCTAAGTAAAGCATCGTGAAAAAAAACAAGCACCTATCGTCTGGACGATATCTGTAGATACCACTCCCGTGATACGTTATCAAGCGCTGACGAATTTCATCTGAACCTCTGATTAGATAGCCACATCTCACGATTTATTTAGGCTAAGAAGCAATTTAAAATAACCATAACAAAATAATATTAGCGTAATAACGATTTAAAGCAATAAAAGCAGTTATGACTTTGGCCAATAAAGTTGTTGGATCTCTCGGCGTTTTAAAATAACTGAAGATTAAGGGGTGGAAGACTTCGGCTGTCTGAATCTATAACGTCGGTCTCTTAATGCGTCTTAATGTGTATTTTACGATTGTTACACAAGACGCGAGCAGTTTTACATCGGTTTAAGCGATGTCTATCTGGCGTTATTAAATCCTCTGATGTTCCGAAACATCAAATTATGAATGAGAAATAAATCAACAGGGGCGATCGTAAAATGCTTTATGTTTTTGTTCTGTTCGGCGGTTCGATTACTCTCCCAAATTGCCCCAGATGTGGGCCCGCGCAAAATCATAATGTTTTCATTCTGTCTGTATCGAAATTAAAAATAAAGTAATAGTCCATTTTGTTATTCCTTTCAGCACGCGCTTGTGATTTAGCCTAAGATGCTACTGATCATAAAAATTGAACGAACCGAATCGATTCTAATCTATCGACTGATGTTCCGTTCCGCGCGTGAAACTGGTGACGCAGAATGTTTTCTACAACTATTTACATGTGTTGATGTCTTAAATATAAAATATATTATAATACAATAATATATTGAATTTATATAATTCATGAGAGAGTTATTTGTCGAGGAACCTACGCAATAAGGGGCAAAACTGGGATGAAATTCAGGGCCAAAGATTTCATTAGGCAGATAATGGCATAACTTATGACAATTTTGGAATGACCATCAAATATTTTGCCTTGTAAATTGGGAGCTGATTTCAATGTGCGCAGAAGCATAATAAAGTTAATATATTTTAAAGATAATGGTGGGAGCCTTTTGATCGGGTATCATATACGCATTACCACTTAATGAAACATTATGAATAGCTCACACATTAGGGCGCAGCTATGATAAATGCTTCGCGGATGACTGGCGGTAAGTCCCTTCGATTCCCGATTGGCATGACATTAAAGAAAGTATTTGCAGTGTTCGGTCAGGGACATGCTATCCATCAATATTATGGCATATAATCAGGTGTGAAGGCATTAGTGGTTAGTGATAGTAATGTTGATCAATTTGATATTGACTTTGATTTGATTACCTATGTCATCGTATACGTATAAGTAAGGTCGCAATTGCGCCTACTGAGCATGAGTTACTGGGTTCGATTCCATTGTTGGACAAAGTGTCATTGCGTTTACTTAACAGCCACGGAGTCTGAATTTGTCCACAGTTACTACAGCTCGCTATCGACTATACAGTAACTGTGGTAATCTGGGTGCTGAACTAATAGATACACCTCTGTTTATCCCTTTTTTTTTTTTTTTGGTGGTTGTCGGGGATTACAGGCGTAATTTTATGTACGTATGTAAGTATAGGTAAGTAAACCCCATACAAAGGGGATCGGACAAAAAAAAAACTAATTAGTCCGTCAGATAGATTTCCAAAAAATATTAACCACGTAATGTTTCTTTTTTCACGTAAAGAAAAAAATGAAGACGATAAGTAGGTACAGTGCTTCGAAAACTCGTGTGACGTCATATGATAGTACATTTTGTACCTTCAATTGACGATTCAAGCCCCACTCCATGATCTTTGACGCGCTTTATCTTCGTAAATTTTTATAGTTTTGATAAAACAAAAAACACGTATCCAATATTTTTCGATAATCTAACTGACGGACTAAACAGAATCATATTTTTTTGAGTCAGTCCGATCCCCTATTGGAGTAATGTGGTTTCCTTTTATTTCAAGAAAGGAACTGTTTCATCATATTATTCTGTTGATCAATACCTACGAGCACTCTCGGAGACAGCCATGATTATGGATAAGATCCATAATTGCTGTACCTAGAAAATCTGGTGAGATTTAAGTAATTGAGCTAAGGTTTCCTTGGAAGAAGTTATAAAAACTCTAGTGAGCTTAAATAAGATCACATAGATAGACACTAAAATCTAAAAAACTGTTTGAATATAAAATGAAAATAAGTATTTTGTTAATTGAAGAATATCTTTATTATGCATGATTTCGCCCACCATCGCCAGTCAATAAGCTTACTTTGTTGTTCTCGGAATAAATTTATTTACGAATATAATACAGAGAGCCTTCTTTAAACTTTATAACAATTTTAATATACACAGTAACGTCTGATTTGAAATTCATCAGATTGATTAAGAGCCTCACATTACCATACCGAAGAAAAAAACTACCCCGACTCGGTTCTTTAAAACACACAAACAATTGAACGAACTCAGAAAAAAGCCGTGATCAAAACCTGAACTTATACAATGACAGCAGCATGTTGATTCAATCACAAAAAAACGGGAATTCGAACAAAAAACAACAATTAAATATCGAAGCCTCTCGGCCGCCCCGAGAAATATTTAGAATACGTTGCCGAAGACACAATTTCTTTTTTTTTATTACTAAAAAGTCCCTACACGTGTCCAGGGATGTCGTCTTTATTGGTTTAGTCCAATTAATGGCGTCTAATGTTCCCAGAAACTGGCCCTATGACAATAAATTACTAATTTTCGTTTATTTGTGTTTTGAATTTCGAATCTGTTATTCAAATTTCTTCCAAAAAGATCCCATTACTCATCATAAAAAAAGAAAATTGAGTTAGGAATTTTAAAACTTGACCACAAAGATGTAAAATGGCAGTTAAAAATAAAAAAAACGGTTTAACAAAAGTTATTACCTACTTACATTTCATAGAGTTTTTCAATAAAAAGTAAATAGAGAATCGTCAAGATTTACGAATATGACTTTTCTATGGCTATTAAGGATCTTACACAATGGCCGCGATATTATCGTAGGTTTAATTTGCAAATGCTCGATCGATATAGCTGGCTGAGTGATTGAGACGAGCGTACGGACGCATTGACAGTGCGCCGCATTCTATGTAAAATATGAAAGAGTCTTGCTCCCGGTCGCTGATGCCGGACAAATGACCCTCCAGATGGATGTGGTACTCGTGTCGAGAGCTTAACTAGGAATAGGAATGTACATAAACTGTGTTCAGCGAGCGTGGATGGAAATACTGGGCGCTTCCAATGGATTTGAGGCGGAGATTCTCTTGTGAATACCTATCTGCATGTACCTTTAGCAAGATAAGTAGGAAGGCGCCTTACCTATATTTATGGATTTGAAGCATGCATTACTTGAATATGGGATTTTTAGGGAGTATTGATAAATCAAAAGTAAATAATGTTTGTAAAGGTACCCTATGCCGAAAGACGGGTAATTTAGAATAATCAGACCTTACATATTGCCATATTTGATCTAGTATGCTTGTTCACTTGTGCCTGCTTGTATCCCTGACAAAAATCTACTCGATGTCCGGCTCATCCAAGCATTCTCACATCTGACACATTGGTCATTCCACACATGCATAAAACAAGCGGTGACCGCGGCCGGTGCCTACCACTGATTGAATTATGGTTGCACTACAACTGATTAATGCGACATCCACCACTGACGTACTATTGTCTGTTCCAATCTGCATCCACCAATAAGAGAGTAAAACGATCCCCGACCGGATCCGGAATGTGTAAGTATCAGCATTTTGTCTCTGTGTGTTCCATTTTGTACTTTGTTACGTTGGAAGTGTAAGGGCTTGGACGCACACTGCTGCGATTTTATATTTAGAATCGGTTTTTGAAAATTGAATCCGTTCTTTTTCGTTTTAATTTAAATGTAACGGTTTCTACAATGTGGTTGGTTTTTTTTCTAACTAAGTATTAGAAGTGTTATTGGGTTTTTCCAAAAGGAATTTATCAGTAACAGCCACAGAGACTGGATTTGTGGCCGGTTGATGGCAATAGGCTCGCCCCCTATTACATTGGACTGCCGAAATGTGGTTGTACTATCTACCCCTTCGGGGATTACAGGCGTGAAGTTACATTATGTGTTATGTAGAAGTGATTAAAAAAAATTAAAAAAGTAATCTACTAATGAGTGGTTTTCCATGAAGAACCGTACACCTAATCATATAACGAATCAATAAAATATCTGAAGACTAAACAAGCCGCGGCGGACCTTTTCCTTAAACAAACAAAAATAAATGAAAATTCAAAGGCCAAAATATAAAACGATAAGAGGATTAGGTGGAACGGAGATGACATTGGAAATTAAGGCTGTTTTCTTTTGTAATTTTCCCCCGTCTCACCCTCGGGTGGCGGGGAGATTGGGGTACGTTAAAAATGTATGTTTTCTCAAGTCCCCGGTCAGCGGGGAGGTTTCGCTCGGATAATTTTCAGGACATGTCGGTGTCCACACGCTTTATGACCTGAGACAAGCGGCGAAATCTAATTTTACGATATATGCCCCGCTAGATTGTTTGATTTTCTTTTCTTTGTAGAGATTTAATATTATGAAAAGGTAAGATAGAAAAGTAAACAGACAGGAACAGGAACATGATGTCTTGTTAATGATTTTAATACCAATACCTTCTCTTCTGACGCAATTAATTTGCAAAACGTGCCATTAACATAAGTCTAACTACCATAAACTATAATAAACGGCTGTATCTCAAATGGAACGCAAAGAAGCACGACAATGGCCGGTCAACACGGCGCGTTCCGAACGCCGTAATTAAAGCGATACGCGGACAAAAACGCGCGGCCGGTACGCGCGGTGTTCGGCCGACGCGCGCGTTTTTACCACGCCAAAAACACGTCGCGCGAACGCTCCGACCTGCAATAAATTAGGCCGAGTGACGAAAGCCGACACCGACTCAATACCCGAAGGCGTTAAATAAAAACATTAAAGGCTGGTTGAAATAATCGACGGGAAAAAGCTATATTGGACCGATTTGGTGGCGACAAGGGCTCGGGAACGTGAGTGGATGCGCCTCGTTTCAATCTGGCGCTCCAAGAGTATTTTACGAGTATTTGTATTGGCTTTTACTTCTTTCAGAGCTCGAGAAATGATAGTGTAAATATACGATTTCAGTTCGAGTAGATTGTGGGTATTAAGACATATTCGTATTTACGAGGAGACGCTCAATCTGCCGTAACGTTTACGTGTGCTCTCATAAACAAAGATGCAAACTCGAATCTAAGTATTTGTTGAAGCTTTTACTTTTCCATATCGCATCTTAATTGTCAAATGAGATCTTGGAAAACGAAACAGTTTAGTTAGAAAACTGCGCATTTACTTAGCGAGGTCTAAAACATAACATTATGACAATAATTTGTGACGCAGCAGCATCTGATAATAGCCGTGCTCCTGACAACTTACCTACGTAGGTATTTAGCTACGCAAACAGAATCATTGAAAGTACCTACTGTTTATGAAGGGAGGGCGATGTACCACTGACGTCAGAAAAACAGCGTTTCAGTTTAGCGAAGCGACTTAATTGCAAAATATTTATTTAAAATTAAATTGTAGCGTCTGCGTTGTGCCATTATTATTTTACGAAGCCACTGCAGAATTTTATGGTATTGGTTACGAAAAGGCGGACATATTTTCTTGTAGTATAATTAAACAGAAAACCTCTTAAGGCTGGGACCTTTACCTCTGTGTGAGATGGAATGGAGTGACCCCAATGTGGAATTGTGGAAGTCACATGTTGTCGAATTCGGGACCGATACCAGTCATAGATTATTACTGTATTCGGTAGGTACATAATAAACGATATTCTGTGGATTGCCAAGAGGATGATTATATTTATGGTACTTGCACGATTATTTTTTCATAGCGTTGGTATTGTAGCAAAAAACATAACCCTATAAAACCTACCTGCTTACTGACATAATGCAATTGTGTTAACTTGATAGGCACGATAATGGATATTTAACAGACCGTTAAATAAGTGGCTTATTGAATTTCCTTGAATTTATTGTATTAAATAATTACACACAAGTAAACGTCTTAGTTGTAGGTATTCTTGAACACTAAGTAGCATTATCTACAGAAGCATATTCTGCCCCATTACCCTAACCAAAGAGGTCTTATACTTGACTCGATGCTTCGCGACCCTAGTACCCTACGTAAAAAGTACCCTAATAACATTAGCCTGTAATTGTCTCACTGCAGAGCAAAGGCCTCTTCTGATAAATGATACAGAAGGAACGAATATGATAATAAGGCTACAAGGCTGTTTATTTTTAGATTTTCATGCAAATATGTTACTGGCACAGTGCATAGTCTGTGGAAAGTTTCTGAAGTGACTTACAGGTGCACGGACTTAGTAGGTACCCAGAATGACCCAGATGTTTTCAGGCTGAATATGTATACTTTCTGAACAAAAAAAAGGTGATATAATCATTATTGACTGACAGACAACACACATGCAAAACTACGGAAGACATAAACCATATTTAGAAGTTACGATAGCACATTCCATAAACGAATTTGAATTATATTATGTAGAGGTGGCATATAATATAGTCTATCCCAGAATTTTCTAAATTGCTCTCTAAAAACGCAAATACGAACGTTGTCACGAAAAAAATCTATTGCCAAATAATATTTTTTTCTTAAATTTGCTAGCAGAGACTTATAATATTTTTTTAACTCCGCTTATTTCATGGGTGCGCTAGCGTCAACCTTCTAAGCACGTTCAATGTGACGTAGCCAGGAAAACGTAACGATGGTGACGTGGAAATGTAAATAACTCGCTCTTTCTAAACGGATCCGACAAATCTGTGTTTTAAATCTAGAGCTTTCAATTCCAACGGTAATAGGTAGACGGTTCTAGAAAGTTCTGGAATATTTACGTATGATAAAACCTCATTAGATGCGCTGAAAAGTTTCGAAAAAAATCAGAAAGTTAAATTCTAGAAACTAGGTGAAAACTCTATTGATTTCTCAACACGGTTTGTAATCCCTGAAGGGTTAGGCAGAGGTGTCCTATCGTAAACCCACATTTCGCCAGTTATGTTTAAGTCCCATGTAATAGGGGGCGAGCCTATTGCCATCAACCGGGAACAAATCCAGACTCGTGGCTACTTTTCTGATGGAAAAACCCAATAACACTTTGCCCGACCAATCGAGCTCGGGACCTTGTGATTGCGACCACTGGACCATGAGGCAGTAGACTTGAATTTAATATTCAAAATTGCTCATTCAAAATAATATAATCCTTTTCACAAGGCTAAAAGACTTTTCACATTTTGTAAATCGCAACGTATTGATCATTGCATTTCCAAATGCGTCGACAGCTCAAACCGACATCACAGGTGGCCCGACCAGCCTCCTTTCTCAGATTATTGTACTTCCTCTCGCAAAGAGGGGGAAGCGTTATGCATGACATATCTCCGCTCCCTTATTGATGTATAATAATATATGTTACTTCACTTTGGAATCACATTATATATTTTAAAATACAATCTGAAGGGAACATTTTACATCACACTCTTACAATATGTACTGAAATATTGTCATTGAAATACGTAGCTTTTCAGCAAAAAACGTGTTTTATAGAAGTCACATGTGACGAAAGCATTCTGTAAATAACTTGTTTGATTTGACGAAAAACGTGATCATAACTTTTTTATAGACTGTTTTAAAAATAGAATACAGTCATATTCTAGAAATATGAGAATTGTAACTCGATTCGGGGGCCTTTGTATGAAATCTTACGGTTATCATTGATCAGGCATCTTTCGGGTATGTCTCTATTATGTTGACTTGACTTCTCGATTATATTAAGTAAGTATAATATTATGAAAGATCTCAATACTTCGCCTGTATGAGTCAGAACGGTAGAGTCGTATACTGAAGTGATTCTGCTTTTAGCTAGAACATTTGGTGGTTTATGATTGAAGTAATGTAGCAGATAGTGATTTAATAATCATGAATATGAGATGTACTGGTATCGCTTGAGACTGCTGTAAATGTTTCGTGTATAAATAAACGATTTCTATTCATTGGCCCACTTTAGTTTCTGTTTTGATAGACACTGAAGTAAGTACTTTCTGGCTTGAGTTTGCCAAAATGTATGAATTAAAGGAGCTGTTATGTCATGAATCTGTGGACTAAATAACGCTCACTACCATAAAATAATGTATGATAGTAATCTTATCTTATATGAGAAAAGAAAACCCTGAAATTTCAACATACGCTCAAAATAAACAGCTCAAACTCCGCCATTTCAACATCCACTTAAATAAGTACTATTCCTAAAAGGTTGGGAACGAAAAGGAATTAGTATTCGAAAATGCAATTTCGGTGCAACGGCGAGAGCTGTCGTATCTACATAGGGGGCGGTCCGAAAGGGGTAAGGGTAGGGTGGGCCGAGTACATATCCATCTTGTTAGGTATGCGCCCGGATGCGCCAGCTTCTACAAACACAATAAGAGCCTTCGTACCCCACTCCCCCCTACCTCCTCTCTTATGGAAAACTTATTAGAGCGCAGCCCGCCGGGGAATCCTTTTTCCTTCGGTAAATATTTGAGGGAGAAATTAAAATTTGACAGCGGACGTTCGTAGGAGTTACGAAGGACGGCGCAGTCTATTCTATATGCTCGTACGTGATACTTGAGGCGTAAAATGAAATTTAGATTGAGTTTGGACAGTATTGCTTCGTAGCTCTTTGTGCGGCGTAATACGATTGGAGCGGTGTTTATGTTTACATTATTATTTATGTGCTCTAATGTTTGTTTGTTTACTGGGATTATTTATTTTGTAAAACGATTTATTTTCTTACATGTACACCCACATAATATTGCAGAGAAATACCTTACACATAGAATAGAATAAATAACAGTGCTTACATTTTTCTGACGCTCAGTAACCATAACTGAAAGACTGAAAGAATTAAGCAAGTCATACTTAAGTCCTACATAATCCAAACTAGTTTGAAAACTAACAGCGTACTCAACAGTAGTTCGTGTATACAGAATTAGGTGTTTGCGAATCGATAATTCAACACTTAGTACTTAGGTACACACAAACTGAAAATAAATAACATATTTTCAAAGACAAGCCCGCTCAGAATGTTCCTCTTAGAAAAACTCCACAATCAAACTAAAATTTTCATCTAATTTTCCGAAAAAACAGGAACGCAATAAACAAACAGGGTGCGGTAAAAAACAATAATTCACACGTGAAACCAATGTAGTGAAAAATGAGAGAGGTGGTGAACGTGCCCCGAATAGGAACACCCTGTGTTACAAATGAGAACATTTGCGTTCTGTATACGGCCGCCATCTTGGAATTTGTCATTTTTTAATGGATTAGAAATTGGCTTTTTTTCTACTAGTTTTTATGTCGTTTACGTGGAAACAAGGAACGTTCAAAACTACACTTGGTCTGTCAGATGACTGGAGTTAAAACCTGAGTTCATTTAAATTCAGGGAGACATTCCTAAGTAGTCTTACAAGCTGAAAGAATTGACAGGTTAGATAGCAAGACAAACACGTCAGAGAACTGTGTTGTGTTCACAACTTGAAATTAAAACAAACTATAACGTGGTGCCTAATTTTTCCTCAATTTTCTATCATGGTTTTATCATATCAATGTTTTCTATGTATGGTTTTGGCAGTGTTGTATTTCAAGAGGTTTAATTGCGACATACTTACACCCACATTTTTGGAATAAACTGCTTGTTTTAAGTACAAGACCAAAAAAAATATTATTCAGACATTTTGTAGGTAGGTCTCCCAACCAATCTCAGAGCCTTTGAACCACCCAATCCATGATTACACAAATCACAAGAAAAACGAATTAGCTACATAAACTGTATTACAAACCCCGCAAGATAAAACCTCATCATTGTACCCTCTATACAATCAACTTAGATGTTATATAAAAGCATTAAGGGGTAATGTCTTGGCAGTAATTAAAGACCGGGGGTAGGAGAAGGGGGGGGGGGGGGGGGGTGGCGGAGGCTGCGCGGCTGGGCGTGGTTGGCGCATGCGTACTACTGTTTAATTACAGAGGAAACAACAGCTCATCGACGCCTCGCGTTCATTAGGCCGCTAACACATAGGAAAGGAAGGGCGTGAAAGTAAATACACCCTTAATTAAATAGCCTTAAGATCGAGAGGAAAAAGAATAGACTGTACTGTTAAGATCTTTTGAAACTGTGGGCCAAAATTAGGAGGTTCCCTGGGGAATGAGTACATATAACTTTTGTTACGATTGCTTTTCCTTAAGTAACATGTACCTACTCGCTAATATTTTAATGGTATTTTTACTGGACAAAATACTGAAACCAATAAAACTCTTATAATTTCTACGGTGTTCTTAAAACCTTCCCCTAACGATACATGCATTGGAACATTAGAAGATACAGACGTAACATTCAAATGAAATGGGCTCGAAATTGTAGATAAGGGGGCTTTATGAACGAAATAAGAGGAGGGGGTGAATGGGGGTGAAAGGGGGAGCGAGCCTTTCATATATATGTGGAGGAATACACGGCTTAATATGTTGAGAAAAGGAGTGTTTTGATAATGTCGGCTTAATAAGGCTGCTATTGTACCGTTATTATGTAGGTGTTTTATGTAAAAAGGTAACGTTATTACTTACTTTTTACGTACGGTTTTTCTACGTAGACTTAAAGCTGTATTAGAATCTATGTATTTAATAATACAGATTATTTTTCATAAAATATACAGACAAGGAAAAATGTGAATTTTATTGGAAAATGAGAAAATATGTCAGTCCGTTTGACGTTTATTAAGGAAAACAGTTCGTTGACACTAAACAGACCTTTGTATATTTTTTATACCTAGAAAGGACCCGTATTATAAAGATACAGTTAACATTAGGTGAGTACTCAGACCCTATGGACCTAGAATTTTGACCCCAAATGGCTAAGCACATGTTCTACCAATTAAGTTATTGTATTACATAATTTCGAAAATTCCAAAGTCGATATCGGTGATTTTTATCAAAATAGGAGGTCTAAACAAAATTACATTCTGGTCCTTTTTGACCGACTTCCAAAAAGGAGAAGGTTCTCAATTCGTCTGTACCTATCTTTTTTATGTTTGATTCCGCATAACTCTGTCATTTATTGAACCGATTTGAAAAATTATTTTGTCTAGTTATCTTTGCGTTGGCTGAAAATGGACAATTCCATGTTCAGTACAATAAATTATAATAGATTTTAATAAGAACGTCATAAGTATGTGCCTATATCAATATGATTAAAATATAACTTTGAGAGGGTTAGACAAATGGGTCGTGACCGTTTCGACTCTTTTGTCCCTGTTTCATTTGCAAGTAATTTTACACAGTGATGTGAAAGTTTTACTGGCTGATTAATAGCTGGCATTAAATGTGTACTTATTATTGTAGAAATAATTATTATTATTGTAAAAAGACGAACCAAGAACCTCATGCTCAGTAATAGCAAGTGCGGCTCCTGACCAGGACGTCTTGGTATTCCTTCCCGGGGTGGGCAATTTGTTACTGGGTTTTTCACTCGGCCATTTCTCGGAGGATTTGTGTACATTTGATAACAATAGGCTCACCCCCTTTACAAGAGACTTAAGAATAAATAACGAAATGTGATCATTGTACTACTAGATACACCTTTGCCTAATCCTTTAGAGACTAAAGGCGTGATGGTAACTCCTGATAACTATGTACTTATTTGTATTTATAATAACTAAAAGAAAGAAAGATAAAAAGTATTTATGGGCTCCAGACAGGACAAAACAAATAACTACGACTAAACGGAGACACCTGTCATCCTAGAACTATAGCTTAGGTTAACATAGTATCGGAAATCGCAAGTCAATAACCGAATTACTTAGAAGCAGAATAATTAATTAGCAATCTAAATCCATTGAATTACGATACAATATACGTAATTAATTGGCAAAGCAAACGTGATTGGCATCTTAATAGGAATAGATATAATTGACCTGATTTGCAAATCTCGTCGTAATTAACTGTACATGTTTGCCAAATTATTAGAACGTCGAACTTGAATCAATTATTTGGTAAAAAAGAAAAACATATCACTTTGAATTCAAATAATGTTCAGAATTTATCATAAAGGGAAAGAAGATATTGTAAGTGTTGGTTTTAGACAAATAATTCAAAGGTTATCATTAGGTATTTTATTAACGGAAAATGAGAACCCAAAACCCACGCGGTTTAGCCGTTCTTTGTTCAAAAAACTGTGCTTGTCAATACACAAAAGTCCGATACATGAATTAGAATCATTTTATACAAACACAAGAACTTTTGTGTTAACTTTACGAGTCAATGTCTCTTATAACAATGCACAAAATCACGTGAGCCACCATTCAATACTCGATGAAATACGTTTACAGTACACCTTAAAATATACAGGTCGCTCGAAAAGTTTTAAAACGTTATTTTTATTGTTCGTGGGTACTGTAAAGGAGAAATGTCTTGGCATACCTAAATAGTATGATTTAAATAAAAAATGTGGGCACGCGACAAGGTGGCGGGCCCATGTAAATCGCTTCAGGAGCGCCTCACGTACTGGTGAAGGGTGCATATATTTTTGATTTGTTCTTCTATGCTTGGCTAGGCGCTTTTTTTGTACCTACTGTGTATTGTGAAGTATGGGGGCGTAATCCAGGGGGGTAATTGAAATGGCTTTGTCATGTTTTTTGTTGTTGTGGCTTTCATTTCTTAAATCTTTACTATATTATAGCAGATAAAGTTCCCGCTTGATTGTCAATTTTTTCCTATATTTCATTTGTAAATCTTTGATAGTCGCAACAGGAAGTCAGTGGCCCGCAAGTCTGACATCCAATCCTACCACGAAGTACCGTATTACCCACTACTAATTAGGTTGTGGAGGTCAGATACGCAGTCGCTCCATAAAAAATACTGACATTCAGCTGCTGCCGGTAAGATTGTTAGCCGACCCCAACGTACCTAGTTGAAAAAAGGCAAATGATGAAGCAGATGAATTTTCCGCTTGATGCTCAAATTTTTACCGACGCTAGGCGTATGAAAACCTATTTGTTCCAAAGTTTTCAGAAGAAAAAAAGCTTCAAAAACTCATAGAAAATGACGAACGACGTCCACATTTCAAGTAAATTAGACAGGCAATATAACCCGAAAACGTGTAGGTGTAGTTACAATATTATAATATAAATAAAGCAACATTACATATTTATAATATACTCCATTTTATACTGCAAGTTTATCTTTAAAACATGGAAGATTGTTTATTTTTCTAAAACGGTAAACAGGAGCTATATTACGCGAGTATCAGGTTTTGGTGGTGTGCCAAGTATAGAAATAACGTAATGAGTTTTAAAATTGGCAACTATCGTTAACTTTACTTTATGATATTAACAATTTATTTTGAGTGCAACTTGGGCGTGCTAGCAATATCGTAGAAAATTAAATTATGATTATAAATTAAGTTTTAGCGCTTCATTTCGCGTCTTCTATCTACAACATTGTATTGATTGTATTAGGTACTACAATACTAGGCCTTTTTTATTTTTTTATAAATGGGTTTGCTCTTGACTTCAATCTTGCCCTAAGGGCAGAGATGATGTCGACGATGGAACGAGCTTACCCCGAAAAGCCTACGATGAAAACCGAGTTGTAACGTAATAAAACATCATGCCTAGAATCCCCGAAGGGTAATACAGAGGTGTACACAAATCCAGACTTAGTGGCTACTGAGAAATTCCCGATAAAAACCTAATAACACTTTGCCCGACCTGGGAATTGAACCCAGGACCTCGTGCTCATCAATTGCGCTTGCGACCACTACACCAACGAGGCAATCATACAAGGCATATTATAGTCGATAAAGATATAAGCCTTATTAACTATTTAACTATCAACCCCTGAAATATCAAGCAAATCTTAAAACAAATCGAAAACCAATATGTATTGCAATCAGTCACTGCAACATACAAACAAACACAACAAATCCGTACTCTATCCATGTTAAAACAACAACGACACATTTCCAAGGCCCGGGGAAGGGGCGTAGGGGGTGAAACTACCCTGCATATATCCCTCCGTTCCTTCATTTATCTCTGTGTCGCACCCGAATTACACCCCGGGATGTTCGATTCCAAGATATGTATCTGGGTTGTAATTTTTCTTAACCATTTTAGTATTCAAGACGCAAAATGTGGCCACGCGATATGCCTAATGCGATTTATATTTCACTGTTCGTATTTTACATATGGGAGGGTAGTATGGAATGTTTTGTTGTTCAAGGTATGTGGGGCGAATTTTTGCCGTGGTATGATGTGGCCAACAGTTCTGATGGTTTTTGAACAATAGAGTTCTGCAAAACACGAAGTTTTTTACCCAAATAATCAAGCTTTTCTTTTTTACTTTTAATATGAGTTTTCCGATTTTGATAAGACATTGTACACACTGACTGACTTTGAACTGTGATACTTACAGGATTATCCTAGTATAGGGATTTAATTTTTTTTATTGCTATACGGCCTGATTTTAACGTCTATCACGCGTGATGGAAAACGATGGATGAGGTACCTTCATTGATTCACTTTTGAGATTCCGTAATAAAGATTTCATTTTTCTTTTTATTTTAAAGTAGTGTTCACTGAACAGTTAGGAAAAACTGCGATAATATTTATAGTACCTACCAAAAAGACATTTCTGAAGAGACCAGAAGTGGTAGTAACCAGGTTGTGTGCTAAATCTACACCTGATTGAAGCAATAAGCTAGCGGGGAAGCTATTATAGGTTTTCAGCGCAGAAGCCTTCGTCATTCAGCTTAGCCGAGCGCTGCTCCAAAGTAGCAATTTTGTAATAGATGAGCTTTCATAATGGTTATTTGGAATTACGGTCAACGTTTCAAAGAGACAATTAAGGTTTTTTGAGTTTTTGTAGATTGGGTGTATAGACATGGGCGGCATAAAAACTCTGAAACTGACCACACAATATTAAAGATAAAACACAACGTTACGAATCTGGTACATTATTAACGATATTCTATTTAACTGTAGGAGGATGATAGGTACATTTGGTATTTACACAATTTCTTTTTCAAAGAGAACAGTGAAGCTAAAATAAGGGGGCCAGCTTCTTGCCTTTAACTGTGCTGAAATCCGGACTGGGCTGACTGAGAAATTTTTGACGGATTAACCAATAAAAGTTTGTCTGTCCAACTTAGTAATATAACCTAGGACCACATGCTGTCTAGTATAGCGGTTCCGCATTACATCAACAACAAAGTTACGCTTATACCTAGTAAGCTGAAAATAATGAATTTGATCTATCATTCAATCATTTTTATCTAAGCTACTAAACTCTTAACATATAAGTCTCCCAAAGCAATCAAAACACCAATATGAACCGTATGTAGCACTTATGTAGGTAAGGAAAAATCTTCGGAGGGAAAATGAAAAAAAGTCAATGATTGAACGTCATACCTATGGGAATAAATTTAGTGAGGGTGGTAGAGGGGGCGCCACGTGTCACCCAGTTGAATTGTCAATTTGATTCCACGAAGAAGCACCTACATTATTAAATATATACGAAAAAGTTGGTAACGAAACATCTTCATCTTATTTATGTACTTAGGTACAACTAGCGGACCGGCTTTGCTTCACACGATTTTTAGGACTTCACAAAACATCATAATTTTCAATTGGTCGCAATCTGTTGGAATACCTAACTACTCAAAATAAAGTTGAAAATCGCATCAAAAACCGTTAAACAAACAACGTGGTCACAGATAGACCGGAAAAGCACCTTTAATTTATAAAAGAAATAGAAGCTTTACATTAAAGATTAAAGCAAATGTGGAATAGGAACTATTTAGTTTTCCTTGTCCAATGGTTTTTCTTGTCTGTGAAATAATTACGCTTTACAAACTGTCCCCTTTATCTCTTCCCGGCCGTTTCCAATCCTCGTTTGTCCCATTTATTTTGCCCCGTTCAGATCTTGCACGTTCGTTTACTGTATACGTATAGGTACGTACTATGTATACTGATGTATATACTTGTGTATTTGTACCTCTTTTAGTGTTGCATGTCGCAGTAATAGGGATGTTAAAAAAAATCGAATTAGTCCGTCAGAAAGATTTCCAAAAAATATTGGACACATATTTTTTCTTTTTTCACTTAAACAAACAATGAAGACGATACAGTGGTTTGAAAACTCGTGTGACGTCATATTCTAAGACATTAGTATGGCATTTCTTAGCGAGCAGTGACGTCACAACCACCCACCCAAATCTTTGACGCGTTTTATCTTCGTCAATTTTTATTGATTTGATAAAACAAAAAATACGTATCCAATATTTTTCGATAATCTAACATACGGACTAATTAGAATCATATTTTTTTAAGTCGGTATACATCCCTATTGCGTAGGTATAATTTGATAATTTAAGGAAAATGTTTCTTTGATAACTTAATTGTTGGTTTTCTCTGTTAATGAAGTAGGTACTGAGACTTATGTTTTGTGATTGGTAAATGAAAATCGTAGGATGCTTGTGAGCTAATAATAATAACCTTCAGTTTACTGATATCGGGCTTCAGATTAGATGGGTGACCATTCACGTATTGCGACGTACGTGTCTCGCAAAACACGTTATTTATGTCCACGAGCTGATCCCACCATCTCCCTTCTTCCATCGGGAGACTAGACGTACTGCAGGGTATCACCGATACCTAGTCGACATTCCACACATTCGAACGAAACGCTTTGCTGGGTCCTTTATTATGCGCACAGCCAAGGAGTGGAATTCCCTGCCTGCGTCCGTTTTTCCGAGTTCATATAACCCTAATCTGTTTAAGTCGCGAGTAAACAGGCTTCTACTGGGTAAGCTCGTTCCATCGTCGACATCATCTCTGCCCTTAGGGCAAGATTGAGGTCATGAGCAAGCCCATTTATAATAAATAAAAAAAAAATGTAGTTGTTCACGGCTGTAACTTGTAGATCTTTGGCAGTCGTTACAAGTACTCAGAGCCCCGAAACTCTGACAAACAACTTGAGAGGGATATCTCTCGTGTTACCCAGGTAATGAGAGGGTGCAGGAGGTCAGATAGCCAGACGCTAGAAGTTTTTTCGCATGTAAATCATTAGTATTCAGTTAGTCTAAAAGCCGTTCCCAACACAGTTAGGAAAATGCTAGGCAGATAGAATGAAAATCTTATTGCTAATACAGTTAAACGACTACTTTTACCTTAGCAATGATAAACAGTATGCCGTATTCATGACATATGCAAAGTACATACTTAACTACAGAATGATTATATAGCTAACTTTTACGACGTCGAGACACTTTTATATGGCTATTTTGACTGGAATTTCGCTCATGCTTTTTTCGAGTTACTGTAAGTGCCTTCATGGAGGTCAATATGAAATTGTTGAAGATATTATTTAAAGTAGTGAGAGCAGTGGTGGCTCAGTGGTAGCGGCCCCGACTTACGAACAGTGAGTCGTGGGTTCGAACCCAGTCAGGCGAATTACTTTGTGTAATTTATTTCATCACCGTTGCTCTCAAAATGGTGAAGGAAAACATCGTGAGGAAACCGTGTCTTAGAACCAAAAAATTCAAAGGCATGTGACATCTACCAATCCGCACTGGGCCCGCGTGGTGAATCATAGCCCATCCCTCTTCTAGAGAGGAGGCCTGAGTCTCTGCAGTGGGAACATTATAGGCTGATGATGATGATGATTATGTAAAGTCTTGTGGGTTATTTCACGGTTTTTTTATTAAGAATGTACATAACTGTAGCAAGAAAAGAGGTGTGGGACGAGATGAGGAGTAAAAGAAAGTAAGAAGAAGACAAGCTGCGCCGACCTCGAATGAATCGGGATAAGGGCAGCAGAATAATGATATGACAAGCAGTGTGATGGGATGTCCAATAATACATCGTCTGAAATGTTGAATGAAGGTAATCTTGCACAACCAGCTTCTAGACCCAGCGGCCTAGGCTGAGTGGGATTTGTTAGTAAATTTCAAGACTTTTATGTATTAAGAAGATGAGAAGTCTAAAATATATACCGAAACTTTTTTTTCCATCTACCCCTAATTTTATCGGTTTTTCCAAAAATTCATCTCAGAATTTAATAACAAAACGTAAGAGGAGCTCCAACCCACATACAAAATGAAAATCTAATACAGATCAACAGAAAATTACTTGAGCATTATTCCCCTCATTTTATAGGTATGTTATAAATAATTGGACTCCACGTCGCACTGGTAACAAGCACTCCTAAGTTCACCCAACTATTTTATCTTAACATGTTTACCTTCTTTCTCATAACTAAATTAATTTCGTGTTTCCATCGGCATTATTTATGAGTTCGAATAAGCAATAAACGTATACCGATAACATGTATTTGCTTACGGTCGTTAAGGCCGTGGATTTATCTAAAAAGGAGAACAAAAATGTCCCGGGTTAACCCTGCGCCCGACGTCGTAAAAGACGCAAGAAGTACTGCGGCCAGAGACGCAACAAAAATACTTTATTTATATGCTAATGTAATTTATATGACGCTTAATGTCTCGTGGCTGGTAACGCACGATTCTGTTCCATTATTTCAGTACGTATCGGTTTCACGATACCGACTGTATTCCGAAGTCGGTAAGGTAGTGTTTAGCGTGCGCCAAGTGTCGTGTGTGTCGATGCGATTATGAATGCGCGGTAGGAGGCAGCTTCCAACCCAGCTTCCTCCTAGGGAGGGAGGAGGGAGCGCTCTGGGTGAATCAATAAAAATACGCGAGAAAAGCGTTGATTATATATACAACGGGAATTCGGTAGGAAACTGCTCTTTCAATAATGCCCGCCTACTATGAGACGTAAATTGAAATAAAGAAACGTTTATAGGCTTACCAAAGTCACATATTGAAAAGTATAGCTGGAAATCTGTTTATATTACATGTCGGAGCGCTGAGTGACAGTTCTGGTTCTTTATCTACGGTTTCATGTCGTCAATATAGCAGATCTTTGTTTATATCGAGATAACATTAACTAGAAAAGTAGGCATTGTAGCCATGCGTACAGTCACCAACAAAAACAGGTTCGGAAGCCCCAGCAACGACATCAGCAACTGTCCGTATCTGTACGCATATCATTTGGCCATATTTGTAAATGATAAGGAGTTACCCGCATTAGACATTCAAATTAGACTAAAACAAACGATAGCGGGCGAGTGATGGACATTGCATCTGCGTATTGTATGGAATTTGCATAAAAATCCATCGGTTCCGACCGGTGGACGTTCCCGCTTGAAATGCAGATTCGGTTTCGCAATGAGATAAATACGCTCGAACAAATATAAAGTTAAAACCAAAGTATTGGTGGAGTGAATAACTTGACTTTGTGACTGTCTTTAGATTGTGGCTTCGGAAAATGACTGGATTTTGGTTCCATTGCTTTTATTGCGTACAAATTAATGCACTGGATATCGTATTGATACTAGCTGACGACTGGTCTTAGCAAGGGCTATTATATTTCCCAGTAGGTACTAACTGGGTTGCGGAGGTCAGATAGGCAGTCGCTCCATGTAAATTGTAAAATACTGATATTCAGCTACTTCCGGTTAGACCGGAAGCCGACTCCAAAATAGTTGGGAAAGGGCTAGGTAGATGATAATGACTAGCTGATAGTTGAGGATGATCAACCTATACTTAAGTAGTAGGTATTCCCACAGCTGGGCCACAGTCTAATTTTTTAGGGGGAAAGACCACGTAGGCTTAATGTGACTGAATAGTAATCAGTTTTATAAAACTCAGCTCTACAAAACTGGGTTAGCTTCCCAAAAAAATTAGTGGAAATTGTAAGAAGATAAGCTTCAACGGCTTTTAGAAAAAACCAAAACGACACCTTTGCAATTTTCCTTCTAACCTAACGCCTACATTATGAGTTTAATAAATTACATCACTTTACTTTAAAAATTTTAAAAACAAGAACCTTTTTTTTCCGATATAAAACCGTGAATGAATTCAAATCCGAGTGAATTAAAAGATGGCGTCTTTCCGAGCGGTGACCGTAACCCGCCCACTGCGCGCGCGCACCTTGTCCCAACATACCTAACGCGATAACTACCTAATTGTAACATAAACACACTAAATAAAGACCTCACAACATATTATGACACCAACCAAAAACAATATACGAAAACCTGTGAATCAACTAATAAACGAGCTGGACTTTTAAAAACGAAAATTGAATACAACCACATTGTTTTAGCGATAATTACCCCAAAATTGTATGCATTTATTCAGAACAGGGACGTAAATATAGGCAAATATGAAAAGGAAAGTAAAAAGGTATTGAAAAACTGTTGAGAGACTATAGAAATGTCTCGTTTTAATTCACCTGCGGTAATTTATCGAGCACATTAATTTGTGGTATTATGCGCCCATGGTCTGCCAAAGCGGTGAAGTGTTAATTTATACGTGAGAAGTGACGCGTCGATAGCTTTTTTGTTTTTTAAATAATTCACTGTAATTTAATAAAAGGCATTTCTGTTGGGACTTGTTTTAAATGTTACGGAATTTGAGCAAACAGGCCAACTGGCATAAGAATTTATTGTTGCAGGATGATACCTAGCCTTAACAGAACATAAATTAAATAAAAAGTAGAACCTAGAATAATACTTTTTTTTTTCAATTGATATTATGCCCACCCAATGCAAAGACAACACATGGCTTAATTTTTCCGAAGAAGCTCAACTTTATACATTTATTCAAGGGCCGCAGTTACCGGAAACATTACCATTCCTTTAGCATAAAAATACACTTGTGCTAAAAATAAACAAATTGATGATACATTTTTATAACAGTTCAATTACATTGCGGCCGCAACATTTTACAACCAAACTGAATGAACAAAAGCCGGGCCCACAGATATAAATGTGGTATCATAACATACCTCCCAATACGATACCAAAACCTGAGCGAACCTTCTCACTTCCCTTCGTAAAAAAAGAAGTTTAATATTTGCAGCACGGCGAATTTAAGGAGCTATAAATTTTTGTCATTAGGCTAATAATAAGAGTCGAAGTGGTGTCGCGGGAACAGGATGTTATAATGCCTTTTGTTCGACTCCTCGTAATTCGCATACCAATGATCTCAGACTCGTATACCTACCTACATTTTTTTCCGATTGCAGTATCATCTTGGGTTTAATAAGGCCTTTTTTCATTACCCTATAAAACAAGATACTTAGCAGCACCTGCGAAACTTTTGAATTTTAAATTGTATCGATAAATATCGCGTGTGCAAACAACATATTTACCCAGTTCATATAGCGCTTGTTTTATGGAGTGAGATATAAAAACGATTTTGTTGTCAATTCTAATTAAGGGTTTCATCTTAATGATGGTTTGATGGACAAAGAAGTGTGACGAGCAAAACCAGAGGGAAACTAACGGAGAATTTAATCATACTAGTACCTATCTGGTTCGATTGTAGAAGATACATCCGCGAAGGTCGACCGCGAAAGATTGAGTTGTTTACTATAAAGTAGACCGTGTAGTACGGTAATGGAGGAACACTGTTGTAGGGCTCAATGATGGCTAGTATTACGGTGTGAGTCCACACGTTAATGCCTCACCGGGAACTTGAAACCCATCATTACGTATTAGCATAACCGCGCCACACAAAAAGCTGGCAAAACGTCAGAAATGCGCCGCGTAAGACGCCGTAGAGAATCGTAACGACACTCGGGGGAAAGTCCCACAGCCACTGATTTATAGTCGCGTTTGATAACTTATTTGATCACTTTATGATGGCGAAAAGTGCCAGGAAAGCTCATAAGGCACGCCGATGCAAATCGCTTGTATTAAGGCGGATATATCGCGGACAGAGTGTTACATGCGTGACGAAACGATGCACTCCCGCATCTTCATAACGGAATAGAAATCGCATAACAACCGTACATACGACAAACAGCAAATGAACACAGGCAAAGGTAAACGACTTTTTAACGTGTCACATAAGTATGTATATGACAAATCAAGCGATAAGTAATGAATCGATGCCAAGTGTAAAGAACCCATTCAAAGATCCCACATGACTCATTTAAACGTAAAAATAGCATTATAAATTTTAACAGCAGTTGGTCATAGGACACGTTTATAATAAGAATAAGTTTATTTAAATAAAATGTAGGAATTAGCATGCCAGTGTGCGCGCGGATCTTTCCATTGTTTTCGCTAAATGACATCAAAGTTGTGGCGGCGATGTGTATTTAGCATGTGAAATAAAAATTGTTTGCCGTTCTTAGAAACATGTAGGAGTTAACAGGTGTACCCGGCGCGCCTTTCATAGGATGATGCGCCTTTAGTATGCTTATTGAGCTAACTTTTCCTATTAGGATTCAATTCATCCCCGATGACCTGGATCTTTTATAAAAAGGACATACAATATTGCGAGTAAAGGTAATATAATATTCCCATAAAGAGACGGCATTAATCAATTCAAGTCGCGATTTCAAAGTATTACCATATTTAGGGTGCAACAAATGACTCTACATAATAAATGTTCTGATAAATTAAAGCAATTTGAGAAAATCTTTCATACCATAGTGTGGGTGTGTATGTGTGTGCGTAATAAATAAATAATTATACCTACTCATACTATTAATGGCATCATGGAACAGTACATGAAACAAAAACATTAAAAATTAAGATATCATTCAATTAACACCTAAATATCTAAACATATAGATAAAAATTATATAATTCATGAAGCTCCAGAGACTTATCAAAACAAATAAACATATAGATGATGTGTGAGTCCCGGCCACATTAAAATATCAAATAAGCGAAGCTCTACGGCATGGCATATCCATCAATCAAAAGATTTCTTCAAACATATCTAATTTTCTTAACAAAAACTCAATTACGAACACACGAGAAAAGTTTTTCTATTAAGGGTTACACGTGAACGATTATGAAAGTTCTATCAGCTCTGTACTCTGTGTTTACGTGGTATTTCGCAAGCTCCCCAATGCTATGTAGATCACAAGGACTTATGGTATTCTACTCCATGTACTGGAGCATTCCGATAAACTGCGCCTGAATACTTTATTTATCTAATTTTCTTAACAAAAACTCAATTACGAACACACGAGAAAAGTTTTTCAATTAAGGGTTACGCGTGAACGATTATGAAAGTTCTATCAGCTCTGTACTCTGTGTTTACGTGGTATTTCGCAAGCTCCCCAATGCTATGTAGATCACAAGGACTTATGGTAATCTACTCCATGTACTGGAGCATTCCGATAAACTGCGCCTGAATACTTTATTTATCAGCGAACGTGAAAATACCGCTAAAGGTGTCACGTTGTCAGAACAAAAAGGTCGCTATGAAAAAAGTACTAAATTGACGGAAAAGAGTAAAAAATCAGGGTGATATTAAAATAAACGAGACATGCGTGGCCGGTGCGCGGGCGCTATGTTTGGGCTACAGTCACGTTCCACGGTAATGACAAATTCGCGACCATTGTTGCTGTTGACTGAGGATTTTTTCAACGTTCAAGGTTTTCATTTTGAGTAACAATACGAACGTGCCAATAGCACATTTTATAGGAATTAATTATGCAAAAAAAAATGTTTTATAAAGAGTTTATCGCGTTGAGATTGCGGCGAGGTCGTAGCTCAGACAATGAATTAATTTCCAATTACATTTCTAGCTTAGGTCAGAAGTGAAATCTGTTATCACGGTTCGCACTCGCCCTCAAACCATGGATGCGTGTAATTGCGATAAATACGCCAATTAAACGTTTGTCGGATCCTACAGCTAATAGCCGAGAGACGTTCAGAGCCACTGTTATTAAAGCGCCACTCTTGTCCCACTTTGTAAACCGACTCACTCGAATACAAAGCCGCTAAGGAAATTGCTTTTCTAGACAAAACTTTGTCGAAGCTTGTTCTTCCTTTGTAGAATGTTACCAGAGTGAAGGATGATGAAGCTTATAAATGTGTATTTTCAACAAGTTTTCAGCGGTTTCTGATCCAAGCGACATCAGTTTGATCAATATCCAAAAGAAAACCCCAAAAATACTGTCTTCATGAGACATCAATGTTTCAGAAGGCTTCTCCAAAATCCGACCATATTTCAACAACAGCCTACATTGTGTTTTAACGTGAACAAAAAGCGCGTAATGAATCCTGAACGTTTAAAATTACTCAGTCAGCAATGATTTGAGGTCGCGAACGTTAATTACATCGTCACGCTGCCACATTAGTGAGCTCATTAACTGAGTAAAGCTGCGGTCACACTAAACGTATATAGTCAACTGCTGAATATGAGCCTTCTTTTTCAAAATAACATGAGGCAAAGTTGTACCTAATAGTATGCACCCACAATACGACAGTTATTTTTAAGTCCCATGTAATAGGGGGCGAGCCTATTGCCATCAACTGGGCACGAATTCAGACTCCGAGGCTGCTACTGAGAATTTAAAATTGGAAAAACTCAATAACACTTTGCCCGACCCGAGAATCCAACCCACGACTTCTTCGCGGTTTCATGCTCTTCAGTCGCGGTTGCAATAACTAGACCAACGAGGCTGACTCAGTCTTCAGTTTTTCAAAATGTGTATAAAATATTCTTCAGGAAGAAAACGTTGACAGACAAGGCGTATGGTAATCAGTTGCCATATGATGCAGCGGAATGACGAAAACGTTTTGAGAAAAGCTTGGAGTACGAATGTGAATGGAAGAGTCGGGGAAGACCGAAGAAATGATGAAAAGACTGTGTCAAGGATAATCGCTAGAAACGAGGAGATTGCTGAGACCCCTGGCTGAAGGCCTTAAACTCAAGGCATCCACAGGGAATTGTCCGGTTAAGCAGAAGCCAGTCTCAGAGACTAAACTGCGAGATGCCATGTATCAAAAAAAAAAAAAAAAGATTGCTGAGATGACAAGTATGGAAGAAGAAGACATGCTGCGCCGATAAGTTGATAAATTGCATCATGATGGTTGATAGTCATTTGTTTTTTACCCGACTGCGACGAAGCCCAAAAAGAGGGTTATTATTCATATTCAAAGTCGGTGGCTGAGTAACCGTTTGGTGTGAATACAGGCTAATGCTTGTGTAAACAATGTAGTGATGAGGGGGAATCACGCGACGGTGACTTGCCCGAACAACCGTGTTCTTGGACATCATGTATCGCATCCGCTTTTGAAAGTGAAAAATTAACATTCGCAATTTTTTTTTTTTTTTTTTTATTCAAAATGGGCTTACTCTTGACCTCAATCTTGCCCTAAGGGCAGAGATGAGGTCGACGATGGAGCGAGCTTACCCAGAAGAAGCCTATTTAATTATTTTGTGATTACTTATAATTAACAAAACGTCCGTTGATTTAGTTCGGCAGCCAAGCGTGAAATATTGTGTTTGCGAACGAATGTTTTTAGAATTCAACTGGTAGAGTGAAGGTTAATTGTAAAAATTATTGTGCAGAATTAATTACTGTTCTCTTAGAGTACTAATTATTTTATGATTAATCTCGAATAGATTACACAATTCTTTGCAATGTTTGTTTCTGAAATGAGTACGTTCAAACAAACAAATAAGTGTGTCAATTCATAGCACAAACGCTGCAATAAATTACATATGTCTATTAATTATAGCTCGCAAATTGTTGCTAATATGACCTCCCAACCAATAATTACACCGTCAACAATTACTGTGCTTGCTTTGTTTACATTGTAGCATCGCTCATTTTGTGGAAACATCGAGAAAATTCCATGCAGATTTTGTAACTTCACGTCTATAATTCCTGAAGGGATAAGCAGACGTGTACTTTATAGTATATACCCACTTTTCGCCTGTTATTTGCCCATGTAATAAGGGGCCATGGACACATCAAGCGGGTACAAATTCAAAATCCGTGGCTGCTATTGAGATTTTTTTAATGAAAAATCTCAATAGCATTTTGCGCTTGCTTTGGGAATCGAACCCAGAACTCAAGCTCGACAATCTTGCGACTACTAGACCAACAAGGTAGATTTTGTGTTTATTTTTTTTTCACAATAGATCACATGGTTATGTGATGTGTGCGCTTCACTAAAGATAAATATTCATTTAGTACATAATATATAAAACCTATAAATCAAAGATATTATATTATTTTTATAGCCGTTACTGACAATAAAGTCGTAGGCGAGCTTCATTCTTAGAAAATGTTTATGTTCTATTGTATTTTTTAATTTATTTATTATGTAAATGTAAATGAAATCATTGGGCGTGTTGGTTTTTTAATAAAAAAAAATGTACTATGCTCTATATTATTGTTCAATTTACATATCATTTTTCATGTATGTTTGTGGCCTACAAATGTCAAGGCCGTGGAAATTCATCGTAGGTGCAAAGTATCTAAGAAAATCTTATTTAAGTTTTTGTGATGCTCTACTTAGAGATTTTCTCTCAAACTACTTAGTTTGTAACTGTTTCCTTTAATTGATTTTCATGAAATTGTATCCTTTACTTTCTTAATCGATCCCTACACGACATTTAAAACCACATCACTAAAAGCACGCCTCCACACAAAAAATATTCTTAAACAACAGTTAAGTTGTCCGTAATCGCTAGTTAAAGTAATGAAAGGGTGGTGTAATCCGGCTGTCCTGGGCACGAATCGTGAGCCGGGAAACGCCTGATAATTAGTTAGCTTCGCAGGTGCTTATAGTCTGTCTAGATTCTAGCTGCTGGGCTGGGAAACTTGGAGTGTGTGATTATCAGGTCATATGGATACTAGGAAGTGGAGATTTGCGTGCACTTTTATCTTGTGGGTATATTTTCTTGAACGTTAACGTGTTGTGTATCTTGTTTGCTGATAATACAGCATATCCAGTCAATAATGTTCCCACTGCTGGGATACAGGCCTCCTCCCTATGAGAGGGAATGGGCTACATTTCGTTTCGTGGGCCCAGTGCTGGTTGCTAGATGTCACGATTCGAGTCTTCGAATTTTTTGTTCTTAGACACCTCGGTTTCCTTACGAGGTCTTCCTACACCGTTTTGAGAAAAGAATATGTTTATGTAAAAATGCTAGGATGGTTTTAATTTATTTTATAATAACAGATTTTTTTTACAATTTGATCGCATAATGCCACCTTTTAATGCAATATTCTACTTAAAATGTGCCCAGTAGAGTAAAATATACCAAAAATCATTGCCTAAACACCACCCTATGACCTTAGCTTAGTAGACAATCGAGTACTTCGATCTACTCCTACGCATTGCCCGCTTGTTTAGTTAATAAATCAATTAACTGTTCATTGATGATTGAAAATTACTTCATCATCCTTTATGAAGCTGCCCAAGCTTTAACCGAGGGTGACCATGAAAGTAATCAAAATGCAAATACAGCCCTGATTTTTGTACTGCTGCGTCCGCTGGGCTTAAACAAGTGACAATCAGTTTACAAACGTCTCGTATTTAATATAAATAATGAGTTTGAACAGGATTTACAAAAAAATATTGTAGCTTACGCAGTACACAGGATGGTAGGAACATCGATGCACAAATGGTTACCTACCACGTATTCAGTACCTACATCGTTCAAAGTTTACAAAAAAAAATCTAATGTTCTCTACATGATGGACTGAAAACATGGACATGGTAGGTAACTGTTTGTGCGTCTACGTCCGTTCCATCCTTTATATTTGGATTTGCTATTGTCGGTATCACTGATAGTCTCACTTTGTCTTAACCTTCTGATATTGAATAGGTAGGTCTTATTAATTTCTCCAATTTCAAGTAAGTTGATATTTCTCTGATCACAAAATAATACTAACAACTACATTGTCCACTAACTCACACGGTACCCAAGGACAAAGCGTTAACAAAGACAATTCCCTTTAATTAAAAACTAAAGTTAAGTTTCAGGGTGACATGAAGTGGTCATGAATAAAGAAATCTCATGAGGGGCACTTTGATTTGATACACTTATTGTAAAGCCCAAAGAACTGGTTGTAAGGACAAAAGCGCCCTTATAATGAGGCCAGCATATTGTATGAAGTGCCCTCAGAATCAGGTCCGATTTTCGACAATATGCTTTTTTATAATGGGAGCCATATTTTTGAGACTCGTTACACTTCGATGCTCGCTAGAGATCGTGTGGATTTTGTTTCTTTGTCTGTGACTGCTTTTAGTTGAGTAGTGCGTAGTTTCGTAATGTAAGAAGGATGAGAAAGTATGTACCTACTTGGTTAAAAGGAAGATTTTGAGTATTGTAATAGAAGATGGTACTATGAACAGAACCGCAATGATTGACACAGAGCTTATATTAGATATCTGCTGTTGTGGAAGTATAACATAAAACAACTTTTTAAAGAAACAAGCATAATTAATTGGTGTTTCAGACGTGACAAATCCAAACGAACAAAGAAGAGTTTAACGACTTCAGCTCGAAAATAATAACTCGCCACAGACGATATTATACTATAACACCAAATCGAAACAAAAACCGCGCTCATTGTACCAATTCCTCGAACAACAACGAATTAGAAAAAATAAAGGAAATTGAATCTAAATCACAGAGACGTACCACTTAAATCTAAACAAGAACCGGCGTGAACGACACTTGGTCATTAAATAATAGACAATAATACGATTCTAATACTCAATATCCCGTGTTAGGGACACAAATGTAGACGTGTACATCCTTATTGCATTAACGTTCGCAGAGGAATCGTTGAATCAGATAACAATCCTTGTGGGGACCCAATCTGGACTATTTAGCGCGACCAAATGGGCTCAATTAGGATATGGCGGATATGCGGGCCCCTTACAGCGGGCAGGGAGGGCGCTAAAACGCTGCTTTGGTTGAGCGCGGTAACGAGTTTGTAGATTGATAATAATTTTTGTTGTTGTGGAAGCCAGACAGGCACTGTGGTCGGTTCATTTAAAATACTGGTTTACATTAGTTGGGTAAGGAAGATGATGAATCTTTTCCATTGATTGCATGAGCCCAGATTAAGATGACTTATTAGAGATAAAGCCAAAAGGTGTTCACGACTTAACATATAGAGATGGAAAACAAACGTGTTGACGCAAAAAAATATGTAAGTGCATTTTACTTACAATTGAAAAGTACACTCAATTTGAAAGGGGAAATTCTATTTCACTTAAAATATTCCATCAGAAGAAAAGCAAAAACAACAATGATAAGGAAATCGAAAGGATCATCCAAAATACTTAAACGAATGAAATAATAAGCAACGTTGATCACTAGTGTAATCTGCTCGTCCTCAAACCGTAGTCCATAACCCTGTGAAGCAAACATTAATTGAAATCTTAATTGAAACCAGCAGCATTTTAGGCGTCCGACACCGAAGTAACAGTGATTCCCGCTCCGATTAGCGTAGGAACGATTTGGACGACTATGAGCTGCGTTCAACCGTTAAAACATCACTCGAGATTTGGCTCGGCTTTATTAGGATTAAAAAATAAAAAAATAAAAATAAAAAGGTTTATTGCAGAAACTTGCACAGCTTTTACAGTGTATCTTACATAGGATTAACCTTAATACTTACTACTTAGGTGCTTATTGTTTTAGCACCTAGTTTTGGGTTTCAAAGAGGAGTAGAGATGGAGATTGGCTATGTAAAACAGAGGGATAACCGCTGTCCCGTTGGGGCTGCGGGTTGTTCGAAAGAGATACCGCGGGGTCGACACAAAGGGCTTGGAACATGGGTGGTTTTAGTTTAGAAGTCTGACACTCCCTACCGCTCTGCCCAGAGCGGGAGGAGTCATTTGATGATTTCCCATCCCCCAAAAAAAAAGGGATAAGTACTTAACTGTTGTCTGGATGTCCAGTTGATCTCAAAGAAGGTATTAGGCGCGATTATTTATTTTATTTATTTATTTAACAATTTATGTACACACTAAATACAGAAAAAAAGAAAGGAACAGAAAATAGTACAAAGGTAATGCTTATTTCTAAAGAAATCTCTTCCAGCATACTGGTGATTATATGAATTAACCCTGCCAATATTACACTTCATGATATTTATTATGTAGTTGCTCATATTATTCATTTGTTAAGATCTATAATTATATGCGCCACTGCTATGGCTGTCCTGGGTGCGATTCCCAGGTGGGGCAAAGTGTTTTTGTGTTTTTTCATCAGGAGTTTCTCAGTAGCACGGAGTCTGGATTTGTGCCTATGGCGAAATATATAGAATATAAAAATATGATATTACTCAATACTCAATACTCAATACATTTATTGCTTCCACAAGTTTACTTAGATGGTAGGTTTTACAAAGTTATGATCATTGTGGACCCTGTCGGGCACTGCAATAGTAGGAGAGAGGAAGAGGGCTTTTATTTGACTATACCTATATTAGAATTAACCTAAATGTATTATTTATAATGCAATCTAATTATCTATAAAAATATTTATTTATCTAATTTAAAATTTATCATTAAAGTATTCATTGAGATTATAATAGCATTTAATTAATAGAAATTGTTTTAATTTATTTATGAATATATTATTCTTTTCTATGTCTTTAATTTTATCAGGTAATTTATTATATATTTTGATTGACATCACAAAGGCACTCGTTGAGTGCATTTTTAATTTAGAGCTTGGTATGTTTAACCTATTTTTATGGCGCGTATATTATATCACGGTTTAGTGTCTAATGTTCACCTGGGTGATATCACCCAGGTGAATATTGAAGGTAAACCAGGTAACCCAAGTGAAACCTTAATTACAAGTCTAAATCAACATACGATATTGAACAGTGACTTCAGTTGTCATAACAACTAGGTAAATCTTCTATTTATATCTAACTTATTATCAAGTTGATAGCATACCTAGTAGAAAAAGGATTTTTTACTATGTTGATAGTCACGTTCTGTTTATTAAAGGCACAGTAAACAACATGTATTTGTGTAAAACTATACGGTTAGTTAATGGATGGATGTTCTAGTAAGTACTTACAATATATCCTAATATTTATACAGACCCATAGTGATGATATGCAAAGCGAACGTTGGAACATTGTTCTGTACTTGGGACTAAAAACTTTCCACGACGAATTAAGTTAATCTTGTGTTGGCCCGTCATAAATTCATCTCACAGTCAAATCTCTAAGGTAATTTGTGACGATTTTGTAACTCATTTAATGTGCAAGGAATATAAAGTGTCTACAGTCAGCTATGGACAACCTAACGTAACATCACGGCTGTAATCCCAGAAGGGTAAGGCTGAGGTGTACACCTAATTACACTTAGGTACACCCACATTTCGCCAGTTCAATTTTCCATTTAATAGGGGGCGAACCAATTGCCATCAACCGAGCATGAATTTAAGACTTCGTGACTGCTGCTGAGAAATTTGTAATGGAAAAACCCAATAACACTGCCCGACCCAGGATTCGAACCCAGGACCTCATGCTCAAGAGTCGCGCCTGCGACCAATGACGCTGTAAAATCCGTAGCAAAACCGAAATACACTCAGAATTTCAGACTTACTTTTCTGTCTAGAGTTCAGTCTCTCTTTTTCTCGTACGTTTTGAAATTATTTGTTTATATAATTATTTGTAATGTTAATGGTTACTCCTTTGCAAACCGGTGTAGACGGTAGACGGTTGGACAGCTGACATGTAAACAATAGCCTGAGTTGTGCTCCCGTTAAAAATATTCTGAAAAATAGTGTAATTAGTCTTTGGACCATAAAAAGCGCATAAAAGTGAATCAGGACACACAAACTTACTGTGACAGTGGTATTGACAGTGTTTGATGACTATTTATAAACAAAAACGAAAAATAAAAACTATCGGAACGGTGACTACTAATATGACTTTTAGGAACATAACAAACTATAACAAGTGATTTGTTTACGGATTGACCATACTTATGTGCAGTGATAAAACACCTGTTGGGAAACCTGAGACTTAAGAAAGACGTTTTCTGATGTTGCTCATCTCGAATCCGTTTTTTATTTGAATCACGAAGTTTAAGTTATTGATGCGATCACAACACCATCTAGCGCAAATCTGAGGAATTTAATTGCAGTTAGTGTTGCCTCATCCATAATAGTGTTGACAACACAAATAAATCGTTAGTTGTGTTAGCTGCTGCAAAACAACGCCATCTGTTGACTTGGGAATATACTTGCGACGACGTCAACTTATGGTCGAAAATTTCGACACCTTGAGTACTGTACATTTGGCGCAACGGTACTACGCTCACCGTACAAAGGAGTAATCATCGTAACCCGAGTTCGATTCCGACTAAAGTTGAGGTTTGTTTTTGTGATCTATAATATTACTAACATGAATAATTTCTTGGAGAACATAACTTTTCGTCGTACCCGCACTAGATCAGAGCCAAACAATGATGACAGTGACATAATTTCACAAACACTGGATTGTACCACCTCAAATAGCATGCCAGACATATCCGAGGATGAAGATGATCAACTATCAAAATTAAAAGATGAGATCGAAAAACTAACGGCTCAATTAAATAGTGCACACGGTGAAATTGAACTATTATCGTTAGAAAATAAAAATTTGAGGCAGGCTAACGATGACTTATTAAAGAAAAATGATATTTACAAGAAGATCACTTACAGTCCAGCAAAACAGAAAAAACAAACCCCAAAGAAAAATTCAAATAATTCCACAAAAACAAAGCAGACACAAACTGTAGAAAACATGACCACAGACCGTTTACCTACATACGCGATATTGACGAACAAAAGCGAAGATAACAACCAATGTCTCTCAAGCACTTCTCAAGAAAGAATACCTCATAGAAATCAAACTGTTTCATCTTTAAAACACAAAATATGTCTACTTAGTTGTGAAACCTCCAACAGAATATACAAGATCACTCAGAGAACACAATTATGTAATTTCGAAATATGCCATTATCGCAAGCCTAACTGTAGTCTGAACCTTTTATTAGATAATATTGACGAAAAAGTACGAAACTTTACACTTAATGACCATTGTATTATATATATTGGCGAACTACATTTTATGAAAACGTATAATTATATTGAACTTGTATCGCATATACGTGAAAAGTTAGTTACTTTGAAACACACAAACTTTATAATATGTTTACCAACGTTTAAATTTATGGTAAACAGTAATATACTGTATAATAGCCGAATTGAAACGTTCAATAATCTGCTTTACATGGATGTGGTAACATATAATTACGCATATAATATCTTGGACTCAAATTTAAATCTGCCCTTTACATCCGACACATACAACTATCGTTATGGCACTTTGAACAATAAAGGCTTAAATACTGTCATATCAGATCTTCAAGATCTCGTCTTAGACATAAGTGCCCTGAATGCTGCACCCTTAGAGGTTGATTGTTCTCAGAAAAATGAAATTAATGCTTTACCAGTCACACAGACAACAAATGATTCTCAGTTTTTTCTATAAATGTCTCAATATTCTCCATCAAAACATAGCTGGTCTAGCGAACAAATCTGATTTACTTTTAGTCAAACTAGAGGAATTATTCAATAAGGGAACTATTATAGACGTTATATGCATTACAGAACATTTTATGGAATCAGGCAATGAGGATTTAATGTATATACCCAACTTTAATCTAGCTGCTTACTATTCGAGAAATACGAAACGAGGAGGTACATGCATCTTTGTCAGAGCAGGACTGCAATATCGAATAGTAACTGACGCAGCCAAACAATCGATTTCAGGATTATTTGAATGTTGCGCTGTCGAACTTGTGTCTTATAGCATAATTATTATTTCTATATACAGGGTACCTAAACACAATTATGTATTATTTTATGAAAAATTGGACAACTTACTCAAAAGACTTAGTTCTGGGACAAATAAAAACATTATTCTTGCAGGAGATTTTAACATTGACGTATTAAAGAGAAATAAAATAACTCTGGAATTTGAATATTTTCTCTTACAATATAATTTAAAACTAGCACTTTACAAACCAACAAGACTCAGCAGTAATACCTGCATCGATAATTTTGCACATAGTTACAAAAGGGGCTGTAAAGCTGAAATCTTAGATCTAGCCCTCTCGGATCACACATGTCAAATACTGAAAGTGCCCATTAAAACAACTTGCAAATTACAACAATGGAAATGTAAAAAGAAAGATTACTCGGAAGATAATTTAACCAAATTTAAAAATCTCCTAGGCAGTTTATCTTTCGTAGAAGTCTTTAAAGCTAAAGATGCAAACGAGTCTTTTGAAGCCTTCATGGAAGATTTCTTATTATTATATAAATTATGCTTTCCAGAAAAGATAGTAACCATCAAACTAAATAGAAAAACAAAGTGGATATCTCGAGGTATAAAGATATGCAGCCAGAAACAAAGACATTTACTTTGGAAATATCGATTTGACCCTAGCTCAACAAATAAGAATAATCTAAGGAAATACTCCACTCTCTATAAAAAAATTATAAAATTGACTCAGAAAGCCCAAAACAATTATTTTATAAGCTCTTCTCAGAATAAATCTAAAGCCGCATGGCAAGTTATTAATAAATCTAAAACGTGCTTACCACAGGAACAAATTATGACTATAAATAGAGACAATTTGACTTTTACACGCCCTATTGACATTGCTAATGAATTTAATAATTACTTTATTGACACAATTGAAAATAATATAAATTCTGATAAGATTAATGGTAATGTTTTTGATAATCTTTCATCACAATCTTTATTTATGTCACCGGTTTCGGAAAATGACATTATAAAAATTATCTGTGATCTAAAAAATACAAATACTGTTGGATGGGATGGTGTTTGTACTAAGGTCCTAAAGTATGTAAAGGAAGATATAGCACAGCCATTAGCTCACATTATTAACCTCTGTATTGCTGATGGCATATTTCCAAACAGCTTAAAACAAGTTATTATTAAACCTTTACTTAAAAAAGGTGACAAAACGAATATGAAAAACTATAGACCCATTGCAAAAATTTCCGTCTTGTCCAAAATTTTTGAGAAAGTTATATACAACTCCATGTACACATATTTTGAAAAATATAACTTATTTTGCAATGAACAGAAAGGTTTTCGCAAAAACATAAATATTAACTTGGCACTGTTTGATTTAATCAATAGTGTCATGACATCAGTTGATAAAAATAATCCAATTTGTACTATTTTTACTGATATGACGAAAGCTTTTGATTATGTTGACCATGCGATATTGCTACAGAAGCTATATGGCTACGGCGTAAGGGGAAATATCCTGAAATTGATAGAATCATATTTAACTGATAGAGTTCAATGCACCGAAGTCTCTCGATTATGTCCCAAAACCAAATTAGAAACTGTATATTACTCAAAACAAAGATCCGTAAAATATGGCGTACCACAAGGTGGCGTGTTGGCACCACCTCTATTTCTGATTTACATCAATGATCTCCCAAAAATAATTCAACATAAGATGGTTCTTTTTGCTGACGACAGCACCGCTATAATAGAATGCAATGACATAAATAATTATGAAAATGATATTAATGAATCTTTAACTAAAATAATAAACTGGCTTAATGATAATAATTTGAAAATTAACTTAAGCAAAACCAACATCATGCAATACCATCAGCGTCGGGAAAATATTGACATTAATATAATTTATAAAGACCATAAAATTCAGGAAGTTGATAGTGCTAAATTTTTAGGAATCACTATTGATAATAAATTGACTTGGAATACTCATACTGACATAATGTGTAAACGACTAAGTAAATCTGCTTATGCACTATTCCAACTTTCAAAAAAGGTTAATATTGAGACATTGCTGGTGGCATACCACGGACTCGTGGCTTCTGTTTTACGGTACGGAATTATTTTCTGGGGACAGTCGGCTAATAGGGAAGTTGTATTTAGGATGCAGAAACGCTGTGTGAGGTCTATGTGTGGTCTAAACACGACAGATAGCTGTTTTCCATATTTCAAAAAACTAGAAATATTGACACTGCCAGCAATGTATATATTGGAAACTGCACTGTTTGTAAAAAAAAACACGCATTTATTTGTCAGCTTATCGGCAGTCAGAAGAAATCCATTGCGTACTCAATATTGTAACAAACTTTGTAACGTTAAATGTAAAACAGCCTTAATGCGTAAAAGCTTTTTTGGAAACGCTCCAAAAATTTATAATAAAATACCGGATGCCATTAAAAATATGCCATTAATAAAATTCAAAAAGGCACTTAATAGCTTGCTTATTGACAAATGTTATTACACACTGGAGGAATTTTTCAATGATGGCTCAATATAATGCTGTTTCTTGCTATAGGAAAAAAAAAAACAACTTAAATGATGAATTAATTGGGAGCTTTAATTTAATATTAATATTGACATTTAAAATTTTTACTTATTTTTTATTTATTTTTTTGACATTTTCAATTATTCTGACTGAGATTTGTTTTTTTATTTCTTGACATTTGTAATTAAACAACTCCTCCTGACATCACACATTTTTTTTTTTTTAAATAATATTATGTAATTGATATAATTTATTTCCAAATTTTAATTACTTATGCATGATTTTCAAACAACCTTTGTATCTAATGTAATTCCGTAATATTTGAGCTAGATGCACACCATATTTGTACGCCTCCTGGCATAACATAGCGCTCTGTTCACCAAACTCAAGATCTGTATGTTTACCTGTGTTAACAAATAAAAATTATTTGATTTGAAATTTGATTTGATTTGAAACCCCAGACCCTAATTGATACATTGTGTGAAAGTACCTAACCAATGAAATTCTTCGGTACAACTTTCTGTAATAACGTGTTGAGTTTAAATATTGTAATGAAATTGAAAACAACTGAATAGTTGTTTTGAAACCATTACAACTTGTGTTTATGGAGCAAAAGTTTTACTCTAAGAATGATCAGAAACAATGGTCGACCATAATAATGTGGAGAACTTTATTCGATGTTCTCGGGTGTTTTTTTGATAGAAATTGAGGCTGATGTCTAGGGTTATAGAGCCATTTTCTTTTTTTTTAAACTGTGGCGTTCAAATGACCCCTTTCGGCTCTGTGCAGAACGGAAGAGACAGTCAAACTTCTACTGCCTAAAACCATGTTCCTTCTTAGCCCTTTGTGTCCGGGGCCGCGGTATCTCTTTCGATCAACCCGCAGCCACGGCAGGCGTCGGCTCTTGCAGGCCTCTGCAATGTTGCTAACATCTCATTGAGGCCTATGATGCCTATAATGAAAGCTGCAAGTCAAAATAATCTGACTATCAATGTTCTGGAGTATTGGCGTCGCGTCGACGAGAGCTTATTCATTATGATAATATGATACACGGCCGTCGACTCTCGTCCGATTTCTCTTATTATGCACGTAACTTTGCGTTATCTATAAAATTAGCATCGTCAAGTGTGTGTTTACATAACAGATGTGACAGCCACCGTATGTATTAATAGATACGGAGGAATTGATTCACTTATTACATGTGCCGCAAAAAGCTAGTCTATGGCCTTTTTTAAGCTTTCTTCTTGTTCTTTAGCAGAATGTACTGCATAATCAGCTAATGTTCCCACTGCTGGGCCACATGCCACCACTCTATGAGAGGGAATAGGCTATACACACCTCGTGAGCCCAGTGAGGATTCGAAATTTTTGGTGACATGGCAGTTTCAGTTTTCCTTTACCGTTAAGAGCAGTGCAGGTGAGGAAATCAATCAGCAAAACTGCCTGGGTTACCTGGGTCCACCAATGTAAGTTACATATATAGGTATTTATATATAATATAATATATTGAAGAACTCATTGCAGACTACTGACCAATACTTCGACCCATCTTGACCAAACCCTTGGCTTCATTCATAAAGTAAAAAGACTCGGTTAAATAGAGCTTAACATGGTGTGGTAGAGTGAGAGGCTAATAGATAATTAAGTACACGTCTGCCTTCCCCCTTCGGGGATTACAAGCGTGATGTTATGTTATTATATCAGACAGTTTCCAGATTCGAATTATGTAAGAAAGTTAAATTCCTATAACTGTAACTGAATAACTAACAGAATCAACGTTTCACTCGTAGGAAGTTCAATTCATTTATACAACGTTGTAGTAGAACATTCTATAATGTTATACTTGATACGTTTTGATCCTTTAGAATTATTTCGAAATTAAAATAATTTTCCATTTTCGAAGACATAATTATTGGATTTGTCTGCTGAAAATTTAAAAAAAAGAGTTGTAATGATTACCACTGTCTTTTAAAGTATGTATTTAAAAATTTAAGATTAAGTAGATTACGTGGTCTCGGCGCAAGGGCAAAGAAGGAACATGGGTTCGGTTTTTAGTCAGTAGAAGTCTGACACTCCCCTTCGCTCTGCCCAAGAGCGAGGGGGGTCATTCGATGATTTTCCACCTACCAAAAAAAAAAAAAAAAAGGTATCCAAGACTATTAAATGAATTTACTGCGACTAACATCGGAACTGGAAAAACTTCTTTTTACAATTGGTTGCCATTTTGTTGAGAAAGTAAACATTAACAATTGGCAGGTGTGACCACTTAGTACCTATGACCAACAGGACACCATATTTTCACCACAAGTCTACGTAGTGTCTGAAGTCATTACACAGATAAATATGACAGACGCGTCACTCCGATCAAGATTGTTGAAACGGCGCCTATTGTGTGAACGTGACACCAATCATTACCATCAGAATTCATCAGATCACAGCTTTTCGATCACGTTTCGTTTATTTTTGCATCACGGGTGAATAACGTGGTCTCTTAACATGTTGTTTGTCACAGATTCTGTGCGTACTACCTTTGTACCTACTTGACTGTCTTTAATTTTAATGTATCTACTTATTTGGGTCGACTTGTGTTCGTGATTTTCAAGACAGGTTAGAATGAGGTGTTGTTTATAAAGTTATAGGTATTTGGGCACAAATTTGGGTTAGTATAATATGTTAGGAATACATTTTTAGAGCAAGAAACTGTAAATAAATATAGGTTATTTGATAAACTGGACGCATGAGGTCCTACGTACGGCAATTCACATATAAAAATGAAGTTATTAATGAAAAATAATACCATGCAGATTAAAACGTCAGGTTAATCAGTATTAAACAAATACTAATTCAAAACTTAATTTATCCTATTGTAAATTGCAATCAGCGAAAAAACAAAACACCGCATAAAACTAAATAAATGTTCGCCATTAAAGTTTCCTTATTTAACCCGCTGAGCGCGGTTATCGCGAAATATAATTAAGGTGTAACCTCAATAAACAGCAATGCGAAGACTTCATTCCTAGGCATTTATAGTGGTAATGAAAATATCGGGGCGGGACGGCACGAGCGAGGTAACCACCGCCGTGCTAGAATGTACCACTTGTTACCTGTGCCTAGGTTAATCTTTTTAATTTTTGTCTATGATAAGTAAATACCTAATTTGAATTTAGAAGTTTATGGCGATGCAGTCAGCGAGTACAATTAAAGATGCAATCGAAGCTTAGACTTGGTATATTGTTTTCAGGAAGACCGATAAATTATTTGCATGCAGTGTTTTCCTGTAATTTATTTTTTCTGGTTTTATGAAGAGTTCACTTACATCAGTGCGTAAATGGATGAAAGATTTTTTGATACGAGAATCGGTTAAGTAAACTTAGATTAAAGAGTTTTAGATTGACACTTTGAATCTTTTCGCTGTTTAATTTAATTTAGATACTTACTCTCAGGTGTACTGTATACCTAATTAAGATGTGCCCTATTTCTGGGAAAGCGTAGGCTTTTTTAGATACAACGACCGTTAAAGGGTAGATACTATTTTGAGAGATTAGATGAGTCCCAATATATTTCTACGATACAACTTTTTCTTCAAACATGTCACGATAAGTTTAATAGGGTAGATCAGGATGCCTCCACCAATTTCTAGATATTTAAGAAAATCAAGATAAAATTGTCAAATAAAGTGCCCTAACCTTGTACTTATTATGTAATTGGAAGCCGATACAATCTCAGTTTCATACAGTAAATGCGTAAAGTGGTAGTTATTTATTGTAGCATTTATGATACTGACAGTAGAGTAGAATTTACGATAGTACAGGAGCTATAAGATAGATGCCTGTCTTATGCCTAGCGTTTTGTGGATATCTTTATTTAACTAAGTAATCAAAGTAATTGAGTACTGTAAGTATGTGTCTGATTTCAGAAGCTGTGTGGAGAATTCACCAGCTAGTTGAGAGATGGATGGCGTGTGATTGGTCCAGTCGTCTGTAGTCTGCTATAGGCTGGATATAATTCAGGTCGAAAAGCAGACTTGAGCCGGAATAAGTGTAATTAGTTTTACTGATCACAAAATAAATATAAGAGCTGCCCTAATAATAATTAATTGATTGATTTAAGTAGGTACATTCTTTTAGCCATCACACACCTCATCATGCCCATCCATTTCGGATGCAGGTAAATACCAGAATTTTACATAGGGCGATTGTGATTGACCTTCACAACATAGTTACTAGGCAATACGACGCGATACAAAGTAAGTACGATATTGTCAGACTTTAGAGTGCATTTTTAATATTTCCTAAGGATTTCACTGCCGAATAGAATGTTTGGAAGACAAAAGTCAATGCTAAATGACAAGAACTCTTTCTATTTTATTATAGAAAGAAACACATTTATTCACTCAAAAACTCGACAATATTCTCTAAAAATACAAGAAAATTATTGAGCACAGCGGAACAAACCACCGTCACGACGCCGACTCAGCTCAGATAATTACCGCTAATCCGCTGTTTCTCTTTGTTAGACAAACGATTAAAATAATCATCACGACTTTAATTTACTGAAATGAGACGTTTTCTTCCCCATTCTGGTATAAGGAGGTACAGTTAGCGAAGGATTTAAGTGGTTTGGTGCAGGCAACAAGTTAAATTGACATTTATAAGAGGATTCGATATTTGATTGTTGAACGCTTGATATCGTTACAAATGAATATTTAATGGCAAAAAATCTCTAGGATTTCTGTTGTGAATTTTCACCAAATATGTTGGGGGGCTGATTTTACAGAGCACGGCTGCTTGTTCTGACCTCATCAACCCAGTTACTGGCTAACAAGATACCCTTTGTCAAGACTGGCTGTCAAGCTAGTGAGTGGATGTGTCAATAATAATAATGTAAAGAAAATACTCTTGCAGGATTGTTACACTGCATGGCCGACATCGTATGGAAAAAGAAAGCATTTATTTTTAGCCAAAATGGAACTGGCAGGCAGAAGAAGATTTAGATATTATGACTTCTTAAATTATACCTATCTCCCAACTTAGAGGGAGATATAATTTTATGCTTACATAATGAATATAACTAGAGCAGGCAGAAGATATTTAGATATGACTTCTTAAATATCTCCCTCTGATCATAGTGAATTATTAGGAGCTTTGAATCCAAAACAGAACAGCGAACACTTAAACAAAACCACCACGATTTAGTACAAGCAAAACGGATCCTTAACCTGCACACTTAACAATTTAGCGGCCTGTACTATAATAACAGAGCAAAACTGTTACATTGTCGCAAATTATCAACTTGCAACATCGCTAATAAACCCGCAACGGGTGCTTATTAGCAAATAACTCATTACGTTGTTGTCTTAAACATCAGTTAGATTAATTGGACATTGAGTACTGTTCACTAGTTCATTAGTAAAGTATCCTGCGGTAACTAGTGGTTTCCTTTACTTTAGACTTTGTATGTGCTCGTTATTTTTGTTGTAAGTTAGAAAGAGTAGGACAGTGTTCTTTACTGTGTGAATGTTTGAAACTAGAGTGAGTAGGTTTATGATAATTGGTAGTTATTCAGATTTCTTAGATCTCTAAATCTATCTATATAAATAAAAAGAGAAGTCCTGACTGACTGATTGACTGACTGACTCATCAACGCCCAGCCCAAACCCTTGGACCTAGAAAGCTGAAATTTTGCACAGAGGTTCCCTTTATAATGTAGACAAGGAGTAAGGAAGAATTTTTCGAAATTCAACCCCTAAGGGAGTTAAAAAGGGGATGAAAGTTTGTATGGAAAATCGTCATTTTCACGCGGGCGAAGCCGCTGGCAAAAGCTAGTGTTATAATAAAGACGTTTTTCTCGTATGCCTGTGTGACCGTTTAGATCTTCTAAAGTCTATACCGTTTCTAGAACCGAGTCTAGAAGCGTTTTTGCCCAATTGGACGGAGAAAACCGCACAGAGGGATGAGTGGAAGGCTATAGGGGAGGCTTTTGCCCAGCAGTGGGACAATATAGGCAAAAAAAAAAGTATTTATCACGTAGGTATAACAAAATATAACGTCTATAAAATAGGGTAGTTGACTGACTAAAAAAAATATGATTCTGTTTAGTCCGTCTGTTAGATTATCGAAATATATTGGATAGGTAGGTACGTGTTTTTTGTTTTATCAAATTAATAAAAATTGACGAAAATAAAGCTTGTCAAGGCCATGGAGAGGGGGGTTTTGACGTCATAGTCTGGTAAAAATGGACCAACCTGTGACGTTTAATTAACGACTTTTCGAAGCACTGTATCGTCTTAATTTTTTGTTTACGTGAAAAAAGAAAAAATACGTGTTCAATATTTTTTGGAAATCTATCTGACGGACTAATGAGTTTTTTTTTGTCAACTACTTACCCTATTCCCGAAGTTAGAAGCAGAGGTGTACTTAGTACCTACACCTACATTTAGCCAGTTATGTTTAGTCTATTGCCATCAAACGGGCACAAATCCAGACTACGTGGTAGCTACTGAGAAATCTCTTGGGGAAAAACCCAATACCACTTGGCCCGACCCGGGAATCGAACCTAGAATCTCATACTCAGCATCGCTAGACCAAAGATACAGTTAGCAGTTGACAGCAAATACACTTTGTATCTAATCCATATAACTAGGAGATATATTAACTAGTTCGGTGGTCAGGTAAACGTGGAAATGGTCATTAAGTTAACTATGTAATAGCAATTTGCGGTAAGAAACAAGAATCTTTTAGTACCTATGTTACTTCGTTTTATACTTTCAAACTGTCAAGAGAATTTTATCTTTATTAGTTAAATTGTTCATTGGTTATAAAACCCGGGAAATACGTTTTAAAATGGAAACAGACGTTTTCCCAGACGTGGGGCATTTTGGTCTAAACAAAATGAGGTGATAAAACATTTCTATTTTTATATGAATACCCATGTTAGAATTGTTAGATCATATTTTTTTAACAAGTTAATAAGCTACTCACGTACCTATTAGGTATGCCAAAATTTTCTTTTGTTTGACCTGTGTGTGCCAAGTAAAATATCACTGCCAGTTAGGGACGAGACAAGAATAAAAATAACTTATTTAGGAACCTTCAAATACATAGTTACGCATGTACATTACTTTTAATAGCCTATTATGAATAGGCTTGCGTTTGACCTGGCTCCTCTAATGATTTGGTCATATTTTCCATCCTTTAATAGGTATGTGAGCAATGGAACGCAACAAATGTCATAGATTCCCGCTGTTTCCCGGTTTAACTGTCAATGTCATCTATCAAAAACTTTTTTTTCTGGTGTTAACCGGCAACCGACTTGTTCTTTGTAAAAACGTATTTCAAATACAGAATTAAACTGATATTTACCTGTGATATTTACTACTACTGTGCCTTATTTCGATAAACTCCTGCACTATAGATTTCTACCTATAGCTCTACGATTTTAGTTCCTACTAATAATTACGCCTTAGAAAGGTAGGTGAGTCGTGGGTTCGAACCCCGTCAGGCGCATTACTTTGTGTAATTTATTTCATCACCACTGCTCTCAAAACGGTGAAGGAAAACATCGTGAGGAAACCGGCATGTCTTAGAACCAAAATATTCGAAGACATGTGACATCTACCAATCCGCACTGGGCCCGCGTGGTAGATTATAATAGCCCATCCTTCTCTTAGAGAGGAAACCTGAGTCCCTGCAGTGGGAACATTATAGGCTGATGATGATGATGATGATGAGAAAGGTAGCTGAACTGATCTGATTCGCTTCAGGCATATTATTGTGTTAATCAAACTCTATGAATTAATAATCTCAAAAACAAACCAACCGACTTTACATCAATCATTTCGCCTAAGATTATTATAACTAAGAAAAAAGCGTCATTACATATGTGTTGTTTATATACAAGCAAATAAATGAGCTCCAAATGACGTTTGATGATGAAATGACTTGACAAGAACGATCCATTGTTACGGATGCGTCGTGATGTCGTGTTGATTAGAAAACTAACTATATATAAGTAACGAATGTGGTGTTGGTCGCATCACAAATCAATTTCTCAAATTGAAACATGACTGTAGATACAATGCTTATTTTTTCGTTTCTGCCTGGCCCCCATTGACGTCGGTGATTGAACTTCTAATTGGCAATGAGAACTGTCATCGGTCACGGCTGTTGCAGTGGTCACGATATTGGCGACCAATGGCCACGCTGGCCCAGCAACCACCGCATAGGTGACAGTTTTGTACACAGGCCAACTAACTGTCCGATATCGAACAATCTATTACGAAAGTAAGTTTTCCTCATGAGGTATTTTGTTTTCTATTATCAAGAGTAACTGTATTATCTATATACAAAGAGGTTTAAATGAGTGCTGGTTCGCACAACATCCATCTAGATTCATCAGTCGATGTTTGATGTGAAAATTACTACTGACACGCTAATAACCAAATTAGTTTTACCTATTATGGTTAGGAATTTCCCGACTACGTCACATTTATAAAATTGATTGTTATGTAAGGCCACTTATTGAAACAAAGTGATTGTTTTAATTAGGTACTTGTGAGGCGGTTCGTTAGTAGGTAGGTACCTACGTGAATTGCTTGCGATGATAGTGGGTAGGCAGATCAGTGCCTAGATATTATAAAATGAGACTAGCATAGTGTTGATCGTCAGTATTCAACGGATCGTATCGCCGCTTCACATACATTTCCTACATCGCTCTTAACGGTGTTAACTCATTACCGCCTGACGTTGTCTCAACTATTTGAGAGACAAGATGGCTGCCTGTAAATTACCATATTTTTAGTAAAATTGACACTTTGCCATTATCTACCGGTCGGGCACCGCAGTGGAGTCAACGCCCTCAAACCATCCGGATCTAATTACGTAGTGTCATTAACATTGCGGAGGCGGCACGTCGGCCTAGGAAATGGAATCGAATCATTAGTAGTTTGATTACAAAAAAGGCTTAATAGAAATATAATAACGTCCGACGGAGAAGAAATTGTAAAAAGATTGTAGAGCGATCCAATAATTGGCGGTTATTTGTCGATACGGTTTGGAGCGGGTAATGGGTTGGGACGCCTCGACGTGACTCCAGGGCGTACTGGACGACCCCTCCCCCCTCCCCCCACCGCCTCACCTTACGTCCTCAAGTCATTATTGTTTAGAGAGATTTGCAGATCGATAGCTATGATAGCCATCGTCGATATGTGTATACTTAACAAGTACTTTTAACTATGCTACCGAGCTACTTTATCATGATTAAATCTATGTTACGAGGAGATAATGCCTCCATTCTTTCCTCCAATGAAGCATGTCTGATGTCAATTTTTTCACAACTTTTCTGTCATTTTTGACTGTCTACGTGAAATCTCGTCGCGTATTATCATTCATGTTTCATCCTTTTATTAAGGTGACACAGCACACAATGTCATACCATATTCTATTCAGTAAATCTTTACACTAGTGAAAACACGATTTGGCTTGAAGATTTGGTGTTAACAAAGCGTTTTGTGATCATTTATCGGCGGTTGCAACGGTTACTTACGAAATTCGCGTAAAACCGACGCCATTGAACATTTACGAGTGAAGTTTGGCCGTGAAAACAGCGTGGAGGGTAGAGATTTTGATGGCACCTCGCAATCGACATGCACCTTTGATGTTATGTTTTGACAGCTATTCAAAGAGCTAAAGGTGGCCTTTACTAGGAGAACGTTTTCAACTCTTTGCAAGCTTCTTGTTTATACATAGTATAAAACAAAGTCGCTCCCGCTGTTTGTACGCTTAGATCTCTTACACCACGCAATGGATTTTATCGCAGTTTTCAGAAATGTATAGTGATTCAAGAGGCAGGTTTAGGTATATGGATTTGGTATGTGATCTAGTGTATTATTATGACTAATGCGTTTTTTTTAATTATAGGGTTTTTAGAAGGCGATGTCAAATCAACTCTTTAAAACGTTATAGTGTTTATAAATTTAAGCAAATCCCTTCTCTTTATTTAGGCACTCGGTAGTTAACTGATTGATTGCTGTAGGCGCTGTAGCGGATACTGGTATCTTATCTATCAGAAACCATAACACCTGCATACTGATTTGCTTACTAAAAACATAAAAATCTGGAACGGATGTAGGCAGATCGTCCATTAGATTTGCTAAATCAATAAAAAATAATTTATACCATATTATATGTAACATTTTATAAATATCTGTGATATTTGTGTGTCACCTGTATTTGGCATTTGTTTTAATGGTAGCCTTAAATCATACCTATAGTGAATAGGTATCTTGTCAAAATCTAACTTATTCTCTTCCGCCCACATATTCTTAAACAGGATATTGAATACTTAATTTATAATGTCAAATTCACAGCATGTGTGCATTAATTAAGTACAGATAGCCGACTATACCAGCAACTTTAAAGGCAAACATCGGTTGCCTTCACCGTAACCTTGATTCTACGTGAATCGCTGATTTCGAGGCCCAACCAAACGTTAACAACAAATAATTTCTATACCTACATAAAACTATAAATCGAAAACTAAGCGTACGAGCGTGAAGTATCTAAACTAATACGTGATAACCTGGTTCTACTTTTTTATACAAAAATGTTGCTTTTTTATACAAAATATTGCTTTTTTAAAACAAACATTGCGACAGTCACGTCAAAGGCCGTAGGATACTTGTACCTACTGTTAACTTTCTGTCAGATAATACAGGGGCTTAAAAAATAGCGACGTGAGTCTTTATTTTGACGATTGATTCGACCTTGCTCTATTTATCAATGTTATCAATAGGAATTGCTGTGATTTGGACTGTCGTAGTGATAAGACCTAGTAGTTAAGTAAGATAGATGAATCTAGACTTATCTAGGTGTGAGAAACTCATGCTGTTCGTCTCGTAGGTACTGTGGGGGCCATGGTTTCTCAAAGCATCAAGTGAAAAATGATACCTCCGCTTGGTAAGTGGTTGTTATGAGTTCTGTAGTTTTAAATTGTGTTTATCTAAGTACACAGGTAACCATCAAGTGACATCTACCAAAGTAAGTATAACAATCCTTCCTTATTTAACATTCTAATTAAGTATAAAAATGCTAGACAATCAATAAAGGACGAACATTAGTTTTCAAGTTTACATCTGAACTGGAATGTAACGCATGATGCATTGAATTTTAGAAATATCTAAGTCATGGTGGTATTTGTGGTAGTTTTTTTTTCAATTTTATAAGGATTTCAAAGTGTTCAATATGTTGTGTCCAATATCTCCGTAACTAGAAGGCTAAGGTATGGTCCAGAACAAGAAATGATCGCAATGCCGGAGAACACAAGTGACTTCCGGCTTCGTGGAGGTTTTTTTTCACCCATTATAATATATGGCAATTCAGACAGTGCTTCTAAGCATTTTCCTAACAAGGAATTTTAAATAAATGTTTACTTTATATCGTTAGCTTTCCATTTTTCTCTCAATTCCATGCAACATGCGTTTTTATTTAATTTTACTATTTGTTGATTATTTAGATGTTTTTGTTATTAAAAGTCATTTAAATGATAACTATTGCATTACTGCAGGCAAGTCCTTCAAATCTTATTGTCATAATAACTCGAAAGAACAAAACCATGCTGAAAAACAACTTCTCTAAATGAGTAGGTATATTTATCTATGGGAAATTGGTTACATGGGCTTAAACATAACTGACGAAGTGGGGATATAAGTACTATTAGGTACATGTTTGCCTGTTCCTTAATTTCTTTCAGTCTTAATTTTCAGTATTCACCACAGAGTCTGGGTTGATGGCAACGACCATGAGTTCATCTTATACTGGTCATACTTGTATGCAGTGCACTTTCTTGGAGCGCGCGTTGATGTCTTTTATGATTGCATCTCTTTCTTTTGAAAGTTTTGGTATCTTTTCCTCGATTTTAAGTAAAAATAATTAGTGATGTTCCAAATCGCATGACCACCCCTGTTATCAATAAAGCAAAAAAACCTATAACTATTTAAGTAAAAAATATATTGTTAATAATTAAAAATTACAACAGGATACAGCTAATAAATTGAGAAACTTTAACGATTATAATTTTAGATACCCACACGATCCAGATTTAAAAAATAAATGGGCAATTGCAACCAAGCGATTTTTGAATGTACTACATGATTCAATAATTTTTAGAATAAACAAGGTACTTAAATGCAAGTTATGTATGTAAAATGTAAATACATATTTTATTAAATACAATTAAAAAATATCGATACTTTCTTGTTTGATAGAAACCTGTCTCATCCCTAGTAAAATGCAATGACCTTGAAAGGGCCAATCAGAATGCAGTACCCCGTTCCCCCGTACCTCAGCGAGTTGACAGAATTTGTTTCGTGCGTTAGATCGAGAATTAGGCGTCTAGTGGCTGTATGGTCGTTGGTTGACGGTAAGGGCGCCTTCAAATATGCCGCGCGGTGGCAGCGTGGCTGCAGCGCTGCAGCCGCGCTGTTTTGTTAATCCATATAAATAAAGCACGCGCGACTGCAGCGCTACATCCGCGCTGCGGGTGTGCGGTTTTAAATCCGCGATTTTTATATGGATTAACAAAGCAGCGCGGCGGCAGCGCTGCAGCCGCGCTGCCACCGCGCGGCTCTTTGCGGCTAATTTGAAGGCGCCCTAATACGGCCCCGCTATTATATGGGATATAAACAAAACTTGGAATAGGTGGATGTATCTCTGCCTAACCCTTTGGGGATTACAGGATTTACACGCGTGATATTTGTTTATGTAAATTAGTTATCAGTTTCATTCAAGATCAGGAGGAGGTCGCAGTTCCTAGCTACCTATAGACTATATAGTGACTAGATACTATGTCTCAAAGCATTTATTTCAAATACACCATCACAGGCACTTTTGAATGTCAGAAAAACAACATAAAACAAAGCTACAGTCACAGTCATAAGGCTTAATAACTTGTGAAAGTATTGTATTTGCCCATTCCCTAGCGTAGATCGCCTAAGTCTAGACTTGAGCCTTCAATAAAAACAATTTGTCTTGTTATAATTACTTGGATTTGGATACATTCGATCTCAAAATGCCCACTTTTTTAGTAATTTTATTTACCTAAGTGTAGGGTGTGTAAAGGTTTACACATTCTTTATCTTTCGGTAGGTAACGCTCTTTTTTAAACTCAAACTCAAATATTTTATTTCAATTAAGCCATTACAGGCACTTTTGAATGTCAGAAGGACGGAAGAAGAACAAAACTACGAGTGCAATACGTCGTTCAAAGCCACCACGCCGAACCACGCCACCGAATGCCCGCAACAACGAACACGCGCGCGAGCACGAAAGCACGCAGCGACGCAAACCGCAACAACGAATGCTCGAGACCTATACACTAATCGATTCAGTATCACATCTCCACGTAAAGAAAAGCGGAGTATTTATAGCTTAGTGTAGGAGTAGGTATGTCTAGTCTATTATTAGAACATCAACACCTCGAAGTGATGAACGGTGGGCGTTTTTAGGGATGTCTCACTGGTCTTGTATTAAATATGTTTAAGAACCTCCTCTTTTTTTCATCGGCTGAATAATTTTAAGTCTCAATTTCAATGAATAGTCATAAAGATAGAGTTGAGAGAGAGTTGAGTCAGATGTTGAATTGAGTTATTGTGGAGTTCAGACAATTTTTTTTAGTAGCCCCTCTGCAGAATATGCACCACCTCATGTCCTGCCCATCCTGTACAACCACTTGCATGCACTGGTCTAACTTAATTTGATTTCATCGACACGTAGACGTAAAGAAGAAGATGAATAATAGTATGTTTTGATTGTTTTCTCGTTTGCGATATCATTTTTTGACCTTATTGGGTACCTACTTGTTTTTGCTCACGGCTCCGCATCTGTTATGTAGGTACGGAAATTAACACACGAGAACATTTTAAATGTAGCATATAGCACTTGGGGGGTAATGTCCTATCCGTTAGTGAAGAATTTTCGAAATCGGTTCAGTTTTTCAGAAGATTATTCCTCTACATATAAAAAGTTTGATCTTTTTATAATATTTGTATAGATAAACTTTTAGGTAAGTACCTCCTTTAAGGTCATGAGGTTAAGTAGCACGCACATCAGCTTTTGGTAAACAGATTGACAGGCATGAAGTACACTTGCGTACATTTTCCTACACGTGTTGATTTGACAGACATCTGCCTACCTCTCCTAAAGCCCATCTAACGGGTTAAATATTTTTTTTTATCATCACAAATATTATTCTACCAACATCGCATCAATGATCTGCCTACTTACCGTCATGATATCGATTTCATAAAAAGTTCTATTGTATTTGAACAAAAAATGCTTATTTTATGTTAAGCACGTCCTATAATATTGCGTTTTACAATGAAATAATTAGCCAGGTAGGTAACGGGAACATTTTTTATTGAAGCTTCAGTTTTTCCTTTGTACGTGTGTAATTTAATATTTTTTTAAATGAACCCCAATGAGTGGGTGCGACATAAAAAATGTGTATTGTATAAATAGCAAGGTTTAGTGATATCGTTTTCTTAAATGAAAGTGGGTGGTGATTTAAAATAAGGTGAAGTGACATTTGGAAACCTTCGCAGGCATTTGTTTATGTGTTTTTGGATTATTCAAGTTATCTCGCAATCATTTTTCGCAGCTACGTACCTATTTTTTTTTTTTTTTTTTTTATTTTTTATTTATTAGGGACATAAAACAGTTACATGCTATAGAAAATACAAAAATCCTTAAAAACTAAAGCGCACAAACATGTAACCCACACCAATATCCACGTCTTAACAAAAGAATAACAGACTGTGGTAATTTTTTTACAGAATACAGAGCCTTCTGTGACGGCCATATTAAATATTGTATAAACCTAATTCAGATAAACTTTTACTTATCTTAATTTCATTTGAATACACACAAATGATTAAATTATTATTATTTATTTCACTAATTAATTCTAAATACCTAATTGATTCCATTCAATTTAATTCAGTTCCATTAAATTGAGTTCAATATGCTTATTTCAAATAATAAAATTCAGTTCAATATAATTCAATTCAGTTCATTATAATTCAATTTAGTTCAGTTCAAATTAATTCAAAATAAAATACAAAATAATTCAAATCAATTAAATTACTTATCTTACTGCTTTTTTGACAGAATATCTATAGCTTTTTTTTTAAACATTTGGTTGGATAGGGTAAATATGTCAAGCTCCATGAAGTGAGTGTTGTATGTCTCAACAAGGCGACGAAGAGGTGCGCGCACTCCGGCGTTAGTTTTGCAAAAGTCTGTATGGAACAGTCGGGGTACGCGCACCCCTCGTTGGACAACAGTTCTGGGTACTCTATAACATAACTGATTATTGAGTTCTATACAGTCGAATTTATTGTTACATAAGCCATGTAGTGTCATTGCACCCAGAAGCAGTCTCCTGGACTCCAAACTTAGAACGCCATATCGCTTTAGTAACTGCGCGTATGGAGCCTTGGAATTAAAACATTTATAATTTATAGACCGCAAGAACTTTTTCTGTACCATTTCCAATCTAGAGCAGTATTTGTCGTAGAGAGGATTCCAGATCTGGATAGCGTATTCCAATTGGGAGCGTATCAAAGTTTTGTATAATAGCAATAACGTAGAGGGCCGCACAAAGTCACCAGATGATCGCATGACAAAGCCATACATACGAAACGCCTTGTTTATTATGTTATCAACATGTATGTCAAAATGTAGACGCGAATCCAGTGTGACACCCAAGTCCCGGACGCTCGCAACACTGTCCAAACGTGCGCTGTTAATATAATATTTGTAATTTATTACTTTTTTGTTTTTAGTAAATGTGATGCTATGACATTTTGGAGTACTGAGAAAAAGTTTATTTCTAGTACAATACGCATTAAGCCTGTCTAGGTCTTCTTGCAAGAGTAAGCAGTCTTGTGCATTTTTACATGATTTATAGACTTTTAAGTCATCTGCATACATTAAAAAATTTATGGGTAATTAAGTAGGCATATTTCAGAGCTTATGTAAAATCCGTGCAGTACTCACTTCCAACAGTTTCAGCTCCCTTAGTAGACTGGATAACCTAATTTGGAAATAAAAATGACGATGCTGATGTCTACCTAATAATATAATGAAATAAAAAATATGTAAAATATATATTTCAAAAAAATAATATAAAAAAAAACATTTGTAGAGCAATGTGTGTACCTAAATTAAAACCTGGCTTTACTGTGTTTTATTATAGCATCAGGCATTGATAGAGTAAATTATGATAACGAAGTGTGTGATAATAATGTCATCAAGTTGGTAGATCTCTCTTTTCAGGTTTCAATTTCAAGACAGGTTTCTCTACAAAAATTGTGTGTGTGTGTTGTAAAGAGAGCCTTAAGCTGAATTGTAAAAGGTATAATATTAAGCATAGGGATAAGGTATATTGCAATGTGCCGTCACGATCGTTTTCATATCATTCAAGAAAGCTCTTATTACTTCACAACTGTATAAACTAGCAATCTGTTTTTAAAGATGTAGCTTGAAAACTTCAAAATGACTCATAATTTAAACATTACCTCCCACGTAGGCATGAAATATATCCCTAAAAATATTCATTTAACATCTTTTGTGGCAATCTATATTGTAGACGTATAAAAACAAAAGCTTTCTTTGTTTTAAACCTCAGGTACAGGTACAGGTTTAAAACGCTATTGTAACTATCTGCATGAGGTATTTTACATCTCAAATTATCTCAATGTTCACCTGCCCCTAAATAATTCGTTAATTCTCGGAGCCTTAGCAAGGGACTTTCTACCAAAAAATATCAGCTTTGTTTCATTACTCTTTGTTACCTCACATTGCATTCCACATAAATGTTCTCCAACAAAAGCAAACAAAAAACAAACTCAGGATAAAGGAACCAAGGAAACAAAAAACAAAAAAAAAACATAATTCAATAATATAAATATTGCATTTATTTCAACGAATTCTGCAAATATAATAACTGTAGATAATAATTATAATAATACTATTCAGTTTACAAGACTTTCAATCTTTCCCTAGGCGGTCGAATCAACGCCGCAAAATACCAAAGAATTCTTTCACTGGCTGGCACAGGACTTTGTTTCAAATAACTATTTAGAATAACGTCATCTGAATAACAGTAAATGCAGATCGCATAAAATTAGGTTAAAAATTAAATTATACAAATTAAAATAAAATTATTGGAAGTCGTATTGGAGGCAAATTCAATATCAAGGTGTACGTCAGCCTTGACGTAAATACGTTCAGGTATCTACATATGACAAACAAAATAAAATAGTAAAACTACAGAACAAAAATAAATACAAACATAACAAAAATAAAAGAAAAAATAATAACAAAAAAGCGATATGCAAATAAACATGCTCAGAATCTAAAGTAAAACCATAATGCTGTGGTATGTATTGAAGTAGTAAATAATACTTATTATGTTCGTTACGGCAGACTGGGATATTTGCATTTGAAAGATCAATAGAGAGGTATCAAGGTGTTTAGAGTCGGTAGCGAAAATTTCCACGTAATAAATAAGGGCAAAGCGTACGCTCCCGCGGCGCGTGCGCAAGGGCGCAGTATACCGCGCTCGTGCGCCCCACGTACATTCAAATTTGAAGAAAATATTTGCATATCGCCTAACGCCCCAATCGAGGCCCACTTTTATGTAAATCTCTCAAAGAATAGCAAAAACTGCAACCGGGACCCCACACAAAACGAGGTATTATCATGTAAAACCGACAAACTTCTAATGTTATGTCTGTATGTATTTTTGTACTTTGAGGCTCGCGCCCATAGCCGAGACCCTTGCGAAAGATATGCGAAGTAAACTAATTAGATACATTTATATCACAAGTTCTTAAGATGCCTCTACGAAACAAATAATATATTTATATCTACCTATAGATAAGAACTATCGAGATACACAATACGAACAGCGGTCGGAGATAATTTTACAATGCTCATCGTTACATCTAGTAGTATACTTTTAACTATTTACAGTGGAGCTCAAGAGAAAAATAATTTACAAACACTTGGATCCTACAAGGCACCTTATTTTAAATAATTATAGACTTCAGGCTTCGCTATGACTTTACATAATAATAACTAAAACATTTAAATTCTCTAAAATATATAATTTGGTTTTCATTACAATCCTACAACAATCGACATGTCGCTAATACCTAATAGGAGTTTTAAATACGATCAACTAGGAAGAATAATATTATGCAACAGATTACTAGTCTATATCTCTCTGTGGTGTTGCTTTTCAATATGTAGACCAAACTTATAATAACGTAATAAAAACAAAGGAAACAATGGACACTGATGTGCCGTTTCCGAGAAAGTCTTTTGATTGGCGTCATTTAAATAATTGATTATTCATGTGGAGCGAAATGCATGTGCGCCAGATCGGTCCCATTAGATATACGACGTCCTTCACGCGTCCTAACTCCTACCATTGTTGTGCATCGTTTGCATTTGTATAGTGGCTTAGAGCGGCCGCCCACCGCCGAGCGGCCCGGCCCGGCCCGCCTCTCGGCGTGATGACAACATGCCAGCAACACGTGCCGCCACAAGACACGCCAACAAACACAAATAATGCTCAACTCCTAAACACTGTCCAACAGCACAACCACAGAAAAAATAATCTATTTCACACTAATTTCAGATTTATATTATAATTTGAAGATTGAGTAATGTTTTTCACTGTTGCCACGCTCCCAGGTATAGGTGCTCAGTAATTATTTGAATTACGAAATAATTTCTGAGATTGAATCGGCTGCGTACGTGCCGCCATTACCTTTCGCATCGGCCGACCGACTTGGCGCATATTTATCTTAGTACTGTTTTGAATGGTACTTTATTCAACGGCAAATACAGTTAAGCTTAATCCGGAGAGGATTTTCTTCATATTGAAACACCAACACTACGGAGAGATAACGTTAAACTATTTCAGTTACACCTAAATTTTATTTACAAAAGGACTCACTAGTAGGAAAATAGCAACGACCGTCACGGCACCAATAGAGCTTCGCTCGAATCGCATAACAACATCTTCGTCTAGAAGTGAACATAGTCAGAGCGACAATGACGCGCTCGAGCGGAGCTCGCCGCTGCGAGGTTCTACGTAAGAGGGTGCAGGATCGCTTAGTGCTGGGAAGCGCTAGGCGAGTCGCCCCGCGATCAAGTAGTACACTCACCGTTTCCGGCGAGCTGAGGCCGCAGGAACGCGTTGTGCAGGTCGCCGCCCATGCCGCTCTCGAGCCGCGCCGCCATCTGCATGAGCGCGAGCGTGCTGTCCTCACCGCCGCCCGCGCCGCTCTCGAGGCGCGCGCGCACGGCCGCGATGTGGCCGCGCGTGAACACGTGGTCTTGCACCGAGTATTTGTGACTGTACTTGAAGTCACACACTCGACACTCCTCCGGCGGCGGCGCGTCGGACACTTCCATGAGTCCGGCGGCCAGGCGCGCCTTCTTCTCTTTGGCACGTGCGTTTTGGAACCAAACTTGCACCACGCGTTTGGGCAGCCCGATTTCCCGCCCGAGCGCCTCGCACTCGGCCATAGTAGGAGTTTTGTAGTCGCCGAATAATGATTTCATGATTTTCACTTGCAAGGATGACATTTGCGTGCGGTATCGCTTGCCCGGAGGCCGCGTTGATTGCTGGCCTGGTAGCGGCGAGGTCGGCTCGTCTTCCTCGTAGAACTCCATAGTCTCAGATGCGGTGTCAGAGCGCTCGTCGGCATCCGACCCGGGTCGTGACAGATCAACTGGTTTGCTGAGATCTAAAGGTATCTCCGATTTTCCATGTTCTGGGCGGCGCTCAGATGTTTCATTGTTTCCGCCACCGTTTTGTTGGGCGGCGGCATGCGCTTGTAGTTCAGTTACATAGCGCTTCATTGACTCCTCACTGTACTGCTTGATAAACTTCTCCATGTCTGAGTGAAAAGGTGGAAAAATAGGGGGCAACATGGGAGCCCCCGCTTGCGAAAAATTTTGCTGCCGGTCACTTTGTTGGGAGCCAAAGCTCGGTGTTGATTCTGTACTTAATTCTTCGTCAGGCAACGCATCTACATTGATTTCGCCTCTCGCACACTGGTCTGCGTGTTTTGTGCTCAAATGACTTTCTAATGCACTCTTCACCTTGAACAAGGCTGGACAAAACGGACATCGTTTGTTTATCACTTGTGCATGCGCACGAAACTGTCCTTTCCTCTCACGTGCTCGTGTATTTTGAAACCAAACTTGTACCACTCTTTTTTTTAGTCCAACTTCGCGTGCTATGTTTTCAAGCATTTTTCGCGATGGGTTAGATTCAATTTGGTATTTTTGGTAGAGGTAATCCAGTTGTTCCGGTAGAATAGTGGTTCTTAAGCGTTTGTCTTTTGGCTGTTCACCAGTTTCCACTTCTTCGTATTCATCGAATTTCCTCTTTGCTACTTGTTGATTAAGAGCTGCCACTAAAGGGTGGCGAGCCTCATCACTCCCAAGGGACGCATTTAGCTGTTGCAGCTGCGCGTGCTGCTGAAGGATCCCAAAAGGGGAATCCGGCGGGTATGTGGGGAATAAATTTGGGTTCATTATGTGAACAAGTTGATGTTCCCGCCATAAGTCAAACCGAGGGAAGACTAGGTTACATTTATCACATTGAAAATTTCCATCTTTCTCTTCACCACGAGGTGCGTGTGATAGTGGAGTAACGGGCGTTAAAGGCGCTGGCGGTGCTGGCGAGACTGGGTAGCTGGGCGCCGCAGGGGTAGGCGTGCGAGGCGGGGCGGGCGATACCGGCACGTGCGGAGGGTGGTGTTCAACATTGCTCGAATTGGAATCCTCACTACTCAACGTGGCAGCTACTTGAGCTGCTGCCGCCTGTGCTTGTGCTGATCTTTTAGCATCTTCTTCCTTAAAACAATGAGTCTTCTGATGTCTTATGAGTTCATAGTACCTTTGGAATACTAATTGGCACTTTTTGCACTGATAGTTGAGACCTGGAGTGCGCTGAAATCTATTGGCATCGTCTGTTGCGCTCACAGGTGGATCTGCAGCTGGTTGGTTTTCATAGACCTTTCTTGCCTTTTGGCGCGCGTTTTGAAACCATACCACTATTACTCTCGGACTTAATCCCAGTAACTTCGATAAATATTCGAGATCATCATCTTTGGGATATGCGTTATTTTCAAAAAACTCTTGTAATACTTTGATTTGATAGTCAGTGAACCTAGTTCTGTTGGCGCGTTTGCCAGAAGACCCCGTTGAGCTGTTGGATCCGTTCGAATTGCCCCCGGAAAGTCCGAAATCGGCCGGTCCCCTGCCAGGACTGAGGCTGCGATTCGGGGTCAAAGGTAGGACGTTCGGGGGCGCGGAGTTTGGGGACGTGAAGTTAGGATTCATTATTTTAGGTGGTAGCATCGACGGATGAGGCGGCTGCGGTATACTCGTAGCCGGAATTGAATCTAACTGAGACTGAATCAGCGAGTTCAGCGACATATGCGTGGGAGTTTGCGGTCGCGATTTGTTTGGGTGATGGTGGTCATTTGTATGTATTATTGGCGCTGGGCTCTGGGAGGGCGCCTGAGGAAAGATAAAGCTCTTGTCTTCCTGGTGACGATCGTCGTACGAATTGTACTTTTCCTCCATTGAAGGCTCGTCATTAGGCTCTGACTTTACCTCCGGTGGCATGATCATACAAGCATCCTCAATTTTTGCCTTTTTTTCTGGAGGTGGCTTGCCTTCATCTGAGCTTGCTGATGAATCCAAAGTTGTTACTTTAGCCTCACCGGTCTTCTCATACTCTTCCAGGTTGAGTGTCGTGGAAGGAGGGTTGTTGAAGTTGTAAGGTGAATCCTTGTTTCGCTGTCGCTCCTTGAAAAGGGTGTTTCTGAACCAATGTTTGATTACCTTTGTTGCCAGTCCAGACTGTTGGGCCATTTTCGCGATAGCCTCGTCGCTGGGCGAGTTGTTAATGTCAAAGTGCGCTCGCAAAATCTTTAATTGTTCGTCAGTGATGCGAGTCCGAGCCCTCTTTTGACCAGCTGCGGCGTTGGCCTGCAAACAAAAGAAATCTTGGTTAAATACGAGCTTCGAGACCGAAGAAACGGAACGGGTTTCCAGTTGTCAAGGGGTTCATTTATCTATAACGATATTAAGCAGGTAAGTCCGAATACTAAGGGAAGTCGTTACTAATAATAATGGTCGGACCCTTCATACAACAATAGATTCTCTGTCGCCTTGTGCAAACAGATAGCTAACGTAAATCGTCGAGCTTATCTCACAATAAGTCGTAGATATCCTTATTGCCCACGATCGAATTTACACAGTAACTGACGAAAATAATCAATGCGAAGCCTCGTGTTTGTATAAGTAAATACATTGATATTTGTACGTCTCGACTGAATTTAACAGCTGAGGTAATTGAGAGTTGCTAAATGATTGCGCACTCATATTCGACTTGAAATTGGTTTTTAATTATTTAGGTTTAAATCCGTTTTGGTTGGACGATGATTTCATTGCGAATTTGATGTACCTATGATGAATATGATGATAATTATAAAATTGGGCAATTCGTCATAAGATATTTAATGTGCTAACCATATTCACACTTCGAATTTTAATTGGTACCTACACAGAAAAGTTCTGTTGATCAATACATGACACACAGGAGCTATAGAACTTATAATCGACATAAAAAACACGTTTCATTTTAAAATTCGAGCCATGATTTGTTTTAATTGATTTTAAATCTGTCATTGTTTACATAACGAAGGTAATTATTATGATAATATTGATTCTGTACTGAATACGATTAAACGCTTTATTCACTACACTTTTATAAGTCATAGATATTATATTAATGTTATTCCACACTGGCGTTAATGTGACATCACAAACCATTTAATACTAATTTAAGTATAATTTCCATTATTTTATGTGTAACTGTTGGATATAATGTAATGTATCTAATGCTTTGTTTATTGTTATTTATAATTTAAGTGTCGGTATAAGTAATTAGATGTAATAGCTACGTGATATTTATCTAGAAGTAGAGTTATAATAAATAGGGACTCACCTGCTGTTGCTGTTGTAATAATTGTTGTTGTTTCATTTGCGCGTCGTGAGCGTAGGGCATCGTGTCGAATGGAGGAGGAGGCAGCATCAGCGGAACCAGAGGCGGTTGGAGGTTCATCGCTGCCAGCGCACCCACGTTCAAGCCGAGGGGAAGCCCCAACGATAGCATTTGAGCCACCATCGGGTGCAACTGCCCTAGCTGCTGCTGCAGTTGGATCATGTTCAAAGCTGCCTGCATCTCTTGCACTTGCGCAGCTAGTAGCGCACCAGCTTGCGCATCTCCCTGCGCGTTCCCGTTCTCATTGAAGTTTCCACTGTTGTCACGTGGAGACGGCGATCTCTCACCCTGAGGCGCGGGTGACGCAGCACGCGGGGAATTTGGTGCACCAGACTTCCTCTCATATTCCGATTTGAACTGTTCAGCGAACTGTTCCAAGAACTCCAGCGGTACTTTGTCCTTATGCACTTCCTCACAATGAGTTTTAAGCACGAACACACTAGAAAACTCCTTGTTGCAATGTTGACACGTTGATTTACTTTCACCATCCGGGGGTTTCTCTTCAGGGGGTGGTGGCGGCGGACTTGGTACGCGCGCCATCTCTCGTTCTTCTTGCATTTTCCTCCGCTGATTTTCATTGTATTGCATAACGAGATCGAAACCGAAAGTCTCCAACAGTTGCTTATACATTTGTGAATTGCGTTTGGGCGGATTGCCCTTGGCGACCATCTCGTCAAGTGCAGCTGCTTCAGCTTCACCTAGTGGCGAATGCGCCCGCGCATCGCCAAACGGACATGAGGTCGCTCGATGTGCGTCGAGTAGCTCCCCGGTTGGGAATGACGCGTGACAGCGCTCGCACGAGGCGCTACCTGCGCGCGGGGATCGCGGGCTACCTGGGCGCGCAGGGGGCGAGGAACGCGGGCCCCCACTGCTTGTAGACGAAGGGGATGTATTTTTCGGCGACAACACGTCTTGTAAAATTTTGGCGGGGTCGGTCCGGTCCGGCTGCTCTACCAAAGGCCGTGACAAGTCCACGTGTCCGGCCGCGGCGAGCTCTTGCAACTTGCCAGCTCGTGTTTGATGCAAAACTGATCTCATGTGAATGTCTAGCGTACTTCCTTGCGTGTACGCAACTTTGCAAATATTGCATTTGTATCGTTTGCGGTCATCCTCCTCACTCGATGTACTCTTGGGAGTGAGTGTCAAATTAGAGGGTGCCGAGCCCGCCCCGGGCGACACGGGAGGGTTATTATTATTCTGTTGTTCTTGCATAGCTCGCTTCAATTTATGCAAATGGCTCACGCTATTGTAGTGTACTAGTAAAATGTTCTTTTGCGTAAACGATTCTTTGCAAACGTCACATTTGAATGGTCTGTTTGGGTCAAGGTACTTTTCCATGGGGTAGGTTAGTTTTTCACCTTTTCTGTGGAGAAGTGTTTTGTTATGAGCAGTCAAGTACGATTGGCGTGTAAAGGCTACCTTGCATCGATGACACTTGTACTTCCTGTTGGGGTCATTATATGAGTCTTCCGCCATTGCTTGGGAATTTAGGTAATCTTCCAAGAATTGTTGATCTTTGTAAATAATTGAGTCATCTGAGTTCTCGGCGTCATTATGGCCGGACTCATCAGCGACGGTTGCGCTCGAATCTCTGTCTTCCATATCTGCTAGGTCATCATCAGGAGTTCTTAAAGCTTCCTTGCGGAGGAGCTCTGCAGTTGCAGCATCTAAAGCTGTGCCTTGGGCAGCTTGTAGTAAAGGGTTCGATGCTAAGCTTCGTTTAAATGCATTGAGCTCTTCTTCAGATAATTCTGAATGGGAGGTCTCGACGTGCTTTTGAAGTGCCAACACAGATCTGAAGCTCCTTCCACATAGCACGCACTTGGTAGCATCTCTGATAACGTGATATTGTGAATGCAGTTGTAGTTTTTCAATAGTCTTGAATGCTAGACTGCATTGATTGCATCGGTATTTGTACACATGTTTCTCTGACACTGACATGTTCGTGATGGAGTTACGCGCGTGTGCTTCTCTGAAGTGATTCTGTAGCGCATGAGCCGCGTCAAAGTATCGGTTGCATCCTTTCTTCCAGCACACGTATCCCGGCCCTTGAGGTGTTTGTTTCAGTTCTAGATGGCCGGACTCATTCTGATGTTGACACAATTCATCAACGTTTCGGAAAGTACGATTGCATGTTGAGCATCTTTCTGTTTCACCATCAGCACTGCCCTCCGATCGAGGTGATGAAATCTCTCGTTCATCATCACCTTGTCGAGATTCGTCTCTCTGAGATTGGGGTCCACCGTTCAACCAATGGCTTTGGTCAACAAGTAATAATAATCTCTGCAGTCCTTCAGAGTTAACGGAATGGATTTGCATGACATGTCGTTCGAGGGCTGGTCGTTCCTTGAAGCCATCTTGGCAAAGAGGGCAAATGAAATGTCGCGAGGGATCGCCATGTACGGAGGAGACATGTGCGTGTAGGCGAGACTCGTTCGAGCAACTAAAGTTACAATAAGGACACGTGTGTGGTCCCGGAGTCTCGCGTTCCTCTTCCCTCTCACTAGGGCCTTGCTGAGATTGTTGTTGCACAAGTTGCTGCTGCTGTTGTTGTTGGTGCTGCTGTTGCTGCTGGTGTTGTTCCAAAAATCTCATCATCTTTTGTTCTTGAGTAAGCTCAGGCTTCTGGTCGATCGGCTCTTTTGAGTCTGTCAACAAAAACAAGCAATGAACACGTTTGTTTACGACACGCGGACTGATTAAACGCAAATAGTACACGACGAACCTCCCGCTATGGAATCTGCGAGCCGAATGGATACAGATCAGTACGCCGTAAATCCACAATGTCTACCTACGTCTACGTGAGATTTATCTACAAAAAAGATTATTTCTATAAATGAAGCTCACTATTGTTCGGTGCGAGCGTTTGTTACTTTTCTGAATTGAAGTTAAAAATAAAATTCTTCTCTTTTATATTATTAGTAGGACTCGTTTTGTTTGCGACGTCCCGGCAAGACAAAGGTATCGCTCTATCCATCCCGTACGCACACATTCACAGATGTATTAATGCTAACGTAACAAGTATATTGTAATTTCGCACACAAAGAAGATACAGGACGAGCAAACAATCATTGTTCATTATTACAAAAGGTTTCGAATATTTCGTTTCGCATCGGATCAAATGCATCGGGATAGTTGACGTATGTGACTACGGGTGTGAGCGAGACGACTGTATGTGAGTGTGCAATTATTATTTTGACCAAGGATAAGTCCGCGGCAGCGTGTGAAAGACGCTGGGCCGCATTGTTTACGCTCAAATAAGGAAGGTGAAAGAAACGGCCGAGGGAGAGCTGATTCGTTAATGTAACGTTACAATTCTACTTTATTAGATGAGCAACAGACCAGCCGGGTATTGTACTCGCCACACACAAAATGTTACGATTTGGCAAAGAATAAATCCGGAACAAATGATACAAAGATTTCGCATAAATTAAATATTTTGGGAATGGTTAGTTAGTGTTGTCCGACTCCCTAATTTTGTCAATTCATAATGATGCAAAAAAAAAAAATGCCCGCAGCAATGCATTGAATTTTCACTTCATTAAAACTGGAAATTATCTCACAGTCGAGCGCAGCTGAAACCAGTCGTACCCCTGTCCGAGAACTCGTTCCATAGTTTTAAGCAGTTAAAACCGTTACATCTAATGAAGGGGAGAGGGATAAGTAAATCCGAGTACGTAATAATAATGATAGCGCAACTGACCCTAATTCAGAATGACCAGTGAATGTAATTATTTATGATGTAAAGTCGCCGTCCCACAGTCTGGTAGGAGCATAGAACAATGGTCAGGTAAAAGGACCTTGTCTGCATAAACGCGATCTCTGACGCTTTTTGTCAATGGACAAAGGGTCTTTTCTAAGGAAACACCACATCGTTATAGCGTCGTAAAGTAAGTATTGTGCAGTGTGAGTTTTGTTTTGCGAGATTTAGGTCAGGATTTTTACAATGTGGCGTCAGGGACACAATGGGAGCTGGACGTTTTACTGTCTTTGCGCACCGGTGTTGCGAGTTCGAGTTTGAAACTGGAGTCTGCAATACCCATGTAGTATTAAAGTATTAAACTCTTTCAAGTTGATTTTGAATACGCTAAACTGGTCCCAACTGGCCATTAGGGTCCTTTACCGTGTTCACAGATCTTGTTGTTATGTGACCTGCTTATCAATTTTCAAGTCTGATATTTCTTTTCAATGAAAATATTGTATTATCGTCTGCAATCTTTTAGTGAATAATGTCCCAGACGTCTTTATTTGATCTTAGCAAAAAACTTTTGAAACAGGGTGCTGGTCTTGTACAACGAATTAAATTATAAACCGGTTCTTATTCTGGTTTAATCATATTGATGATAGGGACAGTAACTAATGAATCAGTAGCCGAGGCGAGGGGTAAAACAGTGACAGACTCAAAGGAAGTTACACAAATGACGTCGCATAACATAAAGAATGATGTTTTTTGTTGTCATGCGAGTACTTGGAGAGCGTGAGAATCTAAATGAATGCAATCTTCCTTCACGACACATTTAGCTCATCGTCTTGTTTTACAATGAACCGTAAGCAATTCGAAAACCTAAAATTTATATCAAAATCGATCATTTAAAACGGCTCTCTCAATAAGGTGAAAATAAGTAATAAGCATAAACATGAGGCACACAATGGTGTAAGGCGGATTTCTTTCGCCTCCACATTTCTCTCGGAGTTTATCGTATTTCACCGTGGCCATAAACATGCGCGGGGCGATGCGGCCGGCGACATTGTGCGATGATGTAGCAGCCTCATCACAAGGGGGCAATCATCCTTAATGCGCGACCGCCACATACGTAATGCGAGTCATTGTCCCGTGTGCGGTACTTATGGAAAATTCGCGTTCTCAATTCAAATCTTCTCTCCGTCTCCCTCGCGCGCGGGGCGGAGCCGCCTCCGACCAATGACGGCATCCGACTGTGGCGACACCGTGTAAGGCGTACGTTATTAAAGAAACCTGTTCTAATGTTGCGCGCTTTAAATTAAATTTTGTTCGTGTGTAATTATCTCATTATTGTGATTACGAATTCTTCGCTAAATGCTCATCGCTTAAAATGGAAATTGCCTCTCAGATTGAACACGGAGTGACGGTCACGCGATAAACGATAATGAAGCCTCCGTTGACGAAAACGGAGCGCACGATGTGCCCTCGTATCACTCACAATACTCACAAATTAACATCAAACAAATCGTTATGTTTGTTGACACGATCCACAGAAAGAAGTTCACTTTGAAAAAACGCAAAACAAAATTGATTAAGGAACGAATCGGTTTAAATTGGAAACCGATAGTGACGTTTCGAAATCACATTCATAAGTCGACTCAGTATTACTTTATCGATACGAACGCCGGTAATGGTTTTGGTTGAATTAATTTTAATGGGATTTTTACGCTTTATAGAATAAAAATGTTACGAAATGTGTTTAGCACAGGAGTAATAAATAATAATAATATATTTTGTTGCGTCGCGTTCGTTTATTGATTGAATAAAGGTTGTCACGGGCGACATCTAGCGCGAAGCTGAAAAACTGAGCAGAATGCGCACGCGCATCTAATCGGTTTTCGATCGTGAATGGTTTTTATGTCGTCATTGTGCAGGCACCGTCAAACACTACGTCTAGCTAGAATACTTTTACATTGTTAGTGGGGCTGGTTCGTTATGTAACCAACTAATTATCATTAAGTTGTAACTTACGGAGACAACGCCTTGAGGAAGTTAATGTGCAATAACAATAGACCAGTCACGCTTGGAAAATTATTAGTTGACAAATGAGCAATTTCCTTATTACCACTCTGGTGAACATGAAAAGACAAACGAGGACTAAAAATTAAAAAAAAAAAACCAATTAAATTAGATTACTCGTTATTATCAAAAAAAAAAAACATTGAACGAGCAGCCTACATTATAAGTAAGTAAAACAAATTAAATTGGTTCGTATACGTAAGTGGCTCGGGAGGTTCGTCAAAATAATGCGAGAAATACTTAGGGACAGTACTTACCATTATCTTGTTGATCGTAAGGGCTCGGTAGCTCACTGGGCTGAGGGATGACTTGGAACAGCTCAGCGACGTCAGGCGTTGGGTCTTTGCCCTCGGACCGACGTTGGAGCTGATGGATTTGTTCCATCTGCAGGTGTTTAACAGATCGAACGTGTTGCAACAGTGGCAAACGGTGAGCGGCTCCGAAGCCGCAGAGGGCACAACGGTACACTCGTGGTCGTTCTCGAGGAATACGCGCCGCACACTCACGAAGATGTCTCAACAATAACGCGGCAGCCTCGTGCCTCGCGCCAGCCGCGTGAAGCTGCAGCTTATGCGCTGAGTTGGTATAGTAATCACACGAGCAGCAGCGTACTTGCACGCCACCAACACTCGCTCCACCGGTACCAACACCACCGCAGAACTTCAGTTTCCATTCGTTTCTCGGACCCCCTTCCTTCACGTGGTTTACGTGCTGCAGCCTCTGCAAATGCTTGTCAGTTTTGCAATGCAGCTGGAAGTTTGCCTTCAAGTTAGTTTTGTACGTGCAGAGCTTGCAAACGTAATGGCCAGCTACTAAAGCCAGGATCTCTTGTTCTCTGATCTTCGTGCGGTCTTGGGCCAAGTGATGACCTAGCGCTTCTAAGGAGTCTGTGGAGAAACAATTGCAGATGCAACAGTGGTATGTTCTCTCTGGCTCTGGGTCGGCTGGTTCTGGTGGAGGTTCCATCGCTTCAGGATTTAGTCCAACGTCAAGGTGAGCACCCAGCTCAGGTGGGGAGGGGCCAGGTCCTCCTGTCATTAGTTGGATCATCAGTGCTTGGTTGTAAGCCATGTCAGCGAGTGCGGCCTCCGGATTTGAGGGAGGGGCATCGCCACCATGGAAATGCAATAAAGTTTCAAGTTGTTGTTGGCTTTGCTGTCTGTGGTGTAGAGCTGAAAGCGTCTGCATATGTTTTACGTTTTGTTGTAACACCAACATGTTATGCGTATGTTTTTCGGAAGTCATGTGTATTCTTAGGTTGCGAGCAACATTTGTCTCATAATTGCAGACGTCGCAGCGGAAGGTTGGCTTTGGTTTTTGACCCAGGGGTGAATGATGTGGTAGTGGTGGTTTGTGTGGGCCTGGTGGTGTATGTTGTGGCGCAGGAGGTAGAGTGCCTTCGCCAGGGTTACCACCGTTCTGAAGCTCTTGCATATTATTTAAATGCTTATCAGATTGCATATGTATACTTAAGTTGCCCTTAGTCGTAGTTGAGTAATTGCACACTTCACATCGATATGGTTTGTATCCACAGGTGTAGGTTTCTCCACGTGCCAGCCGTGGATGAGGTTGTCCAGCTATGCAGTAAATACAGCTTGTCTCGGCTTCAGGATGTTTCTCTTTCATATGTATTTCTAACGTCTCCTGGTATTTGTAATGCCAATTACACTTCGGACATTTCAAAGTTTTGCAGGAATTTCGGCTGTGCATACCGGCTAGCGGGCCGCCTAGTCTTCCTGAGTTTAATATTAGTTCACATTTTGGGCAGTCAGCACCGGAGGGCCGTCCTCCTAGATGATCTGGGCAGACGCCTATCGTCGTACCAGAAAGGAAAGCAGGTGGAGTTGCTTGAAACGGTGGGGATGAATTGGGACTGGCCCGTGGTTGCACTGAAGCATTGATCGTGTGAGGATGTGCCACGGAGATCAAGGAATGTTGTGGCATTAACGATTCAGCTATCGACCGTGGCGGCCTCCACGACGCTGTTGGGCTTGGCTTCCTCTCATCGCATGAGCCGTTAAGTAGCATTGATTCAGTATCTCTATCGGTCGTCATTAAATCTTGTCGCTTGTCTAGCGATGGGCTTGGTAATTCCGTCATATTAGGGCTTCCTGATGATGATAATCGCGGTGGCGCCGCGGCACCAACAGGTTCTAAAAATGAGACTAGTGGTTCTTTATCTTTACCTACACATTGGATAATAGCTGAAGCATTCTCTCTCGATAAGGCATCTCTTTCAGAGTCCATTAACGATAAACTATGGTCTGCTTGCGCATGAGCTACAAATGATTTTGCGTAGCCAAAACTCAATTTACATATAAAACACATTAGGATCGGTTTCACTGGAACGCTGACAGGACATTCAGCTAGAGGAGATGGTGGTCGTGGAGCGTCCTTTCCTCCTCGAAAACTGAATACTCGGTAGCTGTGCATGACAGGCGCGTCAGGTCTCGCTCGCGCCCGCTCTGCCGCCAGTCTTCCGTATAGCGCGCCGTACAACGAAGGGTTTCTCGACACGTAGAATGCGCTCGCTATCTGTGGGAAATCGAGCTGTCTTTCCAATACGTTGTTGTCTCGGCTGTCTACGATACACCCAGGTTCTATTTTGGGTAGATCAGACATGCTGGTTTCTCCTTCTGAACATTCAGGGTCCTCGATGATGTACGCAGATCCATCGGGGTTGTACACGATCTTGCCGTCGAATCTTTCTACGTCGGAGGAGAGCGGCGGAGAGTCTCGGTGCGAGGTGAGATCGACGGCGTCAGGTGCGGCAGGGGGTGAGGTGGGCGCAGGCGCGGAGGAGGGCGCAGGAGTTGGCGCCGCGGGGGCCGCGGGCGCATTGCGCGGTTCTTCCTCGGGACTCATGTCGCCGTCGTCGTCGTCGTCGGGCTCGAGCGCGGCTGAACTCTGCGGATCGTCGCGCTTGCGGCGCCGCTTGCGCTCCGGGGGCGGGCCGCTAGCGGGGCCGCCGGGCTGCAGCGGCGTGGGCATGGCGCCGGGCGTCAAAGGCCGGCATCACATGCTCTCCTGCAACAAATTACATCTCACATAAGCACATCGATCGAATCGTCTAATTTCAATGATCTTCCAATTCTAGTGAATATCGAGTCGGAAGTTAAATGGGTGTAGGCTCGTTAAATCTTCGATTAACATGATATATAGCCAAATGTGTGGTGGGTATCGGACCGCTACCGAACGGTAAACTATCCGTAATCAATCACCTATTTCTCACGGACCAGTTTCACAGTGCTGAAGGTGACTGTTGAATACGTTTGTGTCGGGCGCGCAACCGGAAGTAGGTAGGGTCATCGTTGTGTCACTCTGTGTTGTTTTCCAAAGATAGATCCTTTAGTAGGTGCCCTATTTAAATTAGGCGGATACACCTCTATTTAAATTATAATGACATATTTTCCCGTTTGATGCCATCGGAGGTGAACAATAACCGTCTGTCTGCCAATAAAATGTTTCAACTTATTAATACCGTCTTTCTGATAACAGATAAGCCACGAGTTCCCATAGGTATCACGAATACCTAGTATATCAAATTAAAATACATGGTAATCGTTATCTAACTGACATTTGCGCAAACAACCACGATCAATTTATCCGTATGACAGCTTGTCAACGATGTCAATGCTGACACTATTACAATTAAACCACCAACAAAGTTAGATCTCGGCAACTTTAAAATGTAACGCGATAACGTTAATTTCCACAGAAAAATAGCCCTTATTGCACTCAATATAAGACTTGATTAGATTCGAAACTTACGCAATTGGAAATAAACAGGCAATCTAGAATAAAAATTCGTTAAAAACGAGATTAAGCCGTCATCTCCGTTATCTAACGTTATCAAAGATACTTGTCCTACAAATACCTAACGAGGACTAAAATAATATATTTACTTAGTTGACAGTCGAGATAATCAACGAAAAATATCACATGACACACGAAACAAATTATTTTTATTATTCAGCCAATCGTAAAACAAGATTACTCTGAAAGTCGTCTACAAATCACTATCATTTGTCAGACAGGCCTAGTTTGAAAAAGATCTTGTTAATACAAATGCAATTCTAATAAGTTGGAATAAATTCTAATTTCATGAAGAAACTTGTCTTACAAACTAAGCCCTAACTGAATAAGGAACTCGTTTTCCTCGAATCACCTAATAAGATGACCAATAAATAACTGTTAGAATTAAAACATTTCGTATTAATTAAACTGAGTAATTTTCAATTTCGCAACACTAATCAAGTACCTACTGACTAATGAATGATTAAGCCAGGATGTGATAACGTAGTATTTACCGCAAAAACCCGAATCCTTATACCGGATGAGCCAACTGATAATATTTTTTAGTATTTAAATTATAACATATTGCCTAACTGAATTTGGCTGAAAGTGTGGAAATCGCTTGTGATGGTATGGACATCCAGAGCCAAACTTCGGTCCAATAGTAAAATCGGTTTTCCCAGATTTTACTATGGGACTGAAACTAGGTTTAAGTCTGCCCACATACTCTGATGCGAAGAAACGAAGAAAATATAGTGACTGAAGTTTCGAGTATGGATGTGAATGACTACAAGAGTAGGACTAAGATCATAGAAATGATGGATGTAAAGAGAGCTACCCGAAACTATCAAATTATTCCAATTAACTTAGAACCTAATGCTTTAGCTATAAAGTTGAAACTCTGCTTGACAGGTTGGAGTAGCTTGATATGACAAGACAACTTATACTAGAGAATTATGAAAGAAGAACTGCTTCGCCAAACCCCAATAATTTGAGAGATCGTAATGAAGATTCGTTAACAGAATTTGTAAATTTTAGTCACCCTGTTGAATTGAGTTTGGTTATCTTTGCGAATGTGGGTTTTATCGATATATCAATACTGTCAACTAATCTAAATGATCATGAGGGGGAAATGGCGGGAAGAGTTGGGAAAAGCTAACTGTCAGAATGACAATTCCACGGTGACAGTTCGAAAGCGGAGGATATTTTTCAATTAGCATAGTACAAAGAAAACATTTAGGGAGAAGGAAGAATTGGATTAAATGAACTTAGAAGAACTAGACTAGACTTGGATGATTTTAATGATTATATACCTAATCATTAAAATTATCCAAGTCTAGTAAAGCAATATTTTGTTTCGGTTGTGAATCATATTTTAGTAACTACGACCTTCTTCTTTCTTACTACGAATCTATAAATATTTTAGCGCATTCTCCTTAAGGAAAACTATAGCTTCAGGCTTCAGACATTTCGTTAAAGATTCTCGAAATATTTAAGTCGTACAATAATAATAAAATCGGTCTTTCCTAGAGTAATTTATTATATGATAACGTTTTGATATTTCGACGAGAGGAGATAAGTAATACGAATGCCTAGTACTATTTGACATTTTTATTATGAATCATTATTTGTCAGCAGTATGATTAATATTGAACACCTAGTCATGTGATTCTATAGAGTATTCGAATGGAGAATTACTGATCAGGTTTGTATGTCCAAATTAATATTGACAAATGAAATGACATTAGGAATCATAAAACTGAAGTATTTGGGCCTGTTTCATCAACTACGATTAAGTTCCCGTTGGCTTACTTGCCTGATAATTTCATACAAATACTGGTCGAATTTTGAATTTATTCAGTAAGTAGGTACCTAGTTGCTATTCGGACATCATGAAATAGACCCCTTTATCTTTTGTTGGCAAGAAACTAATTAAAAGCAGGGTCCAATTTGTAGACCACTGTATCCCAACAAGACGATGTTTTTGAAGTTTTTCTAGGAATATGCTGTCTGAGGCAGATTAAAAGCAAGCTCGACAAGAATGATCCAAATGATTACACCAAAATTTACCTAATATCCGGCTAAAACCACACAAGCTTGTCAAAACGACATTAAAATTCGAACAAAATTCCTTGTCAATGTCAACAAAGTTTTATAAAAAGACCTTGGTTTTCCTATAGACGATAATGTGAACCACGCCTAAGTAGTTGTTTGCATTACAACGGTCGAGTGTGGCCCTTGAAATCCTCATTTGATAATTGATATCAAACGGGACTTGATAATGCAAATATTTGTAAAGACACGGTTAGTATGAAAGAGTTTCCTTATTTTGTGGATTTGTTGTTTAATTTAAATGTCTGTTTTTATCTATGGATAAATAAAGCTCCTATGTATATAAATTACCTACTAGCTTTTGCCAGCGGCTTCGCCCGCGTGAAAATGACGATTTTCCATCCAAACTTTCATCCCCTATTTAACTCCTTTAGGGATTGAATTTCGAAAAATCCTTCCGTATTCTTTGTCTCAATTATAAAGGGAACCTCTGTACAAAATTTCAGCTTTCTATAGGTCCAAGGGTTTGGGCTGGGCGTTGATGAGTCAGTCAGTCAGTCAGTCAGGACTTCTCTTTTTATTTATATAGATTACTTATATTTTCAATGTGTTAAGTTCTTGGCAGGATATGCCCAACCTCTTTTCTTGCTCATACTGATCAGCCACCTACACTTTCCAGAATTAGCAATATATTCGATAGGTATTCACTTTTAGTAAAAACTTTTCTAAAAGAAGCGTTTCGATGACTACCTTAAGTTTTTTAATCTACTATTACATAAATGTGTACTAAGGTTTGTACTATCACAGACTCATCATTTTCATAACTGAAGTCTATAAATTAAAAAAAAAAAAAACAGAAAATTAGAAAAAGTAGTCAACAGGGAGATCCCTCAATCAGGTCGATAACATAGTCAACGAGCGACAGGTGGCCACCCAACGCCTTTTAGGTGACATAGAACCTATCTCTATCTTGGCAGAAATAAAGAAACACTCTAGATTTCTAGAAGAACGAAGAAAAAGCATCACAAAGTGGAATAATTAAGGTAACTTAATTGAGACGAAAGATGAACGAAAATTGTTCTCTAAATAGAATATTATCTTCTAAGAGATCCTCCTAAAAATTACGTTGAAATAGTCTCCACGACAGATCAAACAGGATTCTCATAAATACTGCTTAGAAATGCATCACTTGCAATTATACCAAACATCAAGTGACAACGTAAAAAAGACTAATTACACATAATAATTATTATACTAGTTCTTAGCAATAGCAATTTGTAGATCATTTCGCAGTGCTAATGTGTATGGAAATTATGCAAAGAGCTGGTAATTAGAGTCGAGGTGAATGGTCCATAATGCTATAATTTGCTTCTATCTTTATTTTTACACACAGACAGAACCAACTATCTCAGTTAATAACAAATAACTTGACGTTTTAATCATAAAACGGGCTACCAATGTCAACATTGTGTTTTACCGGATAATACCACATAATACGAGCGAAAGTATCATTTAAAATTTATAGAAACGCAAAATCAAAAGGCCTGTGTGTCAAATGTGTCTATAATTTGTATGTTGCGGTTGTAGAGTGGCACTCAGTGAAGTAAATGTTTAATGTGGGCACACGTGCGCAGATTCCCATCGTTACAATCAGTGGTGTTGTCAATTTCCACCGATACCCCGATGCTTGCTTGCAGCAGAACTAATTTCCGATAAACACGCACACTAACGTACTACATAGCTACGTTCGAGTGCAAATTACACGTACACATGGGTGTGTGAGCGTGAGAAAAGTACGGCGGATACAATGGCGCATGTGTGCGTGGATACTGACGCAATTTGCTCGTACGTATTTGCCATACAGTCGCACCACGGCGGACGCGGCGCGCGCGCATCGCAACGCCCGCATCGGACTCTCCTACAATAGTTATCGAGCCCGTCATAATGAAGATGCGCGCTTTTCAAACATTAATGAGGCTCCCACAATGTAATTGATAGCCGAATACCAACCATTCAATAACGGTTTTGTCAATGTCCAATTTACGAACACAGTATCGTGCATGATCGCTGGCTAATCTCGCTTGTTTATCTAAAGAGAAAGCCAATCGGAAAGAAATTTAATGAGGTAAACTCAATGGAAGTGAAATGAACAATGATATAATACTCGGATACCATTAAATCCTATAATTAGCAAAGGCAATGGCATGAAAAGTCAATCAACATACTCATTACCGTATCCGCGGAATGGGAGTTCGTGAGCCATGTATCACTTTCGAACTACAATTTACTAGTTGGAAACTGTGACATTTGCGGTTCGTAGCATATTACGTTGTCTGAGCAGCATAACGAATGTAAACTGAGCACATTTAATTAAGGAATCATAATGGTGCATACAATTAAGCTGAGGTAGATAATGTTGAAATTTAGACGTCGTGTAAGGCAATAATGGATGGGAATATGCGTGAGCGTGGAAGGCAGAGTAAATAGCGTAGTGTGAGGGATGTGTCAGTAACGAGAGACGCGGTAAACTACGGCCATATTAATAATCGTGGGTTATTACGAAGGCCCTCATTAACTCGGCGGCCGCTCGCCAACGAAACCGCAGAACACTGCTAAATAATTACCCCCACACTGCTTTCTTCACGAAAACATGGTAAGAGCACATTAAACAACATCTACTAAGTCGGTGCGAGGAATTACAATAAATAAGGTATTAAGTCGACGTTGTCAGGGACCGAAATATAAGTAGCAATTATATGCGGGTGAGGCTCCAAGTACCTTGGACCTGTTGGAATTTTGCATATATTCAGAGTAATAACTCATTGATAGCCTTGAATAATATGTTAGGCTTAAATAGTACTTTGAGGAAGCCACTTGAAACTAAATTCCAGCGGAAATCGATTGAAAACGACCGTCGTTTTGAATGAACATATTATTATCTATCTTAGCTAAGTATTGATAAGGAAACTTTTGAATATTTTTTAACATGTCAAAAAGTAAGATAAAAATATGATAATTCTCGTGTAGGCATCGTGTTGCTATCACTCTACCCACAACAACATGGGAAAACCATGGATGTTTATCAGTGAGACGTGAACGGAATAATTAATTGATTCTTGTTAGAATGCCATTGTACATGCAAATTATCTGTTAAACTTTATATTCTGACACCTCTTGATACTTTGAAGGGAAACTAATTAACTCATTGTTGGAAATTACGCAAGGTTTCTGAAGTAAAACACCAGTCGTGGGAAATTGAAAACTGACCAGCGCTACTTGAACCGGTTTTTACAAGTGTTGACCTGCATCAAAGGGGTCAAGTAGTACTGGTGTACCACCTCTTAAAACTGCCATCACAAACATTCCCTACCACAGAAAGCTCAAGCTATACTGTAGTATGTCGACCAATTCTAGATCTCTCATTCGCATACATTCCTTTACCAGACGTGGGTCAACGTAAACTGGTAACACAAAACGCAGAGCCTGCATACGACTAATGTTGAAAAGCTATTAATGGAAATAAAATTGAGCGGAGTCCAGAGGAACGATTTACTTAATACATTGATAATAAGTGGGGGGAATGTATGTAAAATGTCCGTAATGACGGTAGTCTTGTTAGACGTGGGAATGAAGCAGCAACCTGGGTGGAACATGGTAAGGTACGAAGCGAACAATGTCCACCGTTAGGGTAACTTTAAACCTTCATTAATGGTAATGGGGCTGAAGACGATGGGAATGCCTCTTTTTGCGAAGCAGACGTTACTGTAATGGTTGTCCGACAAGCAGCTTGAGATACCCAGATAGCAACAGATTTAGGTTTTACTGGAGCTACTAATGTTGGGGCAGAGTTTAGTGGGATTTGCAGTTTAAAAATAAACTGACTATGCAAATTGGTTGTATGAGGTGGTAGGCGCTATATTTTGGAAGTAATAGTTTGCCAAGTTGCAGACGTGACGTTGGAAAGTGAAATAGAAGATGTAAGTACTGATATTATGAAAATTATATTATGTAGAGAGTCAATAAATAGGTTTGAGTAAATAGTTATGAATTGGAATTAAATGACTCAATTCTGTCAAACACGAGGCAATACCAATTAGAATCCTGTTGCCAAATATGGACTCTTGTAGACCTCTAACAGCTAATCTTATAAGATTTTTAATGTCAATTACTAAACCTGATATCTCTGATAATAGTTTCACATCGCTATGAGAATCAAAATTCTTTCATTAACAACCAGTTCCAAATCGCTCTTTATTTAATAAAATACATGATTTATCTATACCACTATTCTTCTTAACGGAGATTAATATTTCCATAGTCATATAATAATATACAAAAGAAACAGGTGTTGAACAAATATTGCTAAAAGGATTTTTATAATTTTGGAACGGGATGACGTAAGCACAAGCAGTAAGCACACGTTAACACAATACCATCAAGCAGTACGTTGAAATTAAGGAGAAAGCTATTAATTAAAAACGCTCTCTCATTTCACACGATAATAAAGTGACAACGCAAATTCGTAGGAACCGCAACGCAAGTGTGTTTGTAATTACAAAGCGTTTTCGACGCGTGAAACGCGAAACTTATGATGATTAACGTACACCAAACACTTTCCCATTAATTTGTCATATTAATTAATTGAGAAACAGTACTGACTTCAAACACAAATACAAAGTAGAGAGTGGATTATTTGAAAGCACAAAGTAATCTTCGGAATGAGATCGGATCATAAACCAGATGATTTTATGATTTATTTGCTTTCGCAGCTAATTGTGTTAGGCGCCCGCCGGCTGTCGTCATTGTGGAGCGAACCTTTGATCGCCCCCACTCAAAGGCTTGTGAGTTTGTTAGAGGTTTTCATTCAACAATGTCGATAGACGGGAACTTTGTTGCTCGATAGATAGGTACCTACCTACCTAGTTAAAATGCTGATAAAGCATTTATTTTTATTAGGAAAACTTTTGCTAGAGACATAATTTATAGAGGTCATTTAAATCAGACCATCTTAGGAGTGCGACTAGTTGTGTTTGAATAGATTATACTAATTTGGCGCATGTATCAGATGTCCGTGGAGGTCCGGCAGAGGGCAGGCATCGCGTGTTGCTGCAGGTAACCTGGCAGGCGCCATTCGACCGATGGCTCTTACGAACCGTCAATTTGCGCCTGTAATTATTGCGGACCCTTCGATACTTATTTCTATTTTTTCCCCAGCTTAATTGTTGCAACAGATGACTTTTTTGTCGAACCAACTCAAAGAGAGCGGAAAGGCATAAAACGCAGCGTCGAATTTGGAAATAATTATACATAAATAGTCCCTTGAGCGGCCGATTAAGACAATTTCCGAGGCAAATTGCCGCAGACGAGCATAATAGCACACGCTCTCCTCCGTCATAAATAAATCTGGATTACGTTTCTGTACGAGATTAAGATTGATTCGATCTCGATGCTTTCTGCTATTAATGCCTACGCGGCATAATGCCTGAGTCGTGTTAAGATTTTAAATCATTATCCGTTTTTGTGGGTGCGTGTGATTTGTGAGATAATTACGATCGACAAATTGCTGGCCGTCATTGTGTAGATAACGGGTGGATGCTATCGCCGTTCGTAATTAATGATCGATACATGTGAAATAATTAATTAGCGGCGGGGCTCGTATATACGGTACGGAAGGCTGCCGGGGCCCGGGGGCCTCTCCACAAAAAACAATGACGTGCGGTTTTGGTGCGCCGGCGCCGCTGCCGCCACGGCGACATCCGCTGCTCTATACCTACGTCTATAATTTGGGAGACCTCGAATTAGTTTTAATCTCGTGGATGAGCGTGACGCCGACTTAAAGTTCTCGAGAAATGTGTCATTAACGTTAATTTGAATGGTTGTTACCGTTTTTTGTCATAATATCTGGGTTATACTGGGTTATAAACAAAAGGTAAAAGCCGGGGTTTGGTACTTTCAAGAAAGAAAAGGAAGTAGAAGCCAATGGTAGAAGCGGTTACGTTTAACAGCTCGCTATAAAGTTTCTCACTGTGGCAGAAGTTTACTGTTGTCGTCGATAATTACCGACCACGGAGGAATGTAATGTCGAAACAATTAAGTAGCCGAGATCTATGGGTTGGGTCAGACTGAGAGCGACAGATGAGCAACTGCCACAGGCGTTTTAGAAAGTTCTAATTGAAAATCTTGTACTGCTATTAAATTCCACTTCTGTCCTGGAAAGGATTATCGACATGAAGCTTTTCAGCTTACAAACAGTAACTGTAAAATCAAGCTTTAAGTAATAAGGCCAGGTTAAAAAATTAACAAACGAGAATCGCTACTCGCGGTCAGTGTTACCTCGGCCTAATGAAGATACGGTAAGACGGGTAATGTGACGACTCGGTAATGGCTAACGAATTTACTTCAGAGGAGAGAGGACACTTTATGACCACTGTAAAATTAGCTTACTTTAACTATTATTTAATGTCATTTTGGGATGGGAACCAGGTGAGAGTGACAATTGTGGGAACTACCAAACCGTTGACAGACTGAATTTGAATGGATAATTATTTAGTAAATTCACTGCTTGTCACGTTTCTAGATAATGATTAAATTGCTGAACATAATAGTTCTGTTGCTTTTACTCGTTTAGAAATTGCGTGACAAAATTATTTCGAGATCATTACAAATGCGTGTACGAGAAATTCGGAGCAATTTAATGGTAATTATTTTAACTTTAAGTACATGTTTGTATTTCGTTATTAACTGCCGGTATTGGCCGGCCTATCGCTCCAAAATCAATAATTGATCAATGTTCTCACGATACCCAGATACATCACGTTGGATTCAGTGAGAGACCTCTAACTCGGTATATGCGTGTGCGCAATTAAAACGAAACCCACAATCAGCCGCCATGTTTGTACACGGTCGATGTTAATAGCCTTTAGTAATTACATACCAGTATCATGCTAACGTTGCTTCTCGGAAGGCTGATCAAATTAATAGAACCTATTTTGGCTACATTATAGTATCATCCAAATATTTGGTATAATTATACAAGTCTTTATTGCATTCCGAACCTTACTGAAAAGGAATAAAAAGTAAGCAATAATAAGGCACACTACCGTCACAGCGTCTCGAGAATTTCATATCGCCACATTTACATGTATCCGGGGAACTAGCGGTCCGACCTCCCCGTCGTCGTTATATCCGGGAAAAGAATATCTAAATTCAATTACAAAAAGGCTTCTCCGCGAGGTGTGCCACTGCACCCGCGCCTCTTCTGAAAAGGGTGTATAACAACTCAATTTCTCCATATTATTAAGACGGTGGGGTGTGCGGGTAGAGTAGGGGTGGCTGCTACACAAAAAGAATGCTAATTTAAAATTCTTATTGCTGTGTTAGTATGCGCGTGCGCTTTATGTATCATTCGCGTAACAAAAGCCGGAGGAGAGAGCCACCCGAGCGCGTAATTTCAATCTAATATTCAATTTGAGAAGTATCGCGAGCTCCACCCGCCATCTTTTATTTATTTTACTCGACTCCAAGTGTTTTCCTTGGATTCACAGATCATAGAAATAAAGGGGATGTGTTATTATGTGTTAACACACAGTCAGGGTCGTTGTCATACATGAACTCGACATCATTGTATCGACATTTGGAGACTAAATATAATATTTATAATAATGTCTATTACGTTACGGATAGAGCAGCGGTGGCCCAGTGGTGTCGGCCCCGACTTACGAACAGTAGGTCGTGGGTTCGAACCCAGGCAGGCGCATTACTTTATGTAATTTATTTCATCACCGTTGCTCTCAAGACGGTGAAGGAAAACATCGTGACGAGGAAACCGGCATGTCTTAGAACCAAAAAATTCGAAGACATTGTGACATCTGCCAATCCGCACTGGGCCCGCGTGGTGGATTATAGCATAGCCCATCCCTCTCCTAGAGAGGAGGCCTGAGTCCCTGCAGTGGGAACATTACCTAAAGGCTGATGATGACGTTACGGATGCGTTGGTCTAGTCATCTAGTGAATGTGCATGAGGTCCTGGGTTCGATCCTGGGTCGGACAAAGTGTAATTAGTTTTTCCATCGCGAATTTTTCAATAGCAGCTACGGAGTTAGTATTTATTTAATATAATCTATATATATAAAAATGTTATGTTGGTTTGTGTACGCTTCAAAAACTCAAAAAATTCTGCACCGATCGAGCTGAAATTTTAGAATAATATACAATCCGCATCAAGGATTGTTTTTACAGTATCCACGCGGGCGAAGCCGCGGGCATCAGCTAGTATAATATAATAATATAATATATTCCACAACTATCACACAACGCCATATAGTCCCAAGCTAAGCAGAGCTTGTGTTATGGGTACTAGACAACTGATAAACATACTTATATATTTCTAAATACATACATATTATAGATAAATCACACCCAGACACAGAACAAATGATCGTGCTCATCACACAAACATTTGTCCTGGGTGGGAATCGAACCCACGACCTCCGGCATAGCAGTTAGGGTCACTAACCACTAGACCAACAGGCCAGTCCATTTATGCCCGGTTGATGGCAATAGGCTCACCCCCTTTTACAACATGGGACTTAAACATGGGTACACCTCTGCCTTACCCTTCGTGTATGACAGGCATGATGTTACGAATATATCTTAGTACTGTTGACATTCTAAATCAATGTTTAATTGACGTCTTCATAGTCGTCCATTCGACGAAGCTTATCCTGACAAAGAGCACTAAATTCGATTCGATATCTCAATCTAACAACCGAAGATAATTGCTTCATTCCCACGCCGCGAAGAAAATAAATTTCACCGGTCACAATGGGTGCTTTTCACAGACAATTCGGTCTAAACGGAGGGCGATAGAAGGGTAATGTTCGAGTCGTGATATATTAGTGAAGGAGCTAATGGTGACCTCTTACCACACCTCTAGAGTAGACTAGTTGAGCTTTTAAGACGATAATACAGTATAAACAGCGACAATTCAAGTTATACATAACCAGTATAACCTGACCTCGCTTTGTATGAACTTCGCGTACAATTAGAGATCAGCTTAATTTGGTTGTTTGGTTGTCGTGCGTGAACTTTCTAAACAAAATGTCGAATTGTATTGTTTAAAAGTATTAAAACAGATCGAATGTCAAGGATGACAAACAGATTCTTCAATTTATTTTGTCACGATCATGAATTTATTTGCATGAGCCGGAATAGGCTGAATGAGGTCATAGGTCGGTTTTGCACTTTCGGTGACTCAAGGTAAAAAGTTAAAGGTATTGTTTAGTAACTTAATTATCATCACGCACGCCTTTAATCCCCATCCCCCATCTTGTGACCCGGTGGTCGTGGGTTCGATTCCCACGGGAAGCATACTTTGTGAAGTTGTTTCCAGTTTGGTTAGGACATTGCAGGCTTGAATCACCTGATTGTCTGATTAAAAGATGGTTCCGTGCTTCGGAAGGCACGTATAAGTCGGTGGTCCCGGCCGCCAAATGGCGGTCGTCAAACCATGTCAGAGGCCCTTGCGGCCGGCGGTTTAGAAACTCTGACACTAGGGTGTGTGGGGTCGTTAGACCTTACTGCCCACACGATAAGAAGAAGACGCCTTTAATCCCCAAAGGGTTAGGCAGAGGTGTATATTATAGTACCTACCCCCATATTTCGCCAGTTATGTTTAAGTCCCATGTAGGTAATAGGGGGCGAGCCTATTGCCATCAACCAGGCACAAATGCAGACTCCCTGGCAGCTACTGAGATTCCTGATGGAAAGCTCAAAAAACAATTTCCCTACTTGAGAATCGAACCTATAGTTACCTATTGTTTAGTATTGGAAAAGAATAGAGAACCTCCTTCTTTTTGGAAGTCGGTTAAAAATGAGGTTTCATTTGTACATGCAAGGCAATAAAAATGTTCTAGTGGTAAACGCGACCGCATGTGGGCTCTATCGTTACACCACCATGCAACTCCCGATAGTCAATAACTAAAAGCTGCAATACATTTTTCGCTACATTCGATTCACTCCAATTTGCATTTAAAGCAATATATTAAAGCCTCGTCGAAACGCAAGGAGGCATCGGCATAACACGAAAACGCTAGTTCGCGAACGACATGTCAATATGTAAACTGGAAAATGATTGCCTATCCGACTGCGGCCATACAATTGGCTTAATGGAATATTAAAGATCAATGTGCGTCTTGCTCAATTACGTAGCAAGTTGTATTGTTGCTCGGTCGGCCATTGGAGTCGCTAAGTATGATTTTTAATGTCAGTTAGTGTGTGCAGAAAGCGTATGCGGGAGTTTCCTGATAATTTGCCTGACGACGCGACTTTGCGGCGGCCACTTACAGTAAAACCCCCCTTTTCAATGTCTTCGCGTTATAAAAATGTTATTATTGGTACAGAACAGTGAAGCGATTACTGACGACGACTCCTACAGGCGAAGAGCTGTGGTTACAATGTCTAAGATAATTGTGGGGCGTCATAAATACGCATTCTAGTTTGTGAATCAGTCTACAGTATTGTTAGATTTTTTATTGCAATTCATATGCGGACGTACCTATTAGTGCATATCGACTAAGTATATAATGTTGTAGCTTACTTCTAATAAGATTATAAGTCAAATCTTTTTTTAATTCGATTTATTCGGGTTTATCAATCCTAATCTTTTGATTCATCGTTAGCTGTCGTAATAGCGTTACGGTATCAATTTATAAGATTTTCCTTTATCTTCATTTATAAAGACCCAAAACGGTAAATCATGAGCTCCTGAGATTCAAGTCAGAGAGAGAAAACAATAAATTTTAAAAACACAATATCAAGATAAAAACGACATTGTCGCATGATTAACGGTCAGATTTAAATTTTAAAAGCAAATCTTTACGAGAGCACCTTATAACGAACACGACGAGCTACGTTTATAATTATAATTAATATTCTCACTGTATTAGACTGGTCGACGGTAAAAAAACAAGATTCGACGCGAGAATTAATAACAAACAAATGGGCTACCTGCGGTGTTTTTTGTGAGCCCCCACAGGTAAGCTCGCGATGATGAAAGAAACTCATATGTGTCTGTCTTAAATTTTAAACAATATTGTTCGATTTTGACACGGTTGCACCTTTTTATGGGGATCGTCAGGCTTCCATTCATAGGAAGCAGCGGCGGACAAAAAATCACACTCCGCGAATTCCGCTACTGGGCGACAGATGGCGCATGCGCCCACTGACAATTACCTGCAACAGAACGAAAACAAACATTACACTCTGCAGGTTTTAACTCTAATATTATATACAGTTACAGTCAAAGAAACTCGAACAACTAAACTCTACCTCCGAAGGTTTCACATTTCTTTACCGCTGATTAAAAAAAAACAACCAAAGCTGCATTGGAAACAAGAAACCAACGAATCGAAACTCTGGACAAAAGAGAGGAACTCTTAACGTGATACCATAATGACAAAACAGAAATATGATTTCGATTAAACTGTGCGACAGAGACGGCTCGATTGGGAGGTATTGTGGGTGCAAATAGGATAGGAAACTAGTTAATAATAAAAATATTTTATTTGTATAGTGGGGTAAAACACCCCCGCTGCGGGCTGTTTGGTCGGGACCGCATCCATCATCATTATATTAACCGATTTAACACTTTTGAACAGATTCCTACGGCTCTGAGGGGACAATGTGCAAGTCTCACCCGGCCATTGTGAGACTTAGTGCGGGAACTAATTTATTTGGTGTACAATTACTTACTTCTTATCGAGCGAACAGTATGGAATTGATGATGCATCGAGTCGAGAGCGTTATCGAGTGAAGTCAATCTAGGTCCGTACCTTCCATGTTAGGAGTCAGTTTCTGACCTAGCCTATAGAATTCCCTGTTTGGTCACGTCGTGAGGATTATTAATTACAGGAGCCGTGGAAACCGGGTCGAGATATTTTTATCAGATTTTTAATTACGGCGCCTTCAAGTTCACTCCGCGCTTTGTCTAAGAAATTGCGTTATGATGACGTATCGATACAAAGTAAACAAATTGCATCTGAAACTCGTTCACGGAGGACAAAAAAATCGTGAGCTACTTTTGGTTACGGCCAGGTTTGTGCCCGATTGTAGCGTATAAGGCAAACCTCAAGCATTATTTTATTGCATAATTGAGAACGTTTTTACGTCAATTATTTTCCAGCGTAACATTAATTGACATGTAACATGTTCATGTGATTATAAATATTTAACAGTTCCTAAGCAGTTATCTATTTAAATAAAATGTGGAATTATCTGTCGATCTGTATGGAGGAAATGCAATTAGATCAAATGATGCATGTCGATATTAAAATAGGCATTGATATGCAAAGTTGGTTGGCGATGCGGGCGGTGGCGGCCGGTCCCATGGCTTGTACACGAATTTTTGTTAGCTAATCAATAAGATTGACCCTAATACCAATTACTATTCAACAGTAATAATGACGCTTGCTTACAATAGACGGGGTATTGTTTATTCACTGCTATTTTATCTAGATGTACCTACATACGTATATGTACTAACTGTAGGTAAGCTTGATAGGTACTAAGGTACCTATGTAGTGACTAGTTCTTGTTGCTTAACTCATAAAAGTCAATAATGACAAAAAACCTCGATGTCAGTGAACCAACTGCCGGCGAACAGAAAGGGCGCGTGCGAGCTGGTCTGAATCTTACCCAATAATTACAGCCAGTGATTAAATCCCATGATAAGACTCATTCCGCTAATTACTCCCTAAAGCAAAACACGGTTTTTGCCATCGACATAATTTAATAAGCATATTAACCGGACCGATGCCATAGATAGGTGCCGGCCCCGAGCGATTCGCGCTAATACCTTTATAATGTTGTTAATACGGAATATCTTTAAAGGAAAATACGGCAGACGAAGACACGGTCTCATCGCGAGGTCAAAGATGAATGACCATGTAAATGTGTAATGAAAGCCAGAAGACTTCTCACTCGAATCACAGTTGTTCACAACTCGTACACATTACAATCAATTTAAAACAGTGTATGTGTACGGGCTATGACATTGCGTCTGGGCGAGACCACGTCGCGTGTGGCGACCGCGACCGTCTGTCCAACGGTTAATTCAATAAAACGGGAAAGCAGTTCGCTTGTTTGATCTGTCGATATTGAACTTCTAAACAAGTCAACATATGCAGTTCATGAATTCTATGCAAATGTTAGTGGTTAGAATGCATGTTTATGTAGATCGGCAATAAAAGTCGTGTCGCAGCGACTGTACGAGAAGCGATCTGACCTCGCGATGAATGACTCCCATTAGCATCTCATAGGTTTAATTAGGGATCCACGCAACGGCCGGTCGCCCACGTCAACGCGTGGCCGGCTGGCCGTGTGTGGGCAATCAAATTAGTGACGACCAGACAATGGCAGCGAGTGGAGCGAACAACCCCACGACAAAACGTTTCCTCGCAATCTTCGATCACCGGATTAAGGGAGTCTCGTCTCGCACGTTTTATCTCCGATTGTCCGCACTTAACGCACACTTTACGCCGAGTGCCCCTCGAGAGGAAATTGAAAGCGATCGCTTTCCCGGCTATCTTATCTGTAGTGTTGTACTAATTAATCGATGTAGCGCGAAGAGGTCGTCGTTAGAGGTAAATAATGCTGGCATTGTGGCCGCCGGCGGTGATTTATCGGTGTGAATAGACAAAAGTGTCGCGGGCGGAGCGGGCCGGTACAATGGTGTGGAATGTCGTCGCGGGCCGCTCGCTCGCCGCGCTCGTGCGACGTGAATGCGGATTATTAATAACCCGCTCCGGTTCGGCACGACGACGCGGCCGCGGCGGTTTGAGCGACTCCCATCGCACTCCTCGCCTGGAGCGCCTGCGCCTCCACCTGCACCGCACCATATGACCGAGCCAACGATTCACGACTTTTAATGACCGCATTGATGCATGCATTCCGCGTACGATTCGAGACGCTGCGCGCTGCCGCCGACACCAGCCAAATAACAATGTTTCATAATAATATTAAAGATCGATCACTGATTTTCTAAATTCTTAAATTATTATATTCATCAACCCCCTGTGTTCTCCCCTACAGTTATCATCCCCGCGTTCATAGTAACAATGCATAACAATGGAGTCAACGCGGATTATAACAAATTCCCCAAATTGTGTGGGTTCATATTTGCGCTAACAATAAGACGAAATAGTGATAATGTCACATGTGTGTGTAGTTTACCGCATTTGGAACTAATTGAGAATATTTCATAATACTGCGATTATAATGAAAGGAACATCTGTCTAATGCTGAATAATCATCAGCTTGACATGTCTAAAATCTTTTAGCTATTGTTAAGTTTTCCCTAATATCTCCTTAAATTCCCTTGTTTGTTATTTTGGGGATAACAATGAGAAAACTAGCTCATTATAACTTCGTGACTTGACAAGAGGAAAACAGCAACAAACAAAAAAGTCGGCCAACGAACTGTCAGACTAATGTAAAATAAAAGGTTGACGCGTCGAAAGCTATAAGTAAGTAGTACCTACTTAATTTAAAATGACGATAAAAAACAACGAAAGTGGAAAGGGCAAAGTGCTTGAAGGCGTGTTAAAATGAAAATGCACTATGAAATTACCTTTCACGTTTTGTTGATATCGGTGAAACTAAATGAGATCATTTTTTGTTGGCTAGTACTAAAGCCCTGCGTCGCCTTGTCACGTAGTACTTCGCAATGGCCACCATTATATCGACATCGACACTCGCCCAACACTATTGGACTCAACTAAAAGATTGCTTATGAGAAAAAACGTACAGACCTATGATGTTAAGTTATTTTGAAATCACTAAGAAATAAGGAGTGGTTTATTAGACGTTTCAAGTTATCGAGTAAGTATGATGTCATAACTTCATATTATTTATCATGTAATAAATTAGCAAAAATCATAATGCAGTGCCCATATTTGGTCCAACGGCTCACAACACCTGAATCGCAATAAAAACTTAATTACGTTAATTTAATAAATGATTTATAATTTTTAATTTATGGCGAGAACACAGTCATAATTCAGTAGCATTATTAAATACATTGATTGATCAATCTAAATCTAAATTGATATCACCATAGATGATTGTTCTAAGCTAAGGTCACTATTAAAAAACTTGAGTAGTTAAGAACGCTCTGTTTGACACTAGTCCACAATATCGTTTTTTGGTATCGTTTATTTTCTAAGATTTTGAATGTGTTGAACTCACGATTTACTTTTTGCGTCATTTCCAGCGTTCGGCTAAGTAAGTAGCCATGTCGTGAGTAGTTCGATTCGTTACCGAAACTATAATTAGTTTTACCGTTACCGAATACTTTACATTTTCAATGTATATCGAGCTTACTTGTTTGTTGGTGGTAACAATGAGAAGCGTGACCACTCTTTGCTTATTTTCTCAGTGCAGTGACGACTGTTATTGTCCTCTCCCTGTCACTTGTTTTCCGGGTTGACACAAAAACTTATAATTGCACTTAGTACACTTCTGTGTTTTTCTGACTGTATCTTTCTTTGATTAGTTCGCTATTTCCTAATTCTGTCATCTATTAAGTTAGATCTTTGCTTACTTATTCATTATTCAAGTGCGTCTTCGAGGTTTCCATATTTCGTATTTGTATCATTAACATGTCCGAATGCTAATTGCCGAAGTGTTGCGACAGAAGTGGTTATATCGTGTAACACTTATTAGGTGACGTCGCCTTTTTCTCACAATTTAATTATCGACATTAGGTTGACACCAAAAGCGGCGCTGTCTACCGACATACACGTCTGTTTGCAAAACTGTTCATCGACAAACTGAAATTCCGTTTCAATTTGTAGAAAGCTGATAATTGTCCAACGAGTGACCGAAACTAGAATTGCAATGACAATAGATCTATGTTCGAAGTGATTGATTAGATTTTACATTAATGACTGCTACGACAAGAATAGTGCATGGTATCGCTAAATGGATGACATTATGTCGAAGCGTTGCCACGTCAAATATGAAGGATGATCTCCTGCATTTGTCCTCCACATGTATTCTGACTGAATTCAATAGACAACTCGGCCCTTTGAGACCATCGGTTAATAGCCGATGGATTCTCATTTCTATCTTCGTCGTTTCGACTTTCGACGTATTATATACAGCATTATTTACAGCCAAAGGATTTCAGAACCAAATATTATTATTAATGAGACGTAAAATATAAGTTTCATAAGTACTGATAAATTCCGTTGTTACAACGCCTTTTAAAAGCCTTGGGAATTGTGTAAACATTATTTGTATATTAATAATAACTTATATTTGGAAATAATACATGTACACGAGTCACTAACAACATTCGTGATATTTAAACAACATGATGAAACCGTTAAACCTAAAAAATAAATTAGCATGAGTGTTCAAAGACAAATAATAAAAGCCAATTCACAAGTCAGGAACGACGTAAAGACTATCAAATTATGGCCACAACTATTTGAAAATGTACCACGCGTGATGGCTGCGTTAGCACGCCACCGACCAATGGGAACGCACTGAAAACCTTGCCTCTTCATAAAACAGCTCGGAGACAACTCGGCAGCTCACTAATTTACACTTTATTAAATCACCTTAAGGCTTAAATCCGTTTACACCCATCAACTTAGGCGACACAGCTAATAAGTCAAATAGCTTTTACCAGGTGTCCGACAAATGGAAAACTACTAATTAAAGTAGGTACTTGTGCGTCGAGACTTAAATGGAATAACGCACAGTCGGTCGTAAGGAGTTTAATTAATCTGACTGCTGACGCAACGCACGGATCGTTTTCTTTCTATTAGTGTCCGAAAGCAGTTTGTTCAATTGATTCGCTGTGTAGCAATAAACAGGCCCAGTCTCTCTCGTGTTTGTGCTAAGAATTTGAAGAGTTAACGTTTCTAAAGATCAAAGAGACGGATGATTAGCGGATCACTTGTAGATATTGTTGTTACATAAGCCCGTACTAATGGTGCTAGGTACGTGTAAGAAGTAATTGTGATGTACGTTTTAGCACTTCTTTATACCCAAGGACTGTAAACATTTCGTTAATTGCGACCGCGTCTTCTGTCTGCGACGTCACTAGCACATATTCTAACTATTTTTATCACAACAATTCGAGAACAGAGATTTATTCTACCGAAAACTCCTAATTCATATCGTTAGAAAATAATTGCAGCAAATTGTCGTAATAAAATTTGGAAGGTAGCGCCATTAAAATGTGTTCGAATGTGAGACAATGTGCCCCTAATGAACGCTGGGACAAGTAAAATAAATTATTTACGCCACACACTGAGTTGCTTCAAATTTGGTTTGACATAAAAGAAGATGTAGAAATCTGGGTAACGACATAAAGTGAATGGACAACACTGTAATTACCGTGGGCCGTGGAGACTCCGTGGTGCGTATCGTCACATCACTAATTGTCAAATTCGAGGGCACCACGCCACGTTATTCATCTACCTTGCAGCTCTATTTTTATCCAAGTTTTATTACCATTTTTTGTCCCAAAACAGAAAATAACTTTTTGGTAGATGACATTCTTATTCTTAATACCGATATTATTCATATCGAACATAATAGTTTCGATACAATAGATCCAGTTCAGTAAGGCTCCTATTGTAATAAAGAAGACGACATTTGGAAGACATTAAAATTCCCTGGATCGTATAATTACTTATGACACATTTTTTTTATTTATTTATTTCTCCATCTTACGACTATCTTTACAGAGTTACCTAATGCGATAGTGTACACAATAACAATATTCATTTAAATTTTATAACTTATTACAAACATAGCATTTTTTGTGAACTCACTCAGAGAACAACCAAATAAATCAATGTCACAAGCTATGAGGTTAAGAATGCGGAGTGCCCGCGTCAGTGGCGCCTCGCCCAATAGATTGGTCCGCGCGCGCGGCACCGCCAGCAAGCGTGGCTGTCGACGTCGCCCCACGTACCTGTCCGGAACACACAAACCTATCTGCCCTAAAATATCCGCATGATGTACCTTCCCTCTAAGTACCTTGAATATGTACGAGGTGAGTGTGAGATGCCTCCTGACCCCCAGCTCGTTATACCCAACCATACCCAAAATAAATAAAGTTGGGTACATGAGCGGATAAAATGGGTATACACCATACAATTTTAAATATAAGTACCTGACAAACTTATTTTGTACTTTCTCCAACATGAGCCTATATTTAGATTCATGTGGAGCCCAGATAATTGCGTTACATTCTAGTTGACTTCTAACCAAAGCGTTATATAAAGCTATGACCGCTTTTATGTTGGTAAATTCACGTACCATACGGAGCATAAACCCTAAATTTCGGTACGCTTTTTTGCAGCAGCTTATGATGTGATCACGAAACGTCAGCTCAGTGTTGAATTTCACCCCTAAATCCCTAACTTCCGCAGCCCTAGCCATTTGCGATCCGTCCAGATTATAATTATATAGGATAGGAGCCCGCGCGCGAGAGAAAGTGATGGTTACACACTTTGAGGTGTTGAACTGCAAGAGGTTGTTCTTGCTCCAGGTCACCACCCTGTCTATGTCTCTCTGAAGCCTCTCGCAGTCATCCACTCCACTTATCTCTAGCGATAGCTTGAGGTCATCAGCGAACAGCAAACACTTGGCGTCTTTTACAACTTCTGGCAGGTCATTAATGACTAGAATGAACTGCAAAGGCCCAAGGTTACTGCCTTGACTCACCCCAGATCTGGTAAAATATGGCTCTGACTTGTGCCCCGCATATTCCACATACTGTTGCCTACCGTTTAAGTAACTGGCAAAAAACCTAAGCAGATGCGGAGTGAAACCAAATGCTGCCAACTTCTTAAGCAATACATCATTATTAACTAAATCAAATGCTTTCTTAAAATCGAAGTAAGCAGCATCAGTTTGCCCCCCACTGTCTACCGATGGCACCAGACTTGCCATATGGCTCAAAAGATTGCTAGTAGTGCTTTTTGCCGGTCGAAACCCGTGCTGAGCGTCTGATAACTGACCGCGGACCTGTTGAAATATATTCTTGTGAATGGCAGCTTCAAAAACCTTAGCCGGGGTCGACAGCACCGCGACAGGTCTGTAGCCATCTACCGTCATCTTTGAGCCTCCCTTTGGCACTGGAACAACGCGGGTAATCTTCCACCTCTCAGGAAACACAGCTCCATTCAGGCATTTATTATAAATATGTTGCAACGGTTTAGCTAACACCATTCGACAATCCCTAAAGATGTAAGGCGGGATGCCGTCCGGTCCCGAAGACCTTTTCGGTTTAAGTTGTTGAAGCGCGCAATATACGTCCGATAGTTGCAAGATATCAAGATGTACCCGCGCCGCTCCATTCTCCCCGCCCGCTTCCGCCATCGCTGCACTCACATCTAACTCGGCCGGCTCCGTACTATACACCGAATAAAAATACTCGGCAAACTCCCTAACGCACTGTTCATCACTCAACGCTTCGCCATTCTTTAAAATTTTTTGTGGGTTTCTACTACCTCTTTTAGATTTTGCGTAATTCCAGAACGACTTTGGATCTTTCAGCATATTATATTGAACACGATGCTTATATTGTTCACGAGCACAAAATATATTTTTTTTTACTTTAGTTCTACACTGAGCAAACGCTTCGTAATCAGACCTCATCCCACTTGTTTTGTACTGCTTATGGAGAACAGCCTTTATTTTTATGTCGCGAATTATTTCAGCAGTGTACCACTCAGGGTATATATACCTTGAGCTTACACGACTTCGCTTTTTCTTTGGAACGCAATCATCTAAAATGGAATTAATAATATTATAGAAATAGTCTAAACTCCTTTGTAAATCTAACTCATACATTGGAGACCAATCTACTGACGCCAATGATGAGTACATTACGAAAAAATCGGCCTTATTGAAATTCCAGCCTAGAGGTTCATCCACCATTGGTGCTGATGAGCTCGCGTGCTGGCGCTGACGCACCCGCAGACTAACCGTCACCTCGAGTGGCGGGTGATACGCGTCAACCGCCACGAGCGGCACCTCCGCCGCGCGCACGCTCACACTCTCTTCCTCCACGAATGTACTCAACACTAAATCTAGTTGTCGACCATTGCAATTATCTACTTTGTTACTCTGAGTGAATCCACAACAAGTTTCAAAACATTGAAAATAGTTGAGAATGTTTACAGGACAAGAATACAAATTGAAATCACCTATTACAATAGTGTCACTATAAATTTTACACAATCCTTCAATAATTCTAAATAGGGCCATGTATTCATTTTCGTTAGTATTAGGTGGAACATAAGCAACACATAACAAAAACAATAATCTATTACGCTGGTACACTGACGCGCAAACTATTTCAAATACCTGCTGATCGATGTTGACGTCACCGGGTAGGGACACTCGCCGCAGCTCGAAACTCGGTGTGGCCACGAGACACACGCCTCCGTGTTTGCGCCCATCTGCTCGGTCACATCGTAAAATGGAGTAACCAGGCGGAATCAATTCTGCGTCATGTATAGACTCATTGCAGCCTGTTTCTGTTATGGCAAATAAGTTTGCGTTTGAACACCCAACTCCTACATAAAAATCCTCCAATTTAGTGCGGAGTCCCCTTACATTTTGGTAAAATATCTCCACCATTTTATTCCGGGGGTTGTTGTTTATTGGTTTGTCTCCGAAACCACACCCATTCGCAGAACTCAATGTTCACTGGCCAACTTTCTGGTTGACACAATACTTCATACTTGCTTTCCGGTACTCCTATAATGAAGGAAGCATAATCTCTTTCTGTTTTGTGGTTAATTTTCTCTATTTTAATCGGTATTGCATCTCCGTATAACGTTTTCACGTATTCTTCTAAATTTTCCACAGTTGTTTCTTTTTGCAGACGCCATACATGCAAATATTTTTTACGCTCAGTTCCCTGAATCGCACTTAACCCCACGCTTCCTCCTTTCCTCACTTCGCTATTTGGATACCTGGTTTTTCTTTTATTAACTAATGTCCAGTTTTCTTCTTTTCCTGGGTCTTCATGTTGTTTTTCGTTAACGTTAGCTGGTCCATTTAAACTTGACTCTCTAATTGTTTCTTGTCTTTGGCTGTTTATTACCATGCCTGCTGATTTTGTGGCCACACATTCCTTAGTTGAAAAATTGTTAAGTACCTCCGTTTTATTTTCCTTGACTATTTTTGCAAATGACAAAGCCGGCTTTTTCGATACTTCTTCAGTCTTACTTTTCTCCTTGATATTGCTGGCAGCAAGACTGGTCTCCAATTGTTCATTTTTTTCCAAAAGAACTTTAATTCTATTTTCTAAAACCTCGACTTTATTTGCTTTTTCTTGAACTACCTTCAATATGGTTTTTAAATCTTTTAGTTCTGTTTCTGTGTTAACTAATTTTTTCTTCAGTAGTATAAATTCTTTCTTTTGCTCATCCAGACGAGTTTTAATCTCTAAACGAAACTCCCGTAGTTCATCCAGCACCTGGTTCCCGCTGTCCATCACAGTGACCTCCTTTGGATTGCGACGACTGCCACGCTCAGTGTTCACGTAACTTGGTGAATAAGTTTCGTCGACCGTTGTGTTTCCTCGAACTGGTGTTTCCGTGTTTCCCTTCTTCGGAATAGTGCATGTGCATTCAGGACACACCCATCTTTTCTTGTACTCCGCTGTGAATGCCCTGAACTGCGGCTCCGACATGGTAAGGCAATTCAGATGATACATTTTTTTACATTTTTCTCTCGAACACTGCATATGTAACCCATCTTTAATGACATCATCACAGCCGTTACATTTCGTATCCATTTAGGTTATTGCAATGATTTAATTAATATTTTAAAGTAATTATTCCGCAAGTAAACACGTCCGTACTCTCGCTCGCACGAGAAATTTTAACATTAAGGCACCCACGCACGGTCTATGTTGTGCCTTTAAACTAGTATAATTTGTGTTAAAGCCGTAATATATGAGAGTTTAGAGGCTCGCGTTCGGCGTTCCATGCATCGATCGTTAATAAAATTATCAAAATCTAAACAGGTTTTATGAGTATCGCTCGTGCGTTCGAAAGAGTTCGTTTCGGTTCGTCTTATGAATGGAAATGGTTTTTGGTATTTTAAGTGTTTATAAAGGTCGTAAATAATTTATCGCCGCGTGATACTTCCGTCGGTCGAATTTAAATGTATAAATCGATGAACGCGCTAACTCGTACGGCTACCGGATTTTAATTCGCATACACATAATAAATGACTACAGTTTTTGATTTATTCTATACTGTTTAATTACACGAGTAATTTAGATCGTATTGATTTAATTAACAAAATCGTTTTGAGATTGATATCCGATCTGTGTGAACACATTTTGAATGTGTAAAGATTCTAATTTGAGAAGTATAATTGAAACGTCTAATAGGATTTAGCGAGCAATCTTAGATAGGAATCTTGTGAGTAGAATCAGACTTAGAAATAAAAGCAGCTTTCCTCAAGTCAGTTCAAAGAAAAACCCAGAGACGCAGCACGAACACGCATACTTTTATGCAAATACTGTATTTCTGTTGCGTCAGTAATCGTGATTCAGCCTAAACCAGGTACTAGACTACTAGGTGACCGGTAATTATTCCGATCACACGTGGACTTGGCTTACGGCCGGCCTTAAACGTAACTTTAAATGTTGCGTTTATAGGGTAACGACTTACAACTTGTCTTTATCGATTCACGAAAATAATGGCAAATTGATTGCGACTATAGTCGTGCCAATGAGTGTTGGCAATGTTAGGTGGGTTACACACGAAGTTTATGAATATTTGAGTGATATCGGATAAGGATAGAAGTTTATTGAATTCTTGGAAGCGTTTGAGAGGATTCACGAGACTGTTATGTAAACAACCGTGATTTGTGAAGCAATAACTTAAGAAGACTGCGTTGTTGGTCTGATGGTCGCAAGCGCAACTGCTGAATTTCTGGGCTCGATTCTCAGATCAGACAAAGTTTTGTTGGGTTTATATACCGTTGGAGAGGGAGTTAACACATAAATATGTGGTTCACAATACCGAAGCCTACCCTAACTGACTTAATTTGGGAAAAGGCTAGGCAGATGATGCTGATATAGATCACAAAAGTACTCAACACCAAAATAGCAAACCAATTAAAACGAACAAAGACACTAACGACCATCTTCATTTAAACAACCTGTTCATAATTACATCAATATTCATAAGCTTTACTAATGATTACGTCAAGAGCCCTGTTCAGCTTGTACTCGAGGGTACTTGAACATAGTCCGGGATCTCGTATATTATATATCTAACACTTGAAGGTACTTAGCTTCTCTTTTGCATATTGCACATATACAAGTTAATTTAAACGTTACTACTGAGTTACCTAACTTTAGCGAGGAAAGTGGTGGTTTGGCACAGATTAGTAGTTCTGATTCAGAGATGTGATTTTGGGTTTTTCTGTGTATCCTAGGAAGGTTTCTTAAGTTTTACAGAAAAAAAATACCTATCTAGTCAGTTTATGCCTAGGTGATAGCTCAAAATTGATGGCCTAAAGGCAAATTAAGACTGCTAGAAGAAGAAAAAGTATTAATTATTACTCTATTTACCTTTTTTCTTTTCATTACTTAAGACATTTAACACAAAATAACAAACACAACAGTGTTCTGTGCTCAAATTAATTATCCAGTATTAAATCTGACACTTGAAGACATATTTACAATAGCACATCTCTGTCTACGCCTTCAATGACTATAGCCGTAATGGCTTCTACTTGCGTAAGTCCAAATTTATGTCTTCACTACAATAAATATTTGGATGTTACGCAACTGTTTTACGTACGTTCTTAAGTGTTTGGTGGCAGAAGTCAATTGGCAATTTTATCGGATTCACTATGAGTAAGATCGTTCATGTGGGTGGCATCGTCAATCTCCGAAATGACTGCTCTGGTTTTAATTGGGTTATCCCCATACCCATTCGAAACTTCTTTAGTTAATCAACTAATTTCTTCTTTAATAGCAGTATTTATTGCCATTTTCTCGGAAAGTTGTAGCTGATTCAACTCTTTAGTCATCATCGAAGCCTTAATTACAACCTTCTCTTAAATTACGAGCGGTTCTGTAGTAATCCTATTAGCTCAGTTGCAACACCGAGTGAATCATATCCTTAATATAATCAAGGCCAGTCTCAGATTGAGTTATGACAAATCATTTGGCCAGTACGACGCAAATACCTAAGTGTAACAAAGGGCAAATATGTATAATGGCTCTTATTAACTTTGAAGCTTGTTTCAATTCGTGTTGTGTTAAATAAATATTGGATAGCTAACATGAATTGTCAAAAGACGAATTTGTAGAGAATTATGTAATTTTGACACGCAGATCTACTTAATTACACAGTGATATGATAAAGCAGAAATTTAAAAGTCTAAGGGCCGGTTTCACCGGTTACGGATAAAGTGTCAGATAGTTATCTGACAGATAATGCTATCAAAAATTGTAGTTTATCTGGCAGATAAGTTCCTGATAGGCTATCCGGGACTTTATCAGCAAGTGGTGAAACCGGCCCTAAGAATCTCAGAACTTAAAATCTCAAATTGTCAAAAAAAAAACAAACATTAATGTACGGCGTTCTCCAAGGAACTTTCTTAGGACTCTTTTTGATTACATAAATATTGATTGTTTTATCCAAACAATTCATTGAGAAATAGTACCTAATTAGTAAGTCTTCTAGGTGACATATTTATAAGTGCTATAACAACAGTAAGCACTAACTCGACCACCAGACATTTACTACTGAGACGTTACGATAAGCAATTGATCAGTTCAGTAACGAAGATGTTTCTCTTAATATTTATGTCCACCATATAACATTCTAAGATGTATCCCACCGATGCCACCCATATGACGGATACAATAATGCTCCTCAAAACATGGAACCTCTAAAATAAACAGTAAAAAACCAAAAACTGATATCAGATTGCAGTAACATAAATAATTCGGTTTTGTTGAACATAAAAAAGAATGTTGTGACACCTAAGCTTCACCTGTAGATAATGTTTTGGGCGTAAAACCGGTAGCGACAACCGAAGGAGGTTATACATGTATTGGTACCGATACACAATCTAACCTTGGGAATGGCCAAATGGCCACATGCTTAAAACTTTATGAATGGATTAATAGTGAATATGAATGGACGTTGGTCAATGCCTAAACGCGAGTGGAAATCAAATTGTATGACGTTATCGAGACGGCTTTAACTGAATTAGTAGGCTTTGGTAGTAGGCTTGGATGATTGATAAACTGTTCGATGTCAACATCATTGATAGTATTGTGTCCACTGTAGAACTTGGCTTGATGACGTCATGATATTTGGAACCAAAGAAAGTCTTAACCAAAATAGCTACGTCAAAAGTATTTTTAAACGCAATTAAATTTCTAATTTCCAGATTAACACGACAACCAATTTGCAAAAATCAATATTCATTCATTTTTTCCATTATTTCTTGAGTCGTAAATTAAAGTTTTTACTACATAAAAATTATTATATTTCTGTCATAAATTCTCGTAAATTAATGTTTTTATGATGACTATTATATTCAAAATACTCTATGAAGTAGGTGAGCTACCTAGTTCAAAAATTATCAGTCTACAATTGACATAATCCCAACACCCACGTTCTTTTTTTACGATTTGATCCCATCTTAAGTATGTTAAGTTGTCGAATGTGACGTGATAATAGGTAATAGAAAAACATATTTGATTAGAAATATGTTCGAACATTTAAAAGCAAGAGGTCAGTTTTTCAGAGGATTATGGCATTTATAACCCAAGAAGTAAGGAATGTATCAAAAGGAAATAAACACACATATATCGTCGGTCGGATTCATTACCGGAACATTTCCAAAATCACGTGTTTTGAGATGAGTATGTAGAATGGTAGGGAATTGAATATTTTATCCAAATCACTAACGGTACTACTCAAATGACATTTCTCTTTGACAGAAAACTATTTATTCCGTTATAGAAATAATAGATTTTAGTGATCTCTTCGTTTTCAGTATCAGTTTATTTAGAAATGTCCCGCTGGCAGCCTAAATTTTAAAGTGCAGCCATGATTCATTAATCGAATATTTTGAAATGTTCCAGTATGGCTCTGAAATTCTTCACTTAAGTTTTCTAAATTGATTGGTTGTTTGATTTCATTACTGGCTTATTTAGAAATATTCCAATTAGTTCTTAGATTTTCAGTATTTTTTTAATTCATTATTGGAACATTTCACAAAAATACTGATGACTCATTAATTACTTGTTAATTACAAATGATATCCTGAATCTTAGTAATACACAATAAACTTGGCTATAATCTGCATATTATTCAATAAAAAAAAATTACAAAATGGTCTCTAGATAAAATAAAATAGCATTTGAATATTTTCAAAAACTTTAAACCTTAATTACTCAGAACAGGCTATTTTGAAATGTTCCATTACTGTTTCCGACCGACGATATTTTGAAGTAGGTAAATCATGCACATAAAGAAATAAGGAAACTCCTACCAGCCAGCAACAAAACCGACACAATAGAAAACAAACACGTTACCAAACACAGTCATTACTTAGGAAAAGCAAACAAATGAACATCAACCAAAAGAACTATCAAAATGAGAAGAGTTCCAACTTCGTTGATTTTCGACAAAAGCTCCAACAGACGAGACTAGAAGCGATAATGAGTGCGCTCGCGCAGGCACGGGACCTCGGGTAAAACCGGTAGTCAAGCAGTCATCGCTCACCGTTACCTAGCACTTTCTGCCTTATAAACGATGCTGTAACTGTGATTCCAATCGAAATTACTTTTAATTAATTTTCTACTACATTATCTATCACTCGAATAGTCATAATAATCGAGATTGACTCGATAATTATTATTGGGTAAGTTATGGAATAGTTTTACACCACAGCCACATTTAAATTTTTCACCAAATTAATTTATAAATCATTTGGTGTTGATTGAATTATGTTTATGTTGCTAAATGAGGTTAGATTAGAATTATGGGTGAAGAACGCGTGGGTGAACTTTTGTAATAAAAATACAGCAGTTTTGACCTTACCCGTCAACAAGCGTCGCACGCATACTGATTAGACATTTTTAATTTACAACTTTTTACTTACAGGCTTTTGTACCTACCATCGTTATGAGAGAGATTTACTATCGGATCCCCTTCAGAATTTAAACAAGGTTTCTATCAGGAAAACACTTGTTTTTCCTCTTAACAAATTAAGTGCTACTTCGGAACATTCCATCGCATTAAAAGAGGTCGAATTAGGATCCGTGAGTGCTCCATGATTATAATATCGCACAAAGATCCAAGTCACGTCATGGCTGTCCCACAATGGTAGTTTCGTACGGATTAAGAAGCCGGTTATTTCCATTCCAAACTAATTAATAAACATCTCATATTAAACCTTGAACTTTTGATTACCGAGAACTGGACAATGGATCTCGTTATGTTATAAATGTCTTTACTTACAGAAACGGGCGCACAACAATCAAACGGATGGACGGACGCGCCTATCTAAGTAATTAATCGAAACTTATGATTGATTAAACACATTAAATGCGAGCACGATTCCTATTTGAATATTAAATCTATTACTGCGGGTGACATAATACTTAATACAATTTTAATCTGAGTTATTGCATAAAAGATACGACACATTTAAGTTTTGGAAACAATATGGGCGTCTCATGCATAATACATGGAGCGACAGTAAGTGTAATGGAGAACATATTGGGAATTTATGTTAAATAATTACAATAGTTTAATTGTTGAATAAAATGATCCTCATCACTATCAGATGTCAAAATGCCCATAACTTTTGGAGAGGAACGAAAAGGTTGTAGGAAATACCATGGAAGACTGGTTAGATGAACTATTGTAAAATATTTTGTTAGTGCAAACGAGGTAAACACGTGTATTTACTATTTATCGACAAGGTTGTCGAGTGGGCAACCCTTTACACGATGGCACCCGCGCACGACGCGTCGCTCGCGCACTTCGACAAACAACTTCTAGTGATGCGGAACGCAAACTCTGATGTCGATATTTACTCAACCACCGCAAACACTGACACTCGATATTTGTCCAACTCCCAGCTAATGGCGGCACCTACATATAATATTATTTACTGTTGTAAAATTCACACCACGCAGCTACTGTAATGAAGAGACATTAACCAGAAAAGACACAATAAAATATTTTTACGATCAGTTTATTTAAGGTTAGAAAGATCAGAATTAATATTAACAAATTAGGTACCGGTTTACATAAACTGTAGGTACGAAACGGTCATAACTTCACCAGGATTATATTTAAAATAAAATAAAACGTTTAAAACGAGGGAAAAAAAGGAATGTAAAGCCATAACTTCATTTTGAATTCCGTTCGGTTTGTTCCCGTCTGACTGTGAACGCGCTCAGCAGGGGGCGCTATCGTTCTCACCTCACGACGCGAGTGGTAGCCGGTCTTTAATAAGTATCGATAAAATATGTCGATAAAATATGAATATTTATAAATATTTTCGATACATGCCTGTATCGCCTACTTCTAAAGTTTGTTGCCTTACGCGAGTTACCCGAGTACTCGACCCCCGAGAAGTCTGCTGTTTTTATCTCAAGCTCTTATTTAAAAGTGGTAAATGGCCATTAATTTTAACTCTGGAACTACTTATTTCTATTAGAAACTATAAATCTGGCTATCATAATAACATTATGGTCAAGCAGCCATTGATGTCAGTATTTACGCGAAAATGGCAATTAATCTGCATTGAATGTAAGCTCATGCAGTGTCAAAAACGTACGAGTACGCGCCACAAACGAGTTCTCAAACATTCAATTTGTAAACGGAATTATTCGGCTTTAAATTAATAGCCGGCAAAGTGTATGGGGGACAGAACTAATTAATCTCTTGATGGTATTTCACATTAATTAAACATCTGAAATTAGCTCTCATCTAAAACAGATCTTAGTAGGAAAAACTAAGGACTATTTTTGCTTGTACGTACAAGTAATCAGTACACGAACGATATCGTTGAAGGCTATCATAGTGTGAGGTCTATTTTATTATTACGAAACTTTATTTTTCTTTATAAAAGCCTACGCTTATCCATGAGAAGATTCATGAAAATTAAATGTCTCATAACAATAGGATATAGTCGTGGTCACCGAGATTGTAAAGCGTAGTTTACACGATACGATCTGTTGACTCGAGGCCTTCCGTGAGAAGGACGAAATTATATTTTTTCAACACCAATTACGTAACACCTAAATGTGACCGAAAACAACGTTTAAACTTAACGAGCATTAGTAAATACGAGTAAATTGTCGTAGACATTTAGTATGGACAAGGCAGCGGTGGCTTTACCAGCGATTAAACTTGTGAGAATAACAATAATGATAGCTTTCAAATCTTTAGTAATAAATCATACAATCTATTTTTTCGATGTCTAATAGTTAATCAAATTTAAGCAACTGTTGCGAGCAAGTGCGATCGTTTTTTGTGGCAGCTTCGCGTAATTTTCGCAGGTTCAATGATTAGAGTTATTTATGTAGCAAAATAGCATTAATCTGTAGAACTACGATCACCACACCAAGTTATGATAATATTACTTACAACAATATTTTCCACGACAATTATTTATAAAAATTACACCACTTATTCAAAAACGTAGGGACAACACAACGTTGACTATGGTTAATCGTTATTTAGTGACAGTGTAGCCATGTCCATGTTTTTACGACCGTAATCAAAACGTGATTGTCGCGCATCCAAAAAAAAACTGACTTAATTGTGGCGGGCGAGTGTTGATGATATAAACAGTAATTACTTACCTCCGCAACCAAAATGTTATTAAAATGTGCTTAACGTTGTGATGAGCAACTATCCGGCTCAGTTTTGAGGGACAAGCGAGTGACACTGTCTATGAATTCGTCATATCGTCACTAACTTCGTATTATTAAAGATAAAATCATTATCAACGGTATATTATATGTAGCACGTAATTACAATCAATGTTCAATTTATTCCCGTAATATAAAATATCACTAAGGTAATTTATTAATACATAATCTATGCGATTATATTTATGTACTAAGCTAATTTCATTAAACACATAAAAATTTATATGAGAATCAAAATGTTTCAAGTAAATAACAGGTTTTATGTTTAGTCCTGTAAAGCTCAGCTCGTCTGAAATTTTAACTTTTTCACTATTTTCATTTTTATTTTGTACAATGTTTTTTTATCTTTTTAAGTACTTACATGTGTAAGTTACTGATAACTTAACCGCAACAGCAAAGGCATTTCAAATGCCGCAAAAATACATCTGTCTTTAAGTGTAATGATTTTGTGAGACATAAGCATAACTGAGCCATATTTTATATTTACGTATTATGCCACACCTGTACTGTAAGCCCAAGGAGCGTTTAAGGCGGTGCATTTTCTAAAATAATTATCATGAACATCTTTTGCGGCAGTCGACGCCCGGGGGTGCTATTGTCTTAAGGGAATTTTTTATTGCTTTTGGCAACCCAACAATGGGAGCGGCCGAGAGGGTAATTTCGTCCGTCCGACGCAGTTTAGCTCGTGGCGTTCCGGCGACAGTGTGCACACCGCCTTACTTTCTACCTTTTTTAGGCTCTTTTAAGCCATTCAATTTATAATGTTACTCTTACTGCGTTTGACTTTGACTTCATACTGTATGCGTGTATGGGTATTTTTAGATTTATTCACAACCCTTTTTAATTAAAACTAAATTATAACACTACAACGCCAACGTGTCGATATAAATTTAATTACTTACACCCGTTAATTGGAGGCAAAATATAAAATTGTTTTCACGGCCACTCCTTTTATTACGAAGGATAATAGTCTGTATTAAATTTTACACCTTTCGACTCGATACGAAATAACGAGGCCTAATATTAACGTGTAATTAAATCATAAACTAAGATAAAGATCGTATGGTATAAAAACACCGCTGCGACGTACTAATCCGTTGATTTACAATTACTCGTAATTATTACTTACTCTAATTGCGGGCAATTTTAATTATCAATAAAATGAGAATTTGGAAGTGGGTCGATTTATGGCGGCACTCACATGACAAATTAATGCTGATTACAATTTTATTATTCTGGAAATTAAACGATTGTAAACATCATTATTGGGGAACTAGAAGGTTTATTACGCCGCGCCTCGGCCGGTGTTATGCAAGAGTAAATAAACTCCAGGTAATTTCAAATAAGTGGGTAGGTAGACCTGCATATGGCACAAAAACACGTGAACGACTGCTTGGTCAATGACACGACTGTTTTGTAAACAAAACTGCAGGTAGCTGACACATTCTTCGACTTCCGAATAAACCGTTGATGAATTCGTGAGCCCAGACCCTTATAAGATCACTTAGTCGAAGGACAGATTAACTAGGCTCCACATCCTGTTCGTATTCACTATAAATCAAAAGCAAAGCCACAAATTATTTCTACATGAGCAAATGAATCATTCCACGAAGTGTCTGCGATAATTATCACTATTAATTACTGGTTAGTCACCGATTTCAACGGTCAGCGAAAGAATTCTACCTACTCTGTACCAGTTTAAAATTATGCTGCATCATAGTTATTTCTGAACTCAAAACAATGAGGGGGACCATTCATAACGAGCCTTACAAATGTCTACCACAATTGCAGCAAACACAAAACTTAATTAAAGTGACACTTTGCATGCATAATGAAATGATTCACTCGCGTATAACGACTTACGCACACACACACACAAGCCGATAGTTTTTTAAACAGTTTAGTCTGTTTAACAAAAAAAAGTTTTTTTTTCGTTTTGTGCCTGTATTTTTGTGCAATTTATACGAGAATGCAGGCACATTCAACGAATGTATGAGTGTGCAACTGTGCAGTAGTCTTAAGTTGTCACTAAATAAGTTAGCACTTTATTAAGTATGTGAAGAGGTGCCTAAGTTTATGTCACCTATAAAAATGCTTAGACTTCCATACTATAAATTAAGTTGTAAATAAGGGATGTTTTTCAAAGCGATAATAGCGATGACAACATTGCTGATGGAAATGAAATAAATGTCAATATAAAAAGTTATTTTTTAACAAGCTGTGAAATAAAAAGCTCTCTATAAAGTTTCCAACTTAGAGTTTTTCTCTAGAGTTTTTGGACAATAGAATTTATTTTTCATACTTTCTCAAAAAATCACTTATCTTTGAGCATGAATCAAATGTATCTATTTTTTTAATTCTTATAAAAAATATTTTAAATCTGAATTAGAAATCACAAACATCGCTATCGCTACCGTCCACCAACTAAGTAAACCAAAGCCCAAAAACCATTGGACAGAAGCTTAGGAAGCAAGACGAATTGACAATTAACATACAAGTCGGGACTAAGGAGGTTTCATTGACAGCCAAACCATAGCCAATGACCGTTTATCGATCGAAGTACCTATCGATTATTTAATAGCAAACACCGTAGATAACGTTTTGGGTAGTTATCGCTAATTATTGGAAGATAACAAGGTTTATTACTGAACTGGAGTGGCTCGACAATATACTTAATCTACAGCTAGGTGTTCATAGATACGGGAGGGTGATTCGGTTTAAATTTGGAAGACCGGTAAAAAAAAATATTTTGTTTTTTAGTTGCGTTTTCTTAAGTTCTTAGTTTTGTGTTAACGATTTGAATTGAGAACACAAAAAAGGACGTTGGATATGTAATGGATTGTACATACCCAAAAAGTTTCATAAATTAAAATACTTGTGTGTGACATTAAATCCTGAATTCAAATGAAAATCCCAATCCCAATACCAAAGAGATTAGAATATTTGATAATTCTGAAACGGTATTCAGAACTTCAATATTACGAGTAGGATATAGGTAAGTAAGCTAAGAAAATGAACCTAAAATACACACTAACATTTATTAATTTATTTAATCAAGATAGGAAGGTTCGCCCTCGTTGTCAGTCGGAAATTACATTAAATGTTTATGTTCGGTATCTACAGATACCAGGGCAATATACAACGGATTATGAGCCGTTATCTTAGACAATATCATTAGCTGTTTTAATTTTTTTGATATTAAAACATATATACAGAGGTTACTTACTTTTTTATGTACTAACTACCTCAAACATGTACAAGATACAGTATTTTGTGTTTGTTTTGGAAAATAGAAAGATTTTGTATAGGAACTCAAAAAACGTTTCGTTCTAAGTATTTGAAATTCGAATTGTGTTTTTGCAGCTTGATACTGAAAAGACTCCGTTTACTCAAAAACTTGAAATCAATTTACCTTCTCTTTGCAAATCTTTTTTGCAAAACTGAAAGTAAAGCCAAAGTAAGGTTATTCGTAAAACGTTTCTTCACTAAAGCTATATTCGAAACAACTCGAAAAAGGTGATTTTGTCCGAGTCATCAAAAAGCTGCGTGCGATGTCAACCGAACCGGCGCGCGAGCTTGCCTCGGGCTATTCGCAATAACCACGCACAATTATCGCTAAAAGCAACACTATTCACGTTTATTTCGCTATTAACACTCGAACCCAGTTTCCAAGCTAAAAATAACTCCTCCATCCAGATTTTCGGTTTTTAATAATGTCTCAATTAAAAGCTTAAGTTGAGCATAACAATGAATGGCTACCCAAAAACCTTACTGTTTAAAAAAACTGTCGTCGGTTCGGTAACGTGAATCGAGTCGAGTTTCGTCGGCGCGAATACGGACAATGGTTCGGGCAAGTTCGTCGTCTGGCCTTGAAGGAACCAGTCGGTCTCGTCCGAAACACCTCTGGGCAATTATTCAATAAAACAAAAGCATCAACCACGCCAAGTTTACGCCACAACGCCAGAAAATGTTCGCGCAAATTAATTTCAGCGTAATTAACCGTTCACCTGCGCGTGTTGAAAGTTTTGAGAACAATTAAGGGTTAATGAGTGGAGGTTTGGGCGCTATTTTGGGTGAAAAACGCTTTAATAAAAGGTTTTTAGTTATTTTTTGGTATTTTGCACTAAAAAATCTAAAGCTGAATTTTAGAGCAACATTCTAAGGTAAAGGGAACTTTATGACACCACTTTGCGAAATCTAAAACAAGAAGCATGTTCAACTAACAAAGTATCCACTTACACAGTTAACTAATACATTCCGCGCTATGTATCACGAGTTAAATAGATAAGGCAAAGCACACAAGAGCCGAAAGCCGGTGTTCATTATTCACGCACGTGCGCCGTAAAATGAGCCCTATTATCGTTCAGCTAAAGAAATCCACAACACGGGCCGCTGAAAAATGTACCAAGAAATTTGATATGACACATAAGTACATCTTTTATTGAATATATCGCCTCTCCCGAAGGCATTGTGCCCTAGTGGCGCGAGCCAAACGAAATATTTCAAATGCAAATCGTGCTAACGCTATGAATGTAATAGTTTGTCGTGCCTTGCGCACGCGCCGCGTACGCCGGAAACAAATTATCATACCCATATAAGCACGTACGAAATCGACGAAAAACTTATTGATGTCACTCAACACTGATAAATTGCGCTAAATGAGAAAATGGGACCGGTGTGTCCACGTAATCTGTTGTACACACAAATATACGTCTTCTGACACTCCTTAATGGACTCAAAAGTGCCGTAAGAATTTTTATTGGACACATCATGAGCCTCTCTTGTTACTGCAACGGTTAACTATTTAACTTTGTTTTTTTATTAATCCCTAGGTTATAAAAAATAATATTTTATAGTGAAAGGAAAAAATCCACACGAATAACAAGTTGTTATTGTAATAGTGGCGCTCGAACGCAGCGTTAAAAATTCGGAAATCGATTTGTTTGACGTCGCCATGTTTGTTGACATTCGATTTAAAAAGCCGAACGCGACCAATGTGGAGCGGAAATTTATAGAACACCTTTTTGAATTTGAAAAATAGAATAACGGACATTGAACGATTGTAAATAGGTAAACGGTTCGGGTCATCTGTGTCTATGAATGGGGAACACGGGCAAAATCATAACGGTCACTTGTCGATTTATTTTTTTCACGGGAGGAAGTAAGCCACTATTTGTGCTACTCTTTTGTTCGAGATCTTGACAACCGTACTTTAAAGCACACAGAAAGGACAATTTGCAAGTAATTTATTAGATTGATGAAATCTCGCTTAAAATTAGTCACACTTTAGCGTCTATTGTAAATTATTTCGCTAGTAAAATCAATAAACTGGATTGCTTTTTCCACCGATTGACGGCTAAAGACATAAAATCTACAAAACGAGATTTACATTTAGCAAAAATGCAATGCTAATTAGAAGTTTGATGTCACAGACTCACAGTGTATCTAAAATAACCGTTATGGCTTTTGTTGGGAGTTAAAGACCTTTGATCTGAGATATAATGTGAATTTATTTGAGGAATGGCCTATCTGGAATCAGTTGAATGTTAAAGAGTATTGTGTGGAACAGGTAATGTCATGTATTTAGGTGAGATGGCGTTGTCCTCCTCCTCATACAGGTCGCCGACATCTTGATAAATTGTATTATTTTTACAATAGACATTTTAGTGACGTTAGAATTCGGAATCGTGTGATACGGGCATTATGTGTGCAGATATGAATCCAGGATTTTGAAGTGTTTTACACCCTTGTATGATGTATTATTCATTGACAGGTATGTTTATGACGTAGTTTTGAGTATTGTGTGCATACTTTGATATTATGAAGAACTAGAATAGTTAATAAACAGTTTTTTTGTAGTGATGCAACGAATACGAATACGAATATTCGTATTCGCCGAATAGTAGACATTTACCGAATAACCGTATTCGGCGAATACTAAGACGAATATATATATATATAAATGCTTATCTAAAACTCCCAAAGAACAATGCACAAAAATGTATGGACACCGTCCCCACCCTTGTAGCACTTTAAAACCTATGTCAATCGAAGGGCCATAGTCATCTTATCATTTTATTGTATTACAGCGAAACTGAAATCCGCATCCGAAAAAAGTTATATCGATATGAAGAAACCGAAATCGGTCACATTAATGACTATGTTACCGACCACGATACTTTTCTTTTTGTAACCATACTGTGGAATGATATCGTTCGGAGTTTTCAAATCTCTGAACCTACCCATCGGAAGCTAGGTGTGAGACAGGGAGACGTCATATCTCCGAAGCTGTTCACCGCTGTACTGTAGGATGTCTTCAAGGTTCTGGACTAGGGAGAATAGGCATCAATGTCAATGGCGAGTATACATCATTCACCTTCGGTTTGTTGACGATATTGTGGTTATGGCTGAGACCATGGAGGACCTCAGTACAATGCTCGATGCTCAGTAGACCTTCGACAAGAGTGGATCTTAAAATGAACATGGACAAAACCAAGGTCATGTTTACTGCCTATGTAATACCCACTCCTATCAAGATCGGATACTCCACACTCGAAGTTGTGGACGATTATACTACCTTGGACAAATGGTCTAGTTACGTAGGTCTAACTTCAAGAAAGAGGTCCATCGTTGAATCCGACTCGGCTGGGCAGCGTTACGGAAGTTGAGTTGGATCTTTTCGTCCAACTTACCGCAGTATCTCAAGACGAAAGTCTATGATCAGTGTGTGCTGTCATTGATTACATACGAGACCTGAATGTGATCGCTCACAATCAGTCTCATCAGAAGGCTTAAAGTCAGAGGGCAATGGAGAGGGTTATGCTCGGAGCTTCTGAGGTTACCGAGGTTACCGACTTAGACCGGGAATTTCCAGACTCAAGTGGTGGCAATGAGCAGGGCACGGCACATCGCTCGCAGAACGAATAGCCGATGGGGCCGAAAAGTAAGGGAGTGGCGACCGCGAACCAGAAGACGTTGCATTGGAAGGCCTTCCACTAGGTGGACAAATGATCTGACATGGGACGTTGACCTTCCATCTAGTGCAGGTGTTGTCAGGGCATGGCTGCTTTGGCAAATACCTGCACAAAGTGGCTAGACAGGAGGCGACTCCCGTGTGTTACCAGTGCGACTGCAGCGAGGATACGGCGCGTCACACTCTCGAGCATTGCCCTGCTTGGATGGTGCAGCGCAGTGCTCTCGTAGCAACAATTGGGGCAGACCGCTCTTTGCCGGCTGTGACCAAGGCCATGGTCGACAGTAGGGAAGCATGGGAGGCAGTAGCGTCCTTCTGTGAGGATGTCATCTAACAGAAGGAGGTGGCGGAGGAGGACTCCCTCACTGACGCGATCCGTCGAAGGAGGACAGGTCGCTGGAGGAGGCGCCATGGTGACCTGATGCCACCCTAGGAGGTCCCAGCGGGCGATAGATAGGGGAGTCTATCGTCGTCACATCGCACGGCCCTCATGAGTGGTTCCGATGTCTCAGGTAAGCCCGGACATCGCTGGGTGGGTCGCGAACGTCATGCGTTGCAGTTCTTGTGGCTCATCCAACAAAGTGACAGTAGGTTCACGCCAGTGTGTTTTAGTGGTTGCAAGCCGCGCCGTCTCCCGGGACGGTGCTGTATGCGTTAGGTATTTTCCACCACTCAACAAAAATAAAAAGGTGGACAGATGACCTGGTGAAGGTTGCGGGGACCCGCTGGATGCGAGATGCATGGGACTGGTGAAGTGGTGACCTCTTTCTCGAATTAAAACCTACTTAACTAGACCGTTTGTCCCAGGTAGACATAATATCGTCCGCAACTTCGAGTATAGAGGTTCCGATCTTGATAGGAGTGGGTGTTACATAGCCATTCAACATGATCATGGTTATGTTCATGTTCATTTTAAGATCCACTATTTCGGAAACTCTACTGAGGTCATCGAGTAGTCCTCCATGGTCTCAACCACTATATAGTCAGCAAACGGAAGGTGACTGATGTACTCACCATTTACATTGATGCCTAGTCCTTCCTGATTCAGAACCTTGAAAACATCCTCCAGTACAGCGATGAACAGCTTCGGAGATATGACGTCTCCCTGTCTCACACCTCGATGCAGAAGGTTAAGTTCCGAGGTTTGAAAACTCCGAACGACATCATTCCACAGTAATAATTACAAAAATAAAAGTATCGTGGTCGGTAACATAATAATTATTGTGACTGATTTCGGTTTCTTCATAACGATATAACTTTTTTCGGATGCGGATTTCAGTTTCGCTGCCATACAATAAAATGATAAGTTGACTAAAACCCTTCGATTGACATAGGTTGTAAAGTGCTACAAGGGTGGGGACGTTTTGAACATTGTTCTTTATCGCCGACTGCTGATCCACTGGCCTTTTGGCGAGAAGATGTCCATTTTCCAAGTCTGAAAAAACTCGCCCAAAAATATTTTTCACTGAAGCCATGCACAGTCGCCTCGGAAAGACTTTTTTCAACGGCTGGGAACATCCAGACTGAAAAAAGAAATCGCCTAAAACCAGAAAATCTACAAATTTTATGTTTTTTAAATAAAAATTTGCCTGTTGTAAATTTTAATTATTAGAAGAGTAAACAAATAAATAAGTCTTTTATTACCATGGCGAGATATTCGTATTCGTAGTCGTATTCGCCGAATAGTTGGTTTGATATTCGTATTCCTAAAAGTAGTATTCGTTGCATCACTAGTTTTTTGCTTTAAATATTGAAAGTGCGGCTCGATTTAAACTAGGCCTGAAAGAAAATTGCCATGTAGGTAAACTGTATCCCTCTCGACATCAGTTTTAAGCATAGTCAATTAATCATATAACATCACGACTGTAATCCTGGAAGGGTTGAGCAGAGGTGTACCTAATAGTAATAGCAGACCTACATTTCGCCAGTTATGCTTCAGTCTCATGTAAACATTGGGGCGAGCCTATTGCCATCAACCGGGCACAAATCAGGACTCCGTGGCTAATACTGAAAAATTCCCGATGGAAAAATCCAATAACACTATGCCCGGCCTAGGAATCGAACCCAGGATCTCACGTTCAGTAGTCGCCCTTACAACCACTAGACCATCGTGGCTGTTTCATTCTTTGATGGAAGAATTTAAAATTTATACTAATAAATCAAAATCCAAATAGGAAAGGAAGGTTCTTCGACTCACAACAAAGTTAGAAGTACCTTCATGTGAAAAAAAAATACATCACCACCACACAAATAAAAAAATAAACAACACTAATTTACCCTAAAACCTCTTATTGAGAACCCTTACAAGTTACCAGTACTTATACATATTATCTAAAGGATCTTCACTTCTTCAGTAAGAAACTAAGAACACTTTATCTGTACGAACCGCGCGCTCTTCAGACGAAAACTTCCACTACCGCCCAATAGATGGCGCTAGTTGTATGAAGTTTATCGGGCAACCTCGTAAAGGCGTTTTTTACTTTTTTCAGATGATTCTATTTAGACCATCTAAGAGTAATACATTTATTGAAATATATGCAATTTAAATGATATTCTTCGGGATAAAATTACGTATTATTATGCTGGCATGGAAATTGATCGAAACAGTCGCTTTATGTTTCGTTGAATAGCTTGGTATTAGTTGGTATGTACATTGTGTTGTAAATAATTTTATTATTGTTTTACGGAGAACTACGACTTAAATAAATGATCTATTATATTTAATAGGTGGGTCATTATTTGTTTGTTTGTACCCACATATTAATCAAATATTTAATACAAAATAATATCTATTTCGTTCCTAGACTGCCTCTTTGTTCTGATGCTCGCAATCGCGACTCCTGAGCATGAGGTCCCGGGTTCGGTTCCCGGGTCAGGCAATTTTTTATTGGGATTTTCCATTAGGAATGTCCTAATAACCACGGAGTTTGAATTTGTGCTCGTTTAATGGCAATAGGCTCGCCTCCTATTTATGGGACTTAAACATAATTGTAGAGATGTGAGTGTACTATTTAGTACACCTCTGCCTACCCTTTAGGGATTCCAAAGCGTGATGTTATGTTATCATTTTTATTTGGTTAAAAATGTCACCGAAACAAAACTTAAATGAAGTGCATTTCTTCCCATTGCCTTATTTCCCATTTCTTGAACCAATTTTAACCCTCCAATGCGCATGTAATTCTAGGTGTACCCGTAGGTTGCCATAATTACTACGTTAGGCTTAATGGTAATTTCAGAGTGATGTCATAATAGCTACATAAGTAGTTATTGTTGCCCGTCCTAATAAATCCCTCAGTTTCGCCTGCAACCACCCACGGAATGTGACAGGGTGGTTCTATTCATAGTCGAGAACACACTTAACACCACGCTACTCCAAATGCAACTACTAAATTATTTCGAAGGTACATTTATAAAAGTATGGTAACCTATTTTTACAAATGTACCTTCAAAATAAGTTTTAAAATAAGAATTAAAAAAATTAAAGTGTGTGTAATTAAATTGTTTTTTTTTTGTTTTGACGAGAAAATCTCCTGCTTCTTTTAATGTTTATTTACATAGCTATGGGTATTGTTTATATTATTCTTCTTAAAAACTGTCGCCCTTATTGTTATACTCAAGAAACAAAAAGGGTTCTAAAATTGTCCTCATACAGTGCTACTTGAAAAAAGAAACAAATCATAAATTAAACCTAAAATACTTCTCGATATTATTATAATCCGGACCCGGAACTATCCACATAACACGAACAGTCGGTATACATAATGTTATATACCATTCTACGTAGAAATTCCCTTGGTGTCATAGACAATTCCAGCTTGATTTTATAACGAGATAAACCTACAGCTTATTACCACAGTGTTTTGAACACATTAAAATTGCTAATACTCGTCTCGACGACTGTTTGGTTTCAAATCACACTTCGAGATCGTGAATTATACATCGAATGCCTACCTACGTGACATTATTTTTCGTGTAACATAATAAATAAACAATTCGATTTTTTTCTCGGTCTACTTGTGTTTCCTATTTAATTAATATACTTTTTTTTTTCTAGAAGCTTGATTACCTACATATTGTCACATTATTTGACTTGCTTTTTCGACTTTTGTCAGTCACAGAACATGTATATTTATCGGGCACTAGTAACATTGAACAGGCGTCCCATGTATTACCTACATGGGACTTCAACATAACTGGTGAAAAGTGGGTGTACTACTTCGGGGATTACAGGCGATAATGTTTACGTAGTAACATTGAATAAATAAATAAACATTAGCTTTTTTCATAGTTTTCAGTTGGTAATGGTCCTGAATTTACGTGTTTGTAAGGAACGCAGTATGAAGCTGTTGTAATACCTACTGTATTTTATTGTTTTAGAACTTTTTAAAACGAATATTTTGTTAATTAACAAAATTAGGAATTAGGTACCTATTTCAGTTTTCAACATAAATAATGAGAATAATAAAGCAGAGAGAAGATCCTTCGATAGAAAACGTAATGAAACTAAAGTAGGTATTAAATTGCCTAAAGCACAGTTAGTAAATTATACGTGTTTCATAAATATTTTGACAATGTTATTTATTTCATCTGCATATTACCTACCTACTTCAGACTTAGTTGTGCTAGGTAGTATTAATGTAAGTGTTAATTTTGCATTAATTTATTATCTAAATATTTTTTTATTTGCATAAAGGTGCAACTTGTAAATAATCATAGGTCTTGTACATAATGACATAACATCTCTTACATATTTATAGGAACTTCGACATTTTAATTACAAGTCATCAGATGTAAGAAAAGGAGTGCAGAAAATACGGCACAATGGTGCATGCAATTATTATGTCTTACACAGTTACTAACAAGTATATTTTTACACAGTTGAACACCTATACAATTAATAAGGATTATAATTAAAGTTCTACAGCAACTTTTTTCAAAATGTCACGCAGTATCTATAGGTAGATCAATGCTTAGTTGTCGACCAATTTTTCTTTTGTTTGTCAATAAAAAAGACGCGTTCCGGTTTACAAAAACGTCAACGACAAAATCATAAGCACAAAGAAATGTACCTATTAGGACTCCTGAATCAATAAAAAGGAGTTCTCTATTCAAGTAAGTGTTATGCTTATAAGGTCCCATTACCATAACGTCTTTGGTGGCGCCATTGTCAGTATAATTCGCACCAACCTTACGCGCCTACGCACAAATCAATTATAATACCAGTAATAAATTAAATACTGTTTGCGATAGATATCGACCGTTTTGATAAATGGATCTATCCTGAATGTGTATCGGGAAATCTCGGCACAAGATGGCCGCCCGTTGCGCGGGAATGCACCACGCGCATGAAACGTTCTTGTTTGAATTTTTGATCTCTGATTGAAGTTTTTTAATTGGAATAGGTAGGTATTTATTTAGACTGATTTTTAATGAACCAATTGCCGATTATTTTTGGGTTTTAGTTAATTTTATCGTTTGAGGTTGGACATAGATAGATGGTGTTTTGTTAGCTCAGGGCTCTTGAGTGGAGGGTCATTTTGATAAGCTAAGTGAATGCTTAAGATAATACCTACCTAGACATAACATCATACTGCAGAATCTTGAAGAGTCAGTCGTGGTAATACCTATAGGTACCTACCTACCTACTTAAACTTATACTGATACTGACAGGAAAACGGCTGAACAAATCCAAGACCGCAATTTAGCTGTTTAACAATGAAATAAGTATCTAAAAGTTAAATACCTAGTATTGGAAGCAAATCTCAAAAGGTAAGTAGGTACCTACCTACCTACTTACTACAAAATCCCTACTCTAAAAACGTTTTCTAAAGCAGAACTTAAGATCTTAATTCTTTGACACGGTATTCACATAGCGATTATCAAATGTCACGGGTTGCGAATAACGGCAATTTCAATTTGGAATTCTTAAAGGAAAATTAACTTCTTGATTAAAAAGTTCTTTTTATTGATTTCAAATTTTCAACTAAGTAATCGAAATTAAAGCCAAATCAGCAATATCAAGATCCCAATTCCTGCGTTATTGACAATAGCGAAGTTTTTTGTTTGCTGAGAAGGATAAGTTAGTCACCAAATTGTAAGGTAAAAAACAACGGATTGAAAAATAAACGTCTTGATAAAATGTCGTAGAACATAAACAAATGTGTAATTTGATAGTTTTCTTATCTTTTAGAATCAAATAAGAAAAGGTGTCAAAGACAAGATTTTTTTGGGTTTTTTAATGGAAACCGATCTTTTTGTTGTCAGCCTGGCAAAATTTTAAACAAACAAGATTACTAAATCTAAGAGAGTCGGAAGACAAAAGGCTTGGCATTCCTATTATTACCATAGTAAGAGTCTAATGGATTTTCTAGTCAAATGAGTACAATTAAGGGTTCCTCGCAGTTTATCTTCTTATTAAAACACTATATTCGGATTAGAAACCGGTATATATACCTGTTAACTGTACCTATGTACACAATACGAGTAGTATACTGCCTGTCTTACAGGGGTCATTGGCGTGATGGACAGGTCACTAGAGTAATTACAAGTTCGACCATCTACGGAATTTCGTACCATTTCGAACAGAAAATCGGAACCATTTTTTTTTTGTTCGAAGGTAATAGGTATAAAGATTTATGCTAAAAAACAAAATAATATCACGTTCCAGTTTTAAAACAAGAGCAAAACAGTTTTTAAAACTACGTAGGTAGGCACAATTAACCAAAAACAAAGATCTTAATTCAAAAAACTTGGATCTTAACAACAGAATTAGAAATTGACGGGTAGGTATCGTAAAATACGCTTACATATTAAAAATGTTTGGCATTTTAAGCCGGTGTGAAAGTGCAATAAAATATACGAAACTAACTGTTGGAATTCACTGTCTGTCTGTTCTTGAAATAATGCTACTTCAACCCACTTTTAATCTTTTTACAAACTAAAACATCTAACTAAACATCGTTTAAGATTTTTGCGTGCGACGGAACGCTGAGTTCAACTGGGAACTAAATTTTAGCAACGAATGGTCTGGAGATGGGAATTATTTTTGCCGTACCTAGCAGAAAAGGGTTAGATGACTTTTAAAATGTCATATTGAATCATTTGAGTCGAGATTTGTTTTTTTTATCCGGAAAATATTGTTGTTAACGAATGAGATTGTTGAATGAAAGTTTGTTTAAAACCTTAAAATTCTCAATAAATAGGCTTCAGGTGGTGGATTATAGGAAAGTTAACGATTGATAATGTAAACCAATGTTGTTTTGAGGTCGTATTCAGAACTTTCTTAAATCAGCCATTTACGGAAGTTTGCGGATTTTTAATCCGCTTTCTTCTCGACAACATTACTTTGACTAACATGGAAAGAAGGAATATCTTCCAGTTTCACAAGTCCGATGCGTGGAAATAAACGTAATTTATTGTTTTGTTTACATAAAATATTGCAAAGAAAGTTACCACTTAATCGGGCGGGACAGATACTTTTCCGGTACCAAATAGAGAAACTACGTTCTTTCACATCCGGGAAAATTCTATTAAGGTCTAAGTCAGAAAATCACGAAAATTTTCACGTAGGCCCGACAAAAACTACTTCGGACAAACTTAACGAACTTCTCGTACAAATTTTGTTTCAGCCGAAAACGATGACAATATTTTTAGAAGTTTCCGACTTTCTCCAACTCAACTAAAAGGGATAGTTCTGGGTGAACAGATCCTTCCTGCAATTGGATTCCTATAAGAAAACTTAAAAAGTAAATATTAACCTGTGAGCATCGCCCGCAGAACGGAGCTAAACTGTTAATTGCGGCATAGCACGCAGTCACTTTTAATCACTTGTCCAGTATCCAGCACTTAGAACTTGTTACACTCGAGTGCGGTCAGTCAAAACACAAGTAACTACGTTATTACACCAAAACACCCACTGTAACTGTTAATGAGGAACTAAAGTTGTGTTGTTGGTGTGAGTTTGTCGTTTCGGGTGCGGTTGATCGCAGCGCGCGCGACACATCACAGTCAACGGTCGCCGGCACACTGCGCGGCCGGCGCGGCGGCCCCCCGCCCGAGCCGCGCACCCCGCGCCCCGCTGGGGGCGTGGCCGCGAGCGAGTCGAGGCGATGCGAGCGCTTAATTACGCTCGCCGGCCGAAGCGGGACGGCGATAGCGAGTGGGCGCGAGCTATTAGCGCGCGGAGAGCGGGACGACGCGCGTCTTAAGTATTTTGTATAAGTAATGAGGGACGCGGGCGCGGGGCGCTGCATCTCCCGCCAATCTTTAATGTTGATTACGGCCGCCGCCGCCTCTGAGCGCCCCTCATTAACGCGAAGCCCCGCCCGCATTTAATTACACACGTTTAATTGTCGATGGTCTCGCGCGCTTTTGTTTTTGCGCAGATTCTTGCGTTCGAATTTGGAACGCGTTTGTTTTGTTTCTGGTCGAGATGATTGTCTCGTCAATGTAATTGATCAAAAAGTCGTTGTGGTGTGTCCGTCATCCACAACATTGTGGATGACGGACACACCATGTTATGATATGGTTGTTATTAGCGGGTTATTCAATACCAACTGAAACAAATACCTAACTCATATAAGTAAAACAAGAGACTGTTCAAATGTTTAAGTAGGTAATTAAAAAGTCAGAGAGGTAAATAGAAAACTGGGTCTACAAGATTTAAAGAAAATGATAATATCTTTCATGGTACCTACTTACCATCAGATCAGATACTTACGTATAGGTATTTTCTTTTTCAGGCTTTCATAGAACATAGACAAGAAATTTCGCTCATCATTAGACCCTAGCTAGAAAACACCCTACCCCAGAAAACAAACGTCTTACCACATTATTTTTTAATATAGTTATGTAGTAAAATAAGTAAATAAAGAAGAATCCATTGCTTTAATAGGATTTCTTAAGATACCTATCTAAGTATGTACCTACTGAAATATAAAAGTAGGTACCTACTTACCTAATTTATTGAATACTAGGTTTTGCCCGCGGCTTCGCTCGCGTGAATGTCGAATAATATCCCAACAAAGTTTTCTACCCTTTTAACTTCCTTAGGGGTTGAATTTAGAAAAAATATAAGTAGGTAAGTCATTGACTTATATATTACTGCGTAAGGAGTAAGGACTGGGCGGACCGCATGATAAAATGACGCCTTGAATTTGGTCCCAAATAGGTCTTGACTAAACCGAAGTTTAAAAGAAAATGAAAATGAAAAATTAAAATTTAACATTTTTTTTTATTAACATTTTAATGAAAGCTTTATTTAATTTCTTTATACCTCGATAATACCACGCCAAGCCGCTCATACAAGGTTACGTTTACGAGCAGCCTGATTAGTTCTTAATAGATGACGTTAGTGTTTCTCTGTATGGGGAACGCATCGAGCAAAATGTTCGGACGACCGTATCTTTATATTTTATATCAATGAGGTAAGTACCTATACTTACCTATATTAAAACCTTCCTCGAGAACCACTCTTACCGCCTTATTACAAAACGTAGTTAAACCTGGTTTAACTTAGACTTGGTTTATCTCGCATGACGTCTCACTTCAATAATATTCAAAAGAAAACTTGACAGCATGCGAGATAAACCAGGTCTAAGTTAAACCAGGTTTAACTACCTTTTGTAATAAGGCGGTTAAAGTCTAAACTGTAACTACACTTTTCAATGGTGAAAACTGTAAGAAAATCAGTGCAGTAGGTAGTTTTTGAGTTTATCGCGAACAGACAGACAGACACAGCGGAGGTTCTTTGGGAGGACATTTCTTTCTTAGTTTTAGAATAATAATTATGTAGTGATGAAGTAACACAGAATAAGATGAGAAAGATCAAACCAACTAGGTATCTCTGGGAGTTAAGTACCTACTTACTTAAAACAACGACTTTTCTCAAAATTCATAGGTACCGACATAGATAGGTAGGTACTTATTATCCAAAGTATGGAAACATAAAATTAAGATGGGTAGGTAATAATACTTTTAAAACTATTTTATGTATTATCTACAATTATTTTAAGGTCTAAGATATTGAGGTAGGTAATTTTCAAGAATACCCATCTTAATTTTATGTTTAGTTCTATACTTTGGTTATACCTATAAGTACCTGGTCTATAGATCAATTATATTATAGGTAAGTACCTAAATATCGAATGTTTTCAATGCACTAATCTTTTCTTGCCTCTTAAAAACTTAAAAAATATTTTATAATAAACTAGCTTTTGCCAGCGGCTTCGCCCGCGTGAAAATGACGATTTTCCATACAAACTTTCATCCCCTATTTAACTACCTTAGGGGTTGAATTTCAAAAAACCCTTCCTTATTCCTTGTCTACAACTCTACATTATAAAGGGAATCTCTGTGCAAAACTTCAGCTTTCTAGGTCCAAGGGTTTGGGCTGGGCGTTGATGAGTCAGTCAGTCAGTCGGTCAGGACTTCTCTTTTTATTTATATAGATAGATAGATAAATAAAACATAATTATTTTTGTAATAATCTAGTCTATTACTTACAGGTACATAAAGTGTCTTTGCGTTCACTAAGCACTATCTAGATAGGTATTTTGATATCATCATCATCAGCCTATTAATATATTCCCACTGCTGGGACAGGCCTCCTATCTATGAGAGGGAATGGGCTATAATCCACCACGCGGGCCAGTGCGGATTGGCAGATGTCACATGTCTTCGAATTTTTCGGTTCTAAGACATGCCGGTTTCCTCACGATGTTTTCCTTCACCGTTTTGAGAGCAGCGGTGATGTGTATTTTGATATAAGGTTTTTTAATTGAGATTACCTACTATTTTTTGGGAGTCTATTATTATGGGGAAACCAGAAACCATCTAGGTATGTCAAATTCTGCCTAGCCTTTACCTACTATGTCGGAATCACCTTCCAGACTAACGGGATGCAGCTGAATACCCATATTTTCACAGTGCGACTGCATAACTGACACAACCCAACCAAATCAACTCTACAAATCAGGTTTTAAAACGATTGCTAAGACAATTTTTTTTAGGTACACTACTGCAGGCTGCAGGTCAAAGGCCGCCCCTTTCTCCTTACAAACCTCTCTGGTTTGTTTCTAAAAAGATGTTCCAAATAATTATTAAGTTATTAAACCTACCTACGTAAGTCAGAAGCTACTTCCAACCAGTAGCCAAGTCATTGGTATGCATAACGTGGACACGACTATTAATAAAAACATAGTGAAGACACGCATAACACCTGCCAAATGTTTATTATTCATTGATGGTTACGTTATTTATAAAGTTGTGTGTGCTTAAATTATTTCTTCGTAGTAGGCAGGTATGAGAAATGACGAGAGGCAAAGAGGCTCCTCCTAAGTCAGCATCTGCTTAACGTTTTCCTATTAATTTGTATAAAAGCAAGTACCACTATCCTAGAAAACAGCAATAGGAAAGACTTTAAAAGCAAGTGACACAACTAACTTGACTCTCTTTTTAAAGTTTGACTACAAAAGGCGATGACCATAGAGTTAGACCACCTACAACTTTAACCAACAATCTCATCAATGGTGTTTGGACATGGCCACTTTGTAGGTAGGTATTCGTAATTTTTCGGCCAAGAACACTTGAAAGAACCCCAGCAGCCAACGCGGAAACATCTATGTTTTAAATGTCGCAGCACCATGCTTAAATAGGGGCCTTTTGGCGTCGTCTATGATCTTGAGTTTAATTGAGTTTTGGTATTTTTTTTTTTGTTCTGTCGGAGTCAAATAAATACTTTTTCGTTCTTTCTCTAAAGAACAGCACGCCAAAACTCTTAACTACCACTACAAAATCTACGATTACGAAATCGCCTAGATGTCATCATCATCATCACAGAGACAGTCTGACAACCAGTCCTCGTGGTTGATGATGATGATATACCTAGTAAGTACTCGAAAGTGAGAAAGAGGCGTAGGTAGTAGGTACTCCAAAACAAAATACAAAAAACTGATATTATAATAAACTCACTAAATCAATTGTAACGCATGATTGTAAAAGAACAGGAGGTCTAAAATGGCCACTTTCGCAAATCATAATACTTATGAATTGCGTTAAAAGCGTAAAATGGACCTTTTATTGCGTCTGTGATAATTTAAGAAAATAGATCTTAATAGGAAAATAATACGAGTTGCGTTAAAATTCGTAAAATGGTCGCAGACGCACTTACTATTATAAAAGGTTTATTTTACACTTTTAAAGCAATTCGTATTATGATCTCCTAAAGCGGCCATTTTAGACGCCCTGGAAACAGTGTAAACGTGTGCAACTTTTGCCAGTAATGTTTTAGTCCCATGTAATAAGGGCTGAGCCATCAACCATCAACCGGGAGCAAATTCAGATTTCGCAGCCGCTACCGTGAAACTGAAGGAAAACCTCAATAACACTTTAGCGAACCGGACACAACACAATAACTGAGAAGGCTCGTTCTCCAAATAAGAATAGTAAAAGTCGAAGAGAAATCGGTAACAATATTTTTAGGCGTTAGCAACCAGTAGCTGCTGCTACAATAACCCGAAAAAAAAAACGCGTTAAGAACACACTAGTATTGGCAGTTCATTATGGACACAAAATCAAAAACAATAGGACCAATTTCCTGGTGAAGACAGCAAGAATCCACTGGATTGAAGAAATAGAGGACGGGCTGGAGAAATGTGAGAAGCAAAACCAACTATGTGGACAAACGATCTTATTATATTGACCGGAACAAACTGGATAGCCATGACACAATACTGCCAAATTTGGAGAGGTTAGTACCTACACTCAGAATTGGTTGAATAAAGGTTGCAGAAGAAGGATGGGTCGACATGGTAACGTTTGGAAGAGGCTTTACTATGTCCAGCTGAGGACGACTCTCCGCTGATATGGTGATGATGATGATAGTGCTACATGAATTATGTTTCTTATCCAATATTATAAAGAGGTAAAGTTCGTAAGTTTGTATGTAGGGGTAAATCTTTGGAACTACTGACCCGATTCTGAAAATTCTTTCACTAACGGGGGCGACATTATAGGTAGGTACATGTGCTACGATTTGAAATGTTTCCGTGGATTAATTTCCGTAAATTTTATAACAAATGCGGAATCGCGAGCAAAAGCTAGTTGAAAAGTAGTATAATCGTTTAGTGGCCTAATGATGCATACGTGGCGTGATAAGTGACGAAGATAATGATATCTTGTCTAGAACACGACCAAAAAGAACTAAAAAAATATATTTAAGTAAAATAAATAATTAAATATAAAAGTAACGAGAAGGAAGAAACTATGAGTTCCAAATACCAATACCAATGCCCAATATAACTAAAGGACGGAAGTGGGTTATTTAACGCCCAAACGATGGTGCAGGGCAACCTCAAAAACGTTATTAAACTCCTGCTTTAAAATCATACAGCTTATAACAACACTTCAATTGCTTTTGAAACTTAATTCCAATTTCATTTTGTCCCAGGACTGGTACCAAATCCTATATAAGCCCCCTAAAAGTGTGTTTGTTTTTGGAACACACTATATTCCTACATGCTACATCGTCTGTCTAAGAATTTATTTCTAAACTGTATGATTTCATTAGACATAATATATAAGTAAAAATGACTATCGAAATAATATTAAAAATCAAAACAGTTTGATAATGACACATTTATGTAAGTAAGTTCAAATTCTAACAAACGCGGGAAACACAAGACTTCCCCTAACGGCAATCTAATATGAATTCTGCCGACAGATGGCGTTAACTGACTAACATAGGAGCGTGACGGCCAGTAACTCGGTATGAGATAGCCAGTAAAAAATTCATATTCATACATAACTCCACGCCTGTAATCCACAAAGTGTTTGGCAGAGGTGTACTCATTAAGTAGTTCACATTCAGCATCTTGTATTAGGAAGCTGTTAAATTAAATAAAGTTTTTATCAAAATTTATTTTGAATCCGACTCTGAAATAATTGAAACAACAGCTACTATTGGCAACTCGGATGATGGACATAGCATGCGTAAATAAATAATTGTGATTTTAATTCAGAAACAAATAGAAATTGAAATATCTCGACCACCTACAGGCACAAGGATTTATTAATTCTGGCTCACAAAACTTAGTGTTCGCGAACGTACCTACTGAAATTCACGATGTCGCTAATCAGATAGACATGGATAGATTTTTGTTTGAAACGTTTTACAATATTGTTGGCTCAAAGTCACGCCATCAGCCAGTAGCCGTGCGGTTTGCATCCGGTCGACGTGCGGCAACGGACAGAAGTTCATAAAACGAGGCGAGCGGCGGTGCAGCGGTGACTTTTTGCTTGGACGGCGCTCGGAAAGGACTTGCTACCCGACTATTATCGTGTGCTTCGCTAATTTTGGTTTATGTTTTTGCTCGTGTACTGATTATTCCATTTGCTAGTGCTATTTCTATTTGATTATTGTTTAAAATGTTTGTCTTGATATTTTTGTAAAAGTGTAATTCAAAAGATATTAAACATTGTTTATTTTGTTCACGTATTTCACTTCTGATTCCTAATATCAGAAGTGGGATAGTGGATTCTTTTCGCCCACAAGTTAAAAACTAGTTTTCAGGCTTTTAATTTTAGATAAAAGCGGGTAGTAGTTAGCAATGGATAGATCGAGTTGTTCGCGTTCAAAAACTAGTGCCTTGCGTTCTAAGCGATCTCGTAGCCACCATAAGTGGAGTGGAAGGTCACGTATAGCAAGTTTCGGGATCCGATCGCCGTTCCAAGCGCGAACGAGATCGTCGTAGGAGCCGCGTGAGGACGCGAAGTCCTGTGTAACCGCTCTCGCGGTTGAGGCGACGCTCCGGACAGGATTGGTTTACTTTCGTTCCTGATACAAGTAAGATCGAACCATTTTAATATTTCGTTGGTTTAGTAGTCGTTAGCGCGACTATGAGCATGAAGGTTCTGGGTTCGATTCCCGGGTCGGGCAAAGTGTTATTTTCTGGATTTGTGCCCTGTTGGTGACAATGGCCTCACCCCTATTACATGGTTAAGCTTATGTCTTAACATAACTGGCGAAATGTGGGTATACTGGGTACCTCTGCCTAACCCTTCGGGGATTGCAGGCGTGATGTTATGTGTGTGTTTATAAGGTCACTGGGGTGATTGGCAATGCCTCGGACGCATTGGTGGTTATTTACATGGTGGTGCTAATACGTCGCTTAACGATTGGTTGACCAATAACAGCACGCGCGTGGACTCATTTTAAACACGAATTTCGGTCATTGTGTCCGCGTGAAGTCGATATGGTCACTGTGCTTTAATGACGTTATGAATACAAGTATCTGTATGACCTACAGATAGTTTTTTTTAAGTCGGGTACTCTGCCCTACTAAGCGCAAAAGCGGTATCTCAAAAAAAATCGTAAAATTGATTTTTATGCCATCGAATAGCTTTAAAAAATACGCATCTAATGGACTAAGCCTTTTAGCGCTATCTTGTCCAAAACATATAAAAATACCCCTAAGAAAGATTTCCCTATCTCAGTTTTTCATTAAATCTCTAAGGGTATTAGAGGTATATCAATATTACGTAGGCAAACAGCCGTATATTTAAATACCGCCAAATCTCTTCAAAAAGAACAGCAATTTTTCTAAGCCGTTAAGCGGCAAACATGTATAATGCGTGAAGTATACTTGACTTACCGCTAAGACGCTTAGTATTTGAATGCTTACTTGATCCGCAAATCTTTTTACTTTATGAGATACGGTTGCAGCGGCAAATTAAATTGGCTCTTATTGTTTGATTGATACGATCGGGTTTCTAATACATTTTACAGTGATTTATCCTTACTGTTGACAATTTCGTGTCATTACTTGTTTGTTTTTTTTTTTTTTTCATTACTGTTTAGGTTGCACAAAGTGGGCAAGTCATAACGAACGGGCAAATATGTCAAGACTGCAATATAAATTGGACAGTGAGCTAAATGAAACTGATACTGTTGTATATTCTGCCGACTTACAAAAAGTTATCATGCTGCCCAGGATAGATGTTCAAAACTACTATTTTTACCAGGATAGTGGTTTACAACGAAAGTTTTGTGCCGACTGGTCAAGGGCGAAAAGGTTTGAGTGTTTTTCCTGTATTATGGTATGAAGGGTTGTTTGGACGCTCCAAAGCCGAAATCATAAGTGCATACTACCATTTTTTTTATTTTTCATCGAGATAAAAAAAATATCATACTGTGGGTTGACAATTGTTCATCACAGAACAAAAATTGGACATTTTTTTCTTTCTTAATTTACATTGTGAATTCAAGTGACATCGACGCCGACAAGATTGTGATAAAATATTTCGAACCAGGCCACACCTTTATGTCAGCCGACAGTTTCCATCATAGGGTGGAGTTGTCGATGAAACGCATGAAAAACAAAATTTACGATTTTGCCGATTTTTCTCAGGCAGTTAGTACTGCAGGAAAAAACGTAAAACCGAAAGAGATGACTCTACAAGATTTTTATGACTGGGAAGATTACACGACACAGTATAAACTGTCTCGAATACAACCGCGACCATATATTAATGAAATGGTCGAAGTAGAAGTCAATAGAGGCAGTTTTGAATTGACATACAGAACTGGATTCAATAAGGACCCTATCACTGCGAGCATAATCGGCAATAAAATTTTGCAAACTCAAGTTTTGCCACCACCAAAGAAGAAAACTGCAATGGAAGGCATTTCTAAAAGCAAAAAAGAAAATATTTTGAAATCTTTTCAAAATACACACCTCAACACGGTCTAGGGATATTTCATACTCAATTAAATAACTCGAAAAGTACTGGCCGCATTGGAATCTTTAATACACCGATTTGTTTGTAATTTATCTCAGACTAATTCCAAATTCAAATTTTTGAAAATTCTTTTGTTTCGGTGGCATAAAAATGTCTTGATGTATAGGAGAGGGAATTTTCATTTGTGCGAAATTTAGAAAACAATACGAATTACGTTTAGTTACAGTTTTTTTTTTTCATTTTTAAACGAAAGATAAAGTTAAAATTGAGGTATTGTAGCCATGCAACGCCGGCATTTGACGAGGGCGGAGATGTTACGAGCTGTGGGAATGCTGGAAGCTGGATCTGTTCAGCGTAATGTTGCTGAGGCCATAGGGACCCATCAAAATGTAATTTCAAGATTGTGGACACGCTATCGTGCCACAGGTGAAGTAGCGGAGAGGCACCGGGGGCCAAGTCGCATCATTACCCCCAGACAAGACCGATTTTTGCAAATTACTGCGCGAGCTCAACCAAATGCAACGGCGACTCAATTGGTCCAAAGGCTGCGAGTGGAACACCAAGTGCTTGTGAGTGACCAAACTGTAAGAAGGCGACTGCATGAAAGCAATCTACGCTCTCGTAGACCACTCCGGGTCCCACCTTTACGGAGAGGCAATCGTGGACGACGATTAGAATGGGTTCGGAACCACGTGGACTGGGGCCGTGAGCAATGGTCCAATGTGCTGTTCACGGATAAATCCAGGTTCGGCTTCCATCCAGATTCACGAAGGACGCGTGTTTGGCGAGTTCCTGGACGATGGAGCCGTCTCCAGAACCCTCAGGAAGTTCACCCATACCAAGGAGGAACAATTATGGTTTGGGCAGGAATTCGTCTTGGAGGACGGACGGATCACGTTTGGGTGCGGGGCAATATGACGGCAGAACGATATGTCCAACAGGTGCTGGGGCCCGTAATCTTGCCCCACAGAACACAAATGGGGCAAGATTTCCTGTTCATGCACGACAATGCCCGGGCACACACGGCGAGAACGGTAGCAGCTTGGTTACATACACATAATGTTAGGGCCTTAGACTGGCCTGCTCAATTGCCAGATCTAAATCCCATTGAGCATGCGTGGGATATGCTGCAAAGAAGAGCTCTGAAAGAAGTTCCTGAAAATTTGGCTACAGAAGATCAACTTTTTGCGCACCTCAGAAGGACATGGGACAATATTCCGCAGCAAGACATTGACAACCTTGTTCTGAGCATGCCGAATCGTTGCCGATGTGTTATGAACATCATGGGCGCTTTCTCAGACTACTAACTTAAAGTTTATAAACACAAATTAAATGATTATTCTATTTTTTTCAGTTTTTACTCACAAATTAAAAGTTAATTCATATACGGTTTCCGTCTATGCTTCATTTTTTTTCCATAAAATCCTGAAATTTTAATCAGTACCTTAACCATTATTAAAAAATGGTAGAATATTAAATAACGCATATTTTAAATATATACATGTCATATAAATAATTAACACATTGATAGTAATTCGCTTTTTTAAAAATATCCCTAGACCGTGTTGATGTGTGTATTATACCTCAAAACAGAATGTCCTTTTGGAGAGAACTCCCTACTTTTGACTAGATTTATTTCATAGAATCCGTATTTTTTTCAAATTGTTTTTTATGACATTATAAATTTGAATAATAAAAGACTTCATAAATATACTTTGATTGTTTTTTTTTCTTTAAATAATACATATTTTATTTGATAGAAAATTCATATATTTTTGTATACGTACATGTAGGAGAACAGCTAACGAAAAAGCGGTAACTCAAATTTTAATTGTATAATTACTAGGCGGTGTAGCAGTATCTCATGAAAAAGGTATATCCACATACATTTTTGATATTTTAACTATTGTAGTAACAAATAGAGCCAATGTAATATATAAATTCTATTAAATAAGCAAAAAAAACAATATATAAAATAAAAAAAAGATTTTTTTACAAAACTCCAATTATCTCGAAACTCGCTTTCATTGAGATACCGCTTTTGCGCTTAGTTGGGCAGTACTTGTGTATGTTAGTTTAAATATTTGTGAAGGTACCCACGATACAGGAGAAATTCCTGGTGAGGGGCAACGTTGTGATTTGTGATATCTGATGCTCAAATAAAAGCCGCAATTATGAACAAAACAAAATACGTTTGAAGTTTTTTTTTGTGAAGACGTAGGTATACAGGTGCACTGTAAAGTCTGATAAGTTTTGCTTTATTATAGAAGTTGCTTTATAATTGATGATTAAACGAACTTACCTGTAAGTGAAGTTCTATCATAATTATACGAAACGCCTCGTCCGAAGAGATTAGTAGTTACATGTAGTATCGCATAGGGGTCGCCACTTCAGCACTAGTTGAGAATATTCCTTTACCCTAGTTTTCTTCTTTTTTTTTTTTTTTTTGATGTGGGTAGGTACTCGTATTACTTGGTGCCCGCTGTTACGCTGGTTCCTCATTTAGTTTAGAGTAAGATCCATAAATCATTGATGTATGTATTTCCTAAGAGATTAGTAACGGGATGAAAAGGGCGGGCGGGCAGTTACTAATCTCTTCGGACGAGGCGTTTCGTATAATTATGATAGAACTTCACTTACAGGTAAGTTCGTTTAATCATCAATTATACTTCACGCCTCGTCCTCGAGATTAGTAGTTACATGTAGAATTTGAGAGTATGTGAGGGAAATATCATCAATGATACAACCTTTTAGATGAAAATAGAAACGACTGTTTATTTTCCAACAAATATTTAACCTCTTTGTTTTAATTTTACAAATTAAAAATTGTAATTTTAATCACTTGAACATATTAAAAAGGATATAAATTTCTTCCGTCTTACATAACATGAATACAATTATTCTTATAATAATTATAACAGTTACAAAATAGTAATGTTTGTAAATAGTTTCTACTACAAAATAAAGAACTTTAGCTATTGATAACCGAATGAGCCAAGGATGTACAATCATTGTTCAAAATCGTTCTATTGTAGAACCTCGCAAACACAGTTGAGTTGCCGCTCCAGCCGGCTGTGTTGCGGATAGCATCGACGCTTACACCGAGTGAGTGCGCGCGCGACGTGCAGACGTGCTGGCGTGCCTCGTGCTGTGCGCAGAGAACACGGACGTGTCGATCCCGCACTCACTTAGTGTCGTTTTTACCCAGCGGCTGAGGGTTTGGGTGCCGACTGCTTTGTGGGGCTTTTTTATACCTACGAACAACAGGTCAGATTTTCTAAAGGGCGTCGATTTATTTGTATAGCAAATCAATGTGGCTGCGGGACAAATTGCAGGTTTTTGATTAAAGAATGGAATGTAAAGCATTGGTTGTTTGGAACCTGCTTTAGAAGTTTTAATGATATCTGGGATTCTAATACTGATGTGGTTTGATGAAATATTAATGTTCTTGATATTTATTTTGGATAAGGTTTGTAATCTATGGGCGGTTGTAATTGCTAGTAATGTGATTGTTTTTCTAGTTAATTTGTCAAATGACAGCTCTTCATTTGGATACCATTGACTTAGGTGGTCAAGTACGCAATTCGTGTCCCATGTGTAGCTATACTTTGGTAAAGATGGTCGGAGACGATACACACCTTTGAAGAATCTCTGTATTCTGTCATCTTTAGATATAGTAGATCCTAATAAAATTGCGAGAGCCGATCTACAAGAATTGAGGGTACCATATTGCGCACCCTGGTGAAATTGTTTAGTCAAAAAATGGATGACAGTAGGAATAGACGCAATAAACACATTGGTGTGAGTATGTTTACAGTAGTTCCACCATTTCCTCAGGCAAGTGTCGTATTGCTTGAGGGAGTTGGCCGATAATGACGCCATCATTATATCCAGTGAAGACGGTGGTACGCTTCTTATTGATAGTGCCTCCCGGATAAGACTGCAGCCTCCAGGGTAATCGTCTGGTGTATCCGACTGGAGCTGGAATGCGAGATTAAAGCTCGTTTGTGAGGTGGAAATGATAAAACTTTAGAGACTGTAAGGGCTTGAAAGATTGGATACCACGGTTGGGTGGGCCATGATGGAACAACTACAATACCTATAGATTTTTCGGCGATTATTTTCCTGAGAACTTTCAGAATTATCGAGAAAGGGGGAAAAGCATAGAAATGCTTGTTTGCCCATGATATTGTAAAGGCGTCAATAGCAATTGCATCAGGGTCCCTATGCCATGAGATATAAGCTTTACATTTTTTATTTATGCGGCTTGCGAAAAGGTCAATCTCGGGTGAGCCAAAACAACGAGTTAGGTGATTGAATGCCCTATCATCTAGCTCCCACTCAATGTCTGGGTGGTTTCTCCGTGACTCTGCATCTGCTACGACATTATTACTAGATTTTATATAAGATGCATAAATGTACAATCCTCGATCCTCGCACCATTCCCAAATTTCTCTAGTGATTTGTGTAAGGTGTGGGTACTGAACACCACCCATTCGGTTGATATAGGCAACTGCAGTTGAGTTGTCTACGCGTAAAAGTATCTGGCAATCTGACAAGTCTTTTGCAAAGATTTTTAGAGCAATAAAAGCAGCCAACAATTCAAGATAGTTGATGTGCTTTTTGCACTCGGTGTTTGACCAACTACCACTAGCTGTATTACCCATACATGCTGCGCCCCACCCCGTCGTTGAGGCGTCAGAGAATATTTCTGTGTGATAGTCGTCACTTCTTATGTGACGTACTGAAATCAAAATGCGATTAAGCCACCATTGAATATCTATCTGCAGTGAGTCGGGAATGTTTATGACTTTTTCATAATCATCATCGTTTTTCAGGTTAAGAAATTTGCAGCGCTCCAGCTCTTTGGTGTGGAGAAGCCCGTATTCTACTCCAGGGCAGGCTGACACAAGTAGCCCCGTTAATTGAGCTAATTTCCTGACTGAACAGCGACGCAACTTCTGAAAGGCTTGTAATTCAGAACTGATGCGTGCCCTTTTTTCTTGGGGCAAGCCTAGGGTAAGATCATGGGAGTTGATGATCATACCTAAATATTTACATTTCATGGAGGGTACGAAAATGCTCTTTTCTTCATTGATAATGAAGCCAAGTGAACTTAGTATTTTTTTGGTAATGTCGAGGTTTTGTACACAATCTGAAAAGGTACGTCCCAGAAGGAGCCAATCGTCTAAATAAAGAGTCGAGAGCAAACCAGCGGTTCGAAGTAATTTTACTATTGGTTTGGTTATTTTCGTGAATACGAACGGAGCTGTATTAAGCCCGAATGGTAGGACGTTAAACTGGTACAGTTTTTGATCATAATTAAATCGAAGATATTTTTTGTAGTTATCATGAATTTTTACCAAGAGGTAAGCGTCCTTTAGGTCGAGGGTAGTCATCCAACAATCTTGTGTAACAAGTTTAATAGCTGTACGGAGGTCCTCCAACTTAAAATGATCAGTCTTTATGAAGCGATTAAGGTTTTTGAGATTTAAAATAAATCTATATTTTCCATTAGGCTTGGGGGTAAGAAAAATGCTGGATATAAACTGGCCCTCGCATGGTTCACATGGGGATACCGCACCGATACGTAATAAATCACCTATTGCCTCATTGAACTGTCTTTTTTCTGCAGTGGACTGTGCAGGGGAACACGGAATATAGTTTTGAGTTGGTGGACTAGAGAAGGGAATTTTATAACCGTCAATCCAAGAGAGGACTGTGCGGTCCTCTGTTATAAGTGACCATTGAGTTTTAAAAAGATGTAAACGACCGGCATACTCAACTGTATTTACAGGCGGCGTCGAGTTTGAGCAGGGGGCGGCGGCGGCTGCTGACGCGGCCACGGTCTCGATGAGTGCGCGGGCGGCGGCGGGGCTGTGCGCGCTCTCGCTGCAGGCTCGCGGCTCCTGTGCGGGGGGCCCGACTGCCTGTAAGCCGGACCGGGAGCCTTCCTGTTTAAATTCCTCTGGTTAGGGAATTTTGATCGCTTCACTGAGTTAGATTGGTCAGCTTTAAGCTCGACACCAGATTTATTTATTGATTTCGCTGCCTTTAGCGTGTCAGCTAACGTTTCCCCAAATAGAAAAGCGTCAATCTTTGTACTGGAAAGATGTTCCGACATGTCCTTTTTCAGTGAAAACAATATAAAGTTTCTTCTTGTCACTGAGTCAGCGTGCTGAACGTCGCACATTAATCTGCCAAGATCCATCAATTTTTGAAGTAACTCCTTGTCTTTGTTTTCAGAGTTTAATTGTGTTGTGATTATATCACCCAGGCATGATATTGCACTTGCCACCTGCTTTTGTTTGGCTTCAATGCCTTTATCGCGTTTTATGAAGCTTTCTTGCATAGCGGCTTTGACTTCCGGATTTATTTTAGGGGAGTCAATACGAAGACAATTTCCAGGAAGTGGGTACTTTAACATTAGCTCTTTTCTGGTGTCTTTGTTTAACCCCTCTGAGGCTATATGTCCAAATCGAGATGCTATTTCTTCATGGATATCTATTCCACGTTTTTCCGCTAGTGAAGGGTCTTCACCGAGGATTTCCAGAACTTCAGTGTCTAAACATGTGTTAGACTGCGCAGTGACTGTGACCTCGTCTTGTACGGGTGGCACGGACGTGCCAGGCTGTTCTTGGGGAGCCTCTATGTCGGTTTGGATATCATTAGTTGGTAATGATTGCTCAATGACATTGGTGTCCATGAATTCGAACGTTTCCGGTTCGTGTTCATCACTCAGCCAATCAGATGGCCCTAGCGCATCAGGCGGGTCTGGAAAAAACACGAATATCGGTTATGATAATCGGTTTTATTAATCACTAAGTGTGCGGTGAAATAGCCCCAATGGCTATTCAGGTTACACACTCATTATCATCGCAACGTAAATACGTCGAGTTTATAAGGGTAGGTAGGATTTTGCATTGAAAAAATGGATTAAATAAAAGTACAGAATTGCACATAATTGATAACAAACGTTATCTTGTTCAGGTTAGGTAACAATCCCCAATGGATTAAACGCCAACCGACACATTTAAATTGCAACGAAAAAGCCCCAATGGCTGATTCTGGTTTGCATTACGTACCCATAACACATAACACTTTCACTTTTACAAAAAAAGTATTAGTAGGTACATACCTGTTTCAACGCCGTAGGCGGTTCCCGGTAATTCCTCGGTTGGTTTGGTTTGTATTCTTTTTTCTAATTTTCGCAATTTACGCATTAAATGTTCAATCTCTTCTTCACACGTCCTAGATAGTTTATGTTTCGGCATAATGTGCACGAAATAATGGTACGAATTATTAGGACGAGAGTGTCTTCAGTGGCCGAGCACTAAAATGCGAATGAGGAACCAGCGTAACAGCGGGCACCAAGTAATACGAGTACCTACCCACATCAAAAAAAAAAAAAAAAAGAAGAAAACTAGGGTAAAGGAATATTCTCAACTAGTGCTGAAGTGGCGACCCCTATGCGATACTACATGTAACTACTAATCTCGAGGACGAGGCGTGAAGTATAATACACATGATAGGCTAAGAAAGATGACAATGAGTTACGTACCAGTTGATGTTTATAAGGATTTTGATGAAGTAAAGTTGTGGTTGCAAGCCAAGAGATTCTATCGGCTGTATTGTGTTAGACAGTACCAGTAATTATTGTGTAGTCGTAGTCCGATTAAAATTGAAGGTTTTTGAGGAAGCTCGAGTAGACAGTGGGTGTGTTTGTTGTATGTTGTGCGTTTAGCTCTGGTTGAGGTCAGGGTCTGGAAAGACCGTAGTGTTAAGTCAAATAGTGATACACACGGGAGATAGACTTGTTTACTAGTCAGTTAGAGATCTGTGGTTTTACTCGATGATTTTTGTGAACCTGGCATTTTTTTTGACGCAATAATGTTTTTAAGATTTATTTAAACGACAATGGTACATGACCCAGGGTGGTTGATTGTTGTATTTTCGATAATTTCCAGTTTAGCCGCGTTTGATTTTATCAACGAGAGTAGGACCTAATGGATGTTTGGTCAGGTTCTGTCGTAGATTTGTCTCTTTGCATAGTAACCATTACTTAGGAACGTGTGGTTTGGTCAAGCGCGTGACCTCAGCTGCGTGTGTGAAAGTCTGTGTGATACGCTAACAATGTGTATAGGTCAACAGCCACTGAGGGGTATGCAAACTTGGAGCCTATGCCTACAGTGTGTATGGAAGTCGACATCTGAGGGGTATGCAAACTTGGAGCCTATGCCTACAGTGTGTATGGAAGTCGACATCTGAGGGGTATGCAAACTTGGAGCCTATGCCTACAGTGTGTGTGGAAGTCGACATCTGAGGGGTATGCAAACTTGGAGCCTATGCCTACAGTGTGTGTGGAAGTCGACATCTGAGGGGTATGCAAACTTGGAGCCTATGCCTACAGTGTTGTGGAAGAAGTCTGTGTGATATGCTAACAATGTGCTTATACATCCCTATGTGCCTATTGGTATTCTTGTCTGACAAGTTTTGTTTGGTGAATGTTTCTTTGAATTTGATTCTCGACTTGAATGTTCCTTAATGAATGAGATTACTCTCTTGTTGTACTACTCGGTTAGAGAGCCTTGGTGTTAAAGGTTTTACTCGATGATTTCAGCAGTTTTTGTTGCAATAGAATTTTTAAGGTTGGTGTCAATGTCAACGACTATGGTATATGACTCAAGGTAGTTGAGTCAAAGTAGTGTTGTATTTTCGATAATTTCCAGTACATTTGATTTAATTAATGAGAGTTGAATTTGGTGCCACCCAATGGAACTAAAGTTTGGTCAGGAATGATCGAGCGGAACAAAATTCTGTTGTAAACTTGTTTGTTTTTGTTTCCAGAGTAACCATTACACAAGGATGGACGCAACGCAACGCTGCTTGGCCTTAGCAGTGGTTGCCAGGGCTTTGCCACAATGACGCCGTGAACGTGCACGTCACTGCAGGGTGCCAGCGCGCCTTACTGGCGTTACTGAGCGCGTCGCTGCAAGGCGACTGCGCGCCCTTCTGGCGTTGCTGAGCGCGTCGCTGCAAGGCGACTGCGCGCCCTACTGGCGTTGCCGAGCGCGCCTTCTGGCGTTGCTGAGCGCGTCGCTGCAAGGCGACTGCGCGCCCTTCTGGCGTTGCTGAGCGCGTCGCTGCAAGGCGACTGCGCGCCTTCTGACGTTGCTGAGCGCCTCGCTGCAGGCTGAGCGCCTCGCTGCAGGCCGAGCGCCTCGCTGCAGGCCGAGCGCCTCGCTGAAGCCCAGCGCCTCGCTGCAGGCCGAGCGCCTCGCTGCAGGCCGAGCGCCTCGCTGAAGCCCAGTGCCTCGCTGCAGGCCGAGCGCGTCGCTGCAGGCTGACTGCGCGCCCTACTGGCGTGTACAGCGCGTGGCTCCGGGCTGCCAGCGCGCTACTGTCGTGTTAAGCGCGTAGCTCCAGGCTGCCAGCGCGCTACTGACGTGTTAAGCGCGTAGCTCCAGGCTGCCAGCGCGCTACTGACGTGTTAAGCGCGTCACTCCACGGTGCCAGCGCGCCCTACAGGCGCAGTTGTGTGCGGCACTCCACGGTGCTAGCGCGCCCTACAGGCCAGAGATGGGCTTAAGCGTTAAAAAATAATAACACTGCTAAATGCTAATGCTAAAAATAATTAACACTTAAAATTAGCAGTTATTTTTAGCAACTGTTAAATTTAGTCACAGACAGATTTTTAACATAATTAATTCTCATTTCCTTCATATTTTTCACAGGCTTAGGACTGTTAACTTTTTCTGTTGGCGTATTTGTAATGAGAATCAATTTATTTACAACGATTTCTTTTTTTCATGTCTGTTATTTTTGTATTTGTAATTTTCTTCTAATCTTTTTTATCTTATCCCGCGTAAACCTTCGTAACGAAGATCAGTCTTTATTTAACTCTCTTTAAATGTAATATTTCCGAATTCAGCAGTTAGCACTTAGCGGTGAGTTAAATCAACCCGCTCGCTAGTTGCTAAATAACTCGTGTTGAAACCAATTCAATAGAAACGGAACTTGTCACTGTCAGTTGTGACTGCTAGATTTAACAGCTATATCAGAACTTATTTAACAGGTGTTGACACTAAAAAAAAAAATTTGCTGTGTTAATTTAGCAGCTTATTAATTCAAGACCCATCCCTACTACAGGCGCAGTTGTGTGCGGCACTCCACGGTGCCAGCGCGCCCCACAGGCGCAGTTGTGTGCGGCACTCCACGGTGCCAGCGCGCCCTACAGGCGCAGTTGTGCGTGGCACTCCACTGTGCCAGCACGCCCCACTGGCGTTGTGAGACACGCTATCAAGGAGACAGCGAAGACTCAGCCGCCTTGTTGGAAGCTGACGAGGACGTCAGAGCGTCAGGAGAGGCCGTGTTGGCTCAAAGTCACGCCATCAGCCAGTAGCCGTGCGGTTTGCATCCGGTCGACGTGCGGCAACGGACAGAAGTTCATAAAACGAGGCGAGCGGCGGTGCAGCGGTGACTTTTTGCTTGGACGGCGCTCGGAAAGGACTTGCTACCCGACTATTATCGTGTGCTTCGCTAATTTTGGTTTATGTTTTTGCTCGTGTACTGATTATTCCATTTGCTAGTGCTATTTCTATTTGATTATTGTTTAAAATGTTTGTCTTGATATTTTTGTAAAAGTGTAATTCAAAAGATATTAAACATTGTTTATTTTGTTCACGTATTTCACTTCTGATTCCTAATAATATGATATTCGAGAAGTCAAGACATATGTGAGTAAGTTGCTTACTTTAGGTAGGTACTCACGTATCAAAATGCTTACACGCTTACTAAATGTTTAAAAAAAAACAGGAATTTTTTAAAAGGAAATGATTTTAGAATTGAAATAGAATAGCATTTTTTCAGCAACTAATCAGTAAAATATCTAGACCCTTCTTCTCATCATCAGCAGTTCACTACTGCACATAGGCCTCCTCAATCGCACGTCACTCAACTCGATTCTAAGCAACTTTTATCCAGTTGCTACCAGCCACTCTGCGGCGAAGACCGTCGCTCCACCGAACCTTAGGTCGTCCCACTTTACGCTTGCCGATTCGCGGTCTCCACTCAAGAACACATATACCCCAACGGACATCGGTTCTACGGTTAATATGGCCGGTCAATTGATGTTAAGCGAAAATGCAGTCTAAATATGTTTTACCCCTATTTAGGTACTCGTGAATTTAAGACACCCAATATAGTAAGACAGTCAGTGTCTTAGGACACTGTATTTTTAAGAGATCCTTCTTTTGAGCAGTATTATCAACCACAGTCTGACTTCACCCAATATAGTATAGTCTAGTGTGCCTTCTTTTTGCTTGCGCCATTTACTCTACCTGCAATCACCGCGCCTAGCAGGCCTTAGGCCCATACCCAATGTCTAGGCTAGCCTGAGAGCAGCATGGTCCTCCGAACTCTCAACAGGTGGATTATGAGCTATCTTTAAAACGGTATTGCTTAGATGACTCTGTATCGATATACAATCGTCATGATTCACTGTAGGAGAGCAGTGAATTAGGCCCACCATACCCAATGTCCAGGTTAGCCTGAGAGCAACATGGTCTTCCGAATTCTCAACAGGTGGATTATGAGCAACTTTTGAAACGGTATTGCTTAGATGACTCTGTATCTATATACAATCATCATGATTCACTGCTCTCCTATAAACGGTTGGTTCAAAAGTCTTGTGGTCACGTCAACCGTGTCTATGCCTTTATAAGATCAATTCAATTCAAATAACGTATCTTTAAGATAAATATCTGATTCAATGGCTAGTATATCATCTAAATATCTATCTATGGTGATATCATTTTTTTATCTCACTAGACTAGTTTTAGTCACTGACGGAAATGCCAAATTATCATGAGTAAGTACCGATTCGAAAGAGTCGTCTTAAATACGTTGGTATTTTACTGTTATATTAAAATGAAGTCTTTGATTTTCAAACGATTTTTAACTTCCTTCGGTCCTTTAAAATCAACACTAGGCTGTGTTAGAAACTAAACAAATATTTGTCGATGCGAGGAATTGTCAGAAACAAAAATACATTTACACCGAGTTGCCAACAAGTAAAAAAATCGTTTTTTTTCTCTTCATCTTCCCTTTTAAGTACCTAAGTCATTAGATATTCAGGATAACATGTTTCACAGATAATTAAACAGAAAACATGGTTGTTCTGCGCAAGTATGCCTTATTATTTAATTATGTATTTAACTTAGTTACCAATACCATACCATCTTGTTTCGATATAAAAAACAAGATGGTTGCCAGCTGCTCATCATGAAGTTGTAAAAAATGTTTATTCTAGTTGATACATATATATATCGGTAAATAGGTGATGTTCAATGTACGACGTTTTTACAACGAATACGTCGCTTACAGACACTTTTGAAATATCTAGACTAGTTTTACTGTTTCAAATTGTCAGTGCTTGTGAAAAGGACCGTAAAATTTTGTAAAGGATCAGTATTGGGCAGCCTTTAAAATGATAACAACATGAATATAGTAATACCGTCTACGTCGTGGTTTACATGTAATGATTTATTAAATACAACCAATAACAGCCATTATTTTGTCACCAGTTTATCCCAACTTTCAAAGACTCATAATAAGCAGGGAAAGTGTGGTAAAAATCCTATCCTGCATTATTTGGTTATTTGGGAAAAACAAAAGTCAAAATCATAAAGTTCATAATCTTGTGAAAGACGTGGCTACACGTCCTTTATCCATCGCTGAGGCTTTCGATACCCATATTTTATAACGAGGCATACGTGTCCCACTGCAGACCAAAGGCCGTCTTTCTATTTAACTCTGTCTATGTCTGTTTGGGCCCAATCCTTTTGAAAAGAGTTGAGCTCGTCTTACCATCTCCGTCTGGGCCAACCGCGTCTTCTGGTTCTGTTGTTCGTAACCCAAACTGAAGCCACTTTGGAACAATTCTGATGCGACATGCGGCACAAAGCACAAAATTAAATACTCCTCCAATTTTTTTTAGCTACTTTACTATCTGTTGCTGTTATATTCAACAGGTATAAATAAATAAATTTTATTTCAGTAAAAGTACATATTTTAAGGTCCACAAAAAGTTTATATATAAGCCTTAAAAACGCGAAAGTCAAGATAAAACAAAGGCGCTGTCCCCGCCTCATCAACCAACAACAATTTTCACATACTCACAACATAGTTGCGATAAATGCGACATATCGAAAATTTATGTGAAAAACCAATAAAAAGCGTATATGTCCAGTTGTGACATGTCGGTAGCTATAAATAAATTCCCCCACGTTGTGGCCGCCACCCACAGCGTATGCGCATGCAAAAAATGTGTCCACCGCTACCTGCCACTATTTGTATACTGTGGTGGTTCTGTGCTATTTTAAATTAGGATATTATTCCGTGGTGTGAGGGCAGTACGTACGAAGAATGCTCACACAATGACACACAATTGGCAATTCGGTTTGTGGTGAAGATGTCACTTCAGGTGCGTTCGTGGTTGTGATAATAAAGCCTTGCTTCGGACCTTCTAAATCTTTATTTTGTTTTTAGTCCAGTTTATGAGTAAGCCTCATAAGTGTGTTGGACAGGCAGGAATTGAGAATGAAGTCATCCATATAAATAAAAAGAGAAGTCCTGACTGACTGACTCATCAACGCCCAGCCCTTGGACCTAGAAAGCTGAAATTTTGCACAGAGGTTCCCTTTATAATGTAGACAAGGAATAAGGACGGATTTTACGAAATTCAACCCCTAAGGGTGTTAAATAGGGGATGAAAGTTTGTATGGAATATCGTCATTTTCACGCGGGCGAAGCCGCTGGCAAAAGCTAGTTGTTAATAATTATAGCAACTCTGCAATGTTCCCTGTTTTACTTCGAAAAGTAGCAGTTACTTCGGAAGGAGTGCCTAGGGAAAATGTAGCCAAATTTTCAATGCTGATGGGCAAGCGTTACGGGAAACTTTAGGCTCAGTAAGATTCATGCAGATGAGATGATTCCTCATTGCACTATGATTACATTGACATATCTACCTATATATAACAATTGGGGATACTGCACGATTGACTAGAAACTTCTAGCCGTACCAGATGCTATGTCTGGTACGGTTACCAGACATAGCATCTGTCTGTGTGTGTGGGTGTGTAGTTTCTATGTTTAAGAAACTACACACCCTCATTCTATTGACTACTTATGCTTTTCAGCAAAATCAAGTTTACCCACCCGAGTCTAGTGAGATGAAATTGAACAGTCAAACTCATAACCCTCCTTTTGGGCTATGCCGCAGTCGGGTAAAACAAGTGTTTCTGAAGGATTTTAGTGTCTCCAAGTGTGTGGTCTAGCTTAGTTACGTATATCGGTATCGTATCGAGCATCGCTACTACATCGAATCATAGATTTCATAGATAAACATTTACCAAATCTTTGTTCACAGTTTATCTTGCTCTTGAGCTGAGTATTTACCTACATAGGTATATCATAATATACTAAAATTCCTCAGGTGACCGCTGTGTCACCTATTTTTTAAATCCGTAGCAAAGTCGTTATTTTCCGCATAAGAAACTTTATGATAGATACTTAGTTATTTATTGAAATAGGTACTGATTGAGATGACAAAGATTTTTAGAGAGCCCTCCGCTTGCTTGTTACCAATTTTAGAAAAAGGCAGCTGATAACGTAACATAACAATACGCGTGTAATGCCTGAAGGGCTTGGCAGAGGTTCCCCCTGAGCCATCCACATTTCACTAGTTATGTTTAAGTCCTATGTAATAGTGAGCGACCCTATTGCCATCAAACGGGCACAAAACCAGTCTCCGTGATGGCTGCTACTGAGATTTTTTTGATGGAAAACTTCAATATTACTTAGCCCGACCCGAGAATCGAACCCAGGACCTCAAGTTCAGCAGTCAAACAACGCCACTAGACCAATGAGGGCACGAGGCAGCTGATATTCGGCCTTAAAGCCTTTAAATTTATAAGCCAGTTTTGATGGAACCACTAGACAAACATAACATAAAATTTTACGAGTTTTTTCTTGCAGAATATGCATGAATCTATCCAAATCTATTTTCTGTAACAGGTGTGACTTTGACCTTGAATAATAATCTTTATTTGAGTTCCATGACATCAAAATCGCCATGTTTACATAACGATTACACAATTGGTAAAAGAACGATAATGGCCGGTAAGGTAAGCTTCAGGCGATAGGCGCGAATTCGTATTCCATTTTCAAACTGAACTTTTTTCAATCTCGCTTCTAAATCCAAATTCCCGATCAAACGACCTCAAAGCTCGAAAAAAAAAACAAAACCTCATTTCTTCGACAGTTTTTTTTTACAAATCGAATTATTATTGGGAATGTACGAAAAAAAGGCAGTGTATACAGTCGTGGCGTGACCTCTCGGCGATTCAGTCACAAAGCGGTTCGGACGTTGACCCGCGCGGCCAACCCCTGACCTTGGTATCGTGAACTGTGCCCAGTGACGTAACCGTGACTCTTTCCTACATGTGATGCTACGCACTTGTTTACTTCTTGTTCACGTGGACTGGACGCTTTTCGAAGAGTTTGTTTGAAAAAGGTTCATTTTGCTTAGATTTGTAGGCTGAGATTCCATTGTTAGCGCCCCTAATCAGTGTCATCGCAAGGTTAATGAATCTGACATTAGCTAACCACGTGACTTTCAGGGAACTTTTAGGTACCGCGTCAATGTTTCTGGTTTCATGCGCGGTTTACTTAGTCGTTAACTTGAAAGTAAAGTTACAGCTACATAAGATTTGGATGGTGACTTCCTTATGTAGCTTAATTTTGACATTTTATTTACTTTTTGTTGTTTACGTGTAGATAGACTAGTTTTTACCCGAACTTAGTTTCAGCAAACGTTATCAGTAAGCTTCAGAAGTCGAAACTCATTTAAAAACGTATAACATGTATTGTGTTTAAAAAACTGTTGATCGTAATAAGAATCAATAAGTAAACAATAAATACATAGGTATAAAAGAATAAGTAGGACGTAGATTGAAGGTAAACTTAAATTGAAATAAACCTCCAAATTACAAAAACTAATATTTTTCAGACCAAGAAACATGAATAAAACGTAATAGGTATACTGTCAATTATTACGCTAGCAATAAATGTTCAGCCCGATTAAAATACCACAACATTTTATTAAACTGAAACCGTCACTAAACGTATCAATGTGAAATAACACTGACCATAACCGAATCATGGTCAGTTAAAAACATGCGCATACCGCCCCCTATACGATCAATGGCGTACTATTACGTCCGAAAACAACCCTACTATTTCTCACTTGAGGAAAAGCGAAGAAAATTCCTCTAACACATGTGTGAAGCGCTAGTATCGTACGTGGCTAAAGAAAATAAAACCTGCACGCGTACGAACTCCTTTGACCGCCAGCGCCATCTCTTAGCGGATAGGCGAACTACTTTTACAAGGCATTTTTATGTTTCAAATGCCACTAAAATAACACTGAATTGTTTTACGGTTAGTATTTTGATTGTTAAATTCCTACAGGTTGGTTGTTGTGCGTTTACCTCTTAATTTTGTGGGGTTTCCTTGCGATGAATATCAAAGTGGGTTACCTGTAACAAAAAGGATTTTATTATACTCTTTGTATAAGTAGGGAAATTAGTGTTTTAATATAATGGGTTCTCTGAATTCGGAAATGAGATCTTTCTGCGTAGTACTTTTATGTGTTTTGTAAGTAGGGGTTTCTGAAAACTTGATATGAAGCAAAAACGTCAATCAGAAATAATCAAAAAAATACAATTCTAGGATAGTCACAATTTCCAGAAATCTAGAACTCATTATGATCGAAAAATATCTCCGATAGTTTCATATTTACCTAAGTACCTATTATATTATATTTCAGTAAACGCAGAACTTGTTTTAACGAAAAGAGCTACCTATATTATTACCTAATATATCAAGCTCAGTACATCATTGACATTATTATCTTCGTAATATAAATAGTTATTTTAATATTATGTAAATTCAAACAAGGTATCTAAGAGGGGAAAATGTAGCTGTCTACATTTTCCCCTCTTAGATATCTTTACTATTTATTCAAAGGAGAACTATTTTGTCTTCTACGCGTGCCATCAGCTACTATTGTGCTTATACCAAAACGGCACGAGTGTGAAGAAAATTTACATATTTATAAGACCAATTTCACAATCACTTATGATTTGTATGGGAGATGTTGTGACTATGGTAATTTGTACAGAAGCTTGACTCAGAAAAGGTTACAACTATTTATTAGCACGAGCAACTGCATTTTTTATTGCATGTAGATTTTTACGACTTGGATATTTCTGATTTCTTGAATGCGAATTGTATTTAAAACCGGGCAAATAATAATAGCTCACCGAGGCAAACTTAGGCCTATGGACTATATTAATTTATTCTCAAAGACATCAAATCCCAATTTAAGTACTTACACAATTACATATTTAGAACTAAAGCACCACAAAATTATATTGATATCAATAAGTTTAGTTCATAACCCCTGAAATAATTGACACTTAAGAGTATAAAAGCTTATATTTCAAAACCTAATTATTCAAAAATGAACATGCTGGCCATATCTACGTAAGTATAGACAGAAGAAGAAAAACAATATCAGTCGTAGACAAAGAAACAATTTCTGTGTATCAGCCATATTGAAAGCACAATCATGTTGTGCGTTATTTCTGTACGCAATTTGATTTGACACAAAAAAAATTCACCTTTGAAAGTTGAACCAGCATGTTAAACCGCAGAACCATAGTTTCCTACCCATCATTATATTGAAGCAAACCTCCCACACAGACAAACTCGAGATAATAAATATTGTAATACAAAGAAAAACTTTAAACCCCACACATTATTCGCTAGCGATATTCGATATCGCTTGACATTTTCGCCAAAATCGATAGCACCCCTTATTGGTACCGAAATGATTGAACATCCTATCGCGACATTTTTCTAATGGTGGCTCGTGTTTGAGACCCTTTTTCTTTGTAACGGAGTTTACACATACGCTGGAGAATTTTTATGAGTGTGCATATTTTTGTTTGTGTTAGGAGGAAAAATGTTGGGAAGTTTAATAGTGATGGTCAGATGTAGTACTTTAAATGATCTATCATAGGTACGTTTGCAATCACCAGTCATTCTTGTTACCTACTAGTAAAATAGAAGAAAAAAGTTTATTGCACGTTGCCTAGCTAATATGAATTAGATTTATTTATTTTATTTATTTACAACCAACTTATACTAACAGGAACACCACACATAATATGGCTTTGATGTATCCGCACTTATAAGAAGAAAATAACATCAAAGCTTAGAGGTTAACTTTCATTTAACCCTTTTTTTGTTATCATTTTAAAGTTAGTTGTTAGAAGTTCGTCAGTCCTTGTAAGCTAAAATGTTGATGAATAAAGTGAAAATCGGTTAAATATTTAGTAGAAATACAGTATCATTTTCGGTCAACTCGGTCCGAAAATCTCAAAATGCACAATACAAATACACATTAATCCAAAACTATCAAAATCAGCATTAACATACATACACATTTCCCATTCACAAAACCACATCCACGTATATTTCATTGCATCATCAAAGGTAACACCTTACCCGGAAGCAGCGATCAAGTGTGTACGGCCCACGAGACCCCTTTTCTTTTTACATGTCGCGAGCTAACGACAATACGAAATCAATACTAACACCATCGATGCGAAAATCGTGAATAGTAGAGTGACTCACACGACAATGTGTGTGTGTGTGTTTGTGAGTGTGCATGTGTGTAATCATATGCACGCTCGTGTAGACTCGGAGCGAAGACGTATGCGGTGACTATGAGTTTGTGTGTGGTTGGGATGTTATCTTAGTTGTGCAAGTTGTGTGTTTTGCAGTCTAAGTCTTAATAATTATTGACCATCTTGATTATTCAATACAATATTCCACCCTGTATATCCTCCTGTCAAAGTCATACAAGCGTTAGACTTCCGCAAATAATTTAGTATCTAAATATGTACATAAAAGCTTTTTGTTTTTAAATGCAAATAAGTATCTAATTAAACTGTAAAGCGCTACCGAACGTCTTAATAGTATCTATTTATTGGGACAAGCCCGCCACACTATTCCCAAACCACTGTAACTCCTGTTAGCCAGAATCAACAGTGGCGACCACAAGAAAAGCGCCGAGACAATGAAGCTCGACGAAGTCCCAGAGAAATGATTTAACTGTCTTGGATCCCGCAACGAAATTAATCAGAAAAGAATAGCGGAGGAGTAGGAAAAAACATAGTTTCCACTTCCCTCCATATCAGCAGGAGACAGAACAAATAGTATCTATGATATAAGCTAGGATCATTAACATCCTTTCAGGTGAAAGACGTCCACTGCTGGACAAAGACGGAGCGGCCTTTGTCAAGCATCCCCGTTCGTTTTGCATCCTTCGGATCCCTGTAACCAGTGCTAAGATACTTAACTATAAATTATATGAAAAAGGAGAGTCATAAGGCTTAAAATCTCAAAAGAGAGCGAAAACGTCCCAAAAAAATCAATCAACAAAATTATTCAAAATCCCCACCCTTAACAAACAATGGTCACCCGAAAAATTGGTAAAAAGAAAACGCATTAACACATATAGATGAGTAGTCACACATGCTAACCGTACGCACACATACACAGTCCCCCTACCACTGAACCTCCTTTAAAAACCGCCTCACACCCTTGGGAGTCTTTTCATAAGGAAATGCAGACATTTCAAGAAAGCTAAGTATCAAATAAGCATCGAGAAGCAGTAGCGGTATTTACGAAAGGATATCATAATACGGAGGCTTGCTATAACTGTTTACTTATATGATTTTTAGATCGAGTTACTTACTTGAGGTTTTTTTTACTATCTGTTGAGGTTGTATGTGGGTGTTTAGGCAGATTTATTTGTGTTTTGTCTAATGTATGCCTACTTAGTGTGGCCTAGAAAAGACAATGCCTAACGGTGGGTGAAAAATTTGGTGTTCGAGTGACATTTGTGAGAATCTTTGTTATTAATGATTTTGTTGATTTGACACCTTGAATGCATCGTTTTAGATGATAGAATCTTGCTTGTTCAAAAAAAAATTAAAATCTATGTAAGATATCAGAATCAAGAATAAATACTCCTTTTTTTAGCTAAAGACATTGATAGGCTGAAATGGTCGAATTGACAAAGATATGAATAAGAACGTGGTGGAAACAAAAGGGGTAGGGTTAGTTGACACGGTGACATTTTGTAGATCCTGCCTTATCCCATGGCAAGGGAGTTCATACTCAATAGAAAGATTCATATAGAATTTGTTTATTGTTTTTTTAAAATAGGCTCGCCAACAGTATATACCTACATTTTAAAATCAACAATATAAGTATATAGGTTAGGGTCCCTAAGTAGAAACCAATTACAGGTATACACAACATTTTCTTAGGTACAATAATGTTATATTTTGATCGCATATAGAATTCTGATAATTTATTTACTGCAACTTATGTCGATTTATTATTTACTAGGTGGACTGTTAACCTTGAACTAAGTATATATTGTTACGACAGCCAGTTCGCAGGTGGAAAATAAAATCAATAAAATAATAAAAATCCGGCCTCGTTGGTCTTTTGATCGCAAACGCGACTTATGTGCATCAGGGTGCTTACTCTCGAATATAATTCCGATAGATCGACATTGGAATTGTCAGTCAAACGTCAGGCATTGGCTGGACTCACTGAGTCTGGCCAATCCCTGACGTTTAACTCAACCAACTGACGTTTGACCAATGTCGATCTATCGGAATTATATTCCAGAGTAAACACCCAGGTCCTGGGTTGGATTTCCTGGTCGGGCAAAGTGTTATTGGGTTTAACATTAGGAATTTCTTAGTAGCAGCCACGGACGCTGATTTGGGCCCGGTTGATGCCAATAGGCTTGCGTAATAAATGGGACTTAAATATAGCTGTCAAAATAGGGTGTAAAATGGAGACACCTCTGACTAACTCTTCGAGGATTCTTTGGTGTTATGTTATGTAAAATAATTAAAACACAGACTTTTAAAGTTAAAACCAAACCTAACATTGTTTATGTGTCTTGTTTGGTAAATATTAAATAAAAAAAAACAATAAAATTGCGAATGTACTTTTTATAGATTGATGGAAGGGCCGACGCCCGTCGGGGCTGTGGTTTGTCGAAAGGTTAACGCGGCTCCGACACAAGGGCGAAGAAGGAACATGGGTTTGGTTTTTAGTCAGTAGAAGTCTGACACTCCCCTTCGCTCTTCCCAAGAGCGAAGCCACCCACCAAAAAAAAAAAAGGCTATTATCAGGCTAGACATACGGGTAGTCTGTATGTTATAAGCATGATCATTACTTACTTATTCCTAACTTATTAGCTTTGCAAATTACCTAGTTAATAATGATACTATAAAACAGTTTAACTCGTAAAGTAATTGATAAATGTCCAAGATACCTGAGTTAAGTTATTGAATGCACTTGAGAACACCTTAAGTCTCAGGCTGATGACATCATTAGGCATTTGAAAAGCAATAAAAATAAATTAGATCTCCACTAGCACATGAGTGAAATTTTAATGTACACACGACATGATCTTGATCATATAATTATACCATTAAGACCATTAACTCCAAGTAATAAAGACGGTATTTCTCTAAACCAGTAAATTCTGAAATTCTCGACCAACAGGATACATTTTTAGTTTTTAATCAGCATAAACGACACATTTGCACCAAATTATCAATTCAAAAGCATAATGGTTCTAATAAATGCTAATCGACATTCGATTACGTTCGTTATCTGATTTTAATTCCACCGTCATTGCTAATTATAGCCCAAACAGCTAACTTGAAAGCGAAGCTTCGCTCCCCTAGTTTTCAAGTGGTTTACATTCCACTGAAAAGCCCCGTCGTTTGGCGAGATTTGCTAATAATCTCCCCTAGTAATTAAAACCCGGTTTTAATTGCTGCAAAACGCCACCTGTTGCTTGTTTTCCATCTCATTCTCTCCATCTTCTGTCTTACTCCCACGGAGGCTGTGGAAATCGGCCCGTATCCGGATACCCGGGTAATATTGTCAGAAAATTCAATTTTGGAACAGCTAATTGGGGGCAAATGAAATTGCCAGTGTCACCCTCTGACCCTCTGTTCTCTTTGTTTAAAAGCCTTCGACCGAGCGCTAATTGTTTGACGATATTATGAATTAATTTTATTACTTTTTGTACTTCGTTAAAAATGATGTAGGCGTGAATTTTTGAGTATGATTTGTTTATTTGTTAATTCATTGATTAGCCAGGCGTACAACCTGATTATTCAATGAAACTTATTACCATATTAATCAAATTATAATCGATTATGTTTTTTACTTTCATCTGATGATCAAACATTAATGATAATAAGCTTACCATATGGCCATATTTCTTATACATTAACAACAAACCCTTTAGTTCCCTCTGGTAACGTTCTGTCTCAGCCCCGTGTTACCTCAATCACACTTATACCAAAACAATTCAAATCATAATTGGACCTCGTTTACCAAATTAATATGATATTAAAACCGCTTGAAGTAATCCATCAGAGCAATCTGGGTACGAAACACCCATTGTTATAATACTAGAAAATTGCCTGAGCTAAATTATCAGGCTATTATCAAGCTATTATCGGGGTATTATCAACCCTTTTCTTTAATTACCTTTACATAATTTTTGTTTGTACACTGACCGACCTATTACTTTAATGGCCGCGAGGAACGCTCAATTTCAGATACAGGAATGATTAAATATGATTAACATCAATTTCGTGTACTTATAATATTAGAATGATTTTTGTTGTTATTAACAAGTAATGTTTGTTATTAGGAGTTTTGTTTTGTTTTCTTTATGGTCCATTTTATGTGATTGTTTTTTGTTTTTAATCATGTAATGGGAATAACGGGGTACATAATTGTGTAAGACAATTACAATGGAATAGCCCTTCATTTTGACAGCCTCATTGCATTATTTAGAGCTATACTGCAGCGTTGGTCGAGTGGTTGCAAGCACTACTGTTGAGGTCTCGGGTTAGATTTCCGGGTCAGGTAAAGTGTTATTGAGTTTATCCAACAGGAATTTCTCTATAGCAGCCACGAAGTCCTCGGTTACATGCGAATTAAATAAAACATAGCTTGTGAAAAGTTTTGACTTGGACTTGAGTTGTTGAGCAGACGATTTTTAAAACATAATGAAGTAATAGATTAGGAATTTTCTTTAAAATCCTCCGGGTTGGCCACGATGGGCCAAAGTAACAGGTAGGTGGTGGTGGTGGTGGTGGTAGGTAGGTAGGTGGTAAGTAATAGGACACAGATTTCTTCAAAACCAAAATATTATAAAAATAGTTTAAGTACGAATATTAATTTAAGTTTTAAATCTATTTAAATGCTTCCCATAATTATGCACAGAATGCCAATATAGATAATTACAATCTCTAAAGATAACGGAGTCAATTGACGTAGCCACATCGGCCAAATATCCATTTGACAGTGATAAAGACAAAATAATCAGAACGGGTTCATTAAAAACAACAAAACGTAAGGAATCAAGCTTTTGTGTTGACGGGAAAGTCATTGAGAACCATTTATATTGTTTTGATTAATTAATTATTTGGATATCTGTAAAAAGATCACGTTGGACCGGTCTCACACTGAGAGCGTCGGTCCACCGTGGGGCTATTAACATAAGTATTTTAATTGTCCAAGCAAAACACATTAAAACGATATCAATATTAAGTGGTGATAGTTCTGATTGTGCCACGGGTTTTAACGTTTAGACATTTCGGTTTTATTACCAAATAAACTTTCAAATAATGATAATATTCAAATTGAGATGTAACTGTGGAATTTTACAACCAAACAAAGGTTTATTAAACACAACGTTTTAGCAAATGTGACAGCACACCTAAGACAAAGTCATTTGTTATCAACAACAAGGTTTTAATCGAATTTTACGACATAGCAATTTATATTTTATAACTCATCAAAATTAACATACGTAAACTGTTTTGATACACACACGTGTATCTTTTACCTACTTAATAACGAATGACAGAAGAACATTAAGAAGTCACACAAACACACTTCGTTTAAAAACCACCAAAAGGTTTGCCACCTCATCACACAAACTTACAAACATGACACTTGTCAATTCCGCATAACGATTTGTCAAAAATACATGACAGTTGTCAATAACACATGGACAAGACAGAAGCAGGTTAACGCACAGTAAAATAGCATACAGTCGATAGGCCATACGCCTCAGGTTTAATGCCTTCGACGAAGCTAACGCGAAGCAATGCAATTACTGTTGGAGACGCTTTCGCGCAAATGGACGACCCACGACTGAGTGGGACACACGGATGCTAATGTTGACAAGTTGGGTCGGAGAGAATTTCTATGATTGACCTTTGAAGACCAAGAATATGAGGTTTTGTTTGAGGAGCAGCAAAATGAAAAAAGCATATGATTGTGAACAAGATGACTGAAGTTCAGGATTGAAAGATAAACAGTAGGAGCAGAAAGTTACATTATTTTTGAATATTGATCATATTAAAAAAATGATGTAACTTTTCCAACTTGCAACAACATAAGCTTGTATAGGAAGCTTATGGTGCAATGTAGACAGAATGGTGCTTTCGGAATATTAATTCTTTGCTAAACGATTTCACTACCCACCCCTACTCCAATTCCTTCTTAGAATCAGTACTTATTCATTTCCCTCTCCACAAGTTTTCCATGTTTCAGCTGTGCTAAAAAAACACCGAAATTCATACAAGTTGAATACTACTGCTTATATTAAATATCAAGAATGAGTTTCGCAAATTCGTTCCCCGTTCTACGCGTCCGTACAACCCAAAATTATAACCATCCAGCGCATACATTATTGAAACGATTTTGGCGTTAATTCTCTTACTACTAATGTCGTTTTCATTCTGCACCACTATAACAAGTAAAAGCGGTCTAATGACATGCTCGAATAATCATAGCGAGGGCCGAATAACACGCATGACGCGACATGTTACTTGTTTTTACACCATACTTAATATGGGGGAAAATGTGTGTAATTGTTGAAGACATAGCTTTGAAAGTCGGCGAACATATCGTCGGTCGCAAACTTTAATAACAGAACGCGATGTCATTTAAGCGTGACAACGATGAGACGGTTCGCCATGACATATCACTGTGATTTCAACCAGTTAACTTGTGCAAACTACAATGTATAATTTCGTCGGAAATTTAACAAATAAGTTGTGGTGAAAACGCCTTAAGAGTACTCATGCATGCTCATTTATCGGATAATTTAATGTAAATGTATCTTATTAGCTAGAACTGAATTGTAGCCTTGCCTTGGTTCGAGTCTGATTTATATGCCATAAGGATGTGACGAAGGTCAGTGACCAAATATGTTTATTGATCTGATATATCTTCGTATGCAAATTGGACTAAATTAGATTAGTGTTTTCATTGTCATTCTGACTGTTAATGCTAATTAAGTTTTGTCTCTAGTTCTTTTTTATTAAATTTAGCTTTTTTGTAAAGTTACCACAGAAAGAATGAAGCTGAAAATTCTTTTATCTATTAAATCTACTCTATGTACATATTTGCCTTGTACCTAACTGGGTACCTATTTATAAAGATTAGCATGGAAATAACCAGAGGCCGTCGTCAATTGTGCACCATTAAAATTCTCCGCACTATTTTTAATAGCCACTTACATACCCAAGTGTGTTGATTTATTCTAAATCAGAACCTCACGAGAATATGTAAAAGAACACTTTAAAAATTCTCCACGGCAGCGTCAATAATTCCGTATCTAAGTCGAATATCGATATTTATATCGGGCTCTTGTTATTCTGAACAAATAAAATAAAGCGTTTATTAGGATTCGCGTCGTGGTTCTGTTTCGAAGACTGTCTATTGTTTCTTTGGGGCTATCAATCACCTATAGTTCGGCCGGCCGGGCTTGGGACAGGGGGGTACGCGAGGGGTACGTCGGCGAGGGGGGAGGGAGACGCGAATAACGGTTATTGAAATGAGACGAGGCCCCCGCTTTTTTCCAAATTTAAATTTTGATAAGGCAAGTCCCTGTTTTGCTCTAACTGTGTCCTCGTTTGGTGAGGGTGGCTTTTTTGTTTCTGCTCCAACTGTTCTGTCTTTTAGTTTTTTTGTTTTCGTTTTAGTGTTTGAATTTAGTTTATTATTGGGTAATACAAGGTCTTCGGCGGGAGAATCTTGATGCACCTTTTTTGATGACTGTGTTTTGTTTAACGTACAACCTTCGCACGACTTCGCTTTTTCCTCTTTTCATACCCGTAATGGTAATATGATAAAATATAATAAGAAAATGCTGTTTTTATCGTAGGATGGTTACCTTATGTTTTGTGTAGTATCTATAAGAAATAATGAACTTAATACCTTACTAAAAACTCAATATTATGATTTCAGTAGCGGCTACTAGAAGTCTTACGCCACACTTTTAACTAGGCGTCAAATTGCAACTAGAACAGCACTATAATCAATACGCCAGACATATGAATTATGAACTGATATTATTCTCACAAAAACTGATCTATACATCATGTCAATCGGGCGCAGTTGTTAATTCGTTTTACACCAGCAAAAGTGCGTCGACACAATTCCAAATATTCGGTTATAGGTTTTTTGCCGAGCAAGCCGGCCACGCCGCTTGAATACGTTATTCGAACCAGAATAAAACCGAATTAACATATCCCCAAATCTCAACTCTCGATTCAGACTTTTTTGTTATGTAAAATTTTAGCTCTCCGTCCTTAAATCGTTGTTTAGAGAAATGGTAGACGCATTGACACCTACGTTATACAACTCGACATTTTTTTCACTCAAAACTTCTATTATTTGATACGTCTCATCGATATTCATGGGCCGGGAGAGTTGTAAAATGCAATAAAACACAATTTTTATATGTTGTGTTTAGACAGTGTCCGAGAGATGATAACAAAACCTGTAGACCAGTCGATATTGTAGGACCGGATATCGCCGGCCATTCACAAAAAACCAACACGCACACACGTACAAGTGACGTGTGAATACGTCACACTCACGCACGCTCACACGGTTCATTCATAAGGAATAGTGCCTTAAACAGCGTCAACAAAATAGTGGTCAGCCATGCGATGGTAATATTTGTTAACTAGAGTTTGTCCAATCCAATGAACATTATGGCTATTTGAAATATATTACTAACAGTGGGAGGTGCACTTAATAGTACCGATAGTAATCACACGCTCTTAATATATGATGGTTAAGATGTCTTTTAAAATTTACTTTGATATTATACTTTTTAAGGTAGTAAAAAGTAAGTATCTGGTAGTGCTATCTTCTGTAACGTATTTCTAAGCAATCAAGACAATGCAATGGAATGCAGAACAAGCATGGTTACGTGCATGCATGGACGTGCATGCCTAACCCACGCAAGGCGTGAAAGCCAATGATAGCAACTCACAATGCAATAGCAACTTGTCATTATCCATGTCGTATTGTAATCTTATAGCATCCTAGCGGTATCTCTACTCATCTTTGTTGACTGATAAAACGCAAGGTGGAACCAGAATTTAAAGAATGATGATGGCCTAAAAAATGCACTCAGATTCATAGATAAAACATCTTTTTCTTGAATATACGAGGTCAAATTAGACGATCTACTGATTTCTATTCCAATGAAACATAAGTAGCTCTTGGCCACAATATAATTATGCGCTATTTGGAGTATAAGTTTACATGTTGTATCAATCCTTCTCTGCCAATATAAGTCTAGTTAGCGACTAGTTATGTTAATCACCTGCAATACTGCTTATCCCTAACAAAACACAATCTACAACAATTCGTAAAGGTAAACATGTAAGTATCTAATAGAGGCGCGCCTCGCACGCCCTAGCATGTCGAGATGAAATGACTCAGTGCTGTTTAATCCACTGCCATAAAAATGTCCAAGCCCATAGTTCCGTTCTCTTATACCGGACCGTTGACATCGAACCGAAGCATCGACTATCGAGAACCCGTTCGACATCACGTGCTAATTAATTCATATGTAGGCGTACCATTATCGATAGAATTATGTGGTAGCCCTATACTTTATTACATCCATACGTCTTGTCAGAAAAAAATGATAAAGATGTTTTGTGTCCCGTGCGTGATTTTATAAGGTAACGTTTTTAATTAGCATAATATGACTATTAAGTGGTATCGGGAGAAATGCTTTCCAAATATTTTGGGTTGGTTTATTTATGGTTCGTGTGGTCATAGTTTAATGTGTGGTCTTTTCTTTAGGACTAGCCCAACGTGTACTTTTAATGCTGTAACTAACTGTTATAAACTATGGTCAGAGGCTGCTATTAACTAAGATGAGCGGGTATTGACAAGTAGCAGTCGTTTATGATTCGTGTTTGTAGAACGTGTCCATGAGTTTGACGTATGCTAAGCGTAAGGGCTATGTTTTACATAAGTCCCATACACTTCACTTCACCTCTTACCGCTAATGTGCGACTTTGATCTAGGCCTCCCAGAAATGGTAATCATTTAATACAAGGCATTTGATCGCTTGACTTTTTTATTTTAAGTTTATCCCATTGGTATGCTCACTATGGCTTTTATTGGGACTATGGGGTATACTTTCGGGTTCTCCACACTTCAGGATAAACCCATAGAATGTATACAACAATTTTCAACCTGGACGACTATCCCAGAACCTCGCCCTTTACACTTTACAGTTATCACGTTACAACACCATTTTTACTTAGAAAACTATGTTCACAACATTGTAGAACTTAACATCCATATAGTTAAACTGAAGTTAACTTCTAAACGAGTAGTGAATATGTCTGGCGTAGCGTAAACCGCTTCATAAAAGGTAAGGTATCGTTTGCTCTGAGCTATGAGGACGATTTGTTTCACCTCAAAGAGACTGTTAACATTGTTGATTGGCTGCGTAAAGACTACAGACCTATTCTGGACTGTAATCCTAATAATTCTACAAGAGCTTGCGGTGTTTTGGTAGTATTAGCCTATTTATGTGGAAATTGATACTCGTAATTTGAACACCAGTGTTCAGGAATCAGGTTAGATTTTAGTGCGGTTTAACCTTTCTATAGCGGCAATATAAGAGTGGATATCTGTGATTGCTTCTTTGTTATTACTCCGGAGTTTCTTAAACTTTGACTACTAATATCTGTATATTGTTTTGATTAAGATTTCAGGCAGGAAAGTAATTAGATGAATGTGACGGTATCCTTCGTGGGGTGATGGAACAACTACAAAATGCTTTAAGATATTCGGCACCAAGGTTATGCCAAAATATACTAGAATCCTGAACAATAGAATTAATAAATCAAGGCAGAAGGTTAGAAGAACGAAGAAATCAATCCGTGTGACTGTGAATCCAAAGAAAGTCAAGAAGCACACAAGTAACATATTATGACCACTGTGTAATTATGAATATGAGCTTCCAGAGTAAGGACGTTTTAAATTGAGATGTTCTTACTGTTTGCTTGAGAATAACAACACACATGAGGATGTTAGAAATTACAGCCGTTTGCTCAGTTAGTAAGTTTTATTTACCCGTGATTTGTAAGTGTTCGGGGGAAAGTTGTTTATTTTATTGACTGATGGTAATTGAATGGGCGGAGACAGGGAAATTTAGCTATCTTCATAATATTCTTAATTATCAGTAGGACGAAGTAATGATTACTATTCACTTCAAAAGGAAGTGTAAATATTATAATATGGTTAGTAGTTCAAGCATGAAAAGATGAAACCTGAAGCAAAGACTTCATGAAAATATTAATTATTGTAGAGAATTAGAATACCAGTTAGGAAAACATGACTTTTGTTTATTTGACTCGAATATGCGCCCATAATGATGACGTACCCTGGTTAAATAAAAACAAGCCAAATATAAAAGACGACGAAGAAGAACTTTCTTGAACAAACCGATATCTCGACGACGATACTAAGTAGGACTGTCAAGTTTTGAAAACGAAATAATGTCCCAATTATGCATACAAGTAGGTAGACCATACATCAAAAATATAATCAGATAAAATGAAGTAAGCATTCAACTTAAAAACATGTACGATTTACTTGAGAAACTTTATTATTTCCTCTTCCAATTATATTCCGCTTATTTGTCAATCCGTCGCAATCTTTTAAAATTAAGCAATTTAAAATTTGGCATACCTAACAAACTTGTTCCACACCCATTCAGATTGCCCGCATACTTCCGCCGCAGGGTGTTTCTGTTATATCAAAAATTCGTGTAATATGGATGCTTAAAAAACCTTTTATTTTAGGAGTTTATGGACTTTTGAATACTTAAGCTACTGTGGTCCTGTCAAATACTCTTGTAGCCCTAAAATCTTGTTGTTTTACATTAAAAATTTTGCTCAGATCCATATTTTTTGTATAAGAATAGAATAGAATAGTTATTTGTGTATGTACCTTATAACTGTAGTACATTGGGAAGTCATTTCTGCAGTAACAATCTTTACTTCACTACTTATTTTAAATCTTCATTTCCTTTACACTCCTTATCTCCCCAAATCAGCCCGTACAATGTAAATCCAAATTGATAATTAATTAAAATAAATCCTCCTTCCAATTAAGGCGACGCGATAATTTGCAGCGTGGCGCATAAAGTACTACTAGTGATGGACTAATCCCCGAGACCTTGTGGCTACACGCCGAGGGCGGTTGTAAATTACACCATTGCAGCCACGGAGACAAAGCCTTTGGCTTATTCTCACTTTTAGTGCGCGTTTTAAAGTTAAAAGCCGCGTTTAAAGTTATTGTTTGTCGCAGTTTTTAAAGCTGGGCTGTATTGTTCTGTGGAGTGGTTTACAGGAAAGAGTATTTCATACGTGATATCGATTTTAAGATGTAATATATTACGTGACATAAAACAGACAGGTTGTCAATTTGACAGACACTGTGCCAGACACTTTGCCTGCATGGTAACCATAATTATGGTAACAGACATTTTAGAAGTTACAGATGCAACAATTGAATAAATAAGTGATGGTTTCCTAAAGCAATAATTTGATTGATTAATGAACACCATTTTAGATACACTGAAGACTGACATACATCTCCACATCAGTCCATTACACAATAAAATATGGCGACAATAAAAGCCGTTGACATCGACCGTCAAAAAATTTGTTGACATTAACATTCGTTTCCGTTAACCAATGACTAATACGACATATTTACCTAAAATGCAAATATTAACGTAAGATCGAAACAGAAATAAATTAAACATTAGAGAATAATTAAGTAGACTTAACTTCGTCATAAATTATAATGAATAAAGTTTCTTTTTTTTAGTCAATAAAGGTGGATGTTAATGGGTTGGTGTCGCTAGGTTGGTCCGTCGTAATGTTGGCAATACTATTGATCTCTGAACCCGCACGTGGTCGAGAGTTGACATACTAATTGTTTACTACTGTTGACACCATTTTCTTTAAAATAAAGAAAGATAAATGTACGTTACATTGGAATTTTAAGGTGTTTTGATCGAAGTCTTTATAATAACGATGAAATTCCAAGAGTTTTATGTAAAAAGGGAAATATTATACCAGACATTTATACCGTGTCCATAATAAAGAGTTTTCTTGCTGTCTATCTATTTTATAACATAATATAATTACATTATTTACTAACTCTAATGAATTTAATACGTACAATGTACGAAATGTTGATCCTAAATGGATGAGGTCTGCTAAAAACGATTATCTTTAAAAAAACACCTGGAACTTCAACATTTAAATACCGATACCAAACGGCTCTCTATCTTTCAAACGTGTTTATCTCCTCGCGAACTGAAACAAGACATCAAATAGTTGCAGAATAGCCCAGCACGGCCGGACATGCGCTCGCGCACTACAAATTACAATCAACACAGCGACCATGTCGGCAGTGTTCGCACGTGGGGACGACCCTATCGACTTACAACAAACACATATACACCAAGATTATTTTATAGTAATTTCTCTATTACGATATCTCCTTAGGTGTTTCGCACGAGCCCTGTTCGAGATAACAGCGATTTATATCTTCATTATATTATGTTTGTACGGAACAGTCCTTTTTTTTTGGTTGGTTTTGTTTCGCTACAATGTCTCTGAAATGTTTATGCAATGTACTGCTGTATTGTCGTGATGTCAGGTGGAGTTTTTTGTGTTACTCCTCTATGTTTTATACTGTCTTGTATATAAAGAATGTTTTATGTAATCGGTTCGAGTTTAATATAGGTGGCCATTTTCAGAAACAGTTTTTACCTTCAAAACACGTCATTGTTTTGAACGATCTTTCATGTTATTTGGCAGATTTGGTATCCAAATAAAATATCGATACCTAATTGGTAGCTCAATAAAATAATTCGCACACCTCTAACAAAGGCAGAACCAGTTAACGGGACCAAACAAAAAACACCAAACATTGTGACACCTAGAAAGCCGAAGCCATTAGCTAAACATGAACAATGTATGAATCAGAGGTGTTTATACTGAGACACGGCATGTCGAAATGTCCGTCAGTCCGGGACGGCCTCGAGACGAGCGGGTAACAAGCAACGGGCGGAGACGGGCCACGCCACTAGTATGCGTTACACACAATTGACACTCACCTTCTTTGTCACATAATTGTTCTAATTTCAAATTATTTTGAATATGTTATAGATGGAATGGAATGTTCGCCCAAGGCAGAATGTGTTTTGTTTTTTGTCTGTGGTTGAGTTATCTATCTAAAGACGTAGAAATGTAATGCTCATCTTATGCCAGGATAAAGACGCATTACACCGTAATATATGTATATCAGGCTTTCGTGCCCGCTCAATTCGAAGGCTCGCCCTAATAGTTTTCCAGCCAGCACTGATTTACAATCAGGATAGGACTGTCGATCTGTAACGTTGCGCCTACGCATTCACTATTATAGCTAGCAGCTACACGTATTATTTATGGTAAGAAGCTTTCCTAAGGATTATGGACCCGGGCGTCAACAATGCAACTAATAATTTTTAGGTTCCCATTGTGGCCGTTGTATCAATATTTTGTTAACTTTTATTTGGTTGTCTAAATAAATTTTGTGAACACATTCTAGCTTCGAATATAAATTGTGTTCGAATATTTAAATTTAAGTACATAAAATGTGAACTTAGTGCGACATAAAGTGGCGGGCTGACGGTTCGCATTTCTCGTTACGTAGGCTGCGGGATCCATGAAATACATTCACGAACAGATGGCTAAACCTTTGATTACTTTAGAATTACGAGTGGCGTGGCGTACTTGATTATAATTGCGTGGACAGCGCGGATCTGATTTGCGTGACCAATCCTGCTCAGGTAATGACGCGCGCCTACCGCCCGGCATCGCTGCGTTTCAGCTTAAAGCTTCGGTGACATTACATGAGCGAAGCGATAAATCTTTCGGGAGGCAGAGTTTTGGAGGAGGTCCTATATTATTTGACCCAAAGGTAGAGAACTAAGGTAGAGAGAAACTGGTAGCGAATGCCTTGTGGCATTAAGTCCACCTATGTACCTACCACTCTACATGCACATGAAGTTTAAATAAATAAAAAAGTCAGACCGTTGTTCCTATGGACCTGTTTTCGATCATTTCTTCCTGGATTCCTATGCATTTTTGGAAGAATTCTTTTTTAAATAATCCGGCCGAAGATTTTGAAAACGCTAGAGAAATATGCTTTTTGACTTTTTCGACAATTCCTGAAAGTTATTTGTTTAGAACTTGTGAACAATGGATTTGACTGTAGAATTCGTCACCTGGACTACCATACTCATCCCAATTTTCTTGATAATTTGGTCGGCTATAGGTACCTATTTCGGTAACTCTTTCCGCTCAGCTCTTCACTCCTCAAAACGACAGTCTTTCAAAGCATCGCTTCATCATCTCTTATCGCTGGCAACGCGCCCTCTGCCGGCCGCGTAGCGCGACCGCCTCACTTTCGCACTTAATCGAGAAATATGGTTCGTGCTCTTATGCCTTTATTTATTACCACAGGCCTCGGATTAAGAACATCGATTTATATTGTCCTCATTAGTGCTCCTAAATTGATTAGTGTAAGCTTTCGTTATGGGGTAACGTTGGTAATATTTTAAATATTATGTGGGTATTTTGTAAGTTCGCATTTTGTAGGTTTAGGGTAGAGACTCGGTACAGAATTTAATAGTTTTCGTTTGGCTGCAGTTGGAAAAATTTAAATAATTTTCCGGTCGTTTGGTTTATTAGAGACTATAATTAACGACGTCTGTTCACCTTCCACATACAAGCCACAAAAAGACACCAAATATTCAGAACGGTTGCATAATTCACAGTCCGAAATAGCCTGAGGAAGCGGCCACTTCCCGTGGCGTCACGGGCACACGCGACGAAAAACTTCGCGTGATCCACTCGTCTACTTCATTATATTAATTACCCCATGTTAGTCTAGATTACACCGACACCGGCAACAACAATACAGGTATACAACAGATAAGCGACACTCGATTTATTGCTTGCATTTCTTTTGTCAGCTTTGAAATTGTACTCGCATAAGTTAACCAAGATTAAAGTAATCGAACTTATAAATTTTGTCGCCTCACCTTTATAAGGCCAACGGCGGTGTCGACGCGAACTTTGTTCAAATTAATGGGCCGCATTATCAGATCGAGCCTGGTACATGGCGTTTATGCTGAGATAATTTTGTGTGGAGAATATTTTTGTGCGTTTTTTTTTCTTTCTTTCTTTTGGCGCTTGTTCCCGTGGGTTGACTCGTGATGTAAGCGCCATCACGACTCGTGGGCGCTAAGATTGTTCGCGTGAAAAAACGAATCAGTATAAATTAGTGTCCTACACAAATAAGAGCACATTTGGTGCAACGTCTTGTGTTCCGATGCTGTAACTCAACGGGATTTGGATTAAGGAAATGTTTAATGAATCAACTGATCAGAGGGCCTCTACAAAATGGCCTTTTCTTAGCGGCCACGTGATGGACAAGTGAGATATGTAATGATTTGATGTTGGCGACTGAAAACTTAAAGTCGATCTTGCTGTTTGTGATAAAAATACGATGTCTTGCCCCCCGACCCATCCTGAATAATTCGACAAACAAAAACCCATCAGTTTTCTATCAAATGTCGGTTAGTACGTTTGGCATTCATTATAAGCTTGCTCACCAACATAACTATGATGATGTGTGTCTTATGTAAATCCTCACCAAAGCTGATATTATCACACATTGTCAAAATATTTATATCGACTAATATAACAGTTATATCTGGTTCTCTGCCTTTTCGCCGAAAATTGTTTCCCAAATTTTCACTTGCCAACCAACGTTTCGCAGAATTTTATTTCGCCGAATAATCATTTGCCAACTTATCATAATATATTTTTTTATTTCCCAACCTCACAGTTACCAACTGTACGTTTGGTTTGCTTTTCATTATGACACTTTTTAAAAGGCCAACTTTCAAGTAGCAGAATGTTTTACTTTGCGTAATATTCATTTAGTTGTTTATTGTTTACCAAATTTATTAGCACGGTATTAATTTTGCACCTAAAGTATGTGTGTTAGATTTCGAAAAAGCTGCAATACTGAGTCTGCGATCAAATTTTGAAGAAATTTATTTACAAGGATGCCATTTTCATTTGGGACAAATTATATACAGGTAGTTATTGTTATTATTTTTTTTTCTTTATCTTTAATGTGACCTAACCTAACTTAACGTTTCCTTTTACAAAAGCGATTCGCTTCTGGCACATCGCCGGCCGCTGCCGCGGCACGCTCGCTTCGCTCGCTCGGCTCGTGCGTTGTTTGTCATAACCTAACCTAACCTAACCTTTAATGTGACCTAACTTATCTTAACGTTTCCTTTTACAAAAGCAATTTGCTTCTGCCGTTGTTTGTTATAACCTAACCTAACCTATCGTAACCAAAGATTTCTCGAACACAAAACTACATATTCAGAGGAAAAACTATTGCTCTGCATTGCTGCCAATTTAAAAATTTAATGTTATTTTTGATATTCTTAAATAAAAAATGTATGAAAAAAGTCGTAATTTTTTTATCAATATATCAATGTATGAAAAGGAAACTGTAACACTGACAAAACGTCATTCGTCTAATAGTTGTGTTGCCTAGTAAAATGTTTGCCAAATGATAAATGTCCCAAACGTTTTGTGTCTTTATAATAATCGGCTTTACAATAATTCTACCAAATGAAACGTTGTCAAACAAAAATTTGGTAATCGTTAGTTGTCAAAGTGAAACATCGGCGAAACGTTGGTTGGCAAGTGAAAATTTGGGAAACAATTTTCGGCGAATAGGCAGGACACCGTTATATCTGTATATAAATATCAGAGATTTACCGACACCGATATTTTCCTAAATGCTGCTATTTCGGGTGTCAAATATTAGTATAATGTATGATAAAATTGCTACTGAATGTCATTTTAATGTTGAATATTGAGAAACGTAATATTGGTTTTGTTTATGATATTAATAAACAAGAATTTTGTATAATAATAGATATATTATCTGTATCTTAAAAATACCGTATACTTAGGGTATAAAATTATAATTTCTACGAGCTCCAACTTACTCAAAATTACCTAACCTATGGAATCGACGAATTCAAATAAAAAATAATCCAAGTTAACCACTTTAAAGAAAAAAAGAAAAGTGCAGCTCATAAAACAATAAAACCTCATAAAAGGCCCTAAACTGAACCAGCCAAGAAAACCCTAATCCATACATGTCGTGTCGAAAACGGTAACTTGTAGGGATCCTAATTAAATAACTAAACATTAAACGAGCTCCAATAGCCATGAAATTCCTTATAGGAGCGGTAAACCAATTCCCTGGCACTTAAGAAGCGCGCGCGCACCGCCTAATTGACAAATAAAGGTAGGTAGGTACTACATGTTAATGTAAAGGCACCGTGTTGACGACACTTAGAAATATTTAGTTGTGGTGTGTTAAAATATTTGGTGCGAGGAAATTTATCTTATGATCCGTGGGATGGTTCGTATTCCATTCTCGTTAGAGCTGTCATTTCCTTGCTGGTGACAACGTAAGGAATTGTAAAAAGTTAAAATCTATTTTTTTATGGAAACTAAAACAGTGGTAACGACCTTGACTTTAGTGTCGTAGGTCGTGGGACGAAAAACGAAAAAAAAAAACGACCTACGAGTCTTAAAATAGAAAATACAAAGACATTAAAAACTCCAGCCCGCGACCTATCACAAGGAGTATGCTTGTTTCCTAGGCGGAGCCACGTTGTAAGCTGATTATGTTATGACAGTGACCAATTTGTTTTTATTTCTCTTTCTTCTTCAACCTTTAGCCACCCAATGCTTTCAAATCTCTCTCTTTTTTGCGGTTTTGTCATTTTGTCCACCTAATCGGTTGTCTCCCCACATTCGTCACATCTGGCGTCCGTCCATTCCAGCACTTTCTTCCCTGATCTTCCATCCAGTGTAAGGCATATATAGCCCGCCCACTTCTACTTTCCTTTTGTTGGTGGTTATTTTGGTTTCAATTACCTTCCTTCAACTAAATCACACATTTCTTCTCCGCTTTAAAAGTCAAAACTAAGAATTTACTCATTCCCTTCACACTCAGTTGACCCTTACGACATTATTACGAACTTTACTGTTATAATAAACGGAGAGAAAGCTATAAAGTTCACTCAGAACTCAGCATTAATTTCTTTAAAAATTACAACGAAAATGTACTCTCTTACAATGACATTACAAATCGTCACCCCATAAAATCTCGATGTCGCATTCGAAATGAATAATTAGTGGTGTTATCACCGAAACAAGGGACTTTGTCTTAATTATTACACCATTATAAAGTGCACCCCTCGACCTCTGGGCCCCTGGTACCTATCAAACAAGAAATGAAACTTGAGAGGGTAAGAAAAACTTGCAAGACAAGTCGAAGTATTAATTAATTCTAGCCGCCATCGGTCGGTTTATTAAACGCTTAATTTCCATTTAGTGGCCACGGTCTGCAAGGAAAAATCTTGAATGACTCGGATTTTCCTTGTCTAAAAGGGAAGCGGGGCGAGGAATGTAAATGTTTTGTCGCGGTTTCATTTGAATTAATTAATGGATTTAATGAACGCGAACTTTTTCATCCGGCCTCCGTTTTCTGTAACAATGTTTATGGTAAATAAAACTTGTCAAGGAAATGCTTTTTTTTGTCCATCTGTCGGTTTTTTCTTTTTAATTCGCTCAGTTTGTTGGGGCCGCGAGTTCAGCGCTGGATTGTTTGGATTTATTCGTGTAATTAGTGAAGTTTGTTCCGTTAGGATTATTTTTGTTCTTTTTTGTGTAACAAATTGGGTGGAATTCAATTTAGAGGTGAGTTGGATTGAACAAAAAGCGCTCGATTGTTTCAAATTAAGAACTTTTTGGGACCACTAATTCTCTTGGAGCATAGCTAACGAAATGAAGACCAAAATACAGTCGCTTTTTGCAAAAGGCCTATTCTGTATTTTTATTTTCTTTGTGACTATATCTAAACAAATGAATAGAAACGAATTTAGATTAATTTGATTAATTAACTTTAACTTGACCTTTCATCGAAAAAAGGCTAAGCGTTTGAGGACCCACTGTAGACAACCAACAAAAAATATCTAAATTATAAATTAAAACAACTCATTAAATAAACAAATAAAAACAGAAAAAAGTTATCAACGCCTGTTTTTCAAAGCATGATTATTAAAATGTTCCTCAAGAAAGGCGGGAAGCGAGCAGCCAAGGATAATGATAAATCGCGTCAAACCTCCCCGCAATTATGACGGACGCCGACTAAATTAAACATAGACTAAAAATTTCAAAGCCGAGTCTCCAGTCACTAATAAATTACGCGAGCGAAGGGTTAAAGAATAAAAAATGAGATAGCGCTTGTTCTATAATAATTTAACCCGTTTAGCGCAGTCGTCGAGTAATAAAGATTAAAAAGTTTATTTTTTAACACTTTTGGTGCTAATGAGGGGGCGTTGGAAACAATTTGAGGGATTACCTTCTAAAAGCTTCCGTCAGGTTTTTAATTGAGACTTTTTTGTGGGCCGAAAGGCTTTTAGCCCCTTTGACTGCGACTCGCCTTGCCTTTGTGGCGTCCTCGCCGGTGATCTATTAATGAAGGAAAATATTTCCCTTTTTTATCTTTACAAATGACGTGTTTTTTGATGTTTTTATAAATATTTAACGTAATTTGATAGCTGTTGTTTAATAGATTTTGATTAAGACGAGGTGTGGCTTTTTATTGAAATTGATTTAGTAGGTTTTTAATCTTTGTGTTAAGAATTAAGTTATTCTATCAATTTAGTCTTTTTTGTATGTCTTTTTAGAAACGAATAGATACATTCGTTTGTTGTCATTCTTGAAGTACAAAAAAAAAATTCCTGTTACAAAAGAAAGTGGTAACTACAGTTTTGACATTCTTCTTTGAGTTTCCTCATCATAACGTAACACTATATCGCCAACAATAGAAACCCCAAGAAATCAAACAAAACACACGTGTACGCACATTAGAACAGCAAAGCTAAGCGGAACATAAAAAAGCATAACTCTAATCTCAAGTAAGACATTACGAGAATACCAATGCATGCGCGAAAAATCGATCGCGCGTTGCCGTCTTAAATTCCTCACCCTTTTTGAGGGGGCTCCCCCAAAAAAACGAAAGAATAGAAGAGGGAAAAAATCTAAATCGTCTCATATCTCCCCCCCGACCCACCCCCGCCCCCGGACACCTCCGCCGTCAAGCACCCTCCTTATTTCGTATGCGAGCTCCTCCAGCAATCATTATAAGGATATCGATTAGGACTACGTCTCAAACCTGCCCATATCTTTGTGGAACACTCATGTGTACAGAGGATTACTTTTGGCGACTTCCAACATTTATTTTTTTGTAAAATTTAATGTCTTGGCGTTAAAATTGTTGAGAAACTATTCAAATCATGTGCAACAGGAAGTTATAGTTTTCACTACCCATATTTCTCTCTAAAAAAACTTTCCTAATAAAAATTCGCTTAGGTATACAAAACATAGAGTCAAGGGTGTGAAATAAACTGATAGCTTATGATCCATAAAACCTCTTATGACCCAAATTCCATAAGGATTCATCTGAACTTAGAACCCTGCATCGTGAAAGATACTACTAAAATATTATATCCACCGAACTCCTCAGATTCATGGTAAACAAACATTATATCAAGGAATACATATTGATATACGATTGGCTCTGAAAAGGTAAGACGAAGGAGACTAGTTAACAACCGAGGACGGCCCCCGCATAAGCAGATGCAAATTGTTCCCGTTAAACTATTTCGGAAGGTAAACATAGAGGGGTTGCGGGCCCACGTGCAGATCCGGCCAACGAGATTAAAAATGCTGGATGGGAGACCGCTGGGTCGAGTACGAGCCAAGAAATATTGGAGTTCACGAAGAAAGCCGCTTTGGGGATATGTAAATAGGGAACTACAAAAGTAATGTTTGAGTTTGGGACGTCGCGAGAGTGAGTGGTCGCTGGATTATTGCCGCCGATATTGTGCAAGCTTATCCAATTTAAATTGAGATCGATGTTTGGTTTTTGTTGGGTTATAAGGTTTTTGGCGAGTCTGGAGCAGGTGAATTGTAATTTTGTATTGCGTAGCAAGTACTTAAACATCAATAATGGCATCGACTGTCTTGAACTCTAGACTTAAAAGCATTGCAGAATATGTAAAGAACTCGCAGTTCACTCAAAGAAAATCTAATAATATGCTCATTACTGAATAATACAACACAATAAAATATTCAAAAGTTTCTATTTTCCAAAACTTCTAACCTTAACAGGCACTTGTAAAATTCACGAAACACAAACAGTTACTATCGACAATACAATTGAAAGAGACATCTACCCACGAAGATACAAAACTAATGACAACTTGAATTCTAACAAACACAATGGTAAGAAAAAATACAGTAAAACTGCTCTCGACTCGTCTCTGAGACTTGAATAAAGCGAAGACTAGGATCTAAGGAATCCTACAGACGACACTTGACAGTAAACACGCGACTGACCGCTGCGGGGTAATAGGTACAGTTAAGCTGGAAAAAACCTTAGAAAATCCTTGAGATAAGACTGGTCGGTCTAATTGTATTCATATTTTGTTTGCCTTTTTACGTTGTTACAAAGGTTTGTTATGCTTGGAAGTGCATGAATATTTGTTGTATTATTTTGCTTATTAAATTCTTCTTTCTTTCTTGATTTTATTCAAATTACTGTAACAATTTCTTACGGTAGTCATTTTAAAATACTGCATTTCAAAGTCGCAGTCTTCTCTATACCGTGTTTGGCTACTCTTAGATCCACGCTATACAAAATTTTGTATAAGACATCTATTTAACAAGAATGTTGTTGTGAGTGGGTTATCTTGATCGCTTTACGTCATCCGATGTCGGAATTACCTTTGCGTCATTTTTCGGTAGCGTTTCTTCTATTGTTAGGACTGTTTATAGAAACACGGTATGTTTTGGATAAAATATTGAATTTTAACCTAAGAATTTTTGATATCCAACAATTTACGTCTCCCGAAATTTTTGATTTCACTGCCCGATTTAATTTGATCACCAAATGCGTACCGACCGTAAAACTTTATTAAGGGCAAATATACATAGTTACAGCAATATCTACGTTTTGTAAGTGCCTAATTCCGTTTGGCTGAATCTAATAAATCCCGACCGCTGAGCGGAGAATATCTCAAAGCTGTTTCATTATTCGGCATTAGCCGGCGGTCGGCCACGCAAATCTTGGCGTCCCTCAGCCCCGGCCGAGAGCCCCCAATTTCCCTCATTACTTACCTCCCGTCCGAGACAATGGCAAGACGACGACAAGAAAAAAAATATAATAATTTCAAGTGGAATAACGCTGAAAATCTTTTCACGGAAAGAAGAATTATTGTTGTTTTGCAAGCGAGCTCTCAGAGACAAAATGCACCATCCTTATTACGCTATTGTTCGGTGTTACGGGCTTTATTCATTTTTACTTGGCTCGACTTGAATGCTTATTAATTTAAGGCTATGATAAGCTCGGATTCTTTTGAATGTACGAAAGAAATGTCTGGCTATTGTGATGAGTTATTTTACATCCTATTAGAAGAGGAGTTCGCGAAATGTTTCGATAATGATGTTAAAGCCCCTAGGGAATTAATATTTGTTGAGATGTATAAAAAAATCAAAGTAGAATATTATGAATCAAGCCTCGTTAATTAAATATTTAATATAGTAATTTCCTTAGTAACTATTGCTACTAATAACAGCAATTGTAGAAATAAGTGACCATGCACTTTAAGTCAATTTACGTCATGTTTCTGTAAGCAACGATACTCGAGGGCCGAGAATATTATTATGCTAGAAAGAAGCAAGAACGATCATAAGTAACTACAATGTTACTAAGCTCAGTTTTATTTGATGCTAGAAGCCCTATGCAAAAATGCATTGTTTTACCACCTGCAATTATTTTGTATAATTATGTGGGTACCTACATTATGGCTAACCGGGCCATATCCAGGGGTTCATTAAAGGTTATGTTATACACAACATAGTGAAGAAATTAATGCATGTAACCACTGAAATAAGTACACATAATGAAACGTAAATATACATCACACGAAACGCTTTATGGTAATCGAAATATGCCGAAATATGTTGTTAAGAGGGTAGAAAACTACCAGTGAACATGCAAGGGATGAACTAAGCTTTCATATTTTGCGGGTAGCCGTAACGAAGCGGCTCGGAAACTTTCCTGCCGTATGTCGTTCGAGTTTTTTAAGACGTCTATAAACATTCCAACAAGGCTTTTGTGCCACTATTTGAACAACGCCACGATGTGAATCGTGGCTCGTAATAAAGTCATTTTTACAACATTCGAGTAACACAAATTACTTAAAATGTCACATAAACGAATTTGCGGGGACGTTCGTGTCGTTCAATGTGAAAATCTCGAGTCGAGTCCGCTTCGCGGTCGGAAGCCAGCTCCCCCGGGGGGTCGAGTCAAGAGTGATTACGAATTTTAATTATTTTTTTAAGCCGGTGGCGGCGAGGTGATGTTTCCCCGCCGAGGCTTATGCAAACAATCGACTTGCACTTGGAATTAATCCGACTCCGAGTTTTTTCCTTCGCGACAAGGAATTAACAAGCAAAGAAGTCATTAAGTCGGAAGATATTCGAGGATTCCTTTTAATTGCGGCTTCCTTGACGTCCGTTTTCTAATTGGTTCGTGTCGGCGCGTTACTTGAAAGAATTTAATTTATTTTGTTGGGTAAACATTGATTTTAGGGTATACCCGTTTTGTTGGCGCTATCTTTGTTGCGCGCGCGACATGCAGGTTACTACGTGTCATTACGGTGCATAACACACCCCCAATTATCCAATTATTTCTAACCTTTCAGCGTGGGCCGCTTCAGTGCAGTAATTACTCCACTTGGTAAGTTTAAACGTGGTGCATGACAGTCTAAGTGATTGTATGCGGTGAACTACGGCACCGCTAATGAATTATTTGTGGCTTGCGTGCAATCGCAACGTCTCTAATTATCCTGCTGTTGGATATGATGTTATGACGTGGCATTGCTTTTGATTTCAGGTCTTGAGGGTTTTCCTACCGCTTGGAGGTAAGACGAGGTAATTGGGCTGTTTTGTTTGGCTTTTGTTGGAAAATGGACGACTGAAATGGTGCAACGGTGGGTAGTATCTGGGTTCAGCGTTTGGGTTTGCAACTCGGTGACTTTTCGGGTAAAATTTAAATGATCAAGATATTATTGTAATTTTATTCTATATAAAATTGTATGATTCAGTCTTGTTTACTGATCTAATCTTTTTTATTAAAAAAAGGCTCATTAAGAACTTAAAATGACCTATTTCCATTATGCCTACGTCTACCCACTTAAAATAGGCACATTATCTAATGCGCGGCAATCAGACCAAAATAATCGTAGGCAAATAATTTGGCATCTTCCAAACAAGAGAACAAATAAAAAGGCTGATTGAGCACCCCCGCTAAAATGACTCATTTATATTAACGACCAAACTCATCAATACTCATTCACTGGATTCGGATTTTTCCACGAAGATCCTTTCTCTAATTGAAATTGAAATCTGATTTCCCTCCCTCGGCAAATCCCGGTGATTAAAAGTATAAGAAAAAATACAAATAATCAAATTACAATATCGCTAACGATTCCTCAGAATCCTTTTATATTTTTGGGGAATAAATTAAAGGCTGAAAAGGGAAGCCACGCTCCCGCAAACAACGGGTAACGATTTTGGTTTTTAAGCAGTTGTTGGCCCTAGTAATGATGCTTGGTTACCGAAGCAAATATTTTTGTGGAAAATTCTGTTGTATTTACCGATGAGGAAGATAATCTTAGACTTTGGTTATAAAGTGATGTAACTAATTTATTTGGATTACCTATTATGGCATATTGGGCTATGTAGATATTATATCTTGTTATGTCATGGCACACAGTTAGAAATATACAGATCAACAATGCGTCAAAATCTCAATGAGTGACCTTGTATTGTATAACGAGCTGGTGTCCGCAACTCCACGCCTAAAAGCGATATTATTACTATTTTCAGCTGACTTTTCGATACTAAATAACTTCATATTATAAGTTCCATATTTCCTTAACTATTCTAACTTTTGATCCACCTCTAGACAATACAGCTACTACTTAGGCCATGGAATCATTTATCAAAAACTTTCTTTAAAAAATCCTAATGTAAAATATACTTACATCAAATTATGCGTAAATTATATATTTATTTACCATCAATCCTGTAAGGTTAGGTAGACGTGTGTATTTTTCATTGCCATTAAGTGTATAAGGCCCGTGAAGATGAATGAAAAATTGCCCTATTTTGAGGATGGATGACGCGAATTAAAGAAGCAATTACTCATCAGAAAAGCACGGGGGCGGAATGTTAATAAGATGAGACTATGGGTGCGAGATATTTTTCATTTCGTCTCTTCGGACAATCACGAATTCGTAATTAAGATGCAAATGTTCAGACTCTTGTGGAATAATATTTTAAGACACGCTACGATGAGTGGTGGCTTACTTTTTGTAGAATGTGTGTAGGTTAAAGTTGTCTGTTTTAAAATGGGCGCTCTAAGTTATGACGTGATGACGTGCCGTCAAGTTTTGGGGCTCTGGGTCACGTCATCGATATTCGCTCTATTTTGGCTGAGGTCGCAAGTTGAGTTTTCACTGGTATATTTCACGTGAGTATTTGCAGTTTGAATGTCACATTCAGAATGAGTTTTGATCCGGCTCGAAGGACCAATACGCTGTCCTCACTTAGGACAATCCAACCCGTTATATCGTGAAACATTCGATTCCCCTAAAAAAGCACCATAAACACTACATTCTTTAAAGAAAAAAAAGTAGAAACTTCCAACACAATCAAAACAGTTTACCATACTAAAAGCCCAAGGTCGCTAAGTCCAGACAACCGTAGTAAGAAGTAAGAACGTGCAGCTACCCAACGTCTGGGGCGCCTCACGTTCGCCCCATGTTAAGCCCTCGAATTTTCTCCTAACTTTTTCCGCTCCTGGCCACTTATCACCCCCACCCACCCCCCACTGGTCCATCGAGCTCGACCACTAATTGCGTCCGTTAATTAGGAAACGTCATGAGTGTTTACCGAGTAGCTAAGTGTGAAGTTCGTTCCCCACTAATGCCTTGGCGTGAAATTACTTCCGCACCAAGTTGAAACTTTTTGAGAAATAAACTTGGCAGGATTAATTAGCTGATGGGAGGAGGATTAGCCGCTGCGTCTGCGTTCTAACAAGATTATAAGAGTTCTGTTTCCACAACTTTTCAACCTTACTTACGTTAATTTTGTTTGTTCCAATGTTTTAGTGCTAGCTTCGATGTAAACACTTGATGAAAGTTCGCCACGTTTTCTTTCTTTCTTTCTTGGACTTAATTATGGTTTAGGTGCTTGATAAGATAACTTGTCTTTTTCTTTGTTACTTTTCTTTTTCTGTTAATAAACGATCGCAATTACGTCTAACGTATTTATTCTATTGTCTTTTGTTTCCATTATCATAAAGCGTTCCTAAATAAGCATCAAGTAAATGGTAAAAGGAAAACAAAGATGGGAGCGCGAGCGGTTCGTCGAAGGAAATGAATCGTGGCGAGGTGTCAGTGGGTCGGTAATTATCACGTAGCCGGCTTAATTACGGCCGCATTCAGGCTAAGTGAAATGTGTCATCCGGCTGTTATTGGCCGCAAACAGACTTAAATCGTCACTGCGTAATACCTCATACATTGATGGGGTTAATGAATTTAATTAGTCACGATTGGTATTGATTGGACGAACTCGTTGCTTTTGATTTAGTAACTCTGTATTTGTAGTGTATGTTGCTGTTCATAATATTATTTATGTAGACTTGTATTATAAATGAGTGTTTGGGTAATTTAACTGAGAGAAGATCTAAATTTGTGCTGCAAAGATAAAGTAGATGCTGGTGCTCTATGAATAATTTCTGTTTAGTAATAAACGCCATCGCCAATCCTCCCGCAAAATATTTAGAATGCACAGCACGCCTCTTTAATCATTTAGAACCTTAAAAATTCATAGTAAAAAAAAGCGATGTTGCAAATTACGTGGGTTCCGTATGATTTTGTTTTGTTATGACAGCGCGAGTTGGCAACGCCGGGTTCGGCGACCCCACTCCGAGTTTTAATGATAAAAAAATTCGTACAGAGGGGAGGCGAGTAAGTGCCATCGAAGGAGGGAAAAAACTACGGAGGAAAATATTTGGCGCGACAGGTTGCCTCTCCCCGCATGAGGGGGACCTTGATAAAAATTAAATCTTAACGACGGAAATTTAAAGATGACGCTCCAACGATCAAGAAGAGTGTACATCTGAGCCCTGGGGCGCTTTAATTGGGCTGAGTACGAAACGAACCTTCTTTTATGTACTCCGTTGATTGATTGGTACATTTACGGCAGATCCCCTGTCAAACGTATTAGGCAAGACATGTATTTGTTAATGTTTTTAATTTCCAGTTTTTAAACTCCCTGTATTTCTTATTATAGCATCTCCCAGCTTCTGATCTGTTAGACTCTTTGCGTCGAGTATGTAATATCAAGTTTATTATACAGCATTCAGCCTTTTACTATGAATTACATATTCATAGAAAATTATGAAATACGCGTTTAACTTAGATAGTAAAACGATAGTGTGCTGTGAAATGTTTGCGGAGAAATTATGATCTGTCGTAGTAATGTATATACTGTTCTGAGCAATATACAGCCTAACGTTTGCTGGAAAATTGTAAACGGACTTTAATGACGTCATTGTGATTTGATAATCGTTTTGTTGGATTTACATAATAGTGCTATAAATATTACAGAATTTATCAGGAAAATCCTGGTGAATCATACAAATAGAATCTTAAATGCTTTGAAGAAAGATACAATTTTAAACAAAAATGTACATCTATCATAGTCATGCCGTTACTGTAACGGTACCTACCCATCCCTACATTTCATACTACTTAAAACCCCAGACACGAAGAAATTACATAAAAATAAAAGCAGTAACTCAAATTCGCGACCGCATTGAAATTCAAATCGGGATGCAAGGAGATTTGCATCGGACGGCATCGAATATTGATTTTCCTACGTCTTGAGGGCCAACCATTGCAATCCTACTTGTTTAAACTTTTTATTTTCACTCTTCACTCGCGTTTTTTGTTTCAACCACTCGCCCCAGGGCTTTCTCCCCCTACGCACTCCCTCTTGCATAAAAAAGCTTCTAATCGATAATTTCTGTGGGGTGCATTAAGCATATCGTCAGTTTTGTGCCTCGAATGTTTTTCTCAATGCTTTCAGATTTCACCCTCAAGGCTATTTTTGTTTTGGTGGCCATTTCCGAGATTGGAAGGAGCTTATGTTGTGTTTAATGAAATTTTATGTTGCGTACTACATAAAACAGGGTCTTAGTTTATGTGCGTGATTTTATGTAGATAATTTGAAAATGTTAACTTCATCTTGAATCTTAGTTCTCTCTTTTATCTGCTATCATTCATATCGGACCTCTACGGTTTTATAATCTTCATTGTCTAAAGCTCAATTTCTTGCTGATACATCTGAATTAAGTCCAACTACTTCATTATTAACAGAAACGATCCAATATTCTAATAAAAAACATAAAAGCAACAGAACTAACGGCTTTACAATTGAAAACACCAATAACAGTAACGGTGATCGTAGACGGCGGATCTAATCAGACGAAGACGCATGGCATGGATGTAGCTAACTGCCAATATCTGATGCACCATGAGCCCACTGGCCCATTGTATTTGTTCTTTATGTTTTTTTACGGAGGGACGCAACGATAATGTTTTTATGGCCAGAGGGTCCGTCCTAATCAGGGTACGTTGTGATTAAGCCGAGCGTTTTCGATACTTTGACACCATAGATGCTGCTACGATTGTTTTTCGGACAGATGGTGATATTGACGACGAAATTGTAAAGAATTTTGTTCGTGCTTTGGAAAGTCTCAATGTCGTCAACATTGCGTCACACAGGTAACACGATATCCCCCAAAACAAAATCGATGTTTTGTTTTTTATAACTCAACTAATACTGTCGTAACTGTTACAATTTAAATGCAATAGATTCTATAATCTGATGAAGTTTTAAGATTGTCTATTCAGATAGTAGATTAATTTCGTGCCTGGGAAGAATTTTTATAGTTGTATCCACATTAGAAGGCGTGTCAAACGTATTTAAAGCTATCAAGTGACGAAACTAACTACTTAACTAATCTCGAACTGATTAAACTGCTTTCCTTAGATACTTACACTCACATACTCCGAATGAAATACGAAGAGACGCATAAAATGCTAATTTGACTCCGATCCACGGCCTACACATTTGGAATGCCTCCCTCCCACGAATACCGACACACGATAATGACTCCAAAACGGCAATTCGAGGCAGAGTTTTTCATAAAACGAGGTATATGAGTCAAGAACATAGGAGTCATAAACATGAGCAAACCACCCCACGCGTTCACCCCTTGCTCGAAAAAGTCACCCCCGCACGTACGTAGGAACACAAAAAAGGGCACCAAAGGGACGTTACGCATCCCAAGTAAGCGAACTCATTGCTGGCTCTGCAGATGTCTTTAATGGCTTTAAATTATATGTAGAGAGAACTAACTGCCGCGTCTCTAGTAGGTGATAGATCACGTTTTGGCCGTTTGCCGCTCTCTTGGCCTTTATTATAGTTTGTTCTTCCTGTACTCTTATAATTTTGCAGTTTGCTAAGTTATTTGTTTGGTCTTTGTTGTAGGGAGAGGGTCGCGAAATTGGGAACTGTTTAAAGAACTAATTCTTTGGTTCACTATTTTCTGATAACCCTAAAGAGAATCCTACTTTGTTTTGGAAACGCTGTTGTGTTGTGAGCTTTACGAATCTATGATTCCCTGAATAAACGAAAAAGTAAAACGTTTCCAAGATTTCTAATAACACCCCATAAAAAGCTTAGGGATCCTTTAATATATTATTTACTCTAAAGTCTTCCTGTATCGATAAAAATCTCAACAGATACTTGAATAAACATACATTCCCTGTTAAATTGGATGCGAATACGATAGAACAGTAAGTAGAGAGTTCGTAAATGTTATTGCGTTTTTCATAAGCAATGGCTGTACACGAGCGACTGAGCACGACAGCGCGATTTCATTACACAGGAAAAAAAAAGTCGCGGAGAAATTGGAAAATAATGTCAATTACTGTACAAACTGGAAGTCGCAGCGACTAACGATCGTCATTACGCATTGTCGTGATTGCGTAAATAGAGACGATTTCTTGGCGAAGTGAGGCGGGGCGGCTACGTACGTTTCCGCCTCGCTAAATCGCTCGCGCTCGTTAATGTAATCGTAGCCTTGTTTTATATTAAACGACGTGCGATTTAATTGCAAAATATCATCTAAAGAAACTATGGCTGGAAATGGTTATTTTAGTTTTAATAATGCTTAGAGGATAACATTAACTTTTAAATGAAAATGTTTAAAGTAATTTATATAAGTGTTTGGCGTAGATAGGTATCAGGATTTAAAGACCATTCTGATGATTATTGGAAATTAAAGTTTCTATGATAATTTTCAACAGTAAGAGGCCGTTTGTACCCAACTCAGTGAGTGTATATTGAGCGCTTAAATATTTAAAATTTTATGTTTTCTCTGACATCTTCGATTGACTCATTGGCCAAGCGACTGTTAAGCCGTTTTAATTAACTTAGCAAATGATTCTTAATTCAAAAGATGTTATTTTAAAATTCAGCAAGCTCGACTGCGTGCATGAGGTTCCTGGGTTCGATTCTCTAGTTGGGCAAAGTTATATTGGGTTTTTCCTTCAGAAATTTCTCAATAACGGCCACGGAGTCTGGATTTGGCCCGATTGATAGCAATAGGCTTACTCTCTTATACATGGGCCTTAAATATACCTGGCGAAATGTGGGATACTAATAGGTATACCTCTACCTACCCCTCGGATTACAGCCGTGAATTTAGTTGCTTAGTACTCACTTCAAACTACATTGTAAAGCTGGTCACACACTGTCACATGAGGTCCATTGAACCGGACACAGAACAGAGCAGTTATCACATTGTTTTACGCGACACAAAGCTTGCGGATGCGACTGACACGGTCGATCGCGCGTCTGCACCGGCCTTTATATTTGATATCGATCATTTGGTTGATGGTGTAAAAACAATGCTATTTCCTGCGCGGGGGCATGTCATGTGTTTAGATCTGATTGACGGTCAAATTGTTGTCAATACGGGTTGGGGAATCGTATTGTTCCCTAAATATATGTTTTGAAATTCTTTCTCTATCGTTTTTTCTTCTGATTATGAGACATTTAGTTTCATAATGGAATTTTAATTTCATACTAACAATTTCATATAAATAATAAAAAAAATATGTCTTGCCAATCAAGAGGCTTCTTATATTATAAAAGCTTTTTGTTAAAAAATATAAATTTCGTAAAATTAAACAATCGTTTCTTGTTTACCTACATAGTATTTTTTTTTGTACCAAGACTTGAATTGAAATCATTAATACTCACAGCATTCAAAAGAACTGTCTTCATAAACTTGTTAATGTCTATTGTGCTTCACATCCACTCACCTTCTGCAAAAAGAGAGAAAAATATCACATTAATACAAAATATTCTCACAAAATGTTCAAAATCACAAAACTTCACAGAGATACCGTATATTGTTACCAAAAATAATAGGGTCCATACCATACAAAAGCCATTTTATATCTATTGAAGATATTTTTAAAATATGTGCGACAATTATCGGTACACGACATTAATAGTCTACTTATATTGTCGGAAGACGGTGTAAGGAAAAAAACTCCCCTAACATAGAAAGATTTATTCGCAAATTACTTATAAATTTCACCTCTAAACTCTGACGCTTTGTGCCGAAAAATGCCGAATTCTTTCACGCGATTCTAACCTCTACCTTTTCAGCTGAAGAACGAGAATTCTTTGAAACGTTTGAATGATTGGAAATACTTGTGTTGACGATTGTACTAGAACATTGGGCTCGCATATAAAAATGTATTTAAAATGTCGCTACGGAAAATGATTTATTGTGTATGGAGTGTCATAAATTTGTCCACTTGGATTTGGAATAAAGCGAGTAATAAATACGGTGCATTCTGGCTTATGGCATGGCATATTTTTAGTTTAGATATTAAGATATTTCCTTCATGAAAATGACTTTTACGGTGATCTTTTTATTTGAGGCGAATTGAAAGACTCTTGCACATCAAGCTTCTAAATCTGTAAAATTTCTTATCACAATGAAATCTAAATTAATTAATAAATTATCATGAGATGTTGTACGTATATTAAAATCTAAACGGTCACTCTTTGTCAGTCACATTAAATAATTATGCAATTTGACGAAGGGAATCAGTTTTTCTAACAATAGAAATATGTAATTAGGTACCTACTTCCATGCAATTCTACAAAATATCTTTATATTGAAATATATCCGTATCTACCTAACTACATATTATGAAAGTACTAGTTTTCTAAGCTAGTTCTGAGCCATTCAGACGTCCATAGCAAAACTCATTCACAAATAGAATCGATATCATGTTTATTGTCTCAACTTTATGGGTTCCATAGAAACTCAATGGGTGCAACGTGTTAATGGAGTCTTGAATGAACTGGACAATAATTTCCTGCCTCGTAAACTTATAGTCACAACGACGGGATTGCTCCCTAAATGCTTAGCTTGTAGCTATAATGTTTAGAGCTATAATATCTATTCTTATGGATATGTCTTGTGTCTTGGCATGGATTTTTTTGGGATTAAATTTGTTGGATTGAACATCTGCAGGTTCTACCAAATTCACAGACAGACTGCCAATTTTTACCTAAAAGGGTAGGCTAGGGGTCCTAAGTTTGAAGTCTTATATAGGTTCGTTTCCTGGGTTTGGTAAAAAGTGCTATAGGTTTATCAATTAGAAATTACTCAGTAGTAGCGGAGTTTGGAAGAAGAAAAAAGTGGTCCTGCGCCTGATCTCTCTCCTGTTGTGTGGGATTTCCTTCCCAACGGACTTTGATAGTAAAGGAACAGAGAGTGTACCTGTGTGTACACACACTTGGGCACTTATGATGGCACTTGTGACTCTATGTTAGCGTTTTTGATGATTGATCTTCATTTCTCTCAATTGGTTAGATGAGATCATAGTTCACTGTTTCTTTTCAAGACATAATCTTGTCCATGATATCCAAGTTTTAGTGAACGACACAGGGTACAAAAAATACTGAGTTGGTTAAACTATTATAATATATTCGCGTACCTTTTATTCTACTTAAAAGTCTTATACATGCTTTATGAGCAGGCTTCTAATTATTCAATCGTTACTGTCACTTTTAATGTATTAAGTCTTTACCGGCCGCTAAGCTGCTAGTTAATAGGATAGATTAAAACAGAAAATAATGAAGCAATCAACTACGCAATAATAGCCCTTATTAGCCTTTCTAGCTAGCATCGATAAGGTGATAATTAACGTGGGAAGTGCAGCACGTGCTACATATAAGTGCTTTTTGTTTATTACTAAACGAAGAAAAAATATAGCTCTTTTTGCTGACTGTAAAACTACAAAGTAAAAACGGTAAAGAAAGTCTTAACATGCAATCTGAATTAAAGTCCTATCAAGTCGGTAACAAAGGTAAATTAGAACTTTTATTTTTCATTATCTCGAACATCAAATATTACGAGCTAAACTGTTTACAAAAATCGTTTAAATTTTCTTCAATGCCTATAAAAATGTCTTCACATTTACAAGAAAAAACTTAATCTAAAGTCAGTCCCAGACGAACCATATTACTTCAATGTTGTTTTTCAATTAAAGTTGTAATCACACACACATCAGTCGCACAAAGAAATCGACGGTTCGCAAAAAATATAATAGACATGGGAATATTCATGTTCTAATACGCATGCGTTAATTTATGCAAGACGACACTACTTTTTTTTTAAGAAAAAAAACTTGACAAAGGCCTTCGTCAAAAATTGCGATCACTAGTGTCACCTAACACTTCGAGGGGAGAGCCTTTCAACCCCAACCTGACATGTCATTGTACTTCCTATTTTGTCACTTAAAAGATTTTTTTTTTACCAAGGCGCAGGAACAAAAACTGTCTAATTGTAACAGTTTTTTGTGCGCAGATTTTAAGCTCGATTATTTTTTCTTTTGTGCCAGTACAGATTTAAGAAATAACTTTTTAAGAACAATTTGAACCGTTAGGCTTAGTTTTTTGAACAGTTTTAGATTTAAACAAGTAAAATAAACGATTGAAAGGCGATAGCTCCTGTAATCTTCAATCGAAGATTTGTATTACGTTTACGTGAGAAATAGTAATGTGACAGGAGCAGGTGTCAGTGACAAAAAAATATTTGAAAAAAGTTGATTTTGAAAGAATATTCACAAATCACACTGATTGTGTTGTTAGACACTTAAGAGCCCCATTGTTCATTTATTTACTTCGTTAATTAAATTAAATGAATACCTTTTTAAATAAATATTTAGTTTTAATTATTCTTAAAGTTAAACTACTTATATTATAGTTCTATCTTTTCTTGCAAATAAATCTTATTGTCTTTTGACTCTATACTCTATATTATTGAGTTAGTAAATTAAATTCTGAGCCGGAATTACCCACAAGTAAGCGACACGAACAGATATTTCACATGGCACACCTGTGGGACAGGAGGTGAAAACACGAACCATGTTATTAAACCAATCCGATCGATTGGAAAGGGTTAAGAAACTTATAATAATTGCGAACAAAAGAGATCCGCTTCGATCCGAAATTCTATTATTTATAGTTTCCGATCACAGTCTGAATACGCCTTAATTATCGGCTGTGTATGTCGCACCCTTGACGTTTGTTCCTTTTTTAAACTTTCTCGGGAGCCAGAACTTTCACGTGTTAATTATTTTTAACCGATTTTGTTTTTTTCCTTTCTATTATTGTGTTTTGTGGTAACACATCGCTGGTTAGAAATTATTTGCGCTACAAATTGCACCCTTTATTATAAGTTTGTGTTCAAGTATTGTTACTTTCTTTTTTGAACAACAGAAATAGAAGAAAATAAACGCTTGTAGAGTCCCCCACAGCTCTGACCACAAACAAAAAAAACAGTTTTTTCTTAAATTTTAAAACAACGTTAAAAACCTTTATATTTCGCATCCCAAAATCAAATTCAGAAGCAAAAAGGGAACAAAAAACCAGCTACCCATGAATGTTTAAATAACCCATTAAAAAATCTCGTCAGGAACTACTCCAAATATTGATTGAGGTATACCGTAAGGGTGTTCAAAGGTGCCCCATAAGTGCCATAACGGATAAGTCCGTACCTGGGGATGTCTTTAATAAGCCAGAAATTGTTTTGAACCGTGTTCGGTAAGCGTGAAGATTTCGCTCGGATTAGTTCGGTGATCGGCAACGTATTTCTTGGATGTGTGGCGCTCAAAGTTTTTTTGGGACAGTAAGTATAATACGAAAAAAATATGCTGGAAATGTCTATATGTTTGCATCTCATTTTTCTCTAACGTTTCTTTATTAATATTCTCTGTATATTGAGAGACCAGGCTCTTGTGATACTGGACCTCCTAGTACAAGATCATAGGAAAACAAAACATAAGAAAATAAAAGAGACATTGCTATATTTTTTTTATTATTATTATTTATTATTCGAAGAGTCTAACTAAAGAAATGAACAATAAGCTTTTGATTGCCTACATTTTAGTTGGACGGAATATTATGAAAATTTACAAATTCATTGCTATTTTTTCTTTAACGTTTTAATTTCAATTATACCAAAAAATTTGAGAACCGTAGTCCACAATGGTACTTTTGTTACCATTGATTGGTACCACAATGAGTTACAAACTCCGCTTTCACATTGTAAAGTGATATATTTATATTATTTTTACAGCCCCCTGTCGATTTTATTGAACAATACATACATAATCCCATGTATGTATACATCCATGCCCCTTATAGGGTTGAATGTAACTACATAGGTTTGAGAAATGAGTTTGTTTGAAAAATTACAATTTGGTTAAGTTCTTGGCAAATAGTTTTTTGAAGTTGTTCGTTTTGTATGAGATTATTAATGGTGTTTGTCTTGTACTTGGCTGTTGAGATATTAGTTGTGCGTGTAATGTATTTCGATTTTGATGATTTGAGAATGCGCTGTGAATTAATGGGGTTTTGGGGAGAAAATAGTTCTTGCAGGCAAAGTATCACTAACTTAATGAGGTCTTTGATTTTCTTTACTTTCATTACCACCATCGTCAGATCTATACAAATAAAAAAAATTAAGTGTCTGTTTGGTCGTTCAAAATACTAGGTTTTTACTAAAAGCGTAAGAAAGTATACGGTACCTATAACAATAAAAAAACAATATTTTTATTAATTTGTCTGTCCGTCTGTGTGCTCCGGCTAATAACCGGACTTTTACTGGCCGACAGTTTTGATTTTAGAAAGAAGATCGAAGACTATTAGCCACAAATGAAAATAATAACTAAAACAGAAGCACTATATTACGCACATACCAATATTTTACAAACACTCCCACAAAATACCCTAAAAAACAAACCCCATAAAAGCGACGTAACATCTAAGTTTACGCCGCTACAATGATAACTAGTTCTTATCACTACACGGTGACGTATCGAGAATTCAAAATGTTATGACACCGAAATCTTTACCGTAACTGAGCAACCATAAAATAACCATTTCTTTCGTGTTATATGAGGGTGTAAAAGGTGCGTAAGGGGTTAAATAGCTATCTCAGAGCGTTAAAATCGTAACGATACAAACTACTAGAGTGGAAACCGTATAAAATCAAAGTTAACGGTTGGGTATATATGGATGTATGGATGGGAGATGAGGGATAAAATGATGTTTTAATTGTAGGATATGTGCTGTAACATCTTGAATGTTTGATTTTGAAGGTTATGCTTGACTAAACACAAGGATGGTTATAGTACCTAGTTGGAGTTTAAACGCTGAGTAGCTAGACAACTAAGGAACGTAAACCAAGACACAGAATGCATTTCACATAGACAAATAGCAGTGAATCAGTGATAATCTATAGGTGTGACCGGTGGTCTGCCACGTATAGGTAGTAGTATAGGTCATTGGTCTCAAGACCGAACCCAAGTCACTTCAGATTTTTCGAAATCATGTGCATATTGTATAATTATCACTTTCTTCGGTGATGGAAGACATCGTGACGAAACCAGCATGCCATGCATGAGAGGCATTTTTCGACGGCATGTAAAGCCACATGGGCGGCATAAAAACTCCAGGTTAGGCACTGACCACACCCGTCGGGGCTGTGGATTATCGAAAGGTTAACGCGGCTCCGACACAAGGGCGAAGAAGGAACATGGGTTCGGTTTTCAGTCAGTAGAAGTCTGACACTCCCCTTCGCTCTGCCCAAGAGTGGGGGGGGGGGGGGTTATTCGATGATTTTCCACCCACCAAAAAAAAAAAAGGGGCACTAACCACAGATAAAGAAAGAGCGATTATTTTTGTCCGATGGACAAACAGTCCATAATCTGGTTATAAATATGAAGCACCTTCCATAATCCTGTCTTCTTTAACCAAATCTCGTAGACTGGTTAGAAATTAATACTTTTATTTCTTCAACTACTAACCTATATTCTTCAATCAAAATAGTAAATACTTCCCTACTTTCCCAACTGCCACATCTATCCCCAAATAACTCTATGGACCATAAATCCGATATTCAGGTAGCAACTAAGATAAGCATGTGAAAACTGTCTGTTACATACTGTAGCCCATAAATATGACATTAGCACGTCGTATGGAGTATGGAGCTGCCTTTAATTGCTTGCACCCTATTGTGGAGTATGCTTTATGATCTGTACTTACGATCTTGAACAGTGCACAAGAGTTTGACAGTTGATTTAAGATGGCGTCTTGTCAAGGGGCTTTTAATAGTTTAATATTTTTTATTAAAAAAAAAAAACAAATATATAAACGAGGATAAGTAAGAACGTTTTGCTCTTTATTTGTAAAAAAAAAAACAAATAAAATGGATGATGAAAACTCTACTATAGAAGCTTAAAAACAAATAAAAACGTTCTGTAACAAGTGGTGAAATACACATTTTTAATCCAAATCGGGTCCGCTACTAAACTATGGAATAAAATATAATAATTACATTATAATAAACGTATACAAAAAAAAAAAAAAACAATCAATTAACCAGACAAGACACCAATCCAAAAAAACTAACAACACAATAATAAAATAAATATAGAGTATTACATCAAAAAACACATGTTATTATTATCTTTTGAATATCTATCAAATTGTCACTACGGAGGGCTTGTGAAGTGTCAAAAATGCGTTTGAAGTGGTCAGTAGATGGCAGATAAAACCACCCCACCTGTGAACCGACCCTTAGGGGACACTGGCGTTTACTATGTTTAACACCGACACTTGCTTTACGCACGTTTTCATTTGGACAGTGGGTTAGGACTAGGAGAGTAAAGTTGACAGCTTTCGAGTAGATTGAACGCAGCATGAGATTTGGTGGATGTGTAAGGCTAATTATTTCCTTATTATGAGTAGTCAGAGGCCCGAACGTCTGACTACCAGTCCTACCGAGGTGTTATCCAGTAACAGTAGGTACAGGTCAGATAAACAGAAGCGCCTTATAGAATAGCTACTACCCTTATTAGTATTCATCTGCATTCGGTTGGATTGGAACTAATTCCCTAAGGGTAAGGCAGAGGCGTATGTGTTACTATGTTGTGTATTAAATTAAAATATTTGTTAATTATTGATAACTAAACCCAATTATTAGCAACATTGTGAAAAACCCTTTGCTCTGCAGTGGAACGATGGGCTGGTTTTAATTTAACCATTAATTAACTTATCAACCAAGACTTTTATTAAAGCTCAGTTTTTTAGCCACGTTTTGGCTGAAAGGGACTGTCGGGGAAACGAATAGATTCGTTTTGTAACTTGTTGCGTGTCTGACATAGGGGCCGAATGTTTTAACGGACCATAGTAGAGTGGCTCGAAAGAAAGCTGCCTGAGTTGAGGAAAACAAAAGAAAGTCAACCGAGACAGATTGAATTTCATATCAGCCAGTACCAATAAATACTATTATTAAGACAACAGCATTCGTTCATTACAAACCATTCCTTACTTAAATATCGAACGTTAAATTCAATTTACTTTTCATTCGCAAACCGCTTTGTTTATAAAGTTCTAGTACAGCAGTTAAGTGTCAAAAAGGCACACGAAATGGTTAGTAGATCGAGATAAGTACACCCCTACCTGTGTTGACCATGCCAACACGACGCGCTGTCAATGTGTGTGTGAGTCGTACACCAACAAATTGGTCACTACACTCCCTAGATTTGGCACAAAATCACGCACACATACGCAGGTCTCGTGCACACGTGAATCTAAGAGGAGTTCGGGAGAGAGTCCCCGTGATTTCTTGCTGTATTTTGAGCAACGACAGTCTTTTGTATGTGTAGGTACGTGTTCTGTAGATCAATTATGAAGTGGAGTTTCTGGCCTGGTTAATTCGTGTGAGTGATGTGTCCAGAGAGGTTGATGTAGTGTTGGCAGCACACACATAAGTCGATCATATGATCGCAAATTGTTTGTTTGTAATGCTTAAACTTAAAGTTGGATTTTCAGGAGCATACTCTCTGCTGGTTTAATTGGCACTTATAGATTGCCTTTGCTGCGAACTAAAGTGGTTTAGCTATACCTATATTTACTTCAAGTACTACCTAGTTGAGGTATACACACTTGAGGTACATTTGAAAGATGCAATAAAATTCATATTCATATTGAAACTTTGAAATGATCAGACGATAAGTTTCAGATACAACATTTTTTCAAGCTCAACTGAAACTTAATTTTAAATGGAACCACCTTCGAATACATCTATAATTCGAAAAATAAATTTCACAAGATTGTAAACCTACATGGACACCTAAGAAACATCAGATCCGACACCTATTTAATTAGGATATAGGGGTAGTTTCCATAGTGTCAGCGAATCGTAAGCACTCGTCACATGTTCGCACAATCGATATATCGAGCGTGCACACTGGGCCACCGAGCTTCCGTTCCGGCGCCGGAGCGGGCCGGGGTGACCCGTGTTACAATGACAACCCTATTGTTGTAATCATTAGGTACAACATCGTCTAAGATATTTTAATGGTTGGAGTAAACTAAATCAAACTCGAACTCAAAGCATTTATTTCAATTAGACCATTAAGGCAGTTTTGAATGTCAGAAAAACAAATGAAATAAAGCTACAGTCACAGCTACAAAGCATAGCAGGCATAGCGTAGGAAATCTACGCTATGCCTGCTATGCTTTGTGGAGCTGTGCTTATGGAGAAGAATGGGCAAGAAACTCCATGGTCACTTTTAAAATGATATTTGAGTTAAGTCTTAGGGCAGACTCCACTATTGAACTGGAAAATGTTCAGGTCATAATTATTTAAAATGCGTTCAAGACAATGTTTAGACAGTTTTATTCCGTTTACATCCCGGAGATCGTGTCAAAAATCAAAGTTCCAAGTTGAATTGATTTCTCAAAGTGCGCTGTTTTTAGTTTGACATGATATTACAACACAATTTGTGGGCGCTACTGTTTGATATCTTTATAAATAATTCTACATTATTCAACACTGCTCAAATATGGCCAAAAGACTACTGTTTTAGTGTACCTACTTACAATAATGATTAAATTCAGTAGTTCCATAATAGTCTTAATGAAATGAATGCTTTTGACTCTTGACTCCTATACCGATTTAGTCCACCATTTTAGATTGGTAAACATCATTATTTTTTGTTCTTGGATATTAAAATCAGAAATACCATGTAAATTAGATATAATTTAACTATTAATTTATCTATGGACACCGCACGCTGTGATATTATAAGATAAATTGTTTATAAATCTATATGAAGAGTAGTATTAAAATAAATAAATCGTTGACATTTTGAACTTTCCCAAAGAAGCAGAAGCATGGTCCGAATGTCATCACCTCGGCCTAATATGTTGAAATTCCTAATTAGTAAATATTTTCTATAGTGCTTGAAACATCTGGTCGATAATTTGTGTAGGTATGCAAGCCCACACATACCACGAGTTGACAATAAAATCGACACGGAAACCAACTACGATTTATTATAGAAAACATAATTTAATTGTTACGTTTATATTCTTTTGGGCCATAAAATATCTATCTATGCATAATTTATTACAGATTAGCTTTTGTCTGTGGGCTTGCTTAAGTGCGTCACAAGATTAATTTTGAATTGAGAGCAACTAGTTTTTTTTTAAGAGTATACGAGTATTATGACATTTCCTAATATACCTAATCGTACATGATACATCCAGTACCAGCACAAAACCGTTTCCGATATATAAGTAGTATGCCACGATACTAAATAGATGAAAAAAGAAGAACCGGACAATGACATCTATTCCAAACTCTTATCACAGACGTAAATCAGTGGTCAGACGATACCACCAGATTTATTATAAGTATATGTAGATAATTAACAATCAAAACATACACCTACGGCATCGATTGTAATGAATGAAGCAGGGTCCGGCGTCAAACATGTCCGGCCGGACACGACCCACGTCCTTCACCGCTTTCAAACTATTTCTACAATAATAAAATAATGCCTACGTTCGCCGGACGAGCGGACACCACGGCTGTCGAATCCGAGTGGGCGGGTGTACAAGTTCCTTTATTGAAAATGATTCATTTTATGGTTTTTGGAAGTTACATTCGGCCTATTCAATTTTCTATGTTAGTAATTGATTTGTCGTTTTGATTTAAATATTAGAAGCTTGGCGTGTCACGTTGCTCCGTTTTACTGTCGCTCTTCAGTTGGCTTCATTTGATGGCGTCGTAAATCTCAATTTTATGATTGCTAATTGACTTTTCGGCATCGAGACATTTATTTCGATCAAACTACTAAATTGTTTTACTAGACAAATCAGGGCATTTAAACTTGGATCTCCAATCATCAAGAATAGAAGTTAGAACTGGTTGACATTCTAAAGACGATTATTGAAGACCGATTTTCCGTAATAGCTGTTAACTGGGTGACATATGTAAATAAATAATAAGCTTCAAACAAACAGCCCCAAGCACAAGCCCAACCTTCAAGCGTAAAACCGTAAAACCCACAAACAGATTTCCTAACAAGAAAAAAATTACACTCGTTAAAAAATCGATTTCATTTCTACAAAGCGATTATTTCATCGTTCCAAACGTGGTTTGTTTTGTTAGTAGCAAGTAGCGTGCAACAATCGATACTAGCTGATTGCATTAAGCAATTACAGTGTATTTAATTACCGAGCCAGTTAATTAGGGAAACCTTATGTTCGCTGCAACGGTAGGGTTTCCATGGCCTCTCCCTCATTTACACTTGCAACGACGTTTGCATTTTTAACATTGTACTACTTGACGCTAAGTTCGTTAAAGGATTAATTTCATGTAAGCAGCCGTGTACGCTTGTTATGACATGAACGTGTGAAGGCGATGTTTAATTTTTTATGCAGTATATTGTAATGCACTTTTGCTTAGTAAATATGGAGTATTTGTTCAAAAATCTTCAAATATCTCACTGAAAAACTCCGAAATTACTAATAGATCGACTTCAAATTCAACATTTCTCTAGTAACGAATTGGTTCAAGCACTACTAAATAAGCAAGCCAAAATAAGATTAAACTAAAACTTCGATAACCAAATATTTCAATAAAGAACACAAAAGTATAACAAAACAAATTGTTTAGTGAAACTTTTGAATTTAACAATCCCCCTTTTGCATTTAACAATTCCGCGCCACTCATAAAGTTGACAAAATTTTGGCAGCCCTGTTCGATCGTAGTCGCAGTTAATTCGCGGCTTGCATTTCGCACGAAATTTTGTGCTTGTATTTAATTAAGTTCCATGAAAAAGTACTGCAATGGAAAAGGAAAAAGTTTCCTCGTAAATACTGCCTAATATTTTGTAAGTTACTGTTTTAGTGCGCCGCAATTAATTTCGCGAATTAAGACTTCGAAAACGAGGGTTTTAAAAGCCTATGGAGTTGAGTTTGTAAGTTAATAATTATCAAAATTTTTGCTGACGATTCTCTGTCACGCGAGACTCTTAAAAATAGTTTTTCTTTGCAAATGAAAATAGAATGTGGATTTTAAACACATTTAAAAATATTATTAGTATGCACAACGACCTTACAAGCTATAGAAAAACAGTATACGCTGTTCTCTCATTGTACGGGAAGCTCATACAAAGTGAAGTCATATCATCTATATATATAAAAGGATAACTGACTGGGTGACATATCAACGTACAGCCGAAACTACTGGGGCTAGGAATGTGAAATTTTGCACACGGCTTCCTATTATAATGTAGGGGAGCACTAAGAAGGGGTTTTTGGAAATTTAACCTTTAAGGGGGTGAAAAGGGGGATGAAAGTTTGTATGGAAAATCTTATTACTTGTGTTTAGGAATGTGAAATTTTGCACACGGCTTCCTATTATAATGTAGGGGAGCACTAAGAAGGGATTTTAAGAAATTTAACCTTTAAGGGGGTGAAAAGGGGGATGAAAGTTTGTATGGAAAATCGTCACTTTTGTAGTTGAACCGAGATCCACGCGGGCGAAGCCGTGGGCAAAGTGCTAGTACTGAATATGTTTAACTTGATATAAATCGCCGTGTATACTATGCAATACTTCACGCTTTTTGGCTTGAACTTCATACTTTGAGACTAAAGTTACTGAAGAGATGAACTCGTTCAGAATATGACAAAATATGATTTCTCCATTAACTCTTTCATGAAATACATAAAGGGAGATGCATCATAACTTGTGAATGCATTAAACCTCTTTGTTTCGTTCTAATTACCAACAGCCAGTACTAAATGAACTCTCGTTTGAAGCTGCTTTTTTGGGTGATGAGTTCTTGATAACGTAGTCATCAAATGAAATGCTCATCCTTTAGTTGACATAAACTGACTGATTCTGATTAAAGCTGAGATTAGTTTTCACTTTTATTAGCATATTAAGAGACAGGGGAGATGTTGTGAGCTATTTATTTTTATTAGAATATTTTGTTTAATTTGGTTTTCGTGACAATCGTAAGAATGTTTGCAATATTTGGAAATTGTTGCTAACTTTGTAGCACGCTGGATGGAATTCCGGTACTGACACTTTAAAGAGTTAAAAGGAATAAATTATTTTTAAAAAATAGATCATATTTTGGAACGATATAGTGGAACGATATAGTAGTATAGATTAGTAGGTAAAATTGCAATGTTGTATTGTGTAAAAATGATCTCAGTAATGAAAGGACTATTTATTGTCTCTTCCTAGTTTTTCATTTATCTAACTGAATAGGTACAACAACATTGTCAAAAAAACTAGTTTCCTTCAGTCCAGACGCCACCACATAACTGTCAAATTTTCTCAATCAACCTTGAACTTTGAATGCGTTATCGTTAAAATTGAAAATCGAAATTTCACAAATTTGTAGTAGCTTGATGTGGTGACGTCTGGACTGCGTCTGTGTAACATGGACAAATAAAAACTTTATTACGAGTATCAATTCCAAGTCATCTGCATATTCATCAGATTTTTTCTTCTATGATAAGTGTAAACTAAGAAGGGTGTTTTGCATACCACGCGCCAAAGATCCAATATTATGACTAGTACAATGTATCTTTATGGACACTTTTTGGTTATGCAAATCTCTTTATAAGGGTGTCTTCTAATATGCAAAGTGTCTCTAATTTTATGCACTACTCTGTAAGATCGCACGAGTTTAACCGACAACATTAGCACGAGCTGCATAATCTTGGAGATGAAGGCATTTGTCTGTTCAAATTACCTGTGTTCGGTAGGTTTTGCATATTTTATAGAAATTAAGCACAGGTGCTATCAGGTGTAGGTAAGCGTCTGGTACTCAATCAAATATAAATCATCCATATTCATTTGATACGGGTGTAGTAGCCTATGTTGCATTGATATTATAAGCCTACAATTTATTTCGTTCTAATGATTACCAGCTCAAAAGTCCTCTCTGGTTTACATGTCACTCTTATTTTGACGTCTTTAATAATTTGAGTGCTAGATTTTATGTTAAAATAAACTTCCAGCAAGCATCTGTGAAGTCAAATTATGTGATCACAATATTAAAATCTATTTCATCATTATTACATCATATTTTTTCCGCTATTCAAATCTACCTGTAAGAGCCTATGACTGTCACTTCGACGTAAGGGTGTCTTCTAATATGCAAAGTGTCTCTAATGTTATGCACTTCGGCGAAAGATGGCACGAGTTGTTTTCTCTAACCAGTAGTCGATTTACCTTTAGCCACACTATTGTAAGATTTTAGATAATTTGCATAATCTAAGGGTAAAAAATATTGACTTAGTGGCTACTCACTTGGTAAGAGGGTCTCCTCCACAGAACAGATAAAAGAGGGTCTCCTCATATGCAAAGTGTCTCTAATTGTATGCACTACGTATGTAATATGGCACGAGTTGCTTTCTCAAACCAGTATTCAATTTACCTATAGCCTATTGTAAGATTTTAGATAATTTGCATAATCCAATCATTGATATAATATTATTATATCAATGAATCCAATGAAAAAAAATATTCACCTAGTGCCCACTCACTTGGTAAGGGTGTCTCCTCATATGCAAAGTGTCTCTAATTTTATGCACTTAAGTGAAAGATGGCACGAGTTGTTTTCTCAAACCAGTAGTCGATTTACCTTTAGCCACACTATTGTAAAATTTTAGATAATTTGCATAATCTAAGGGTAAAAAATATTGACTTAGTGGCTACTCACTTGGTAAGAGGGTCTCCTCCACAGAACAGATAAAAGAGGGTCTCCTCATATGCAAAGTGTCTCTAATTGTATGCACTACGTATGTAATAAGGCACGAGTTGCTTTCTCAAACCAGTAGTCAATTTACCTATAGCCTATTGTAAGATTTTAGATAATTTGCATAATCCAATGAAAAAAAATATTCACCTAGTGCCCACTCACTTGGTAAGGGTGTCTCCTCATATGCAAAGTGTCTCTAATTTTATGCACTTAAGTGAAAGATGGCACGAGTTGTTTTCATAAACAAGAAGTCAATTTACCTTATAATTTGACTTACATAATAAGATCTTACATAATTTGCATAATCTTAGGGTAAAAAATATTCACTTAGTGGCTACTCACTTGGTAAGGGTGACTCCTCATATGCAAAGTGTCTCTAATTTTATGCACTACACTGTAAGATGGCACGAGTGGAAGTGACAATGTCCGCACGAGGTGCATAATTTTAAAGGAAAAGAAGTGTTGCTTTTAAAACTACCTTGGTAACTGGTGTATGTGAAGTGTCTAGGTAGATTTGAATAAATTTTAGTAAAATTATGAATTTTATGGTTGTAAGATTTTTTATGCGCTTGATTTAAATTCTATTCATTTGTTAACAGCAAATGTATATTTGTTGCAGTACATTTTCTGCAGCGAAAACAGTGAGTAGTAATTTAGGCTTTATTTCAAAATTAACTATATATTTCTTGAGGTCATGGATATATTTTTAATTTTCGTGGTGTAGATTCTATAAGTTACTCCGCTCAAAGATTACTCTTTGTTATTTCTCTTTGGGTGACCCAAAAGACATGCTTAGGAAGTTAATCAAAGAACATAAAAATAACGGTACTAAAAATATTCCTCAGTGTCACTACAAGCATGATATTTAAAGTAATTGATCTTATTACTGACAATGAGACAGTCCCTGGTCCCGGAACATTCCAGCTTACATATAAAGGCGACAGCACGCGTCCTTCTGATCTATTTAAATATATGCAAAACACTTAGTACCTGGAAAAAGATAATGGTGCAAAAGAAATATTAAATTGTCCGATTCGTATGTTAATGTATGTGGGAAATAATCTAGATATGTACGCCCGGTCTTCGCACACGACCACCGTCACGCGCCTTCAATTATTATTATAAATATTTATATTTATTGCCACCTAAATATGAATCAAAGACATTTTCTACCTTAATATACCTATTCAAATATTGTTATTTTGACAGTCTGCTATGCAAATTCAGCCTTTGAAATGAAATGAGAAGTAGAAGCATTTCAAAACAATTTATTTTGATCTAATTTTCGTATCTAGTTATCAACTCCATAGTTGCGGTATCTCGTCATCATTGTACAAGTAAGAACAAAAGCCATTCAGAAATATGCGTCCGAGCGCCGACAGGAAACAGTGATGTGTGTTGAAGCAATGTTTTCACAACGAACACGTCGCAACAATTAGGTTTTCACTCACTGAGGAGGGTAGCTACAGTTTTGTGCCGGACTCGTGCACAACAATAGATCCTCATTGTCTACAAAGCGAATGCAGTGAAAACTTCATTTTCTAAATAAAGTTAAATTACGACCAATAATAGTAATCTTTGCCTGATGCAAATTAAATTCCATAATGCACGAAACCATTATATAAAATCGCAAATTCTATTGTAATTGCAAATTACGAGAACCGTAACGGATCGATCGAGTGATTCTAAAGTCTAAATAGTGCAGATTTGAATATTTTTTCAATCAATAACTGATATATGCAAATGTTCGACAAAAGACATTATGCACGTTGCTCTTAACAATGAACCGACCGTTAACGCAACAATTTTATATTTCGTCAAAGGTGCACCAGAAATAATAATTGATTGAACACCATTGTTGCGAATGATACCTATTGGGTACCCCTAGGAATATCGAGAGGTTGGGAGAATCCGAAAATTAACCAATAGGTAGGTCTAAATTAAATTTTACGTTCTGATACCTGCCCTTGTCTGACAAAAGCTTCGTAATCAAATTATGCAGCCGATGCTACCATTGTCGGCTACATGCATAAATTTAAGGCAAGTTATTGTAGATACATCGAAGGGTACGCAGGAAGAAGCTCACAATAATAGATGAGTTGCATCGAGGTCGTTATTGAACGATACGTTCGTGTGGGAAGAAGGGTTCAGATGATACTTATCAGATAATTGTTACGAATTATTGCATCTGGAGATTAGCTCGATGATTTTAAAGACGACGTTGGAGATATGAACGTTATAATGTCACCTGAGCTGACGGCATACATTTTGAATATTTTAACAAACATGAGACATCACAACCGTAACCTTGATGCCGTGGGTTCGTTAAGGACAAGTAACGTAACCATCAAAGCGTCAAACGCCAATCAAACGTCTGTAACAAATCCCACCCTTAGTGGAAACAACGCGAATATCGCATTACAAAAAAAGTTCGTTATGAAAAGAAACCGTTACTATTACCAAAGGGTATGACAACGCGCGAGAGGGCGATCCAATTTTAGTGAATTTCTTATAGCAGTAATGATATGGAGCACGGGCGTTGCATACTTTAGCGAGAGAAAAGAAATTTGGGAGACGTTGCGAACATTGATATGTAGATGAGATGGCACAGGTAGCGAGGGGTCTTATTGAAATTAGAGATACATATATGAAATTCGTGAATAGAAGTATTACCGATCGAAATACAGACAGTGAGAACGCAGACGTAACTCTTGCAGTAGAAAATAACGTCTTTTCCGTTACATCATGTGCATTAGTGAAACTGTTGGGACGTAAAATTTGCCTACATGTAATATTTTTGCGCAATTTCCCATTCGATTTTCTTATGCAATAAAATCGTTTTAGAATTGCGGTAGCAGTTATATTAATACGAATAAAATGTGTTATGATAAAATATGTAATGTGTTTTCTTGAATAGGTTTCTGTATATTGTCAACAGTGACAAGTCGTAATCAAAACACCTAAATAGTATAGAGGTGAGCCGCTGATCAGCATAAGAAAGAGCACAAAGAAGTCGCGAGCCATCATGTGCTTTGCATATGAAGAGTCCACGCGCGAATTTGCATACCCACCTCTAGTCCAAAATCTACATTTATCTATTCTGTCTTTTTGGAGTTCTGTCACAACGGAAACTGTATGAAAGAAACCTTTTTATTTGACAACGTTGGGGTGCAGAATGAATGTAGAAATGGGTTTTCGTATTATTATTTTTTTGTACGTTTATCACATTCTGAGATAAGAAATCGAGTAAAGATATGACCACAGACAGTCCCAGACGAAAAGAAGTTCCTTTATTAATTCTATCCAGTCAAGTGTCATAAAAATTATGAGCCTAATTGCCTTTCTTAACTTAACGAGAACCAGAGAAGAGTAAGACAAAGATGGGAAAAGTAGACCACAAAATGGATAAGCGTAGTAGCATTATACCGAAACAAAAACTGTTAATGAAGATCTTATAAAGCAGTAAACTTGCAACAAAAAAGAAACAAACGAAGCTCCACTAATATTTTAAGAAGCAACGGAACCAACACAACACCACCACACTTTTTACACTCCTATATTAGACTACCCTCGCATAGCACGAGGCACAAATTCATGCCTTATTTAAGAGCCGTACACACGCTTTAAGTAAGGTAAACCAAAATTTGCATAAAGTCAGCCACGAGCTAATATTTTTGCATAAGAAGATAACACTTCTTCGAAAACGCTTTATATTAAAGTATCAGCCAGAGGTGTAAGGCTGAGTAAAATGTTGTCAGGCCCTTATTGATTTGATTGTAAGTCGTCTTATTTTATGGTAATGAATGCATGAATTTTGGATATGTAAGCAGGTATACATTGATGGTGAATTTAAGTGTGTATTCTTGGGTTAAGAATTATTAGGACGGCTCTGATAATAAAGTAACTGTTCGTAATATATTGTGACAAGAAATAAATATATGAAATGATTTGGTTAATTCTGCGTGTTAAGGTGATAATGATGTCGAAGAATTTGGGGTGTAACGGTTTGATGTATTTTTAATTTGGTGTAATGAACCAACAGATCATAATTTTGGAAGAGGTAAGATAAACATTTCTCGATGAGGATTTAATGTATGCAATCTTGAATGAATGTGAATTACGTCATTCATAATCCACAAAAGTTTGTATCCACAGAGAAGCAAATGTTGAAGTTTATTACTTTATTCAACGTAGGCTAAACAGAGTCCATAATTTCAGAACATAAACAGATTTTCCTTCAATTTTTCCTGCCTATACTTCCACAATACTGGCATTGACATTCTTTACGACAACGTACTTAAATAACAACTTTGCAACACACGACCCTCACGTGAACCAAACTAAACTGCAACATAGAAGCATAAATTGCACCGATTCTCATATTTAACTCAAGGAGGAACAAATAAAAATTTGTTAAAAACCGTAGCAATTTGTCAGTGCCGTATCAGGCGAGTTCAGTCAATAATGAAAAAAATCAGTAAGTTTTTTCCCATCGTTTTCGGGTAATATTCAACACGCAAAGCTTCGTGGTACACGGGCCGCCGACTGTATACATTTCATTATTTACTTATGACAGAGTAAAACAACGTTGCAAAAAACTATATTAATTGCCGAAAGTTCTGTTGCGGTAGTATAATTTAATTTTTACAAATACTGCAGGAAGTACTGTCTGTTTTTCTGTGGTGCATTGCTTGATCTTTCTATCACTATTTGCTTTTTGTTTCTGGGGCTTTATGTCATTTTTTTCTGTCTTTTAGTTTGTTTTATCTTTCATGTCTTTCTTCTAGGCCAAACATTTTCGACTTTAAAAATTAAATAAAATGAAACTCAAAAATTTGGTTATGACAATGGCGTCATTGTCATAACCAATTTTTCAAATGGCTTCTACCTCTTGGAGTACAGTTTACCATCTTCACCACAAGATGATACTTTGTATTAATTAATTCTTTTGGCACAAACACAATAGTTAAAGTTGGATTCAATTCAAGGATTTTGTAGGCATGATCAACTACTATGACAAGTATTTGTTTAGTAATTGAGTGATGCCCACAAAAATAGATTTTGAAGAATCTAATTGACTCATCATTAATAATTTCCTGTTAGTTTCGATTTCCATTAAATGTGTTTTTTGATTCATTTATCACTTATTGTTTTGTTATTGAATTATTTGAAAGCTCACATTTGGCATTCTAAAATAAGTTTGCCCACGAAAACTTGCCTGATTTCTTTTCTAATTCTATTCGTTCAAGAACAACTTTGCAATTTAAAGTTCCAATTTGATCATACATCAAAAATACGTGGAGTTATGAAAAATGAAAACATATTAGAATAGAATTGGCATCGTGCGCGCTATTTGAAGCGATTTGCCGAGTGCTCGCCAACGACTTCCGATGGACGAATACTTCAAATACTTTCCTTATTTGGGGAAATTGCACTTTTGATTACTTCATTCTGAATTTTTCTTCCTTCATGTTTTTTTCTTTGAGTGATATTGAGCTCGACTTTATTGGAACTATCCGTATTACTAATATAATTTTTTCTTTCAATTCCATGTGGGTGTATTTTTAGTATCGTTTGATATTCCTAGTATATACTAATAAATAGAGGTGATAGATTTTCTAGAAAACCCACACGGTCGTCTCTAAAATTGAATACTGTTTCATTGCTTTGCTAATAACGCCATTCAGTATTACCTAGTAGCGTAGGAGTATAGAGGAGACGAAAGATTCCCTAGTGGAAATTTGTAATAGGAACCAAAGTGGAAATTTTGTTGAATCCTATATTACTTTAATTTACTGGAACCGTATTTTTCGTGGTAGGTGGTTTATTCAAATTACAAGGTGATACTTTTAGTCTTGATCCGAGCATGGTTTATTCACGGTCACTATTCCTGTGAATATTTTTAAGCTCATCGATAAGGGTACTTAAATAGTTCCAAGCGGTACCAAGACACCCCGCATTACTGGTGCTTGGGGTTCTCTTCGCCCCTAAAAAAAGCGTAGGCTATTTACATTTATTATGAACGTAAGAATGCTTCAATATAATCATGTATTGTCTGAGAAATCACCAATTAGCGGCTAACTGGGCTCGATGGAGAAGGCGGAATATTCCAATGTTTATGGCATATCCAACTAGGCCGTCGCTCCAGCTAGAATTAATCAAATCAAGCAGCCCCCTACCCACCACTTTCCGATATAATTAACGCATACTTGTATGTGTGGACAATACGTGAATGGAACATCCATGTGTGCGATAATGAACGATTATAGGAGACCTAGTTTATTTAATAGCAATAGAACTTCATTTGGAGCGAAAGGGAAATAAAACCTTTTGCGGTTATAATAAGGTTGTTAATTTCAATTCATGTGTGGTTTTTACGCTGTTTTTGTTATGTGTGCGTCTGTGTGAGTTGTTGTTTGTTGGTGTGCGTTGATGAGTCACATTTTTTTTTGTTTCGTGGGTAAGGCGCTATAGGGTGATCGCGTGGGGTGGTTTGGTACCCCTTGCTTGGCGCAACCCCATCTTATTAATCAGTGAAGTACCGGGCGTCTCTTCACATGTCTGTTTGATGCGGACCTTATTTCTTATTAGATATTTAACATATCTTTAGGAGAAACTTGTTGGTGAAGCATTTCTACCTGTTAGATTTTTGGTACTAATTAACTTGGTTTTGGTATTTAAGATAATTATAATATAACCTGCACTCGTTGTTTTTGGGAGCTTTAGGCCAACCATAAGAAGTGCCAGACCGGACTAGTTTTTTTACTTGAGTTTTGTTCTACCTGATCATCTGAGAAGATGGTTAAGTAAAGTACATCTCCTCTCAGTACAATGCACAGTACGAACATTATTAAGTTTCTAGTAAGAAAAGAGCATACAATATTAATTAATGTAACTAACTAAATGAAACTAAACAACAAAATTAAAACACAATCCTCCTAACAGAAACTAATCACTAACTAAAATAACGAACTTAATACCAATAAAACTTGATCCATAGTTCGAAGTTGTCCAAATGAATAATTACTGGAAAATGATTACCCCCACGACGCCATTACGGTGTCAAGAAAGGTGTGCGCGTCAGTTAGCCAGTTAGCCCCTATAATTAAAGGCTGGCTGAAGTATCGACTAAACAATCAATAGCCCGCCATCTATAGAAAAAGAACACAAAAGCTTGAGTAGATAACCATCCCCCCACCGGGGTGTTCCTACACCCCCCCTCATTAATAATATCGACCCCATTCACTAATTATGTAGTGTGTTGCGAATGCACACGACACTGTTACTAGTATCTACGCACACATATATCCGTTAATCACCAGTGATAGCCCGCATTAAAAGTATTAAAAGAAAAAAATCAATGTATCGAAGTTTTATACGGAATTAGATATAGTTATTTCCCTCGGTTTCGTTCGTGTGGCCGTCGCGTGCTGCCAGACTGTTGTGATTGCTGAAATGTTAATCGGTGTCGGGACTTCTGGAGATTTTATTATGGGAGACTTAAATTTTCTTCGTATCGGAATCGAATAACTATCGGACAAGATTTTAGTCAATTGAGATATATTTTTTGTTCTTGGTTTTCTTTTAGGGTTTCGTTGCAAGCTCTAATGGGATTTGTTTTCTCATTGGCAATTTTGTTTTCTGAATTCTATTTGATTTCCGAGTTTTTCTCAAGTAAGACTCTATAACTTTCTGTATAAATGAGATAGAGTGCGATAGGAGATTTCAGTTTTATTCTAAGTAGAATCTTGCTAACGCCTTCAGAAATATTATATTTCCCGTGCCAAAATTAATCAGCAAATCTGAATAATTACCACGCATGCACCAATCTTTTAAGAATCCTAAATAATTGAAGTTAAAATTGCAAAAACATTCAAATTAAGAACTCAACATTTTTCCGTGCATAAACACTAGGCGAAAGCTTCGCAAACATTTACCCACCTCACAACTTAGAAAGCCGCTTCATATTTTTTTCAATACAGAACGTTACGTAAGTAAGTACCGATTGGGAGTAACAACAGTTTTCGCGTAGTGTGCAACAGCGTCGCGTGCGTGTGCCGCATATGTGTGCCGTTGGGCAAGGTCAGGGTTGTTCTATCTGATCAATGGTCAACTCGATTCGCGAAACGGCCAGTTACAAATCGATTCGGTTTAGTGTTCCTAAATGAGAGGAGCGAACTTTGATTTGAAAATCGAATTGCTTTGTGACATTTTGTTGTCTGTCGTTTAGTGATGTGAATGTGCCAATTATTATTTCTTTAGTTATTAGTATAATCATGTAAGTATACTTACATAATTATACTTTCGTAATAGAATGTGTTTTCGACCTCATTAGTAAACGAACGATGTTAGTTTTTTCTTTTATATTTATTTTAACCACAAGGCACATTAAACAAGCATTCTATTCAAAGGTACACAAAAAAGCGGCAACCCGTCGTGTCCTAATAGAAACTATATAATTAATCACTTGATTAATCAGTGTGACGAATAAAAACAGTGTAATGACCCGTTTCCTTGAATCGATCGACGTGACGTCATCAACATTTGAATGCAAAGTCACTGTGTGTTTATAGAGAATGCCGATTTTATCGATATAATGCATTTTGGTTATCGCTCAGCTTTGATTGTTAATGTTATAAATAATACAATTATTAATAGGTGAGGATAAATCACTAGTCATTCTTATTATTATTCGACCTGTACCAGGAATCAAATCACTAGCACTTATTGCAAGATTAATATCTATAACTACTTATGTATTTACTATTATTGGCTTTACCGCATTTTTTACTAGAATAGAAACTGTTACATACATTATCATTTCAAGCATTTACGACCAATTTTTCTATCAAAATCTCACTAAAATACCTAACTTAAACAAGAACCAAAATGAACAGCAAACATCCTAATCAACATATTTTAAGAAGGGTTGCAATACGGTCGATAAATTCAAAATCGATAAAAACTGCCGAACACTAGCCGGGGATAGGGTGGCGTCAGCTTCTCGTGGGGCAGAAAAAAAAAGTGAAAAGCAATCAGTGTGGCATAATTAGTGCGTTGTAAGTATGGGGCGCGTTGCCATGGTTACGGCGTCGGTGTCGATACCCGTTGCTTACCCGCCGCGTTAATTTCCAACGGAATTAATCGAATCAAGCTATTGCTCGATATCGATTGGTGTGATTGAATTAAAAGTTGACGTAACTATTTGAGTGTTGAATTTGCAAAGGTTTTTTTTCAAAGTGATGTGCAGATATATGATATGATTATGACATGCAGATTTGATATGAGTAACGAGGGATATGATTTAAACTAATTTTGAGATAATACAAGAGCTAGTTACTGAAATCCGTTTGTTTTGGAAACACAAAGATACAATACAACCAAGTTACTTTATTGGAACTCTAACTTAAAACACTTTTATTTACCTAAATGAGTAATGGTCAATTTCTTAAGACTGAAATTTGAATAAAACGGAAACAGCGTACATCTTATGACAGTTTTATGCACAAAATATGTCATTGATTTTATGAGTTCTTACTTTACAAGCAGTTCATTCATTTATCTTCGTAAGAACGTTCGATCGCATCAGAGCTTATTGTTAAGTCTACCCAAAAATAAGGAGGCCATCTTTTTAACCACCTTTTGTATTCAAAATTCGATAATTTATTGCCGAAATAATATAATTACGGCCGACTGACGGGACGGATTGGCTGAGACCGGAAACACCAAATTACTGGAGAAATTAAAGCGGAAACATTTGGCCGCCGCTGGCAAGATGGTGCGCCGACGATTATCGTGTCTGTTCGATTTATGAATAATAATTATTGTCGCGTCTCATTATTTGTTTACTCTATAATTTATTTTTTTATAATAAGCTAGTGATGTGCACATCAATTATCGATTATTATTTTATTGATGTGTTTTGATGAACCGACGAATTGTAATCGTTTATTTAAGTTTTTTTTGTGAAATATTTTGTTTTTCAAAGCCATTAAAACTAAAGAATGACAAAGAACCTCAGTTGATTAATATGCATATTATTTAAGATTACGATTTCGAATATAGGTACGTTTACGGCGATTGTTCGTTTAATATGCACCATAAAATAAATTGTGGACATCCCAATAGCATTAATATGGGCGACAAAGACATTAATCCGTTAATTTCATTTCTTAAATTACTAATTAGGAATGCAGGAGGTATAAATCAGGCCGTATCATTTTTATACCGCGTTAAATCTTCATAACGGTGGACAAATCTTAAAATATTACTATTTTTATGGTTAATCTTGGGGCTTAATTACGGGTATTGAATATTTATCAAATGAAACCAATTATGGGAATAACACCATTTTGTTTCATTGGATTCTTTAGGAGATTCCACTAAAAGGGAAATTGAAATATGTCTTAATCGATCATACCTAAAAGGAGTTCCTGATTTAGGACCTTTTTATTTAGGAGAACTCACTTTATCATAGAACATATTCAATGTCATCATCCTAATGTAGACAAGCTAGAACTTAAAAGGTCCTGCGTAAAAAAAAGTCTGGTAAGTCAGTAAATTAGACAAGATGATGATGCTTTGTATGTTTCTATCATTTCCAATTTAAAAAAATGTTGTGGTCAGGTTACATTGAATTTCATCTTCCGTGCAGTCCTCTAAGGAATAAAACCCAGTCATCTTAGGTCATCCACATTTTACACATCTAAAAGTGTACTGCCCCATACACCGGCCATAAAACTACTCTAGGCTTGTACTGAGATGCACTTTGATTAAATCACGTCAATTATTTAGGATCTGATAGACAAAACTATACATATTACCTACCTAATTAACTTATTACATATATTATACAATCCTAATTCCAAAAACAAAGTACCCAAAATGCACCTATAACTTACAAGACACCATAACAGAACTTCCTGATCGCGTGTACCAACACTCTCTCCAACTAACAATTATCTAGAATTACCCAAGCCTGAAGTCAAACAGTCATTTATGACAAGTACACAGGTGAAAATTTGTCACCTCCATGGCAGGTACACAAGTGAAAATTTGTCACCTCCATGACAGTTTTAAAGTATGACAAGGTAATTGAAGGGTTAGGTTCGGTAGTGATAGCTCAGTGGGCTGGTCGATGTTGACAGGAGAATGTATTAACAAGTCATGTGGTCAAGGGGTGACAGCCAACGATTGAAAAGTCAAGTGTCGTTTTGGGGAGTACAATAGGTAATGATGCTTTTTGTCTTGTACACTGACCTTACTCATTTGAAGGAAGCTTTTGCATTTGGGGGAAGATTTTGCATTTGAAGGATGAAATCATTAATTTTAGTAAATAATTTCGATACTGAAAACTGCATTCTTGTACTGCCTAAACTATTGTAACTTAGTTGTATACATTTATTGTGCATGCTGTGATCACATAGAAGTGAAGGAGTACACCTACCTAATTCGTTTTGTTATTAATCATCTAATAATGCGAAAATAAATAAATAAACCCGTATGTATATAAAAACGAATCCTCTTTTAAAACACTTGTATGTGGTACGTCTATATAGCTCTCATTCACGAAGAGTCTCTGAAAGAAATCCACTCATACAACTTATTTTAATAGTCAAATCCAATTAATATAAAATATGGCTTGCCTTTGAGCTATAAATAATTATTTTATAATTACGATTATAGTTAGTCCACATTTTGTCTACTCATAATATTGTGTTCATAATATGCTTACCTTTAAACCAGGAGCGTTGGCACATGTTATCATAGCCATGCGGTGTTTATTAGTCTCTCTTCGTTAACATATGAAAACACAGTCACTTCAGTCTATTAGCGTTCATAAGTATTAGTCAATTAGTTACGATTTAAAGTTTGCTGTTTGAGAAAAAATTAATTAAATAAAGTGTTTGCGTGGGAGACTCATAGGTATCTGTCCTTTTGGACTAAAATTGTCTATGTTTCCAAAGAGTTTCTAAATGTGACGTTGTACTACGAGAAAATTCTGTATTTTTTCATGGTTTTTTCTCGACGGCATGTAAAACCAAGTTAGAGGCTCATGGGTGACATAAAAACTGTGATACCAGAAGCAGAATGTTATTGTGAATCAAGACTTAATTAGTTTTACTTCTGGTCAATTAATAACTATGAAAATGCAAAATTAACGATCTTTTAACGATTATTGATTAAAAACTTGCTTAGTTTGTTACAATGATTTCATCTCGCAATAATTTAAAGTTCCTTTCATATTTTGTTTCGTTAACTTGATTACAAAAAGACCAGAAGGCCTGAGACAACCTCGATATCTCCCGACGCAAGACACGGTGGTCGCCTTTATAAATCATACAAAAATAAATCACTCACGAAGGTTAAAATGTGAAATACTTTCTCTAAACAAAAGGGCATTGTTTATGCAAAAGTGCATTCCAAGTCGAATACTTTTCGTCGCCTGCCATCCACCCCGTATTTTTTTTTATTCGAATAAAGTACATTATGCGAGCCTGGCGATTTATCGATAAATTTTATATATGAAACCGTCGTGTTGTATGATCACGATCGCTGTTTTAAACTAAGACAGAAGTGAAATATATCGATATTGATGAAAGTAGCATCGAGAATCGACGGTAACAATGTGTGAGTTGCACTTTGTGCCTTTGGTTGGAACGTTAGTCATCGTTTACATTTTGGTGTTTATAAAGTACGTGAAAGTGCTCTTTTCTACAAATATTTTATTGTTTTGTAGAGCATTACAATATGTCCTCATAATTTTCTCTGAAACAATGCATAATTCATTGAAAATCTCCATTATTTAAATCTAAAGCTATTTAACTCCCATTATAATAAAAATATGCCATCTCTCCTAAAAACAAGAATAAGAAGAATGCATTTAGCAATAAAAATCGGCGGTACCTACACCAAAAACAGAGGCAGTGTTATATTTTAATAGCATCCCTTATTCGTTTTGTACAACATCGAGATTTATTCATGTTACTTTGATGGCTTATAAACACAGATGACAGAAACAACAGGAGATATGCCCTTTAGCCGAAAATGTATGGGGACCTGTGTCGTCAGTTCACACACGCAGAGCAGTAAAAACAATAGATATACGCATTCGTTTACACATCCGCATTTCTTAAAACATTACGTACTACACAATCAATTATAAACCTTATCCCTTCAGTCACAGCGTGTATTTACCACGCACCGCACAATTTACTTAATACATTTTGTTTTACTTCGACGCTAGTGATTGACTAAATCGAAAAGTTATCGATTCTTCTATTTATTATTATATTGTAATAAAGTTCTTTTGGGGTCCTGAAAATAATATATTATAAATAAAAAACAATATGTCCAGAAATCATTCAAAATAGAAAAGTCATTTATTCAAAACAGGTTGATTAAAAAAAATATATTGATTTGTGTCTGTAGTAAATCGTAATATTAACTTACACCTCAGATGTGTTGCAACAGATTTTGACGTTCGAAAAGTTCTGATTATAAGCAGCACTTTTGTCTGTCTGTTAGTTTAAGTCCCTTAGGGGTTGAATTTCAAAAAATAAATCCTTCTTTATTCCTTGTCTACATTATAAAGGGAAGCTCTGTGCAAAATTTCAGCTTTCTAGGTTCAAGGGTTTGGGCTGGGCGTTGATGAGTCAGCCAGTCAGGACTTCTCTTTTTATTTAAGTATATAGATAGATAACTCGAGCAACCAATGAATACTATTTGTTCAGTCAATATTAAGCAATAAAAAGCACTTTCTATTTTCAGTATTGCTTGCAAAAATAAGAAAGCGTGATAATATAAACGTTGTTATTAGTACCTACATATATTTATAATTTGTTGTTTAAACTAAAAATAAATTTATATTTTATTAGTAAATACATAGTACAGAATATTGGTTTTTCTTATCTCCATTTACGGCAACGCTCAGTAACGCCATAAAATAATAATAATAATATTCCACAACTATCACACAACGCCATCTAGTCCCAAGCTAAGCAGAGCTTGTGTTATAGGTACTAGATAACTGATAAACATACTTATATATTTCTAAATACATACATATTATAGATATATTACACCCAGAAAATACGCCTTATACTGCAGTAACAATTGTGTAGAGTAATTAATTGTATAATGCATATTATTATGTATAATCATTCGTACGTATACGCAGAATCATCGTATAAAATATCGACAACTACAAACATCACAATTAGACATCTCTAGCTCACAAAGACTGACAGCAGCAGCTTTTCGAAAATAATGTGTGAGTGAGAGCATCAGTAAAACACCTATCCATTGCGCTATTAGATCAGCCGATTCACTGGTCGATTTGTACTAAACAAGCAATGGTTTTTGTTCCTAATGAAAACAATTGATTTGGTTTTTAATCATGTTTCTCGTACCACGAAGTAATGTTTTAATGAATTTAATATGAAAAACATTATTTTTGTAGTACTTACGTGTGAAATGAGATACCATCTTTCGTGTAATTCACAATACAGCTATTATTTTTACAAACATTCACTGAACAACGCGGCATTTTGTAAAAAATCACGAGCAGTGAAGACGTCGCAAGTTGACATTCGACTTATTATTGAAAGTGGCATAAGGCCCCGTCGTGGCCACATGAGTTCGCATGTACCACGCCTCCTTGCCATATCTCCTGTTGTTTCTGTCATCTGTGCTTATAAATCATTTGGGGGCTAATTAAAATTGCCCTTTTCGAAATGCGCATCCTCGCATTCGCTAACCCGTCGATATAATTTACGATATCTCTCGTCCATTGGCACATAAACTTTCTAATTTGCAGCCCAACGGCCCTACAGACTGTTGCAAATAAATTGGTCACTAATAAAAACAACACCTCTTGTAAAAACTATAAAAATATATTGGCAACTGTCAGGGTTCAAGTTTGTTATGGCCACACCCGAAACTTCGTTGATGAGAGCCCTTAACGTCTGTCAAAGCAGCAATTAAAAGGTATCGGTGTTGCCATAAACCGAGGATTAATTCCCACCTTTTACGATTAAAAAATAAATAAAATTTCGCACGTAGAGTTGCGTGTCGGCATTCATTTGGTGGATTTGTTCGTTTTGTATGAGATTAATGCTACCTTATTGGTACAAATAATTTGTAAACGTATGTATCACTACGTTTGCGCACAGTTCTCAAGTCGATCGGGTGACGGAATTTGTTTTTATTTTTTACAAGTGTAATTGTTTGACGCGTGATTTATGAAAGAGCTTTGACTTTATCGAAAGCGGTTTTTATTTTTTTTAATGGTTTTATAGTCGTCGTTGGCGACCGGAAAGTCGAGCGATTTGTTGTCCTTAATTAGTGGCTGTATTTTTTACTTTTGGCGTTAAGAATAAGGCATAAAGGTCACGCGCGATTATCGCTTTAGCTATGTTATTCAATGGAGTATTTTAAACGATTTATTTACCTTCGCTGTTCACTAATCAGGAATTATATTATTCACTCGCGAACTCTTGGAAGATACGATTATCCGTCCGAGTCGAGTAATTTATTTTTAAGGCTCGTAAAATCTCACTCTTTCAGCAATAAAAGTAACATTTTAGCGAAGTTGCTAACACGTCCAAAGATTATGGCGTTCGTTTACAAAAATCGTTTGCATTCAGAAATCACTCGTCAAACATTGTCGTGACACTGAGAACTAACTCTGTATTTAGGAAATGTTGATAATACTCAAAACGGGCGCATTTACATATATTAAGAATCCGAAACCGTGCACGGTACGCCTCGCAAAATAAACACACACGAAAATTCGACAAAAAAATGCAAGTTTCGCATATCACACGCGAGCGTATTTCACATAAGAACCGTTCGTTTTAACGTTAACAAAACCGTGCAGAAAAAGTAAGAGAACGAGATGAGAAAAGTTACTTTAAGAATATACGGAAGTTAATTAGAAACGGAACGAAAAACAACCGTAACTGGTGGCGAAGTTGGCCGTTCTAGCGCGGCCAATGGTACAAGACACACACACAGGCAACCCTCACCACCGCGGCGCTAGGCATTTGCATACCGCCCGCCCAGACGCGCGCCGCCGCCCATGACGAGCGACAGGGACGAACAGACCCGACAACGCGCGACAATCCGCGATTCAAACATCCAAAATTTAAACTTTATTAAATTTAAAAAATCGAACTTTTTCAACTTTTTTTTCTTCACATTTGACAGTAACATTTTTTTCTATTTTTTCTTGAAACAAGGAGGTTGTATACGCAAATGAGGTTGTATACAGGGTAGTGAAAAGGATGGGAATAAATTTATCTGCGTCGCGTCGGATGCGACACAGTTTGACAAGTTGGCAGACAATTCGTGCGATAGAGGAGAGCATGAATGAGCTTAGATGGTTGTAATCTGTTAATGAACAGGTTTGCGTGTTTGTTCGTATGTCCGATGGGTTAATATAACCTTGATCTCGAAATGTCATTTATGAGTGTCCATTTAATTTTATTTATTTATTTAATCAGACCATAGATCCAAAATGTGTTAGTATAAACTTAACCTATTGTATTCAAATTGTATTTATTGTATTTAAATGCCTCTTTGGGGATTTTGGAATGGTAACATTACAATTTTAGAAAATCGAATGTTAATTTCATGTAGTTTGACAAGAGTTCATAAGGATAATTCAATGATTAGTAATTAGCCATTGCTCTCTTGCTCAGTCATAGAGATTTTTTAGTCACTTTTCACGAACAGAGTTCAACCTGTTTAAATTAGTTTGCGGTAATATTTTATATTATCTAAGTACTGAATAATAGATTTAAAAGAACGCATAGAAATATGTAGGTTATCAAAGTAGCACCTGTTTGATTGGAGTAATAGTAATGCACTCAAGCAGCATAGACCTGGTGGTTCCTAATTGTAATTGAAAACCAAGCTTTTTTGTAAACACTGCTAATATCACAAAAACCTTATCTTTAGAAAAAGTAATAACCCCTTATCGCATCATGTTTTCCAAGAATTAATTAAGGTTTTTCACCCTCTCTGTCGTGTAAGTTTATTCCAGCCGATTGGACATTATTTTTTTCTAGAAATCGTTGAATTACATCGAAATATCCATCGTTAACATTATGATAATCATAGTGTTTTTTTAAACACTGTTTCAAATTCAGAAGATTTTTAAACCTTCATTAAAAACTTAATGAAGACTTATAAAGCATCAGTAAAAAAAAAGACTTTTAGGAAAAAAGTTTACGACTTTGATTTCTGACTACATAAATAAATCTGACTAAAATATCTTGTCTTTGGCGTGCGTCATAAAAATAGGGTCAGTTTAGTCAAGTGAAATATTTATTTCATTCTTTTACTTTCGGCCCAGAAAAGAGGTTTCCATAGAGTAGTTATGAATTCAGGCCGGTAACCTTGAATCTTGTTCAGAAGTTTTCCTCAAGAATATTAATACAAGGGTTGCAACTCCACTATTATTCGCTACAATATAGTTGATGAAATAACTTGCCAAACTACATCTATGTGTCTCACCCTTAATGAAAACACACAACAGACAAGAACATTGTAATTACGAGGAGTAAGAGATTTATTACTCGAGGATAGGAAACACACCACACGTGACCCAACATCGCATTACAAAACATTATATAAAACAGAATTAAACCACACAAAACTCCACCTTACCATTATTGTAATTAATACCAATTTCCCAAGTAAAGGCACAGGCTCTTCAGCTGTCTTTTTGTTTGCCCAAACGCGTGCATATGCATTCTTGTTCCATGTGTGAATACCACGAAAGCGGAACATGTAGTAGTTAATTTTTGCGCAAAGCTCGGGCGAAAGAGAGCTCCGCTCATTTACAAATAGTTTGCTTAAGTGTGAAAGAGATAGGAATAGTGGGGGTTAATTAATGAACGTGGAAGCCTGCGCTCTTTATTGCTTTCGTGGCTGGACGCTAAGACGTCGTCGGTTAAGGAGTTTTCCGCTGAGAAAATATCGCTATAGTTAGATAGGGTTTATTTTTCTTCAGCCACCATTGTGTGATATCATTTTCATACAGCAAACACAGTTACTCCACTAACAAAACTTTTTGGAGCAATCTCGAGAGTAGCACTAATTAGTCATAGCGTTTAGTGCTACGAAAATTTTATTAGCACGTAATTGCTCGAGTTAATTAAATGGGAAAGTCGCCTCTACAGCGAACCTTTGCTAAGTCCACGAGACACCTGTTTAATTACATAGGATATCCGAAACTCCTACGTAGAACATTTCATTAGACGTCCAACCTTCAGACGAACTCACCCAACACCCAAATAAAAAAGGTGGGGGATGTGAGAGTGTGGCTTGCACCTTAGCGTTTGTTCTGCTAGACAACTATTAGATTTAGTCGGGTAACCGTACAAATATAACCATAAATACTGTGCGCTTAATGTGGTGAATGTTTTCTTAATTTCATCCCGCTGCGTGTGAGTGTAGTGGTTAAGAAATTAAGAAAATGCCGTAACGTCCGCACGCCACTTAAGGCTCCCCTCTTCTTAAGAGTATATTGTCTCCTCCCAGGATGGTTTTTGTTCTAATAAAAGTCCTTAACGTTTGTTAATGAGCGTAATAACCTCTTCTGTTTGTTTGTTTTGTTTTAATGAACATTTTTATGTTGTTTTTGTTTACTTGATTAACAGGATTTATCTTTTTATGCCTCTTTTTATTAGTTGCGGTGGTTTTGAAGGAATTCTGTATGACACAGTCGTTGTGAATCATATCAGTTAGTTATATTACGAGAATATACCGTGCAGTTATGAAGTCCTGGTTGAGAGAAGTCTAGTCTTCTCTGAACCAGGTCTTCATAACTGCAGATGATGATATACCATCAAGTTATGACAAAACGTGTAAGACATTGGTCCAAATGCATTTGCATTCTTTCTCTTGAGTACTCTTCAGTTTTTGTTACGTTACTAATTGCATGATTTACATAGTCGAGTTGACAAAATCCTTCAAACAAATGAATAGGAATGCGATAGAAAATTGTTTCACGCATTTGTGCTGATCTGTCAAAGTTCAGGCTCATTTGACAAGACGTTTCAAAGGACCTTGCCCACACATGGCTGCACATATTATCGATCGTCTACTAGATAAACTCAAGAGTCATATTTTAGTGGAATGCAATTATAACCGGCCGGGGTGTCACTAGGGGAGGCGCACACTGTCACCACGCACTCGTACATTCAAATATTTGTACGTACACCCTGTCTGTGTGATCGTGTAGGGCTGGTAGATGTTTTAAGGGTTGGTGGATTCTATATTGCAATTCTAAAGCAATTCAACAAAAATATTTTTTATTTAAAACGGAATTTAATAAACATTTTGACAGCTTGAATGCCATTTGATAGTTAAGTAATTTGTTTAATGTTCACCCTGTTAATCACTCGGTTATTTCAAGTTTGCTCCATGGAGAGAGAAGGAGTTGACGCGCGACTCCTGACATTGCATCCATAATCATACAATTTTCTACTTTAAACAATGGTAATACGGTCCTATTTTCAATGCAGTTAATCGCGCGACGATTTTTCCGTTATGTTTGAACTGACCGTAACGCGTAATGTTTTACGAAAAATATACAAGACTGTGCAAGTGTGCATTCAAATGTAATCAAACTCTCTCCTTTCACAAACTATAAAACTTTTCAGAATACTGAAGTTGACTGTGATAATACATTTTGTTATAATCGGCTTCGTAGCAATTTCGTAGCACTTCGTAGACACCCTACATCTAACATAACACAAATTACAAAAAAAGACAAAAAATATTCTTATAATTATAAAAGAGTCTATGGTTTTCTGATTGCACCCTCATATTACCCCAAGTGGCAACCCTAGTCTCACATAAATGTAACCGGACGTCACCCTAAGGATTAGTGGCGTGGCTATGAGATTACCACATCGGCTGCTAATGAAGAATCACCGATTGCAATTAATAATTAACTTTATTTATTAACTCGTTTCTAAGAATATTATCTGAACAAAAATACAAGTACCTAATAGTGGAATTGTTGGGTATGATGTAGACGGTCAACTGTCTATGCATTTTGAAAATCTAAAGTTTTTATTTTTAAATAGTGATGTAATATTTACATTCAGGGTGACATTGGAATGTCTACAATATTTATAGTAAGTAATAAGTAGTGTAAAAAAATTGTAACATTAAAATACCTTCTTAATAAAACGTACCATTATGGTATGAGCTTTTAAAACGATTTACTAAGAAACCATGGATTGATATTGCACTCTGCTGTACCTACCTGATATTGGTTAAGAAAATTCCATGACAACATATAAATTGCCAGAATATTATAACTGAAAATAAATTCAGTAGTTATAAAAAAAAAGTATAACAAATAGGCTGAAATCATTCATGAAGATTGCATTGTCAAACAAACTTAAACAAAGGCTCAATTTACAAAATTAACCACTGTTGGTTATGACAGCTGACAAGGCACTTATTTTATGTTCTATGTAAGCAAATATACACATATTTTATACAAAACTAAACGGTTGAAAGCGTTAATACCCCTCTATTTACGTCCAAATTTGTCTCAAGAAAACATGAAAGCTAAACAAGTTGCATTTCACTACTTACTCGTACAAAAACAATCCAAAGAGTCGTCAGCAACACTTTGCCGCAATTAATTCAACGTATGCAAGTTCATAACTCACGTAACATACTCATCGCAGATCGTAAATAATGTCCAAATGAATGCCTCGAGACTCGAACAACTTTTGTTTACATTTCAGACGCGAAACGTCACATGTATCCGACTTTTGACAGATGATCATAAACTAACACAAGCGCAGAACATTTACATACGCGGTTCGACGCGACGAGTCTGCTTGCAACGGAACGTACCGCGTGCTAATGTAAATACTCTTTTGATTTTGTTAGTTTTGCGTTCCGTTTTCAGCTCGTTTTTCGTGTGTCCGTCACACAGTTTGCGTTAGTACTGACCACAGCTTAGGGCGCCGACCATGCGGCGGTGTGCGTGTGTGGAGCTTTCTGCACGCGATCACTCGGAGCTTTAACGAGTGGGGCGTGCGGCTGTGTGCGTACTAACTTTACTTGTGGAAGTATCAGACTAGACTCATTGACTGCGGCCCTTGTATGAATGTGGAAAAATTATAGTGTGGAGTGTTTTGCCTGAAACAGCGATGCGTATTGTTTATGTCCCCGGCTAGAGCACTTAAGGCTCCCAATTTGCGGAGGACAGTCACAGTGCTTTGTCTCGAGACGCATTATATCTTACAAAGTACTGTAATTAAAATTGTCGTGTCACTGAACAATGTTAATTTTGTTTTTATTTTTGATTTATGCAGTTTCCAAATGACATTGAGAACTGGCTTTGCGTGATTAACTTAATTGTACCTACTTTTTTCTAGTTTTTTTTTTTATTAAACCTACGTCCAAGTCAATCTTTGCAAAAACATTTTCCCACTGCAATTAAAACTTATAATACGCGAAATAAAAAAGAAAATGCAATATTTAAATGACATTGAACAACGCCACTACAAATTCAATTAGGGTTCATTTGCAAATTAAAATTCTAAACCCGTACAGCAAAAACGACAAAGATGAAAGTGTCACTTTAATAACAAAACAAACTATAAAGCGAAACGTTAATCACGGATAGTGTGAACATTTGTAAGTTAGTATATCATGGCAAGTCAAAACTTGGTGCTTGCATTCTTAAAGTTGAAATTGCACATTTATCACTGCGGACCATGCGCTCGATGGTCCATTAAGAGATTTTTCTGAATCATAAATCTCACTTCGCCTCATCTCGCTTCGATAGTACAGATATGGAGTAAACAGGAATGCGAGCTCCTGAGATATTGTCTCGAAGTTAGTGCAGAGATATCATATACATTGTTTTATTCGGTATGAGTTATATTGTTCTATTTTTATGATGTTTTATGTGCACTTCTATTTTATTTAAGTACTTGTAGTTTGAGAGAGAAAATTGTCAATCATCATATTAATCAGGTTTAATAAACTAACTTATTGTTGTACATAATTAAGCTTCCAGGCTGTATAGGCTTATTTGCTTGCTGTTAATAAATCAAAAAAGCTTCTAAAATTTCTTGTACGGAACACCAATAATTTGAACAAAATATTGGAACAATATTGTAAATCCAGCCAGCATTTAAAACTTTGACGAATTCGATTTATGAATTAAATGCTCACCGCTTTATGCACCTGGCTAGCTTTACAAAACACAACCTTAACACCCTCAGATAAAACTCAAAGCTTTATTACCAAATCAGTTCTTTACAAGTCTTTAAGCTATCATGTATTTTGTTCTAATTATAAGTTAGGTCGTTTAATTATTGCTTACGTTTTTGTGCTGACGTCATTGAACCACGCCTAAGGTTTGAGTACGTACTTAGGAATAAAGACTTCTTTGTTTATCCCTGTATGAGAATTCCATAATGAATTGATTGAGTCGTTCGATGGAGGAAGCAATTAAATGATGTTTTGCGGCTAGGCAGTTAAGGGTTTTGTGTTTAAGTACATCCGTTTACTGGTCGAGTAATTAGCTTTGTGATTGAAATTGTGGTGGGCTTACGTATTTTATGTTTTATCTGTGGTTTAAGATTAAAACGTACTGTTTTCAACTACTTAGGCTTTTTTGAACTTTGGTGAAGTTAGTTCGTAGAATAATCAAATTCGAGTTAGTAGTAACGTGATTAGCTACACATGCACAGACAATAAAAAATAAATAAATAAATAAATAGTTTTAAATATTTCTAGTTTTTCACAATGACTTGAACGCACACTTTTCCGGCGTCGTTGCCACTGATTTGTCGTCTGGGTTTTATGATCAAGAATCATGACAGATTGTCAAAACTTTTTGGTTTCTGCTAACCAACTCAGCAAATATTGACAGTTTTAATTGACAAGTAACATCAAACCTTGTAATCATCAAAGAGTTAGGCAGAAGTGTACCTAATAGTACACCCACATTACGCCAGTTATGTTTAAGTCCCATGTAATAGGGGGCGAGCCTATTGCCATCAACCGGGCACAAATCCAGACTCCGTAGCAGCTACTATCAAATTCACTTTGCTCAACCCGGGAACCGAACCCAGTAACTCATGTTTCTTGTGAACACTACACTCACCAAATCACGTACAGAAAAAGCTTCGCGGTTCATTTGTCGAGCACCCCTTACGTACAAGACTTTACGTCTATAGGGAATGTCGGTCAACACATTGTCTACAAGCAGGAACTCTTAAAGGTGAGGGTGCTTTGTACGATATATCTAACGTTAAATGAAAACTGACGTAACACCAAATACCTTTGGCTTTGACCTTGACCAATAAACGCCCTATTCGCTGATCCAAACTAAACTTAATGCTACAGCCATTGAATTCTATCAAACGTTCATTTGAATTTAGTTTCATATTTCTTTGAATTTAGAACACTTTTCCGGTCTTAATAATATATTAAAAAAAAAGACTGACCCGTGCCGCCATTATACAAATACTCTTTTCAATCACCTCCATACTTAGTATGTCGCAGGATATAATTTAAAAAATAATATTTTATCGCTAACCAGTTATAATAATGTTAAAAATTAAATAGCTTTTGCTGGCCACATGGCGTGGAAAGGAAGTGCGTATCGTCTGTCAGGGCTTACGTATAATGAAACGTACTCATTTTCTTTCAACTGACCAGTCACAATGAAGACAATGAGATACAACGCGTCGGAGGCTCATCCGGAGGGGCATTTCAAATTCGTTTAAGTTTTTGGCCGTTTTTTTTTTGTTTTTTTTTTTTGAGTTCACACTTCTTTGGATTGCTAAAAAGATGGGTGAAGTAAAATTGATTGTGGATACATGGGGTTTTTACAATATGAGTTTGTCAACTCCTTTTAGGCTACGAAATAAATAGATACTTACGTCTCTTGAAACGCAGTTCTCAATTTTAAATCATGGTAGATAACACACAAAATAAGATGGGAGAATAGACATTTAAAAAAATTACTTACCATGTATTCTTCCCCAAGACATGTCATCATCGATCGAATTTGAAAAAAAAAACCTCAATAATTTCGACTCTACAACTAAGACCATGAGAGCAGTGGTGGCTCAGTGGTAGCGACCCCGACTTACGAACAGTGAATCGTGGGTTCGTACCCAGTCAGGCACATTACTTTGTGTAATTTATTTCATCACCACTGCTCTCAAAACGGTGAAGGAAAACATAGTGAAGAAACCGGCATGTCTTAGAACCAAAAATTCGAAGACATGTGACATCCAATCCGCACTGCGCCCGCGTGGTAGATCATAGCCCATCCGTCTCCTAGAGAGGAGACCTGAGTCCCTGCTGTGGGAACCGTATAGGCTGATGATGATGATGATAAACTAAGACCAAAAACACATTCGCTCCTGTTTTGTTTTTTCATAATTATTTGCTGCCAAGTCAAACATAAATCCGGGTAAACTTTGCAGGTCTAAAGGCATGTTTAGATGATAGATAATAATATATGTTATTCGTCAGTGTAAGAATGGTGAGTTTACTGCGTAACACGGACAATCGCGACGCGCACAGTTTTACAACGAGGGCGGTTAAGAAGCTTCGCGTTAAGGTGTGCTGCGTTTACACCGTGGTGTAATTTTGCAGATGTGTAGAAAAACTAAGAAGCTAGCTTGTGGTAAGCAAGTAGACTCCAAATAGATTCTGATAAAAACATAAAATGTAATACATATCTATTTCTCTGGGAAATCAAAACAAAGCAATTTTTATTCAAACCAATTTAATATACGAAAGACAAGCAAATAACACAAAAATATGCCTTTTTTTTTTTTGGTGTGTCAAATCATCAAAAATCATCGAATGACCCCCCCCGCTCTTGGGCAGAACGAAGGGGAGTGTCAGACTTCTACTGACTAAAAACCGAACCCATGTTCCTTCTTTGCCCTTGCGCCGAGGCCACGTCATCTAGTACAAAAATCCGCGGCCACAAAAATATGCCTTCATTGACACTGACACAAGCGATCCACAAGAAAAGACAATGCCCAATGCGATCACATTTCCTTAAAAATATATAAGTTCAAATCACTCACGCATCTTTTTAACATGTATCTCACAAATCGGTGTGAAGACGTTCCCTTTTAAAATTGAAAGTGACGTAAGTGCTGTTTTAGTGCGCAATCGGCGGGCAAAAGTCGTAAATCAAAGTTTTAGTGTCGAAATGTTGGGATGCGTTGGCCACTGGGGTGGCCAGCTTTAAACATATTCTTTTTTATAAAAAAGGCGTAAGAAATAAGAAACAATATGACATTCGGCCAGCATTCGACTATTGTTCGGAGATGTATGATGTGTATGAAAAAGTGTGTTACAAAGTTGTGGGCGAATTCTGGTGAATCTAACAATTGAAGATTGTAAGTAATTTATTGTTGTTGAATCATACAAAATTTACAATAAAATCATACAGAAACCGAAATCAAAACCAATTGAATGTACCAAATTGTATTTAAAAAAATATTATACTTTCTTGCTCATTAATTTGTTCAGGATCTTTATTTATGTTCAGGTCTTCCCGCTCTCGTTCCATTTTTGAAAATAAACAAAAATAAATTAATTGACTACTTACGTATAAACTACTTAAAATATAGTTTAAATGAATATATTCGTTTTAGCAATAATTTATCGGATTATTTCAGACGCTACTGGTATTAAATTTTTTAATGTATTTCGTGGACATTTGCAAAAATAACTTTAATGTAGCAATAAATTCAAATTCTGTCTAGTTTATGGCGTTCTGGAAAAAGAACTACGTACGACCCTGGAGAAATTTTATTGACTTTATTTTATATTTTTTATTGATTAACACTTTAAATATTCGAACAGTGTTTTTTTGTAATCCACCTGTTATTTTTTTTGTTTTCATTAGGTAACTGGTTTTTTTAATTACACGAACTGCCAGTCTGTGAAATTCACTGACAGCTTCTTTGTTCCCTGATTTTTATAATCTGGATAATATATTCAAAGCTAGAGTATATCTGTTTCTTCCAGGCAGGTCTGCTTAACCCTAGGCCGCATTATTACTTTACATCAGGCGAGTTGTGGCCAAACTCAAGCATCGTCATCATTACCCTGCCCATACCCCAAAATTTGTGGTCGGTATGTCTTCTTCTACTCTACCTATGGCTCGTCATCTCAGCAGTCACTTCCTTAGTTTCTTCACTCACTTCTAGCCATAACATTTGTATATATTTGTTTGGTATTTGAGAATGTGAGTGAACGCACCCACGATACAGAAGTAATTCCTAGTGTGGGGCATTCAAAATCTTTCACACAGTCCATCTAACATTTCCTTGGTCTTCTTTTACTCTTTTAGCCCTCAGTTTTAGCCATCTACATTCAAAGTCAACATTTTCCTTAATACATTTTCCGCATGCCTCCACATCACAAATGTCCATACCATGATAACCGATTAACACACCACTTTTCAGTCACTGACGCTACTTTCAGACTTCCTCTTATGTCCTCATTCCTTATTTTATCCGTTCGATATAATTAATTATATTTAGTGTTACAAATAAACTAAATGTGGCACTCGGAGACTGCCGCGGTAAAGCTATTGCATAATTATAGCATTTTTTATCAACTTATGTAAATAATTAATTATTTAATTTGACCTCAGTTGACAACCTTGTTATTTTCCGTAACCATAGCAACCTGGTTGAAAATTTGCGTTACGGAATTTCTGGATTCGCTCTCCACGCTCAAGGCCCGCGATAGAAGCTATGCAATAGCTTAAAAGTCTACATAATTAAAAACCTATAGATAGGCAAAACAAATGACCTCCTACACCATCCCTACATTTAAACCAAATTACTCTACTATCTAAACGGTATTACTTACAAGGTTTTATCATCAGAGGAGTAGAATTGCACTAACAAAGTAAGCATGTGGTATTAAAACCAATTGATAGTCGACCCCAGGTGGGCGACTAAAATCCTACGGACCAGTAAAGGTTCGTCTATAATGATGTTCCTTGAAAAGGGACTAATGTATGAATTATAATGGCTGAATTTGTATGATGTAATGTATTGAAATGTGAAGGAAAGGATGTTTATTCATGTCGCTAGTTTTTTTTTAGTTTTGTTACAACCCTTTTTAGATGATCTTGAATAGATCTTTGTTATGTATTTTGAGAAGATTATCTAACCATTTTTGTAATTTGTGTATCTGCTAATACCGTTAGCCTTAATTTTGTAAATTAAATTACTTTATTTCACATAGAACTACATGGGGCACTAGTAAAACGTTGAAAAATGATGCACGGTTCGGGTTTAGTCGTTTCCTATACAGAAGAAGGCAAGAAAGGTCCATGGCTACCTCTTTTGGATCCAATTTAAACAATCATCAAATGATTCATTGATAGAATATTCTATGAAAGCTCGTAGATCTGTGTCAATTGTTTCGTATGTCGGAAACACCAAGAAGGCGAAGCTAGAGTCACAGTCACAAGGTATTAAAACTTGTGAAAGTACTGTAGTAGCCCATTTTAAAAAGTGATCTGTGTGGAGAAGAATGGGCACAGATACCGTGAAAAGTGTTAGGCTACAGAACTGTAGCCCAATAGCATTTTTTCTTAGTTGCCCATAATAAGCATGTCGGTTTTGTACCACAGCCTTATACAAGCTTGCTCTATTAATTGTCATATTTACTACTTTCCCTGGAGTGAGAAACTCGAGATGAGGAATAGTGTTACTCGAGTTTACATCCTTTCGAAGAACCTGGGTAGGTTTTAATATAATGTTGCAGGTCTGATAAAACCAGAGACAATATAATGTATTCAGTGATGCTGGTAATTTTCTCATTTTTAGATTATGGGAAATGAAAATTGTGGTATGTCATATACGTATTTATCATCAGCTCACAGCAGACCACACTGGACATAGCAGTCATTTAGGCACATTCTCCAACGAAACTCAAAGGTCATGTCTTGAACTGCTGTCCTCTGGCGACAGTCCTTCTAAATAAAATATTACCGTTAAGATTTGAAACAACTGTACGTATCACGTACACATAACATAACAGTTAACAACGTTTAGGAGCAATTTTCGCCTACTGTATTGTTATCGTTTTGATGTTACGTAACAATTCCCATATTTTGAAACCCATATTATAAAACTGGCCAAGTGCAAGTCGGACTTGTGAAGGGTTTCGTACCATTGTAGGGGATATTGAGAGATTTCCTATGTTATTTTAGCAAAATAGACTTCTTATGGGTTTTCTTGTAATCTATAAATTGTTGAAATAATTTTTGTATTTTTTAAAAAATTTATGCTCGTTAGTACAGACACACCGACAGACAGACACACGAGTGATCCTATAAAGGTTCCTTTTTCTCCTTTTGAGGTATGGAAGCCTAATATATATCAAATATCAAAGTTGCAATCGTCATTTCACATTATTCCTCGTGATTGTACTCGCCTATAGGACAATTCTATAATCTTCACTCCTAACACATATTAGAAAACGACTAGAAACCTACATACAAATGCATTTCAAATTCCAATACCGCATTTCTTCGCCACCTAATTCTTCGCCCCCTTTACAGCGTACAATGGAATGTAAAACGAAAGACAATCGCTTCCCCCTAATGAGTGGTTGGGCACAAAAGGTGATAGCAGGCGATTCATTTAGCCTGCGGTTACACGCGTGCAAATGCTACGCGTTCATATAATTAATGTCGGTTTCAGTTTTCTATTGCAAATTGTAATGTTTTTGAATTAGTAGAGGAATTTTGAAGTGGGACGTTGTGTGGTCAAGTAGTAAATTCTTAATACGACGACACTTATAGTACTCGTAGTAGGTTTCTTAAAAAGCAACTTATATTTTGCCTCAAAGCCAGCCTTCAGGTAGTCAGCGGTGGCATCTATCCATAACGATATCTTTCTTGGGTGTCTATTTCATTCCGCGTTTATAATGGCAATGATATATCTGCCGCATGTCGAAGGAGCAATGGGTAATATAAATAACTAAACAGGGTATAAAAACTAACAGGAAACGACGTACAGATACAGGCCCAGAAAAAGAGAGCTGATGATTTGGACTCTGATTTTAAGGGTTTGACTTACAATACCACTAATGATATTGTAGGTCAATCCAGGTTGTCTTTATAAAGGTGTCGTGGTAGGAGAGATGTGAGGCCTTTAATAAAATGGGTCGTTGGTTTAGTAGTCGTAATTGCGACCGTGGAGTATAAGGTCCTGGGTTTAACTCCCCACCGGGCAAATTGTTAATGGGTTTTTCGATCAGGAATTTCTGGGTGGCCTCTCTGGAGTCTGGATTCGTGTCCAGTTGATGGCAATAGGCTCGCCCAGGTGTTACATGGGACATAAAGATAACTGGTGAAATGAGGTTGCATTTTTAAATCAGTACCTCCAGATGTTATGTAATGAAATGCAATGATAATTCTGCGAGTGTCAGATGAACTGCATCAATATAATATGTCAGCGCAGAATTGGTGAAAGAAAGAAAAACATTTACCTATATATCGCAGAAACATGACTATTACAAGAAGACACGTGTATGACGATATAGTAACACCTTCTTTACTCTTTTCCGGTCCTAATGACGGCAACTGTTCAGCCTACGAATGATATCTACACACTTAGCGAGGTTGATTTAACAGAAATGATGACAGCAAATGAGTTGGTATGCCTCGTTTCACGGTGGTTGACTTTCCGTCAGCTGATTGGATAATGAGTGGTTGACTTTCATCGCATAGGTACCCTTCTATAGCTAGATTGTGTAGTCACTGAATTTGAAGTGCAACGTTAAGGTAAGTTTAACATGGTGAAGTCTTAAGATATTCATCAGAAGTTGGATTTTGTCCTGCAAAGTTAGTTCCTATTTTGCAGGTTGCACCACTGATGTCAACTGCAGCATAACGCTTTGCTATTAATTTTATTTCTTTTTTCACAAAACTTAGAATAATTAATGTCCAAAAATCCGAAAGTTTTTGATAACTACCAACTTGCACTAGTAGACCACAGTTCTGTTTCTCCTACAGAGAAGAGGCCTGCTGAGATAGGCTGATGTCTTGAGTTCGTTGAGGGTTGCAGTGGTAAAATCAGGTGTTCAGCATGAAATGAGAAGAAGAAACAAATAACAGTTTTGACTTCTTGGTAAAGGCCGTTATAGAGGTTCTAATCAAAACAACTTTAATTTTAGAATTGCAACATTTGCAAATCCATTTTAATATAAACTAATGCAATGGAATGCTTTCTAAAAGCACAATTTATTGCTCTGTATAGGTACTAAAACTACATACCATAGTGTAGGAGCAATTCATTTACTCTGTGGTCGGGAAATGCACGTAGCAATGTGAGCGGGATATTAATATGCAATGCGTTTTCATAATTAATTGCATTTCACTGATCGTGTTATGGGTGCGTAATCATATTCAGAACGCTTGAATATAGAACGGTGTTTATTTGAAAACAGAACTGATACTGGCCATTGTCAATTTTACAATTAAGGAATTACGTTTTTTAATTCAAACCTTCATCGTTTTGTTTTCCGTTTTCAAACCTACTGCAGATTCATTGCAAGAAGAGGTCATGTTTAAATATAAACTCGTAAGATGTGATGTAAAAGAGAAAGTGATAATTGTATGTTTATCGTATTAAACACTTAACGTATGCAACCTCATCCGTTTTGGCGAGACCTGCACGACGCATTACGTGTTCCTCGCTATAAACAGTTGCGAATAATAATATAATCTTGTTAGTTTTATCGAACAAGAAGTAAACTTCATACGATACAATTTTCGCAGCATACTGTCGTGTATCACCGCTGTCACGCGTCATCTCTGATTAACTTTTATCGACGAAAGACACCGGAGTAACGACGTGTCCCATACCGGAGAATCTTAAATCTGTAATCTCCACTTTTTGCATTCCCTCCCGCCTCGGGCGGCTATAACGACACAATAAACGTATTTTATACGCGCTCACACTTAACGTTTATATCGCCTTATAAGTAGATCGAGAAATAATAAAACTAAAGGAGAGCGAACATCAAGAAAGCAATAACATCATTATCATAGCGAGTCCGCCATCTCTTTCCAATAGGTTTCACCCCTCCCTTGGCCCCGCCCACCGCGTATCTCCTCTGTCACCTGTATATCTGGAAACATTACACATATGCAAAACTTTCGCGCTCGCATCTCGTCGCACACATACACAGACGCTCGCCTACACACTACACGAAATATGCAGCTGCAAGCGACTGTGTGCACACTACGGTATAAATCTGCGAGATAAAAATTGTGCTATATTGCCTCACGGGTGTGTTGCCCGTGTTCTTTTTTGTTCTGGATAGCCTGTAGGCGTGCCTAGTAAGTTGTTTGCACCTCGAACAGTGGTCGATATTTCAGTCGTGTCATCGGCGCGACATCTCTTATAAAATATTGGACTCGCGTCCATTCTTTATGCTGTTTGAAATTGTATTTGATATCAATAGTTTTCTTTAAATGTTTGTCTGTTATGATCTTCATTAAAATACCTCTGAACTCTGAATAATGTTCGTGAGAACTGTCAGCCTTGACTTACTTCTACGTAAGCGTTAAAATTATAACTTTATTAGGTAGATAATAATTTTTATATCAGCTTGTACCACCCACATATTTGTATAACTTGGTAAAATGACCTTAACTAAATTGTCCTGGTCAATTATGGCACAATCAGGTTGGTATTCAGAACCAGATCATGTCTTACAGACCACAGATTACCAAATATTTAAATAGACTCGCCCCTATTACATGAAATCTAAATGTAACTTAGTAAGAATGTGGGGTAAGGTACTGTTTGGTACACATCTGCCTAACTCTTCGGGAGTTACAGGCATGATGTTATGTTAAGATTAATTTACTGCTTCCTTATTTTAATAGTAGATACTTTGCAATTTTTACCATCTACCCTACCCTTGGTCTAGTGATAGCAAGCGTGAGTGCTAAGTATGAAATCCCGGGTTCTATTCTCGAGTCGAGCAAAGTGCTGTTGGGTTTTTTCGTCAGGATTTTTTCAGTAGCAGCCATGGAGTATGGAGTCATACCTGGTTGTTGGCAATCGGCTCGCCCCATATTACATGGAAGTTAGGCACAAATGGCGAAGATGTAAGTGTACGATGAGGAACCTACGCCTCTGCTTAAACCTTCGGGGATTGCAGACGTGATTCTGACTTTCTTAGTGCATATGTCGCAGGGATATGATAAAATTAGGTTTTTGATCAAAAACCTAAGGGATTTGATCAAACCACGGAGGAAGATAAAATAACAACACGGTTTTATCATTTCCCTAAACAAATCTAGTGAATTGAACAAATCCCAGTAGTACTCCGTGACGCGCGCTCGCTTCGCTCGCATATTATATAACACTAATATCTTCTGTCCCCAAAGTGCCGGGCCTCCGCCGGCCTCCTTCGTCGACCTACGGCCCGGTGCCCATGCCGCCCATAAAGGATATAAAATGTGTCATCTTCCGGTTTTTGATGAAAAACCTAGGTTTTTGATCAAAAACCTAATTATATGAAAAACCTGCGACATATGTTTTGACAAGAACTTTATCATAAACCCAAACTAGTTCAGGTTTTTGATCAAAAATCTGAACTAGTCTGGATTGTTACAGGTTTATGATGAAATTGAGTTTAAAATGTGTCATCTGCCGGTTTTTGATGAAAAACCTAGGTTTTTGATCAAAAACCTAATTTTATGAAAAACCTGCGACACATATAACACCAAGGTACAAAATTATATCTTTTACCCAGCTCTTTATACCATCATCTGCGTAACCCTTTCCCAACTATGTTAGGGTCGGCTCCCGGTGTAACTGGGTGCAGTCAAATACCTGTATTTTACATGGAGCGGCTGCCTAGCTGACCTCCACGACTCATTAGTACTGGGTTATATGATAACCCTTGATAAGGATGTTACGACTGTTTAAGACGATGACAGCCTGGAGCAACGGCTAAAAGGTACAAGTTGGTAGCCGACAGCACGCAGCAGCAGCAGACGTCATGTCGCAGCGACACTACTGGTTTCTACGTATTTCTATGAAATTCCCTCCGTAGTTAGCGACATGAAGCTAGCGACGCGTCGTCGAGCGGCAGACGGTAGTGTCGTCCGATCGCAGATCAGTAGTGCCCATAAATAACAGAAACAACAGGAGATATGCCCTTTAGTGAAACGACATGACGCAACGACGTGTCGTGACGACATGAAGCGACGACATGTCATCTGTTGCTGCTGCGTGCAGTCGCCTATCAACTTGTACCTCTAACATGCTTTCCGAAGCACGGAGGAAACTTGGTATGTAATGGGGGTGACCATTCATAGACCAACCGGCTGGGCAAGCGCTGAAGATCGACCTCGGTGGGTTAAGTTCATTCGATATGCACGTAGAGCACGTGTTCTTTGGTTCCATCGAAGAACTACCTACATCAATATGTTCCTATTTGTCTTTTCTACACACTGTGTCTACGTGTCTAATCCAACTTTCCTCTCGCAGGTCTGCTGGAAGAAATTTCACATGAAATAAGCAGTACCTTTGTGCTCTTCTATTTTTTTAAATGTTTTTATCCTTTTTTGTATTTTGTGTGTACATAAATAAATAAATAATACATTGTTTCTATGGCTAGATTCTAAGTTCCTTAGTACCCACAGTCCTTAGTTCCTTAGTACTTAGTACAGGTAATGGAACTACACCTATGTTATACCCAACTCGTCATACAAACAGAAAATACAGACATTACAAGAAATTCATATCGCACAACACGAAAATACAGTTATCAATCATACTACTACACACAATGCTCACAATTTTTCGTTCCATACAATTTGTTCGACTATTAAACGATGAACGATTTCAGAGCACACCAGCGATAATTATTCGCATTGTATATGAAACAGTTAGTCCTCTATAATTACCGGACAGGCTGATTCAACGTATTGTTCAAATGATGACCGTCATGGAGGAACGTAAAATATGATTCGTGTCAGAGCAATTATACGTTGTTATTATTGTATATAGTTTCGATGAATGGACAGTAGTTATTTATAGTGTTAGTAATATAGTTATTTTGGCTTTGTTTTCTCTGGTGTGGTGACAGTTCAGTAACTTATTGTGTGCGTGAATTGAACCTTGAACTGTCATGATAAAATTTACACTGCAGAGCTCTTACTTCCCGTTGGGGCTGCGGGTTGTTCGAAAGAGATACCGTTGCCTCGACACAAAGGGCTAAGAAGGAACATGGGTGGTTTTTAGTCAGTAGAAGTCTCACACTCCCTACCGGCGTCCCATGCTCAAAGCGAGAGGAGTCATTTAATGATTTACCACCCTCCGAAAAAAAGAGCTCTTATAGTTTGCAGGTTAGTTTCCTCACGATGTTTTCCTTCACCGCAGCAAGTGGATACAAAATGCACATGAATCCGAAAAACTGAAGGTACGTGTCTCGGGTTCGAACTAGGGACTTATAACTAGGTGGTCTGATGGTCACATCACAATACTAGGCTATCAATACTGAATGCAGTGTAAAACACCGATCTTCGATCCATCGATCGAAACAACTAATCATTGAATGCTTGTTGATTGTTCACAGTAGGTATGTTGACTATAATTAACACCATTAAGTTCAAGAAGTCTTACGATCAAATGCAATGTCTAGTGTGTTGCCTTGGTTCAATTCTCAGGTCAAGCAAAGAATTAATGGATTTTCCTTCAATAGTTACTTAGTAACAGTTTGGGGTCTGCATTTGAGCCGGAGGGGTTTTTGATGGAAAAGGCTCGCCTTTTTATATGGGGCCTAAACATTACTGGAAAAGTACGGACCTACAGTTCTGTTTCACCACCTGTAAGTAGAAAGGTATATAAGGTCCCATTAAAATAGGTGGACAAATTTTAACACGAGGTACGTGTAACCAAAGATATTCAAGTAAAAAAATCACTGATTAAAGTGATTTTTTTTGACATAAAATGTTGGGTAACTAACACTTTTAGTGTATTTTCGCTAGCTGTTTTATTTTATTGTAAGTATATAATGCGTTTTTCTTATTTTCTTTTTTTACCATAGTCCTTATTTTGGTGGTCTGAATGATTTCAAAAATTTTGTCCACCTATTTTAATGGGACCTTATATAATTGAGTTAACATCAAAATCATCGCGCATGTTGCGTGATGATTTTGATTAAGTACATATTCATAGATAAGTACAGTAACCAAGGACATACACAGAATTGAATTACTGCTCATTAGTACTGCGTAGTAAACATCTACAGTTTGACGTATCAGTTATCTATGCAAATAAATAAAATAAAAGGGAGAAGAGGAAGTAGGGGAGGGCAGAGGGCTTCGTAATTTCAAAATAGCAGCTCTATTTTGACTACCTCGTTGACACAATAAGTAGATCACAAATTTCTCAGTAACAGCCTTGGAGTCTAGATTTGTGCCAGACTGATGGCAATTTTACATGGCCCCCCTTTACATAGGTCTTAAACATAGCTAGCGAAATGTGGGTGTACCTAATGGGTACACCTCTGCCTTATCCTTCGGGGCCCTTCAGGCGTAATGTTTTGTTATTCTGCATGTTGAACTATTGTGAGAAGATTCAGCATATTAAGCTCTGAGGACCAATCCCCAATACTCATTACTCGTATGACAAAATGGTACCCGATTTTCAAGACCGAATGTCGTTGATAAGTACGGACATCTCAAATGTTAGGAATAAGTATGCCAAACCTACCTATGGTATGCTTGGATGATTTCAAAGATCCATATTTATATCTGTGGCTCTATTGCATCCTTAGCGGTTTTTCAGCCACTTCAAATCTAGCAAATTATTTTATAAGTAGAAATAATAAATGTAAGTAGTAGATACTTATTGAACACAGAAAATCGATTTTTAACCTACTTTCAAAAGAAAAATACCCGCAAATCGGTAATATAAAACAGTGTACCAACAAAAAACTCGTTAAATGTTTTATAGTCATGAATCAATTATTAATATTTTACGATCAAAAATCCGCAAACGAGTACATTATTGGTTTTGGCTTCACAAGCGAGCTTTTGATCATAAACGATTCTTTCAGATTATAATATTATTAGGAATCAGAAGTGAAATACGTGAACAAAATAAACAATGTTTAATATCTTTTGAATTACACTTTTACAAAAATATCAAGACAAACATTTTAAACAATAATCAAATAGAAATAGCACTAGCAAATGGAATAATCAGTACACGATCAAAAACATAAACCAAAATTAGCGAAGCACACGATAATAGTCGGGTAGCAAGTCCTTTCCGAGCGCCGTCCAAGCAAAAAGTGACCGTTGCACCGCCGCTCGCCTCGTTTTATGAACTTCTGTCGGTTGCCGCACGTCGACCGGACGCTAACCGCACGGTTACTGGCTGATGTCGTGACTTTGAGCCAACACGGCCTCTCCTGACGCTCTGACGTCCTCGTCAGCTTCCAACAAGGCGGCTGAGTCTTCGCTGTCTCCTTGATAGCGTGTCTCACAACGCCAGTGGGGCGTGCTGGCACGGGGGAGTGCCACGCACAACTACGCCTGTAGGGCGCGCTGGCACCGTGGAGTGCCGCACACAACTGCGCCTGTGGGGCGCGCTGGCACCGTGGAGTGCCGCACACAACTGCGCCTGTGGGGCGCGCTGGCACTGTGGAGTGCCGCACACAACTGCGCCTGTAGGGCGCGCTGGCACAGTGGAGCGACGCGCTTAACACGTCAGTAGCGCGCTGGCAGCCCGGAGCCACGCGCTGTACACGCCAGTAGGGCGCGCAGTCGGCCTGCAGCGACACGCTCGGCCTGCAGCGAGGCGCTGGGCTTCAGCGAGGCGCTCGGCCTGCAGCGAGGCGCTCGGCCTGCAGCGACGCGCTCAGCAACGCCAGAAGGCGCGCTCGGCAACGCCAGTAGGGCGCGCAGTCGCCTTGCAGCGACGCGCTCAGCAACGCCAGAAGGCGCGCTCGGCAACGCCAGTAGGGCGCGCAGTCGCCTTGCAGCGACGCGCTCAGCAACGCCAGTAAGGCGCGCTGGCACCCTGCAGTGACGTGCACGTTCACGGCGTCATTGTGGCAAAGCCCTGGCAACCACTGCTAAGGCCAAGCAGCGTTGCGTTGCGTCCATCCTTGTGTAATGGTTACTCTGCAAACAAACAAATTTACATCAGAATTTTGTTCCGCTCGATCACTCCTGACCAAACTTTAGTTCCATTGGGTGGCACCAAATTCGACTCTCATTAATTAAATCAAATGTACTGGAAATTATCGAAAATACAACACTCAACTACCTTGAGTCATATATACCATAGTCATTCACACCAACCTTAAAAATTCAATTGCAACAAAAACTGCTGAAATCATCGAGTAAAACCTTTAACACCAAGGCTCTCTAACCGAGTAGTACAACAAAAGAGTAATCTCATTCATTAACCTATTGAGCGCCACAGTCACGTATAGACGACAAGCCGAACAAGCAAAAATGTACCTTAAGTCTGTCAACTTAAGGTACTTTTTGGCTTGTCATTTTACTTGACCGTGGCGGTAAATGGGTTAAGGAACATTCAAGTCGAGAATCAAATTCAAAGAAACATTCACCAAACAAAACTTGTCAGACAAGAATACCAATAGGAACATAGGGATGTATAAGCACATTGGTAGCATATCACACAGACTTCTTCCACATCACTGTAGGCATAGGCTCCAAGTTTGCATACCCCTCAGATGTCGACTTCCACACACACTGTAGGCATAGGCTCCAAGTTTGCATACCCCTCAGATATCGACTTCCACACACACTGTAGGCATAGGCTCCAAGTTTGCATACCCCTCAGTGGCTTTTGACATAGACACATTGTTAGCGTATCACACAGACTTTCACACACGCAGCTGAGGCCACGCGCTTGACCAAACCACACGTTCATAAGTAATGGTTACTATGCAAAGAGACAAATCTACGACAGAACCTGACCAAACATCCATTAGGTCCCACTCTCGTTGATAAAATCAAACGCGGCTAAACTGGAAATTATCGAAAATACAACAATCAACCGCCCTGGGTCATGTACCTACCATTGTCGTTTAAATCAGTCTTAAAAACATTATTGCGTCAAAAAAATGCCAGGTTCACAAAAATCATCGAGTAAAACCACAGATCACTAACTGACTAGTAAACAAGTCTATCTCCCGTGTGTATCACTATTTGACTTAACACTACGGTCTTTCCAGACCCTGACCTCAACCAGAGCTAAACGCACAACGCACAACATACAACAAACACACCCACTGTCTACTCGAGTTTCCTCAAAAACCTTCAATTTTAATCGGACTACGACTACACAATAATTACTGGTACTGTCTAACACAATACAGCCGATAGAATCTCTTGGCTTGCAACCACAACTTTACTTCATCAAAATCCTTATAAACATCAACTGATACGTAACTCATTGGCATCTTTCTTAGCCTATCATGTGTAATAAAAAGCAACTTCTATAATAAAGCAAAACTTATCAGACTTTACAGTGCACCTGTATACGGCCTACGTCTTCACACGAAAACAAGTCAACTGATCATATTGCGTAGGGGTTTGCATTTACGCAGACCATGATTATTCGAGTTTGATGTGCCAACAACTGCACTTTTTGGTTTCAAATATACGGAAAACGACTTTTGACTGTATTTTGTTTTGTTCATAATTGCGGCTTTTATTTGAGCATCAGATATCACAAATCACAACGTTGCCCCTCACCAGGAATTTCTCCTGTATCGTGGGTACCTTCACAAATATTTAAACTCACATACACAAGTACCCGACTTAAAAAAAAACTATCTGTAGGTCATACAGGTACTTGTACTCGTAACGTCATTATAGCACAGTGACCATATCGACTTCACGCGGACACAATGACCGAAATTCGTGTTTAAAATGAGTCCACGTGCTGTTATTGGTCAACCAATCGTTAAGCGACGTATTAGCACCACCATGTAAATAACCACCAATGCGTCCGAGGCATTGCCAATCACCCCAGTGACCTTATAAACACACACATAACATCACGCCTGCAATCCCCGAAGGGTTAGGCAGAGGTACCCAGTAAACCCACATTTCGCCAGTTATGTTAAGACATAAGCTTAACCATGTAATAGGGGTGAGCCCATTGTCACCAACAGGGCACAAATCCAGAAAATAACACTTTGCCCGACCCGGGAATCGAACCCAGAACCTTCATGCTCATAGTCGCGCTTACGACTACTAAACCAACGAAATATTAAAATGGTTCGATCTTACTTGTATCAGGAACGAAAGTAAACCAATCCTGTCCGGAGCGTCGCCTCAACCGCGAGAGCGGTTACACAGGACTTCGCGTCCTCACGCGGCTCCCGACGATCTCGTTCGCGCTTGGAACGGCGATCGGATCCCGAAACTTGCTAATACGTGACCTTCCACTCCACTTATGGTGGCTACGAGATCGCTTAGAACGCAAGGCACTAGTTTTTGAACGCGAACAACTCGATCTATCCATTGCTAACTACTACCCGCTTTTATCTAAAATTAAAAGCCTGAAAACTAGTTTTTAACTTGTGGGCGAAAAGTATCTTTATCCCACTTCTGATATTAGGAATCAGAAGTGAAATACGTGAACAAAATAAACAATGTTTAATATCTTTTGAATTACACTTTTACAAAAATATCAAGACAAACATTTTAAACAATAATCAAATAGAAATAGCACTAGCAAATGGAATAATCAGTACACGATCAAAAACATAAACCAAAATTAGCGAAGCACACGATAATAGTCGGGTAGCAAGTCCTTTCCGAGCGCCGTCCAAGCAAAAAGTGACCGTTGCACCGCCGCTCGCCTCGTTTTATGAACTTCTGTCGGTTGCCGCACGTCGACCGGACGCTAACCGCACGGTTACTGGCTGATGTCGTGACTTTGAGCCAACAATATTTTCATTACTTTTCATACTTTAATTCAAAAACGTGTTATGCCGACCCCGAATGATATGGGATAAGAGCACGAAGATGATGATGATGAATGATGATGACTAATTCAACGTTTTATTGACGGCCTTGGCATTAGACCTACTTACTGAGTAATTAATAACAGAAAATAATAGGGTTTCTCTCAACCCGCACACATTTTCTGTGACAAGCGCAAGCTTATCACAGAAAATGTGTGCGGGTCAATGACTTTTAGGTATTAGTACATTACTGCAGAATCCAGTAAGTAAGCCTTCCTGGCCAAGTATGAGTTAACCGGACCGAACCGCAGGTGAGGTCTGGTTATATACGAGGCCAGGATGGCTTTCTTACTGGTTGAGGTTTGTATAATGCTTTTCTCAAAAATTAAAGAAAGTTTAACAACAAATTCGTTTAATTAATATTGAAGGTTACATTCATATGTGAAAAACACAATACCTAGCACTTTTTGGCCGACCCGGGAATCGAACCCAGGACCTCACGCTCTGCAGTCGAGCTTGCGACCACTAGACCAACGAGGCAGTTTAGGAAACAACTTTAGAAAAAACTTTTTAATAAACTGAAATTACTAAATACAATCATAAAATCCCACACTATAAATGTCATACCAAAAAGAGAGATATATATTTGGAACTTCCCTTCTATAACCATGTTACAATGGCTAAACTCTAATCTGTGTCTGGTACTATGTTTTTTTTCCTAAGCAGATCTAAAGAGGATGACCTAGTGTCCAGTATATTATATTTCAATATACAGTAGGTGGCCAAATTAATAGGGACAGTGCTTGATTTTATGGAGTTTATAGTTTATTAAGTATATTTGAAAAACTATGTTGAATTTAAAGGGTTATTTTATCTGATATAGCTACTGCTACTATTATTGTTTATGCCAAGTGGCAACACAGTGAATCTGTGCATCATTTGTCAATTTTGGGACGTTTCTTCTAATTCGGTCATTGTCTGTTAAAAAGCGCGGTTCGCAGTATATATTTTTGAATTTTCAAGAAACTGTTTTTTCATTTGATTTAACCGACTTTTTTTGTCTAAAATAATCAAAAGGTAAGTAATGCCCAGTAGTAAAATAGTTTTGCTATGTTTTGTCTATGAATTTACATTTTATTAATAGTTAAACGCAATATCCTCAAATTTTCTTTTTTTTAGGATAGACAAGGCTTTGGACACCTCTCCAAGAAAATGTAGAGAGATACTAACATTGTTACTGCACTCCACTCATTTCCAGAGAGCCATAGCTGCTATGGCTGAGGTTTCAAAATCTGTCGTAAATCGAATAAAAATTAAAATTGACAATAAAAAGCCTCTTGAGGCAATTCGGGTTGGCAAATGTGGCAGAAAAAGGATCACCACACTTCGTACCGATCGAAGAGTTAGGAGCATCTGCCTCGAAACTCATAAAAAGAGTGTTGCTCATTTGACCACGATGATGAACGACGAGGGTGTAAGGATTTCGGAAAGAACAATGCGTAGGTGGTTGGTCGAATAGAACTTGATGGGACGGCGGCCTTCAAAAAAATCACGCCTAACCGACAGTATGAAAAAGAAACGACTCCAATGGGCCAGGCAACATCGAAATATGACTGTCGCAGGTAGGAGTCGAGGAAAAATAACTTGTTTTAATAATGCTATTAGTCAATAACTTTTCTACTATTTTCTACTATTCATTCTGTTAATTTACAGGTGTGCCTTTCTGACGAATCAACTTTTCAAATTTTGGTCGACAAAAGTTCTTTTGTAAGACGAGGCCCTGGTCAACGATTCCACACCGATTGCATCGTAGAGAGGGTTAAACATCCGGTTAGTGTTACGGTTTGGTCTGTCATCTCAGCCAAAGGCATGGGGCGCCTATACAGCGTAAGAGGAACGATGAAACAAGACCAATACAAGCGAGTATTAGAAACTCAGGTATTGCCGCAGGTCAATGAATGGTTCCCCGAGGATGTCGAAAACATTTTTATGCATGACTCAGTACGCAGCCACAAAGCCAGAAGCGTTACTGCATTTTTGGCTGAAAGAATGACACTGTTTTGCCTTGGCCAGAGAATTCAACTGACATGAATCCCATTGAAAAAATGAAAACTCACCAAAAGGGGCCATTGCCAAAGAAGTGTCTACCACCGAAAGGCAACTTATAGAAACCCTCACCAGAGAATGGCATCATAATGCCCAACTAAAGGAAAATGCAAAACATTCTATTTAGAGCATGCCTCGACACATAGAAGCTCTTATTTCAGCAAAGGGTGATACCACCCTTTGCTGAAATAAGAGCTTTACCAAATATATTTTTTTTTACCTGATTAATAATGAACAGTTTTGTATATATTTTGGATTTTTTGTGATCCCAATAGAACATAGATACTAATAAAAAATATATAAGAGACCTACAACCAATTATTTATTACACAAATCAACTTAAACTCGAAAATTCAAAAATCTTATTACTGTCCCTATTAATTTGGCCACCGATGGTAAGTGCGGAAAGCCTGTCATTGCAAAGAGTTTCGACAAATGTCTAACCGAGCCGAGGCACTGCCGACGGCGAGGGTTGACAGTCGGAACAAGTTGCAATGACGGTTCCGCACGTGTACTGAACAACTATTTTTAATACAGTTGCGAAAAAATGAAGCAATTTAATAAAATAATAAAACCGTAAATAAACTCGCAAAGAACATTTTTGAAAATGGCGCCTACCGTAAAAGAATCTAAGCAGAGATTTTTTTGTTTTCTTTACCCATTCTGGGTAGGCAAAGGGAACTATGCCTATACAGCCAAGTCTTCAGTAGATTTTTTCTATTGATATGAAATAAAAATGAAATTTAATGAGATCTCATTGAATCAAATAATTAAATCTGATATTGAAACAAATTAGTAGCTTCTTTAGAAATATTTGCATGAATCATAAAAACTTCTATGATTTTATTTAGTAAATACTTCGTGGTTGGTTTTTTTTTAATGGACATTATTTTGACAGTTGGGAAAGAGAACGCACGAGTTCGGGAAAGGTAAAGAAAAACCACGAGTACGTAATAGCCCCCATCCCGAACGCTATACGTCCCTGCAATACGCCACTTTTTGAGCAACTGTATTAAAAAGTAAATTACATACTTACTTACTGGACAGTAGGAGATTCCAAATTTAAAATCTCGCTTCTTACTGGACAGTTGTGAATAAGTCTCCGGTAAAGTTCACTTTCTGGATACTTTTTAGAGATGTTATGGCAACATTACATACCATTTTTGAGAAAAATCCATTTTCCCGTCATTATATAAAACTAGCATAGGGTAACGAAAACTAAACGTCAAATTAAGTAAGATCCATGGCACAATTACGTCTCAAATAATGGGTATAGTTTTTTTACATTATATTTGGGACGAGAATCGAATACTGAATACCCTTCTTCAATATGATTGTTCCTCTCGTATAACCTTACACACTGTATATTTTTTACCACCTAATTTTACTGATCTCTTTCTACTATTCAAAGACTTCCTCGTACCAGAAGGTTAAACCCAAAAAACCATAGCCTTCACAAGCATGATTCATTTTTCCACCCGTTAATTACAGCAGGCCAACAAATTGCCTGCGTGTGTAATTTTCGACGTAATATTGTAATAATTACAATGTTTTAGATGAAACTGTAGCGCACATTTAGTCGACGTCCGCTCACCTACAATTCCGTTCCTACAATTAAACATTTTAATCACTGTTGTAAAGACGGGGACTGTTTAAATATTGTGGTAGTCATTTGTTTGGCATAAAGGGTTATAGAAGAGTTTTAACTATATTTTTTAAAGCTTAATGTAAAACACCCACACCCACATTTTGCTAGTTATGTTTAAGTGCATGTTAAAGAGGACAAGCCTATTATTTATTTTAAGCTATTGCATAGCTTCTATCGCGGACCTTGAGCGTGGAGAGCGAATCCAGAAATTCCGTAACGAAAATTTTCAACCAGGTTGCTATGGTTACGGAAAATAACAAGGTTATCAACTGAGGTTGTCAAATTAAATAATTGATAAAAAATGCTATGCAATAGCTTTACCGCGGCAGTCTCCGAGTGCCGCATTCTCTTTTTTTTTATCAACGGAGAACTAATCCAGACTGTGAGGCTGCTACTGAATTTCTGATGAAAAAACACAAGAACATTTTGTCAAACCTGGGACCGAATCCAGGACCTCATCCTCAGCAGTCGCGTTTACGACTACTAGACCAGTCAAAAGTAGTTGAAAGAAAGAAAGAAAAGTGGAGTGACAACTTGATTTTCTCAATAATAGATAGCAAGGAGTTGTGTGTTTTTGCATCGCACTCTGTTCGCCTTCAGCTTTTCTTGACCTTGACCGACGCCATGGAATTTGGGTCAGCGGATATAAGCAGAGCAACTTTTTCCCTATACAACTCGTTGAAAAAAAAATTAAGGAAACATTATAAAGAAAATTCTGAGTATGAATGAGGAATGCTGTTATAAAGTAGAGGCAGATCTATTATAAGGTCCAATTAAAATAGGTGGACAAATTTTAACACAGCGTTCAGTAGGTCTAACCAAAGATATCTAAACAAAAAAAACAACAAATAAAGTGATTTTTTTTGACTTAAAATAATAAATTGCCCGGCAGTCTAGAACAAACTCGTCCTTTATGAGTAGGTACTTAAATGCGTTTTTCTTATTACTATTTTTACCATTGTCCTTATTTTGGTGGTCTAAATGGTTTCTGAAATTTTTTCCACCTATTTTAATGGGACCTTATATACACACCAGTTATGTTTAAGTGCCATGTAATACCTAGAGGGCGACCCTATTTCCATCAATCGGGCACAAATCCAGACTCCGTGGCTGCTACTGAGAAATTCCAGATATAAAATCCATTTACACCTTGCCCGACCGGCGAATCGGACCCAGGCTCAACAGTCACTTTGGAAGGCACTTTGGCTGCGGGTTTCTCGAAAGAGATACCGCGGACTCGGCATAGGGTTAACAAGGAACATGGCTTTTCGCTCTGCCTAAGAGCGGCAGGGGTTATTTGATTATTTCCCAACCCCAAAAAAAAGAAGGCTCAACAGTCACTTGAGACCACTAGACCAGTTGACAAAGTCACGATTATTATTGTATTTCGAACACCCCACAAATGTAAATTTCTTTCCGCCTTTTTTTTCCGCCTGTATTTCGAATTGCCAACAACCTGCGCCTTAACACATTCAAATAAACCCGCCGTGTCGCGCTTAGTTTAAATACATGCGCACTAATTACTAAGCATTGCTTGAGGACAATTTATTTCCCATTAGCCCCAACCTTCGGATTTCGGTCGCCCATGCACCTCAATATAATGACGATTATTTTAATTTTGCTAACAACACTTTAATTACTGACTTAAAGGTCGTCTTGGAATGAGGGCTACTATTATAAGTGTTATTACTGGTGTTATTCGCACGTTGGCGTAGGTTTAATATTTGGTTGTTTAGTTTTTTTTACCGATCATGGTTATTATCCTTTATACTATTACAATTCTGTAATTTGATTTTCATAAACATTTTTCCTTTTCTAATATATTTATTAATCATAAAAAAGTAAGTACCGCCGGTATTGGGAACAGGGCCTCCCAACAACAGGAGTCATGTCTAGGATCCAGCAGCCTCGCGACTTAGCAATTAAGCCATTGGCTAAAAACGGCTATCATATCCCAAATGACAATAACATCGCGAGCAAAGTCTAGACACTTTTAAATATTACTGATTTTTATTATCAGCTATTAAGAGCTTATGTTTCTACATTTCTGAGCCTACTTTTCTGGATCGAATGTGGAGTGCGGAGTGGACTGCCTCATTGGTCTCATGGTAGTTAGCGTGACTGTTTAGCATCAGGTCCTAAATTCAAGTGATATTGGGTTTTTCATTAAAAAAATCTCAATAGCAGCCATGGAGTCTGGATTTGTGCCCGTTGATGGCAATAGGCTCGCCCCCTATTACATGGGACTTAAACATAACTGTCAAAATGTGTGTATAGCACTCGGCACGTAAGTTGAAACAAAATGGCGGTCGTTCGCGAAGCTACAATCATGAAAATAAGTCGACTGAGACCCGATAATGTATTACAGATTGCATCCCGTAAATTGAATTATGATCTTGAATGCTCAGTTGCACATTTTTGTCCGAATCTCACTTTATTTTTGTCATTTTACCTATGCGGATGACCGCCATTTTGTTTCAACTTACGTGCCGAGTGCTATATGTGGTGGTGTTGGTACTATTAGGTACAACTCTACCTTATCCGTTTCAAGCGTGATGTTATTGTCCTATTATTTCTACATTACATTTTAGCATGTTCTGATTGTAGCAGACCCCAATCAGTCGCGATTTTGACTTAATTATTCATGTTCGTTGAGTCGAAAGTTCTAGACGTTTATTAGTGTAATTAAATGGTGGTTGATGCTAACGACTTTGACCTTGAATTATAATCTAATATGAACTATAATTCAGTGTAGGGCAAAACCCTCACTAGCACTTAGGTAATAAGTCCTTCATTAATTTTATGATTCATTAAAATAAAGTAGAAATTATAATTAAAAGATAGGAAATGAAGGTCACTGGAAAATACTTGAAAACAATAGATATAGTAATCTATTTTGTAATTTATGACCTCTGGTAAGAATTTTATTAATCAAGAATACCGAAATAACAGAATAATGTAATTAAAAATTGTACGATCACATCACGACCTACAATATTTTTTTAGAAAAAAATAAATAATAAATTAGGTACTTATTTTAATTTTAGTTTGAGACAAAAAAAGAGTTTCCATGGAGTTTTCTTCTTGTTCTTCTCCATAGAAATCGTTTTGGAATGGGTAACCAAATGCACTTTCACAGGACTGGGACTTCATTTTCTTTTTTTGTCTATTTAAAAGTGCTTATGACTGGACACAAGCATGTTTTTTTTTTTAAATGTATAGTGGCGCCAGTTACAGAAAAGTAGAAAGGGAATCAAGTGTCTTGGTATGAACATAATTATGATGAGACCTAAAAGAGCAATAAATATAAATATATATGGATGCAAATGAAGAGGAAGGCCAAGGAAATCATAGATGAATTGTATGAAGAATAATATGAGACAAACTGGAGTAAATTATAGCGTGATGGTTGACAGAAGAGAATTGAAGAAAAAAACGTGTTGCGCACAATCACAGGAAGATGATGGTGAGCATCCATTGGCAGACCAAGTCGCGTGCAAAAACTAGCAAGACATGAACACTCTGCCATTCACATGCTCTCCAACTAACGGACCACATCATCATCTGCCTAGCTTTTTCCCAACTATATTGGGGTCGGCTTCCAGTCTAACGGAATGCAGCTGAATACCAGCATTTTACATGGAGTGACTACTTAAACAAACATCTACATCACATAGGTGTAACAGATAGCCCACTGTGCAGAGGATGCATGAAGGCGGAAAAAACGCCACGGCACGTACTCCTAGAGTACAGGACCGTGGCAGATCACCGGGCACAAACTCTACGATCCCCATTAACTCTTCGAGATCATATAACCCTACTTAATCTGTTTAAGTCGCGAGTAAACAGGCTTCTACTGGGTAAGCTCGTTCCATCGTCGACATCATCTCTGCCCTTAGGGCAAGATTGAAGTCAAGAGCAAGCCCATTTTTTATAAAAAAGAATAAAAAAAACTCTCCCGGAAGCCTGCAGTAGTCTGGGAAGGCTGCTACAATTCTGGAACGACCTATGTTGGTTGGAGTAGGTATTCTCTAAACATCACGAACAATGGCCCAATCAAGCGGCTAAGTGCGGATAAAATCCCAGTTAAACTAAACTAAACTGTGGAGTGACTCCTATCTGACCTCCACCACCCTGTTAATACTAGGTAATACGATACCCTTTGGTTAGACTGGATGACAGACTTTCAGGTCACTGACTACCTGTAACGACTGCCAAAGATCTACATATGGCAGCTGGGACCAACAGCTTGACGTGCTTTCCGAGGCACGACGGAAACTCGATATGTAATAGGCGGCAAGCGCAGCTTAACCTAAAGATCGACCCGATCGGCAGTTCTTAATTAAGCCACGAGCTTCCTAGCAACTAGCGGACCACATATTCCCCTCTAAAACTTCGATTTTTCGATACGAAAAGCGGAATTATCCCGATCGAAAGGTCTAAAGAGGTCATCGACAGTCGGACCAGCGTTTAATTACCTGTAGGTTACGTTAGCGACCCTATTAATCCGCAATTACGGAATTAGGGACGGAGGAAGAAATAACTCAGGTTAGTTTCGATGCCTGGCTATTGGTAGCGTTTATCTTAATTTTATTAAGGTTTCTCGGTTGGTTGGGAATGGGATCTATGTATGTTTGGCGATGTTACCTTTTTGTGTCTGTTTAGTTTTTTTTAATATACATATATAAATAAAGAGAGAAGTCCTGACTGACTGACTGACTGATTAACTAACATCAACGTCCAGCCCAAACCCTTGGACCTAGAAAGCTAAAATTTTGCGCAGAGGTTTCCTTTATAATGTAGACAAGGAATAAGAAAGGATTTTTCGAAATTCAAAACCTAAGGGAGTTAAATAGGGGATGAAAGTTTGTATGGAAAATCGTCATTTTCACGCGGGCGAAGCCGCTGGCAAAAGCTAGTAATTTGATAAAAGAAGTGATGAAGATGAGAATGAGAAGACTTTTAGATTAAAACGAAGTTGTTCTAGAGATAGTGAACAAATTGATTGAGTATATAGTATTTAATTAAAAACTAATTTTAGATTTTAAATTATTTTACAAAAAAGAAACTGATAATTGTCAATTACCTAAGCATCACTTTAAACCTGTTTTTTTTTTTTTTTATAAAAACGTTGCCCCACACTAGGAATTTCTCCTGTATCGTGGGTGCGTTCACAAACAGAAAGTCACGTACACAAATACCCAGACCCGAAACAACTATCTGCAGGTCATACAAATATTTGTTCCGTGCGGGGATCGAACCCGCGACACGCAGCGCAGCAGTTGTGCAGTGCCGTTTTGAAGTCATACCGCATGGGGCGAATTCCACGCAAAGTCAAAACGCGTAATAGCACTTGTAACCCGCCCTTGTAAAGCTGTCAGTGTCAGAATTGTTATCAAATAATGACACTGAAATCACTTGAACGCTGTCTAATGAGACGATGGCGATCAGTTACATTTGCGAGATCCGCTCTTAAAACTTAAGGCCAATCCACACGAGCAGTTACAACCGGTCGATTCCCCCACAATCGCGACAATCCGCTTTGTCTCACAACAGTCGCTAAGTCCATTCATTGTGTCGACGAGATGAGTGGACGTCGTTAGCGACTTAGCTGGCCAGATAAGGGCTTGGTACAAAACATATCAGTGTAATCATTTATAGAAGTGCACATTGGAAAAGCTTGTTTGTTATATTGATTGCGGTATTAATTTGTTTTAAAGTTTTTAGTGACGTTTTTAATCTATCAGAGCCTATTTGAAAGTAATATTTGTTTTGGTAATAAATAAAACAAAATCAATGGCAGAATATGACATATAAACTATTTAAAACTATTATTATTACAGATCAGTGACAGTGTCACACACGTCACGTGTCACTTTTCCTTAAACTGCCCGTATTATCCGTCTAATAATCAACATTGTCCATTTAATTTTCACCCATGAAACATTAAACCTACAGAAAAGAACCAATTTCTCCAAAAAAAGAAAATTAGAATTCCCTGCTCAGTCCTAAAAGACTTCTAAAAGATTAAACACGACACTTCTTAAGCCCAATTTGTTCGCCTTTTGACCGGCCGATTCCCCACGAAATCGGGCATTGTCTATCCGTAGTAGTTTCAATTCGGCCGTCCATTGTGTCTCCGAGAGACGAGTGGATGTCGTTAGACAGTGTGAGATAAGGACAAGTACAAAGGAGGTTGTTGTAATCGCCATGTGCGCGTTTTGCGAACAGGGTGGTGTGTGAAGCGGTCTTAAGAAGAAAATTGAAAGTTTTTTTGTGGTAAGTATTTTTTTTTTGTAATGAGAGTTTTGTTTGGAATACAGGGTTAATTTTAATTCGTTAGCGAAACTTGGCAGACGATCACATCTACCGAGTTTCGCTAACGAATGAAAAAAACATCAGGTTATCAAACAGGATATTTGAAAGAAAACATTTAATGGGTTACCTAATTAAAATTATGTATTGTTATTTTTTTCATCATCTTCTTTTAAAATTGTATTTTTTATGTCCAATAACAAATTAGTTGTAGCATTTTTAACGTAAGAATTATATGAACGTATTCAAATTACACTCAAATCATGTTCTCCGACACCAAACCATCAAATCCAACTAAAAATAAAGTACTTTAAACACACATTAGACACCCGAGTACATCATCAATTTGACAAGAAAAATCCTTTTTAAAAACTATATCCCAATCAAAGTAAATATATTGTGCTTATAAAGCAATGAATAAGAGGGTTTAAGGGTGCCCATATGGTGGAGGCGTCGCGTAATCGGATACATACGATACGTAATTGTATCTAAATCGATGGCATTAGTTGTCGAACAGTTCCGTCGAAGGATCGACGAGACACATTCATCGATGATATGGAGACATTCATTAGACAACACACACACTGACGCACGTTCACACACACATACAAGTGTGTGAGTGTATGCAAGACGGTGCAGATGTCAGAACATTGTGAAAGCGACAATTATATCTAGAATAAGAATAAGAATAATTTATTTAAGAAAAAAAGATAATACAATAAGGTGTACATCTAGGCACAGTGTTGCTTCACATACAAAGTTATAATTAGTGCTTATAAGTAAACTACTACTAAAATATATTTAAGAGTTACAAAAAGTGGTAATTTAGTGGTAATCTTCATATTATTATAGCGACCGAGAATATTGGTTGGAGGGTATTATTTTGTGGTTGACATTCGATTTGCTTTGTAAACCGTCGAGTTCGGAGGTTGGCATGTGTTCGTTTACTGTTAAACATGATCCAATTGAGATTTACATAATTATGTCTACCAGTTAAGCATCTAATCTAAGAAAAATCTATCTCAGTAAAATCTTAAACTGGATCTCCAAGTCTCTTTAGAAGAAACAACAACAATTTTTTTGACATCTTCAACTCAATGAGGCATTTAATGAGTTGTGAGATAGTATTTTGTTAGGAATTAGTGTGAGATACCATCATACCACTACTAAAAGGGTGAAATAAAAAACTTCTTGGAAAAAGAAATAACCGACTCCCAAGAAAACACTAGCTGAGAAAAGGCAAGGCATATAATGATGAGTGTATTTTTTTGGAAGTAGGTAATTTTTTTTTTCTAAAATCTTCAACGCCACATCTAGTAAAGCCTAACCTTCTTTCTAACATCCACGCAGCCCATACTTCAAGCGAGTAATCAAGCAATATTCTTCTTAATCAACCCCACCCACTGTGGCGGGGGTCGATTCTACCAACAAAGGAATTGATTAAGTAACTATACCGCGATATTACCCGCCAGTATTATTCTACTATAATAAAGAGGGCTCCGTTACCGTGGTACTTAATGAGAGAAAACTCGATTAGAATTCGTATTAATCTTATAATAAGTTGGGAAGGAAAGTTGGCTGATTGGACCCCGATAGTATCAAGTTTTTGTGTATGATACTTGACGCAAGGGTTGTTGATGAATGACAACGTGATTATGATAAATAAATGTGGAGGTAAACTTGCAGTAGAGCGAAGTAATCTAATCACGTGGTCGTCCAATTCGATTACGAATAATTTGATATCGTATAACTTAACACAACATCCCTAAAGGGTTAGGCAGAGGTGTTGCTTATAGTACAACCTACATTTCGCCTTTATGTAATAGGGGGTGAGCTTTTTGCCATCAACCGGGCCTAAATCCAGACTCCCTGGCTGCTACTGAAAAACTTCAGATGATAAATCAAATTAACGAAATCGACCCCAGGACCTCATGTTCAGCAGTCGCGCTTGTGATCACTAGACCAACCACTACGAATATACTAGATCAAAAGTCATTATGTTTGAATGCCTCATTGAGCTTAAGATGAGGCTATTTTTGTTGTAGTTTCTTCTAAAGGGACTTCGAGTTCTATGTAGTTGAAGTAAGTGCAAGTATTTACAATTTAAATTACAACACACCAAACACACAGACAAACCATCACACAATTCCATCACAGTATGAACTACATAATAACATGATTAGATTAAAGGCACTCAATAGAAATAAATAACGAACAACAACAGTGTTAAGTACCCATACAGTACAGACACTTCATTACTGATGTAGGAAATATTAATTAGATGGCGGCGCTATGGACTGGTGGCGACATTTATTGCCTCACTGTCTAAGTAGAAGGCTGGAGTTCTGTTTATCTCGCGTAGATATTTTTTTGTAAGAGAATTAGTGTGGAGTTAGAACGAGTAAAGTTTTTTAAGCTATTGCATAGCTTCTATCGCGGGCCTTGAGCGTGGAGAGCGAATCCAGAAATTCTGTAACGAATATTTTCAACCAGGTTGCTGGTTACGGAAAATAACAAGGTTGTTAACTGAGGTTGTCAGATTAAATAATTAATTATTTGCATATGTTGATAAAAAATTGTATGCAATAGCTTTACCGCGGCAGTCAGCAGAAAAAAAAACGTGTGGCACTCGGAGCCACACGTTTTTTTTTTAAACAAGTTTAGCGACAAGTGTGACAATCTGATCTTATTTGCGGGGTGAAGATGGCTAGATAGAAAAGATAGAAAGAAAGAAATAAACATTTGGAAAGAGAAAGAAGAATCCTTTACTCAACAGTGGGACATAGGAGAGGCGAAGAAAAATAAACATGTTTGGTGCAACCCCACTCTAAGAAAGTCTCCTGTACCGTGGTACCACAAATATTCACAAACAGCCCAGACCCGGAACAACTACCTGTACGCCATACAAAATTTAATATTAAATAATATATAAAATAAAAATATTAAAAAATAAAAATGATTAAATAATAATATTTATTAATGTTTTATTTTTATTTTTATATAAATTTCATATGGAGATCGAATCAGATGGTTGGTCAGTGTAGTCGGTAGTCGGTTTTATACCACTATTGTTACTGAGAGAAAACGATCTACGTAGCCTCAATATTGCGCCTTTTGTATTTAATTATTTATCTGTAGACTAAACAAACTAATTGATACCAGAGAAAGATCTTAATCACCTGTATTTCATCGTATATTTGAACCAAGATCGAGGTACACAGGGGAAAAACTAAGTTCATTGGAGCGTCTAAGTACCTATCTACCTACATTTATTTTGTATCTGCGTTTATAAATTAGATAAACGTTCGCAGTAATTATAATTAGTGTGTTCATTTGACCTTATACAGTGTGTAACTAATTAAATGTTATGATGATTAATGTTTATTTTTGGTTTGGCATTATAATTTGGTTTGGTGAAGCAGGTAGTTCTTAATTAGTAGGTACACATCGAGATGTGTCTTGTTGGTATGGTGCAATGTGCTACTACATAAAATTGATTAAAAGGTTCGGCTCACAAGGCAAAAAATAGTTTTAGAGTTTGTTTTCGCTTTGGTGCAGCAGAAATCCTAGAAAAAAATAAAATACAAAAGGCACAAGTCCAGACAGGACTTGTGCCTTTTGAATTTTATTTTTTCTAGGATTTTACCATGTAAAGCGGCGTTTACAAAAAAATTAACTCACATACACAAACTCCCGGACCCGGAAACACTGTTGCCATACAAATAATTGTTCCGTGCGGGAATGAAACCCGCAACACGCAGCGCAGCAGCCAGTTATCCAACCACTGTGCCAAACGCCAGTTGCTAAGACACTTTTCAACAAAACGTTCCAACACACACAAACTCATTGTCCTACCATCTGTTACATCATAAAACTAACCTAAACTTAACTAATTAAGTTAGCAAACGATCCCGGCTAACTTTACAGGGGCATTAACAGAGCGCGCTAAGTAGTCTAAGTTAGCCTGAAAGTTACGGTGTTATCTAAATGAGACCATCTTTCGTTATATAAGCTAAGTTAATTAAGAAGTGGTAGATGAGAGGCGCCGGCGGGTGGTAGCGCTGTGGTAAGTAGGGGGCTGGCTGGTTTGTGAATAGTGGTGACGTATGACAAGCTGTTGACGAACGTAAAGAGTAGTAGGTATGTCTGAAATGTTTATCGAAGTGTTTATTGATTTATTCGTTTTTTTTTTCCATATTTTACGTAGGTAGGTACCATAATAACATAACACGTGTGATCTCTGAAGGGTTAGGAAAGAGGTGTACCTACTTAATAATAGTAGGTACACCAACATTTCATAGGCGGCGAGCCTATTGTCATCATTCGGGTACAAATCCAGGCTGCTACTGAGAGACTCCTGATGGAAAAACCCAAATAGCAATGTGCAAATTTTGTATATTATTTATTTATTCAAATTTTAGTAGACAGTAGAAAACATGATTAAGTAGCCTGATTCAAAAATAAAAGTGGTATCCAACAACCTGCATAGTGTCCTAGTGGTTGAATTAGGCCTGTGTCTTAGCTGGGGAACATTATACAGGTACCAAAGTAATTTCTGTCTTGATAATAAAACTATTCTTCTTTTCGTGTAGTCAGGTCCTTAATTTATTTAAATACGCGGTATATTTTGTTGTATCGCAATCAAATGATAATTATTATAATTCTGATGCGTAATCAATTAATCACTTTTTGCTTATACCGATAACTACTTGTAGGCACCAATATTAAAAGCACCTATAATTATTACTCTTCCATAAAAAAACCCAATCCTAAACATTCATCATTATTAATTTATTCCTACAACATACTTATTAATAAAACGATAATTAACTCTAATCATAGTGCAAAAGTTATTCTTAGTAAAAAATAACAATTCTCAAACAGTAACTTACAATGTTGCTTCCGCCGCTAAACAAGTGTCGACGTTTATGTGTGTGTGAGTGTGTTTGTGTGTGTGCGTGAAGGAAAAATACGCGAGTGTTCTCGTGTGTGTGTGCAATGGATTAGTCTTATAATAAAAGTTTTTGCAACAGATGTCAGATATTAAACAAGGCTTCATATTAATAGCCCCGAGACGCGACCAAGGAAAATATATAAAAAGTTAGCAAATTAGGTTCGTTCACAATAATTTGTTGTTGTTGGCCTTTGTGTCTCATTTCGCTTGATTTGTTTGTTCGCTCGATTTATGAGGGATAATCTATTATAGGAATAAACTAATTTACTTGTTGTAAATATGCTGAAATGAAGTTTTTGTTGGGTTACAGCTAGGTACCTAAGCAATTCAACTAGGTAATGATACCAGTAAGAGATTTTCAATATTAAATTTAATTAGCTAGCAAAACGTCATATAACATTTTAAATAATAGTTACTTATCGGTATTAATCTACATACCATAGCTTCACGCTTGTAATGCCCGAAGGGTTAGGTAGATGTGTATCAAAATCAAAATCAAAAAATCAATTCACCAGTTAAAAATTCCATGTCATAGAGGGCAAGCCTATCGTCATAACCGGACACAAATCCAAGCTCCGAGGCAGTTACTGAGAAACTAATTGAAAAATCTAATAACACTTTGCTGCACCTGGGAATTGAACCCAGGACAGACAGTCATCGAGGTATAATATTTCAATATGATAAAATATTTAAAAAAATATTCGAAGAGTTTTATACGACTCAATGACCGGAAGTAATTTGGTCACCATATATTGGTAAACCTACTTTAAGTAAACTTTATTTTTTTTTTTTTGCAAAAAAAAAACAACCGACTTCAAAAAAACTATACTATATGCGGTCATTAGCTCCTGAAACATTAAAAAAAAAAATATTTATCGTGTTTCGAAATCAGTATCCGTCTCCATTATGGAGTAGTTAATTAAAGATCCTGTTTTATACTTTTTTTTTTTTTTCTTTATTGTTTTATTAGGGGGTTTTTATCCACACGGATACGTCAACCCCATTTAAATCTAAAAACTTTGTTAAAACACTACAATAGATAAAAACGTATAAAAACTATACTATACAAGAAACTCATCAACCAAAATACAAATACAAAAGTAATTAAAAACGCTACAAACATTTGCTACGACGCTGCTACGTCGTAGCCCGTAGCACGTAAGCAAATAAGGCCGTACACACACGGAACTAATTCGTCCCGCAATCCGTCGACACCCTTCCTGTATGACATAGCTAATTACTTATGTAAACTGTCACTCGATCGTTTGCAGGGAGCCTACGAGTGTCCGGACAAACATAATCTGTGATCTGTCCGGTTTGAGATTATCTCAATGTTGACTGATGTGACGGGGAAGATAATCAGTGGAATTATGATTAGGAGCATCTAATGGTACTTTAGTATTATGTCGTAGCCTATAGTAGTATGGTGTATTAGTCAGTTTTATGACTTCAATGTTTGGTACTCATTGGTTTCGATTTCATAACTTATGTTTTTACTTCGAGTTCTATAATTTTCCCACGGGTTCAAACTACTGGAATAAATAGGTACTCGTAGTATCCTACCTGTGCGTAATATTTGTGTGTTAAGTTTCATTAAATCCGATCAGTAGTTTTTATGTGAAAGAGTAACAAATAGCCAGACATTCATACAGTCCGTTCAGTTTTGACGGCACGGTTGGCGCAGTGGCTCAAGCAATGGACTGCCGCGCTGCGTGTCGCGGGGTCGATCCCCGCACGGAACAAATATTTGTAAGACCTACAGATAGTTGTTCCGGGTCTGGGTATTTGTGTACCTATGTGAGTTTAAATGTTTGTGAACGCACCCACGATACAGGAGAAAATCCTAGTGTGGGGCAACGTTTTTAAAATAAGAAAAAAAAAATGAAAAAGGTCCCACAAAATTTTGCATTTATAATATTAGAAGCATTAAATTTTAAACTAGGTACACATTTGTTTCTGAACATTTGACTTGGACTTATAATTTAGCAATATTAGTCTGAAAGCGCTAACCCACATTGAGCGCTGGACACTACTACGTTGCAAGCGTGACTGCTAAGTACGAGGTCCTGGGTTCAATTCCCGGGACGGGCAAAGATATTTTAGGTGTTTTTACTATAAGGTACCTACACTTCTGCCTCATCCTTCGGGGATTAAAGGCGTGATGTTATGTTATATCTGAACATTTTCCAATTATTTTGGACGGTAGCTAACCAGCTGCAGATCTATAACGAACCAACTGACACTTGACATCAAAAACACGACTTAAAAAACCAAAAATACAGTGTGAAAACATAATCGTTATAGAAAATACTTAACTCACTGACTATAGTTTTAAATCGACTGAACTCACTCAACCTTAAGATTCTTCACCGCAGACATCATTAAGCCAGCACCAGATGACTCTAAGGGGGTGACTCTAAGCACAAGCATACCATATAATTACAGAAAGGGTATAATTTTTACAAAATTATGTCACATCGCACTTCCTTGAATTATCAACAAAATTGGACGAGTAATTTAACCCGTTCATACTTCATCTGTTGTTTCGAAACAACTGTTGTTCGGAATTAGTGTTGACGCTTAAAGGGTTAATTGATTTTTGTTGTGACAGCAGGTTGATTTAAAATTAATTGCGGCTGTTGAGTGTTGGAGGGTTATATAACAAGGCAGATTGGTTATAAAAATTAAATGGTTTTTGACTTTATATGTTAATATTGCACATTTCATTTCATCTTTGATGGAATTCATTTACTAAAATATATTTTAATTTTATTCAAATAATTTAATTTTATTAAAGGGTGGCCGAAAGTTAAATACTTTTGATGGACAAAAAATCATTATAATTTCCCTGACCTTGACCCAATGCAACTTGTAGTATAAATCGAAATGTAAATGTATAGTCTATACATTGACCATCATACATCATAGGTACAGTCACCTGCAAAATTGCATGGATACTTTTAGTCTTTATTACTTGTGAATAGAGTTCAGAACTGTACATGTTTTTTTGAAGGTGACTGTACATATCCAACACATAACATCACGCCTGTTATTCCTGAAGGGTTAGTTAGAGGTGTATCTGGTTGTACACCCACTTTTCACCAGTCATGTCCAAGCCCCATGTAATAGGGGACGAGTCTATTGCCTACAACCGGACACATTAATCCATATTTCGTGGCTGCTACTGAGACCTAACCCAATAAGACTTTGCTCGACCCGAGTATCAAACCAAGACCTCAAACTCAGTAGTCGCTATTGCGACCACTGCATCAACGAGGCTGCGAACATAATTAAATAAATTCTCCATTTAAAAAACAACACCACATTTTATAACACTAACGCTAACAACAACACCAATTAAACAAACCACAATCAAGATTACAAGGAGACGAAACTAATTTTCGTCACCAACTTTTTTCAATATCCCTCGGTTAATCGCGCTTTTTTCGCTCGCTTTTTATCCTACCATAATTAAAGTTACGCTGGTAGGTGTAAAAACTCGAGGTAACGACATTTTAATTGTGTGACTGATTATTACAGGGCGTCGTCTGGCTGTGTCGTGGACATCATCCTGCGATTACGTGTAATTGCATTATGCTTCGTTACGAACGGAAAAGAAACCGGTGAAATGCGAGTTGGAGACAAGCGTGTTGGGTTCCGTGCTGCCGTACTGCTAAGATGCAAGAAAAACCGCCGAAAACAACAACGTTTCTTGTATGGGGTCAGCGCTATGGGATGATTATTCCAAGTGCATTCGATGGGGCTATGTTTGAGCCAACTGAGCTTAGGAGTCTTTGGTCAACTGGACCCACTCGAAGTGGACCCACGAGATCAGTGGAACAAATCACATTTCAAATTTACTCATAGGTACTCATTTCTTATTGAAATTGAAATATTGAAATTGTTTATTGAAAAAAGTGATACACAAAAATATTTACAATAAGACCTTAAAACTATAGGTATACAGTTTGTTGGATTCTCATTCTCATTCTTGGTATTCACAGTTGGAGTCTTTGACTCCTAGTCCCCTGACTATAAACCTAGGCCTGTAATAATTGCTTATTTAGGCAATTACGTAGCACCCTGGTTATCCTAACCCTATAGTTATTGCTGTAAATGTAATCTTGTTATTGGTGGGTTTGCCTGTTCACCGTAGAACTTATGTGTGAAATTATGTGTTGTCATGGCTGTCCTAGTAAAACTCACTCTGTGGAAATTTCTTACGAACGGTACGGTACGGTATAAAAAGATGCAGCCCTGTAACTGACGGATGAACGGACGGACAGACAGCGGAGCTTTGATACCGTTTTCGTACGGAACCCTAAAAAGCAAAGGGGTTTAATTGACACGTTGCTTTCTTTGTTCGCGCCTAACACTTGTTTGGTTCACACGGCTTGTATTGGTTTTGGGTTTTTCTTTTAGCGTTTTTGGGTATGTAACAATTTAGAGATTTTCATAATAATTATTTATTGAAAATCATAAATATAATTTCAATAATAAAAAAATCTGCTAAGAGCTAGGTTAGGATCGTTTCAGAAAAAGTATATTATATAATAGTACATATAATTAAGAAAATGTTCCATCCAATAATTCATAAGATTTATTCACATAGTTGTTTATTCATAAATATGTTACATTTCTGACTTACCCCTGATATAAATATCTAATTGAAAATAAAACAATTGGATCGGTTTGTGACCTTTGATGTAAATTGCAAAAAAAACTCATTTCAATTGTGCGAGAAAGAGCGAAAATAAAACAGTTTCAGAAAATTATGACAACATTACTCACAACAATGCTTTATAGAATTAAAAAGTTTTTCCTACTCAAGTCGACAATACAGATTAATTCACCCAAAAGTTTATTTCTAAAGCCCCAAAAAAAAATGTCAAATGGAACAACATAATAGCATCCCACATACAAAATAAACGGAACACTTCGTGATTCCATTGTGGGCAAAAAAGAAATTTAATCATGAGAAACAATAATAACGACTTCTAAGAAATTAGACTGAGTAAGTACAGGAGCCACGCAACTTAAGCTTACTTGTTATTTTTTGAATACCACCGTCCATAAACCACCAATTAAAAGTCTACCGTAACTTTGTTTAAATAGAGTTGGTTTTAGGATAGCGTGTGTGAATGATTTCACTATTGTTAAGGCTGTATGACTATCAATTATGTCCATAGTGTATATGAGAGAGTGCATTGTGATCGAACAGTAGCTTTCATTCCGATTGAAAATTAAAGAACCGATATAATTTGAGATCGGACTAGTGATGTGACTGAGGGTTTAATCAAATAATAATTTATCTAGTAAATCTAACAATCAAGCAGTATCTAGATTAAAATAATATAATTGATTATCTATTAAAAAGATAATAAATTAAATAGATAAAATATTTGATAAAAATAGCTCATTAATATAGTAGGCACAGTAATCCCATACACGAGGATATTCTGTTTTAATTTAGTAAATAAAAATGTACCACTTGCTTAAATCTGAGACGAAGGAAGAATCACTCAAAAAGGAGGCCAATACCCAGAAGTTGGTACCGGCTGTCATATGTTGACATTGACAGTCGTTACTAGTAGAAAGACAGGGCTGAAATTCTGACAACCAGTCCTACCAAGGGGTGTCGTATTACCCAATACTAACTGGATGTCAAATAGGCAGTTCATCATCATCATCATCATCATCAGCCTATAATGTTCCCACTGCAGCCCAGTGCGGATTGGCAGATGTCCCATTGTCTTCGAATTTTTTGGTTCTAAGACATGCCGGTTTCCTCACGATGTTTTCCTTCACCGTTTTGAGAGCAGCGGTGATTAAATAAATTACACAAAGTAATGCGCCTGCCTGGATTCTAACCCACGACCTACTGTTCGTAAGTCGGGGCCGACACCACTGGGCCACCGCTGCTCTAGTAGTAGCTGCGCTGTCTAATAGGCAGTTACTCCATGTAAAATACTGGTGATCAACTGCATCCGGTAAGACTGGAAGCCGAACCAAACATAGTTGGGAAAATATTATAATTTTATTAAGAAAAAAAGAGATCTCAAACAGTAGTGCACAGAGGCAGATATCATTTGCCTAGCCTTCATAAGGATAAAAGTTTTAAAATGTTTAACCTTCATTGACCGAAAACAAAATTCGATACCCAATCGATCCACCACAACTATCTCGATACTACCTCATCACTAGCGACCAAACATTAACACGTCACTCTAGAGATGATAATAGTCCAGGAGCTGTGCCCCACTTAATTGCTTTAATAACTTCCTGTGTCAAAATAACAAAAGAGCGATGCGGTATTAACAAAACGGGTAATGACTCTGCCGTGGTAGACGGCTCCTGGCCTAACGTCAATGTTCATATTGTGTAGACTTTGATACGTATTAGATTTGATGATTTAATTTTTTGTTAGTTTTTGTTAATTATTTTATAAAGTTCTTTTGTAATAACTATTCACAGTTTCAAATTATGTATACGTTTTAAAAAAAAATCATATAGAGGATTTCTTGCTTCGATATTAAATCTTTTGTATGTTACGTAGGTTCATTGATCTGACAGTTACTAAATCTTTGTGGATAACTCATAATGTGTATTCGTACAATGTTTGATTTGGCCCTCATTTCTTTGATCCCACACTAAAACTGACAATGTTCTTATAGACAAAAGAGTCTAAATAGAGATAAATAATAATATAATAGGAATAGTCAAGTTCGATTCAACTTAGTACATAACAGACGCTAGTACATAACAAGCTACTAGAATCTGTCAAATTTCTTACACAATTTTTCAAATACTACTTTTTTTTTATCGCTTTCGCATTAGGTTCAAGATTGATTGGGAAAACCTGACAGTTTCGGGTAGTTTGTAGGTACTAGCGTTTGAACCTACATAATGTCGTTGAAGACATGTAACAAACACATCCATGAAGTATTTTACTGCAATAATGCAGATACAAATATGCATATAGTTTCTTTCTAATTATTATTATTATTATTATCAGCCATTTGTGTCCCACTGCAGGGCAAAGGCCTCCCTTCCCTCTTTCCACTTATCCCTATCCAGTGCTCCGGTTTTCCAATCTCTGCAAAAAGAATCCAGTTCGTCCCGCCATCGCCTTCTGGGCCTGCCGCGTTGTCGTTTGCTGCTGATTGGGACCCATTGCGTGGTTGCTTTGGCCCACAGCTCCTCCGGCATGCGGCAGATGTGGCCAGCCCAGTTCCATTTGAGCTTGGCAGCCGTGTGACCTACATCGGCAATTTGAGTTTTGGAACGCAGTATCGAGTTTCTTACGTGATCAGTGAGCTTAACTCCAAGGATACTACGCTCCATTGCTCGCTGACAGACCCCGAGTGCGGACTTTTGATGCTTGGTTAGTGACCATGTCTGCGCTCCATAGGTGAGGGTAGGAAGAATGCACATGTCCATGAGTTTTCTCTTCAAGGAGAGAGGAAGAGGTCCCTTCATTATTTGTTTCATCGACCAATAGCTCTTCCAGGCGTTCTCGGTGCGTCGAGCAACTTCTTTGTCTTGTCTTGCCTGGAAGGAGACTATTTGGCCGAGGTAAATGTACTCATGGACATACTTAATCCTCACACCCCCAACTCCTATGGCGCGCTTGGTGCTGTTGGTCATCACCTTGGTCTTCTCCATATTCATCGCGAGTCCGACCTCGAAGCTGGCACTGCTCAGTTGGTCGAGCATTAGGCCTAGCTCGGCTGCCGTGGAGGAGAAAAGGACAATATCGTCGGCGAAGCGGAGATTTGTTAACCTTCTGCCGCCCACGATGATGCCCTTTCTAATTAATTAAAAAAAATACTGCTCTGTTTTTGTAGAGTCCAAAACAATCCTCACATTTGTAGGTACGAGTGAGTACTGAGTTCACTGACAGCAGTCGACCGATTTTCAACCTTATTACTTAGTGTAAGAGTGAAAAGTCGCAGAACATCAGTGAGCTCCGTAATACACCCGGCGACACATCAACTATATTAATTTCCAGTATAACATAGCCTCGCTTTGTAGAGCTCACTGGTACAATGAGAGATCTACATAATTGGTTTCGTTTAGCTTGATTTGTCGCCTTCACTGAGCCGAATGAACCGAGTTCACTGACAGTCGATCACTTTTCAACCTTATTACTTAGGACATAGGGGTATAAAGAGGCAGTCCATGAACTCAGTTAGTACCTCCACCAGTCTTCCAATCTGAACACGGACCACCATCTACAATTAAATTGGAATCATTACCGTGCCCACCTACTTACATGGCAACAAATAATAAATAATTGCGCACTAAATAAATATACGTATACACAAGTTATTAACTAAATCAATGTACAGTTAGAAAGTTTTTTGTTAGTAACGGTTTCTTTCAATTATTATTTGTCATTATTTCGGTTCATGGGAACTGACCTTTTTAGTACTTCTACAGTAGCTCACGATCACGGAATTTAAGAAGCATTATCATCACGCGTTTACCCCAAAAGGGTTCGGCAAAGGTGTACCTACATTGAGCTGGGTATATTTAAGTAATTGAGGTCAACCTATTACCATCATCCATAAATAGATTCCAGTGTGTTAGTGAAAATTAGAAAGAAAATCTTGATTAAAATGAAAACATAATAAGTAATTGCTATTAATCAATTAACAAATATTAATTAAAACCAATCAGTGCCTGTTACATTTATCAGTAACTAGCTTATGCCAGCGGCTTCGCCCGCGTGAAAATGACGATTTTCCATACAAACTTTCATCCCCTATTTAATTAACTCCCTTTTATGGGTTGAATTTCGAAAAATCCTTCCTTGTTCCTTGTCTACATTATAAAGGGAACGTCTGTGCCAAATTACAGCTTTCTAGGTCCAAGGGTTTGGGCTGGGCGTTGATGAGTCAGTCAGTCAGTCAGGACTTCTCTTTTTATTTATATAGATAGATTTAGTCAAACTTCGTTCCCGGTTGATGGCAATAGGCTCGCCCCCTATTGCATGGAACTAAAACATAACTGGCAAAATGGGGTGTCTATTAGGTAGGTAGGTACGCCTCTGCCTTCTGAAACAAGCGTGATGTTATGTTTTGTGACACTAATTACTGATCTAGTAGCAGTAACTTCTTTTCTCAACAATAACTAGGCAATTAGTTATTAGTTGGTAGGCGTGTGCTAACCCTTAACATTTATATCATGAGCATATTCAATCATAATTACACACAACGTATATTGTTGGTAATTACTAATTAAAACCAACACTAACGCTATTAAACAACAACACAATAATAATTAATAATACTTTTTACAACAATTATAACATAATTATAACGACATGTGTTATTACAATGTTGCAACGTTCTGACCCGACATGTATAATGTACTAACCTAAGGAAATAATTCGCGTGGCCCATATTACAAGCGAAAAGCGATAATTATTGTTATTGTTAAAAGCTCGTAAAACAGTATCAAAGGGAAACTATCTTTGATCTGTTTCGTAAGTGTTAGAGATGAAGCAAGTATGTTAGAATAACTACAGGAATAAATTAAAAGAAATGCAATGAATTTTCATTAAAAAAAAATATTTTTACTTCATAATCATGCGTAGGTTTAAATTAAATTATCAGCCGGTCCCATTTAGAAAGATATACAGTAAGTGACTAACAATTTGTGCAAATGGCGTATAAGAGTGTCTGAGAAATATAATTTTCGTAATTTATATCTTGATTATACGGAGATTGAGTGCAAATTAGATATTTTTTCAAAATACAAAGTTTTTTTTTAAACTTCTTAGCTGAAACCATATTTTTAATGTAAACATATAGTGGTTATGTGCGTCATGAACTTCTTATAATCCAGATTTCACTAATGAGTTATCCCGGGTTAACAAATTACTCATATCCGCTTTATCGGACTTATTAATGTGTCTATTTATAACGACTTGAGTTGGATAGTATTCTCTTTGCATCATATCGAAGGCTAATTTTATGTGGATGTTATACGTTACATTACGTTTTGAATGTATAGATGGCTATAAAAGTAGGACGACCAAAGAAACGATGGATGGACTGTATGAAGGATGATATGACTGATATGGCAGGAGAATGATGATACTTAGGTTTTTCTTTCACAATTGCTTTACCTGAAACAAAATAAAAACTACTAACTTGGTTTTACATACTATTGTTACGACAGCATGGAATGTTTAAGATTGGATCTAAGAATTGTTTTATTTCCAAACTTTTTGTGCAACTTCTAGTAGAATTAATATGAATTCTGTGCATTTCGACGTCCCCGGGGAATAAACCCGTAATCGCAAAAATCAAATTTTACAGGAAAAATGATTTAGTGTTTTTGGGGTATATCTATTCAACAAAAGATAATTATGACAACATTATTATATGACGGAAAAGCTAATTTTTACCCGAAAAGTTTATAGTATTAGGTGTAACTATTAAATATACACAGATTTAGTTATACACCAAAACACATATTACCGAAAATGGTTTCATACAATTTTTAGGATATTGATATCTTACAATCCTGACTTTTCAATATTATTCCAGTAATGTTTACTTACCGAATTATTCTTGTAAATTTCTTAAAAATCGTAGCCATAATATTGCTTTACTGGATTATTAAACGTGTTTTTCATTACAGGAGAGAGATTGTAATGTTCAGTTACCGACTTATTATGGTAAAATTTTAAAGAACCATAAAAGGGTAAAGTAGTGTAACCCGTATTTTATAGAAAATTTTCGGTAGTCTTAATACCGTAATCATTGAAAACCGATTATGTAAAATAAATTTGTCGTCGGTATCTTCGAGGGAATAATTAAAGAAAACTCACAAAATTTATTAAAATAATAACTTTTATTGGGAACAAAGTTCTCATAGAGATCACAAATTACAATCAGTAAAAGTATAAAAAAGTAGCCAAGTAAAAACATTAATAACTAATCGGTATTATCATTAGCATCATCATTTTCATCGCGATCGTCACTATTTTCTACAGAAATTAAGGATCCATCGCTCCACTATTGCATAAAGACAGTAAATCTGTATGCAACGCCTTGCTTATAGGAAGAGGTTGATGATAAGCACGTGCCAATACAGGATCTTCTATCAAAGCATCTGTCTTAGGGTTTCTCCCACGTCGTTTGGTTTGAAATGAATATGAAATATCTAATTCAGAATATGCATCATCATAATCATATTTAAAGAAAACCTTGTCCTGTTGGGATGATGATACATGAATTTTCATTACATCAGACCAGCGTATCGTATTCCCATCTATATCGCGACGCCAATTCAAAGGATTTACCATTTTTTTTATGTCTAAAATATCTGTTTGCTCCAATTCTTTCTTAGTATATTTTTCTCCCGAGACTTTGGAGTTTAGAATTATATTACATATTAATTGATCAGGTGTGTAAATAGACTTATTTCTCATGTTCCTTTCAATACAGGCATGCATCGAGTCGCTCTCGTTCTGGCTATGTGCAGTCTCGAAAAATCTGTGCGTTATAGACAAATTTAAAGATTTTGCTGCATACACATACCAGGCAAAAATGAACCTGTTCTTATTTTGGCCATAACAACCATCCGAATTGCAACAAACAACTCCCAATTTCTATGCAGCCTCGTTTTGCGATTTGGTAATACCACACGTAGCAATACCCTTTTTTACGTAGAGCGTCAAAAATAGTAAAATTGTACACAGGGTACTTGCGTTTATAATGGAAAATGCCTACAGCAGATTGTGGAATACTTAACAATTTTTGCAGGCCGAAGATAGCAATCTTGCTATCGTTTTTGTCAATTGTAATTTTTTCTTCATGTTTAATTTGCCGAATTCTCTCTTTTCTATTTAAATGACGTCTATAGCTTTCTTCTAAAGACTTTTTTTCTGATGGACTGGCTTGCTCCTATACAAAACATGTTGAACATTGATCTTTTTTAGGCTTAAAAAATGAGTAGTTAAATTTTGTGTTCAAAATGGTTTCATATTGACGTTTTGTCGCCATCGTAACTTCAACATAATTTTGCTGTGGAAACCACTCAGTGTTCAAACGAAACATTTTTGATATGTTGAGGTCTTGTGACAAATATTCTCGAGTTGAGCTTTTTCTTGTATAGTGAGACTCTACTTTAGGAAATTATGAAATATGCTTCTCAATACTCGATTCTGTGCTGTAGCTCATTTTACGAGGTCTATTGGTGTGCTCACCTCTTAGTAATCCCTTTGTCTAATTTATTTTTTTCTATTGCTGTATATACCATTTGTTCATTAATTTTTAAAGTGTTTAGGAAAAATTTCTTACAAACAAGAATCTCTAAATTATTTAAAGAAAAAAGTATTTTATAGTCTGTGTGCGATTATTTTTCAGTTCTAGAGTCATTCGTTTGATATTTTCGGTTTTAGTATGTTTAATAATATACATCCATTGGTGTTCTCGATCAAAAAGTTTATAAAATTTATCAAATAAGTCTTGCCTCTCTGAAGAGGTTTTTCTGCCACAGTTAATTTTACATGAACACACAGGACCCATGACCTTTTGTGGATACTTATTCTTATTATGACAACCTTCGTAAGCTTGACCAGCGTTTTTAAGTAATTTTTTTTTTTGCTAGACCACTAGTCTTCATTAATTGGACGTTTTTTGGTTAAATTTATGTCCCGGATGATAACTGTAACAGTTCATTACCGAAAACGTCTACCACAAAATTTACGATAATAAACCTGTAATCGCGTTAACCAGAAATTTTGGTGAAACATTTTACAGTAATATTACTTTACCAAAATGTAGCCACTAAATTTAATTTGTAATAATGTATTTCGTTATTTTTCTAGTAAAAAAAATATAGAAAATTTCCAAAGAACAAAAGTGTTATAAGGAAAACCGTTGGAAATTACCGCAGAAAAAATTTGAAAAAAATAGCATACGTCTATCCCGGCCCATAGATACCGTAAATGGTAAAACAGTAAAAAGTCAGTAATAGTATATTACAGGTTTATTCCTTGGGGGCGTCGATTTGTACTATAATGTAACATTGTTTGTCAAATTTTGCACCCCAAGTTTTATCTCCTTTTTAAAAATATTCCTTACTTTTTAACCGACTTCCAAAAAAGGAGGAGGTTATCAATTCGACTGTTTTTTTTTTTTTTTTTTTTTTTTTTTTTTATGTTTGTTCGCTCATAACTTGCGACTGGGTGAACTTATTCTCATGATTCTTTTTTCATTTGAAAGCTGGTGCTTCCCGTGTGGTCCCATTGTCACCATTTCAATATCTGATAATGGGATCTTGTAGAAATCGGGGGAACTCTTCAATAAATAACAGCAGATTAACCGCGATTGTTGCTATAGCATATCTAAGCATTGTTTACACAATCACACAACATGATATCACGCCTGTACTCACTACAAAGGTTATAAAAACTATTTGGTGAAGATCTGATGAAGAACTTCGGAGATAGGCAACGGAACTCCTCAATTAATGATAGCAAATGGACTGGGATTGCTGAAATCTCATGACTGTCTATTGTTTACACCAGTTCATAACATAACTTCACGCCGGTACGTTGTGAAGGGGTAAGCACATGTGAACCACTAAAAAGTGAAAAATAAAAACTTTTTTACAAAAAATAAAACCGACTTCGACAAAAATAAAACACAAAAAAGTGAAAAATAAAAAATCTGCTTCAGAAGTCGGTGGCAAAAACATGAAATCAAACAAACAAAAGTCACCGACTTCAGAAGCTGATTTTTTATTTTTCACTTTTTTGTGTTTTATTTTTTTGTATTTAAAGCTGTCACGCTGTCACCCATAACTTGACCCCATACCCGCAAGGAAGGAAGGCCTCGTCAGCCTAGGAGCTACAATTGAGAAGGGCTCCGCGTCACGGGACGCTGGCCGACGATGGCTGACGTTGGCCGACACCGCAATTATAATTACCACTTCCTCCTCAACTCGTACGCCGATTTGACTAACACGTGTGCCGTTCTGACTTATTCATTTTGTTTTGAGTAATGCAGGAAAATGGTAAATGATTCGTAAGGAAGTGGAAGTCTTAAGACTATATGATTAAGCTTCTTTGTTTCCTCATTTAATTTAAAAATTGTCTTACTTTTCAAACAAAATAATCCTTTTGGCTGGTAAGTAAAGAAGATGTATATGGGGAAAATAATAAATGGAGCATCATCATCATTTCAGGTGAAAGACGTCTACTGCGGAACATAGGCCTCCCGAAGGTGACGCCACATTGACCGGTCCCGTGTGTCTCATATTCAGCATATCCCCGCAACCTTCACTTAATGCATACGTACTACACACTAAAACCAAAATAACTATGTATGTGAGGTTTTTTAAGTGATTTATTAAAAATCTTGTAGACGGTACTAGCTAATAGGTACAACTTAAATGAGATGTCATCCTAAGTGAAACTAAAAAGAAAATAGAGAAACTTGAGCGACTGTATTCAGCGACAGTTGCTAATTTTCAAACGTTAATTCTAAGAGTCCACTAATTAACAGACGCAGCTAAGTAATTAGCACTAAGTGACCGTTAATCAGTAGAAAATTCATTCCCAGACTTCTACCTACTTGAGACAACGTTACTTTAAAACATCTGTGTTTTGTTTATTGTCGTATTTGTTTGTCTTGTTCTTTTTCCGTTCGTCGTCTACATCATCTTCGTTCTTATGTCCATAACACTTTTTTTGGGATTGTTACAGCTTGTCTTCTTCTTTCATACCTCTCCGTCAGTTCGCTTATCATCCTCTTCTAATCCGTTTACCGTCAAATCATTGTCGGAATCCTCAGACCAAGAAAAAAAGAAAGACGGCGCGCCGCGAACACCAACAGTGAAGTCACAAAACCACACGCCTATAGCAAGTAAACATACAAGCTCACGCACACACCTACACTAAAACAACACGCATTTCTCCTAGAACGTCACAACTTCACGAGACATTGTCTACACACATAGATAAAAAGTTGGCTTCACTTTTGATGTTCGTGGCGCGCCGTCTTCCTTTTTTTGTTGGTCTGAGGTCGGAATCATAGTTTATGGACAGGTTAAAATCATTGTTCCAAAATTTTGATAGGCTTTATAAGTGCTTCTGCACATTACTCCCCTACGACAAGTATGACAACCTATATCGGCTTTAGGAATCCAACCATTATAGACATACAATTTCCTCTCCTTATAAATTGCGCAGTTGTACAAATCTTTGTCCCTATTGACCTTCAATTCACAAAGCATACTCCATACCTATCTATTGACATGTAAAGTATAAAATAATTATACTGTACCGGTATTGCCGTATCCCTTTTAATCTTATACCTACTTGGATTACAGCAAAATAATAATTCAGAAGTCCCATGACAAATAATAAAATATTGCGTTTAATGTCCCTTGAACGAATATTTTATAATTATATTGCGCAGTCATCATTTGCCTAGCATCCGCAGTCAAACCCGATGCAGCTGAATACTATTATTTTACATGGAGCGACTGCCTATCTGCCCTTGATGTTAGTTTTTCATTCATTTCTACCATAGCTGGCGCTGTAGTACTTTCTGCACATTTTTTTTGTCATTACAAAAATACACTCCATGTTTTTAAATGACCTCGATTTCTGCTTGCAGTGATACTTCTGTACCGATCATGTCTGTGTATACTAAGTACTACAATGTCTATAACCCTTCAATGAAGCGCGTGCTGTGACCTCGATCCATTGAGCTGATGAAAGCCCTTAATTACCTTTGTCTTCACACGTGTTTAGCAAAGGAAACATGAACAAAAATGGACGCTGAGCAATTGTTTGTGTCCTTTTTAAAGGAGGAGTTATTTGGTGCGTAATAATTTGTTTTGTGTTTGGTATGTCGTAATATTTTGATGTGTTGGTATTTGTTTATTGAAGCATAGGAGTTTTTTTGTTGTGATCAGCTTTTTATCGAAGTCAAACTGAAATAGTTTTTAATCTCATTGACATATTAAACACTATCCATTATCCTCATAAAAAGGCGGGGTAAATAAAGTAAGTAATTCTTAAGATTTACAAAACAGATATGGAGAATTCAGTTCGACATAATTTTATTCTACATGTGAATGGGGTCAAACTTTTTACAGAAAGTCCTGTATTCTTTTATGTTTTTACAATGGCAGCTGTTTTTCTCCGTTATCTGTTTTAATTAATCTTCAATCCATTTAGTAATATTTATAATATTATGCCAATCGGTTTAAGGTGCTTCTGAGATTCGTATGCAATACAAGCAGTATTGAAACTGATAGATTCTGTTTTTCATACTGTTTGTACACTCAGTGATGCGTACCTGCAAAAAAGAAACAACTTCATTTAATCCAGTGCTATAAACACATCAAATTACAAAAATCAAGAAATAACAGACCGCAAATGAAAACATTAAATTATAAACTAACTTTAAGTCATTATCGTAGTACAATAAATACACAATTAACGTCCATACATGCATATAAGTAAATTTATCTTTGTATGAAACTAACAATTAACTCCAACCGGCAATCGTAAGGGACTCTTCAAGTAATTGTGGTTTGTCCGTGTGATGACATACGTACTATTGTGCTACAATATGTGCTAATTGCATATTATGAGAAAAACATTGTATGGATGGTATCTACTTATGTTTCATTATAATTTAACAGACACTTAACGCCAATTATATCTGACAACCTTACTTATACTACTCAGTATATCAACACATTTTAATTTGAGCCTTATTTCTTCGATTTAAAGTTCGTGATTGTGGATTTTTTGAGTTGTAATAGTATATGTAAGTTTTGAAGACGTTATAGAGAAAGGGGAAGGCGTATTTCTTGATAAATTACAATAGAATTTTAATGTATCCTAGTGTGAGTGGGTAATGCTTTTATAATTTGTTTGTTTTATTGTCTACTTTGCATTTTATTGGATTTAATTGCAGCCATTTGTATTCTTAGATTTGGTTAGGGTTCTGTGTAAGCGAAAGTGAATTGTATTTTCGATCTCTACGCCTTTTTTTGGCTTTCCATAGAATTTACAGAGTTACTGCTGACTACTTAAAGGGTCTTTGGAAACTACCAGCCACCATATATTGTATGTAAACTAGCTGTAAGATTTAACCATTTTTATTTTCGTTTTCATTCAAACTTGTGTAGGTACATGTTTATGTATTAGTCTTAAACTATTTTAAAATTTCCTTTCTATGAATTTATGCTAGATATTTGTAATACTTTAAAATTATATTTTGGAAACATTTAGGTGACTACATGTTGAGCTATCTTGAGATAGTGAAGTCATTATTACTTGTGCAGAACCACTTTACCAAGATATGCATTTCGCTCATGACAGTCACTTTCTATAGCACAAGCTGTTTGAATAGAGTATTGAATTAAAGGGTTATTGTTATTCTGGAGTGATTACGTGTAATAAACTAAACGATTTGCTTATTGATACACGATCTCGACTATTAAATTTAGATTAGATTAACGTTTTGATAAGGTAATTTTTAAATTTTATTGAGGTACATATTAAAATAGGTAGTAAAAGATTAGTTAAAAGGTCAAATAAGTTTTCGGTATTGCATTATTATATAATATATTATGTAAAAGAAAAAGAGAGAGTTTTTTTCCCTTAGCCACCTTATTATATTATTTTTATTAACTACTTTAACTTTAACAAGTATTTTAACATGTATTTAATGACTCCAGTACATATTCAACCAGATTGTGAAACGCTGTGTATAATTTGGATAGGCATAGATCTACGGTGACGATTCTCTCGACAACCTAGTCATAGGACTCGAGTTCAAATCTCAGACACGCACTTGTGATTTTTCGAATTCATGAGTATATTGTATAATTATCTCTTGCATCTGCTCTGCGGAAACTAACGTTCCTGAAAAATATAAGAAAACGCCAAGTCAGAGGCCAATATGGGACACAAAAACTCTGACACCAGGAGCACTAACCACACAATAATGCAGAAGACCAGTTCTTATTAAATTCCATCCATTTAATTCTGAAATCCCCATTACAATCTTAACGACTGGTGAACATTGCATAAACTCATCCACCAATGAATCACGCTCCTCACTATAAATTAACGACACTACCTGACAAAGAGCAAGGAAATGAACAGTTTATTAAAACTCACGCAGTTGAAGACTTGTCGGGGCTCTCAGAAGGCTTAATTGTGGCTTTACAGCGACTACAAAACGGCTAATTGTAGCTTCAAGTGCTTATTGTGAGAGTTTGTTGCGGTGAAGATCTATAGAGGTTGTATGGAAGCGGTAAGGGTTTGTGTTTTTGTGGCTGGGCAATGGTGTTTAGCGAGAATCGTAAAGGATTGCAGATAAGCAAAGATCACAATCTTACTTTTAATCTACGCAAGGGCCGACGCCTGCCGAGGCTGCGAGTTGTTAAGAAGAAATATGGGTGGTTTTTAGTCAGTAGTCTAACACTCCCTTTCGCTCCGCCCAGTGTGGAGGAGTCATTTGATGATTTCCCACCCTCCAAAAAAGGCCTTTTAAGGAAATTCCTAATTCGTAGTAGCAGCAGAATAGGTTGGAAAATATCATCTGGTCAATAATGTGTGTTGTTGAACTGTCAAAATGAAAGATATTACCCATTACCAATTATCATCTGTCTATTTTTTTCCCAATGATGATGGATTAGGCTTTCAGTCTTAACGAATGCAGCTGAATACCAATGTTTTACATGGAGCGACTTCCTATCTACTAATTATTCAAAATATTTCGCTTAATTTTATTGTCGCTTACTTATCTACAATTTTCTGTATTGAAGCGCAAAATTAGGAACTAGTAAGCTTTTGAACTCGTGAACTTTCTTAGATTACCTATAATAAAAGCTCACCTTAGCTACCATGTTTCCCAAAATCAATTTCTAACTAGGTACCTACGTCCTGTTTAACTACTGCACTCAGAGAGCGTTAATATGATTACTTAGGCCATCACTTAGTAAAGGTTTTGACAGTTTTGTCATACAAAAGCAGTCAAATTTTTACTAAGTCGGCTTAATCTCTGAGTACCGCAGTCAGAGAGTCACTTCTTGTTCGGTGTATTGTATCCATGTTCCCCGTTGTAGTGAGGTACCTGTGAATTTGTACCTTCCGGCGAAATGTGTGTGAGACCGCAACGAGGTATGATTGCAGCGAAAATTAACAATTTGCATTGACTCTAGTAATTAAATGGGCTTATTAGCCTCGGGCATGATTTCGTACTGGTTAATAACGAATTAATGTCTTTCGTTTATGAATGTTAATGTTTTTATTATGAATATAATGGTAAGACAGACAGATGATACTTTATTCAGTAACGTACCTGTAAATAAATAACCTAGCTGCATCCCGTCTCCGAAATTTAAAAAGTTTATTTTAGAGTCATTTTAAATGCAAGTATCATTATTCATCTGTCATTTATGTCCGATCGAGTAGGTATAGAGTTTTTCTATTTGCTGTTTGTATTTACTACCGAGTTCGCTGACGGTCGACCACTTGTAACCCTTATGCTCTGAGTAATAAGGTCGAAAACTGGTCGCACTATAGTACCTTGAGCAATACATACACTGTCTTGTGTAGTGTGAATTCAATGTGACTCTATAAGAATCAATTACAATCTCGTTTCGCGTGGTAATGTTCTGCCATTGATACCACCAAACAGGTTCACTTAATGGCTTTAGACTTACTGCTGTCTCCCATTGTCTCATTATAAGGTACCCCTCAATTAAACGTATTAAAGATACCCGTAGGTAATATAGTAAGGTCTGCGGTAATAAGCGAGAAGATTTTATAATGCGATCATAACAAACCGCTTGTAATCCTCGAAGGATAAGGCAGGCCAGATAGGTGTACCCTGTACCTACTCCAACATTTCGCCAGTTATGTTTAAAACCTATGTAATAGGGGGTGAGCCTATTGCCCTGGTAAAAATCGGGCCAAAATCCAAACTCCATGGCTGGTACTGAAAGAAATTTCTGAATGGAAATACCTAATAACATTTTTCTCGACCTGGTTATCGAACACAGGACACACATCAGTCGCACTTATGACCAACGAAGTCACAAGTACTTCGTTGGTCATTAGTCAGTCAGTCAGTCTGTCAGTAACGTAGTAAGGTTTTATAAGTAAGATTTTATAATCCAATGTCATAATTATGGCATGCATGCTGGCAAAAGAGTGGTTGGAGATAGATATTATAGAACTCATTCTACAAAAAAAAATACTACTTTAATAAACAAACAGGCTTATTTTAAAACTCCATAAAGACACCTAGGTCTTAGTCCAGATTTATAAAACACTAAACTTTTTTCGATGACTTCATTCTCAGGATTTACATTTAGCTTCTGATAAAACAAATATACAAGCAAAAGATTATTTTATTGTGCATTCCAGTAAAAGTTTATTGGGTTAACTTGTCGAAACACCAAATATTTTTGCTAAATGCATTAAACAACCATGTTAATAATGTACTAAGCTTAATGTCAGAATAAATTTCCTCCATATTTCACGTCTATGAATAAAATTAAATGGTTTTCGGTAAACAAAAGAGGTTTCATACGTCAGTGGGATGACTTCTTCAGTCAGACGCCGACATTTTCTTAGAACTTGTAAGAAATCACTAATAAATCTTGATTTGATTTACGTACCTATTTCTATTTAGTGTTTTTTTGGGTATGACGTAGTGAAGTGTTTAATGAACGTTTCTGGCTGGAAACACAGTCATGATTCGCTTTAGGCGTTGACGTGATGGGTAATTACGAGTGTTCTCTAAAATAGGTTGCTAATCAGGTTGCTTCTGTAATCTGATGTGTAGGTATTGGGATAATTTTGCCTTGAGGATATTGTTTATAGACCAGGGTCGATAATTTTTGAAACCAAAAAAAATTACAGTAGGATGAAACCCATTAGAAAAGGAGGGGAATATGATCAAAATGAAAGGTAAAATAAATTACGGTCGATCCGAGTTCGGGAAGTGGGGGTGGGGGGGGGGGGGGTTTAAGGGGGGAAAGCGGTTTATCTCGATTTCTGGCAAAACTACAAGTCCTATGGAAAAAAGTTAAATGGCATAGTTGTAGGTAATAAAAATATCTACAACTTTTGTATTTGCAATTTTTTCACATAACCTCAAAATTTAGGTGAAAAATTCAAAAAACCAAGTTTTTGGTTTTTAATTTTTATCTTTTACAAAAAACATTTTTTTTTCACGAAATTTAGTGAAAACTTACATTTCTATGCCCTAAATACACTGTAATTTTTTTGATTAAAAATATTTATTTTTCACCTTATTATTGACTTAATATCGAAAAATCAGCCATATTTTCAATCGAAAATTCTGACGTCAAAATATCTGCTTTTTTTAAAAAGTCGGTGGGCGTTGTGTTCCTTATAATCTCTACTTTCTGATGATGTATAAAAAATATACATTGCAATGGTAAATTTTCTCAGAAAAAGCAAAATCAGCTGCTACAAAATAACAGGTAGTAAGGGCCAAACCCGGGCCTCCTAGCCCCTTCCCCACTTCTCTGTGAAATACCTTTTGATGGGCCAAAATTTTCCGTAGGTCTCCACGATATATAAATTATCTTAAAATAACAATAAATAGGCATAAAACAGCAATAAAGCTTATAATTTCTTGTCTAGGCCTTATTATTTGGTAGTGGGTATTATTTCGCAGCAGCTGATTATGCATTTTCTGAGAAAATTTACCATTGCAATGTATATTTTTTATAAATCGTCAGAAAGTAGAGATTATAAGGAACACAACGCCTACCGAATTTTTTAAAAAAGCAGATATTTTGACGTCAGAATTTTCGGTTGAAAATATGGCTGATTTTTCGATATTAAGTCAATAATAAGGTGTAAAATAAATATTTTTAATCAAAAAAATTACAGTGTATTTAGGACATAAAAATGTAAGTTTTCACTAAATTTCGTGAAAAAAAAATGTTTTTTGTAAAAGTTAAAAATTAAAAACCAAAAACTTGGTTTCTTGATTTTTTCACCTAAATTTTGAGGTTATGTGAAAAAATTGCAAATACAAAAGTTGTAGATATTTTTATTACCTACAACTTTGCCATGTAACTTTTTTCCACAGGACTTGTAGTTTTGCCAGAAATCGAGATAAACCGCTTTCCCCCCTTAAAACCCCCCCCACCCCCACTTCCCGAACTCGGATCGACCGTAATTTATTTTTCCTTTCATTTTGATCATATTCCCCTCCTTTTCTAATGGGTTTCATCCTACTGTAATTTTTTTTCATTTTTTACCATTTTTGAAGGCTTCGGCCCTGGTCTATTATGGTATTTAATGCCAATTGCTGCATCCATTTCACTTAAAAGTCTCTTGGTCATGGTCTCATCAGCAAAAGCTTTTGAATTACATCTTCTTCTTCTCGAATAGTTGATCTATTGTTTTCCAAACTCCGTAGCAAACTGAACAGATCTGTCATTTACCTGGAGATTCATGGCCCGAGAAAAGGTCATTATCATCACTCTCTTGCTCTATCCTCAATTCATTTGGGGTCATCGCAGCAGCCGTCGTCTTCTTCGATACTTCTCTATTCCTCATCATCTCATCAGACAGCTATATCATCCTTTACACCGCAGGCCATCCATCTATTTGGTCTTCCTCTACTCTATACCCAACCACACTCATGCTCAATACTTTCCTCATCAAGACATTTTCTCATTCCTCCGCATCACATGCCCTTACCACGACAATCGATTACCACACAACTTTTCAGTCGCCAGTTTCAGACTTCCTCATAAGTACCTCATTTATTATTTTATCAATTCACGTAACACCACACATCCCCCTTAAGCATTCTCATCTCAGCCACATGCAAATGCCTTTTATTCATCGCTTTTGAGGCCTAACATTCTGATCCATACAAGACAGCAGGTCTAGCCATGACAGGAGAGAAGGTGTGGAATATTAATGGCTAGGCTTGAAATCATTGCAGGTTTCAAAATATGCTCTAACCCTACCTATTGAAGATAACAATTGATTTCCTACCTAGCCTGTTCATCGCCCACTGGACAAGGTAGGCTTCTATCTGGTCTGTTAGTGTCACAATTAAACTTAATGGCTGCATTACTGCAATTAGTTGCCCCTATTATTTCAGACTAGATTCTAATTGAATCATTAAAACGTAGTTTATTGTTAGTTTCAAATATTTCTAGATAGTTGCAGATTGTTTAAGATTGAAGGAATGGTGCTCTGTCAATAAAGGTGTGCTTTTTGGTGGTGTTTCATTAAGAATTTTCTCAGTAGCAGCTAGCTTAGGAATAATTTAATAGAAGACCAGTCTATTAACTCCAAGTGGGCTATAATCCAGCCACCGTGGTAAAATTTCTGGTGGAAAAATCAATAACAATATAAAGTGGCCGGACACGGGAATCGGACCCAGGACCTCAACTAAGCATTCCCGATTGTGACCACTAGACCACTTAAGCAGTCGAAATTGAATCGTAGATATAAAAGACAACAGCAGTACTCACTCTTAACACTTTTAATCTGCAAAGTCTGCCATATTTATTAAAGAGAAACCATCCCAGCTCAGATTTAATTGACCAATTGATATTTCTCTTTCACCACAAAAAAAATGAGGATCTGTTTTTTCACCCCACAATAATGATAGACTGCCCCGAAAACAACAATAATAGTAGATTATACAACAAGTGAATAAAAAGGGAATTTAATTCGAGGTACGAAGTTGGATCCCGAGAGCAGCGAAGGATTCTAGAGTAGAATCACGAGCGTAGCGAGGGATTCTATACTCTAGAATCCTGAACGGAGCGAGGGATACAAGTACCTACCGAGATACCTAAATTTTTTATTCACGTGTTGTGTACTCTACTTTTTACCATTGACTGTGAGAAAATAAATAGGAGCATGGTATTTATTTTCGGAGCTAAGCACTCTAGATTTCTTTGGCTTATTACCCACGGATAGACGTTTTAAGTATGTCACTAACTTTGAGTATTTTGAAATATCAATGTTGTGTTTGATTCTCCCTGTGGCTTTTATCATAGAATATATGCTCCAAAGTGTCGACGGCTTCGTAGTCTTGGTTAATTCATTGAAATAGTTAAGAAATATGCACTCAGAGAAGGAATTGGCGCCATTCATGGTTTTCCAGTCGCAGAACAAATTGTATGTTTTCAGGTACAACTCCCGAGATTTTGGAGCAAAACAAATCATCTACTGCTGCTTTAGAACGAAATGATTCCGGAGTCAGTCTCTCATTTTCGTCATCGGAAGAACTCATTTTATTATAATTACTTAATTATATGTTAACAGATTTTCCAATGACACAAAACAACCACAATAAAAGACAGAAAAGAACGTAACTAAATTAGCGGGATATTTTTTTAAAATTTGGAATGGAATAGCTCCATTCAGCCACCCAGTACGTACTTTCAGCAGCAGCGATTTTTTTGTATAGTACGCGCGGAACTAGTTGGCCGCGCCTTAGGCATGTTTTTGTTTTTAAGTATTCTTTTCAATAAATTGAACAATTATTGTTCACGATATCTCGAGATTGGTCATCACTGTCTAATTATAGTCTCCTGTGCATTGCGAGCTGTAGGCAACCCACCCCCTCACCCCTGTCGCCACCTAAGGCGCGGCCAACTAGATCCGCGCGCACTATACGTAATTCGTGTTTGTTCCTAATTCAAAATGTCTTTATTCACTCAGTGACTAAAAGAGCGTTTTATTCACTGTTATCGATGAATAAAATGCCCTTTTTCGAGTGGCAATGGTAAAAAAATAATTTCCTCTCTTCCGAACACAAAACCAAAATAAATGTAATTAACAAACAAGATATTATTTGAGTTTCTGTAATAAGTGTCAATTAACCCTTACAATGCCGCGTCGGGAGAAAATGAGTCTTTTTTGTTGCGGTTTTAATTGTATTATTATTCTTTTATCTTTTTTAATAATTAGCTTTGTGGTTTCAGATCCGGCGCAGCGCTGCCCTCTTTGTTATGTTAATGATAACATGATTTTTACTTATAAAAGAACATTTGGCAAGTATAATGTAAATTATTTATGGATAACGACAGTACATTTCGCTTGAGGTTAAAATTATTTCCAAGTGATTGACAGTGACAGGTGGTTAAGTACATCGCAGTGGAAAGTGTAAATGAATTATAGTTCCCACCTTATAATTTGCAAAACAAATAATACAACTTGAATGTTATTAAGTAAATGATGGGGAAAGGTAATAAAAGAAACGTAGTTGAATTAAATTAATAAGTTTTTTAAGATATCTTTTATGAACACAACTAGGAGCTCGTGTCATAATAATAGCTGCCATTCGGATCGAACTTCAGGTCGGTCCCTTGATTGGTCACAAGTTCACAACCCATTGCATACCAAATTTCACCCGTGCATCGGAAAGCATGTGAAACCGTTGGTCCCGGCTGTTATGTATACTTTTGGCAGTCGTTATATTTGTAATCAGAGGTCTGAAAGTCTGACAACCAGTCTTACCAATAGGTATTGTATTATCTAGTTCTTAATGGGTTGTCAGGTAGGCAGTCGCTCCATGTACAATACTGGTATTCAGCTGCATCCAGTCTGGAAGTCGATCCCAAAACAGTTGGAGAAAGGCTAGGCAGATAATTTTATGACCACAACAAAAAACAAACGTCATTATTTCGTAAAACAAAGTGTTAACTCAGAAGGGTGTCTTTCCTACACCTTATCAAAAAACTTTATCTTTTATCACACTAACTTGCAACGTAATTCTACCGATAGATAGACAACCACTACCTTCGGTCTGTTATTATACAAAATAAACTTCGCACCTCACTATCTAACCCTAAATCGCGGAGGCGGGACCTTAATGATCGCTAATGAGTGTTTTTATTATTTCACTGCCGTAAAATAATTTCTTATACGGCGCCTCTTTATACCTAGATAAACATCGAAACGCGCTTTACACCTCAATCTGATAATCGAATTAATGCTCTCATACCATTTCACGCTGTTTTATTGCTTTTTATGTTCTTAATACACGCCGGTTTTGACTCGTAATTTCGGGTTATCAGTGCATCCGATTGAATTGATCTCGATTTTTTGGGTCGTTGTTAAGAATGATACGAAAGTTTGCTTTTATTTATTGGCCTGTGTTTATTTTCGGTGAAATTGATGGAGCGGAAAATGTTGATGGTCATTTATTAATAGATAGATAGTACTTGTAAATATATTTAGGCCGCTTTTTAGTGTTGAATATAACATAACAAGACGGTTGTAATCCCCGAACGGTTACGCAGTGGTGTACTTATTAGAATAGGTACATACATTTCATCAGTTATGTTTAAGTTTCAAGTAATAGTGGGGCAGTCTACCTAGTACCTATTGCCATAAACTGGGCCAAATCCTGAATCGAAGGATTGAATATCTCATATTATTTTGGATCGGTTCAAATAATGATAACCTATTATTAAATATTATATTAATTCAAATAAAAGTGCTTTTGAAGAACCAAGTTTTTGAATGCAAGAGTTGTTAGTGACTATTTAAATCGTAAACAAAAAAATATTTTACCATTTAGGTACAATTAGAGCAGAAAAAAAGAGTCAGCCTCATTACCATTTAAAAGAAATAACCGACCACCAAAACAAAAGAATAAATCAGAAATTATAAAATGACCGCCACCAAACACCTTGCAATGCTTATTAAACATCATCAATAACGTACTATACTTAAAGAATTCGTACGCACCAGAACCGACTAATCTCGAGTGGCGATCGCAGAGATCCCTGCGAGAGATAACCCTACCTCGCCCAAATAACCTAACTTTTAACTAAAATGTACGTAATGAGGGACTATTTAATTCAGCCTGTTTATCTTTTGTGTTAAAACAACCGTACAGTGTTGATGTTCTTTAATAACATGTAATTTTCATTTCTCGATTTCCGAAACCTGTTCGACATCGTCTAATAAGTCAGAAATTTTTCTGCTTGCCTGAATTTTTATGTGTATATTATGTGCGATAATAAATACTTACGGTTCCTTTGTTTTTCGTATGCTTTCAAATTATTTTGGCACTTGGTAGGACATTAAAAGAAGACTGAGTGATTTTATGACTGCATACAATGTTCCCCTTTACAATGTTGTAGGTATGTTAAACCTTATGAATCTGACTAGACATTTATAGTTTATTCTACATAAACAGGAGAATTAACTAGCTGTACTATAACTTGTGTTTAAGAGGAGCTCAGAGATCTTCAGGTTAAACCACACTTCAGCTTTTCATGGATTACTTACTTGGGTTTCTTTCATTTCACTAAGCCGTTGGACCCAGTTGTCGTTTATATATCTTTGACAGTAGGTACAGGTGGACAGCGTCCTGAAAGTCTGACAACCAATCAGGCGGCAGGCAGGGGTTTTGTATGACGTGATGGTCATAGACATTCGATCCATGGTAAACTTGGGAAAACACTTGGCATACGTTAATATAGTCATCATCTGCCAAGCTTGTGTTTAATTATGTTGTAAAAATCAATCTTGGCTTAATGAAATTTAGAAATATTCCACCTTAGAAGTCAGCCATTTTATCACGTAGATACTTTTCATTACCCGGCACTACTACCTACTACTGAACAAAGTAAAGCAAAATATTATTCCTCCACACTTATTTCGTAAAGATAATAATAAACAGACTAATTTCCATTTCCCGCTTCAAATGGCATAAAAAATGGCTACCGATTAAGAGTACGTCCGAAACTGGACCATGATTACATAATTAGCCCTCGATCCCATTTGTATCTGCTACACGAGAAAACATTTGCCCGATGTCTGTATCGATTAATAAAACAAATAACAGACAAAACTACACTTACGCAGGGAAGCTCTAAATAGACAGTGATTCCGGAAAAAAACGAAACATCAAGTCTGTAATTTAGTTTTAAAATTAATCAAAGCTTGTCACACAAACAATAAGTCATGTCCGTTTGGAATAAGAAACTAATTTCTAGATCCAATGAAATGGATAATGTTTTTTTTTCAGTTGCCAATCTTAACACAGACATTATTTTCGTTTTCTTCAGTGCCTAAGCTGGTCATAAGTCTAAAGTCATTTAACTGGTGGACTGGTGTCAGAGTTTGTATGTGTCTTGGTCTTAGACGTCAAAAAATAATTCGCAGGCACGCTGGTTTCTCGTCGGGGCTGCGGATTATCGAAAGAGATGACGTGGCCTCGGCACATGGGCGAAGAAGGAACTTGGGTTGGTTTTAAGTCAGTAGAAGTTTGACACTCCCCTTTGCTCTGCCCAAGAGCGGCGGGGGGTTATTTGATGATTTTCCACCCACCAAAAAAAAAAAGGCACGCTGGTTTCCTCAGGATATTTTCCTCTATCGAAGCAAGTGATAACTACGCACTGGCCTGTTGGTCTAGTGGTTAGTGACCCTAACTGCTATGCCGGAGGTCGTGGGTTCGATTCCCACCCAGGACAAATGTTTGTGTGATGAGCACGATCATTTGTTCTGTGTCTGGGTGTAATTTATCTATAATATGTATGTATTTAGAAATATATAAGTATGTTTATCAGTTGTCTAGTACCCATAACACAAGCTCTGCTTAGCTTGGGACTAGATGGCGTTGTGTGATAGTTGTGGAATATTATTATTATTATTATTACATTAATCCGAAAAATCAGAGGTGCGTGACTTAAATTCGAACTCTAGACCATAGACTTAGCAGTCCGACGGTCACACCATGGGCACACCAATAGGCTATCACCGCTATTTCCGTTTCAAAATGAATAATGTAGAACAAGAATTAATTACCGTGTTCAACCAAACCCAACTAGCTCCAAGTATCTGAGGAAAATGACAGATATATAAGGCGCCGAAAAGCTGCGCGCACGTAACTCGCTGATCTAATTTTAAATAGTATTTACATCGAGCTATCGGGAGCAGGTAATTAATACAATCTTTGTTAGAGGGTAATTTGCCAGATCTAATGCTCGCGTGTGTAATCTTCAAAGGGGATTTAGAAACACGCGTTCTAATCTATTTTAGTCGTGTTCTGAAACAGAGAAATATTTACAATCTCTCTGGAACACTTCGGCGCATCCGACGGTCGTTATGCGCATGAGCATCGATACTGAGTCAGTCGCGGGATTTGATTGAGATGAGTCGTGATGGAGATGCCTCATTAATGTCGGTCGGAACATGCTCCGACATATCCATCCTTTGTATAATCGACCGTACTTTTCTTATAACAGACAGAGACGTACCAAATAGTACATCCACAATTCGCACCTTAGGTTAAAATCCCATGTAATAGGGGGTGAGCCTATTGCCATAAACCGGGCACAAATCCAGACTCCTTGGCTGCTACTGAAAAATTCGTGATAGAAACACCTACCAATAACACATTGCTCGACCCGGAAATCGAACCCACTACGACTTCTTGCTCCGCAGTCGCGCTTACCAGCACTACACTAACGAGGTTTTTTATGTGACTACAAAATGCATCAAATTCCGGAAAAAATGTTCTCGTGAACATTCTCATTTCGTATTGTGACTGACAGTATTATAGTTCTAACACCCATTAGAACAGTTATTAAAGTTTTCAAATTAGGCGGTGTCATTAATTTCGTTCACATTTTATTAGCATCGTCAAAGTTACGAGCACTTCTTGCGCCTTCTGCAGAATGTGTGTTTTTATTGTGTCTAGAATTTGGCTTGCAGTGTTAGGCAGGTGGAATCATTTCATTAATCTCGTTGGCTGTTCAACATATTTTTAAATCTTCTCTTGACACCTAATTTGTCATGGATTTTAATTATTCTAGAGATTTTGCACGTGTTTAATCGCTTCCGTCATCACTGTTTATTTTATCTACCCAAATATCATAAACCCTCTCTAATGCGTTCAAAAACCATAGGCAATGACCAGCATTACCAACCAGCAGAAATTAACAGAACTGTAATGAGCTCATAACCTACTGAAAACAGTAGGTTATGGAGTTTAAATTTGGAACAGGTGTCAAATTCAAGTGAGTGTGCTATTCTAGTATCTACATTAAAACAGATACCTATCGATACGAAACCCCAATTCAGTATGATTTTAATTATAAATCGCACGACATTTTGATCTCGAGTGACACAAGAATAGTGACTTTGTTCGTTTGCCTATGATTTAAAAAAAATGACAGATATCCGAAACGCCGCCATTTCGAGCTGTCATTTGTTCGTTAGCTTTTTATTCCCTTTCATTGAGTAGACAAATTTTCTGATAATTAAAAAAATTCTGTCGAAAATGAGTGATAGTGACTCAGAAATTAACACATACACACCGCCAGATATCGTAAATGCAGCGACGAATGCAACTAATAACCTGTTTATTTTTTATTGCATTACGGTAACAATGCTGGTCATTTCCCTATGGTTCCTGAGCCCATCATAGAGCCCTTATGATATTCGGGTAGATAAATTAGTGTATGCAACTATACATAATTAGGCATTACAACACTCGTGTGATGCTATTAAGAAACTCGCCTTCGGCTCGTTTCTTAAACCCACACTTGTGTTGTAATGCCCTTCATTATGCACAGTCGCATAAACTACTATTACTTCGTGTATCGTTTTGAAGTTTAGTTACATGGAAATTAGCATGGAACCACGATAAATTTGGTATAAATACTGTATTACTCAGCCGGGACTGGTCCAACTCCACCAATTTGTCAATTTTACTACCGTGCCGAGGGCAGACAGAGACGCTAAATCATAATCACACAATCGCAGTCATTTCGGTATTAAGAATCCTAACAATATTATGTTCCCGAATTTATTTTGTCACTTTGCTCTTCTGCCCACGCTAGAGGTAATTAAAAACGAAAATAAACAGAGCGCCTCGAATCGTAAAAAGAGTATCTATGTCGGTTATAAATGAGTACAGATGAACGTAGAAGCAATAAAACTGATTCAAGTCACAGAAATAAATCTTACGAGTGTTCGAAAGTATAGGTGAGAATATTCGGACGTTTATTGTAATGTTCCCGTTGATATTTGTGCCAAAGTGAACTACCAGGAATGCTGTTAAAAAGATTTCGATCTAAACGCCACGTGGCAATCTGGAACTACGGGTAGGCAACGTAAAACGTTCCGTTTATGATGGAACAATAAAATTTTTGGAATTTGCAATAAATAAGACTGAGAATGATGAAGAAATAAACAACGTAGTCTGGTGCGTTAGTGCGCAGATTGGAGAGCATGATTTACTGCCGTATAATGCTTCGGCTGGCATTAAACCGAGCAATATCTAAATGGAAGTGTAACCGCTCTATTCATTTGTTTGTATCTCCGCCACCGCTGCCATCGCTACCACACTCATATATAATTGGTAAGTCATTGTGGGGGTCGTTTGTATCACTATTTCCAAAGCGTTGCAATAAAAATTGGTCCAGATTCCACATCGAAAATAAGACGTTTTTTGGTCGTCTGCCAAGTTCATTATGAGCGTTCATGAAATTTCACATTTGAATTATTTTACTGTCTGACTTATGGCCGTTACTTAAATATTTGGTAAACAGTAAAAATATAGCTCTGATCGATCAAATTTAATGTGCTGAGCTAAAATAGCCTGTTTAAGTGGATCACGGCATTATATCATGAGATCGGCGTACCAATTTAATATTTTAACACAATGTTTGACATAAACACATTATTTCTAAAAAAATATAATTTACACAAATGCATTGAAAAGAAAATTCCCAGAATCATCCAATGTTTATATTATAATTCTAATAAATGGTTTGTTCAGCGACGTCATAGGAAGAACTTAAAGCTGGATATTTAGAATCAATTATAATGACGAATGTAATCTCCGAACAATAACAGTAGTAAGGCAAGTTAATGTGGGTACCAAACGTTATATAACAAAGCGATGGACATTGCATAATACCAGTTTGCAATATGCAAGCCAACAATAGAACAGAACATTATGAATCATCTCCGCCTGATCCATTCGCAGTCGAAGATTATCGAACTGGAACACTAACACTTGCGGGATGCATTAAAACGCACGTGAACCTAATTTACGCTTGCAAATAATCCCCTGGACGCCGCCAACTTTAACAAAGTAGTAGTTGATGCATCAAACGATATGACATTTGTGGCTAATAAGTTGTAGACATTAAAATATCTGTTCTTGCATCCGCGTGAACAAAACGCACGCAAGAAACGCGGTGCTAACTACACACCCTTATTTATAACGTGCCATCTGTCAGATCGTAACCGTTCCAATTTCAAATTCAAACAGTGTTCTAATTGGATTGTATTTTTGTTTAAAGTACTTCTAATAAGGTGGCTGGAATCACGCACATTGTTACAATGATCACAAACACATGGGAGTGTGTTTACGCGTTCGCAATTAGATCCACCATTGATGTATAGGTGTTCTGTTCGTGTGTGAGTGTTCGATTGAGAAGTAACACGAGGAACGGATCTGGAACTGATTAGCGCGCGTCTGTGTTAGTTAATACGCGCTCGTGAATAGATTTCTATGTGTTGTTGAGCATTAAGTATGCTTTAGATTTTATTATTTAATGATTCATCTTAGGGTTATAGAAATAGTCAGGAATGCTCGCGCCGTTCGCGTTGAAAAGCCAGTAATAATAGAATATTGGCGCATCTGCCCCACTGTATAAGTTTTAATGTTATTACTCTCCTGCTATATGATATTTCGTTCCAGGTTTATTTTAAGAGTGTTTTATGTTTTTAATTGCGATACGCGGATTATTTTTCCGCTGTCAACTAAAATTTTTACAGCTGTTTTTATTTCACCAATGTGACCGATGACAGAATTAAGGTTGTTTATGAATATACCGGGATTGAATTAAAATTATGTGGAATAAATTAGGTTATAAGACACGATACTATCTTCATAATTTTGTAGCGTGGGTGTGTAAATATTTGTATGTCTGTATTTTATGCCCTCTAAAAGTGTCTAACGATGTATTAAAAAAATCGCACTTGTAAAGATGGGAACCGTTAATTTTTTTCTCAACTCGGTAAAATTTATAAATCTATTATTTTATGGCATTTAGGACTCATTAAATTATACTAGTAGTATACGGCGGTTTTTATTGCGGAAAGTTTCTTCAATTTTCCTCGTCGGACTGATAATTTTGGGAAAACATACAGTGCTACATGTAAAATCCGGTTTAGACTCGAGTTGATGCGTGAATAATAAACTTAAGGAAGTTTTTATTTTTCTCAAATGTGAGTAACGTAGTTTAGGTAGTAGCGCACTTAGATTGATTGTACGCGTTTTCGCGTATACCACCTGTAGTCTAAAGCTTCTTTTGGTCTTCTAGACAAGCTCTTTTAAACGATAAAATTACCCAACGCATCTTGGTCTTTCCCATCATTATTTTTGCACATTTTCTGAAACATAGTTTTCCAGCTGTTTTTTTGTTTCCTCACGATGTATTCTTTCGTTGAATGTCATAAAACATACCTATTGTGTGTGTATGACAACAAGGAATGAATTTAAAAAAGCCTTTTTGTTTAGGTAAAGGTCACAAAAAACAATAATAAATAACAATCTAAAGTAGTACTTCCCCGTGGCCAGTCAGCGCTAATTTACACAATCACGGTGCACTTTATTATACTTGCCATACAATAGAATGATCGTTTCGTAACAATCACGAAAGCGCCTAAATCTGAAATTAACGTGTACATAATGACCAATTTTAAATGACCTCCCCTTCCCTCCTTCCAACTCTATCCATAGGTGACAAAGGGAAAAAAGTGAACGGATTGAAAGATCTAGAAATAGTAGCTGGTTTCTACGAGTTCGGCCCAAAGCAATGCCATTAATGTCGATCATTAAATATGAATTATAAATATAAAAGAAAGCACAAGAAAAGCAATCACGGTCGTCCATTATTAGATTAAATATCTCGCCGTTCTGTGAATGGTCGTTGCGTGGCAAAATGATTAATATATCGTGAGGACAGTCCGTATGTATGCTTGTGTTAGAGCTAATCTCATAAACTGTTGAACAGATTTTGATGAGTCCACTTTTGGAACTGTTTTTACATGACTGCCCCAAAAAAAAGACCGCTATGTTTTTAGCGTTCATGTATGTATGTTTGTAAGTTTCTTTATTCCACCATAACATCTAAACGCCTGAACCGATTTTGATGTGTGTATCATTAGATTCTTTGCGTTATTCCGGGTGACATAGGCTATAGAAAAATTCATAAAACATAAAAGGGGGGCCATGATTTAGAAATAAAACGAACTTTTAATTTGTTTTTATTGATTTTTTTTAATGATTTATATACAATCAAAATAATGATTTAGTTTCGTACTATGTGTATATTTTAGAAGTCTGATAAAATAGTGTGACAGACACGTCCAGTGAATCTAATATGACAAGCTCTAAAAGTCTAATCAAACAAGTCATCAATCATAAACATAGTATTATATGCTGTGCACACGTCCAAAATGAATTGTGTTTGGTTATAAATATAATTAAAATGAATTGTGATTCAACATAATTTAAAGTTGACAGATTTCTTTTTATTTGTGCTTCCATTAGTTGTGAAATAATCAAAACCAGGTGTGAATCAGAAATTTTATTCAGAATGTGTGATGATGTGGTGTGTAGATCAGAACAGATCTAACTGGCAAAGGAAGATCTAAGAACGGAATAATTCAGTATTCGAGAAGGAACTTCTAAAAACTATGTAGAGGAAAAGAGATCGAAAATATATTACTTTTAAGTAAAGATAAACCAAAAATAGAAGTGAGTCAACAGTGAGTTTTTGACAGTCGTTGCAGCTTGTCAGTGGTCTCACAGTATGACAACCAGTCTTACTGAGGAGTCATTGTAGAGGCCGTATTGCCCAGTCTTAATGGGTTGTGGAGGTAAGCTATCTTACCTGCCGTCTTATTACCGTCTTCTTCTTAGTCGATACACTCTTGTCAGAGTGCTCGTGGTTGCGCAGACGAGGTACACGGCGAGATATTTGTTGGGTCGTTGACTTCCCCGAGGACTGCTCTTTCAGCGATGTGCTTCCATTTCCGCCGGTTGGAGACGTTGCGAGTACACTGGACCATGGTAGACTTAGTAGCCTTTTTGATCAAGTCTGTCCAGCGAGTCTAACTCGAGCTGAATACCAGTAGTGCTACTATTAGCTCCATTTTAAATACTGGTATTCAGCTGCATCCGGTTAGACGGTAATTCCACCCCAACACAGTTAGGAACAGACTAGACAGATTATGATGATGAGTGGGGCCGCGGATTTTAGTACGAGATGACGTGGCCTCGGTACAAGGGCAAAGAAGGAACATGGGTTCGGTTGTTAGTCAGTAGAAGTCTGACACTTCCCTTCGCTCTGCCTGATGAAATCAAGAATTCAAAACACAGCTCTCACAACGGGAAAAGACGTATGATGAAATACAAAATCTAACAATTCACACACTAAAAAACCAGATGAAGTTCATTCAAAAGTTAAGTAGGCGGATAGTGTGATTTTTCACAACCATATTACAAAGACGTTGGGACTAGAAAATGTGACTGCAATTAATCTTTCCAGAGAAGACAACATATTTCATTATAATGGTGAATAGAATCTTGTTTTAAATGTATGCCAATGTCAGCTATTTTAATAGAAGAAAGAATATATTTTATAGTTTTGGAAACACATCATAATCATTGTGAAGAACATCTGAAAATAGAATTGGACTAAGAGAGATAAATTGTCCTGTTGGATATGTTATGAAAAGCTGCTAAAAGTCGGTTGCACGGATTTACGGTATTTCACAATAACGAAAAAAATGGAGTGAAATTGGTTTAGCAAAAAACAAACGTAAACGCAAACCAAACGCAAGATGATAAAGAAAAACTTCACTTGTAAAAATGTTAAGTTACTACTGTTTCTATTTAAAAAACACGTAGAAAAGACGAAGAAAAACTTAGGATTATACAATGTAGGATTATACTTAGGATTATACATTTACTAATATTGTGATGTTCCACTGAAATAAATTTTCTTTTTTTTTACAGGGTTTTTCTTGTGTTTTTCTATTGGTGATTTTTCGAGAAATGGAGGGAGTGAAGGGAGGCCTTTGCCTAGAAATGGGGCAGAAGAGGCTTGAATGTCCGGATGTTTGTTTTGTTTCTTTCACACAAATACTACTGAACATATTTTAATGAAACTTGGCTCTGTGTGCCAAGTTTCAGTTTATAACCTGGATTAACACATAGAATACTTTTCATCCGAGTAGTATGATACCGTGAGACAACTTATCGAACTCTACACGGACGAAGTCGCGGGCAAAAGCTAGAGTAAAATATTCGTTGCTTTAGAAAAGGCTAGTTAGATGACGATGACGATGATTTAAGAACCGTGACTATAGAATTCCCCGAGCAACGACCCTTTGCATAACTTTCTATGAATATTGTTATGGCATCCTGAAATAGATCTGTAAGTCTGTCTTTTATGTCCTGAGCCATTATGTTTTAGCGAATGAGCAACACATGAAAGTCGACGAAACTTTGTAGTCCCAATCATAATTGTGTGGGGAAATAAAATTAATCCGAATTAAGATCTGTCGCGACACTGTTGTGACTATTTTGTGTAATTGATGCGTGTACGCATTTGCATTTGTATGTTTTTTATATTTATTAATTTGGTAGTTTATTATTTTTAATATTTATTTATTTAAACTTTTCGCACACAAAAAAAGGTACAAAGGCGGACTTAATGCCTTAGGCATTCTCTACCAGTCAACCAAGGGTGGTGTAGAGATTAGATAGCAGATGCTCTTTTTGTGAGGAACAATGATAAAAAAATCCAGTTATTATATAATATTTTGTCTAATGACTGGAAAAGTAAGCTAATTATGTCAACAAGAATGAGATAGCTAAAGGTAAGTGGATATTGGAGTACCTTGTTGGTCGTCGTGGTAGGGTTCGATCCCAGGAGGTGGGTCGGGCAAAATTTTAGTAGGTGTGTCCATCAGATATTTCTTAATAGCAGCTATAGAGTGGGCATGTGCCTGGTTGATGGCAATAGGCTCAATTAACAAAACTGGCGAAACTTGGGAGTACTATTAGGTACACCTCTTCCTAACTCTTCGGGGATTACAGGAGTGATGTTATGTTATGTTATCTTTTCCTTTGATAGCTTGTACTATGTCCCACTGCTTGGAAAAGCCTCCTTTCTCCTTCCCAACTGCTCTGTTTTGGGCAATGTCTGACTACGTTTTCCCTTGAACATGATCAGATTGTCACACCAACTTCACCGCGGTCGACCTCGACGGCGATGTCCTTCTTCAGCTTTGCTGTTAGTGACAATCTCTGCATATGCGTATACTACTGAAAATGCTAAGAAATAGACCAAGAAAAACAGAAACCCTATAATCCAACTCAACCTATTCTAACCTAAAAAAAAAACAAAAAAATCATTACCGTAGCCGTATGTAACATTCGCCACGCTCTATTATAGGACTCTCAGGCCCAAAAGTGTTCAGAACATTATCAGATTTCGTCACACTTTAGGTAATTTCTTTCTGACCCCCCCCCTAATGAGTTACAATAACGCAATGAACCAAGCACTCCAACACTCGCATTAGAACTGGTCATTACGGTCATTGGCGTTTATAAAAGTAATTACAATAGAAAGTGGATTCGTTTTTGTGACGAATTATTACGGTTAAATGACTTTTTTTAGTTATAACGTGTTTCTATTATTTATAGGGTTTATTAATTTTTTGTTGGTGGTTCAGGTGGTATTATGAGTAATTACAAGTAGTAGAGGTAATAAAAATGCTTTAAGTAATTAAATTACCTACTATGCGGCTCGAAGGACCATTTTTTCCTTTATTTTTATTTATTTGTGTACACACAAAATACTCAATGGATTACATTAAGAAAGAAGAGTACAAAGGAGTAGGCTTCATTATCGATCTCTTGCCATCTTTTCCATACAGCTAGATATTGCAATGCCTCAAAATAAAACCAGTACAAACTGGCCACGTTTTCTATTGAAACTCCAATCTACGCCAGACCTTAAAGCTTCTAGATATCAAAAACAGATAGCTACCACCAATATACGGTTTACAATCCCTAGGCTGAGCACTACAACTAAATAATCAGTTTCAGAATTCAGTCGTCAAAACAATAACATTCAGACCCAGTCATTCTGCAGACACTAAAGTTTGACTCCAAGCCAAAAAAAATCTACTAATACCTATCCATCAACATAGCGAAACAACAAGCCTATCGGAGTTAATGAGCCATCAACAACTAGACCGAGGAAGAACTTAACAAAACTTCATCATATACAAATTACTGTACATTCATCATGTATACCCTCCCTTAAGATAAAGCTTGCTATTCATTAAGCAACATAGTAATGTCTTCGACGCAATCTACACGTCTTCGCAATAACTCTCTTCTAGCGATAATTTATTAATTTCTCTTTGTTTGTTTGTCTGTGAGCCTTTCCCCTATAGATACATGATGATAAAAGTTTGGTATCAGCTGTTTCCTGTTCGCCGATAGTTTTGTAGCCGAAGATTAGTTAGTCCCCTTTGCTTAAAACAAAGACTCGTTTGACATCCAATGTGGTTTCTTTATGTTTAACTAGCTTTTGCCAGCGGCTTCGCCCGCGTGAAAATGACGATTTTCCATACAAACTTTCATCCCCTATTTAAATCCCTTAGGGGTTGAATTTCGAAAAAAATCCTTCCTTATTTTTCAGGTTTTAGCTGGGCGTTGATGAGCCTGTTAGTCAGTCAGTCAGGACTTCTCTTTTTATTTAAATAGATATATATGTATATATATAGATATATGGATCATCTTCTTTGTCGTCTGGTTATAGTGCCTATAGCCTGGTGTCAGAGTTCTTATGCCGCTCATGCCCCTCTGACTTGGCTTAACATGGAAGCCAAGGAGTTATGATGATATCCAGAATTTTACAGTAGCCTGAATAATGAACCATACATCATTATAAAAGAGAGTTTTTCGTCTAAAATCTAATTTATTCGTACCACAAGTGACAGAAATATAATTATGCCTTTAATAACATTGAAGACTGCATCTATCACGAGTCTTCAGCAATAATTCTTGAACAACGACCACGCATTTCCTTAGATAAATCTCATTTACACACAAAAATAAACAACAGTCACATGTTTTTCTCCGAATCTATCCAAGTATTGGGGCTGCTAATTTATTAATTTCGCTACACAATGTTTGTTCTCCCCTTAATACAAATGATAAGACTTTTGTGTTCGTGATTACACTTTGTTAATCATACTTCCTTAATTAAGGGAAAAGTTGCGAGCTAATTTGGGACGATCGTACGATAAGGTACAGGTTCGATGTTTGGCTGTGCTAATGAGTTCGTAATCTCGATGCTACATTATAAGTTATTTAAAGATTTCCATTAAAAGTTCGCGTGTAAGTTTTGCGTCGCTACAGAACCTATTAGGTATTTAACCGCAATAATGTTGAAGGAGCTAATGTAATCTTACGATAAAACAACAGTCTTTAGCATTATTATAGGGATTTCATGTCGGCAATTTATGTAATGTTTTTAAAATTGAATAAGAGTTTGCTCTTTTGAGACCTGCTTCAAGACTTTATCCACAGAGCTTACACAGTTTGAGCAGAACTCAATTACAAGTTCAAAAAAAGCATAATCAAACGAGCAGGAACTTTCTGTTTGCTCGAACAATGAACCAATGAACTTTCCAAGAACCCCACGTAAACACAGTTCGCGCGTATTTTTAATGAATTCATGCAACAACAGTGCACAAGGGCTTGTGTTTCACAATGGCGTCCGAATCCCGCCTAGCCGTGGGGCTATTCTCCTATCAATCTCGCAGATGATAGCCCGCTATCGCTGGCTCGGGAACTCGCGATGCATAATGCTTGCCTCAGATAGCTGTCTCGTGCACGAAGCCTCCAAGCTTCGCAATTTATTGTTTCACGATCTCAAGCTAGCTCATTATTAAAACGGTTTGATACGTTCGGAGGTGTTGCTGACGCCCGAGGCTCGCCCGCGCCAATTACTCCGAGAGAGCCGTGCCCCGACGTACTTGTTTGAGTTAAACAACGTTACACTTGACTTTTAGCGGCCCTTTGTCTTCTAAAACATCGATATGGCTCTCACTCGCGATATGTTAATATCCAATAACTAATTTATTATTTACTTAACCTTTTAACTTTTACTACAACTGTCACTTGATCACATAAATCCGAACAGAATTTATTATTAACCAAACGTAAATGATACTAACAGTTTTTAATGTCACCGATAAAAGGATAAATTATTGTTTTCTAATAAACAATAAAGGGGCACTGAGGTCAATTCTAATGACCGAGAATCCATTAGAAGCATAAAACGACGTCGATTAAACGTCGAACTAAAACAATTTTCTTCAACTTCAACAAACAAAATCGATTGGGCTTAATTGCCGTCTGATCAATAACTAATTGTGTTCACCACACGTTCGACGATAAAGAATAATTACTGGCTGCCGGCCAAATAAATCGATCCACATCAAAACGCGAGGTTAATCCATCATTTAGATATTACGGCCCGATTGAAGCTTACCGTTTTTAATTTCCAAAATTACACCGTCCGTAAAGTCGGGCGAAGGCGCCTAAACACGTATACATAATTACCATGTCGTAAATTGTCGAACATGAGTGGGGGTGGGGGGTGATCGGGCTCAACGCTCAGCGCTCACCGCTTACCCGCGCACTATCGCCGACCTGTCGTGTTATTTCTGTAATCACTTTCATTTCGTAAAACGCGACATTAATTAAAATTTAGTTTCAGGCCATTAGTCGCCATCGCGTTTCTTCAAGTTTCATTTTTTCCCGCCTGTAATTATAGAGCGCGGGTGCGAGGCTAAATGGGCATGGTAATGATAAATAACATTGTATTGAAGGTAGTCATGAATTTTGTATTCAAATTAGTGCGACTAATAGGTGCGAGGTGTGGATTTAAATGTGGCTTTGGTGCATTGCGACGTTCATTAATGACGGATAATTATGCGTCATAATTAAGTTTGAATAAACGTGAAAGCCCATAGCGTGTGATTAGAAAACGGCGGCCGAAACTGGAAACTGGTTTGGCTCAGTTTAGACTCGTGACTTGTGAGATTTTACTGGTAATAAGGCTGTGTATACAGTGTGCGCCGAGTTATTAATTAACAGGTCGACAGCAAACAGAGCGCGGCTACCGGACTGCGCTGGGTACACAAAGGTATTTGCTCGGTGAGACTTCGCCGGACCGGCGTGTAGAATCTCATTACCGTGATTCTCAGAAAATTGGAAGTGAGAAACGAGCTTAAAAAGATAAAAATGCTAGTGTATCGTAGTGGCGCTCTTTTTTCAATGATTATCACGATTTGAGAGCTTTGACGTTAGTGTATTTGTTCGTTATATCAATATTGGTTTACAAACGTGTCACATTTTATAGAAAACTATTTCGGTTACTGATTGTAAGTGGTCAATGTCGGTTAAATGTATGAGAACAGGTTGCAGGAAGTGTAAGTTCTCTAGAGTGTGAGTATTTTTGTTGCATTTCCGGCTGGGAAGTGTGCGAGTGAAATGAGCCTGCGTGAAATTTTTGGTCCTTCGAGCCGGATTTACCATCTTGCAGTCAAGTTTAGTGAAGGTTTTCAAACTATTCATGATATCTTTTTAAATTGAAACCCATCAAATTGTTTTCAACCTCATTTTAAAAGGCTTTATGTTTTCGACGTTTCTATTACCAACGAACGTGACAGTGCGATTGTCACATTGTTGACACATTGAGAAAGAAATGAAGTTAAAACCAGCACACAAATCATACTTGTTTACAAATAATTTAAGTGATTTCGGAAACTACTGTTGCATTGACTTTTTCAATAGGAGTGTTTCCTGACTAAATAAATAAGATTCTGTTTATTCCGCCAGTTAGAGTTTTGAAAAATATTGGTAACGTATTTTTTGTTTTCGCAAAGTTTATTTAAGCTTCTTTCCATTAGTGTATACATAGCTCAAGTTTTGGAAACATCGATGGAAAATGATGAATGTTAACTGATATAGTACTAGTGCATGTTCAGGCAAGTTAATGAATGCACCAGTACTCGTGCCAGTTAACTATCCTATTTTACAATAGACAGAGTGTTGGCAAAGTTCGTTATCCGGTATTTATTATTAATATGACGTCTGATATGAGCCATGCAACAGATGTAATTCATAGTAGAATTAGTAGGTGGAGTAACGTAAATAATTACGTACAGTCACCTGTAAAATTGCATGGATACTTTAGTGTGTATTTTCCTGTGAACTTTTATAGTCGATAACTAGATAATGTTATGTGGCATCATTTCACGCTTCACACGATTTTAGTTCTGAATTGTCCATGCATTTTTGCAGGTGACTGTACTTATCTAATTCAAGGTTTCTCGTTACGGTGTAAATGGAGGCCGACAATAGTGCGGATACGTACATGATAGTAACATTGTAATCATCATTTCAGGCAACGAAGATTAAAGGCGGCCTGAAGAGTTAGTCTTGGTAAGCGGACGCATGCAGTTTATTGGTATTGATGATTCTATACAATGTTATTGTACATCATCATTTTCTGCCTTGTCTTTAATCTACGTAGGCCTCTTTCATCGTACGCCACTCAACTCGATTCTAGGTATCTCTCACCCAGTTGCTACCAGCCACCCTGTGAAGATCGTCGCTCCACTGAGCCTGAGGGCGTCCCATTTTACGCTTACAGTTACGCGGTTTCCACACAAGAACACATCTACCCCAACGGTCAATGGCCGGATCAGTGCACTCAGCTTACTAATTCTGTGAGATATTTCGACAACTCTGGTTATCTATATAATTATTAGTTTGTCTATGTGGAATGAAGACGGTACTTACCACCCTTTAAACTAGAAATTAATGTAAAATTAGTTTCTTTCGAGCCATTAACACTTTGATAACTCCCTTGGGAACATAAAAACTGAATTGTTAAGTTTTAATGGGAACACAGTCCCAAGGGATGCTACAGTTAAAACTGACTTTTAAAAAGAAAACATATAGTACTAAAATAACAGCACGCATACGATGAGTTAGGCAGAGGGGGTTAAGCCTTTTTTTTTTTTGATGGGTGGAAAATCCTCGATAACCATAATAACCCCCCCCCCCCTCTTGGGCAGAGCGAAGGGGAGTGTCAGGCTTCTACTGACTAAAAACCAAACCCATGTTCCTTCTTCACCCTTGTGTCGGAGCCGCGTTAACCTTTCGATAATCCACAGCCCCGACAGGGCCCCGAGGGGGTTAGGCCTAATAGTACAATCACATCTCCAGCCTATGCTATTTACTGGGTACAATCCAGGCTCCGTCGCTGATACTGAGAATTTCCTGATGAAAAACTCAATAACACTTTGCCCGACCCGAAAACCGAACTTTACCGAACACAGCAGTCGCGCTTACGACCTCTAAACCAACGAGTGGGCTTGTCTCCACTGATCGCGGTATCAGATTGAATTAGCAGCGGATCACGATGAGTTATATTCACTGATATCGTGATCCGTTTTCCTTGAAGTCAATTAAGACAGCTCATGAGGTGACGAGAATCAGAGAAGTATGAAAAAATAAGTCATGCTGCGCCAATCCCAAATGAATTGGGATAAAGGCACGAGAATGGTGGTGATACCCCTTAACTTAACTTAATGTACTAAAATAACATTCTAGCATAATATGTATTAACTTATTGTAATGAAGGAAAATTAATAAATACACATCAAGCCACACCAATTATTATCATTGACCTCCATGATAATCTACGAACTACTAATTTCATTACTCAAGTAGAAAGAAAACTATAGTTAGGTAATTATTATCGACCTTTTAATTTGGTCAGTGTGTGTTATGATAATTGCCTAGGAGGAGTTATTGATTTCCTTGATTACTGTATATAATTTACTACGCCATTATAGACCATTTGGTCCTTATTAATTATTTCTAACTAATTGTAGTTTTATTGACACCTGAGGGACATCACCGATGAGGTCGACCGCAGAAGGTGGTGTGACGATCTGACCATGTTCGTGAGGCAAGCATGGCCAGAATTAACACAAAAGTGAGAGTTTTGGAGGAAGAAAGGAGAGGCCTTTGCCCAGCAGTGAGACATACAATATTGGTTATGAAAATTGTTGATGAATACAACCTGAGTTAAAGGCTTGTTTCAAGTCCAAATATTAGCCAATCATCGAATAGATGATGATCGAATAAATTCGTAAATTGAACCGAATTTGTAGAATATTATTCGGTTAGGTTAGTAAACGGATACTTTATCTAATGTAAGTGACACAAGTCCTTAAAATAATTCATCATCATCATCAGCCAATAATGTTCCCACTGCAGGGACTCAGGTCTCCTCTCTTGGAGAGGGGTGGGATAAACCACGCGGGCCCAGTGCGGGTTCAGTCACATGCCGATTTTCTCACGATGTTTACCTTCACCGTTTTGAGAGCAGTGGTGAAGATAATTACAAAACAAAAACACAAACAACTAACTACAACTTAATTACTAACTCATACCTCAATTCCGAAGCCGCGTCTCAAACACAAAAACTTCAAAATGACCAAAATGAACGTGTCTCACTTATTGACAGCACAAACATTTGTCGAGAGGCCTAGTCTACACTTTCTAAATGTTTACTCACACACTTTTATTTTCGAGGGGAAAATATCAATTACACAGTCACAACACAGCCTTATTTTTTTGGTCCTTCCTTACTTGGTCCTTCGGTACTTTAAGTCAAGTAAAGTAAGGCCATGAATGAAAGTCGTTTTTCGTGTTTTCGTGTTCGCGTTAGGGCGGGCGGCGACGAGGCGTGCGCGGGCGCCGGCAGCGGGACTGTGTATTGGCACGCGCGCCGCCCGAATACTCGTAAAGTTAATATTTGTAATATTGTAAGTTTGTTGCAGTTTCAAAGGGCGCTAGTCTTACAGTGATTTGTTGCGGTGTTTTGCTAGTTTAATGTGTTAAAATGATCTTTTTATGATGTGTTTTTTGGTTTTGATTTCAGACGAGTGAATAGTTTTCAGTAGGAACTGAAGAAGTTTTATAAGATACAGTTCTAACATAAGTATTCATATTCACATTGCACACAAAAAAGGTACACATGCAAATTGCAATATCATAGCTTATGTGAAATAGTAAACCTTATTTGGTTTAACTTACTGCATATACCTTAAGGCGACATTAGCTGCCCGCGACCTTGAGCGCGCGTCTAACTCATCGCCTAAACAAATAAGGTTGAAAATGGCGATGCGTTTGATGCTCGTGACTGCCAAAATGAACGATAGTTCGCAGATTTAATTTATTAAAAAAAAAAATACGCTGTAATGTTAAAATATTTTTACATATGTCTTTAGTTGGTTAAATTTCCTTTCTGATAGTAAAAAAAAAAATAACAGTTGTCACTCAAAATATTGAGCATTTCGAGACGAAAAAGTTTTTTCGTGTGTTTTTTTTTGTGATTTTGTGATTTTTTTTTTCGAGGTTCTTGATTACTTTTAGAAAATATTTTTGCATAAGTCTTTTACCTATACATTTGACTATACACTGTATTTTTTTTGGAATTGTAATAAGTAGCAATACGGCTAACTCTGCGACGAAAAACATGTCGTTTTTACGGTGCCCCTTTGACTGCGCCTTAAATCGTTTTTTTACGATATTTGCAGAAGAGGATAGGACCTTTGAAGTACATATTGTAATATCCCTTGAATATTTATAATTTCAGACAATAGGGTAGTCGACAAAAAAAAACTAATTAGTCCGTCAGATAGATTTCCAAAAAATATTGAACACGTATTTTTTCTTTTTTCACGTAAACAAAAAATGAAGACGATACAGTGCTTCGAAAAGTCGTGAAACGTCACAGCTTGGTCCAATTTTACCTAACTATGACGTCAAACGCCCCCTCTCCATGGTCTTTGACAAGCTTTATTTTCGTCAATTTTTATTAATTTGATAAAACAAAAAACACGTATCCAATATTTTTCAATAATCTGACTGACGGACTAAACAGAATCATATTTTTTTTAGTCGGTCGACTACCCTATTGGTTATACCTACATTTCCAGTTTAAAATTATAATTATCTGAAAAAACTTAATGAAAAATTTGAGAATTTCAAAGAATATCTAAAATTCTTAAGCCATTTGTTAAAGTAATTTATGTGTACAGAAACTCCTCCTACGAATATTCTAATTTAAACTTTGAATGAAGACGAAATATATTGTAATGACTAATGAATTAACCTTTTTAATTACCACGAAAACAAAAGAAAGAATGTGGAATTTGGCTGTTAGTTGTCACATATCATCTAGATGTTATTTTTTTAAACACGTAGTTGTTAAAAAATAACAGATTTTTCCACTAATTTATTTTTACTCCCATTGGATACCTACTTCTATACTTTGGACCGAAAGACCAAAATCTTCATTAAAAATCAAAATGATAAAAGCACCCTATACCAAATTGCTTAGAAATGATTTTTCATTAACCTTGAAATAAAAATTATGTCACTTTTCAAATGGGGTTGGTCAGCTTTAAGTGAATGGACGGAAGCAGGGCATCCATAGACGATGGGCTGGTGTCAATCACACTCTTCTTTAAAGCCATTACATCTTGGAAGCATGTAACGAAATAATGACGTCATTACAACCTAAAATAGAAACGATAAATAGACCGAAGTACCATTAACGATGTCTCCCGAACTTGTAAACATTCAATACCTGGCATGGATCTTTTTCTGGTTTAATAAAAAACTAAACTAACTACTATGTTTGCATGAAATTATAGCAAACATTTGCATGCTCCTATACAAAGTGTGTGGGACACCGTGTCAAAGGTTTTTGTATTTTTTGAAGCTTATTAACACAGAAGTGAAGCTTATTAACACAGAAGTGCAGCGTAAAATAATAAAATATTTATTTACTAAAAAACAAACAATTGTAGTACAAGTTACGGAAAGTACAGTTTTTCAAAAAGTACACGGTTCATGACATACAAAGCTCACGACTATGAACGGCACTTTTGTATGGAGCTTATTTTTTTAAGACTGAATGTCAAAATGTTTGGAACCACTAGTTTTTATGATGTATTGAAGAGATATCTGGGTAACTCGTAAGTTTAAGTGTAAAAGGGCCTTATATATTCTCTTCCTGTACCTATCTAGGTGCCCACTACATACACCTAATTCAAAGCATAATTTATTGCGTGTATCTTCAATCTCCAAATATTTCCTGTCCCAATCTGAAATATATCATTGGCTCAATATTGGAATGTATAGAAATACTAAAGATGAAAACACAGATCATCATTAATCAGCATTAAGATAAGATGATTTCAAGTCTACTTGCGTTAATGTGGATAGCGGGTTTAAAGGATACGTTTAGACTCTCAGCATTCACACACATGTGTACAGTCGAACAAGATAATTATTAAGTACCTATATAGTCAACTAACTTGCATTTACTTTTAAGATAACATAGATACATTAAGAGACTGATGTAACGATTCAGTATTTATTATTCACTAGCTTTTGCCCGCGACTTCGTTCGCGTGGAATAGTGACTTCCGGCAGATTTTTGGTTTATCTCGCGAAAAAAAAAAAAAAAAAAAAAACTATCCTATGTCCTTTCTCAAGTTCCAAACTATGTCTGTACCAAATTTCACACAAATCGGTTCAGTAGTTTAGGCGTGAAGCAAAGACAGACAGAAAGACAGACAGACAGAGTTACTTTCGCATTTATAATCCAGGATTTTCCCTCGTTGAATAGTAAACAAACTAAGTGTAGGTGTTATAATTTCGGTGATGAACTGATTACCTATCCGTTTCTTTGTCTAAAATGAGTATTTACTTATCACTATGATTGATTACTGAGCTTAAAGTTCGTATAAATGTCTATCTAATTACCTCCTCAAGTTTAAAGCGTAGCTAGTTATGTAGTACTATATTAATTCTGTGGTGTAGGTAATTAGATTTTATCTGTATGTAATGTAACAGTCAGTTGAATAAAAAATCGTATACAAATCAGATCAATAGTTTTGGCGTAATGTGATTCTAGACAGAATTTTAAGGTTATAGATAGGAAGCTGTGTATAAGGTTCCTGTGGGAATGAGATATTTTCCCGAAGTAAAAAGTAGTCTGAATTTTGGTACCTTCCTACCCTATTAGTTAAGTAGTGTGATGGAATGTCGCTAAGTTTCGATCCAAGTAAAACTGTTAAATAAAGACAGTTGCATCAAAATCTTATCATAAATTCCCTAAATTATGGCGCCTACCGACCCTCTAAGTTAGAAAAGTGATCAAATACTAACTTGAAGTCTACTAAGACTTCAAGTTAGTATTTGATCACTCAGTTAAAAAAAAACATCAAAATCATTTCAGTAGCTATGGCGTCATGCGCTTCTTGACACGATCACGCTAGATTTCCGCGGGAATGAGGTATTTTCCCGCCGTAAAAAGTAGCCTGTGTCCGTGCCTAGGATCCTATCTTTATATTAACCAAGTCTTATAAAAATCTGTTCAGACGTTAAGGCGTGAATGAGGTTAACTTAATTAGTTTTCTGCCTACTGCCTACGCCTTAAGTAAGATAGCATGAATATTAATAGCCCATATCCTTTTCTAGGTAGAAACCACTACCCACCACTATCTATCACTTAACTAAATTTCATCAAAATCCGTTTAGCCGTTTAGGCATGATAGAGCAAAACTCCCAGCAAAAACCATAAAAAAATCACTAACTCAATTCAGTTTTCTGCCTACTTCCTACCCCCTAAGTACGATGACGTGATCATTTTGATCTTATATCCGTTTTTGGGTAACCATCTATTACCATACCAAATTTCATCAAAATCTGTTCAGCCGTTTAGACGTGAAAGAGCAAAAGTCCCAACAAAAACGACTAAAAATCACTAACTCAATTTAGTTATCTGCCTACTGCCTACCCCCTAAGAACGATGGCGTGATTATTTATAGCCTATGACCATTTCTAGGTTATCATCTATCACCATACCAAATTTCATCAAATTCCGTTCAGCCGTTTAGGCGTGAAAGAGCAAAAGTCCCAACAAAAACGACTAAAAATCACTTACTCAATTTAGTTATCAGCCTACTGCATACCCCCTTAGAACGATGGCGTGATTATTTATAGCCTATGTCCATTTCTAGGTTATCATCTATCACCATACCAAATTTCATCAAATTCCGTTCAGCCGTTTAGGCGTGAAAGAGCAAAAGTCCCAACAAAAACGACTAAAAATCACTTACTCAATTTAGTTATCAGCCTACTGCCTACCCCCTTAGAACGATGGCGTGATTATTTATAGCCTATGTCCATTTCTAGGTTATCATCTATCACCATACCAAATTTCATCAAAATCCGTTCAGCCGTTTAGACGTAAAAGAGCAAAAGTCCCAACAAAAACCACAAAAAATCACTAACTCAATTTAGTTATCTGCCTACTGCCTACCCCCTAAGAACGATGGCGTGATTATTTATAGCCTATGACCATTTCTAGGTTATCATTTATCACCATACCAAATTTCATCAAAATCCGTTCAGCCGTTTAGACGTGAAAGAGCAAAAGTCCCAACAAAAACGACTAAAAATCACTAACTCAATTTAGTTAACTGCCTACTGCCTACCCCCTAAGAACGATGGCGTGATTATTTATAGCCTATGTCCATTTCTAGGTTATCATCTATCACCATACCAAATTTCATCAAAATCCGTTCAGCCGTTTAGACGTGAAAGAGCAAAAGTCCCAACAAAAACGACTAAAAATCACTAACTCAATTTAGTTATCTGCCTACTGCCTACCCCTAAGAACGATGGCGTGATTATTTATAGCCTATGACCATTTCTAGGTTATCATCTATCACCATACCAAATTTCATCAAATTCCGTTCAGCCGTTTAGGCGTGAAAGAGCAAAAGTCCCAACAAAAACGACTAAAAATCACTAACTCAATTTAGTTAACTGCCTACTGCCTACCCCCTAAGAACGATGGCGTGATTATTTATAGCCTATGTCCATTTCTAGGTTATCATCTATCACCATACCAAATTTCATCAAAATCCGTTCAGCCGTTTAGGCGTGAAAGAGTAACAGACAGACAGACAGACAGACAGACAGAGTTACTTTCGCATTTATAATATTAGTATGGATATGGATTAGTCGCTTAATGTCAAACGCTTTATTAAACAAAATTGCAATCAATATTGTCAGTGTACCAAAATTCCCGTCGGGGCTGCGGGATGTCGAAAGAGATACCGCGGCCTCGGCACAAGGGCGAAGAAGGAACACGGGTGGTTTTTAGTCAGTAGAAGTCTGACACTCCCTTCCGCTCTGCCCAAGAACGGGAGGGGTTATTTGATGATAACCCCGGGACCGAAAAAAAAAGAAAGAAAGTGTACCGAAGTAAGAAAGATTTTTGCGTGTATACCAAATAGCTTGTTCGACTGTACGTACTTTAAGAGAAATTATGTGTAATATTAAGTAGACGCGGACAAATCTCGAAGCAAAACAGTCGTTTTATGTTAGATTAGGATTGATGTGGATGTTTGTGTTTCCGCCTTCTATTGCTGCAAGAGTTGGCAAAAGAACCAACACGATTTTCTTATGAGACAGGTATTAGTTGTCACCTGTATGAAATAATCATGCGCTTTTAGTAATTTTTATTTGCAAATAAAAAAGTAGTCCCAACTGAAGTTGCTTACCTATCCTGAATGACAGTTTATATACGCAGTGTATCTTTAAATGTCTTAAGTAAGTGAAAGTTGGCCACCTTGGGACATTTTGGTATTTTGGAAAAAAGAAAAAATGTTGTATTTGTTTAATACACCTCTGAAAAGATTACAGAAATCGATGGCGCTTCGCATGAACACCTACAAAGTAGTGTATTACGTAAAATGTCCTGTTATTCACATAATTTACGGCGACCTACATTCAATTAGTGAAGCGTGAACGCAGACACGGAACACACGCACAACACTATAGCTATAGCTACATCACTACGCTAAATCACTCAATCTCACGTATAAAAAGACCAATACAAAATCTCAAGTCGCTTGTACACAAACTATTCCACATAATTGTAACATATGAATCCATTTCTATTTTTTATCGGACGAGAAAAGTTATAATGAGATTGCTACTATTTTTAAAACACTTCGTTTTAAGAATACACTGTCGACGAATCTCAGCGACCTTCGCGGTTTAATCGAAAGTGTTGACATGGGCCAATTGATTTATGTATTTCATAAAATTCGATTTTGAACGACGTAAAATCAAATATTATTATAGTATTTAATGGGTAACGTGGGCATCTTTGTTTTATTGGTCCGAAAATAAACAGTTATGCGTTTTCGACGTGAGAAATGAATTCTAAGTATCTTCGTGTGTAAATGAATGACGTGGGCTATGAATACCTGGTTTAATAGGTCTTGTCAATTTGTTTGTTTGGATACCTTCGTTCGTTTTTCAGTGAAACGGTTTACGTGTTCGATATAAATTGCTATCACATTTTTTACGTAGGCACGTGTGTTCGTGTGTTTTCATTAAACTTTTTTAGTTTTTATGATAAATTGATGATACGAAATAAATAAGAACCTCTTTATTTTGTGTTGATATTGTTGTGAGAGAAGTACAGACCTAGTTGTTTTGAATTAATATTTTAATGTCAAAAAATGCATTATGAAAAGTTTTTTCGAGTGTGTAAGACATAAACGCCTTACAGCATTGTTAAAAGAAGCACGTGATAGCAGGGCAACGGTCTTTACTCTCTTTCCACTTCGCTATGTTTATACCTGCTAAGGACCAATTTTAAATGAAGAAGTCCAGTTTTATAAGTCCACCTTCCAGTCACTTCCATACTTATTTCAAACTCACAACGAATAAACTCCACGACTCAATTATCCTAATCAGAACATTATCGATTCTTCAGGCAATCGAGTGGAGCTCACCTTCAACTAGAATCGAGTTAATTAGAACATTCGCTAATAAAGCTGATCGGTATTATTAACCTAATTACGTCAAGTGTCACGAGGGGTCATCGGCATTAATTACGACAATTCTTGCTACGCCAAATCTGATGAGGACTAATTAGTCCAATATATCGGAACTCACCCATGTTGGTGGCGTCATAAATTAAGGTTTTAATCTGGTTTTAGATCTGCATGTATACCCTTATGCAACAACGAAAAGTATCTAAAATATGAAATTGTTTTGAACAAACCGAGTAGGCTGACTGACGTATGGTATTTATTCGCGAAAACGACGACGCAAGCGAATGACTGGTTGAAAATTAGCATTTGACATTCAGTTAGGTGTTTCCAAGTGTTGGTGAAAACAAAAGTTGGGGATTTAATTAGGTGTCTAAGTGCTAGGAGCATTATTAAAGGCATTCTCTTGAATTTTTTTGAAATCTTTCGGATTGTCATAGAAAACATTGATTTATGCAAAATCAGTGGTCTTAAAGGATAAGCTGCTGTAATATTTGTCCTACAGGGGTCATAAATATTTTTTACTAAAAATATCTCTTCCCAAAACTTCTTTTAGAAAACGCATTTCACATATTTTTTTTTACAACAAAACAAACATCGTATTAAAAAAAAAACAACCGACTTCAAAAACACCAAAAAGTGAAAAATAAACTTCAGAAGAAAAATCTGCTTCTGAAGTCGGTGACATTTGTTTGTTTGATTTGGTTTTTTTCACTTTTTGGTGTTTTTGAAGTCGGTTGTTTTTTTTTTGCAAAAAAGTTTTTTTATTTTTAGTTGTGTATTAAGAAATATTTATTATGAAACCTATACTTGTATACCTATGTATAGCGTCAGAAAAAGCACGAAACACGTAATACGTGCCTATATTTGAGGGTTGCCCTCGATTTCTCTAGGATTCCATCACCAGGATCTGGTTTCCATACCATGGTACCACTCTTGAAAAATCTCCGTTTCAAAAAAAAAAGAATCATCAAAATTGGTTAATAAACGACGAAGTTATTCGCGAACACACATAAAAAAACGAACGAAAAATGTTCTTAAATTGTAAAAAAAACATCATAAAATGAAAAGTACTGGGCCAACCATGCTATATTTTTATGGGACCAAATGGCAACTATTCCGCATCAAACAAAAGAAGAATCACGTAAATCGGATCATTAATCTCGGCGTAATCGGTGTACATACATAGAAAAAAAAACATACCAATCGAATTGAGAACCTCCTCCTTTTGGGAAGTCGGTTAAAAACGGATAAAACTCAAAAAGTCAACCCCACAAAATTCCTATACAGCATCTATTCGCTTCGTCTATCCAAACAGCGTTAATAACAAGACAAAGGCAGTCAATTGTGATTTACTATGGGTCAATTAGAGTTTTAATCACGACAATAATGTGCGATACAACGCGTTAAGTACTGACAGTCGCGTCAATGGATCACAGGGTTAAGAAGAACATAGAAAAGGTTCCTGCAGAAAAATAAAAAAATAACTTAAGAGCATAGACGGGCTGCATTTTTCCATACAAATGTATTCCCCTATTCTCTTCCTGGATAATGCCTCTAGAGTAATCGTTTTTATTTATAAAAATCCAGGTCTATTGAAGGCACGCCCCTGTCATTTTTTTTTTCAAAAAATTTTTTACAAAAATAAATATGACTTACCAAAAACCTAAAAAAATACCCCGTTTTTACCTACGTAATCAGATGACTACCAAAGAAAATTGAAAAGTTTTTAAAATAAAAACAAGTAATAGGGGCATAGATCTATTCTTCCTTTAAATTTTGATACCAAATATAATTTAATTGGCTTAGGTTTCGAGGAGAAAACAGGAGAATACGAAACGTCGATCGGTCAAGGTTTTTTATAGGTAAAATCGTTCTGAGCTGCAGTTGTCTCTATCGCACTCACATATTGATACCGCCCGGTTGCTAGAGCGCAGCGCGACGGCAATAGTTATATATACGTATATTATACTGCTATGTTTGTTTGCATTGCACTCGAGTCGAGATTGAGATCAGAACTGATCTGTGGCGTATTTACCAGCACTAGTGCTGATTCCCACAAAGTAAAAAGCACGTTTTTTTGATACAATAGGTGAACCTAAAAACAGAGTTAGAAATAAGTTTTAAAAGGTCTTGAAAAGTTATTTAAAGCGGTAAGAAATGTTCTGACTGACGAATAAAAGTTCAAGGTCACTTTATTAATAAAAATAATAAATTCTTAAGAAATTAGATTCTAAAGTTCATTATAAAAATAAAAATAACATCGTACGATGTCACACTTAACTAATTGAACTAGTAGGCTGATACAATTAATTACTAATGATTATTTAGGTGACAGAATGAAACAACAATTTGTTGTAATTATTAACTGTCATCTAGATCGCATTAGTATTAGTAACTTGATGAAAAGTAGATTGGAGATATTTATGTATTATTGAAAAATCTATGTTTGGCGGATATTGATTAGCTTAAAGTAAATAATAATTGTGTTACCGATGTAGCGGTTATAATTACCTACGTGGTCGTTTTTTTTTTATATTTTTGTTTTTAATCCAAAAATATGACGATAAAAACCAATCTTCTATAGTAATAAAAATATATTATTTTAGAATCAGCAGCTATTTAATAGCACAAGTGGGTAATTCAAGAACACTAATTTTATTTAGAAATACATTAAGATAGACGTAACGGAGTCATTACGTTTTTACGTGAACGTCACAAAGATATACATTACAATGACGCAAGTGTTTGTTTATTTAACTGTTGTAATTTATGTTTGGAACAACATTGACGTCTAACTGATTGGTACCTAACTACCGTTCATGATTTTCGAGGATTATAATAAAACATACTAATTCTTTAATGTTTTTGGAGATGACCATTAAAATCTTAGTAACATGCAGTAGGTACAGAAACCAAGCTACTACAATCTTTCAAATATCTTTGATAGATTTTCAATTTTAAAACTCTTAAGTAACAGTTCAAGGTCGATTGAGATAATTTGACAGTTTCGTGTATCTTGAAGTGATACAAATACTTTATTTTTTTACCAGGTTTGTACTACACACCAGTGATAGAAGTGCCCTTTTTTAGCAAGAAAATGCCTGTACTAAGACATTCCCTCTTTTAAGTAAAGTATACAAGAAATGCCAGTATTTACTATAATATAGTGCTGGTTTCAGCCTACCGATTTTTTTTTAAACGATGATTTTTTCAATTAAATCTTTAGAAATAAAAGACAAACTTAATACCTACAAAATGTGGTTATACTTCTTAGTCTGTTGATGGTAATCTAAATAGTGTCAGTACAACTTTTTTGTACTGACTAGCTACTCTTTAACTTTTCTTCATACATACAACACCAAATTAATAGAATATAGGTTTTACGAGAAAGAATGATGTAATACAAAATTTGTATCAAAGCAGGGGACAGTTCGGGATACGCCTCTACACGCTCCTAGCTCTACAAATCTTTGAAAATGCGGGCGTCGTCCGCCTAATTGTTGTGAATTAATTGTTACATCCATTTAAAAACCACGCTAGCATTGTTCAGCGCACAATTGTCGCTTCCTCACGGATTGGAGCAGTAATTTCTCTCATTGAGGGACCCGATGCTGTTAATTGGTCATTCCGATTATATGGGCTCGAGACCCACTTTCTGTTGATGACTTAAATGTTAGTGATTTTTGTGTGATGAAAGAGTTTGTCGAAGGGTTAAAGTTAATATTTAAGAAATAACTTAAGAGTTCCTTAGTCCATTTTAACTTTTAGTGATTGCTTAACCCTGCGATTAACTCTGTCTGCCTCGTTGGTCTGGTGGTCGCAAGAGCTACTGCTGTGCGTGAGAGCCAGGGTTCGATTTCCGAGTCGGGCAAAGTGTTATTGGGTTTTTGCACCTCGAATTTCTCAGTAGTAGTTTTTTATGATATTTCTCGACGGCATGTGCATGGCATGGCATGACGGGTGTGGCATAAAACTCTGTCATCAGGTACTATAATAACCACACGATTAAGAAGAAGGTTGGTCTTACATCTAATTAATAAGAAATAGCTTGTTTATAATAATATAATATTCCACAACTATCACACAATGCCATCTAGTCCCAAGCTAAGCAGAGCTTGTGTTATAGGTACTAGACAACTGATAAACATACTTATATATTTCTAAATACATACATATCATAGATAAATTACACCCAGACACAGAACAAATGATCGTGCTCATCACACAAACATTTGTCCTGGGTGGGAATCGAACCCACGACCTCCGGCATAGCAGTTAGGGTCACTAACCACTAGACCAACCGGCCAGTCGACCAGGCCAGTTTACTCGCACGAAAACCAGAACTATAATTGTTAGTGTGATTTTGTGTGGTATTTGCTGTGTTTCGGGAAATTTGTTTTAAATTAACACAATGCACATCTGTCAGTTCTCAAAAGTATTTATTGCAACTAACTTCACACACTACTGCGGTTGATCGTCCAGAAATCCAACATGAAGTTAGCGACGCAACATACCGCCCACCAAAGGGACAACAAGGCCCTTTAAATGATGCTTAGTGGACTGTACATACACAAGTAGAAAAATTAATTTGATAAGCAGTATGTAGCGCTTACAATCATCAAAACAAAAATCAAATATTGCAACCACAGTGCATGAATTTAGATAATAACTAAGTATATAAACTAATAGACATACATAATGTCTGTATGCAAATTTGAAAGGAAGTTATACATAACTATACCTACATGTTATGAATTTATTACAATCAATTAGTGTCAACTGGTAAGGGACATAGTTTCGAGACAGATCTCTTCACAACGCTATTGCCAGATTTAACGCTATACACTCTTGTAAGTCCATCATGACCTGGATGCTTGTCTACAATTCGGCCTAGTAACCATTTTCCTGCTGGTATTCCATCAGTTTTGATGAGTACTATATCTCCAATAGAGAACTCTTGCTTCTTCTTGTGCCAGACAGGACGCTGTTGTAGAGTAGTTAAATATTCGAATTGCCATCGCCGCCAGATGTCGCCTATGAGCTTTTGAGTGTATTGCCATCGTGTTAGATTATGAATTTTTGTGTCTTTAAAATCTGGAGAAGGCACGACGATTGGGGCTTCATGTATCAAGAAATGACCAGGTGTGAGTGGTTCTATAGAATCTGCGTCTGAGTCATCAATAGGACATAGGGGTCTTGAATTAAGACATGCTTCGATTTGGCACAGTATTGTTGTCATTTCTTCGAATGTGACATTTGTTGTCAACACACGTTTCAGATGAGTCTTCAAGGATTTTACACCAGCCTCCCAGAGGCCTCCAAAGTTGGGACTGTAAGCTGGTATGAAATGCCACTGTGTACCTTCCAAAGCCAACTTGTGCGCAATGTCTTTCTCAAAATTCAAGTTAGCTTCCTGCCATGCTGCGGCTAAGTCCTTCTCTGCACCAACAAAGTTTCTCCCTTGGTCGCTCCACATGTGGCTGCATTTACCTCTTCTTGATACAAATCGTTTGTATGCAGCAATAAATCCCTCTGAAGTAAGGTCTCCTACCAGTTCAAGGTGTATAGCCTTAGTAGACATACAAACAAAAAGAGCAATGTATGCCTTTTGAGTTTTCATGCCTCTTCCTCTTGACATCAATATTTGAAATGGACCGGCATAGTCCACGCCGCTGTGGAGAAAGGCTCTAGTAGGGGTTACTCTTTCTTTGGGCAGATCTCCCATGATCTGAGTTCGTGCACTAGCTCTTTGCTTTGCACACACCAAGCATTTTCGGTTGAAGTTTTTTACTAATCCTTTAGCTCGAATAATCCAGTATTTAGAGCGTAAAACGCACAACATTAAGTGAACACCACCATGTAGTGTTTGAGCATGAGCGTCAGCTATGAGTAAAGGAATTAAATTGTTGTTATGTCCTAATATTATAGGATGTTTGCTTTTCTCGTCTAAATTTGCATGTCGAAGACGACCGCCCACCCTGAGGATACCATCTTCGTCTAAGTATGGGGTAAGTGTTTTGATGTTACTATTTTTCTTCACATTTTTGTTTAATTTTAATCTGTTAATATCATCTGTAAATTCTTCCATTTGTACTAGCTTGATGCATTTTATCAAAGATGTATGTAATTCTTCTGTTGTTAAGCTTCTGGAATTTTCATCAGGGCTTAATTTTCTTTTGTAATTAATAAATCTTCGACAGTATGTTATCACCTTTAACAATTCTTGCAAGTTATCAAATTGATTAAATTTTGATGTGAAACTTTCTTCATTTTGAATTTTAACGTTTACATTTAATTTATCTTTCTTCTGTTCCAGGTCAGTGACAACTACATCAGGCTGTTTTAATATTATTTTCCTTTCAGATAACCATTTTGGACCTTTCCACCATAACTCAGATTGTTTCAGATCAGTAATCAACATGCCTCTCGATGCAATGTCTGCAGGATTATCTTCTGATGCAACATGGTACCATTGATTGTTATTGAGATTTTCAGTGATTTCAGCGACTCGATTGGCTACAAATGTTTTCCATCTATGTGGTTCTCCTGATAGCCATGCGATAACGATAGTGGAATCTGTCCATGCAAACATTTGTGTGGTCGATATTCTCATAGCTATTCCTATTTGCTTCAATAGTCGTGACAGAAGCAGTGATCCAGAAAGCTCCAAACGTGGTAACGATACAGTTTTGAGTGGCGCAAGTCTTGTCCTTGCAGCTATTAGGTTTGTTGTAATGTGGCCATCTTGAGATTCTATTCTTACATATGCAACAGCTGCATAAGCTTTCATGGATGCATCGCTGAAGCCATGAATTTGTATATGTTTCATTTCTGTACTATAGGTTCCAAGCCATCGATCAATGTGAATGTTGTTTAAACTTTTAAATTCTTCACAAAGAGTCATCCATTCTTCTTGTAGTTCAGGGCTTATTATGTCATCCCAATCGACCTTTTCCAGCCACAGCTTTTGTATTAATATCTTAGCTAGCACTACACTCGGGGCAATCCATCCCAATGGATCAAATAATCTTTGTATGTCTGACAAGATTGTCCTTTTAGTTATGTTGACAGAAGTTGTTGGTAGTTTCCATTGGTACTGAAATTGGTCTGTTCCCACATCCCAAATCAAGCCAAGTGCTTTGACAGTGCCATTCATTTTGTTTATATCGAGGTGTGCAACTGGACTCCGTATGTTGGTGTCAATGGATTTCATAAATTGCGGACAGTTAGATGACCACTTCGAGAGTGTGAATCCACCCTTCTTCAATATGTGAGATACTTCCTTGGCAGATGTTATGGCTTGATCTGTTGTATCTTCACCCGATAATAGATCATCAACGAGGAAATTTTCTTTGATGATTTTGACTGCATTTGGGTAGTTTTGTCCTTCATCATCAGCAACTTGATGGAGTGTTTTCACAGCAAGATAGGGTGCTGATGCTGTTCCAAATGTAACTCGAAGTAAGCGATATTCCTTGATGCTGTCATGTTCCTCTTCTCGCCACAGAATACGCTGATACTCATTGGCGTCTTCTGGGTAAACATATATTTGCAGGTACATTTTTGTTATATCGCTGGCATAACAAATACGTTTCATTCTCCATCTCATGATAATATTTCTTAGATCTTCCTGAAGCTGAGGGCCAACCATCAACTCGTCGTTGAGCGAGACTTGATTTGAACCTTTCGCTGATGCGTCAAATACAACACGAGTCTTCGATGTTTCCTTATCTTCACGGACGACGGCATGGTGAGGTAAGTATACAACCCTTTCATTTATGACTTCTTTTTCAGGTATGATTTCCATGTAGTTTTCCAAGTATTCTTTCATAACTTTTTTGTAGTTTTCTTTCAGGTGGGGTGCTTTTCTAAATTTTCTTTCCAATTGTAGAAGTCTGTTTTTGGCAATCTCCTTTGTGTTACCTTCTTTACATGTTGGTTGTGGTGTTTTCAAGGGTAACTTTACCATATACCTTCCATCTTCTGTCCGTGTGTGTGTTTCTTCATAAACTGTTTCACACAACTTTTCTTCTTTTGTTAGGTTTCTTTTGTTTTCTGTGTCTATTTCCCACAGAGATTTAAGCATGATATCCATATCTATTTGGTGATGCAGAACAAGAGCAGAATCGTCTTGTGACCTTGAGTTTATTTCACCAAAGAGAATCCATCCAAGGTATGTTTTTTGTGCACTTGGTGTACCCGGAGGACCCTTGATAAGCTTTTCTTGTACTATTTGAGAGTATTGCTTGACACCTAGAAGTAAGTCTATGGGGCCTGGAGTGTCATAGTTTGAGTCAGCCAGGTTGAGTCCTTCTAGATGTGGCCAGTTATCAGCAGTAATTGTTTTAGGAGGGAGTTTAGTGGTAAGTTGTTTGCTCATGACGAATGCTTCGACATCTATCTTGAAGTTTGTGTCCCAGCGGGAACTGATTTGCAACTGTACCACGTGGTTTACATTTGTCTTCGTTGAACCCACTCCAATGATGCTTCCTCTCGTTGATTGTTTGGTTAAATTGAGCATTTGAGTTGCTTTCTCACTAATGAGTGCTATCTGCGAACCTTGATCCACTAATGCGCGTAGTACAACAGTTTGGTTTTGCTTGTTTCGTGCTGTCACTGTTGCTGTAGCTAATAGTGCTGTTCCTTGTTTAGTAGTGTGGTGTGAGGCGACCGTTGTATTGACAGTAAGTTCCTTTTGTTCTTCTACATTTGTTTGAGCAGTGTTCGGTTGTGTGGAGGTCTCTTGTACCGAAGTCTCAGGTTCTTTATTGAGATGTAGAAGGCTATGGTGACGCCTTTTGCATATACGACAGGACAATTGTAGTCTACATTTTCTTGATGAATGTCCTGGTACTAAACAGTTATAGCATAAGTTATTAGATTTTACATAATTAACTCGTTCAGCAGGTTGCAGCTTTGTGAACTCCTTACAATGGCATAATGTGTGGTTTTCCTTACATAAAACACATGTTTTTCCCGATGATGTTGATGCTGTACTTGTTACATGAACGGCACGCTCTTTTGTTGTATTATTATTTTGATTTGTTAGTTCCAGGGTACGGAACTTCGCTTCTAAAAACTTCTTGAAATCACTCCAGGTGGGTAAGTCTTCGGAATCTTCTTTATATGCATGTTCTTCCCAGTTCTTATGCGTCTCTGGGTCCATCTTCTGCACTAAAAGGTATATGAGGAATGGATCCCAAGACTCAATGTCAATATTTAAATTGCCAAAGTTGTTTAAGCACTCTGTGGTTGTGTCTAACAACCCCTTTAACTGAGAAGCTGATTGAGAAGTCATCTTCTTTTGGTTGCATAACCTTTTCATAGAGTGATTCAAAAGTAAGCGTTTGTTGCCATACCTCTTTTTCAAAATATCCCATGCATTCACATAATTCTTATCGGTAACCTGTATATTCTTCAATAGTAATTCGGCTTCTTGAGTAACACAAGTCTTTAAATAATGAAGCTTTTGAACATCGCTGAGCGAAGTGTTATTGTGCACCAACGACGTAAATAAGTCTTGAAAGGTTTGCCACGATTCATAATTACCGGCGAACTTGGGTATCTCGATCCTCGGTAAGTGCACAAGGGTATTTTGTGGACTTGTGGGGCCGAAACTATTACTTGCAGTTCTTGATTTCACTACTGATGGTTCAGAGAACGATATAACCATGTCTTGTAAATCACCTTGAAGCACGCTATATAAATCTTCGTAAATAAAAAACTCTTCATTCAAAAAATAAGGCAAACTTCCTTTCTGTTCCTTTGGAGTTATTTGCACTAAGTCTTTATGCGCACATTTGAACGTATCCCAATAGTCTTCGATGATTTTCATACGTGCTTCGATATATCCTCTTGTCAAGCGTGCTTTCGGACATTTTTTTAGGTTGGTTTGTGTTTTCTGTAACAGGTTTGCAGTATCTTCTAAAACGGAGAGAAGTTTCTGTTGTTCTTTACTCGGCGTCATTTTTCACGTAAACAAGCTTGATTGCTACTGATACCCGATGTTCTAAGTAGGAAATAGTTTGCAAATTGTTGGAAACCGGTGCGTGCGTTTAGGTTAAGTATGCGGTGTTCTTTTTTCAAGCGAGGCGCAGGCGGCCGTTCGGCTCGCCGTACGCTGATGTAGATGATACACAGAACACTATTACACTGGTAAATGATTCGGCTCGATGTCGACCATATGTTCGTGTGATTTTGTGTGGTATTTGCTGTTTCGGGAAATTTGTTTTAAATTAACACAATGCACATCTGTCAGTTCTCAAAAGTATTTATTGCAACTAACTTCACACACTACTGCGGTTGATCGTCCAGAAATCCAACATGAAGTTAGCGACGCAACAATAATTAAATATATGTTTTCTTCCAACTATGCTTTAATTTCATCATAATCACACTAAAAACTCAGCACAAAGCGAGTCTTTAATGCTCTAGAGCAATAAAAATGTATGAAATTTCATTATTGCACAGTTTATTTTTTTTAATCGCACCGGTGCCAATCTCAATGGATTAGCTCTATTCAGCCAGCCGATATCAATACTTTTTTTTTTACGTACGTATTATTCGTTTCTATCCTACTTGTTCCAAATTTAAAAAAAATGATTGCTGCTAACTACTATAAAATGAAAGAAATTTAAAAAAGTGATATGGCGGGAACTTTTGGGGAACTTTGTTAATTTTGCTTGACAATATTTTTGGAAACGATAAAGTGTGATACTATCTGATTTTGAGTGCTTCGGCTTCGAATTAAAATGGAATCATTTAGCGACACATTAACTCCGGAAAACATTCTAAATGAAGCCGACAGTGTTAAGTATAGAAAATCTTTTAACTGTTTGATATGAGTTTCTTTTATCTACTATTCCTCTAAGTAATAGTTGAAAGAAAAGTAGATTATGCACCTCGCCTTAAGTAATTTATATTGCCCTCGTGCCTGTTAGATTAGAGCCCTCGCTAACGCTCAGGCTCTAAATCAGGCACTCGGTGCAATAATAAATTACTTTGTGCTCGATGCAATAATCTACTATTAATGCCCTTGTTTTTCTTCGTTATAGACCCTTTTATCCCCATTAAAATCACTGAACCATCTCTCATTAATACCTTTCATATAAAATCGTTTCAGCGCCATTTTTCGCCGCTCACCCCATTAAAATAACGACGTTTTTTAGCATAATCCTATCGAAAATAGAATTTACAAATAAATGAGCGTAATCAACATCAAAAGAATATATATTCTGGTGAACTATTAACGTGTATTAAACTGAATAACTCATAAATAAGATTTAGAGACAACTTACGTCCTCAATTTGCGTCGGAATCAGCAATCGTTACATTTTTCAATCCTCATTTATCATTAAAACGTTAACAACGACCTCGTAGTTTCCACCTTAGTGAAAATAACTATTTCTTGTGATTATGAATAAGTATCAATAATTTAGAGGACAATTTTGTAATCACGAGGTTGGAACTCCCACTGTTCCAGTATTTTTATTATTTGCCTGATCTGTCCCACTCCTGGGAACAGGCCTCTCCACATGCCTTCCACTTTTTTCTTTGAAACCATCCAAGGCATCCCGCCATCTTCTCATCTGCCTAGCGGTCTCAAGGCTCCAGATTTTTGGCTGCGTCCAGCAGACATGGCCTGCCTAGTCCCCTGATTGTTTTGCTGCTTTATGGGCTACGTGAGCAATTTGAGTTTGTTCTAGTTTATCAGTCAATAATACTTATAGGTCTTTGGTCGTCTCGCAGGGCAACAGCTATATAAGGTGAAAGTAGACTCACGGCGGATTTTTAGTGCGTGCAAGTCCTACATAACCAAGCCGTTTCCCTGGACGTTGCAGTAAGCGTCAGGCATTTTTTACCGCGTACTAAAAAAGGTAAGGAGAGGCTCGTAGTTTAATAATAACTGCCACTCGGGTCGATCTTTAGGTTAAGCCGCGCTGGCCTAGGTTGGTTTGTGGATGAGTGACCACCTATTACATACTGAGTTTATTCCGTGCCTCGGAAAGCAAGTTAAGCTGTTGGTCCCGGCTGACATATTTTATAGATCTTTGGCAGCCGTTACAGGTAGTCAGACTTTCAGGTCACTGGCTACCTGTAACGACTGCCAAAGATCTATAAAATATGGCAGCCGGGACCAACAGCTTAACTGAAAGTCAACCAGTCTTACCACAGGGTATCGTATTACCCAGTTTTAACTGCGTTGTGGAGGTGAGATAGGCAATCGCTCCATGTAAAATACTGGTACTCAGCTGCATCAGGTTAGACTGGAAGCCGACCCCAACATAGTTGGGAAAAGGCTAGGCAGATGATGACTAAAAATGTTAAGGTAAAATGATTATCTTTATCTTCACAAGGTGGCTGATAGCTGCTGAGCTGGAGTTGACGAGGATGAATCCTATTGGAGTGTAATTGGAGAGGCCTATGTCCAGCAGTTGACTGGTGCAGGCTGATAATCAGACGAAGCCAGAGCTGTGGTAGATAACTGAAACATAAAAAAATATGATTTGTTATAGTTAAAACGAAGATACACGCAGTTTCCCAAACATGTTTTTCATTTATTTTCATTTCAAATTATGCTGTTATTTCTTTTAATCCTGAATCAACGTAGAAGCTAATAAATAATGGTTTTTATGAAAATATTATTTATCATACTTTATTTTTGAAAACTAAAGACAATATGAATGATCAAAGTGTCATCTATTTATAATGTAAATTGTATCACAAGATGAATTTTATTTCCATCGTTATAAAGATTGTTGGATATGTTATGTTAACATATAACTTAAAGTAAACTATGTTGGTATCTACGTACTTACTACATACTTTACTTTACTTTAAATACACACCCACGAATTTAAATATATTTGACCTACTTTGTAAATTCCATACTATATATTTCTATATAAGGGGAAGTATTATAATATCTGTGATAAGGGTTAAAACTCAATATCATTTGAAGTAATGAAAATTGCGATACCAATTAAGAAATTAAAACAGCAATTAACAAATAGTTTTACTACTTGTTCGTTTTCGTTCGTGGACCAAATTATCTTCTTTTTCTTAAAAAACCTAGAAGAAACAGTAGACACCAAATCCTCAAAAATCTTATTTATCCCTAGGAAAATAAACTCCACCTGTTTCTACAAAATTCCAACTTATCCCCTATCCTAAAATACAAATCCGCCATTACTGAAAAACATTGAAAAAACACGTGATTATACCAAGAAAATATTTACACACAAATTATTCATTAAGCCTCTTTAATTGCCGTTGTTCTATTCGAGAAACTTATAATTAAACATGGACAGTACATCAAGGAGGATTTTCTGTTTCACACGTTTCTATACTTGTGTCATAGAGTAGAAAGAGACAGAAGGCCAACTTTATATAACGACCGAAAACCAGGCTACGAATACATCATCATCTGCCTAGTCTTTTCCGAAGCATGTTAAGGCCAGCTACTGTCCAGTCTAATCTGACTGGATAACTGGGTGACACTCCACCAAGTGTTACATTATGTATGTGTGTAAGCTGTATCAGGGGCACACAAAACTAGCTAGAAAAATATTTAGCGTTAATTGACTACGAAATGTATGCTGATTTTCATACAGCCCAACCTCATGTTATAGGTATTGGAAATGTGGGGCTTGCAGTAGCTGTACGCAGACCCGTGTCTATGACGTGAGCGTTTTAAGTTCCGCTTCGTGAAAATCAAAAACTAGTCTTATTAAGGGTACCCTACATTAAATGCGGAGGTCAGATAGGCAAAAACACCATGCAAAATGCTGGAAATTGACCCCCAACATAACTGGGAAATGATGTACGAAGCTTCTGTAACTTTTTATCCTGCACCTACGTCACGCGACGCCACGACGAGTGTGAAAACGCGAAATAAAAGCAATTCTTTCTAATTAACTCTCGAGTCGTGTGTCTCGAAATAGACCTACAAACGAACACACTGATTTACACAGCGCGACTGTTTCACAACCAAACCGAATAATTAACGCAGCGTGTTTATTCGATTGTTTTGATTCGAAACGATTGATGGCACGCCAATGGAATGTTCCATAACTCGACCATCACTACGTTTTAAGGCATTAAAATGCAAATTAATGTACGCGCTTGACACTTCTTTTGTGTTAACCTTATTTATAGCTACTTAGATAACCTGTTTTATTTTTCGTCTTATGTAGTTTACATAGGCTTATCGACATAAATTATTAAAATTAAAATTCTTTATCGATTGATATGTTTTAGCCCACATTCGGAACAATAAAAATATTTTAACTTTTAAGTTTTCTCTTTGGGAATTCCAATACAAATAAATGTAGAACTAATTCTGTGATTCGTCGAATTCGGTGATATTTGATACTTAGTTAGTACTTTATTTTTAACCGACTTCTAAAAAAAGAAGGAGGTTCTCAATTTGGATGTTTGTTTTTTTTTTTTTAATGTTTGTTCGGGCATAACTCCGTCACTTGCTAACCAATTTGAAAAATTATTTTTTTGTTGGAAAGGGTATACTTCCCAAATGGTCCCATAATTTTTTTATCGAATTCGGACAAGCTGTTTTTGAAAAATCAACAAAACTCAATAAAAATACTACATTGTCCACATTATGACCCATGAACATGGAAACACATGGAACACTAAAAAGTGAAAAATAAAAACTTTTTATCAAAAAAAAAACCGACTTCAAAAAAAAAAAACAAAAAAATCAAAAATAAATCAGTTTCTGAAGTCGGTGGCAAAAAAATTAAATCAAACAAACAAAAGTCACCGACTTCAGAAACTGATTTATTTTTGTTTTTTTTTGTTTTTTTTTTTTTTTATTTATTTATCATTTATTTCGGACTTAAAACATCCATAGATTGCTTGTTAGTAAACATAAAACTTTTTGAAGTCGGTTTTATTTTTTGATAAAAAGTTTTTATCTTTATAATTCCACAAATGCCTTTATCACGAAGTTAGATGAGTTCACTATATCCCACACCTTAATATGGTAGTTATGTTTAACATAAACTACTCCTACTACTGCTAATGAAGTAGGTACTGATACCTACTACTGATCATCATCATCTTACTGACCTTGTCCCATTCTACTTAGGGTTTTTTTTATTATAAATGGGCTTAGGGCAGAGATGATGTCGACGATGGAACGAGCTCACCCAGAAGAAGCCTGTTTACTCGCGACTTAAGGCGACATTAGCTGCCCGCGACCTTGAGCGCGCGTTTAACTCATCGCCTAAACAAATAAGGTTGAAAATGGCGATGCGTTTGATGCTCGTGACTGCCAAAATGAACGATAGTTCGCAGATTTAATTTATTAAAAAAAAAAATACGCTGTAATGTTAAAATATTTTTACATATGTCTTTAGTTGGTTAAATTTCCTTTCTGATAGTAAAAAAAAAAATAACAGTTGTCACTCAAAATATTGAGCATTTCGAGACGAAAAAGTTTTTTCGTGTGATTTTTTTGTGATTTTGTGATTTTTTTTTCGAGGTTCTTGATTACTTTTAGTAAATATTTTTGCATAAGTCTTTTACCTATACATTTGACTATACACTGTATTTTTTTTGGAATTGTAATAAGTAGCAATACGGCTAACTCTGCGACGAAAAACAGGTCGTTTTTACGGTGCCCCTTTGACTGCGCCTTAAATAGATTAGGGTTATATGAACTCGGAAAAACCGACGCAGGCAGGGAATTCCACATTGACATTCCAGGGTCGGCGCAACACGTTTTCTTCTTCCTTTGCTCTCTTCCTCTCACAATCCATCCAACTTTTCTTTGAACTTCCTCTCCCTCTCCATCCATCAACATTAATATCCAAACACTTCTTAGTCACAAGCGTTTTATTCCTCCTCACTAATGAAAGCTTCAAAATAGTTTATTCCTATCAAAATATGGCAGCGTCGTAGTCTCGCGATCCACTAAAGGCAGTGCGAGCAAAAAGCCAACAAGCGTAACTAATGAAAGATCGCGGGTTGATTAAGCAGGCGCTGTCATCGACGCTCTGGTCACGCATTCACTGTACCAATCGCTGCCAACATCATTAATTGCCCGTTTCATTGCAGTTATGTTTCATTAATATTCGAAACTATATTGAGAACTGATTGATTTTTATTTTATTATATTATTCGCGCTCTTTAACTCGCGATGCGTTTGCGCTGCAGCAGCTATTATCGTTAATTGCGAAGTCACGAGCTGTACTTACTAAACTAAAGATCACAAATAGTGCAACTATAATGGCAGGTTATTGACCTGTTTATGAGTTCTAGAACAATGTTTTTCTCAGTATTTAACTAGCTACAATCATCATCATCAGTGAGCAGTGGTGGCTCAATGGTGGCGGCCCCGACTTACAAACAGTAGGTCGTGGGTTCGAACCCCGTCAGGCGCATTACTTTGTGTAATTTATTTCATCACCACTGCTCTCAAAACGGTGAAGGAAAACATCGTGAGGAAACCGGCATGTCTTAGAACCAAAAAATTCGAAGACATGTGACATCTACCAATCCGCACTGGGCCCACGTGGTAGATTATAGCCCATCCCTCTCCTAGAGAGGAGGCCTAAGTCCCTGCAGTGGGAACATTATAGGCTGATGATGAATCATCATCCACTGCCTAGCATTGTCTCAACCATGTCGAGGTCAGTTTCTATTCTAACACAGGCAGCTGATTTCCAGTATTTTTGTAGACCCGTGGCTCGAACGACTGAAAACCAGTCTTACCAAGGGGTCCCGTATTACCCAACACTAACAGGGTTGTGGGGGTCAGATAGGCAGACGCTCCATATTAAATACTGGCATCCGGTTAGACTGGAACCAACAGCTTCACATGTTTCGCTTAACCAAGCCTCTAACACTATTATTCTAAAACAAATAAGATAAATAGTTAATTTATGAATAAAAAATGTCACTGCAAATAAATCATTAGCCCAAAACGGTCAGCTAAGAAATATTACTTCTAAAATCAACATCACAAATCAAGAAATTCTCCATTTAGACGCGAAGTGAGCCCATCATAAGTTTTCGTATCAAAATGAAGCTTCGATATCAAATGTCAGACTTTAATTATATTTTTATTAATTTGACACCTCGAAGCCGTTATTTTTGTCAAGAATTTCAACAAAAAGTTTTAGATGAACACACTATAAAATTAGCATGATAATAACCAATACTGCTCCAAATTCGGTTACCATTAATTTCTGTATAAATAATTGGTGACATTCCTTGATATAAAATTTTAATATATTTATTTCTGTTTGGTATAATTTATTATAATGACGTATGCTCAGTATGCGAAAATATATCATTTGTAATAATATCAATTTCGTAGGTGGAACCCACTAAAAATACATGGAGAACAGAATACGAAGGTCTACAATATTATTATGATTTATATTAAGATCTTTATTGAAACGAAAATACATCGATCATTCTACAAAATTAATAAGAATCAGAATTCCAAGATGTTAAGAGATGTTTTAAATACTTTGTATGTGTTTTTGAAAGGAAATTAAGTAGAGATTTGTCAAATGAGACTACAATAGTGCAAGTGCAAGAGTATAGTTTAGTGAAGTGTTTCACGCAAGAATTGTTTCTTTTTGAAACATTTTGTGCAACAAAGCTCTGAAAAAGCACAGTTTCCATAATATAATTAGCCTAATTTCCACACTCCAAAAAACAAGGTTGTACTCGATGTTCTAGCTTGATAGCCTAGTCTACATTGCATGACGAATCCAGCATCGAACGCGTCTTCAAATTCTTCATGAAAACCTTTCACGAATCAAGACGTCATCTCTAACCACTCAGAAAAATTAGAAAAAAAAGCATTAATATCCTAACAAACAGTGTTTAATGCGTTGTTAAAATGAATAATATTTCCCAATATTTTAGTGTTCCATTAGCTTTTAGTTCTAGGTGGTTCTCGTCACTACCTACGCCGATACCATCAATTCGTCGACAGACTAAATCTAGGTGAATCTAGGTAGGTTATTTTTTCTAGAAAACCGGAGAAAAAATTATAAAAATTGGTGCGAGATGAATGAACAGTTGTTTTTGCAAATGGGAGCATTGTCATTTGGTATTCATCAATGTATTTTTGTCCATTATGGTAGAATAAACCGGATATATGTTATGCAATTTTTTTTTTAATAATATTTAAGTTTATATAAGAATCTACGTTGAGTAGCTTCTTCGTATTAGTCGCATTAAGATCTTTAAAAAAATCCTGTTAAAACTTTGTGCTTCATCTCTTTTACATATTCTAATTTCTCCTAAATTATGTTCACTCATTTTCATTTCATCCCACGCAAAATTAAAACACCACATTAAAAACACACAAAACAAGAATTATTACAAATAAACAATTTTTTTTTGTTAATAAATTCGTATCAAATTCCACGAAATCTCATCGACGACGACGACGATAGACGACGATAGACGTGAAACCCCAAAACGACCTAATGTACAACAAACAACAATATACAGCACCGCATTATACATTCTTCACATACTGTTACATATCGATTTCATATAGAGCTAGTACTTCCATTACCTACATAACGACACCTCATTCAACCGAAAAATATACCACATAAGTGACACTTTCGAATTTTATCTAACATCTAAAAAACCCTTTACAACGTACAACTCTAAATTCTGTCACATCTCAAATGGCTAATCGAATACTAATAGCCATATAACATCGGTTCATATTACTGTTAAAATCTTTTTGTCGTGTGTGGCTGCTATAAAAGTATCGATTTGCATATATCTTACATCTAATTTTGTATCGTAAGTAACGTATTAATCAAATAGCTTTTTCAACCTCGTCTCTTCTTGATCTCCTGACATTGAGTGCTTTATGGCGCAACGGAACGACAGTTGTACGATCAACACGATGCTCCGTTTAAATAGTTTTATGATTTATACTGTCTAAATCGGAATGTTAAGAGGAAACGTGAGTGGTCTTTTCTCCATACAAACGCTCTCGCCTGTTTTCTTTTTGGTTAATGACCCTAGAGCAATGGTTTTTTACAGAATAATAAATATTAACTATTTCTATGCCCCTATGTTTTCCTTTTTGGTGATAAATTATTTTTATAAGCACTAGAACCTTCAAAAAATGCTCAAAATTGCTTGTTTAGATCGCTGTTATCAGAGTCCTAGTGTACAAATTTGACAACTATTACCGAAAAAATAAAAACATAGCGGCGTAGTATATAACCTCCTTATTTATTGTCTTAAATATCTTTTAAATTGGTTCAATATTGGAGGAGGAAATAGGCGAGAGCCAAACCTCGAATTCTAACTTTTTTCTACAGTTGTCCTTATCGCACGAATTTGAGGGCAGGGGGACGGAGAGAGACAGCGATAGTAGAAAGAGACAGCACTCGCGTTTCCTCTTAATACTTTCAGCATACAAGGAGTTTGCTAAATATAATGTGTGATTAAAGAAAAAAAAGGGTATGACTTACTGCAACTTATAATGATAGATGGGGAACGGAGAAAAAGTGATGATTGTGGAAGATTCTAAAATAGAACGAACCATTTTCGAATCTTACACAACCAAGACTTTTAGCTGATCTGAGATTTTCGACCTCGCAAAAGACAGTGAGAAATTATTTGGTGTTGATAGCGAATCTTTAAATAGGAAAAATCTCTGTTTATTTATCTAATAAAGATACATCAATACCTTAAGTAATTAGAGAGATACCAAAAGAAGAAGCAAGCATAAATGAGCACGTATCTAATACAATTTTTTGTACACAAAAGCAAATTGAATTAAGTCGTTTTTGACTACATACAAGTGTTGCATTCTTTCTAAAAAACAACACATACCTAATCTAAACAGTATTTTACACTTATCGAAAGCAACTGGTCGCAGTCGTAAGTTACAAGCCAACAGCCCGATTATCTTAATATAAAAATTCAACATTGAATCGAGACAATTTGCATAGAATCGTAATTAAAAGTGTGTCGGCTATCGATTCCTTTCAAAATTCTATCGTTTTAATTATGGCCGGTCCGGAATGATTTTATTGACAGCACAAGCCGTTGATTTACTTAATTGTCTATTCGTTATCTTTATTATGCTGGCCAACGCCCAGAATCTTAGATGTTTTTTCTGAGCTAATTAACATAAAACTTGTAATCTTATGACATCTATTGTATTTCCCGTATTTCGTTGTCGTTAATTTCGTCTTAGACTCTTGTATGGTCAGCGTCTAAGATTAGAAGAGGATGCAGTATTGTGTGTTTTAAATGAATTTCTGAGGTAAATGCTGGTAACTTAATCCTACTCCTACTCCTAATCTTAAATGGTTACTCTTCTTTTTATACCATATTTATTTATAATTGTTGACAGTCTTGGGTCACATTTTCTTTTTCACTGCTAAGGCCTCACACCTTCTTTCCCCCGCTAAGAGGAGGCGGGCTATATAAACCACTGCGGGTTGCACCTGTCATACAAAAATGTAGCCTAAAAATCCAACTAAAAATCACTTGTTATCGCGATTTTAAACGTGTTTAAAACAGCGTGATAACGGTGACACATTGCGCCACCTATCACGTTCATAATGAACTTCACCCAACACGTATTATACACATTATCTGCTTAGCACTTAACGTGCTTGCCCAGATAACTGTCACCGGCGCAATTAACCAATCTCTTTAATGCTAAAGAAGTAAAGACACTTAATGACTACACTCTCTCTTTCTCTCTGAATATATTTTTGAACGAGAAAATAAAACAAATGACTGTGGGAAAGGGAAGACTATGTGACTAGCAACCAAAGGGTTGGCAACTCCTGCAGCCTATTAGCGCTAAAAAAATTAGCAACTGCCAAATAGGGCTATGATAAAAGTCATTATTGATCATTTTAAAACAATGAGCTTTGTCGTACGTATACCTAATTCTTTTTCGTTCATTGATGGCAAAGTTTCTTTTCAGGACCAAATCAAAAGCGTGCCATGTCAAATTTTAATGTGCTGTCATGCAAATGAGATAACCCAGGCTTCATTACTGCGAGATGGAGTGAGTGCTACTCACCACGGAAGTTCAGTACGGCTATTAATGCAAAGCAAGACAATTTTTACCCATATGAATTTCTTCTTTAAGTCTCATGGGTTAACATTTAAAATCACATCACAAACAGCCAGATCCGGAACAACTAGGTATAGTACAAATATTTGTTCCGTACGGGGATCAAACACGTAGCGAAGCAGCCAATCGCTTAGCCACTGGACCAACCATGACCTAGAAATTTAGGGCATCAGATAGAAGATCAATTTGACTATAGAAGCAGTCATACAAATCCAAGTACACACAAACATAACTATGAATAATTAACATTGATATAAACATAATACTTGATTAGGTTCTAAGAACACGCAACTCCAAAACAAACAAGGCCTCACTTTCGACCGAATGACCGAACAATAGACGATTCTACTCGTAATTAGAGAGATCGACATTCCGAACGATCTTTCGTATCGATTACGGTTGAATAAACAATTCCTTCTTGTTTTTTTTTATTCAAATAATGTTATAAATCAAATACGCGCCGTTAACGTCCCGAAGGAGAGGTCATTTATCAGAGCGACGCGGGCGCAAGTACAAGCGACGCCATTGTACGATGCATTAATGTTTCCTTAATTGTTATTTTATCGGATTCCAATATGGCCGCCACGCGTCCGTAATTAGTCTCTGTACGGATTGAATGATTTTAGCTGTTCGATTTTTTTAAATAATTAATGATATGGGCACCTTAAGATTTCTTTGGTGTAATCAATAACGTCTTTGGTATGTTCGAGGAGTGTTTAAAAGTTTTGTGTGTACAGTGTTTTACGAAATAATATCCTCCGATATAAGTTATGTTTATTTTTAAGAATACCTATACAGATACATTATGCATAGTTTTTGGATAATTTAAGATACTTAATTTAAACTTTATTATTTGCATTGAATTCAGAAGTGACGCTTACTTATTTAGTTTTAATTACACATTAATATCACGTCTGTAATTCCAGAACGGTTAGGCAGAGATATTAACCCCACACCAATCTAAACTTTAGACTGTTGCGGAAAAACCCTATAAGTAACTCTTTTTTGACCTGGGAACCAGCAGTCACTAGACCAACACAGCAGTTTAAATTGATACAGCGTATCATCTCATTATCTGCCTAGCCTTTTCCCAACTATATTGAGATCGGTTTCAAGTCTAACTGGATGCAACTGAATACCAGTATTTTACACGGAGAAAGAAAGAAAGAAAATTGTGTTTATTTGGCAAAAATACCTTAAAGTTAACAAAAACAGTCATATTCAAAATTATTAAAACTAATAATGCCAAAAGGGCCTCAGCTCAGCATAATGCAGCATAGTAATTTAAAAGCAATTGCATTAATTGTAATTTGATAACATTTAGGTATACAAATGTTAATAATTTTTAAAATAATTTAAATAACTCATTAAAATTCTAGTGAAATTATTACCTAATTTTAATACCACCATTATTAACTATTCATGTTTAAATTCGTTTGTAAAGACATTACAGCAACACCTACTGTTTTATTACTTTTCGAAGACAGTAATACAAATAAACGCGTCTCCCAAAAATGTTGACCGTATAATTAATAAAATGTTAATAAGTAACGGGTTTCTCGCAGTAGGACATCCCATAGCCAAGAATCTTCGAAGATGAAGGTATTCCCGAGTTCACAGAGGGTCACCCTTATGCTTTAAGTAATAAGGTTGAAAAGCGGTTTATCGTCACTGAACTCGGTAGTAGGTATACATATAAAGCTATACCTAAATTTTGAGTATAACATAGTCTTGCTTAGTATCGATTGAGAGAGCCGCGTAAACTGGTTTTGTATAATCCAATTAGCACGTGCCTAGCCATTTTTGGGTTCGGCTTCCAGTCTAACCGGATGCAGCTGAGTACCAGTATTTTACATGGAGTTATTGCCTATCAGACCCAGCTACTAGTGGATAATACGCTCCCCTTCGGTAAGACTGGTTGTCAGATCTACAAATAACAGACGGGTTCAACTATCACGCGTGCTTTCCGAAGCACGGTGCAAATGTGTGGTCAAACAGACAAGGTAGTAAAATCATTAAAATAATGCTGATTGAAATGAAATAATTAACATAACACTAATCAATATGCACAGCTTATCTTTTATCTACAAGAAGAAACCCTATACTTCAGTTGACACCTTCAGAATCGCGTGGGATGATAAAGTTTTTCTCACACTCTCAAACTAACCAAGATCTTGTCTACCCCGTTATAATTCCGTTTAATCATCGACAATTTTTCATATAATACAAACTTAATATTCAAAGTAAAAGTTATAAGTCCTCGAAGTTTTAAATCCAGCAATCCTGTGACAACATTTTAAAAGGGGTACCGAGCTCAAGTTTACGATGACCATAAATGCCACATAAAAAAGGATAAAAACTTTTAATTTCCCTCGTCTTAAATGAGCCGGTGTTAATTTTAACTCTCCTATAGGAATTATGTATATGGCATACACTAATTCTTTGTCATTATAAGGTATTTTATGTTTCTTTTTTTTTCTTTCCGTAGCTTTTGGCCGTAAATAATGCCCGGTTATGTTTGTTGGTTTAGCTTTAACGTGTTTCATTTAGATTAAATTCTAATTTATTTTATGGAATCTTTGAATTTTTCGAGCGACGATCATAATTTTATTTCGGTGCAGTGTGGGGTCAAAGTGTTTCTTTCTTTATTGTGTTAGTTATTGTTATATACAGGTTTCTTTCTTGCGTGTTGTGATTTGTGGACAAAAAGATGGATTAAGAATTTGTAAAGTTGTTTGGTTGGTCTATAAGTATCGTTAAAACTTAACGATGTTGTTTTAAAATAAAGTCATCAAAACTTTTTGGTTTTATTTATATTGACGTACAATATTTAAGTTTTAAAACTATAAGAATTACTTTAGATACTTAATGGTATAGGACTAAAGGCAGAGCTTTTAATACCTTTTGAAAACAATGGAATTTCAACTTTAAAACTTGTTAAAAAGGTTTAATTTACGTTGATATGAAGTAACGTTATTTGTCACACTCCAAAGCGACATACAAGAGCATTATCTCAATGTTTACGAAATAAATGCCCTAATAAAGATAAAGTCCCAAACCTTAATTAGTGACAAATTGGTCGCTTTTAAGAAAAATGTACGGAATGAAACACATAAAGAATTAAGTTACCCATACATGCAATCTTAGGGATCGAATACGAAGTGACGAGCAACTAAAAAACTAGGGACGTTGTCAACGATAACCAATAGAAGCAAGCTGAAGTGAGCTGGTCATTAACCGTGGAATCTAGGACCGTTGAATGACAAAGTGACATGGTAACCGTGACGTAGGACACCCTTAGATTAGGCAGAGCATGGTATTTACATACCCAGAGTGGCAGGTTGTAGTAGTAGGCAGCTGAGGCTGGAGGACAGTGTAAATAGTGGACTCCTGTTAATTGATGCTGGTGCAGTACAGCCATGCTAGGAAGTTATTCAAATGTAGGTCACGGTTCCTCTGGTTCTCCGTGCCTCGGAAAACATGTTAATCTTTGTTAGTCGCTACGCCCGAAAGTCAGAAACCAGTCTTAAACGGTGTTAACTAAGTTGTGCAGGTTAAATAGGCTGTTGCTTCATGTAAAATTCTGGTTCAGCTGCGTCCGCTGAGGCTGAAAGTCGACCCTAAAATAGTTGGGAAAAGCTAGGCAGACGATGATGACTGTAACAATACTTTCACAGACAAACCCAACAGCATCTCCAAGCTGGAAATAGTGGGTTAACTTATACCTCATCATTATCTGCCTAGCACTTTCCTAACTAGGTTGGGGTCGACTTCCAGTCTAACCAGATGAAGTTGAATACCGGTTTTTTACATGGAGCGCCTGCCTATCTGACCTCCACAGCCCAGTATACTGGATATTACGATACGCTTTGGTAAGACTGGTTGTCAGACTTTCAGGTCACTGACTACCTGTAACGACTGCCAAAGATCTATTCGCAGCCGGGACCAACAGCTTAACGTGCTCTGCGAGGCACGGAGGAAACTAGGTATGTAACGGGCGGTCACCCATCCACAGACCGACCTAGGCAAGCGCGGCTTAATCTAAAGATCGACCCGAAAGGCAGTTATTATTAAGCCACGAGCTCCTCGGGTTACCAAACCTGTCAACAGTAATTACTATATTTATAGACGTTTCTGTTCATTTCGTTTTAATAGTCCAATGAGAGACTCCATTCATTTTCATCACAAACGAGGTATTTCACACATACATATAAATGATGGGGTTAAGAGTTAATGGTGATGGAATTTGCATAATGCAATTAACACAGATTGGAAGTTAATAGGTAGCTAAATCTGTTTTTAGTGCTATAATCTGGGTAATACCTGACTCTGTGGTATTGGGTTCCTTAGAAATATTAATATAATATAGCTGTGGGGCACTTAAAATGAACACTTATTTGAAGTTAAACGCGCCAATGAAAATTTTAAGAGTACAGGTAATTCAAAGAAACGATGGTTGGACTGTGTAAATATTGATATGGCGAGAAAGGAGGTGTCTGATGATAGTTTATAGAGAAGTATGGAAGAAGGACATAAACTGACGTTTTTGGAGATGAAAGAGAGTTCAAATCGAGATTGGTTTATTGAATCTCGAGTTTAAATTATCTATAGAGCAGTGCGGTTGACTACTCAGGAATTCAGGACGCGCCAAACTTCTTGCAGTACTGGTCGATTTCGGCCACAGCTACTGCATTCGATGGCTTCCTTGTGTGGTTGTTGAGACCTTTGATATGCAGCTCTTTATTGGGATCTGAAGTGGCTAGCATATCCAACTTTGGTTCAAGTGGACATGTCAGAACACCATTGACGACATTCTAGGGTATAACTATGCCTAAGTCTTTATCACGCAGTATTAAAACACCGTCATACCGAAGATCCACCATACTTAAAACTTGCATACGATTGAATTAAACAAACAAACAAATAAAATAAGTATTAAAACGGAACCCCTAATCTTAATCTTGTTCACACTCGCCCACTTGTCATTCCTTAACGCCCACACGACACATACATAATCTAAATTATTTAAATTGCATATTTAAACAATTCACATATTTTGCGCTCTTTGAGGATATTTGCATGATATTTAATTTCTCTGGTCCAGTTAAACTTTCTTACGATTTCTTCTTATTCTGCCTCGGACATGATGAAGAATTATTAAGAAGTTTAGACTGGCAGCCAGATTGGTAGAGCCAAGGATGTTCCAAATGAATCTATTTTGTGTCGCAGCTATGGCGTCTTTGCCAGGAACTCAGGATAAAATATTTAGTACTTCTTCCTCTTCTGTACGTGTCGTTGAGATCAAATTGTGGTATGGTCTACCACAATTTGATCTCAACGACACGTAGCGACCTACACAGTTTTAAAATTTGGTTCGATTACATCATGACCTGGGTAGAACATCTGGCTAGACGCGGAGATGGCCAATGGAGCAAGGCATTGATGAAGTGGTGGCCAAAGTTAGGCCATAGAAAGTCAAAGTCACGGGAAACACCTGGATAAGAGACGCGCAAGATCGGGACATGTGTTGGAATAAAGGGGAGGCCTATACCCCAGCAGTGGATGATTCCGGGCTAATATGATGTCATGATTTATTATGATGATGCAATCTTGAAAAGTGCAAGTGGATTTGCAAGATGGGCAGAACACCCGGCCTACCCTGAACAGCTAGCAGTCGGTACCGCAGAATCTAGCTGACTAATCATTTCTCCATGATAGTCTCAAACTCAAATGTTTAGTACTGTAATAATAGTATGAACGCTGGAACAGCCACCATTATGAAACGAATTGAGTTTTCTATAATGACTCTGTTAGCTGCGATGTGAATTTGAGTTTTTACTGCCTTCTAGTATCTAAGACCTCTATTATAACTGGTCGATAACAGTAGTGCCTACTTACAACAAATATGATTCTTTTACCTCGTACTATGTTTCTGTATTTTTTTGACTGCCTTGTTGTTCTAGTGGTCGAAAGCATGACTGCTGAACATGAGATCTTGGGTTGAATTCCCGGGTTGGGCAAAATGTTGGTAACTTTTTCCATCAGGAATTGCTCAGTAACAGCTACGATGTCTGGATTTGTACCCGTTGTGGTTGATGGCATTAGGCTCGCCCCCTTTTTCATGGGACTTAAAAATACCTGGCGAAAAAGTTTTGCTTGTTTTGCAATGTGATGTTTTTATCGACCACCTTTCTTCGGTAGATACCATTCAATATATTCTGGGAAAAATCAAGATACGGTTAGCAAAGGCCTTGTCATAAGTTAGCTAAGGCGTTTTTATCCAGCAGTGAATCGATGAACAAGAATTTACTAATTTCCCAAATTTATTCGTTCACTCCGTCGACCTTAACTACATAAAATACCGTTTATTACATATAAGCATACAAGTATTTGTATGGGCGTCAAGTAAATATTCGTTCCTTTGTGTAAACTTTCACCCTTAATGAGCACAGTCGAGGTGTCACCGAAGTCATCCGATGTCACGAACTATTACGTGTATGAAATGAAATGAAATGAAATGAAATAAATTTATTAATTTATTTATGTTGAGGATATATGATGGGAAGTACTTGCTATTGATATTATTATAGTTTGAACGTTAATATAGAGGCTGGTGAATGGTTTATTATAGAAAGAATAGTGCTATCCTAGGATTATAGGAGGTGAATTAAAATAAGGGATAATGTGGCAATGCCACCAGTCTTTTGGGCACATTACCGGCTGACAGCGTCGAGTAGATTTTTGAGGCCTTTTTATAGTTTCTTGTTAGTTTATTTAGTAGTTTTTAATTAACGTAAATAAGGGATTGAATGAAAAAGGGTATGCCTTGCTCTTTTCTATTGTTTGCAAAAAGTTTTTAAGCGAAAATAATGTATTTTGTTTGAAAGCTCGTTTATATACATACCGAGGACTAATTGATTGGTTAGACAAAAATATTTAAAATTTTCTTAAATCAAGTAAGTGAGTCCAGATTCAAGACGACCAACGACAACGACGAGGCCATTTTATCGTCAATTCCTTTGTAATCTTATTACCAAATTAGTCACCAAAAATAATTAACACCCCACACCACACAGAATAGTGACTCAAAACTCAAGAGCACGACCGAAACAGACATTCCTAATTAATACCACAGAGAACCAAAAAAAAAGGTCCAAGTCCAAACAACATAGCAATCGTACACGTAACAAGAGCCGACCCAACCGCGCTGTGCCCATATATTTACTTTATCTTGTACACTACACTTAAATACAAATTAATACAAGCAAAGGACCGGGCCTTAATGGCAAACTCGACTGTTTATTTTACACCTCGCGATGGCCCATGCCAGGTTTTTTTTTTTCATTTTTTTTTTATATTGGTCACACTTTGGGCTTTCGGCTTTTAGCGCCTTTGGGTACTAGGTTTTTTCGTAGAACTGTTTGTTAATAGATTTTTGGGTTCGGTTTGTGATAGGTTTGGAATGCTTAGAAGTTACAAAAGTTTAAAGTATTAGTAATATTGTGAGATGAAGAAGAATGTAATAGAAATGAGTTACCATTTAATTAATTTTCATTATGAAAGTCGATAAGTTTTATGAAGAAATTCGAGTTAATTGAATAAAACTGTATGTGTGTATGGTACCATACTTATATATACTTAATTAAAATAAACTGTGATCCCCCTAAGAGCTTTTCCTTATAAGTCGATGATTCACGAGTATCAACAATGGACCTTAGTTAGTGCAAGATGTCTCGATACTTACCACTATCTTCGGAAATTGAATTTTAACTGCACAAAATGGTGTTAAAGGTGTTATTAATACAACACATTTACACCATAAAAACACAAGTTTATTTATCGAATAATCCCGATATTGACAGTATTGTAGTAAACTTATCGCTACACAAACGCAAGCATACATATTCATTTGTCCAGAATTCCAATTACCATCTAGTTTTATCTCAACAAAAACCATAACAACACTATGAAAATATTCTGTTAAAATTGCAAATACATGTGCAACTCAATTAGTTTAAATATATATCCGAGACTTCGAGGCCGTTATTTAGATATACCTATTGGTTTCAGATACAGTATCGACATTAATATTCGAGAAATATTGTCAAAGCTCCTCACTGGTCGATAAAAATGTCGGGCCACACGCAGCAGGTCATTAGACACCTCCCGGAGGAAAATAAATTAAAGAAAACGAGAAATCTCGACCGTCAACCTTATTCAGAACGAAGAGCCTTCAATTTACACTATAATCCCTCGTTTGAGGACATCCAATGCTGGTTTAAAAGGCTTGTAGAAATCAGATCTCGAACAGAAAAAGCAATGGAGTGTTTTTTGGCGATTGAAACGTGTTGCGTGTTTATGAATGGGGATATAAGCTCCGGATCAATTAAATGCCATAAGATACAAGCACTTTAAGTCGGTTCGAAGCGAAATCCAAGAAGTAATGGCTCACAGTCTAGTTTATGGTGTAAAAAAGTTCGAGTTTCATTTTAACTTCATCCAATCTCCTTAACAGTGGTTTAATTTGCTCGGAGTTGTTCAATATAATTAAACCGTTTTTACTTGCTTCCAATTGTCACTTGTCGTTAGAATCTTATTAACTCAAGTAAGTGCTTGGAATTCATTTGATTGTTGTTGTAAATTGGTACAAACTCGTTTTTAACTTAAGTTCGATTCTTTGAAGTTGAATTAAGTGTAAGATTTTTTCTAAAGAAGGTGAAAAATGTGACTTAGTAAAGGCCGTAAACAACGATTTTCGCTAGGGAATTAGCAGTTGGTTAATTTTATTATCTTAATGGAGGTAAACTAGAGAGATCCAGCAGTGTATTATAATTAAGTAAAACAATAATTACCCTGGGCCCGCGTGGTGGATTATAGCATTTATAGCCCATCCTTCTCCTAGAGGGGAGGCCTGAGTCCCTGCAGTGGGAACAATATAGGCTGATGATGATGATGAAAACAATAATAATACCAAAAATAGCCTCGTAGGTCTGATGGTTGTTGTTATTCCATCAGGAACTATTCAGTAGCAGCCATGGAGTTGGGATTTGTGACTGGTTGATGGCTTTACGCTCGCCTTCTGTACGTTACTTATACATAACTGGCGAAATGTGAGTGTACTAATGGATACACCTCTGCTTAACCCTTCGGAGATTTCAGTCGTGATGTTATGTGTGTTATGACTAAGCGTCAGAACATGACTAAGCTACATATTTTCCGTCAATCAGTATTCTCCGCCGCAAGTTCCACCGCAGAAGTGTTGATTGAAAATATCACAGCAAAAAATCTCCCAATTAATATGACGCCCGTGCGATTCCTAAATTATTCTTTTGTCTTTAAAACAAAGCAAGCGAATCAGTTAACAAGTTACCATTTTACAACCAACACGAAGTTTCTGAGAATACCAATATCCTTTCGTTATTCCGAGCTCGGTTGTAACAATTAAAAACCTATTCTGTATGCGTAAGGAGACTCCTCTATCCGCTTAGCCCGCCTTTTGTTGCTAATAAAAACTGTTTAAAGTAATAATCTTACTATTTCGATGCAAGTCAGATGGGTAAAAAATATAAAAGACTCCATCTGGTAATTGTTGCGTACTAAAATAAGGCGTTTTATTGTCAACATGTTACTTAATTAGGGTATCGACGTGAACGGATGTCATAGTGTTCTGTAGTGCGATGACCCAATAAATTAATGGGTTCTTCTTAGATGGCTTTATTGGTTGATGATTTTATCAGCGGTAGATTGGGTGGAGAAGAGGAGTGAATTTTAATTTCTTGTGTAGGAACTACTTGGCAGTCAGTATTGTCTTGTATTGTCTCACACAAAACTAAGCTTCAAAATTGATGCTCGAAAAAAACTTTTTAAGTTAAACGGTTTTATGTTAAACATACATTGCAAATTTGCAATGTTTAAGATAAATGTACTAAAAACCAAAAAATAATAAAATAGATACAGTCGTGGGAAAAAATCGTGGGGCACGTCAATTGTAATTTCCGCAGCACGACAGTTCCGAATTGACGTGCCCCACGGTTTTTTCCCACGACTGTATCTATTTTATTATTTTTTGGTTTTTAGTACATTTATCTTAAACATTGCAATGTATGTTTAACATAAAACCGTTTAACTTAAAAAGTTTTTTTACCTATTTTTATTTTCTAGTTTTTAGCCACCATCTTGGATTTTAATTTTATATAGTATATTGTATTCTGCTTGTTGAGCCCTTTCATTTGATACCCATATTGATGGGATTAATAAAACATAAATTATCCGCCATTTTGTAGCGGCGGCCATCTTGAATTTATAATGATAATGAATAAACATAATTGTATTGTAACCAAAATCCAAAGTGTATACAAAATTTCAGATTAATCGGTTGACAGGAAGAGGGTGAAATTTGAATTACTAAATTTGATCCAAGAAAGAATAAAACAAACGGGGTGAGCTAAATAAAACCCATAGGTTTCGCTCGCACTCATACACACCACACGCATCAACTTGAGCAATATTTTAAGAAACAATATTATAAGTGCTTGAAGATTGCAAAGTGTCAAATTAAATCCGAATATGAAAATCGAACTATCATCGTCTTCCAATTTTTAACCGACTTCCCAAAAAGGAGGAGGTTCTCAATTCGATTGGTATTTTTTTATGTATGTACATCGATTACGCTGAGATTTATGATCTGATTTAAGTGATTCTTTTTTGAGTTTGATGTGGAATAGTTGCCATATTTTGATCACATAATAATGTAACATAGTTTGACCCAGTACTTTTAAAGTGACAAATAAATTTCAGAAGAAAAATTTGCTTCTTAAGTCGGTGGCATATAAACGAAATCAAACAAAATTAATAAATGTCACCGACTTCAGAAGCTGATTTTTCTTCTGAAGTTATTTTTCACTTTTTGGTGTTTTTGAAGTCAGATTTTTTTTTAAAGTTAAAACTTAAAAAAAAAACCATCCCTTTGAGTCATCAGAGACGTTTGATAAGGTAGACATGCCTATCTGTCGTATACCATCCACCCATACAAAATTATTTCGAACATATTTCAGTTTAGCTATTCAGGTCCATAGTAAAATACAATTATCCGAATGCAATTAGTATGTTGCGTTTGAAGACATCACGTCAACAAAACTCAACGAAATCCAACCCACCAATTATTTATCCCATTGACAAATTATATCCAAACGTCAAAGCGTGGTGAGAGTTTACTAGTCAACTCGTTAATTTACGACACTTGGTGTGCACTACACTCGGACATAAATCAAGATGAATTACTACAATTGATCGGATCTGACGATCGAATGGCTAATCCCGCGTTTATTATGTTGCACAGTTGGCCGAAGAAACCTCAAGCTTGGAACCTTATCGGTTTAAAACGTCACACAAGTAAAACTTACCGTTGGCAAGTAGCAGGTTTAGTGTGACAAAGACCTTATTTGATTAACGTTTTCGAAAGATTCAGACTCACGTGTGAGTTTTATCGGTGAAGGTATAAAATGAGGAAACGGTGTGAAATATTATAAATAATTAATTTCCAAGTATGTAGCAAAAGCTGTAACACGCGTAAGAAGTTCAAAGAAAATCTGTAACTTCTAATAAATCAATACTCTTAATAAGAGCCTATGTAAAAATACCCTTAACGAAACCAAAAGGTTCACCCCGTCTAATGACTAATGTCATCGTAAAAATATCGTAATCGATATTTTTTTGATTTTGAAACGTACCTGGGAACAAAGTTCCAACTTGTCCATAGGTTTACTTTTCCATAGTTTTTCAACATCTACCACGCGGGTCTAGTGCGCGTTGGTTGATATCACATTTCTTCAAGTTTTTGGCTTGTATGATATTTTCCTTTACTGTTTCAAGACTAGTGGTGATGAAATAAATTACGCAAAGTAACTATAAACTGCTAACACTGCTGCTACTGCTGCTGCTGCTGATGTATAGCAGTTTATAGTTATTTTGCGTAAGAATTGTAAATTAAATAAATAATTCCCTTAGAATCAGGGTTACCATTTACCAATATCTGATTACAATTTAAATTATCCACTAATATTTAACATTTAAATCCAGCAATTTGAAGTCATTAGATAATATTTAAGTAGCTTCGATACAATTAATATACCTGCTTTGCCTTATTTTAAGAGAAACTAATTTAATTAGAAAACCATTTAAGTAACGACTCACATGAAAGGTCAATAGGCTAAGAATTTACTTAATAACTCGCCTTATGTATATTTATATCGATAATTCGAGTGTTAAATTAATCGATTTTAGATAATCGACTAATGCTGGCTGAAATGAACTAATTTGTAAACAACACTTGGGCAATTAAACCAGTTGGATGTATAATTATTTTGTTACTAGACTTTGCACGAGGCTTCACCCGTGAGGGAGACGTAATGAATGGTATAACATAACAGCACGCCTGATATCGCTGAAGGGTTAGGTAGAGGAGCATCTAATGGTACATCCATATTTCGCTCCAAGTTTCATGTAACAGGGGACGAATCCATTGCCATCAACGGGGCACAAATCCAGCCACAGAGGCTGGATTAGCTGCTGATGAAAAACCTAATAGCACTTTACCAGACCAGGAAAACCAAGGAGGCAGTCATATCCTTACCCTGGTCATGGTTTACCTGTTTGGCAAGTTTCATCCAAATCCGTTCAGCCATAAAGGTATAAAAAGGTTACAAACAGGCAGAGTTTATTTCGTATTCATACTATGGGTGATTATTTTTGCTATCAAGCCATTATGGACAGACGGACAGATAGGCACAAGTCACATTGTTTTTAACACAGATTACAGTGGTGACATAATAATAACGTCAAAGACCTAACAGGTGTTACCTAGTAGCAGCAGCTTTTGATTATAGATCTAATAATAATTATCTTGTATCAGAATATTAATAGCAAAATAATTTGAATCATGTTAATTTTAAAATGCTCAGTTAATATTACTATGAACTGTCACTTTGTGACCATTTTACAATTGCGATTGTTCCAGTTCGTATGAAGAGCATTCATCGGCGTGAGTATTCATCGTCACGCTCCCTCCAAGTGAATTGACACCTGATTATCGGTATGGACGATGAGCATAGAATGGGTATCGGTCACATAAAAATTAGACCAATCACCACCAATAAGTCTCAAAAACCCCTAATATCTGATTTAGCTTATAAGTACCATCATTTCATTAAATTACAATTCACGGTAAGTCCTCCACCACCAAACTGACGTGTCATTAATTATTTCAAAGTGTCGTTAACCGAGCCGTACAGACGTTACTGTAAACAACGGTTCTGATATTCCGAGAACAATACAATTGGAAACAACTAATGAATCGCAATATGGCGCAAGGTGTAGTCTACCCGTCAATACACTACTTGATCATTCGTTAGGCAATGGATACTAGGTACTCATTAGTCTTACTTAATATATTGACTGTAGATGACCAGAATAGGGAATGTGATACGTCCTATAAAGCACTTGAACATAAGGTCAAGACCACATGAGAACCTACTCATGCTACCGATGGAAAATTTAGTGCTGCAATGATTCTAGAAGACCACCCGTGGTCTGTGAATAGATTATTGTTTGTAACCTAAGACACCTTTAAAGTCATAGTCATAGGTAAAATTCTGAGAATCAACACCGTGTGACGCTTTAAAAATTCAGCAGAAACGGCCAGCTTATTCAAATTCTATCAAGGCGTACCCAAAGGTTTATGATAGGCACAAGGCAATATTAATCCTATAAAACAACCTAATGAAACCCACCTCAACAGAAAGTATGAGCCAACCCGCACATGCTTGCGGGTTTACGTCATCAGTACGTGTTTTACCGCTAACAAACATACATTAATATGGAAAGCTCGCCTCTGCCAATGTGCCAGGCAACGCTGCCCCCACGAAGATGGCCATTGTCTTTTCAAAACGTGACTCCAAATGTTAATTAAACTATTAAAAGTCGAATGCGGGTCATTTCGACCATTACGAACGGAGCCCTTTTGAATATGTATAATAAAATTATTAGATGAGCTGAGCTCAATTTGTGTGTTAGGTTTCTAATGAGGTTATGCGCTTTCTTGTCACAGATGGCGCTTGCGTGTTTAATGCGCAAGCGCCCAGCCGGATGCGCGAAATGGATTTTGTTGTATGCGTAACTGTGCGCATCGGATGCAGAATTTTATATTAGAGCCCTTAGTGTGGGAGCTGAGATATTAATCGCTTTTTCATTCATATGCTAGCCGTTAAATGGGCTAGTGGTATGTTGTATTTATACGTGTTCACAGTCTAAGTGATAAAATGTCGATTACTGACGTTTGGCTACGAATGGGTGATGAGAGTTTAGCTAATTGTGGGTCTTGCAGCAGGCCCTAACCTAACGTTGTTGCAATACAAAACTGATTCATGATTTTAATAAGTACAGACACGTTACTAAGCTGTTAAGGATTGCCTTTTAGGTCTGAACATAATTTTAGAGCCGTGACTGCGTTTCGAATGAAACAATCCATTCCTAGCGTAGTTCGCTGTGAGGAATTTTATCTTTGCATATTCTTTAAGCTTTTAAAGCCTGCTGGAAAGGTAAGTTCTGAGCGAATTTAGCGGCGCTTGGCTGTAATTGCTCAATCTTTCTTTATCTTGTCTTAAAGTGCCTTCTTGGTGTCAGATTTTTTATGCCTCCCATAGGCTTCTGCTTCTTCTTCTTCTTCTTAAATATGGCTTTACATGCCATCGAGAAATATCTCTGAGGCATGCGGGATTCCTCACGATGTTTTGCTTCCCTGAAACAAGTGATAGTTATGCAATCCGCTCAGGAATCGAAAAAATCAGAGGTAATTAAGAGAGTTGCCTTTACAGAATGGATATTTTCATAAATTTTCTAAGTTATCCTTATATTATTATGCTTCGGTAGAAAGGGATCATATCACGAGGAAATCACGATTTCGTATTCTGAAATTACCAACATAATTATAGTGAGTAACCGTGATGATCAATGCTCGTTTCCTCAAAACGGATGAGGGGTATCCCACGCTACATTTGATAATGTGTCCATTCAAAATAATTCTGGCTTACTTAGAATAGTTTATATGCAGTTTATAAAGAGTGCTACACACCGATTGTTCTGGCAAAGTCAGACTGTAAAATTATATACCTAGCTCTTTTTTTTGGGTGGCGTGAAATCATCAAATGACTCCTCGCGCTCTGGGCTGAGTGGTAGGGAGTGTAAGACTTCTACTGACTAAAAACCACCCATGTTACTTCTAAGCTCTTTGTGTTGAGCACGCGGTATCTCTTTCGAACAACCCGCAGCCCTTGAATAAGCCGCAGCCAAAATTATATAGCCTGTACTTGTCTTTGATATTGTAAACCGAGTTATGGAACTTAAGTAGAGTTGGGTTGAATGTCTAATGAGGTGTGGTGATGGCAGATGGGGTAAAGCTGTAACAGAGTGGCATCCAAGTACTGGAAGGGTTGGTCGTCCCGCGGCGGCGAGATTGTTGCCATAGCGGGAATTTTCTGAATGATCCTAGCACAAAAATGTGGAGCAGAGGATCAAGTGGGGCTGTTGATGATGATAATGTGATGTAATGGGGCTGGATTGTGGTTAAGCTCTGTATAATAAAATGCATAAAGATTTTTAGCAGTTGACTGTATTTCCAAATAGGTTTTAAATTATAACAAAAATGTACGTGACACCGAGACAGAGAAATTCTAGACTACTTAATGTTACCAGAACATAAAAATAATTTCTAACTTACAAATGTTGCCATTGCAACAAAACACTTATGTTTAATTTATTCTTAAACATAGTTGGGCCGGGGCCTTGCTAATAATAAATGTTCTAACAATTAAACTCTACATGAAAGCAACAAAACTTACATAATATAATTAAAGTACATGAAAGCAACAAACCTTACATTATACATATAATTAAACTCTACATGAAAGCAACAAAACTTACATGTAACATAATTATAATTTAATTTATTGGTAAAGGACATAATTTTCTTAGAGATCTAACATATGTTTTATTATTTGGCAGCTTAATTTCTGCCACTCTAACCATACCATCTGGTCCAGGTATTGTTTTCACAATCCTTGCCATGGGCCATGTCATTGGAGCCGTATTATCACTACGAAGAATAACTAGGTCTCCTTCTTTTAAATTAGGATTAGTATGGTGCCATTTTGGCCTGCTTTGCAGCTGTGTAAGATAATCACCGGACCAAACTTTCCAAAAGTCTTGCTTAATTTTACATAGAACATTCCAAAATCTTACATTATTAATAGAATAATTAGACAAGTCGGTTTCAGGATAACTCATCATAGATGTTCCTATGAGGAAATGGCCAGGCGTTAAATACTTAAAATCAGAAATATCGGTACTCATGGGAAGGAGTGGTCTTGAATTAAGCACAGCTTCAATTTCAGTGATAGCAGTATACAAACCTTCGAAAGTTAAGACAATAGTTCCAACAATTCTCTTAAAATGATGCTTAAAACTTTTGACCCCTGCCTCCCATAAACCTCCAAACTCCGGAGAGTAACTAGGGATAAACTTAAACGTAATACATTTAGGGGTACAATAATCATTCACAGAATCTTTATGAATTTTTGATATGAACAATTTATACAAATTATTTAACTCATTGGCAGCGCCTTTAAATGTTGAAGCATTGTCACAGAAAATTTTCTCTGGCATTCCCCTTCGAGAAATGAAACGTTTGAGGCATGCTAAAAAGGCTTCAGTGGTGAGATCACTGACTAGCTCCATGTGGATTGCCTTTGTAGCAAAACACACAAAAAGCGCCACATAGCCTTTCGTGATTAGTGGTTTCCTAATTCTAGAAGCTTTAACATTAAAAGGTCCACAGAAGTCTACTCCAACTACATTGAATGGCCTAACAGCTGTAATCCTTTCTTGTGGGAGAGAACCCATGAGCTGCTTCGCAGCTGCAGCCTTTAAACGGAAACACTTGACACATTTGTTTACTACCTTCTTGACTTCACGTATACCACTGATAAGCCAAAATTGTTGCGAAAGTGAGCTCAACACCAATCTAGCTCCTGCATGCAACAAACGCAGATGTTCATTTCGAATTAGGATATCTGTGAAATTACAAGATTTAGGAAGTATGGCAGGATGCTTTTTGTTATATGCCATGTCCTTTGCACACTGAAGACGGCCACCAACTCTAAGCACACCAGCTTGATCCAAAAAAGGATGTAAACCTGATAATCCTGATTTGATAGGCAAATTATTTTTAAGACCATCTATTTCTTTGGGAAAGTATTTTCTTTGAACACTACGAATAATCGCTAACAAAGCATCACGAAGCTCCTGCACCGTCAGAGGTCCATACATCTTATTAATGTTTTTGGAGCAATTTTGTCTAAATCGGAATATATAAGCAACAATTCGCTGAAGTTTATTAAAATCTGATATTTTTTCAACTAAATCACTCAAAACTGATTCATCTTTTTTAGAAGAAGATGCATTCACTTCACACATGTTATTTACTATATCTGTTTCAGATACGTAAGGAATGGGGAACTCGACATTACTTACAGAGTGTTTAAAGTCCTTATTTAATAATTCCTTAGGACCGTGCCACCAAAGCAGATTTGATTTTAATTTATATGGGTCACAACCTCTTGATAGAAGATCAGCAGGATTATTATCTGTGCTGACATAAGACCACTGAAAGTGTGAAGTTAATATTTTTATTTGATTTACCCTGTTAGCTACATAAGGGTTTGACTTTATATTTTTAGATTTAATCCATGCTAGTGCTATCTGAGAATCACTGTATAGTTGAACAGTGAGACTAGGAAATCTACATTTTAAAATATTGTACACCCTATTCACCAATTGCGAGAGAAGGAGAGCACTATTTAATTCCAGTCTTGGAATTGTTAAATTTTTCTTTAATGGGGCAACACGGGATTTAGAGCATAATAAATTAACAAAAACTGACCCATCTGATTTAACAGTTCTTAAGTAAAGACAGCTTCCAAACGCTTTCATAGATGCGTCAGCATATCCCACCAACTCTATGATTTCCACATCACATGAACTTACATATCTTGGCACAGTAATTGTATTCATTAAAGCTAACTTTTTAATAAATTTATCCCAAACATTGAGTAGCTCTTGGGGCAGTATTTTGTCCCAGTCTAAATTCATCGCCCATAAAGTCTGCATGAATATTTTTGCCACAACTATAATAGGACCTATGAGGCCTAGTGGGTCAAACATTTTGCCAATGAAACTCAGAATAGACCGTTTGGTCTTGTTATCATCATTGTCAATCATTGGACAGGTAAAAGTAAATGTATCATTTAAAATGTCGCATTTTAAACCCAATGTCTTGACAATATTGTTTTTATTGATGTCTAATTTTTCAAAACATTTGTGCTCATTGGGAAGATCATTAATGACTGTAGGGTAATTTGAACACCACTTATGAAGCGTGAAGCTGCCTTTTTGCAAAAGAGCAATAAGTTCATGTTTTAGCTGATAAAGATCATGAGTACTATCAGAACCACAAATGACATCATCGCAATAAGTATTCAACAACATGGCTTGAGCAGCAAGCGGGAATTCAGTTTTATATCTACGAGCCAGCTCTATCAGACAACGAGTAGCCAAAAAGGTAGAAGACTTTAAGCCATATGTGACAGTCTGGAGCTGCAAACAGCTGATGGGTTTGCATGGATCATCACGCCACAAAATATTTTGGAGACAAGTTTGACTTGGGTTAATAAGAATTCCGCGAAACATCTTTTGAATGTCACAGGTGAGCGTGTATAAATATGTTCTCCAAAGTAGGAGGATATCAAAGAGTTCACTCTGAACAACTGGACCATTCAACATAACATCGTTCAGTGATACACCAGTTCTAGACTTCATACTACCATCAAAGACTACACGTAATTTTGTGGTCAGACTCGCTTCATTTAGAACAGCATGGTGTGCTAAAAAATAAACAGTACCATTTTGGACATCATAGCTGCCAACATCCACCGTTTTAGCATGCCCCAATGCTACATACTCTTCAATAAAGCTCTTATATTTTTCTAAATATACAGGGTTGTGTTTAAATCGTTTCTCGAGTGATAGAAATCTTTGAAGAGCCACTGAGAATGAATCCCCAAGCTGCAACTCTGCCATTTTGGAAGCTAATGGCATATCAACACAAAACTTGTTATTTTCAAGCTTAACAGATTGCTGAAAACATTTTTCAGATTTTTTGAGTTCATTACAGCCTTTTGTTGTTGATTGGGGAATCATCTCAGTAAGCCAAAACTGTTCCATCACAAGTTCTAATTTATTACTATCACAAATAGCCAAGTTTGCAACTAAATCATTTCTATGATCATCAACAAATTGTTTTCCACCAATAGTATAGCCAAACAAAGTATTTTGCAATAATAAACCATTATGAATTTTAAGTTGACCATCAATTAAAATATTAAAATAAATGTCAGCGCCTAAAAGCATGGATATTTCTGTTGGTACATTAAATTCATCATCTGATAACTGAATGTGTTTGGGAATATTTAACTTTGATCTATCAAAATGATTTTGAGGCAAATTTGCAGTAATACAGTTTACAACATGGCATTTTATTTTTAATTGTACATTTCTCACTGGAGAATTGATGGTAACATCAACATATTTGTTGATTTGATTATAATTGTTTCCTATGCCAATTATATTGGTATTTTGGCTCTTAAGCTTAACTTGCAATTTTTCCACAAGATGTGTGGTAATAAGTGAAACTTGACTTCCTGAATCAAGTAATGCTCTGACATAAAGTTCGGAACCCTTATAGTCGATTAACTTAACCTTTATGGTGGGCAATAGGGTATTCATAGTTGAATTAACAGAATGCAGTGATATTGGAGCCTGCGGACTAGGATCACTGTCTTTATGCAGGAGTGTATTGTGCCCCTGTTTGCAAGTTTTACAAGAAAATGAAAACTTACACTTACCAGTGTGAGTTTTTAAACACATAGTACACAACTTTTTGTCATCTATGAACTTTATACGGTCTTCTATTGAAGCCATTTTAAATTTAGGGCATGAATGCAATAAATGTCCCATACCTCCACAAAAGGTACAAGAACTAGAAGTTTTAGTGACAACATTGCTCACTTTTTGTACTGTATTCTTCTTATTGTCAGAACTACAGCTATCTTCAAACGCTATAGCGCGCTTCTCTAAGAATGAAAGGAACTCTTCCATAGTTGGAAGTGTATCTATATTCCTATCTAACTGATAGGCACGATTGGTGTACAAATCTAATTTTTTAGATAAGATCGAAATTAAAAGCATGTCCCATTGATTAACAGGCTGCTGCAAGTTTTTAAGCGCATACAATTGTTGTTGCACTTGTGATGTAAAAGACCTTATAGAGGCTGCTGTACTTTTCTGCATTACAGGCAATTGCAACAATATATTTATGTGATTAAATATTAATCTTGACTTATTTTCAAAGCGTTTTTTCAAAAGTTCAATAGCCTCTCCATAGGATTCATTCACAAGCGGTAAGTTAACAATAACAGCCAATGCTTCTTCAGATAAAAATTTGCGCAAATAAAATAACTTTTGCACATCTGAGAGTGCCCTGTTTCCATCAATTACAGCCATAAACAAATCAATAAATGGAGTATACTTTGTAAAATCCTTCCCATCAAATACTGGGATATCAATGTTAGGTAATTTTGAAGTTGAAACATTCGAGCATTGTTTTGTTTCAGATGTACTTAAGTTTTTTAAAGCTGTATTTAACTTTGAGATTATGTCAAAATATTTATCCTCCAAAATAGCAACATTTTCCTTGTCTTTATCATCACAAGATAAAATATCTAACTGAGTTCTCTCATAGTCTCTAAAAGTAGTGTTTAGCTTTTCAATACGCGCTTGTATCATCTCGATAGACGCAGACGCAAGATTAATTGGATCACTAATAAAGTTCTCGATGCGCGTAACAGTACCTTTTTGTTGTGCTCGAGCGAGACGCAACCTTTTAAGCATTTCCTCCGCCGTCGACATGGTAAATAAGTTAGATTACGCACAAACGCACTTTATTACTCACAAGAACACTTCACTTTTTGTATCTACGCACTTTTTATTGACCGTTAACACCGGACGAACTTCTTTGCAGACCGGAGTTGATGTTTGTTTACATTTACAAACAACCGAAGGTAACCTCGATGACAGCGTTGACAGCTCCACGACCACAGACTATAGAGATGTGAAGTGGTAATTTGACGTTTGACGACTCGACCGTTTCCCGCTCCTTTGATAAAAATGATATTTTCAATGGGAGGTAGATGAAAAAGTGATGCAAAATTATAGATTTGCTAACACAACAGAAATAACTATAAATTGAATGTATTCCTGTGTAATCTGCAGAAATCTTCACGAATCCTCTTATATTTTGCTGAGAAATTATAGATTTCCCGCAAAAACTTGCCCGGCGAACACGAACAATGGCAGTTTTCAATGTGCTGCAAGATTATAGACTTGCAATCCACAACTGAACGTATTTCTGTGAAATATGCAGTGATCTTCACGATTCTTCTTGTATTTTAGCAGAGAAATATAGATTTCTCGCAAAATTATTGTTCGACGCACATGAACAATGGCGCGCGCCGGCGCCGAGTCACACACGCTAACTTCTTTATTACGCGATTTGCACACCGCACAACTTTTCACTGGTTTTGAAGGACCACTTTAGCATGTATAATAAAATGCATAAAGATTTTTAGCAGTTGACTGTATTTCCAAATAGGTTTTAAATTATAACAAAAATGTACGTGACACCGAGACAGAGAAATTCTAGACTACTTAATGTTACCAGAACATAAAAATAATTTCTAACTTACAAATGTTGCCATTGCAACAAAACACTTATGTTTAATTTATTCTTAAACAAGCTCCAAAAAAAAACTATTAGTTTCGCTCAATGTGTGCCACGCCAACATGCAAGTACAGTCATGATCATATATATGTGTACAAAATACTAAAGCTATTTTCTTGTTAAATAATAGTTTCTAATTTGAGATAAGACTTATTTCGTAATAGTATAGCTTCTGAAATGCTGTGTTCGTAAAACGGTAATTAACACAGTAGGAGAAAATCACTGTAAAAAGCTGCTTCGTGTTTACATATTGGTCTCGGGCATATGTTTCAGCGACTGCAGTAGCTATCGAACGAAGTTTGCAAAAAGGAAAGTGTAGAAGAAATAGAATTACTAGTGATTATTACAAAATGTAATATTATAAGAAATTAAGTTAAAAATTGTAAAACAGGCAAGTAATAAACAGGCTTTTATATATTTTTTTAATTTTATTTGTTATCATCACAAATTTATTAGTATTAAGTAATTGCTGTGGGCCACTTTTATAGTTTTATAAATGCTGTCGAATTAAAAGTACCGACTTGAAAAAGTGTACAGTACTCCTTACTAACGTTGCTACTTTACATAGAAAAATGGACTCACAAATATGTAGTTTATTAAATGTTCGTAGATACGTGTCCTGCATTTAAACTCTGCAAAAATGATTTTACATACTATTGCGTTTTGGCTCATTATCCTCTACAAGTTTCTTTTCGTAGAAAGCTTTCTTGGTTTTATGCCAGGACTGAGCATATTCTCATTTTGAATACATTTGCTTATAATACACCTACTTACTGGAAAATAAAAAAATGGTATTTATTGGGACGAATAGACAAAGGAGTCGTATTAAGCTTTTGTGTTTGTTTCCTGAACTACAAGAGATTTCTTACGTATCGGTACTACTAAGAATAATTTTAGTATAGCTATGTTTTTGTATTGGTTGACAAGTCCCTTTAAAGTTTCATAGTGAGACTTACATAAAACAAAGTTTGTTGAAGAGAATTCTACCCGAAAAGCAAAATATATTTGTTTTCCTAAACTTTAATCTTCTAGAATATAATAAACTATGCATTTTTAAGGTAAATTAATTGTAAAACGGAAAATCCCAATGAGCACATTATTACGTGTTTTTCTTAATTTTCCTGCTTAGTTACCGATCATCAAAACGCAAACAAAGCAATATAGCGCACACAAAGGATGTTGACCCTTTTAAATAAATTCAGATTTTAATCAAAGCTTACCAAAGAAAATGAAGAATGACTAATTCCTAAAAAATCTTTTCCAAGTAAACTGCGTGATTCTGCAAATAAAATAACAAAAAGCGCATTCGCTGTCAGAATTCGCAATTACATGTATTGTAGGTACAACGAACGTTAAAAAATTTCGTAAATGTACGAAAAGAGACAATAGCTTAGCTGTCATATAAATTGTGTCTTGGATAAAGTAGGTGGTATGGGTTTGGCAGCTCTGAAGTTATTGACGATACTAAATGTTAAGGTATTTTTTCTAAATTATTTTAAAACAATGTCATCAATGTGGTCAAAACACTGGTCTAAACTGATACTGTAATTTTTTTTAATTAATGTAAAGAGGCTTCTTATTATATTGTCTTGAAAAACATGCTAACAAGCTTAATCGTGGAGGATTAAGCTTTTTTTATCATTAAAAAAAAACAATAATTCCAGTTGACTAATCCCTTGAGCTGGCACCACCATAGAGTGGGCCATCTGTCAGCGCACGGGGCGCAGCATATTTTATAATTATACGAGAACATACGTGGAATAGCAATCATTCTCTGGTCCAGTCGCGCGAATGTCCTGTGCGCGATGCGACGCGCATTCTGAACGGCTGTGAACAGCAACGATCAAGATTTCTCGGTCGCGATCTACAAACAGGTGCTCGACTGGTGTCGACGCGTGATTGATATAAGCAATTGAATTTTCATTCTATTTTTAGATATTACTTGTACAACATTAATATTTTAATCAGGAATGTTTGAGCAAAAACGTTACAATTGCATGGAGAGTTTATGCAATCTTCACATTCTTGCATTCACTTGTCTTGTACCAGTAGAATTTGAGTTTAATTCGTTTTTTTTCCGGGAACGTGATCGAAATGACAACAGAAAGCAAAATACTGACTAAATTTCAAATGCAGAAATAAATCGAACATGATCTTTCTGAATAATTAAATTGATGCATTTGACAAACCCATCTTTTTTTTATTTAATTTAAATTTTCGTACATGAAACTATGCCTAATAGAAAATGTTTAAATTCATTTCAGTTTTAAATTCCTCGTTAACAATCCTGAACCATCATCTTCATCACATTCACATCCTCCTGCACCAATAAATTAATAAATTAGTCCTCACAGTAGCCTCATTCCACCATCTTTCCAAGTACCAACAATGGACCCGTAGAAATAGCAGAAAATGTAATCTACTTATGCGATACGATTTACAATTCAGCTCAGGGAGACATCGCAGCGCTAATACATGTGCTTAGCGGTAAACTTAAAGAGGGACCCAGTGCCAAATATGTACGCAGTAACGATTTACTGACTATATACGGGACATAAAGTACCGAATGGTCTAGCAAAAAATTCTTGACAACAGTTATATTGTGTCATTGTTCAGTTCGACGCGTACGCATATCTAAATCGTAACGTTTGCGTTATTAATGTTGCATGATTCGCGATACGCCTACTGCGGTCATTTCAGTTTTTGATCTTGTTAATTAATTTTGTCTTATTGAATCGTGTCCCCATATTTGGGCTGCATTTTGTTTAGACATTGCATCATTACCGCTGGTATTTTGTTAGTCTCTATCTCTTTTCTAATCATTAGTCGTTAAAATTTTACGTTGCAATTTACATTTTTGATTTGATTAGATCTGTTTAATCAAGTCTGCCTTTTTCTAGCTGTTAATGAGAATTCTCATTTTGAGACTCTTTTATAGTATCAATTTTAGATTCAGCCATTAGTTTCTCGCTAATCAGTTAATTGTGTTGATTTTATACGCTGATTAGTTTTTTCTTACTTGATTCTAAAACTTGTTTCTGTTTTTACGACGAGACGAGGCAAGGGTGTTGCAGATTTGTTTCTACCCAACTTTGCTAGTTATAACAATCAGGTTTCTCCCGCGGCATCTCTCAGTAAAGCGGTACTTTTATTCTAAGATACACATCATAAACGTGAGTGTCGTCCATAAGTACATTGTGTACATCTATGAATGTCTTTATTACCGTGTTTTAGTCATTTGTAAGATTTTCTCATAATGATTGTCCCCAAAACGAGTGTTTGTGCCGTCAAAAGCTTTTGTCTAATCGTTGTCATGACTCCGGTTCACATTTGCTCCGATATAGTCGTTAAAAATGTCGTTTGTTGTTTCTGTATGTCAGTCTTTTATTGTGCTTCATTGTTGTTATTAATTTCATGACAGTCATTTTCATTCATGTTAAATTCAGTTATATTTCCCTTTGCTTCAGGTTTTTTTTATCAGTGTGCTTTATTTCACTCTCCAAACATACTTACTTCCGTTGGGTTTTTTACATTCTTTCCTACTATGGTTATATTTTTTCTTTACAGGTCAAATCATAGGAAAGATTAAGGTGCATTGCCACCAGACACATCTCTAGCATCATTAGTGGGTACACTCTTATCAATAGAAGGTGTTATATTGTACATTAATCATGATAGGCTGCTGGACGCGATAAAGTCAAATTGATTTTTATTATTAATGTTATTTCTTCGAGGTGATACTATTGTTTACTTTTGGAATGTATGTCCCTGGTAGTGTCCGAGTATTTTTGATTCGAGGATTCAGAACAAACAAACGGATAAAAATTTTCCACCTCAAATCTAACGTTGGGTTAGTAGCGATAGCATAGAATTAGTCACCTACGCTCATTGATGGCTAAATTCTGCAATATTGTTATCCCTTTTTTTTTTTTTTTTGGTGGGTGGAAAATCATCGAATGACCCCCCCGCTCTTGGGCAGAGCGAAGGGGAGTGTCAGACTTCTACTGACTAAAAACCGAACCCATGTTCCTTCTTTGCCCTTGCGCCGAGGCCACGTAATCTAGTACAAAATACCGCGGCCCCGACGGGCGTCGGCCCTTGCGGGCCCCTCCTTGCTGACATCTCTTTGAGGCGCGCGTGGAACACGAACGCGCCGCCGACACGGTCTGTTGCCGTCATGACGACGGCCGGACGGCGAGCTAGCCCATTACTCACCGTCCACAGGCCCGCGTCTACGGTGGCCGGAAGCCATCACGTGGCCCCCGACGCCCGGAGCGCCTTCCGCGCCTTCCGCGGCGGCTGGGACGTTGAGAGGATCGCTCCCTCTCTCGTTCCGCCACCTCCTTCGCTAGCATCACTGCTTCGCAGAAGGAGGCGACGGCGTCCCATTCCTCCTCGCCCCGGACCATGGCTTGCACCAGGGCCGGACGCGAGAGGTCACCGCCGCCTATCGCCGCTACGAGAACACGGCGGGGCTCCGCCCAAGCAGGGCACACCTCCACAGTGTGCTCCACCGTGTCCTCCGGTCGATCCTCGCAGTGGAAGCATCCGGGCGTTTCCTCCCGCCTGATTCGGTGCAGGTACCTCCCGAAACATCCGTGTCCGGTGAGGACCTGCGTCAGACGGAAGGTGAGGGCGCCGTGGCTCCTCTCTAGCCACTCCTCAAAGAGGGGACTTACCGCCACTATCGTGGCGTGCCCTGCACGGGGTTGCGACAGTCGCTGTCTCCATGCCGCCATATATTGTTATCCCTACTGTAATAATTACACACATCACTAAATATTGACGTAATTTTTGCGAAATTTTAGCTATCTTAGAGGACGAGGTAGATCTACGAAGAATAGTTTCTTCGTAGATAAATAAGTAATTAAGTAAATAATAATTAAATAAGTATTAATAAGTAATTTCGCTTCTTTGATCCACCTTTAATGGTAGTCCATTAAAGGTGGATCAAAGAAGCGAAATTTAACTATGGTTACTTATATAGTAGGTTTAACAGAAAGTCATTGTGCATACTAAGTAGGAAAATTATTAAATCAATGTTGAAATCTTGGCAAGTGGCACCCGATGTTACCTATTTATCCTTGATCGTTTGGCACTAGCCAGTGAACTGGCTTTTTGCAAGACTTAACGGACTTTAGACTTCTGTCTCTAGATACATAATATATATTTTTCCCTCATTTATCTGTACTGGCTTGCTTTTTACAAGCTTTATTTAACTTGCAATGTTTGTTTGTATTGTATTCATTCAGCTATTCCCAACTGATTGTGAAAAACTTTGTGAAAACGTTTAGTTTTGATGACAATGCATGGTTAGCTATGTGACATCATTCTAAAAACAATATGGAGGACTTCCAAGGATTTGCTTCTATGAAGTGTAGTATATAGTCTTCATGGGGAGGGCAGCTTGTCCATAGAGCATCAGGTGCTCACCTGATGCTCTCTAGGCAGACTGTCAGCCACCAAGAACTACTAACCAGAGATCCATTCCCATTCACCTTATTGACTGGCTATATTATGTTTCATCCTGCCTATGCCTGGAGCTTTCCTTATTCAGTTAATTTCTATTCAAAAGCACAAGATCAAAAATCTATTCACATCGTCCCACCGTGTTATTTACTAGACACAGAAAAAAAATCGAATATCCGATACATAACAAAAATAATTATATGATGTAAATATTAATGAGGTGTAATGAAATGAGTGGAATAAAATTTTTACTACGCTCTTCATTTTATTGGCAACCATTTTACCTATATATTTATCATCACGCTTATATTTAGCTGCGGGGTTTTTAGAGACAGTGTCGTAGAGGTGAAGAAAATTAATTGAGTGGAATTTGTTATTTTGATGATTTCACAGTGACGAAGAAAAGCTTCTTGCTTGGAACTATTTTTCTCGGGTATCATACTAAAAAGTAGAGGAAAAATAGACCAACGCCTTGGTGAAAGGTTCAAGAACCATTTGGAAGCAAACTTACAAGGGCTGTTCATTGCATACTCCTTGGAGGAAACCTATTTCCAGCAATGGACGTTTTCAGCAGAAATGATAATGATGATGATGATAAACTCAACGATACACCTAATGCTCTGATGACTGACAACTTAAAAATATCCCGTTGTTTAATGTTACGGTATTCAAGAGACGCATATTTCTCAATGAACTATCGTGAATGAGACCAGACACCAAAGGAATTCCGTCACAACAATAAAAACAATAAAACAAAACGTTGACAAATCTATTAAAATCACGTAAACTGACTTCGAGAAATATCTTGGATGTCATCCAAAATGTGGCTGCCATTAAAATGGGCGAGCCATTTATTGGTTCCATAAACATCATCATCTGCATAGCCTTTTACAACTTGTATTGGTGCTATCTTCCAGTCTAACCAAATGCAGCTGTATACTAATAGTTTATACGGAGCGTCTGTCTATCAGACCTCCACAACCCAGTTTATAGCACTGAGTAATACAAAACAGTCACCTTATTAAGACTGGTTGTCAGATTTTCAGGGCGGATCTGCAAATGGCAGCTGGGAGCCTTAAGGCTAAGAGTGTTTTCAGAAGCATGAAGGAAACTTGGCATATAACGGATGATCACCCATCTACAGACTTGTCTTGGCAGGCGGTGCTTATCTTTGAGATAGCCTGTCTGTTATCATTTAGCAACAAGTTCTGCAAACACATTCCTGTTCCATAAACAGTGTAAAACAAATGTTTTATCAGATTCGTTAGTGTTCGTATCAATAATTCATAGCGTAACGATGTTATGTACATCGGCACCCGTTACTTGGAAGCCTTACTCCGTTCATTAGTAGTTTTATCGCGACTCGCTTTGGCAAAACCGCTGGGCCACATAGCTATGGGCGTGGATGAAAGTACTCTAGATGTGGCCGTTGAAATATGAATATGTTGATAAATATACAAGGTGTAAACAAACCAAGCTCTATACATCAAACTTGGCATCATCGACTTTTTTTTTGGGGTGAAAAATCACTTGTTTTTTTGCTGAACTCAATGCAACACACTTAAAACGCTGTTCAATGAATAGCACGAGGGTTCGTGACGGTACTGGAAGTAGCTTCAATATAAAAAAAAAACTGAAATTAAAATAAAACTTCTGAAAATGTTAGAACTTCGACCCTCAGTATCACCGTAACTAGAAGGTTCCAAGGTACTGGTATCTGATGGTACAGTCTATGGGTGAATTGCCCAAGCAAAAAAAATACACGGCAAACCTGAGAACGGTAGTGCAACGTGCTAATTTTTAATTTTATATATTTTTTCTCAACAGCGTAAGTACTTCTCTACCTTGACAAAAAAAATAATTGATTTCTACCCATTAGTAGACGAAAAAAAAAATTACAAAGTGTTATTCTATCATCACAGTGGCCTGTCCTGAACCCAATTCCGCTCATAAAATACCTTTCCCTGCAAATACATTCGTAATATGGATTTAAATCGATTTTGTAATCATTAAATTATAATACATTCGATCAAATAAAACTATTTTTGTTTGTTTATCTTCTTTCTCATGGATTTGACAGGCAGTTAACTTTTGTCTGGAAAAAAGTTATCATTTCAGAGGATAGTAAGTTTTAGTAGAATATCCATGTCAACATTGCGTTGTTACGCCCCCCTCACCTTTCCTCACTTCGGATCAGTCCGGCTCAAGCTCTCGGCGCGAACGCACCGGTCCCAACGTCTTGCGGTTTCCCGCCAAAAAAGTAAGTTTATCATTTCAGTGATATGAGGACAAAAATAATTTCATTTCGGTGGCTGTTATAACTCGTGTTAGATTAGTATGCACAGTATATCATTTCGGTGGTAATTTTTATCATTTCGGTAGACACTTTTCATTTCAGTGGACTCTTAAAAATTCATCCTTAAATATATATGTAACTTTTGATGATATTTGATGTCCACTCACGCACAATGTTATAAAATAGGCTAAAGTTTTATTTGTCATTAAAAATATGTAGATAGCATTGAAATAAAAAAAATCCACCGAAATGACACATAAAAATCTCTTGTTGAAATTCACCCCTATAGACTAGAACAATGATCTAGAACCAGAACCCTTCAGGTTGGTTAAGGGTACTTTAACACCCATCATGACAAGGCCAAAAACTAGTGTTACATGAGACCCAGTCGATGTTAGGAGCTTCAATATTGAGGATGCTAAACTACAAAAAAAAACCTACGTTACAGGATAGCACTAGTCAACACAAGTAAAGCCATCAGCTGGCTTGTAAAAAGCCTCATCTTAGAGGAAATCTTCAGTAACTAACTGCCTACTTTGATTTCTATCGCGTGACTTGCCAAGCTACCGTTTGGGTATTATCCTTATGGATGGGGATAGACCAAAGGATTAGTTTCATCAATAACTATAGAATTAATTTTAAAAATTCATTTATTTCGTTTCTGAGTATTAATTTTTAATTTTAAGTAGTTTATTGTATTTTAATAATTTCAACATTTCCGCCGACGCATGCGTTTCGCGACGCGTGCCTACTGTGCCGTATTATGCCACCTAAGAAGGCCAGCGAACCGACTTGCTACCTTTCCCACCATTGCTCACTATGTGACTCCGGTGGGAGTGATACATGGCTGGTTCAGGAACTACGAGGGTGTTGTGATACGACCCAAACTCCGGCTATGCCGGGGCAAGCAATGTTCTTGGCTGGGAGTTGAGCATATTCATTCATTCATTTTAATAATTTCAACATTTTTATTTAGGTTTCTTTCAACAAAAGTAGTACTTTCACGTTTTGGCAACTACAGCGCCTGCTATTATACCCATTTAGTACAACGGTTTACATTGTCGATGCGTTGTATGTAATAATTATATATATGTTTTTAAATTAACTAATTATAACTTGCTTTTATTAAGCTAAACACAAATAAATGGTTAGTTTTTATATGAAAAATGCTTCAACCCTTTTAACATAATTATAAAACTAATAATTTATAATTACTGTTTGTGTATGTGTTCGTAAAATGAAACATAGAATATTTGTAACCTCCTCGTCTTGCCCTATCCATTCTCTGTACATCCACGTAAGTATTGGTACGCCGTTCATAAACAGTTCGTGTATTGACGATTTAATTACATTTTGATCCGGCTACCCGTCGTTATTGCGATGTGGGTGTCCGATATAGGTATGCAAATTACAATCGCTTGGTTCAACATACTTAGGTGTCACGTCGGCACTTCTTTGCATTTCCATACCAATAGCATTTTAGTAATGAATAATTAATATACTGTGTTATAATTGAGAATCACTTAAAAGGTATGCGTTAAAATGCAGTGATCGTTCGGCTGTATTTGATCCGTTTAGATTAGTATATAAACTTGTGTTTTTAAGCATGTTTTGCACGAGTATTGGACATGATTTTAAATGGGTTTGCGTACGTGAAGAAATGCTCGTTCTAATTTGATCGAGTAAATGCGTGTTTTATGATAAGTTTGTGGGAATATTAGTCACTGAATAAGGATGGGCGGAATAAGGTGATTACGAATGGATATAGCTGCTCTATTCGGAATTTTAGATCCTTTAATTGACTATGGGTTGCAAATGTCTTGGTGGTATAATAAAATTATGTACTCAAAGGTGATTTGGTGTAATAAACAATAAGATTCCCAGGTCGTGCAAAGTGTTATTGGGTTTTCCATCAAGAATTTCTCAGTAGCAGCCACGGACTCTGGATTTGTGCCCAGTTGATGGCAATAGGCTCGCCCCCTATTACATTTTTCATAACTATAACTGGCGAAATGGGGTGTACTAATGCGTGGTTACACCTTTGCCTTCGGGGATTAAGGAATGATATTATTTTATATAATAGGTACCTATATTATTAAGCAGTTCTACAATGTCTTTAGCGAAATCTCTACATGTAATTATTTAACGTTTAATATTCGCAATAACCACGTTTATCACTAACTAAAACAAGGATAAAGCTTCGTCGAAATTCTTAAACATTAAATTAACATACTTAAGTATTGTGAAAGAAGCTCATGTACCTACCTAGTTGAATCATTGTGGAAAATACAACACACAAAATATGTCTTGTTCTTTTCTGGGAAAAATAATGACGTGTTCTACCATCAAATTAGTGATTCCCCCAATTTAATAAAACAGATAAAGGGAACCTTAAACTGTTTTAGATTCAAAAACTAAATACCTCGCACACGTAAACAAATATCAAGCGAAAACATATACTTAAAGCAGCAATGAATAAATCAACCCCCTAATTGCAGGGGCGGTCCATCGACATTACGATTTTCGCCATCGAAAATGCATTTTCCGCACTGTTCATGTAACTTCTGCCTTAAGGTACATATTAAGTTAATTATAGGATTACAGTGGGTTGCATTTAAAGTGGTATTTTGGTAATATAATAGTCAGATGGCACGCCCGATAAGTGCCAACCCGATACTTGGAAAGCCTGGCTCATTACGAATTCGGGGCGCAAACGAAACGTACTTGGTCGCGAGGAACAAACGAATATAATAATTATGAGCCGAATGGATTAGGCCGAATTAACGGTTGCGTTGTTAGGAGATTATTTTTTTCGACACGTAGCGGGCGAGGGTTTAATCAGATTTTTAGATAGTAATACGTATCTGCGTAATCGTGTCATTGTTTCGGTTAATACTATGGTGCTTTTAAATTGTAGGTACGATGTGCCCATTTTTAAATATGTTGCAATAAATTTTGAATTGTTGTAAGTTGTTCGAGTGGCCTTAGCTAAGCGTTCATAACATCACGCCTCCGGTCCTCTATGGGCTAGACAGTGGTCCACCGATTTCATCTGTCAAATAAGTTTGCTTTTGGCAAAACTCAAGCTGACCATTTAATACTGGCAGTGATGAATAAAGGCAAGAAGACGAAAAACATGATTTCAAGAATTTAGTGGATATTATAGGTGAGACCCAGTGTATTTTAACTCGTTTTCAGACAAATCTTTATTAAATACCTTTAGAAGAAATGAGAACTCACTGTAAATAATGCACTTAGAACTTTAGTAGACTGCTGTTAAGTACTTGATTCGTAAAAAGGCTGACCCTCTTGGCCTTTATCCCTTTATTTATTTGGAGTTGATGCAGCATGTCTCCTTCCTCTATATTTCTCTATTATCCGTCATCTTGTCAGTCACTCCTTTAAAACCATTTCATCCTTCACACAGCCCATTCATTGTTACTTTGGTCTTCCTCTCGTCTTATATTCACCCAAATTTATTTTTATTTATTTAATACTAGCTTTTGCCAGCGGCTTCGCCCGTGTGAAAATGACGATTTTCCATACAAACTTTAATCCCCTACTTAACTCCCTTAGGGGTTGAATTTCGAAAAATCCTTCCTTATTCCTTGTCTACATTATAAAGGGAACCTCTGTGCAAAATTTCAGCTTTCTAGGTCCAAGGGTTTGGGCTGGGCGTTGATGAGTCAGTCAGTCAGTCAGTCAGGACTTCTCTTTTTATTTATATATATATATATATAGATATATAGATAGATCTTTACAGCCCCATAAGCGGGGTGTAAAGGTGTGTGTTTTGTATCCTGAACAAAAATGGTACATCTTTATCCCACATACAATGACTAGGATCATGATTCATGACCTTAGTTCTCATAACGTCATTTTAGGAAATCGTCTTCCAACCCAATCCCACACTTTTAACAACCAGTCGTGAGGTGTACGAAAAATCAACCCCGAAACAGCAGCCAGCCTACAAAGGATAATGCACCCTACCTTTGGAAACACATAGTTTTATTTTATTTGACAGCTGTCACTTCGTGGATGCGGTCCTGCATAGGTTTTTGGACATCAAAAGAACACCGTTCGTAATGTATGTGAGAATTGTGAATCTCAAGTTTTGGATTACCATTTAAACAACATATTATTATGTTATTTCTGTGTGACTACTGTTTTACAAAAAACAGTAGCTATTGTTTGACTGCATATAGATTGATTATTATTCTGATATTGTGGTCATTATGGGTTTCGTGTCGTGAAGAGCGTATATCAGTGTTGGAGTCAGAATAAAAGAATGGGGAGATTCATCTTCTTCTGTGTCATTCGGTATACTACAAACAACTGGATTTGTTTTATTCATGGTGCAGTAGTTTTGAATGTTATTGGCCATACCAACACCTGGTTTGCTCACGTAAGTGCAACGTGTAACGCAACACACCTGTGTAGGTGCAACGTGTAACGCAACATTCATTTTTTATACTTAAAATATATTACTGAACCCTATAATACCGTTTCCGCTGTACTAGACACAATATGTGAATCTTGAGGTATTTTTGCCTTTTTCTCAAATATCTAAAAGGGTACTTGAAAATTCACACCGTTGCATTACCTACTAGTGAATAGTGACGAAGGCCGTCCACGGTCCGGTCAGGGATTTACCTAGGATACGCCAAGGAGTTTACTTATCATCGAAGGAACCAAAAAATCTACCATATTTATCTCAACGCCATCTAATTAATCGATGTTGCCATTGCGAAAATGATCAAGCTACAGACGTTGCACGTTGCCATTTATAACATTAGCGCGAATAATATCTACCGTAAGCTCAGCTCATTATTTATAAACGATGTATAATTAAAGGTTACGGCTATACGTCCGACAATTAAATCTTGAACAGAGTTCCCACACCCTTTGATTTGATTGTGCTTATAATTATTTGCTGCGAAATAAGCGCTTTAGGCTAAATCAATTTATCGTAATGCTTGGATAGTTTTGATCTATGAAGTGTGGAAAAGCTTGAACTAGGCACTTCTGAACTTGTTTATCATCCAGACAGAATAGTTAGACAGAGGTTATAGTTACATAACTGGCGAAATGTTCGCCAGTCGTCACAGGTGACGACCAGGTGGTGGTGGTGAGGTGGTGTGGTGGTGGTGGTGGTGGTGTGTGTTCGTCAGTGTGTGTGTGTGTGTGGTCGGTGTGTGTTTCGCCAGTTATGTATAAGTTTCATATCATAGGTGAGGGACTAGTAGAGGAGCTCGTGGCTTAATAAGAACTGCCACTCGGGTCGATCTTTAGGTAAAGCTGTGCTTGCCTAGATCGATCTGTGGATGGGTGACCGCCCGACATACCTAGTTTCCTCCGTGCCTCGGAAAGCACGTTAAGCTGTTGGTCCCGGCTGCCATATATATAGATCTTTGGCAGTCATTACAGGTAGTCAGTGACCTGAAATTCTGACATCCAGTCTTACCAAAGGGTATTGTATTACCTAGTATTAACTGGGTTGTGGAAGTCAAATAGGCAGTCGCTCCATGTAAAATACTGGTATTCAGCTGCATCCGTTTAGACTGGAAGCCGACCCCAACATAGTTGGGAAAAGGCTAGACAGAAGATGATCTAGGCGAGGGACTATTGTCGATCAAACGGCACAAAACCAGACTCTGTGGCTCGCCCGCCGGGGCCGCGGATTTTTGTACTAGATGACGTGGCCTCGGCGCAAGGGCAAAGAAGGAACATGGGTTCGGTTGTTAGTCAGTAGAAGTCTGACACTCCCCTTCGCTCTGCCCAAGAGCGGGGGGGATTTTCCACCCACCAAAAAAAAAAAAAAAAGACTGTGGCTGCTACTGAGAAATTCCTGATGGGAAAACCCAATAAAACTTTGCCCGACCCTGGAATCGAACCCAGGGCAGTAGGCAGTAGTGTTTAAATCTTGATTCTCTTATATTATATTAATTAAATTTTAAAATGATAATAAATATGCAGCACTTAAAACACCAGCATATTTCACACACTCACTCATAGAGCAACGCAAAACATTTGCATTAAGATCGATTCCATTCAAAGAAAATGTGAATACGCTAACGTAAAGCGCTTTGCGCTGGAAGTTCGCAGTATAACGATTATAAGTAATTGCTTTGCAATTAGGACAATCCGTGTGCCAGCGCTGCAGCGTTTGCAGCTAATTATGAGTTCAAGTGATAATTACTGCATCGGGTCGGAAACGTGGCTTGCAAGGATAAGAACGGGGATCACGGTTTGGTGGGTAAGTTGTTAACTGTGTGTTATATTATTATGTACGAAATAATATTATTCACCAAACTGTTATGTTTTTTTTCAAGAAAGCTGAAAGATATCAAAGTTTTGGATTCAACCCATTCGAAAACATTAGACTTGAATACCCACATTTCGCCAATTATGTTTGAAGGCCTATGTAATAGGGGCCATGCCTATTGCCATCAACTAGACACAAATCCTCTATGGTTGCTACTGAGAAATTCCTGAAGGAAAATCCCAATATCCGGTTCGGGAATCGAACCCAGGAACACTACTACCACAAGACAGACGAGGCAGTCCGTCAGTCACCAACACTGTTCACATAGGGGAGAGATATGGTACAGTCGAACAAGCTAATAAGTTTATAGGTAGAAATAATAATAAAATATAATAAAAACTAACTTTAACTTACTTACTATAACTTTATAATAAAAAATTAAAAAAAACTTTTTATTTCAGACAAAGAGTCCATAGAATGTAAAAAAAATATGAATGAATCAATGTATAATTCTAGAACACTGAAAATATTGATTGAAATTTGTTTTATAAAGTGTTTTGCGATATGCGACTGATATCAAACGAATCAGTCTCTAAATGTATCTCTATAATCTTAAAAGTAAATACAAGTTAGCTGGATGTATACTTATTAGGTTGTTTAACTGTACATTTGCTGGAACAGCTAAAAGTTATGGCTTTCATACTCAACCCGACTGTTAAACGAATGTGTGATTAAATGTAAAAAAATCTTAAGTACCGTCCTCCTACCCTAAATACATAAACAACATAAAAAAAGAATTTAAAAACATTACAAAGACAACAATCATTTACGTAAGTACGCACAAGAAATATCGTAAGTACCCGCATACCAACATTTAGGCATTTAGAAAGGAGTACACTATTAAAATGCGGTTTTAAAACATACAAATAACAAGCCAGGACAAATTGTTTTTTCCTCATGTTCGTAAATTAGTATTCTACACACTAGCGCCTCGAATAAAGACATTTGTGACCTCAGCAATATAAAATGACTCATTTTAACAGCCGTTATTTGGCAATAAAATTTTCTAACAGTTGCTCCTTGGACCTACATTGCAAGCAAAATACATCATTAAGTGCTTGTAAACGTATTGGGTCGTAGTAACAGTAGCGCTTATATAAAATTATGATAATATATGACAGTTAGTGAGCCTTTTGCGAAAATTTTGGCTTTTTTCTAGGAAGATTAGGCTGTTGAGGTGAATCAGATACTAAAAATTCATCGTACAGTCGAGTACACTCGGGCTGAACGGTGTAATTGGGAAATTTCGCCGCGTTGTTGACGCATTCCGGAAAGTTGTAAAGCTCGCAACGAATGCGATTGTTGTACGCAAGTGTACCGTACTAAACTGCTAAATCTACGTTTGCAATCTGTTGGAACATCAATGTTTTCATAAAGATAATAGAAGAACAAAACAGTATCTTCTAGAAGAGTTACGTTCTTTCGTCATTTTGTTGTTTTAATTTTAAGAAGGTTCTTGACATAAATTAAGATCTTCATGGTCTATTACCTCTCTTCACTCATTCAGTGTGTTTCCATTTTGCTGGGATCTCTTGGATACATTTCGCAATTTATTGATACTATAACAAACGAATTTTCAAGAAAAGGCGACACAGACCACCCCCTTTCGAGAACCACTTGATCAGATTGACTTATACCCGTGGTTTCAAAGATCTCTTTAAAATATCAAACAAAGCCATACTGATTTCAAAAACCAAGTTGAAGGACAACTTCATGCAAAGGGACCCATACGTCCACAACAAAAGTAAAATAAACATGGAATTAAAGAGCGTCGCACACCGTGACGACTGACTCATATAATTTCACAAAATGCTCGTGTTGAACAAAATGTTCCTTACAACGTCCGAGAAGTCGGTAATTACTATAAAACACTTAATGAGATGCAAGTGGGTGGGGTCGTTTAAAAGGTAGTAAACAAAATTACTCCGGCCCACGTTACCAATTAGTTCAGCTAGTATTAAATCGAACGTTCCTCGAAACTTTGAATTAAAACCTTGCACGCCAAGTAAATGTGAATAATTACGTATTTAATAATGCTTTTGTTCTCTCGACGAGGAAATTCAAGTAATTCAATTGTGTTTAAGACTGTTTAATTCGGTGTAACAACGCTGTACGCTTTCTAGAAACTGCGTTTTTGTTTTTAGGGGTCAGTGAGAATGCGAATGGTATGTAGTGACTGAGTGGAATAGTACATTGTTCACCGAGAGAAGAAAGTGACCGATTACCGTCGAGGGTGTCGTTTAAAGCCCGAAGCCGTAGGCAAGGGCTTTAAAACACCCGAGATCGGGAATCGCACTTTCTCTCGAGTGATACATAGTGCTTTATACTACACCTACGAAGAAAATAAAAAACTAAATTAAAATTCTAATTCAAATTCAAAATGGCGCCAATGGCGTCTGCAATTGTCACATGTTCTTTTTTCAAATTGTAATCTGAGCGGGAGAGAAAAGTGTATGAAAATCCATTCTCTCCCGCTCAGATGCGTTTTCTCCCCGCATATTTGTTCGATATGCAATGACGTACTTTCTACCGTAAATTTGATAAAGTATCAAGGTACTTTCCAAGCAGGTGTAGTATAAATTGTATTGTTACATAATCACGTCTGTTATCCTCAAAGACTTAGGTGGCAGTATACCCATTAGACCACCCACATTTCGCCAGTAATGTGTATGTCTCATTTAATAGGGGGCAAGCTTATTGCCATCACAAAAATTCAGACTCCGTGGTTGCTTCTGAGAAATTCTTGGTGGAAATAACCAATAACACTTTTCCCACCCAGGGAATCGGACCCAGGACATCATATACAGCAGTCGCCCTAACGACCACTAGACCAACGAGGTAGTCGAGGTTGTGTTGTTAATAACTATAATTTCATTTTCATGGTATTCCCAAAAATACTCCTGAAATGTTAGGACCAGATTTCAAACGATTTCCTCGTATATTAATTTATACTAACACATAACAAGCAAAGATCTTACTAACTAGCCCGGAGCAATCTACCTTCGCCTACATCAACACTCTCCCCCATTCATTTTCTCATGAGACTTGAAGTTGACAAGTAAGTACCTACTCATCAAGTGCCTTCGATAAGAAAACATCACAACATGGGAAGAGGGGCATAAAATTAATTTCTTTGTTTACATTAGTATCAACGGTTGTTGATATCAGACACTCCTGCCTCAGCTGAGATTGGTGAGAATATTATGGTCGTCTAATTTATGCTCGAAAGTCGTTAAAACAATCCATTTTAAGATGGAAGAATTATAATGTTTATGAAAACAACCAAAAACACTTTTTCTCTTCGTCGTTGCGATTTTTTAAATCTAGCCCATACCTGGGAATCTTTTAGGTACGCAGATGTCACGCAACGAGCCATGGAGAGAGCTGTGCTCGGAGTTTCTTTGTGCGACAGAATCCGGAATGAGGAAATTCGCCGAAAAACCAGGGTCACCGACATAGCTCGCAGAATTTGCAAGTTGAAGTGGCAATGGGCAGGCCACATCGCTCGAAGAACAGACAACCGATGGGGAAGAAAGATTCTCGAGTGGCGGCCACGAACCGGAAGACGCAGCGTTGGCAGGCCTCCCACCAGGTGGACCGACGACATCGTGAGAGTCGCGGGCAACCGGTGGATGCAAACGGCAGGCTGCCGATCTTTATGGCGTTCCATGGGGGAGGCCTTTGTCCAGCAGTGGACGTCTAATGGCTGATCATGATGATGATGATGATGATAGAGGCCTACCGAAAATCGTTTATCATTCCAAAAAAAAGTTGTTTTATAGCAATAATTTTTGTAGAGCCACTTAGCTTGATGTATTGAATGCTTAGTTGACGGCTGTATGTAGGGTCTGTTTACACCTTGAATACCCACTCTTGAATCTATGTTGATAAGACAGCAGATAACTGACGGTTGTTATACAAGTGGAATAACATTCTTAAAACATTTTCCACGATAAAGTTGAATATGCTTGCCACTTGAGAGAATATGATAGAGCAGCATACCAAGACTCTTGATAACCACCCTAGAAATCCATCGAATGCAGTTGCTGTTGCCAAAATCGGCTAGGTGACATCATGGTTAATACTTAACTTTCCCAACATGACTGGCGCTAACTAGGCTACATTCTCTCCAGCTTCTACCTCTCATTTCGTTACACATTATTCCTGATACTCTTCTGAAACTATCCAAAAATAAGACAGCTAAAGAACCCAGCAACAAAAATACAGTTCTCACTTAACTTCTACATTTATTAAGTTAAAGTAAATAACAAACGTGTGTGAAGTGTTAACAGAGCGCGAATACTTGAACAGTACAACGTTTGTATGTAACTAAGTGTAATGCTGAAAATTGGAAAATAACGTTTGTGTAATGAAATGCTTTTGAAACTAGTTCAATAATGTTTGTGTTACGGTTACTTACCTGCTTTTCTCTGGTCGTTAATTTCTCTTTTTGATCTCTTTTTATGTCTAAGAACATTACTGTCATAGCTGGCATTACTTAAACGAACTTTATCTACCCAAATATCATAAACCCTCTCTAATGCGTTCAAAAACCATAGGCAATGACCAGCATTACCAACCAGCAGAAATTAACAGAACTGTAATGAGCTCATAACCTACTGAAAACAGTAGGTTATGAGTTTTAAATTTGGAACAGGTGTCAAATTCAAGTGAGTGTGCTATTCTAGTATCTACATTAAAACAGATACCTATCGATACGAAACCCCAATTCAGTATGATTTTAATTATAAATCGCACGACATTTTGATCTCGAGTGACACAAGAATAGTGACTTTGTTCGTTTGCCTATGATTTAAAATAAATGACAGATATCCGAAACGCCGCCATTTCGAGCTGTCATTTGTTCGTTAGCTTTTTATTCCCTTTCATTGAGGAGTAGACAAATTTTCTGATAAGTTCTTTATTTCTGTCGAAAATGAGTGATAGTGACTCAGAAATTAACATGAACACTCCGCCAGATATCGTAAATGCAGCGACGAATGCAACTAATAACCTGTTTATTTTTTATTGCATTACACTGGTAACAATGCTGGTCATTTCCCTATGGTTCCTGAGCCCATCATAGAGCCCTTATGATATTCGGGTAGATAAATTAGTGTATGCAACTACACATAATTAGGCATTACAACACTCGTGTGATGCTATTAAGAAACTCGCCTTCGGCTCGTGTTGAAACCCACACTTGTGTTGTAATGCCCTTCATTATGCACAGTCGCATAAACTACTATTGCAGTTATTTTTAACTGCATTGGCTTCCTTCAAAGAAATATCCTATACCCTTTTTATTAATTTTTTTGATACGAGATCTGTGTTTTTTCTATTACTACTAGTACTATTTTATTTTTTATTACTTTAATTGCAAATATAATCGACGATAATTAACACTGTTGAAAAAGATATTCTGAAAAAAAAACAGCATCATCAATACCAAACTTCAAGCGATTAAACATAATTGACAGACATAAATCGTTTTAATCACAGCTCTACCCAAAATCCGGACACCATCAAACTTAAAGATTCAGGGGAGAAATTATAAAAAAAACTTCGCCTAATAAATCAGGTTTATTACTAGAGGGGGTATAGTTAATCTGGGCCAGGAAATTAAACCAGGAATTACCATAATTGATACGGTTCAAGTGAATTGGTGCAGAAAACTGATCGCCTCACAAACGCCCTTTTAGCTATAAGACGTTTTGCGAAAATCCCTTTAGAATTTTTTAATGAGCAAAATGAGATTGCTTGATAAAAAATCCATTACGTAGGTACCTAGTTTTTTCTCATCGATTTTAAAAAGTATCGCTTTCCATTCGGACTTTGTTTGTTTTCCTTTTTGGATGAAATTGAACACTCCTAAAATTATCAACACTAAAAAGGTGCCAATAAAATACGTTGGTTATATTTGTCTGCTTAAAATTAAAAAGATACTGTTGTATTTTTAACTTTTTTATGCGATGATACGTAATTAAGTGGAGGTAACAGCTGAGAAGAGCTGAGTGCTGACATTAAGGGTTATTCGAGATCTCTACAACCGAAATGTGTTGATATTTAAACATGGAGAAATCACGTATTGATTTCTTCAATATTCTCTCCCATACATTTAGGTATTTAGACAGTTAAAGGATTTCAAAGCCTTTGTCATGTATTTTCAATTAAAACTTTGGTATAATCAATACGTTTGACCACAGTTGTATATTAGGAATCAAACCTGACAATACAAATCTTGCATCATATTAGCATAGTCATATTCTGTGAGAATTGTCCCAACGGAGTTTGTGTTTGAGGTTTACAGCTGTGCAGGTGGCTAAATACTAATTTCGTATAATACATGACATAACATCATTATGAATCCATCGACGCGACGTGTACAGATGAAGAAAGTCCAACGTACATTATATTAATATAGATTTGGTCGAAGAATCCTTCCATTTCAATGAAATGTAAGGAACTTTTCACCCTGTTCCTCGCCCCTCTAAATTAAAACATGTTCCCCAACACTGACCAGAATATTCAATAGCAAAAGTAAGCCAACCCTAAAAAGCGAACGGTCAAAACACAGCTGTACCTACCTACGGACATCCAACAAAATCATTAAAACTTCATTACAAACAAAACTACTAATAACTTTAACGCAAAAGATTAGTATCGACACGCGTCTACAATAAAAATACTTAACCCTAACTATGCGATGTATTAAAGCCTTGTTCAAATTAATCAAATCATTCTGAGATCTTATCTCGGGTGAGTGTATCTTTAAATTAGAGCAGGAGGGAGCATCAATTGTTTTCTTTCGCCCACAGACGAGGCTTGTTATTTTTTTATAGTGTAAAGTATTATAGATAGATATAACGGATTGTAATCATCTCATTGTGTGAGCTAAGATGTATCTATGGGAAGTATGGGAGGAGGATAATACTAGTTTGGAAGTACAACATTTTTGTGGTTGTTTGTTGTGTTTTAATAATCTGGTCAGTTTTATGGAACTGTTGTGTTTTAGAACTAAGATATATATTCAGAAAGCAAAATGTAAAGCCAATCATTTTTTGATTTCATTTCCATATTTCGTAACGAAACCAAATTAATTAACACCCATTTAAACACAAAAAAGGTCAATAGTTCAAAGTTGCAATAGTTATTTTGCGACAAATTCGCATTTTCATTTTGCCAAGTGACTGTACATATTGTATAAAGTTACAACATGCTTTAAATGATTAAAAAATATAGCTTTAATAGTTGTGCTGTGCCCGACAGGGTCCATGATTGTCACTTTTTTCAAAAATGTTTACCACCTAAGCCTACATTGTGGAATGCAATAAAGAATTGAGTATTGAGTATGAGTTGCAATTAATTTATAGCAAAATGAATTCATCAGTGAATTTGATACTCTAAATTTCTTTAATCCTAACCACTTCTTGCCACAGTACACCATATACCAACAACATCATTCCCGAACACAACAAAAAACAACAACAACCGTACTTCCCAGCAGCCATACCACCAAAAGATACGATAAAACAACATGTGTTTCTTCACCTAACGAATCTTCGAAGGCATAATGAGTACGACAATGTAAAGTGGAACCGTATTTACATAATGTCAACTAAGTAGGTGTAGGAGTGTCGTATAAGTACGTACAGTATGACCACTTTAAGTGTGAAGTCTAAGGAGGCGCTGCTTGTCACGAAAATGTAGCATCGATGTGTCAAACTGGGTACATTTATTTTAGTTCCGTGTTTTCCCGCATGCACAGATATGTTGGTTGAACTGTACTCGAATGTCATTAATCGAACCGAGGAATGCTATTGTTCGGTTGTGTGTATTTTTTAACTGTGAGATGAAGATTGGAGATTATAGGAAGTTGTATGAAAATGTGTTTCGGGGTGTTGGAATTTGTGTTATGTAAATATTGATTTGAATATATAACATATCATTACGACTCTAATCCCCGAAGGGTTAGGTAGACGAGTACCTAATAATACCTATTAGTACACCCATATTTATCCAGTTATGTTTTAAGTTTCATGTAACATCGAGCCTATTGCCATTAACCAGGCACTTAACCAGACCCAGTGGCTGCGACTGACAAAATCTTAATGGAAAAATCCTATGAAACTTGGCTCTCCCTGGGAATTGAACCCAGACGCAGACCAATAAGGCACCCATGTGGATATACATCTGGTCAATAAATATTACAGTACTTAATTAAATGCCGTTTCAATACCGAATTAACCTTCGGATCCACTTACGAAGTTTTTAAAACATGCCTACCGAAAACACAATAAAATTCAATAACAGTAAACAACAGTCACATAAATTAAACTCTATCCCAAAAAAGGACATTTCAAAAATTACTAAACTTACTTAAAGTTTAATTTATAATTTTGAAAAGCGAATGTCAAAGAGTAAGGAGATCGTATTCGAAATTCGAACAACAATGGCGGTGGATCGCTGGCTTCGACACCCCGTCGTGCGCTGCGCATACGCCACAAAATGAGATAAAAACTTTAATAAAATCCTTATGTAAATTAAATTTGTAGGTCCTGTGTTGAGCCTGAGATATTTATTTGTGATTGCAGTCTATTTTGGGGTGGTAGCCGGGTTTTAGCGTTGATTTACTTTGTAGCTATTTTAATAACTGTCAAACTTATTTGTAACTTATCCTGTAAGTCTGACCAATATTTGCTGTTAAAGATTATCTAATCAGCAAGGCATTTCAAATTAGCAAGAGGAGAATAAATCTTAAATAACGAATTTCCTAGCCTGATTCTTCAAATAATACTCATATTTAAGTAGCCCGAAAGTGTGACAACCAGTCTTACCAATAGGTATCGCATTACCCAGTCGCTCCATGTAAAATACTGGTATTGCACTGCATCTGGTTAGAGTGGAAGCCGACCCCAAAATAGTTGGAAAAATGCTAGACATGATGATTCAAGTTTTCATTTTTCTTCTTTTAAGTTCAAAAATCAACCTTCACGGCAAAAATTGATTTTTTAGCTGAATGCAAGAACAGCTTCTATGCTTCTATGTCTCTATCACCAATATCGGACGTGAATGGTTATAAATTTCTTCTTCTATTTACAACTCTAGACTAAAATTACGATCAAACAAACACTTTAAATCCATCTTCAGTAATTTAAATGAGTTTACACACTACATGCCTATTAAACAATTTTATTACAGGCAAATATAATAACTTTCAGCAGATGTACAGGGCCTATAAATTATTTTAACATCTTCTCTTAACTAATAAAATTGTTATTTCAATATTATAAACGAGAACAGCTGTGTGTTAGTTATTTGTTCATTTAAGTTGGAGAAAATCGATTAATTAAACGATTCTGTCAAGCTTACTATTGACACGCGCAAAGCCGCTGGCGCAGCCTAAGGGCTTGGACAGACGAGCGATACTTTACCGATTAGACAGATTTGTCGTATCCAAAATGGCTACCGGGTATTTTCTAATGAAGCTTGATTTGTGACTAGTGAACTTTCTTTGTTTAATTTTTGTTTGATAAATTATGCCGATGATTTATTTTATCTCATTTTCACAAACTGATCCTAACAACATTGTTACCATTGAATAATATGCTAGATTTAGCTAGCACAAGAACGTAGAGCATGGCACAAGCAAAGCCTATAATAGGGGATCGGACAAAAAAAAACTAATTAGTCCGTCAGATAGATTTCCAAAAATTATTGGACACGTATTTTTTTTTTTCACGTAAACTTAAAATGAAGACGATACAGTGCTTCGAAAACTCGTGTGACGTCATATGATAGTACATTTTGACGACACAAGTGACGTTTCAAGCCCCACTCCAAGATCTTTGACGCGTTTTATCTTCGTCATTTTTTATTGATTTGATAAAACAAAAAACACATATCCAATATTTTTCGATAATCTAACTTACGGACTAAACAGAATCATATTATTTTGACCCAGTCCGATCCCCTATTGCGTGTATACCCACACACAATGGGTAAATTCAGGCTGCGGATGATGATGATGATGATCTCAATCAGAGGCAGTTACGGTATTCAAATGTTGTGTCAGAATGAAGTTTTATAGAAAGAGTCCCTATCAACTCGAGTCAAAACGGTTATCAGTTTCCTATTTTTTTCCTATTTTTGGGTAAGTTTCCAGATTGACTGGATGTAGCTGGAAACCAGTATTTACCTCACCTTCTCAATCCAGTTACTGATTAAAACGATTAGGGCTGGTTGTCAGGCTTCCAGATTATAACTACTGTGTTCATACATACATAAAATATATGCCAAGAATATAGACGAAGCAATCGATAGGTAGGTAACCGTAGGTACCTACGTGTTAGGCAAGGATCGTAGTGCGTGGTTTTCTGCACGTATCCTATTAGAAATGGGCGTGGGTGAATGTTTGTGTCGTGTTTTGTCAATCGTTCATCGTTGTCTGATTAGTAATCGGCTCATTTAAAATTATATTTTGCAGTATCAATATACTTTCTATGTGTGTCGCAACCCGCAAGGTGCTTTCTTAATATTTTTTGAAAGTTTGTGTTTTTTAAATTATTGATAACTAGCTGAACCCGCGCATGCGTTGCAATGCTCTTTTTCCTACCCTACCTACCTACTACCCTACCTATTACCCTACCTACTACCCTACCTACTACCCTACCTACTACCCTACCTACTACCCTACCTACTACCCTACCTACTACCCTACCTACTACCCTACCTACTACCCTACCTACTACCCTACCTACTACCCTACCTACTACCCTACCTACTACCCTACCTACTACCCTACCTACTACCCTACCTACTACCCTACCTACTACCCTACCTACTACCCTACCTACTACCCTACCTACTACCCTACCTACTACCCTACCTACTACCCTACCTACTACCCTACCTACTACCCTACCTACTACCCTACCTACTACCCTACCTACTACCCTACCTACTACCCTACCTACTACCCTACCTACTACCCTACCTACTACCCTACCTACTACCCTACCTACTACCCTACCTACTACCCTACCTACTACCCTACCTACTACCCTACCTACTACCCTACCTAAAAAAAAAATCCTATGTCCTTCTCCTGGTTCGTAGCTACCTCCCTACCAATTTTCAGCTAAATCCATCCAGCCGTTCTTGAGTTATAAATGGTGTAACTAACACGACTTTCTTTTATATATATAGATTGCAATTTTTTCCACGTGCCAGAATGTATTGCAACACTTAGCTTCTTGCCAAGGTAAAGCAAACCCTAGGGTCAATAGAAGCGTAATTTTCTTATAAAACCTGAGCAATCGTACCAAATTAGATTGGGTAAATCAAAATCCGTGCCAGCCCGATGGTGTGGTCAATAGTCACCTGTAACCTACCAGTGTTTTATTTGAGTACTAACATAGGTTATGAATATTGTTACTAACCTAATGGATCTCAGTTGTCTAATTAAATGAAGTCTAATAATTAAACCAAATCTCTTTCACTCATTCGTCATTTAAATACCAGCCCATCAACAACAACTCAACAACAACTCGACACAACAACGGTTTTGGTGACAACTCGTAGAATTATCACCAAAACCGTAGATACCTATAAGCAATAATTACAAATCGTCACAAATCAACTTGTAATCCAACACTGTTGTATCAACAACTAAACAGATTTACTGCTCAATAAACTATTTTAATTTATTGCCAAATGTTGGACTTCGAATAGCTTTCGATTATAAATAATAATGTTGACACTATTCCTACATTCATTACCGTTTCTATGTTTTAGTGAATGTGTTTAAATTAATTTCTGTTTTGATGAGCTAATTGATGTGGCCAGTTTCTAAATGAGGATTACCTGTTTTCCTTAATCTTCTTCAATGAAATGACTGGCTAAACGATTGGGGTAATTAATATCGTACCCTGTTGTTTGTTGGTTACGGGAATCGATGGACGCTGGTGAAAGTGCCAAACTGGTAACTCAGTTCTGGACCGACTCTATTTAGATTGCAATCGACAAACTATTAAAAAGTCCAGCTGTAAAAAAGTATGTTCGGTCAGATAATCGGAAGAATACTTAAATTAAACACATAATACCTATTTCACAAACACACAAACACACACAAACAACACAAACTGTATTATTAGTATAATAATAATAATATAATAAATATTTATTGTCACAAGATTCAAGTACATTGCACTATATACAGATTGAAGTTCTTAGTTTAACATTAAATTAGGTAAACAAGTACAATAAGTTCAACCCTGTCCCCTAAACTAGGCTAGGCCTGTATCTTAGGGGGCAGTGTCCGTCCATTGGGTATGCTTATATAATTTTATTTTGGCAGACGTGCCAGTGGACTGTGTCAAGTGGGTGCATTATTTGATCTTGTGATATACTTTTGAAAGTGTGAGGGTGAGAAAGTGAAGAGTGAATGATGTGAGTGCGAGTGTTTGATGAGTGCGTGTGTGTGGTATTTGTTGCTGAGAGGAGTAAGTGAAGTAAATGTGTGATTGTAGTGAGTGCAACAAAATAGGTGAATAACACAAAAGAGTGGATGTTTTTTTTTTTTTTTTTTTTTTTTTTTTTAGGTTATGTAGGTAAGAAGTGATTCTGTTTTATGATAGTCCTGTTTGAGTAACCATTCAATTACTATACGTTTTAGTTTAAACTTAGGGAGACCGAGAATATTAACTTTTTTATGAACTTCGCCATAAATGTGCCTACTTATTACGTAAAATTGGTGCCTAGCAAACTTAGTTTTATGTTGGATGCTGGGGATTATATTCTTACGTCTTTTTGGGTCGGGAGGAGCCAAACTGCCATGCGTTCTAAGGATCGATTGGAGCACAAATAGCTGTCGTACAGTTAGAACTTTACAGTCCTCGTAAAGTTGCGCTGTTGGATATCTGCGTGACTTTTTTGTCATTACCTTAAGGACCGCTCTCTGTGCTCTCTCAACCCTCAGGAGACCTGTCTTCCCGGCCCGGCAGTATGTATATTTAGGTTCAGGTATTTATCTATTATGGGTCTTTGTTACCTGAAAATAAATAAATTCTAGTCTATTCTATGAATTATACAATTAATTGATTTAACCTATTTCATGATCTCGATAGATAGAACGACCAAAATTCTTTGTTATTATTAGTTTAAGATGTTTTTGTTTTAAGTATGTAATATTTAAGTGAACCATGTATGTTCGAGTAATAAACTTCTTTAAGCCGTATTTACTTCAGTCCTGTAAGTTGAAAGTCCAGTTCTTGAATGTCAAATATTAATTTTTAATCAAATAAATTATAACCTTGTAATTAGTGATAAATTAGAAGTTAAATATAAAAGACTCACTGCTATAAAGAAAAGAAAAAACAGAAATATGATTAATTACACTCGTAACATAAATCCTTAAATTATAAACGAACGAAAAATATTCTACCAACGAATCTAAAATTTACGTTTTTATCATAACAAATTGACATTTTAATGTCATTCTGAATAACCATTTAAAATAAACAAGATTTGAATTATTAATTAGGTGTAATAATTATAATTCTGAGAAATCATAAAAAAGTATAATTAAGATTTTGAAATATTTGATGACAAGATAAGCTTATTAGAATATATTTGCCAAGAATACATTATGTAATATAAGTATATAGGTGCGTACCATACTTGCTTATGTAATAAAAATTAATTATATAACCAAACGAAGTTTTTGTGATGACTCAATTTTAATATAAATGCTTAAAAACGTGTCATTAATTCTTGCAAGGAATTTTTATAATTGCTTTTATGATTTATATACGCATAAGTGTTAATAACGAAATGATCGAAAACTGAACTTATGCCTTTGAGCTTGATTAATTGGTTTTTGTTAATTTTGTAATCAATTAACCCAAGTTTAATTAAAAATGGCGATTTAAATAATAAATGATACCAAACGCAGAAAGCTATCAAAGAAAATAAAACACTTTAATTAATATTGTGATTGAATATCTTCCGGTAAACGTTAACGATAAACAGTTTTAGCATCGTCTGAGATTGATGTGTCTTTAATCTATGAATCAAACTAAAATAATTTAGTATAATATCACACCTGTAATCCCCAAGCGTTAGACAGAGGTGTAGGTATCTAATAGTACACACTTCGCTAGTGATATCTAACTCCCATGACATAGGGGGCGAGGCTATTACCATCATTCGGGCATGAATCCTTATTCCGTGGGTGCTACTGGGAAATTGCTGATGGAAAAGACCATAACCACTGCCCAACCCGGGAATCAAACACAGGACCTCATGCACAACAGTCGCGCTTGCAACTACTAGACCAAGCCAGTCAGTGGTCAGTTATGTAGGTTTTAATACTGCCATAGGGGGCGAGCAGACCGGTTACTAAGAAACACATGACAGGCAAATCTAATAACCTCAAAAATAAAACAGATTATTGTAAAAACATCATCATCATCATTTTTGCGGGGCTAACATGGCCAGAGATCGCCCATGATAGAGACATATGGAAAGAGAAAGGGGAGGCCTTTGCTCAGCAGTGGGACACAAAGTAGGCTAATAAAAAAAAAAAAATTGTAAAGAAAACCAACAAATAAAAACTATATTCCATAATAAGCAATCTAAATTATATTCACAACAAAACAAGAACAATTGATTGCCGGCAGAATAGTAACAATACAAGCCCTTAATCAATTCAAAATCTTTGAATAGTTGCCCTTGCCACAGACGGCATAATTCATTCGTTATTTTAAAACAAGCATTAGGAATTAATACACAAGTGATGCATTATAAGAGACAGTGGACCGACACCTCTGTTTCAAGCTTTATTTATTGTACCGAGCCTTTCTTTCATAAGTATTACGGACCACCGACTGAGTATAGAAGAGTATATTCTATTTACGACCAGAGAAAATAGACCAAGTGTCATTTTGACAGCGATAATGTCGTGGAAATGTCAAAAATCTGTCAGTTTGACATTAGCCACCATAAAGCTTATGGGAATCCTGTGGAATATCGTTTTGAAAATTCGAAATGTTTTAAATGCTATCTTAAGAACCCCAAATCAAAATTGTAATCGATAAGTATTTATTTTTGTAAATTAAAAACACAATAAGACTCGTATTTTATTGTTTTAAACTAAATTAATTGTAAGATCATTAATTTCTAAAATAGGAGATTAATTTATATTGAGTTAGTTCTGGGTAACTACAAATTTTGTAGTTACCCAGAACTAACTCAATTTTGTAGTTACCCAGAACTAACTCAATATAAATTAATCTCCTATTTTAGAACAACAATTTATAGGAACCATCCAAGAGTTTTATTGCTTCTAGTTTTTCTTAATTAACGAATGATTTTAACGATCAATTACAAAAACATCGTAAATAAATGAATGAATTTTGTCTCTTTTTAAATTGAAGACTTATTATGCCTGACATTTCAAGTTTATGGCAAGGTGATATTAATCAGTTGAAGTATTTAAGCATAAAATTAACAATTAGATGACCATAATAGATACACATTAACCTTCAGCTACTGAGGTAGATTTAATTTCACGTAAACACTGACGTGGGGGCCGCAGAGGCCCGTACATATAAGTGCTAATATTTAAAAATCTATAGGTTTTTTAGAGTTTAATGTTTAATAATTAGTTTCAGTGGATATATTTAAATAAAATAAAATTATTTTGGTATAATTTATTTTTTTATAACTAAGTATTATCTTAAAGTTTGGAAAACACTTAGCATTTTTTGACAAAAATTACATGGGATCGTAAATCACAAAGTATTCATTAAAATTATGAAAATATCAACTAATCAACATAAAATCTTAATTTTAAATAGTTTTTCTAGCAAATGACAATCATCACTAATTATAAGACTATTAGATAAATTTTTGATAATATATTCCACCTATTTTGGTGTAGATGTCAACAGTTTATAGGTTTCTATCGTTAAAATGCAGACCACGTTATAAATGATTAGTATAGATGAGAAACGTTGATAAAAAAATTACAAATTTATGTTTTTAATGTTTTATTCATAGCAATTAAAGATTTGAAATCTAAGAATCCTTTTTAATATTTTTTTTGGTGGGTGGAAAATCATCGAATAACCCCCCCCCCCCCCCAGCTCTTGGGCAGAGCGAAGAGGAGTATCAGACTTCTACTGACTAAAAACCAAGCCCATGTTCCTTCTTCGCCCTTGTGTCGGAGCCGCCCGTTATCCTTTCGATTATCCACAGCCCCGACGGGCAATCTAAGAATCCTTAGTTAGTGTTAGTTTCATTATACTAGCCTGTCTAATGCGTTGGCTTGTAAGCCTACGTAGATACTTAAAAGTAACTAAACTATCTATTGAATACATAATATGATTGTCAAATGAATTGTGACATGATATTATGCATCTGCAAAATAAAATAAGATATAAAAAAAAACTGACGGATAATATTGCCCTTGCGGATAAACTGACATTTGACCGAATTCCTATCACAATTATGTACTTATTGAATACCAATAAGCTTGTAGTCGCAGCTTTGTCAATGAGCCCTTGGAACGTACCTACTACTGAGATAAAACGTATTCTACGTCCTTACCCAGGTCTTGTTTAATCGATATGTCAATATCATTCATATGGGTTCAGCATTTCAGGCGGGAAAATGTGATAGATAGGTATATTGTAGAACTATCTTTTGCCAGCGGCTTCGCCCGCGTGAAAATGACGATTTTCCATACAAACTTTCATCCCCTATTTAACTCCCTTAGGGGTTGAATTTCGAAAAATCCTTCCTTATTCCTTGTCTATATTATAAAGGGAACCTCTGTGCAAATTTCAGCTTTCTAGGTCCAAGGGTTTGGGCTGGGCGTTGATGAGTCAGTCAGTCAATCAGTCAGTCAGTCACTCAGGACTTCTCTCTTTATTTATATAGATTACAGACAGAAAGATAGACTGCCTTTGGCATTTATAATATAAGTATCGATACATTCCAGTTCAATTCACGTAGTCCCAAACAGAACCTACCAATATGAATGAGTCGCCCTTGGCGTCCACTTATCGGACGATTGTTTTCGATAGCGCACACATTATTACCAGCCTCTCGACTTTCGACTACCAACCTCTACATAAATAATTAATGTATGTATGATTGACGTAGGTGACGGCGTATGAATAAAAATATATGCAGAAATACCATGCGGTAGGTAGTGGGTAGGTAAAGGTGTAGGAAAGAAAATAATTTTACGAACTGAAACAAGGTTCATGAAATATGTACTTATAATATGATAAGTTGAGACTAACAAGTAAATTCCTTGGAGGTAGATTGATTAATAAAATCTGTTAGTGCATGTTAGTACCATATCTAACTAAATTTTAAGAAATGTAAATGTGCGTAGAGACTCAATTCATAAATTTTGCAACACAGTGTTTAATTTTTCTAAAGCAATTTTTCCGTCCAATATAATATTTTTTAAGTAACTTTTCAGGTAGTTCAGTAGCCCGTGGTACTTTGCTAGAGACGGTGAAAATAAGCATTGTTTTTCTTTACGTTTCACACAGTTTTTACAGTGCAACGTAATTTTTCGACAACTATCAAGGACAACAAATAATAAAAAGACAGTAAAAAAACTATGGAAACAAATAGCTTGTTACGTTACACTAGTTGTTTTTCCAAAAACATTACTTACTGAACTTTCTGTACGTTTTGATATTTTTTATTGTCTCTACTTGAGACATCAATTCGGCGCCTGTCGTCCTACGTTCATTTACGTTATTCTTGCAAGACACAGTCTAAAAAAATACCCTTAATGAAAATTAAGAACTTCCAGTGGACCAACTGATTTCTGCCTTTTCTGGTACTCTGTGTACAAAAATATGAAATGTTTACTTATCATTATTTTGTACGGAGGCGACAGAACTTATTTTTAGATGGACACTTGTAATTGTCAATACAGTAATCGAGGCCTCTTAAGAATAATTTTCTTACACGGTGGCCCAAAATAAGAACTGTAAGTAACTTTTTTTAACTAAGTGTATTGATTTTCCTATGTAAATTAGATTCGAGAGACATAAATTGAAGCATCATGCCGTCCTTAAATTAATTGGGATAAGAGCTAACCAGATAGGAGGACGAACTCATGGCTAATTAATACCAACCACTGGGTTCGATTTTCTGGTTAATCCGTGCTTACATAGGTTGGTCCAGAGATGGGTGACAACCTATTACACACCGAGTTTCCTCTGTGCCTTCGAAAGCACGTTAACTCGTTGGTCCCGGCTGTAATTTGTAGACTTTGATAGTCGTTAACTCGTTACCCCGTTAGTCATCAGTGGCCCGAAACAGTCTTACTTAGGAGTATCGTATTACCCCCGGTTGAGGAGGTCAGATAGGCACTCGCTCCATGTAAAATACTGGTATTCAGCTGCATCGGGTTAGAGTGGAAACCTACCATAACATAGTGGGGAAAAGGTAAGCTAACCAGATAATGTAGGTGCAGGTACCGCACCTACATTATCTGGTTTTTATGATTTATTTATTATGATTTCTGATGGTTGATAGTAATAAGATAGGTACAAATTATTTGACTTGCACAATTAAATAGTCAAGCAGCTTACTCATAAGTAGCACTTATGTTATGAAACAAAAATTAAGCATAATTTTAGTTCTAATGATTTCTCTTTTTAGTCAAGCAATCGTGATTTTGCAGAAATCGAAAATTACTAGTGACGTCCAAAGCCAAACAAATTAGTAATAATTAAAATAAGCTTCTCAAATAAACGACACAAAAATAACCTCTCAATAACACACAGCGCCCTAGGCGATAATTATTCAAGATGCGAAACAAAATAATGGCCCCAACGGAATCATAATAAAATACCTACTTACATTATAAATTAACTGTTAAAAATAACAGGTTATTATTATAAACATCATTATGTTAGTATGCGCGTGATCACGGTACGGCACGGGCTGCGCGGGCGCATCTGCCGACATATTTGCATAGTCGCTGATTGGGAAGCAAGATTAATCCCTATAATATTTTTTGTCTTCATCATTTAGGTGCAATCAGGCGGGCGAAAAAGAATGATCATTATCATACTTCAGCCCTTAAGCTATTTTTTCAGACGGCAAACAATGGGGTGCTTGTTTGTTATTAGGTTAGGGGCGATAATGTAATGCAATTACTTTTTTTTCTGGCAAAAAAATTGGAAATTCATTATTCAAATCCTACAGCTGAACAAACGAGGAATACTGATTAGAGCTTATGATTTTTCGGTAATAATGTTCCGATCATTCATTAACATGTTTGGTACATTATGATATTTCTTTTGAATAATTGAGTCATTAGTATCACCATAAATATGGCTTGTAATCACGCCCTTTTATTCAAAAGTTAGAACAATAATTATTAATTGCGCGCAGTTCCCACAATCCCCCAAGAACAAATAGAATTTCATACATAAACTTATCTTTGCATCTCGAACAGTTACAACCCTAACTCAGGGGCATCATTAGGCAAAATAAGACCATTAGCAGCCGTTTCTCTTAGCGTGGTATGAAAGGGTTAAATCGGCCCTTGTGGCACAATGGCTTTATTCTATTACGAGTCGCTTACACGCGCGATGTAATAAATATGAATGTTTGAACATCATGGATTATGCTCCTCTGGCGAGGGTCAAAATATTTGAATATGCGTCGGTACAATTTGCAAAGGGTTAATTGACAGTTGTGAGTTGCCTTTGTAAAAGTTTACGGGTGACTGTTAATGAAGCCGTGTGGCTGGGTTTTTGATGTAGTTCGGGGATTTTTGTTACTGTGTATCGTTTTGTTCAGATGGTTAATTTGGGTTGCTTCTAATTATCATGACCCTACACTGCCCTACAGTAGTCTACGGCTGGACATAGGCTTCTCGATCGTCGGCAATTTCAATCTAGTTATAACCAGCCACCCTAGGGAGATTATCACTCCAACTAGCCTTAGGGCGTCCTGTCATACTTAAAACAGGCCAAACCCATTGGTCATTGTTTATACGGCTCTACGGTTCTTTAAATAGTTTAAAGGTTAACGGGGAAATGTGGTGTCTTGGTTGAGAAACATTCGTCAATGGATGCCACCTCGGAAACAACAAGCATATAATTAATTATAAGATTGGATTTAATCACCAAGCTTCGGATACCGCTTCCGAAGCTTGGTCATCAAATCCAGGCCCCTTGCACCAGTCGCTGCTTAAATCAAATGGATAACTGACCTTGTTAACTCAAATGTGTTTTTAAATTATTAATGTTTTGGATGAAATACTTTGTCACACAATTTCAGAATCATGTTCATTGATAAGCATAATGATTATGATCACAACACACATCATACATCATTACACAATCTACATCGATTCTAATACAATTCCAAATCCTATTACTTTTTCTTTTCGTAAACTCGTAATATATCCTTTTCAAAATTCTTTGTTTCAAGCTCTAGTGCATTTTTGGTGCAATACAGGCGTAAAATACAGGACAACAAAACCTACACCAACACCATATACTTATGAACACAAAATACACAATTAAAAACAATAATTACAAAAATTAAAACATCAAACAAACAAAGTACAGGCCAAGTGTGCTCCAAAGTCCAACGGGTCCATAATTACTCAGAGAATCAACGTCGATGGCTAATTACAAAGAGTAGAATGGGGATCTACTGAATAGGATAAAAAACCGGTATCAAGTGCGAGTAGGACTCGCATACGAAGGGTTCCGTACCACCGTAGAATATAATTGAGCCAACAAATCGGTTTTTCTTGGGTCCTATTTAAAATTGAATAAGATTTTAGCAGTAAAAAATTTCAAGTGCAAAAAAGTCACTGAGCTGAAAAGTGGCACTGGGGTGGCCATATCTACCGCATGCCTGACGAGGTATGAACCAAAATAACCACGCTGTGGAGCCCTTACACAGCCAGAAGGCGACGCGGCGACGGTAGACCTCGCAGGAGATGGCGGGACAAGGTGGACGAAACCAACATCCTTTGGACCACTTTGGCCTTGGATTTAAAAAAATATGGAGGAGTTTGGCCAGCAGTGGGATGACACAGGCTAAAAGTAACAGTACCTAAGTGAAAAAGATACAGCGCCCTGTCAGAGACCGACGAACAGGCGCGAACCTTACAGTAATAGAGTCCCGTTTGCACCCTACGGGACCCAAATAAACAATTATGAACGATACAGTGGCCGCGTGAGTGGCCCGGTGTTCCATGTCGCATCTGTTCACCCCGCGGATTACGGTGATAATTATTCTGCAGTCATAATTATTGGATTTTGCTTTGTTATAACGGTTATAACACTCTTTCGATGGCAGATGTCGAATTTGGGATTTGGAGAGCTCTGGTGACGTTGTTTAGATGTGAAGGTGTGAAGTATTTATGAATATTTTTGAGGTTGGGTTTTTATTTTATTTTGTCATTACCGTCATCATTACCTGAATAATCAATTAACTAATTTATTGCAGAACAGATTATGTCTTTATGTTTGATGCTTTTCAATTAAAAGCATGTCGTGAATCTTAAAGTAAATCATGTCTATAATCTACTTCCTATGAATCTTTGGTCATTGCAGCGTTTTGTCATCTTCCTTGCTAAAAAAAATTGTTGTTATTATGATATAATTTTATACCCAGTCTATTACCGCCTGACATCAATTTTGCCGATTTTCTTAAAAATAAATAACAGCATTGTAAACCACGATTACTCAAGTTGAATTGGCGGCTTCAGAATTATGGCCTATTATATAAGCTCGCTGATGTCAGTGATAGAATAATCAAAATATTCCAATACCTTGTTCCCACTACCTTTCAAGTACACACCATTCCTTCAATCCTCAAAATTGCCACCAAAATTCACTCCAACACAGTTTCACCACTAAAGTTTACAACCTCCAATGTTCACTGACAATCCATAAAACCAAAATCATTCAATTTGAATAATGGAACTACATAAGACCTTACAGACGGCGATCTCCGTTGCCTTTAAACTCGCGTAAACCATTTTATTGTTGCCAGATTCGAGCACCCTAACCTTAGTGGCATATGGCATGCCACGTGCCGAAAGGGTTAAACCCTTTGTCTAGAAAAAAAGAATTAATACTAAAATGATGGTATCGTTTCCAATGCGATGTAATTACTGTGATTCGGTTAATTGTTGCGAGTGCTTTTGTTTCTGAGTGCAATTTCTCTTTGACCGTGTTTATGCCATATTGAAATTGAAGAGTCCTTTGTAACGTTTTCTGTTCACAGACATTTTTATTGCATCTGATATTTTAGGCTGCTTTTCGATTTCCGACTCTACACTCACAAAGTTAGGCTTTAAAATAAAGTTCTATAGCAATTTTTAGCGCTTTTTGTTTGGCAGGAATATATTTTTAGCGTGAATTTGGAATTCTATGCGAACTAACAGACCATGATTTTCATCTTGTTGATGAATGCTTTTAAAAAAACTTGACTATCTGTGTGATGTTAAAAATGTGGGTTTTTCAGGTACGAGCACAAAAATGTAATCTACTTTGCGTACTTATGAGGTTTGTTTTCTCATCCGTATTATAGCTTTACATGCCGCCGAGAAATACCTCTGCTGCCATTCTGGTTTCCTCACGATGTATTCCTTCATCGAAGCAAGATATTGAATCCGAAGAATCAGAGGTGCGTATCTTGGCTTCAAACTATACCGACGGTCGGACTAGCGCTGTTATGGTCTATTCATTTTAATAGAGAAGATATCTTTGTCCCAATAGAAAATAGCTCCAAGCTGTTAGTTACACCTTAAAACTATGAACTATTGAAACTCCAAAGTCCTCTATAATAAGGTTTATTTTTGGAGTTCTAACGTCAATCACCTTGTTTTTTTTTTGGCGGGTTGGAAATAATCAAATAACCCCTCCCGCTCTTGGGGAGAGCGAAAGGGAGTGTCAGACTTCTACTGACTAAAAACCACCCATGTTCCTTCTTAGCCCTTTATGTCGATGCCGCGGTATCCCTTGCGAACAACCCGCACCCCAACGGGCAACGTCAACCACCTTACTTTTAAGTTTATCGCCACATAGTTTTGTAAGGATGTGTACGTAATATTTATCAGAAAAGGCCCGAATCTTCTTTACGACCGATGATGGCTGAATATTCGATTATTGCGAATTCTTTAGTTACTTTGTGTTCTTCCATTAATCAGTAACAAACATTATGATGACCATTTCGAATCAATCAAAACGGACTTTTGCAGTCCATTGACATGAAAATAAAGTAGTTAATTTTAACCGACTTTGAAAAAGGTTGAATACGACATTGTTGCTATTGCGGGAATATACTGGTTAAGAGCGTATGCTACCTCAGATTAGCAACCCTATTTGTGGTGGTTCAAACTTCGCTTGTAATACTGTTAGAATAAAGTTCTAATCAGCTTGCACTACAAAGCGGTTGTTACGTCTTTCGCTGCGGCCGAATAGTGCGAAATTAGTGGTATTTTGCGATTTACAAAAAAACTATTGATTGGACTAAAAAAGTAAAACACTATGACTTTAGTTTGTTGCTTGTCGAATTATTTGGCAAAAAAATCAGAACGATGACATGTGTTTTAGTATGGTTTTTACTCGTTAAAAGAAATTTTTAGAGGTATTTTCGCGATTTTTTTCTATCGAGCAAAGTTAGTTGTATTATGTTTTCACAACACTATGGCACTAGCATATATCCTGAAGAATATCATATATTTTTCTGATGTTGATTACTGCAGTGAATCATATACTTTTACGCATAAAACTCGCGTTTGAGGTACCATACGCTCTTAAGACTGGCACAAGAACGTAGAGGCCTATGCCCAGAAGTGGGTGAAGTCGGGCTGTGAATGATGATGATGAATTTTGCAGAAGTGATGATTATTAATATCTAGACAATAACCCAAAATGTGCCTTTATAACCAACTTTGTATACGACAAAGAGAAAAAGAAAAAAAATCGGCAAGACCCGTCTTAAATCTCACCAGCAATTTTTGCTCTACGTACGTACGATGACCAATCAAGCTATACGAAACCAGTTTATGCGGATCTCTCATCGCATGTGAAATTAATACAACAAAGCGATGCTATGTTATACTGGAAATTAGCTTTATGTGTCCCCGTGTGTACTACAATTCACAGAACTGCAAACTAACCTTAGCCTTCTTAATAACCCGATCACAATCAATGGAATTCTTCCACATCATAATAATAGACCTCCATTTTACGTGGTACGTACCGTTGGTACGTGCTTATAGCGTATTTGTTGTTATTAAAAGTCCCTTATATTAGTCATCGGCACTTTATGCCTAATCATTAACATAAAGTCTTCAAAACAAACCAGACATTAACCTGAACACTCACGTACAGTCGTACACATACATTTGTTGAATGTTAAAAATATCAACGATCGTAATTAAATATGTTGGCATATTTTTAAATAACTTGATGTGTTTATATCTTTGTGTGGAGATGCAGGGCTTTGTCAAAAAGGGTGGATGTTTATTTGGGTTCTGTCAAAGAGTTGGATCGTTAGAGGATCAGGTTATTGTGTCGTTGACGAAAACATTTCAATAGTATACCTCACTCAGTCATAATTTTCGAAAATTGTACTGTACTTTCGATAGTTTTAGTGTTTTTTTGGAAGTCGGTTGTTTTTTTTTGCAAAAAGATTTTTATTTTACCCTTTTTATTTGTAGAATACTGAATTTTGGTCATCCATCGTTCTATGGCAGATGTATTCAATCTTCTCAATGTGTGTATTCTCACTTTCTCATGCACATTTAACTATTTAAATTATTCGTCCTTTAAAATTATTTCATCGTACAAAATGCGCTAGTTATTTCAGTCGCTTACGCAATTGAAAAGTTAGATCAATATCTTATAGGCGTCCAACTCATTACTTTCTGCATTTAAAAGTCTGAACTATCACAATGACGAACAAAAACTATATATTATCCATAAGTCAATAGACATAAGGATCAAAATGTACCTGCAGATTTAAAAGGGATCTAAGTATTTAGCATTCATACCGTAGTTTAATTACATATTCATATGCAAATGAGACGGGAATGCCGTAAAGATTCGTCCACATAATCCATACACATTCACTGGCACTCATTCATGCGTGCTTCTGAACATGTTGGCACTGTAATTAGCGATCGTTTCTATTCAACTTTTTATGGCGAGGGCGCAAATGTATGGTATTTAAAAATCGTGATTTGGTACTGCTAATTTTTTAGTACTTTATTTGTTTTAAAAGTTTCCTGTTCGTTGTTCAAGATAAAAATATGAATGAAGCCTAATCGACCGTTGAATTTTATGTAAAAGAAACTAAATGTAGGGGCCGTTAAAAAACAAAGACACCAAAACGCACTTTTACCACTATGGAAATATTTATACGAGCCTAATTTCCGCTTGGTAATTTTACACCAGCATAATTGTTACGAGTTCGATTACATTTTATAAAAAACAAATTTTATGCTTCAATGGCTCTACAAATGTAGGCGATTGGTTCCTCGTCACCGTGTAGGTACGATCCGAGTCAAAGATCCGAATGCTGTGCTTTGAGCAATAAAATAAATCTTGTTTTAAGAGGTGTACCCGATCTGGGTCCCTAAACAAGCCTCGAGCCTTCGTTACGGGCTTAATTAAAAAACAAAATCAATTTTATTAATTGGAAGTGTTAAAAACGGGCGGAAGAGGCGTTCGAGGCCCGTATCTTGCTCGTATCTCTTCTTTAATCCGACAGAGAATGTGTTATTTTTACTCTCCTCAGTGGATTTCGAATAAATTTTATCGCTCGGGACTAATTTGGTTACAAATTTATTTGGTTGTGGGATCGTTAACAAGGGAAGTACATCCACATGGTTATCTGGCCTGCACTCTTTAGTACCCAGGCATCGCCGTTATAACAATATATCGACACTTGGAACTTGATAAAATGAAGACGACACTTCTCTTAGGATTAAATAATACGGTTTTTTTTAAGAGCATGTGCTGTGACAAATAAAATTTTTATTGTTACGATACGATGCGATTACTTTGGGGTTTTAAAATAATATAAAAGGGACGACTTTGATACCCAATTGTTTATATTGTCGTTTTTTTAATAACTGTGTCACGGTTCCTGTCCTTTGCGGTAATAAAACGAAATTTTCACATTGAAAATTTACATATTTGGTCAAACTTTTGAATGGTTTTGGAAATTAAAACGTTCATCAAGATGAAATATGGTTTTGAATTTATTGCACAATTTCAGCAGCTGCAAAATGAGCCCTTTTTCAAATAAACCTAATTTAGCGGATTAAAGTTACATTTTTGTCAGCATTTTGTGAGCAAATAAATATGAATTTAGGATCGCACAAACTGCATTTATATTTCCGATTTTGTTTTAAATGCGACTTCCCGAGCAACCGTTATAACCCTTTAGTCTCGGTGACCCAACAGGATATTTTCATAAATTTATTGTATCCATAGATTTTTGAAGGCGATTAAAATACACTGCTGAAAACCTTGCAACAAATGGCAGGACTAGCTTGTTGAAACCAACGACCAGAAAGTAGTCAATCCTATGACTTCCAGTTTATAGGATTCTGTGGGCTGACATAGGAGGTTTTTTCCTCCAATCGAAGCAGCACCATATCGATTGACTGTGATCATTTAGTTTTCATTGAATACATACGACGCTTTTTGGTTCTTGAGAATTCCTGAATTAAACTCATATAATAATTAATAATTATATTTGAAGCATAGGTATTATTTATAATTACAGTATGTTTATGAATACCTAGGTATTAGAGTACCTAGAGGAAGATCAAAGAAACGATGGATGGACTGCATAAAGAGTGATATGTCAAGAAAGGAGGTGACTGATGAGATGACGAGTAACACAGAAGTTTGGAAGTAGAAGATATGCTGCATCGGCCCCAAAAAAATAGGCATATGAGCGGGCGAATGCTGATACTCGTAATAACGGTAGTTGAACCATCAACAGACAAACTGACATCTACCTATCTATCTAAATAAAAAGAGAAGTCCTGACAGACTGACTGACTCATCAACGCCCAGCCCAAACCCTTGTACCTAGAAAGCTGAAATTTTGCACAGGTTCCCTATATAATGTAGACAAGGAATAAGGAAGGATTTTTCGAAATTCAACCCCTAAGGGATTTATTATTATTATAATTTTCATGAAGTCCTTAATAGTCGTTAAAATTAATAGCTACATTTAGCTTACCGTATGTTGAGCTTTCAATACACCTATTTCCATTATTATAGATGGGTTTTCTTTGAAGATTTATTTTAGTATATGTTTGCGGAAGTTTGTCAATAATGTTTATTGTTAATTTGGTATTGTTTAGTTTTATTGATTGTTTGGGATGAAATGTTTATGTACAATTTTGCTCACGAGAATTCTATTTAAGGACGCATTTACGATTGATAAGTCAAATCATTACTTTTTTAAACAAAAGTATGTTTATTAAATACAATGCTTTGTATTTTTAAAATATTTTTGCTACTTATTGTAGGTAGATGTGCAAGGTACAATTCTTAACTATAAATATAATTTTAGATATGTCCAGTTTCTCAATAAATGTACCGAAGTAAAAATTTTTCACTTCGGTACATTTATTGAGAAACTGGACATATCTAAAATTATATTTATAGTTAAGAATTGTACCTTGCACATCTACCTACAATAAGTAGCAAAAATATTTTAAAAATACAAAGCATTGTATTTAATAAACATACTTTTGTTTAAAAAAGTAATGATTTGACTATCCAATCGTAAATACGTCCTTAAGACATCATTCTTGTAATTTGCACTGTCATGTTACAAACTTCATACGGCGTTTCTATTGGCAGAAATTGTAACTGCCACTTTATTTTGTTTTTCATTTTAAAAAGAGGAACTAATCGAACGAAAATAATTCGATGAATTATTATAATTACTCTGTCAATCAGATAGGTAAATGTTGATTTTTTTGCAGATGTTACACCTAATCTGAATTCCAAGAAACAGCCAATTTACTTTATGACAAACATTAAGATGGAAACTAGATTCCTAATTCCCATTTTTATTCAAAGAGCAAAATATAATGCAGTATTAAAACTTTCCACGTATTAAGATCGCAATCGTCCCAAATGGGACCTGAAGACCGGAATGGACCATGTCGTTAAGAGCGATAACAAAATGGTAATTTTTCTACATAACAACAAACAGGTTCTGAAATAAGACCGATGTAGACCAAATCTATTGTAAAGGGAACAATAGTGTGGACACGTCGTAAAATGAAACAATGCGAAGATAGTTCGTTGGTTCTCTAGATGAGCCTTCAATATTTCTTGAAGATAAGTGATAAGCTTACTTCGTATTTTGTCAAGATGACGATAACTGACAATCGAATGAAATGAGTTTGGCTGCTGATGAATATTTGATCGGTGGAGTGATAAAGATTTTGGGTATGTTGACCCAAAGAATGAAATAAGTGGACAAAATACTCCCATCGGAATGAAATAATCCATAGCACTAAATAGTGGCTTGTACGAACACTCATCAATAATGACAATAAACGATGAGGACAGAAATGACAGGGATTTTGATGATGAATCGATGAATGATTTATTAGATTGCTTGCCTGATTGGGTAAAACAATTGAAATGGCGTTTAATCAGCGACGTGGCAATCGCTTCTATAAGTGTTTTGTATTTCTATTAACATCATTAACATTCTCTTGCCCATATCCCAATTCATTTGGGGTTGTTAGTACAGCATGTCTTCTTCTTAAATACTTCTCTGTTCTTTGTCATCTCATGAGACACCTCCAATACATTTCTAATTTTAGCATTATCGGTACAGTATTGGATAATCTTCTTCAAGGTAATCATTGAAACCTCATATGGCAGCACTAATCTTAGCTTTGTCAGTCATAGATCTGACTTATCCTACTAATATTATAAACGTGAAAGTTTGTAAGTATGTATGAATGTTTGTTACTCTTTCACGCAAAAACTACTGAACTGATTTGGATAAAATTTGGTACACAGATAGTTTATAACCTTGGTTAACACATAGCATAGTTTTTATCCCGATTTTATCTTCCCGTGGGATGATTTTCGAGTTGTAGCGGGTGAGGCCGCTGGCAACAATATCTAATATGAAATAAAGCTACCTCTTTCAGTGATATTTCTTTAGTTCTTCGTGTGGTACAATAAACGGGTGCGCCAAAGTTGACCTAAAATTTCAACTCCGAAAATTGGAAATCCGAAAATGTTCTTCCTAACATTTTTCATCCTAACGATCGCAATTCCTAAAGTCTCTGTCTCTAATGTTTTAATTCCGAAGCATTCAACTACCTAATGTCAGTAGCAATAAACATCTATTATCCTATTATTTGTTTTCCTATATTTTCTCAACCTAACCATCTTTTACACTATTATTCAAAGTCATATCTTTTTTGTTTATATTACTTTTTATTCATAATAATCAGTATTATAAAAGGTCCCATTAAAATAGGTGGACAAAATTTTAGAAATCATTTAGACCGCTAAAATAAGGACAATAGTAAAAAAAAAATAAGAAAAAGACATTAAAATACCTACTTTTATGGGATGAGTTTGTTCTAGAGTGCCGGCAATTTATTATTTTAAGTCAAAATAAAATCACTTTATATAGTGTTTTTTTTGTTGTTTAGATGTCTTTAGTTAGGTTTACTTAAACGCTGTGTTAAAATTTGTCCACCTATTTTAATGGGACCTTATATGCAAAGATATCCATAGGTTAGGTTAGGTTAGAACTGTGACCAACTACGCGCGAGCCGAGCGAGCGAAGCGAGCGGTGCCGCGGCAGCGGCCGGCGAGCGCTACCTCGAAATTGTTCGCGAAATTTTTCCAAGTATTTTTTTCATAGTGTCCACAAGACGAGACTCTGACCTGAATTTCATTCATTTATTTCATTTCAAGACAAAAATCAGTGAAACGACCTTTAATCATTCTAAACAGTTGTATGAGTGAAAATATTATGGTAATTATGTTTAGGGATAAAAACGTTAGGATAAAAAACAGTAGGAGTTGCAATATGTTTACAATAACGATAATAGGAATTAAAATTTTCGGAAACATGAGTGTTAGGAACATCGCCAGTAGCATTACAAATAGTAGGAATTCAAACTTTAGGATGAAAAATTTTAGGAGGAGTGATCATTCGGATTACAAATCGTTAGGAAGAACAATTTCGGATAAAAAACTTTAGGTGAGCCAATATGGACCCACAATAAACAGATGACGCGGTATCGCAGTGTGGGCCGCCGGTGAACAGAGGTCAACAGGGTCACATTTGGGAGAAAACGCATCAAAATCCTTTGTAAGAGCAAATTCCTTAAAACAAACATCTCAAAAGAGCTCAAGACCAAAAAAAAACAAGAGTTCTGTGCTATTTTCGGAACGGTCTCTTGTGTTTCCAAGATATATAAATGGTTTTCTAAATCTCGGGTGACTATCAGTAAATGATTCGTGTGCGTTTCTGTTGTTTGATTTTTTTTTGTCCTATAAGTGGAGGAGAAGTTTATAGCGAAAGTTAATGCATTTTTTTTTTGGAAAATAGTTTTCTGGCAGTATCATACTATGAAACGATAAAAGACCAATCAATAGTTAAATAGACCTTTAAATAATTAGGTCAGATTATACAGACATTTTCTGATGTTTAAACCTCGATATTGTTTCCAAATCACCACAACACAATTCCACATAAGTAAAATATAAATCTATACCCTCCCAAGTCCGTACCCCACCAAGCGAAGTGCAAAACACTGTCGACGCAGGGGCAGCGTGAAATACTGCGCGGGGGCACCCGGCTTGTGGGCCGATGCATCCAACTATTGTGCAACCACAAATATTTGTCTGATAGGTTTATTCTTGAAGAAAATTGTCTTATACGCACTTATCGGAAGTGTTGGCTGATAAGTTGTTTATAGAAATAGAAATGCTGGATGAAGGGACCGTGTTATGAGGATAATATTTGTGTGCGATTGGTTTATTGTAGGATTGGATTTGACCAATGGATACGGGTGAAAGAATCCTTTGTTTTGAAACCAAGTTTATGTTAAAAACTGTACCTTTTGAACGCAAATAAATTAAGTTTGGTTCTTTCCGATTTCACAATTTGACTCCTTCAGGTCGGCACAGGCTCCACCCTCCAATCCTTCCATCGGTCACGATTATGTGCAATTTCAATCCAATTTTCAAGGAAGACATCCGGATCATTTCTGGTTCTAATAGTCCGAAGTATTTATCAAGGCTTCTATATGCACCCATAACAGATGATTTTCAGAAATAAAGTATTTTATTTTGGACACTCACATCAATCCCTTATAAGTTATAGCCTCTCTACTGACACACATAAAAAAGTAATTACAAACACAAACCGCTGCACTCAAAGCGAAGCCTAATAAAATAAAGAAGCCTAAAAAGCAACAATTATCTAATCTACGTACATCATAAATCATTTGCCAGTGTCATACGTTAGTCTGATGTATAAATTAACAGGCGTGTTAAATCAACGTCGAATCATTACGATGTTGATCGCTGGATACTTCGAGACTGACCACATGGCAGAATGGATAAAGACAGAAGGTATACTACATCACCTGTCGGTTGTTCGAAAGAGATAAATCGGCCTCGGACACAAAGGGGTAAGAAGGAACATGGGTGGTTTTTAGTCAGTAGAAGTCTCACACTCCCTTTCGCTCTGCCCAAGAGCGGGAAGGGTTATTTGCTGATTTAACTCCCCCCCCCCCCCCCCAAAAAAAAGGCGTATACGAAACTCTCGACCTATCAAAAACAAGTGACAGTTGCTATAAATTAAGTGTGAATTCGTGAATATGGTGTACGTTACCGTTCTTTTTATGCAACTGACCTTCTGTGTTCGATCTATTCTGTGTATTCCGTCTTCGGATGAAGGTTTTTCGATCTCGTGACGTCATATGGACAGGTTTTTATCTATGAATTCGTTTGACCCGGGGTCTCCCGCCCACGACGCTCGCTTATAGTGTTTAATATGATTACACGGTGTATAGGTGGGAATATACCCTTGTTGATATAGTTGGAAATTAAGTTATGGGTGTGAAAAGAACAACACCAGGTGTTGGTTCATTGGTTATGGTGATTGGCATGGATAAGGAAATTAGTATGAAGTAATTTAATGATGTTTTCGGAAAATATTACAAAGGCAAAATGGAGACTCATAAAACTGAAGGTGATGGACTTACGTCGGTTAATGGCAGGGATAATAATATGAGAGCAATTACCACAATGGTTTGTTAAATAGATATATCTAAAGCACTCTTGATATCAATAAAGAAACTGACCTATACAGTCATCATCACAAAGAAAAATTTAGACCTAACACACATTACACTATAGAAAACCTATAATCATCACCAATTCAACAACAATAAAATAATCATTCGATTAACATTTCGACAATCGATTGTTACATGCTTTCACATTCGAAACAGATTCACGAAACTATAAACAAACATATCGAGATGTAATGAGATATAATCAGAATGGAATTGTGTGTATACTTAGTGACTAGTGTTCGTGCTAGTGTTTTACCAATGGTAGATGGGTTTAGGCCGAGGCCGAAACATAATTCGGCCAGCTAAACACTGATCTTCTAATAGCATTAAAGTATAATTCTAAAGATAGCACGCAATTACTAACTACTAGCTGCTAACTAGCGATAGCTAAAAGGCAACAACTTTGAAACAAATGAGCATACAATCAAAACAATTAAAGCGATTGAACTGATAGATTGTAGATCTGTGCCAGCATGATAACACGGCTCTTTCCAACTAGATTGACCGTTGACATTACAAATATAGTTGAGAAAGACTGAACGCGGAAAGTGGAAGAGAGGGTCTTTTTGGAGCAATTTTGGGGAGATCTGGTCTTGTCGTATCTGCGATAGGCTGTGTTGTTTGACTATACAAAGACTGAAATAGATACTACAGCTTCAAAATGAATCGTGGTTTATTGGCAGGCACCAATAAAACCAGGATTCATTTTGAAGCACAAGTCTTGGGGCTTGGAGGTCGAAGGCTTAATCTTCGTCCAAAAATTGCAGAACCCGAATTTCTTGCCGAAAGTGCTCCAAACCTAAGCCTGGTCAGCACTATTCGTCATGTGTGCCACATTCGGGCAGTGTGACCCGGGGTCGGGCTCTCGCCCGTCGTATCATAATTACCAGTGAAATAACCTGATTGTGATCACGACACGCACACACGCATGCTTTTGTGTTAGTTGTGGCAGCGGTACTCAAAGATCTGGTAAGGTAATCTTTAGAAAAACTGAAGAGCAAAGGAATAAAATATTCTGAAATCAGGATGAGTAGTAAAATTTTCAACAACACGTTTTTGTTTTTATTGTAGGAAACGACAATGCGGCAGGTCCAGGAGACTACATACAGTGAGATGGCGGGGCGGGCTAGACTCTTTCTCGAAGGAGTGGCCTAGAATTGCACTATATCGGCAATTATCGGTAAGAGCCAGTCTTGCCAAGGAACATTTGTTTTACCCTGTAAATATATTGTGGAGGTCGGATAGGTGGTTGTACTTAATAAACAGTGAACATGTAACCGAGCACATATCCAGACTCCGTGGCTGCTACTGAGAAATTCTTTATGGAAAAACCCAATAACACTTTAAACCGACCAAGGAATCGAACCCGAGACCTCTAAATCAGCATTTGCGCTTGAAAATAAATGTTCAAGTAATTAGCCCAAAACGTTGAGCATCACACTCACATTATACGCCAAAGTACGTACGCGTTGTACTGGTATGGCACCCCGACGTCTCGCATACCTCGACTATTTTGTCTAACCGACTGTTAAATAGCCGACTCGGCCCGTCGATACATCAATCATACAAACAAACACGTATCATTTGAGAATCATTCCTTTTTTTCACCGCAATTTAGTGATGCTGATCCGAGACTTTCCAGTATCGATACAACAGCATGCGATACTTCCATATTTTGAGTTTGAGTCAATATAGACGAAAACGGCAATGCTTGAATCGATACAAAAGTACCAGGATCGGAATACTTGTTAGTGGTGCGTGTCGACCTAATTCATAAATTCGAAATCAATACTAATGCAAATATCATGCATGCAATTATATTCTAGGATAATTAATAATGATCCGATATTTAGAGAATCGACACAATCCTAGAATCCTAGCATTTAGTTACAATCCCGATCTATCAAAGTATCGATACCGATGCAAGTATCGCGCATCCCTACTTCAATTAGATCTTTTGTGGTGCAAGCACAAAAACGAACACACGTTTAGTTATGAAATTAAATGCGTCGTTGGACTTTTAAAGTTTGGTATCCATTGTTATGACTATTGTCGTATTGTAGAACGATAGTTTGAGGTTCTTAGTATTCTATTTAAGATTCGACTTTGTTTTTTTCGATGGATATTGATAACCATTTTTTTGGCAACGATTCCTTGATTGATTCTAATAAAAATTAGTCAGGTGATTGTGATTTGTGTAAAGATGGTGCATGTGGCAAGCAGAGGATAGATCATAATGGCGATACAATATGGCCGTTTTTGTTCATAGTGGAGGTATTTTGACTGAAACATGAAAATGGTGATAAAGAAATGAGAAGATAACGATGTTGTGATTCATGGATATGAAGAGCAACAGAAAGAGGGATGGATTGTGTGAGAAATCATACCTACGGAAGAAAAAGGAGTGAATTATAGCGTTACGGTTGACAGGGGGAATGGAAGAAGAAAATATGTTGCGCCGAACCCAAGTAAAGGGCAGGATGACGAGACGATGGTGACAACTTTAGGTTGATAGGTTCATACCTAACTAAACCTATCCAGAACTCACACGATCACTGGCTTAAAGGTTCCCCAACAGTTGATGTAAATCAACCTAATGTTGGAATAAATTAACATTGTAACCCATGATCTTACAAGCCTGCTGCCAAAACATGAGAATCATTCAGATTAAGCCTCTGATGCGTATGATTCCCAAATCGCCGCAGTCAAACGTCGATCAACTTAATTGATCATTCAACATGGACCGCGTTAAACGGGAAATATTTAAAAATCAGACACTTAATCAATTTACTGAGATCGCAGCCACTACTCAATCATTCGGTTTTTAACCTTCGATTAAAGGAAATACAGAAAGACCATAGCCTGCTAAAAGAGACTTTAATGCCTACGTTAATCTCTGATACTGATCTGTATTGCCAAAAAATATTCAATCTTGATTTTTCCTGGCAAAATTCATCGAATGAAAGTAATAAAAATTATAGTATTTTTACAGAGGTATTTATGTCTCTTTCGTGTGGTCTCTGGTCACAGGTAATTTTATTCAAATTCATAAATTAAGATAAGGGCTGTCAATATAATACGTCCATTAGTAGACATAATTAATTTTGTAAACGTTTAACAAAGCTATTAGCTTATAAGCAGTATTCATAAATAACATGACCTTCTTTGAACTGTTAACATTTACAAGGAAAATGTATTATTATCATAATTAAGGGACTGAAATGTATTCTTACTGATAGTGTTCTTATACATGTAGTATAGTTTCTCAATTTTTATACCACCAATACTTATAGTTTCAAACCATGTATTTTTCATATCATTAAAATCCAAAATATTGTTACCAACTGTCGCATCTTCCTTTCAAGCAATACTTCCACATTCGCCTGACAATTCGTCAGCATTGTAAATTCGGTAAAGGGCAATCTTTAGGCGATTGGGTGCGACCTTATCTGCCTTTATGGTACGATCTTAAAAAAGATTTATGATAACGCACGGTCAGGACGAAGCCCGCAAACACTTTAAAATAAATGACAAGGAGTCACTTCCAATTGTGATGGAAATGATTACTGCAGTAAAATTAAACTATAACCCTGTCGTTTAGAGAGATTTAAATGGCTTAGGGGCTTTTATTGGGTCTGCCTACGTTTAGTTTAGGTGGGTTGTGATCTCGGCCAGTTTTATGTATCCCACCTGAGTTGCCTCTATAATGTTATGTTCATGTTCGTGATAAATGTTTGCTATCTTTTTGTGTTGACACATATTGGATTTTTAATGTCGAGTTTAAATTCTGCATTAATTTGTTTTGTAATCGAATCTTCGCTTCGTAAAAATTAAAGTCTGCATATATTAAGATCAGGTTACATCGGTTTTAGATATTAATTTCTAGTGTTAAGTGGTTTGCATTCGACGACTGCAGCATTCTTGGTGTAAAATGCCTACTTTAGATATCAATCCCGTGTTGGTCGTTGTCACTTGTAACTTTGTATGTGTTACTTCATTTTATTATTTTATTGGTTTGTTAGCATTGGATAGCATTTTTTTAACATAAACGTTAAGTTTAGTGAGTATTTGACTCTTTTCCATAAAGGTAAAAGAGTCTTTCGGTTGATGTAGACGCCATGATCTTCCATGATTTGGTGAGTATTTCCAAATATCTTTGTTCATATATTCTATATTATATTCTATATGCTGTACTGAATACCACAATGGAAATTCAAAATCCATTTACACTAGCATTGGCACCTATTTCACCATCATCAGCTCTCCTTACCCAATTAAGGTGCTCCATATCATTTCATACCACCTATTAGATAAATTTATGATAATAATCGAGGTGCATACCCGTCCTATCTTCCTTTAGAGATTATCTTCGTCCAGGCACACATTGCCATTGAAATTATTTTATCCGGTATTGAAAAGGCAAGGCTTCGGGTTATCATATGAAATAATAATAACATTACAATATTTTGTACATTAAGTGCATTCGGGGTGTGGTGTTTCGGATAAGTGAGGAGACGGCTTATACTTCGAGATATGGGGTTGTAGTGCTCGGAAGTTATAGAGGTAACATCTTTCTTTAATAGCTTTGTGTGCTGGAGTTAAAATATTGTTAATGTGTTTTGGTTCTTGGGATTGTAGGTTTTATTATAATTATGTAGTTGCGTCGAGCGTCGGTTAGGCTAGAATTTGCGATGACATGCTGTTGTAGATACTTTTAGTAAAGCTTTATAATTTCTATCTGCATTTTTCTAATAACAGATAACTTCATTGTATGAATTAGGTTTAGAATTTAAAATATCTGTTTTTAAATTGATCATCATAATTACTATCCATTTAAAATATTCAATACAAAACCACTTTACATATTAAGTATTTTACATTATCTTTCGCAATCATTTTACAATATTGTTTGATAAAATATTGTTTGCCTACATGGCTCAAAGAATTTGACAACCAAAACCTGATTTCTGACTGCCAAAGTTTCATTCATAAAATCCTTGCAGGTCCTACTCTAAAACTTCCGAATCCCAAACAAGATGTTTCCGTAGGCGTCACTAACGATTTTCCAAAACGTAATGTCGCCTAAGCAAGTTGTAGCGAGCATGTGAACATGTTTTTATTTATACCCTGCCATCTCCTGAGGACAATCCGTTTTTATTAAACACTCAAATACCACTTATTAAAATGTAGGCGGGAATTTAGTTAGGATTTATTAAGGTTGACACCAGTACAAATAATAATTATGTTTAAAAACGTCTTATTGAGAGATTATAATAATTGGGGTATAACAAAAAAAAACAACAAATCCAATGTTTCCTTGTAATGGATGTAGCCACTTTATTTTTCTTTAAAAATCTATTTTGTTTTTAATTTCGACATTTTTCAGTTACAATCGACCGTCACTTAAGTAAGTATTACATACGATTCAAACTGCATTTTTTAAAGGAATTTGCCAATCATATTATTTTTTATCTTTAGTTTGATTTGAATGTGACAACCCTACGCTTTATTGTGTGATATCGATTGAACAAGTGTTATTTTTTGGACCGACTTTTAATTTTAAACAAACTTAAATATGCTGAGATTTAACATAAACACAGCACATAAGCACTTTTTAATGTTGCTGGCAATTATTTTGAGTATTTACATAAAAAGTATTGAATTTCTGCTAATGTTCCCCTGCCTTAACACCCGTAAACAATTTCATTCTTAATTCAGTTTCATTTTGTGAATGAAAAAACAATTGGAATTTTACGCAGTTTTGAAGCCTTTTACTTTGATTATTATTATTATTTTTACGTTAAAATAATTACAGTTAATAACAACATAAAATTCGGAATGGTCTCACCTCAGATAAGTTCATTACTGCTCTTAGCTCGTAACTAATTTATTTTAAAATTATTGTTTTATTGTGTTTAGTTTGTTTAAATTCAATTATTTATGTTAGAATCAACGTATTAAGTGTCATACGTAGTGTTTGTGACCAGTTTTATTGTGAAAACTCAATAACAATTGATATTTCAATAGTTCATGTACGAGCTGTCAACGTTTGAACTGTGGATTTGAATTCTTCAAACCTGGGGAGTATTTTGTTTTGATTTACATTATTGCTGTGTTATTCATATATTACACATCACACACACACTGCTCAGGGCTCTGAGCGACGTCCAGTACACACCGGCTTCGTTTATGTCTCATTTTGCTTGACGAATTGTGGAAGCAAAATCGAGGACGAAAACACTTGCCCCATACAAAACATACACTGCAAACCTTACTTCACACAAAATGTGTTTGAAATATGCTATAAATATTATAATTTGTATTATAAGTAAACCACTTAGTTCATAATTAATCCAGAAACTCCCACTAATCTCATATTATTTTTGCAATTTAAAAACAAAATAGTCATTTTATTAATCAAATCAATGTTCAAATAGCTTGTCCTTATTGTATTAACTGTAATATTTAAGTTGGACAATATCAAATCAAATTACTTTTCTTTAGTTCTTAATTTTGTTTTTTCTTTTCTCTCATAAATCTACCTCCATAATTTTATAATCTTTTCTAAAACTTTTCTATTGTGTTTAATTATTTAATTTCTTTCTAAATTCAAAACCCCTCTAAATTTCTCAAGTCTCAACTGGTATTTTACTTAATTCTCTTCACATACTCAGCTGTTTCCTGTCACATTTCAGGTCTGGCTTGTGAATAACATACAATATGATGACACGTGGAGCTACCATTCGTGACATGAGTGACAAACTGAAGGCAGCGTTGAGGGAGCTGGATGCTTCTAGAAATGAGTGCAACAAACTGCTGCGGGAACGAGAAGAAAGTGAAGTAGAAATTGAGTTAGTGGTGAACAAAAATACTCAACTCAAGAATGAGCTTGCAGAACTACACACACAGCATGTGGACATACTTGACCAGCACAAGCACCTCCGTGATCTTGTTGCAAATTTCCAGCATTGTAGTGACACCTACGATCAGGCGTTGAGTCGCATATCCGAACTGGAACAAGAACTTAGTAGGGCCCAACACTCAATAACTCACTTAGAATCGCTTAGAGACGGTGAAGAGTCTGCGAACACCTGCAGTCTTTATGATGAGTTGGTCGGTAGCCGGTCAGGACCTGTATGTGTTGAGCCAATTGTGATCATAGACTTAACTAATGAAACTATCTGTAAAAATAATATATTCACTAGTCATAATAAGATTAAAAAATACATAAAAATTAATAAGCGAATTAGAAATATTAAAAAATTCTTGAAACGCCTAAAAGTTAACAAAAAAAACACAAAACTAAGGCAAAAAAATCTAAATTTAATTCTAGATCTAAAGAAGTGTAACAGTGAATTAGAGTTATGTAGGTCAATGTATGAGACCGACACTCAAGACCTTCAGAATGAGCTGTTTGTTAGGGAGTATGCACTAAAGGATATCTTTAGTAAATATGAGGCTTCTCAACAAGACCTGAGTAAGCGCATGCAGGAGGCCAATGAGCTGGTGGACCTGGTCACATACAATGCGGAGAGGTATGAGTCTCTGACCAATAACCTTTCTTGTAGCTGTGCGTGCACAGTTATTCCACAGCCTCAGCACCAGTCACCTGCTCCCTCAGTGGCTCAGCCAGTTGGTAGTATTGATGATAGTAAGAATAATAATATTTTAACAGATACCACTTACTTATTTTCTGATAAGTTTGGTCAAGGTTTTGGTACCTTATTTAATCAATGTTTACCACACTATGTAATAAATAATTGTTTACCCGGTGCCAGTGTTAGCCAATTAATTAGTAAGATTAAACTGACTAAAATAAATCCCAATTCTACTGTTATTTTATTATATGGGAATAGTTTAAATGTAGGGAAAAATGACATAGTTGAATGTGTCCATTTGATGTTACATCTCAATGAGACCAATAATTGTAAATTCATATTCTGTGCCTTGCCATATTCTCAATATTTGTCCATTGAGCAAAATAGATACATTTATGATTTAAATTTATTAATTTATAATAGGACATGTCGTCACAGTGACGCTATTTTGTATTTTGACTGTAATCAATTTATTTCTGATTACAGACTCACTAACTTCTCAATGTTTTTACCACCTAGCTCTAAGCAACGTATTGCTAACCTTTTAGCATACAATATACACAGCGACACTGGTATGTGTTTACCAACGTTTTCTGTTAGTAGTGATACTAATACTGCTTTTATTACTAACACATACAGATACTAACACTTTTATTGATACACCTTGTAGTTTAAACTGTTAGGTGAGACAACAGGTACGCTGCATATGTTGAATGTTGTTCATCAAAATATGCAGGGGTTATCTGGCAAAGAATTAGAGTTAAGTTTGTTTATGGAGAATTATGATGTTCAGGTTTTATGTTTAACTGAACATTGGTTGAAGGAACATGAAGTAGCATTTATCAATGATGATTTTTATACCGTACAGAGCGCATTTGTCAGAAAAGCAGCTATTCGCGGTGGATCTTTAATTCTTGTTTCAAACAAATTAAAATGTAAACAACGTTTAGATTTAGTTAATCTTTCAATTGAGCGCACTATTGAGTTGTCTTGCGTTGAACTCGAGCGATACTTAGTAATTTGTGTTTATAGACCCCCATCTGGGGACTTTACTCGTTTCGAATCTGTAATGGAGGATACACTTAATAAGTTAAAATCAAGTAATAAGTCTATAATTTTATGTGGAGATTTTAATGTTAATATTTTAGATGTTACTCCATTAAGTATCAGATTTCTCAATCTGTTTAGATCATTCAATTTAGTTAACCTGTTTTTTGAACCAACAAGGATCACGGCTTCTTCATCAACTTGCCTTGATAATATGTTTAGTGATTGTGTTGCCGAGGACAAATTAGTGTTAAGTGACTTATCGTCTGATCACTGTGGTTTAATAGCTAGCTTTCCTATGCCATTAAAAAAAAAGCCGCGCAAAATAGAATGCAGGCCTCATACAGCTAGTCGCTGCAATAAATTTAAAAATAATGTAGCACTTAAAGTAACACCGTCAATAGTTGAGCACGAGACTCCTAATGAAATTTATAAAGCCCTTTTTGATGTTGTGCAAAATGAATACCAATCTATTTTTAAGTCTAAAACTATTAACATTAAGGGACCTTCTGTTGGCTTCAACCAATGGGCTACACCAGGTATTTACAAAAGTCGAGCCCGATTATACGAGTTGTATGGTCTTAAACAACACAGGTTTGATACAACTTTTCTAGAGTATGTTAAGAATTATTCCAAATTATTTAAAAAGATTTGTATTATTGCAAAATCTAAATTCTTAAGCGAAACCATTAAAAATTCTAATAATAAAGTTAAAGCCACTTGGAAAATCATTAACAATGAAACAGGTAAATCTGTTAAACAAGATAATCACCTTGAGATCATGGTGGGTAACAAATTAGTTAATAAAGCAGCCGACGTAGCCGAGGCTTTTAATGAGTATTTTGCCAGCATACCTATAGCGACGACTCGTTCCCTGAGTTCGTCGCCGTCTAAAGCCGAAGATCTTTTGCATAGCAGCGTGTCTAAATGTGGTAACGTATTTAGTTTCGAACATGTAACACCTCGTGATGTAGTTAACGTTTTTAATTCACTTAAGTCTAAAAACACAGGTGATTACTGGGGCATTTCTATTAAACTTTTAAGTAACATTATCGACATCGTAGCCCCCTGTCTTGCTGTTACTTTCAATAAATGCGTTGATTTGGGTACTTTCCCTGACCTTATGAAGAGCAGTAAAGTCATCCCTCTATTTAAATCAGGCAGTAAAAATGATATTGGGAACTTTAGACCAATTTCTATTTTACCTGCTTTTAGCAAAATTTTTGAAAAATTAATTCTCAAACAGTTGTTAGTACATTTTAATTTAAATAAACTCCTTCATAATGATCAATATGGCTTTACAAAGGGTCGTTCGACTACGGATGCAGGTGTTGCTTTGCTAAAACACATATTTAACGCATGGGAGAAAGCGCAAAATGCAATCGGTGTTTTCTGCGATCTTTCTAAAGCTTTTGATTGCGTACATCACGACACGCTTTTACGGAAACTGCGTCATTACGGTGTTCAAAATGAGGCCCTAAATGTGATAGATTCGTATTTACAAAATAGATTCCAATGTGTAGACGTAAATGGCGCGAAATCTTCCGGGCTACCGGTTCGGCTAGGTGTACCTCAAGGTTCAATACTGGGTCCGTTTTTATTCTTGGTTTATATTAATGATCTGCCATATTATTTAAAGGGTTTTTGTGACGTCGTACTATTTGCAGATGATACCTCTCTTATCTTTAAAGTAGATAGGAATAGACACGATTTTGACGACGTAAACAGCGCGCTATCAATGGTCACGGATTGGTTCACAACAAACAACCTTGTTCTTAATGCCAAGAAAACTAAAATAATTAAGTTCGCTTTACCCAATGTTAGAAATCTAGGTCCCAATATTATCCTCGCCAATCAGGAGCTGGAAACTGCCGACTCTGCTGTATTTCTGGGCATAACAGTAGATTCAAAATTACAATGGGGTTCACACATATCAAGCCTAGCGGGAAGGCTAAGTTCAGCCGCATACGCCGTCAGAAAAGTAAGACAATTCACTGACGTTGATACAGCACGGTTAGTCTACTTTAGTTACTTTCACAGCGTTATGTCCTACGGTATTCTGCTGTGGGGCAAAGCTGCTGATATTCAAAATATATTTGTTCTGCAGAAGCGAGCGGTTCGTGCAATTTATCAGCTGGGTGCCCGAGTTTCCCTTAGAGATTTTTTTAAGGAGATTGGTATTCTCACGGTTGCTTCTCAGTACATCTTTGCCAACATTTTATATATTAGACAAAATATCCATCTGTACACTAAAAACAGTGATATCCACAACTTTAACACTAGAAATAAGCATAAACTACGTGCTCCTTTTCACCGGCTTCACAAAGTTCACAATTCATTCGTAGGGCTCGGGATTACATTTTATAATAAACTGCCATCTTCTTTTCTAGACTTGCCATTTAATGAGTTTAAAGCCAAAGTTAAATCTAATCTTTGTTTAAAAGCTTACTATTCTACTAACGACTACTTAGATGATAAGAATAGTTGGTCGCTGAGTTGAACACAAGACAATGTTTGTTATTTGTGTTCTTTCTCCAAAATTAGTTTACTGTTATGTTATGTATTTATTATTTTATTTTTACATTGTTTACACTTACTTTGTAATTTGTATATACTTTTGTTTATTACTGATTGTGTCTGTAGTAAATCTTAAATTTAACTCACACCTTGCTATTGTATCGAGTCTGGTTCTTCTAACCAACCAAACAGACAGATGTGTGCTGGGGAGTTTGTTCCGCCACTTCTTCTTTCCAGCTAAACACTAGGAAGTGCCGATGGGTGGGCGTTTTTGGGGGACTGTCTTATAAAAAAAAATAAAACCGACTTCGACAAAAATAAAACACAAAAAAGTGAAAAATAAAAAATCAGCTTCTGAAGTCGGTGACTTTTGTTTGTTTGATTTCATGTTTTTGCCACCGACTTCTGAAGCTGATTTTTTATTTTTCACTTTTTTGTGTTTTATTTTTGTCGAAGTCGGTTTTATTTTTTGTAAAAAAGTTTTTATTTTTCACTTTTTAGTGGTTCACATGTGCTTACCCCTTCACAACGTACCGGCGTGATGTTATGTTATGAACTGGTCAATAGACAGTCATGAGATTTCAGCAATCCCAGTCCATTTGCTATCATTAATTGAGGAGTTCCGTTGCCTATCTCCGAAGTTCTTCATCACCTTTGTAGTGAGTACAGGCGTGATATTATGTTGTGTGATGGCGTAAACAATGCTTAGATATGCTATAGCAACAATCGCGGTTAATCTGCTGTTATTTATTGAAGAGTTCCCCCGATTTCTACAAGATCCCATCATCAGATATTGAAATGGTGACAATGGGACCACACGGGAAGCACCAGCTTTCAAATGAAAAAAGAATCAAGAAAATCAGTTCACCCAGTCGAAAGTTATGAGCGAACAAACATAAAAAAAAAAAAAAAAAAAAAAAAAAAAAAAAAAAATACAGTCGAATTGATAACCTCCTCCTTTTTTTGAAGTCGGTTAAAAATGTAAATACAGTGAAACCTGGTTAAATGTGTCTCAGTTATTCAATTTGTTTCATGGGACCCCAGTATGAGTTCCAGTTATAGAGATTTCTCACTTATCCATGTCCCAGTTAGCCAAATTTCACTGTAGTAAAGTAAAGTAAATTTTGACCTTCGAAAAGTGCTGATTATCAGCCTAGTTTGAATAAATGAATTTTGATTTTGATTTTGATTAGGTGAGCGAAATAATCTTTTTATAGGGCATTACATTGTTTCACTAATTCCTACGAAGCAGGGGTTATCTTCCAACATTAACAATTTACTAACCGCCAACATGTAAGCACTTTAATAAACCTATTTCCTAAAACAGATAAAACATTTTCTCTTCATAATTTATGGCAATTAAAACGAACATTTACATAATTAGCACAAACAAAACTCGTGACTGTGCGACATATCGATAAAACATCGATTCAAATTAAGCAGAATCGAGTTCTCGATTTGAAATACTAATCACGTCGTTAGTTGACCTCTCATTGACACGGCCGCTCCCCGGTCTCATCTCGAAACAATTAAAACAATCGACATCGATGGACCGATGAGATCCGCATTCCCGTCACTGAGGCATCGACCTCACACTGCGTAGGTTTTGAGAAAGTCTTCTCTTAGTGTTTTATGATTATTTTAATAAGAAAGCAACTTACAATGTAAGTGAGGTTAAGTGTACACACTTGTGAATCGATTGGCTTTTCTGTACAATAAAATTGATGGCAATTGGCTTCGTAAGTAAATTGGAATCTTGTTTACAATTTTATTTATGGTTCTGTGATTTTCTTATTGCTATGCAAAAGTTGGAATAAAATCTTGTACTATAATGAAAGACAATAATAAATTGTGCATACTTGCAATGTTCATTAAGTCAATTGTGCAAATTTACTTTTTCGATGACTTAGTTTCAGAGCTTGTGTTTTAGACCCACGAAAATGAGACTTCATGATTGAAGTTACTTTAACCTGTTTCTGGAAGGCAACGCCAACGTAGTAAGGAAAAGGCCAGCCATTTCTAGTATTTTACGTAGAGCAACTGCCAAGTGCCGAACTCCACAACCCAAACAGTACTAAAAGTTATACGTTACCTCTTGGTAAGACTGGATGTCAGTCTTTCGGGGCACATCAGCTGTAACAACTGCCAAAGATCTACAAAATGGCTTCTTCGCTTCACTCTGTGTTATAGAAAGTTCATAAAACACACTATTATTTATATAGATATCACAACAAAAACATACACACTAATAGAGAACCTCCTCCTTTTTGGGACTTGGTTAAAAATAAAACTGAAGTTTAACAAGTCATAACTTAATAACCCTTTAAACGCTGATGGGATTAAACAAAATAACGCATTGTTTTTATTAAAGAGACTCTGTATTTTTGAGTGACAGACAGATTGGTAAATTGACCTTTGTAGAGGCGGTGAGGTTCAATTTGAAATTAAGATTTAACATGTTGTGATTGCAAAGGGATACAAATAAGAACCAAAAGTCTGTCTGAGAAAAGGTGTGAAGGCAGGAAAACGTGAGTAGGTACCTACAAGTTGGAAACGATAACCTGTGAATTTAGTTAATAATAAATTATACAAAATATTGAAATTGATGATTCAATTTAAATTTAAATTTCAATATCAATTAAATTAAAGCAAAATTTAATAAGAATAATTATCAATTTTCTTATACTCCTCTGATAGACTATACTGACATTTTTATTTATCGTATTACAAGTAGTAGCAAAAAATGTTGCTTTCTTTGTATTCAAATCTATTGTTACTTTTCAAAACAAATGCAGAATAATAAATGTAAATAATTTTACAAGGAAAATTATTAATATAACACTAATAAAATATTTCAATTTCCTTGCTACCTCAATTTTAATACTTTCCAGATGAGAGACGTAGCGAAGCCTGACAATCGTATTTCGGTAAGTCTGGCTATCGTAAAAGTGCCGAAACAGCTCCAACAATGAGACCAGATGTATTTATTGGACGATTTTATTGGTCACTTGAAAGTATTAAATGCGATCGTATATCAACATGACTGATGGAAGAATCTTATACTGTAATTTATTTTTAATTGTGTGTGCTACAATATATTTCTTGTGAAACTTGTTTATTTTTCTTTTGACAGTCTAGAATCTAATAATCCTATGATATCGAAATATGTAAAGTTTATTTAATCTATAGGTATTGTTACTTATTCTAAGTTTAATAACCTTAGCTCAAACATCCAGTATAATATGATGCTTTGAGCAGTAGATAATATTGGTTATTTTGTATACCAGATCTTTATCAAACAAAACAAATATATCTCAAGGAAAATTACCATAACCCAACAATGAACCAATAACCAATAACGTAAAAAGGTTGACACTAATACATATTAATATATTTCGAACTAATTTTAATTCAGAGAAACACATCTATGATTTTGACAAACTTATTTTTGCTATTCATGAAGTCAAAACTTTGAGAAATAGGGTTCATTATTCTAATGATTCTGATAACAAGAATGGTAACAGTAACTTTGTAGATGAGCAACCGGCTTCGGATTTGAGTGTGAGGTGTCAAGTCATCGGTCGTTAATCTATATTAAAATAAACCGCATTGTTTCTCGTTTATTACCAAAATTCAATTAGAGGATCCCTTATGACAATGCAGGAAAGATCATGGTCAAGTCTAACCAGTTTGGAGTTGTTATGATTGAAAGAGAGATAAAGAATATTATACCTAAGGTTATGTTGTCTTCAATGAATCTTAAAGTAGAGGAAGAAATAAACAATGTTTAAGAAATTAATTTAAACTTTAACATTGAAGTACTTGTCAGTGTTGATGACAAGCATTCCTACGTGGTAATGGTATAGTTGGAATCGACAGTTAGAAAGACATTCCGAATTGCTATTATGAGCTCATCGATTAATATTTATGCCAGGTATTGGTTTAATGGGATTGAATGATTGATTGGATGTGACGTGAGTGGAAATTGGCACACATAAGAATTTGTCGAAATGGTGCCCTGAAGATGATTACAAGTTTTAATTAGAAGAAAAGTTTTTCACGTATATGTTGCAGTGGAACAGGTAAAGTCAAATTGATAATAATTGATAGGTCATTTTTAGTTTTAAGGCACATATCACAATTGTACTTTTAATTATTGGGAACTTTCCATAGATTTATGAATCTATATAGGAAGTTTCCATTATTAGATTGGGAGATTGGGGATTTTTGAAATTTCCTCATTGCATAGTATTTATTTGTCTTCTAATACAATTCTGGTCCAAACTATACTTCCTGTATCATTGAAATTCGTATCAAGTGTAGATTAAGGAAAATCAACTGATGTTCGAAGAACAAACACTAACGGTAATACCCAAATGTAAAACATTGGGCAACAATTATGCGTGAAATGCCAATGATTTCCCTAAACACCTTACTCATAGACGTAGAGAATTCAATATTCTAACGGCCTGTTTGAAACAATTCACAGCGGTAAAGCTCCGAGTTAATCAGAACGCTAAAGATTGTGTCGGAAGACAAGAAATAAAATAAAAAAAACAATCATAAATACAATAGCGCAAGTCATATAGTTTCCAGCGTCGTTTCTCAATAGATGGTTCTGATAGTCCAGCCTGGGTGTTTACCAGTTCAATTATCATTACGAGTCGATATTCCGTCGAGTCACTGTGTTGTGGGTGACCCGCATTAGATCGGTTAATTCAAACTATTTATCAACTCCATTCGTTATGCATAGGATCAGATTTTGAAATTGTTTGATGATGTTGTGGCGTACGGTCCATTGTGTCACTACCCCGCCTGGCTTAGTACGATGGGTGTGTACTATGTTAATCGTTGTATCACTGATTGAATCTATTGAATCTGTACTTAAATAATGCTCGTGCATTATGAGGCACTCTCGTTAAATGGTCCAATACATATTTGGGACTGTCAGAATGTTTCATGTATCGGGTGTCAATCCTCTTTTGGGCTATCAAATTCAAACTGACCTTTCCCACAGTTTCACTGAGAAATAAAATATTTAGGTACGTATAGTTTTGACTGACAAGTCTTGCAGTTTACTTGTATTGTTGGACGATAGTAAAACGAGGCATCGTGAAAACTTTACACTAAAGCTCATTTGTATTCAATTATGTGCTGAAACTAAAAGTGCAAACGAATATTATGCTACTTATCACTATCTTGTAACTTTCAAAAACTAATTTTATTTAACAGATTATAGAGAACTCGAGTGGTCATGAATTCATGATTAATTCAACAAGAACAAAAATAGTGGCTAAACTTAATTTCAGATTCAAAAGTATATTAATATATGTATTAGGTTCCACTAGTGAAACTTTTGAAGTCCTAAAGAAAGAATACTTCGGAGTTTGATGTTTGTTTATTGCTACATGAAGCATATTTCTAGACTATAATGATTGAACATCACCAGACCATTATCATGAAATACCTTCACATCAGCTCTAATACCACGAAACAAAATGAATAAGCAAAACAGAACAAAACCTAGTGATTTTGAAAACTAATAGGTAAACACATTCACAATGAGCCGATTGTTCGCCGCCAATGAATGGCAACAATACACGACTGACACAAATGAGCACCTAATTGGAACATTGCGACATCACCCAAATCCGTGCAATCGTGATACTCGGGGTTCTCACACTACGATACGATTTAATTTGTGCTGCAATAGATATTACGTATTCACGATGATTTTGATTATGGCAGTAATGGCAAATGCCATGCTTATGGGTGTAGTCCAAAAGAACAAAGCTGATGACGACATAGCGACACGATAACCTATTGCTATTGCATAGGATTCCAAATAAGTGTTTTGAAATAAATGGTATGACATATCTACAGACGAAGAGATTAGAGAAATGAAATTGGCTTTGACAGTATCTAAACATAACATAACACAACACCACGCATGTAATCCCTAAAGTGAAGCTTAAGGTAGCAGTGTACCTAATGGTACACCCACATTTCTTCAGTTTAGTTTGGTCTCATATAATTGAAGGCGACCCTATTGCCTACAACCGGGCACAAACTCAGTCTCCGCGGCTGCTTCTCAGGATTTCCTTACGGAAAAACTCAAAATTACTTTCACTGACCCGGGAACTGAACCCAGGACCTCATGCTCACCAACGAAACAGACCCTGAAAACTGCTCAGTAATAAAATAAATCATAATATGACAGAACATCAAAAATGTAAGGAAGGGCGAATTTGGAACTAACTGCTTCGACACCGTCTAATCAACGTCAAGTAATTTGCAATCGAAACCCACTTAGTTATGCATTGGTCTACCGAAGGGGGAGGGTATCATAATCAACATGAATGGCAAGTAGATTTGTAATTGCTGTATCATGTGGATTCAAAGTGGATCCTGCTAGGTAGGTATTGATGATGTGGTTTATTGCTGCTACTCGCTTTTTAGGCCTATTCTGCCACACAGCTGGACTAAAACCTACCACATTTATTTTCAATTCTCCCTGTGTTTTCGTGATAATAATATGTATTATTACGAAGTAACATTGGCCACAAAACACATCCTTGAAGCACACCAAAGAATCATGTATTTTAATCTCCACTCGTCCCCACACAGTACTAAGAACCATCTAAAAACATTACTTAATACCTTCAACACGTTTCTCGTTAAGTTTATCTTCTGCATCAGGACCTAATTCCTCATGTGGAATTAGACACACAATCGTCTAAACAATGACGGTCAAAAGGGTAGGCTACCGGTAGCGATCGCAGATAATCCCAATGATTTGGTGACATTTTGAAGTATGTCAGTCAGTTCTCTCGAAGCATCTTGTCGTGACACCCGAAGTGGCGACTTCGTGAACCAAATTAATTAAAACAGAAACACAAAACTAAAGCTATCACGATTGTCTTAGACGCCAGGTTAGCGTGGATAAGACTGGGTTAGTAATTTGTGGTTTACTTGCGGGTCAGTGTTAGTTCCTTGTTGACTTTAATTGGAAGATATGATGGTGTTGGCTTAGAGAACTAAGATAAGAGTAGTAATGATCATGAAAAAGTTTGTAGTCAAGCAAATATCACTCGTCAAGCAATATTCCGTAGTAACATGGTAAAACAATGAAAAATTATTGCTCTCGAATAAATAAAAGCACACCAGATTAAAACAACATAAATTCCGAACGCGCACACAGAATCCGTGAACACAGGCATTAACAAACTAATTAAAACCAATAACCATGATTTTATTCATGACAAGTTGAATCAAGACACGTCCACACATGGTGAGACTCATAAAAATCCGAGACTCAAGCCCACCGCTGAGGGGCATGAAACTCTGCATGCAAACCGTCACATTTCAAAATACAATATGCTAATTAACAACTTTTTTTTTCTACCCTACGAGCTCTCAGAAACGAATGCAAATTCCCCTCGGACCTTTAATTACGCTTCGAACACGACTGACGACGGTGTTAAAGATGCAGTTTTAAGAATTGTCAGTGTTTGCACTGCGCGTGCGCAAGGAGATTTAAATGGTAAGAGGATTTAGTGAGAGCATTGTGAGTGACTATGAAAATGTTTACTGCTGTTTAGGGCTGTCACTGTTTGAATTAAATGTTGATGTATTTTTTTAAATGTAATTTAGAAATGAGAGGTTTATTTTTGGAAAAGTGAATTATTATCTATACTGTTACATTCGTTATAATGAATGTCGCTATAAACATCATTAGTCACTACACCTTCGTGAGATTTTATAATAATCCATACATCACGGTAGCTAAAACAACCATTAAGGCCTTCTCAGAAAACCATTTTAGGTATCAAACCCGAAATCAATGCAACATAATCAAAGTAGACGTGTCCCAAACCATTGAAAGTGTCTCCAATCAACAATGGAGGCGACATTTATTCTATCCATCATGTCGATCCCAAAAAGGGTGGAAGTTCATTAAGAGATGCATTCCTCAAGTATTATTCTTTGAAAACTGGTAATAAAAATAATAACAAGCCGGCCACCCTGCCAAGTGCTATCAGCTCCATCTGTTGTCGCTGCGGACAAACTCGCCTAATGAACGATGATAAATCATATTCGAGAGGCGGCTCGTAGCCCGTGCCGTGCTATTCTTACGACGCATCAATACACGTCACCTTTCTGTTGTTCACCATCCATTACTGTATTAGTTCTGTTGAAATTTTTACGAGTCTTTGGGAGCAGGTAATGGGCAGTGTGTGATTTTTGTTTGTTGATGTTTGTGGGATATTTAAGAGCAACTGTGAGGTGTCTCTCGGGCCGTGTCCCTGCCCGCACACCATTGTGCTTACTAATGATTTTATGCAAATGCAGCCTCTTTAGATCGAAGTCTTAGCGCGATCTCAAACCGTCAGGTACCGGGCTCATTATTAACAATTTGAAATATGACTTGGGAATTTCCAACAATATTATCGTGAAATAAATTAGTTTTTTATTAGTTTATCGATTGACAAATGGAAAGGTCTAGTGTTTGTTTTTTTTGGTGTTTTATGATCACACTGTCCTTATTCAACATTTGATTAGGGAAAATTATTTATACTTAACAAAATCACGACGCAAAAGACGTATTGTCAATAAATTGAATTTAAAGTAGGACTGCTTTTATGGCCGACATTTTCCTATTCACAAGATCTATTCTATAAATAGCGTCAATATTTATTTTACAAACAGTATTGATCTTTTAACATAAATCATTCTTCAAAACCAATATTGAGATTTTTCATTAGAAATAACTAAGTATACTCGTGTTAACAAATTATAAAGTCATATGATACAGCGTAGATTTCATCTAATTGATTAAGCAAACACCTATCATGCTTTCGTGCAGTGATTTTTAGATACTTTGTAGTAATAATAAATAACGCATTATTTTAGATTAAGCAGGCTCTGGCCCACCAGTAGGTCAAAACAGGCTAAGAAAAAAAGTACTTTCAAAACAGGAAGGAGGACGCGCGGGTTCGAGAGAAATGTAAGGAGTGGAGGGAGGCTTTTCCCCAGGAGCGGGACAGACAAGGCTTGTAAAAAAAAGGTTGTGGTATTTAAATGTTTATATAGACAAGCCATTTTGCTATTTTGATTCGATTAGTAAATGCAAGTGTAAAATTGTTTTGTAGGTAGCGTGAACTTGATTATTCTTTAACATTGTCATTTATTTTTTAGCTAGAAATTCGGAAATTAAGTTGTTTTGACATAAATGCTACTATTACAAAAAAAGATGTTTTGACATAAAATTACATGTTACTACTTATGTATGTTGTTACAAAAAAAGATGTTTCGACGTTTGAAATGAATACTACAAAAAGTCTGCATGTGCAAAGGGGGTTTTTGAAATAGCGTTCCAAATGGCATAACTGTAGAGCCTGTCTGAGTTCAATTTTAACCTCACAGTTTCGATTTTCACAGGGAACCAAGTTACACTGTAGTTAACAACCATATCTCTGACTTGAGTAAATACGCACAAAGAAAGAATCTTGTAACTGGTAAAGTATGAATGATTTATCAATTGCTTGTTAGCGATACCTGACATTAACGTCTTTTTAACCCGACTCAAGTCCCAAATCTCAGAACTGATGTACAAACACAAAGTAACAATGGTCTTCAGAAATTCTTCATTCATCTCAAATTCCGAGAGTGATGATTCATCCAAACATCTCGGTCTCACGTTTCTTCTCAAAGAACAAAGCTAATCGTTGCTTAACCTTAATTGCGATAATTACCCCTGTACCGACAAAATGATTTATTATCTCAAAACGGTAGCTAAATATCTAAATAGAGTGAAACTACAGGGCAAAAGGTGTGCCCAGAAGGTTGGTTCTTTGGGTAATTCACTATTTTGGGAACTCATGGATGGACATACATTACTACTGCACATCACATCTAAGAACATTACGTGTGACGACTGTCTCCATTGTAACCCTCCGAAGCCGCGATATCTGTTAGATAGAATTTAGGATCTTCGGCCAAAGGTATAATTAAAGCTATTGATATGAAAGTTCCGTACAATGGCACACTAACTGGTCAACCCTTTCCGGGTTGCCGAGTTAGTGTGCCAATAACAATTTGCTTACCATTATAATGTCATCATCTGCCCTTTGCAATCTCACTGCATGAAGTACTCAGGTTTCTTCGATTTTCTCGGTTTATACAGTTTACGTCACATCATCATCATCATCGTCTGTCAAGTATTCAACTTCGCCGAAAACACTTGAGCTTCTGAATGTATTCTGTACCTCCACATTCGGCTAATGTTCACTTTTCGTCGGTGACCGTGGGAAATATTTAAGTTTGCGCTTCAAAATATTAATGAATAGAGTCATTTGTATAGTGTTGATAATTGAGCATCTAGTGTTAATGGGGAAGTGCGATTGGTCTTCAAGTTTTAACTTACTTGGTTGGGTTTCAATTATTATTTTTCACTTATTTTCAGTTGGAGATTTTCTCACGGTTGCCTTTGTCTTCAAAGGAAGAATTTGTCTTCTTCTAATTGGACATATTATATACGGAATGTATCCTCATTTATACTCCAATCTCTCTCTTTTCTTTTCTTATAAAAGGTGGTGAGGTTAGCTGTCTTCTTTTTCTGTCACTTTCTTGTCTGTTCTGTCTTTGTCTGTTTCTTCGTCCTGTTTTCTATTTCCTCTTCCCTGACCTAAAATCCCCTCTCTTCCTCATTTACAGAGACTAAAATTTTGTATTAGCGTATGCTGCTCAGCCAGCTCATTGTAACAATCGTCAATTGTAACATCATAAATTCCAAAGTCATTGACACACAAAAAACACACAAACAATGAATTAATAACCCACCTATTTAATTCTTGCTCCATATCTACACGAAACGCTAATGAACCGAGAACTCTAAAGCTATACACACAGACACAATACACGACACAATCAAGATGGCAGTGACTAATTCAAAGAATCTTAATATCAATTTATGATCACGGCTTATTAATTGGCGGCGCAATCGATCGCTGGACAATTCTTTAGGGTTATACGAGATGTGAACAATGTGGTGAGGTTGCTTTGTTGTAGATTTTTTGTTATCTGAGTGAGGCCTTTGCGAGTGACGATACTGGGAGATAGTTGTTTGATTGGTCTTTAGCTGGCTGGTCTCCAGTTTTACTGCTGTATGGTGTGGTTGTACTTAGTTGTTGCGTGTCTCAACAGACCCTTGATAAGGGGCTAATCTATAACAATGTAGGAGAAGTTCAAAATATAATAATTATGGACATAGAAACTCATCGTTCGTTGCATATCTTTCTCCGACTCCATACTATGTATGTTTGAATGTCTTCATCTGATTTAAAAATCTGGACAGTATGTCTGTTTAGAAATTGCAAAAAATCTTGCATCTCGTTTTCTTAATTCCTTGCATGATTCATTTATTAATTTCTCAATCTCATTTAATTTTTTCACTTAATATTTCACATGTTTGTATCTTCATCAGATTTGTTAATTTGGAGAGTCATTATTTCTCTTTAGAAATTGCAAAAGAATACTTGCAGCGTGTATTCTTGATTTCTCGCATGTTTCGTTTATTAACATCTCAACCTAATTTTGTTTATCACTTCATTTTCCGTAAAACTGTGTTAAAAACACAAACAATGAATCACGTTAGAACATGATTAATTTGTAACAGTCTGCAAATGAGCTCATCGGATTTTATCCTAGTCTTGACAATAAATTTTATTAACGCCAAGTATAAATAACTCAATATATCACCGAACTCATTACAAGATTATTTGGAGAAAAACAGGATGAGAAATAACAGCCGTGGTGTACTTATATTAATGTTTTTTACAAAAATACGTGACTCTGCTAATCACACGTGTTCTTATATAATACAGGCAGGAAGCCAAAAATATCTCTTTTCATAAAATAATGAGTAAACCCGGATGATCCGATGTTAATGTTCGGCGTACACGCAATGTTTTTAATATCAAGAACTAGCGTTTCTAGGAGTTCGAAGATTGTTCGAAGATTGTTAGTCACGTTTTTTAGCCTATATCTTCGGCACTGTAAGAAACTGTTGTGTTCAGCAACTGCCATATGCACATGACTGCATTTCATTTTGAAGCTTCAGATTGTTTTTATTTAGATTCAGTAGGTTCATTTATATAGTCAATCATTTGGTTAAGGTTTGACTGACGCTTCATAATTGCTATAACTCAAGAGCAGTGTGTCAGCTATGGGAGAATGGCTGTGTCTATATGCCTTTGATTTAATATGAAACATTATGAATGATCAAGAAGAAATAACGCCTTTTCATTAATATTTTCACGGTAGCATTTTAACAAAGCCATTACCTTTTTAAAGAAGCACAATAACCTGTTTTAAAGAAGCACTAGCAATGTCAAATCGCAATTCTGCGCCAACTGTAATACTCGTACCGACACTTGCGTCATCAAAAATGCGTTTTACGTCATATTACGTGTAAATATAATTAAAAGTCTACGTCTTATAAATCTTTCAATGAAACGTCTGGTGTAATTTTAAAGTAGCAATTAGATATAGATGTTTACGTATTTTACGAATCTTGGCTTCTTACTTTCATTTTATTTGGTTAGACGCGTTCAATAATAATGATATGTTTCCAAATATTATTATTAAACCCTATAACCTTCGTGCAAGTCAGTCGTCATCATTTCTAGTGCAAAGTGTTTCTTTTATTTTTTCCGGTATTTTATTTCAGCCTGGAATCATTCACTACTAGGTAAATGCCTCCCCTGCCTTCTGTTTAACTTCTGCGTTCCACACGTACCTTATCCAACTATTTCCTGCGCTCTTGACAATATTACCTATTTCTTATTATAATAAAATCTTCACAATTACCGCGTCTGTTCATAAAGCTCTTAAATTAATGATAAAGTCTCGTACTTAAATAAGGACAAATCTTCCGTATTTCTGATTCAGCTGCGCAATAATTAATCCTTTAAGTTCGTGCATAAGATATTAAGTTTCGTTTCCATTGTGTGTGTTTATATTAATTGCGTATTTCCAGGTAACGGATTGATGGAACATAAGGCTGAGTTTAGTTATAACCTTCGGGTTTTAATTCATATCATTACTTATTTTAGTAGTTTTACTTTTATTTAAAATAATCGTTGAAGGAGAGTTTAAGTCTAAAGTGAACTGTATGCAATCGAGATAGTGGCAGATGTAGGTAGTTTAAACTCAAAGGGCAATCCTCATTTCACTTTCCACATGAAAAAAGACAAAGAAGAAGAAATCTGGCAAACCGTCATATTCATTATTCAGAAAAACCTTAGGTATCTGTCGATAAAAATCGGTTTTTATAAAGAAAGTAAAAAAACTTTTGTATCACTGGTATGTAGTACCTTGTAGTTGCCCTACCTATGAAGGGTAATAAAAATGGAATGTATCAAATACTCATTTGGCCATGCAAATCGTAGCGTCGTTCAAAGCATACGTTACTACACCATTTGCAGTCAATGGTTTAACGACCTTATTATTTTCATTTAGAAGAACTGGTACATTTGATTTATCTGTTTCTATTTTCCCTGTTAAACATTCTTTAGGTGAGAAATGGTTCAACTCGGACGTAGGGGAGACTGGGTACACTTGAAACCTCTGGGACACATGGTACATATTTGTTTTATAAACCAACCACGCTTGCTAGACTATTCAAAACTAGCAACCCTGTTTGTCTATGGTACGGTATGACTTGTGAAACGCCGCGTTTCACAAGTCATACCAGATATTATAATATAATCTAGCAAGCGTGGTTGGTTTATAAAATAAATGTACCATGTGTCCCAGAGGTATCAAGTGTACCCAGTCTCCCCTAAACGGTTTAACCTCTGTAAAAAATACTGTTGAAAAACACGGAAATACCTCCTCACGCCAGTTCAACCATCTTCTCCTCGGTCTGCCACGACCCTGTCTATCTGTTCAGTTTTGCGATAAATGGGACTACAGGTTCCGTCAGAAAGGGTCTGCGTAGTCGCACTTAACTCTCGCTACTTTTTGAGCATTGTCGCAGAAATAATATAAGAGTAATGGTGCCTATGGCTCTTTCATGCGTTTTTTAAGTCCAAATTCAACCTTCGTGAGCGTCCGTCTTTAAATGTTTTGTGCATTGATTATATTATTATTAAATAATGCATCAGCAATCATCTACAACAAAAAGCGTATCCGTCTCATTACCATACTGCCCACCAGAGACTAAAGAGCAGTAACAGCCCTTTTGTGATTTTTCGTTTTATTAGTGATTCTGAAAGCGGGTTTCTTAAGCTTTCTATTGAATTAACTTACTTATTTCTAAGACTATTAGAATGGTTTTTATTTAACAGTTTTCACTTACTGCAAACGAAAAAAATTAACAATTTGGCGTGATTTCCCAACTAAAATACAGTATAAATTATACTGCAGATTAAATTTTAAGGTTTCCTAACTAAAATGCAGTAAGCAATATAATTTTACAGTTCTTTAGATAGTTTTATATTTCTGGAAAAAAATTAAAAAAAAAATTAATACGCAGTAAAATTTACCGCCATACAAGCTATTTTTACTGCAAATTAAGAAAATACAATTTATTGTCACGAACTCCCAACTAAAATGCAGTAAAATCAAAGCTTGTCGCATTTTAGTTGTGAATACTTAACATTCTTTTATCATTATAAACTGACTAACACGCAGTAAAATACAGCATTACTGCAGATTAGTTTGGATAGCATAATGACACAGATATGATTATTCCTAGCTAAAGTGCAGTTAATGAAAATATTAAGAGAAAACTGTCAAAGGAGGTTGTGCATTCTGCGCAGGGTCCTTTATTAATTAGATGTTTTTTTTTATTTTTGATATGTAAATTTTACATAAGTGAGTTGAATTATTGTGATTAAATAATAAGAAATAAACGGTCTTTAAAATGTGAACTAGCTATTTTTCTTACTGCACTAGTAAATTGAACACTTTTTTCTTAAAAAACTAACTAAAATGCAGTATTTTTTTGACCTTACTGCATGTTAGTTGGGTTTCTTGACAAAATAACTGATCCAAACGCAGTAATAGGGCTTTTTGCTGCATTTTACTAAGTTTAAAATGGTATTTATACTACACCTGCTTGGAAAGTACCTTGATACTTTATCAAATTTACGGTAGAAAGTCGTCATTGCATATCGAACAAATATGCGGGGAGAAAACGCATCTGAGCGGGAGAGAATGGATTTTCATACACTTTTCTCTCCCGCTCAGATTACAATTTGAAAAAAGAATATGTGACAATTGCAGACGCCATTGGCGCCATTTTGAATTTGAATTAGAATTTTAATTTAGTTTTTTTATTTTCTTCGTAGGTGTAGTATAAAGCACTATGTATCACTCGAGAGAAAGTGCGATTCCCGATCTCGGGTGTTTTAAAGCCCTTGCCTACGGCTTCGGGCTTTAAACGACACCCTCGACGGTAATCGGTCACTTTCTTCTCTCGGTGAACAATGTACTATTTTTACAAAAACTTTTTTACAAAAAAATAAAACCGACTTCGACAAAAATAAAACACAAAAAAGTGAAAAATAAAAAATCAGCTTCTGAAGTCGGTGACTTTTGTTTGTTTGATTTCATGTTTTTGCCACCGACTTCTGAAGCTGATTTTTTATTTTTCACTTTTTTGTGTTTTATTTTTGTCGAAGTCGGTTTTATTTTTTTGTAAAAAAGTTTTTATTTTTCACTTTTTAGTGGTTCACGTGTGCTTACCCCTTCACAACGTACCGGCGTGATGTTATGTTATGAACTGGTCAATAGACAGTCATGAGATTTCAGCAATCCCAGTCCATTTGCTATCATTAGTTGAGGAGTTCCGTTGCCTATCTCCGAAGTTCTTCATCACCTCTGTAGTGAGTACAGGCGTGATATTATGTTGTGTGATGGCGTAAACAATGCTTAGATATGCTATAGCAACAATCGCGGTTAATCTGCTGTTATTTATTGAAGAGTTCCCCCGATTTCCACAAGATCCCATCATCAGATATTGAAATGGTGACAATGGGACCACACGGGAAGCATCAGCTTTCATATGAAAAAAGAATCAAGAAAATCAGTTCACCCAGTCGCAAGTTATGCGCGAACAAACATAAAAAAAAAAAAAAAAAAAAAAAAAAAAAAATACAGTCGAATTGATAACCTCCTCCTTTTTTTGAAGTCGGTTAAAAAAGGCTATGCAGTAATAGGCACCAAAAAGAATAAATGGCCATAATAAATTCAGTTATTAAGATATATTTTTTTTTATTGCTTTAACGTGTGAACCTATGCCTTTACAACCTTTCTGCATTCAAATTTTTTTGCTTATACATTCTGTTGATTTTTTAAAATCAATTCTTAACTTTAAATGCGTTTTACTCGAAATCGTGATTTTGCTGTTACTGCACTTTAGTGTATGGTGGGCAGCATACTTAAATTGTTTAATCACATCTAATACTATAAGTACCTATACATATAACATGGCACTTAATGATCAAGGTAAAACCAATATGTCATACGGTAATGACAAAAAAGAAATAATTAGCAAACAATGTACCATCGCGTACAATAATGCATGGGAAGTTCAGAAAAAATACCGTGTGAAGCAAGAAATGACGCCACCTGGCGTAAATAAGTACTCGATTAGCAACATTGATTATATTGTTGATGCTACACTAACTAGAGGGCGCTCACGCTGTATAAAATGTTCATGTAGTTTCTTTTTCTGTATTTTACATTCAAATAATTTATAATCAATTATTTCTGTTATATAAATTTATTCCTAACTACCTACTATGTTTGTTTAAATTGAATATTATTATCATTTTATAACTAGGTATCTGATTTTAATTATCTGATCTATGTTTTAGTTTTCAAACTTGAGGGTAGGTCGAATATGAATTCATAAATAAATTTGTAGGTAGTAGAAATAATTAGATTGAAGATTTAGATGAGTTAAGAATAAGCTCAATTGATTGTTCGTTATGTTTGTTTCGATTACCTCATTCGAGTGTGTTTAGCTCAGTTTTATTTTAATTTAGGTGAATTAACTTATTTCATCAAAATGAGTACGCGTTGTAATATTGTTTTCTTTACAAGAGCTCAAATAACTGATTTGCAAAATCAAGGCAAAAACTTATCGACACTCGAAACTTGTCGACTTATCTTATTGTTATCGTAAGTAGTTTAGATTTCAAAATTTTTATAAGAAAAAAAAATGTTTTAGTTACGTCTATACTACTTAATAAATAATCATTATTGCGTGTTATTATATTTCTGTTATAATTATTGTTGCAGAGAAAAACAGTTGTTCTATTGGTACGACGATTCGAAGACGAGGGATCTTTGCAACACCATCAAAGAACTAGTAGACCACGGCTCATAAACACATTACAGCGTCAAATCGTGTTATGAGAGTATGAAGAAAATGGATTCCTGCCGATGACCGACTATGCTGCTTTATATGACTCAAGTGTTGACAATGCCCGTCGTGCTCTTATAAGTGAAGAGCTGCATTATAGGAGGCATGTTGTGAAACCCTGGCCCACAGAAAACCATTAAAGGACATTGATTTGAGTAACTTTTAAGTCCAGTGAACACGGACGCTTATGTTTGTGGTGTAGAAATATTACGTGATAAACAAGTGGTTATGTGTGTCCAATATGCTGGTCATATTGCAGTGAACGTGTGGGGATAGATAAGTGTTGCCGATCCAGGATTTATATTTCATAATACTTAAAAATAATATTACTTAACTTTAGTACTTATTTTTTATATTAACTGGAGACCGGGTTATTATAACCTATTACGACTGACTGTTATTATAACCTATGACTTACGTATTTTTAATAACTAAAAAAAGTCAAACAATTTTTTTTTTTTTTTACATTACATAAGAACCTTTTCGTATGTTTTTGTGCAATTGTATAGCTGTTATCCTACCTATTTAATTCATTTAATTTAACTTTTCACTTTTGTGATAAAATAATCCGGTCTCCTGTTTGTCTTTGTTGAGGTTACAAAAGCTTCAATCCTCTTTCCGATTTTGGAAACGAATACTTAAGCTATGGCCTCAATAAGAAGTTTTATATAATATAATAATGTTGAACGATAATAAATGTCTGTTTTTGAATAATAAACTGTAAGAAATAAACCTCTAAAATTTGTGTGTTTTTTTGTTTGTCTCCGTTCATCCCTGTTGCTAACTACTACTAACTCGAATATTATATTTTTGAATGCTATGCGCACTTATTAGCATAATGAAAACATTCCTTATGGTTTCTTTCGTATTTTTTTTATCATTTAACTTCTCACATCCAACGTATAATAATACGTGTTTCCTAACTTCTTACTTACCTAACCTATTCCCAAGTCAAAGTTCATTTTTTTCTATATCTCAACAGAATAGTTTACATTTAGTTAAGACTAAGTTATAAAAATCTACCTCCATTTTATTTCACCTACAGATGACACCGGGTAATCCGGATATTGTCATTGCGGAAAGTAAAAACTTTAAAAGGTTTAATTTCTTATTATTATTTAAGTAGGAATTACAAATAAAATTTCTGTGAGGTAGAAACAGAAATAAAACTTATGCCACCTACAAGTGACACTGGGGATTGAAGAGTTTAATATCACAGTTGTGCAGAAACCAAACGCCATCTATTAATTATTTTCGAAAATTTGATTTCTACCTTCACAGAAAAATAGGCCCTAAGGTATCCATGCACTTTTGTGGGCGACTGTATTTTAAGAAGGATCACAAAAACATGACAGTAAATTAAGGCAGCGATCATAGCGGCTTAGTAGAGTCAACCGCATAATGGCTTTACCACCATAAGGTTCACTTTCTCGTGACAAAATGACGACGTCTATTTGTTTAAATGATAGTTTGTCTTCTTCGTCGTGATAATGATTCTTATATCATCATCATCATTATTTCAGCCCGGAATCTCCCACTGTTGGGTATACGCCTCCCTCGTTCTTCTGCCACTCTTCTCTGTTCTGTGTATCTCTCATCCGTTTCCCGAGCTCCTGACTATATCATTTAGGTACAATGAGTTTCTTCACTATTATAAGAACGAAAACCGGAATCAGCATACTTATACTCAAATCAGTCTATGCCGTATATCGAAACTTGATCAACCGATCTGTGATCACCATCACTATTACCTACTAAAAAGACCCTACTGCCTTTCCAACTGATATCATTAATTCTTAGTCACTCAAACAGTCGTGGAAGAAACGGTACTTATCCTTTGTCAAAAAGCGTCAATCAAGAATGAAGTCAACTAATAAATGCAATGCACATAGTCTTCCTATAATTATTATGACTCATGGCCTTACCGTTGGGGCCACGAGCTTTGCGCTTAAGCGACATGCGTACTGGGGCAGCGGCTGAGGAAAAAATATATTTAGACAAGTCAAAGTGATAATTTCAGTACAAGTGAAAACTTAAAGGACGATTTTGATTCAGTAGTCTTAAATTAGTCATTTTTTTAAGTAAAAAAAATGTCTATTATATACAGATGGTAGCATAAATCATTACTAAAACTCAAGTTTATTTAGTAATTAATTATACATAACAGGGTTAGAGCATGCCAAAAGTAACCAAAGTGTTACTCACGCGAAAGAAACAAGTGACACAAGGACTGGTCGCTAATCGCTGAGGTCGTGAGCGAACCGTAAGAGGAAACAAAAAGTCGTTAGCATAGCTTGTCATAAAGCTTTCGATATTAGTAAGAGTCAAACAAAGATCCACAATTCTAAATATTTTAATTGGCATTAAGTATGACGACAGACGGTGACTTGCCTAATCTGACATGTAATGATATGGATATAGAGCTGCTGATACAACATGTGTGATGAATTTCTAGGTCTGTCTTTAGATTCTGTACCATGTTGGGCCGGAACTCTAGGAAGTACCACTTTAAAATAAAAAAAATATTATTAAATTGGGCAGCTTTGAACAGAGTAAAATCAGTGGTGAGCTAGCATTCTATTGCAAATAGACCAGTCAGTAAAGGATGCGTTAGTCTTCGAAATACCCCCTTTTACTTTGCAATATAACAAAATCAGTACTTCTTGAAATTGTGGTGTCAAATGCTTTGGAACAGCCCATTCCAGGGCCGTTTTTTTTACAATAAATTTGATACTTACATTGCTCACGATCTAAATTCAAAGTATGACAATCCTAATTTCAACAAATCAGATTTCCCTGACTGAACAAAAATGCTTGACCGTGTCAAATTAAACGTAGCGTTATATCAACTCTTTATACATCCCAGCATGGATTCCACTCTAATCTGTCACGTATAAGGTCGAGCGGTGTAAAGTTCATCAATGCTGAATTCAATTATCGATTACACCATTGTGTTCCGCTCTTTCGATTTATATTTAAATACCAGACGTTTACTAGAAATGTATTGTGAAAGACAAGTACTTTTGTTGTGTATTTGACGAAAGACCGCCCGTGAGTACTCTTGTTATTAAATATTTGAAAGTTTTTGGGTACCGGTGTAGCGTTTGATTTCAATGTTTTGTTGATTGAGGTTGAGCCTTCGAGGTCTTATGTAGTACCAAAGATCTCATCTTTGGATGACATGTAGACGTCATAGACGACTAAAAGGTTATGTCACCTGATCAGATAGAAAGCTCATTAGAAACGGAGACTGAGTCATCAAAGTCTACAACTTGCAACCTTTATAGTACTGCCATATTGGTCTATTGACCATTTTTCTTTGCTACCAAAGCGTAGCTTTACGGTAACAGTCTTCTCGACTGTAAGCTGCCAATACCTTCTATCTAACATTTTTACCGAAATTATTGTTTTTTGCGCCATCTGATAGCTCGTAATACGAGCTAACAGATGGCGCAAAAAACAATAATTACACAAACAAAACAAAACAATTTCGGTAAAAATGTTAGATAGAAGGTATTGGCAGCTTACAGTCGTTCTGCTTCATAAAACTGCTCGGAAAGACCTCCCCATGATTCCAGAAGTTTCGATCAAGAGCTAATACGTACATCCACCATCTTGGAAATTCATCCTTCATTATTTCCTTTTTTGTTAAACCTGTAAAACGTATCAACGAAGGACCGTAGATATTTTAAAATACAAGTTTCAAAACTGAAATGGTCATAGCATTATCATTAACACTGAACGGGATTTTGATGACGATGTTAACTATTACAATAACTGTGCCCGACAGGGTTCATAATTGTTTCAATTTTTGCTATCAGTGTTATTACCTGTGTGTCTGTTTTAAGTGTAGCTAGTTATGGATTGAAATAAACGCTTTGAATTTTAATAACGCATAACAACTTCAGTTTATCCGTAATCGTAGCGGTTGCAACAGCGCTGAAATATCGATAACTCATAACAAATAGCAAACATGGTCAATATTCCGTTTTCAATGTTAATTACAATTATATTTTGAATGCTTTTCAGTGTATAAACAATAACATAAATCATACAAATCAGCAAGTGACAACGATTACGAAATTACTCATATTGAATCAACAGTCAGCTTAGAATGTGGTGTGGGCGTGTCGGGTTAGTCATTCATCAATTAACTACTCTTGTAATAGATAAGATCAAGATTTCTGTCATATTGTTATGTTTTATTGGTACATAGAGATTATTATTATTAAATTGGTTAGACTAGGATCGGTTTGACAACTGGTTTGACCTGATGTCGGTTCTCATGGTAATTGTATATATTTTTTATTTTTTATTATTATAAATAAGCCCATTTATAATATCTTGACTTCAATCTTGCCCTAAGGGCAGAGAGAGGGTTGTTTTGCGAGGATTAGATACAGATCGGAACGGAAAATCATCTTGGAATTTACTGGGCTGAAGATTTGAAGTAGGGCAGATATGGAACTGAATTTAATTTCATCATCATCATGTTAATTTTTTTCCCACAATGTTGGGTTTGGTTCCAGTCTAACCGGATGCACCTGTTTTTACATGGAGAGGCTGCTTATCTGACCTTCACAACCTAGTTACTGTTGGTAGGACTGATTGTCAAACTTAGGGCTCGTTTACGGAGACGCGGGGCGTCGCGCGGCGCGTGCATAAGGCTCGTCTCCGGATTTTTCATACATCGCCATGTTTGAATTAAAAACGAAGCACGCACCGCGCGGCGCCCCGCCCATACGTAAACATGCACTTACAGTCTTCTGACTACGTGTAATAATGACAGTCAAAGATCTAAAAATGTCAGCCTTGACTAACGTTAAAGTACTTTCCGAGACACGAAGGGTTTTTGAAATGTAATTAAGGAAGGCTTTCTGTTTTATGACGTAATAGGTACCTGTATTTCACAAATCTCAACAAGACGGAGTACGACCCAACAATAACTTTAATCACATCCTAAATGTCATAAATGATCGAAGATCGAACCTTAAACCTTTAAAAGCATCACTAATTAAAAATTCACCTCATTCATTAAACCAATCCAGTACACGCATAATCAACTTGGTAGCACCGGAGTTCCAATTAGGGGCCACTGTTGTCTCATAAACAAAAACGATACTTGATGGAGTGAAGCGACAAACCCTGGTGGTCTCCGAAGCTCGTTGTAATCTGTCATCTGAACTGTCAAATTACTAACGGCCGGGCGACCGATCGGCTACTGAACTTGTTGTAGATAACAGATGCAAGTGGACAGAGATTTTGGTGACAGATATGACACCTGTTTGATGGTTCGTGGTGTGGTGGTCTTTTTGCCTATTGCTTTTGTGAGGAGCGATGATGGTTTTAGGTTAGTTTAGGAGATTGGTTTGGGAAGTTCTAATGGGTAGGTGTTTAGTAGATCTTGCATTTGTTGCAATAGCATAACGTTTCGTAATTTGTTGCAGTCACAGAACAGATTCGGTTCTGTGGTTGCAGTACTATAATATAACAAAGTGCGGGATCCAAGACAGTTAAATTGTTTCTCTGGGACTTTGTCGAGCTTCATTGTATCGACGTTTTTGTGGTAATCGCTACTGTTAAGTCTGTCTTTCACGAATTGCAGTGGTTTGGGAATAGCCATAGCGGGTTTGTTTGTTGTGACCAGGGAAAGGGCTATTGCATTAAAGATTGTATTGAAGACTCTTTGAACTTTTCATGATCAGAAGACATGGGCACGCATTTATATTACAATAAATGTCATAGATTTTTATAAAAAAACCTCTAAATAAAAGTAGGTTTCTCTGCGTAATAATCTTTGTCTGTGCACAAAATAAATTGAATGAATGTAGGTAGGCGTACCTCATGGAGACACCTGATTGGTCTTTTTGTATTTTTTACAAGGAATGTTAATTAATTTTTGCTGTCAACCGTAGTCAAACAAAATATAATGATTAATTATCTTTTTAAAACTGGGTACCTGGCTATAGTGCAGATGCGGGATCAACGTTATTGTTACGGCAAAAAGTGAATTTTATAAAGATTAAGATCTAGAATATCCATACTATTGTACTCAATTCTTTGAATCGCTGGCAGTTGTGTATGACTTTTGTGTGAATGGTCTTGAATTGAATGATTAAGCTTTTAAAAAGCGCAGGTTAATGATGATTATTTTCAATTATATAATAATATTTCAGGTGGACATTTATATCTAACTATTTTGTTGTTCCCTATTTCCATTTGTCGCGATCTAGTACGATTCTACAATCGTACTAGATTGTTGGCCTACGCCAACTCATCCCGCTATCTTCTGGGCCTGCCGCGTTGTCGTTTAAAATATTGTCCATAAGTGTATAAAATATTTATTGATGTAACCAAAACATTCAATTATCCACCAATTTTATCACAAAGCGCATCGAGAATCGACGAACAGTAAAATTAATGACAACATCAGACATCGAATGAAGAATAATTTCGATTCTTCGCAATCAAGTGGCTCGTAATGTCCCGAATAACTTAAAGTTATTGAAACAAATGACAAGATTTATCTTGATCAGAGATATAAATTAAAGTGCTCTAAATATTAAAGGCAAGTATGAAATATTTTACTCATAATTATAAATGTCAATGACATGAAAATCAATTAGTATGATATCAATGACAGATCTGATGCTTATCGAACTGAGACTTCGCGAGAATTACTGATATTTAAAGTCGAAATGCTATTTTGTTTTAAACAAGACTTTGGATGAATCACTAAACAATATTGAAAGATAGAAGGACAAAAGGATCTTTGACCAAGTATACACCATCAATTACACCACCACCATCAATGTGGCGACACCCGGGGGAGGCATATATCCAGCAGTGGACGTCTTTTGGCTGAAATGATGACGATGATACACCATCTTTCTGCCATTGTCCCATGTTATTTGGGGTCAGACACAACACATTTAACTTAAATACATAATTAATTGAAGCAAACGGTGCTAAAATTATACTAGCATTTAAAGAGAAAGGTCTGACCTGGACTGGCCTGTTGGTCTAGTGGTTAGTGACCCTAACTGCTATGCCGGAGGTCGTGGGTTCGATTCCCACCCAGGACAAATGTTTGTGTGACGAGCACGATCATTTGTTCTGTGTCTGGGTGTAATTTATCTATAATATGTATGTATTTAGAAATATATAAGTATGTTTATCAGTTGTCTAGTACCCATAACACAAGCTCTGCTTAGCTTGGGACTAGATGGCGTTGTGTGATAGTTGTGGAATATTAATATTATTATTATTATTATTAAAATATAATTTCATATAAGAGCAGACCAAATGCAAAGGAATTAAATAAACAACACATAGCTGCATACCAAGAATGACCACTAAAAACACACTAACAGTCACTGAATGAGGACTAAAGGCCTAATTACCAAAACTTTAAAACCGATTCACAAGCATAAAAATATCCATATATTGCAAATAAAGATTTGCACCTTTGAGAACTTTATCCTCAAAATCGCAGATCGATTCAAAGAGCAAAAAGATCATGCTCACCCGCAAGCAAACTATAAACTCAGCCGAGATTTTGTTAGCACGAATATTTCACGGCTTAAATCAATTAAAGCGACGTTTTCGAAGTTTGCTCGAACAATGGACACGAATCGGGTTCCTTATCAACTTCAGATATAATTAATGGAGCTTAGAACATTACACAATTAGAAACTATAAACTTTGATGTATTGTTGCATTATTTAACATAAATTAATACGTTTTGCTTGTTGAAAATCGTTGCGACAGCCGTTATTTATTGCGTTGACGTAATATTATGTGAATTAGCACCTTTGTAAGTAGTAGGTACTTACTGGTCAGTTTTGGTACCACATCAAGTTATAAATTTCCAGTATAACATGGCCTTGTTTTGTAGAGATTTCCAATACAATGAGAGATACGCATAAACTGGTTTTGTATAGTTTGATTGGTCGTCTTGCGTACCCTGAAGTTCAAAATCCTTAGTACTGAGTCATTAGCTCGTAATAATCTCACAAAATCTATGAAGAAATTGTCATACTCTTTGAGTTTACTTTCCATGTTGTAGTTTGAGAAAAATCCATACGTATATTATAATTACTAAAGTTACCATGTGTCAGTCTCACACTATTTCATGACTTAGTGGCTGAATAGATTTGTATAAAATAAACGCAGGAATAGATATATAATGAATATGACCTGGCTTAGGGCATAGGATGATTATCACCATCATATTCCCTGTCAATTGTCACGCTGTCATTTACTCCTAGGATACCGCATGCGTTGTTAAATAACTCCCGACATTCAAGCTGCCAATACCACGAACAAAAGCCAGTAATTAAAAAAAAACACACCATCATCAATATAACTTCTTGCTATTTTAATCCCTTTCCATTCCCACACAAAACAAACAATATTAAGATCTACACGAGTCCATTCCTCAAAACGCAAATCTGTAGAACTATGACCATCCATCAAAGACTATATTGTAAGTAAACAGCGATTCGCCACCACTAAGGTCAAAGGAATGTGCAAACTCATAATTCCAATGATTCTCTTTCATTATTCATCTTCAAATAATAGTTAGCACCCCATAGCTCAAGGTTTTAAGCCTATAAAGGGCAATCCTACTTAATATTATAAACGCGAAAGTTTGTAAGTATGTATGGATGTTTGTTACTCTTTCACGCAAAAACTACTGAACGGATTTGGATAAAAATTGGTACACAGATAGTTTATAACCTGGATTAACACATAAGATAGTTTTTATCCCGATTTTTATCTTCCCGTGGGATAATTTTAGAGTTGTAGCGGGCAAAGCCGCTGGCAACAGCTAGTGTATTAAATGAAGCCAGTCGTGAGTTCTGCGATGTCGGGATAGTTATTAATTTTAGTAATGAATTGTTTTAATGTTTGTGTTTGTGTTCGAGGTTGAGGTAGCTGGTGAACGGAATTATGGGTGTGATTGTCTATGTGTGATCTATGTTCTGGGGTTGTGATGGTGTGGGAATTTTAATTAGGTTGTGCCTGCTACTAGTGCATATTTATTAGAGACTAGCTTTTGCCAGCGGCTTTGCCCGCGTGAAAATGACGATTTTCCATACAAAATTTCATCCCGTAATTACCTCACTTAGGGATTGAATTTCGATACCTTGGTAAGATTGGTTTATAAAAATCATTAATGCATTTATCTATTACCGATTTCTTCCTTTTATTCATAAACTACTTTTAAAATCTTCTCTCACTAATAAGCTTTTATAGTAGTGATGACAAAATAAATTTCCAAAACACTTTATTATCGGCAAGCCCCTATAAATCACGAAGACACAAATTCTCAAAAGACAATAATCACCAATTAACAATTAATCGCAATCACCACAAATATTATCACCAATCACCAAACCCTTACGTGCCAATAAGTGTATGGTACTTCACAGCGACTGGTGGTTTCATTAATTATATTCAGATAGATAAGACACTGCATTGTTAATGATTGTCGGCCGCGGTCATTGCTCACCGCTGTGTATGACTGTACTAGTGTTGGGAGTGTGTAATGCGGGGCGTTGCGGGATAGGAAACTCATTTTCCCGGGATCCGAACGGTATGTAGGGTGACTGCTAATTAACGACCGATACTTGAACTCGTGATTGTACTTCATCATAATTAACAAATACTGTGGGTCCAATCCAATTCAGAAATTGCAAAAAATAATGTAAGCTATTCATACATTTGTGTTTACATACACTAAAAATATCAATAGGACAGCTTTTCTTTCTCAGGATCTGAATATTTTTAAAGGTTAAGGCTCGTACATTTATCAGTTGCAATTTACCTGTGTCATTTTTGCCAGGCATCTAGTAAAAATAAACGTATGTTCTGTTAAACACTTTTAATAAGATAGGTTTCACACCAGTACATAGGTGGGGGATAGAAAGTTAAAGACAGATTGTAAAACCAATATCTTAATTCTCAATCCCGGAATTACCAGAAAAGCAAACATCACTAGTGACTGTAACTCTTCTTTATTTGTCGAGTGGAATCATTACGCTTTGTTGTTTAAGTGGGTATACAGCCACACTTAATATTATTGACTAGTACTTGTAGCACTTTTGTTTGCGATTGTACAATTGTTTCTAATTTTATCGTTGATATTGAACTTGAATAATATTAAACAGGTTGGGTGCAATGATTAATTGTTCATGGCAGCTAATTTGCATTTCTGATGAATAGGTATGCTAATTTTATTACATCAGAATCTTAAATAGGTATGCATTTGTAATTAATTTCGTATCAAAAGTGTCGTTGGCTGTAACTGTATTTATAAGTTATACATTTGATTCCTTTGGAATTTATTTAAGTTATAAATAAGAAAGACGATCCGTTCATCCCAAGGACAGTTCAAGCACCGTTATATTTGAAAGACTCCAACTGTTTTAGAAAAAAACGTCAAATGAATTATTCCAGAGGTTAATCACGAAGCATGCGATTGAGTCAATTGACATGTGAAATACTTATAATAATTTTAGCGACAAAACTTGAGACAAACAAAAACTACCTCCAGCTAACGAAGGGTACTTAAATCCATACCATCAAAGGCGTAGGACAAAAAATAATAACATTAAAAGTGAAATCCTCCAGAGCTTTGATTGACCACAAATCAATATTAATGATCTAAACCAGCGGGTGTTCTTGCGCGATCGTCCTTCCCTCTCTTCCCTATTAATAAGAAAGGGATGCCAAATGTTTGGACACCTCGCCCTTAAAGCGTTTTAAGTGCTAAACGAATAAAACCATTAATTACACGCAATTCAATGTACATATTGAATTTATTCAAATAGTGATAAATGGGTTGGTAAGAAACAAGAGGTGTGAAAGAGGTGGATGTATTTCCGTCTCGTTCGTGTTGTTTAATGCTCTGATGGAATTTTCAAAGGAATGATTCAGTGTCAATGTTCACGATATCAGAGATGGGAATATTGGGTGATCGAGTTCCGATTAATTTTTGTTTTGACGTTTTAATGAATATTATTATATGTGTGGTTTTATTTAAATTTTATTACAGTACTGGTAAAGGGAGAATGTTATCTCAATGTTTGTTATTTTTAGACATAGTTTGGTAAGAGCAATATTGGTCGGTATTGCCCAAAAAATCGTCGTTTTAGCAAGATAAAGGTAGGTATTATAAATTGAATCATTCCAAAATGTACAAATATCAGGACACGGACTACAATATTAGGTGTCCCAGCATTTATGGAACAAACTCCACATTTACACTCCAGATCACAGTCAGCTATGAATCTTCGCCCGAACAAGTTGTCCTTGCTTCGGCTAAACAGGGTATGAATTTAAAGGAAATTTTACTTGACATCTTAAAGAGTTAAAATGAACTTATTCGCAAGTTTTGCCTGTTTTATTAAGGATACATACATAGGCCAGCCAAAAAGCAGTGGGCGATGTAGAAACGACCCATCATTTATCCGCAAACTCTGCCCAGCTTCACAACTTCATTGTTGTCGTGAATAAGCATTTTGTTTGACTATAAAGCACCCACATGAGGTGCTTTCTGATTTGCTCTCAGCGTCCTTTAATGGGATGTCCCTTTATGTCTGTACCGTACTATCTTTTAGCGCTATTATATGGCTGTTGGGAAGGTTGTAGAAGGTGAATTTTCAGCAGTTTTTAACTCAAAATGGTGATGGAAACAGGGCTGAAGCAGGATAAGAAGATCAGCTGACTATTTACTCAACATTTTATTGGGGAACTTGTTGTATTTATTATTTTCCTTCATGAATTTCTTCACAAATTCGTAACATTTTAAAATACTCCTAACATAAAACATTCAAAAATATAGAAAATTGGGAACAGGGTCCAAGTTACCCCGTCGGGACTGCGGATTATCGGAAAGAGATAACGCGGCCTCGGCACAAGGGCGAAGAAGGAACATGGATGGTTTTTAGTCAGTAAAAGTCTGACACTCCTTTCCGCTCTGCCCAAGAGCGGATAGGAGTTATTTGATTATTTACCAAATCACAAAAAAGGGTCCAAGTTACCGGTGGCGGTGGTCAGGACTCCAGAGAGTGGGACCTCCTAGCAACACGAGCCGTGTCCAGGAGTGCAGTTTTCTAAATCAAACCCTTGATCGAGCTGCCTAACGAGAGCCGCCTCAGGTGTTGATCGAGGCTCTGAACAATTAGGTAATCCACTGGTGGATAAACGAACGCGAACCAAGTCGAAATTACACTGGTATCTAAACTATTTATTAAATATTCCAATGGTCTCATTGTTATCAGGTACTATTTATTTAAAAACACCGCTAACAAAATTCAGTTCGTCGGTTCACATACGAAACAAACTTTTCTTCGATCAACCAGTAGCGCCATCTATTGACAAAGTTCCATCAATACGTCTCCGAATGATCTTCGTTTACTGAATGAATGTTCATCTTGCTTTCGCGCTTTTCGGAAGCAATTATAAGAAGGTCGGCAATTCTTTAAACAGTATACCTACATGTTGTACATATCCATAAGATTTTTTGGTGGAGTAGGTATAAATACAGAAAATTTCAACGCAAATAAGATTCACTTGAATTCAAACAAACGTGAAATGAACTAATACTGTGTTAGACAACAATCATTTATGTACCTACGTAAAATTCATGGACGTATTTAGTAGCAAAACATCACGCATGCAATCTGCAAAGGATTACGTAGAGGTGTAGGTACACCCATATTTTGCCAGTATCCAATGTAAGAGGCGAGTCTACTGCTATCAACCGGGCACATATCCCGGCTGCGTGGCTGCTACTGAGAAATTATTGGTGGAAAAATTCAATAACACTTTGCCCAACCCGGGAATCGAACCCAGGACCTCATACGTAGACCACTAAGCAGGCTGTGGAGTGGTATAATTAAGTTGGTATTTTGAAAAACTCAACGGACATCACAACGGTAAAAATCCCTTACAAAATAACCGAAACTAGAATCAAACCTACGTCCCACTTATTAAGCCCTCCTCGTTAGAGAGGTCACAAATCACAACCAGCTATTTATGTGACAGACACAAAAACCATTAAATTAAATTAATGCGTTCCTACCACTTACTCTTGGGGAACTGTTCGCCGTTAACGGGAACTTGAAGATTTTCCTGAATCGGCTTGGCTTTTGTTTTCTTCTGCCGTGTTATGAGTGCCTGGTAGTTAGTGTCGAGTTTGGTGAGAATTAATACTGTATCTTTACGTGGATTTTTCTCTTGAATAATTTTCAGGGGTTCACTAATTTAACTAACACGAACTCATTGCTAAGTTCAAATGAAGTGTCAACTGTAATCAAGCCTTCACAGTCTCCAAACAAAATTTTCCAAAAACAATAGTTTCTGCATTTTTAGGTTTATTAGATTCCAAATTATCATTCAGATTCATGTAGGTAAGTCATCGCGGTGAAAGCTTTGTATTCTACAATACAAAATAAAAAGACAAATACAGCAATATTCCGAAATATACCTAGGCCCACGTTTTAAAACAATAGGTAGGCTCTAGTGTGGAAAGTTTACACCTTTTACGCCCGAATACTCGAACGTCACTCAATTATAAGTAGCCCTCAAAACTCGTGCTATCTCTGTCACTCTGCGTTAAAGTAACAAAAACAGCACGAGATTTAAGTGCAACTTAAAATTGAGTGACGTTCGAGTATTCGGGCGTTAGTCCCTTCAACTTCAGACTCCGTAACGGGACGAAATGCAGGAGCTGAAAGTGTGAAATAAGAACGCAGCATGTTGGTTGTTAATACCTCAGTTTAAATAACCTAATTTATAGTATTTTCTGATAATAAACAATTGTATTAGTCTGTAGTCATCATTTAATTATCTTCAAAAGCTGGCAACCATTATTTTCCGTACCTTACTTAAGTATCTGCAGGCTATGATATAACATAAACGAGCTTATAAAACAAGAAAGTAGACAAACAATAAGTCTTATGGAACTGATTCAATTAAACACTTCGATCGAACTCATTATTCTAGAATCAAGTTCATTGTTACAAAAAATAAACTTTGAAATCAATATGAAAAGTTTTAAATGGAAAAGTGTGGAGCTACAACTTTGTTCATTAAACTGAAGAGTTCCTCGCTTCGGGAGAGGAAAAGAAAATAGCATTTTCTATATTTATAAGTGTAATGAGAAAACTGTGAACACTGTTACGAAATTAAATTATTTCATAATAAAAATGGCTGTTCAGGACGCGGACGCTTAGCGCCATCTAGCGGCGAATAGCAGAGTTAATCGTGGGAGTTGGATTTTGTGAAAAAAGTATTTTAGCACGTAAGTATTAAGAGTTTTGGTGACGATTCGTAAGTAAATTAAAATCATAATATTAGTGTTTGAATTTGGAAAAAGAGAGGCTTTTTCTAGCGTACTGAAATCAATATTTCCGATAATTTCTTCCCAATTTTCGATGAATTCACTTTTCGAAGACTCTATTCACGGACATTTCAGTAAAAAATGGAAATTAAATAGCTTGGCACTCTCACAAAGTAATCTAAAAAGATTAAAAAATACGACCATTGTATACAAACACCAAGCTTCGCAGACAAGCCTAACCTCCATATATCGCTCGCTTATCAACCAGGGGTGGGTAACGATAATGCGATGGCTTCTTTAATTAATTAGCCAACTAGCCAACCTCTCCCACACATTAAACTGTTTACGATCCCTGACCATTCAACTTGATAGTTGGTGATTGGAAAATCGAAAGGTGAAGCTTAGACCATGTTTTATTACGGGCTTACACGATGGACCATGTTGAGTATGTGATGGTCATTGATGAGTTTCTAATTGCTATTATGGTTAAGCTTTTAATTGTCAGTATTAGAATAATTTGTAGGTAATTCTTTGTCTCGGCACTTTTTTTTTGCGTGGTTTTTGAAAGTTTTAAACAAAAATCGTGTTCATTTGAAACGACAGGATTAATATTCTTCTCAATAAGAAAATTATATAAATATTAACAAAATAGTACCTACTTACCACTAAACTGGCAATATAACCCAAGCAATGAAATTGATTTCAATTTTATGCTATTTCCGGGAATAAACGTCAAGTACCTACTTGAAATAACATTTACGCGACTATATAATACTTACCTATCCCACATTATATTTACAGAACACATCAAAAACATGAGATCTCCTTCCGTGATAACGTCTCCCGCCCTTTTGTTAGAGTCCCTTAAAAAGATTCCCTACACCTCTTTACTATGAAGACATATTGCGTTTCGCGTTTTTGAACTCGCGATTCCGACGCGTATTTACGTATTCACACTCGCATTACTCCTAGTTGTATGTCGAGATGAGATGTGAGCATGTGTGAGATTTGTGTGTGTTAGTGTCAGCTTAACGATACCAATATAAGATGACCTACCACCCCTTCCCCACAGCTATGCAAATGAGACCGCTGCGCGGATGACGTATGCAAACAAGGAGATCCAAATCCATTGGTGATATACGACGTAGGCTTTCACATAGGTGTGTGCGTGTGTGTTGGTATGCCAGTCGCCTCTAGGCGCGCAATAGACGGGGGTGGCCAGCCCGAGAGGATGGGGTATAAAGGAAAACCATTTACATTTGAGCGATTCGTCCAATTTAAAATTCCTACAAGATAGCTTAGACACGGGTGCCATTCTTTTGAAGAGGCGATCATCATGCAAAGGACATTCGTAGCGAATACGAGTTTGAAATAGAGTTTTAGTTTTAATGATATTTTTAACAAGCTCCTTTGTTTGAGAGTTGCAAGTTAGATTACTTATTAACGAATCGATTTCGCGTGATTCGTCACGTATCGATAGGGTGACCTAGATAGGTTTGGGGTCAAATATGTCACTGTTGGCGGAGGTATCGTTATGAATATGAATCTAGGGTGTGGGAAATCAGTCGGGGAGCGTTCCATCAAAACGTCATAGGTCGCTCTCAGGACAAATTTGCCCGCTTGCCCACGTCCCGCGTTTTACGAGCCACGCCGACGAAGATTCAGCACCCAGGGGAGACATTCCGCCTCCAAAAACTTTACCCGTTACAAATTTGTTTTTTTTTCTGCCTTATCTGCTCCCCGCGCTTTTGGCAAACCTAATTCCGTATTCAAAAATATTTCTGCAAGTATTGTGCTCGTACGGAACGAACGTTTTATTACCGGCCATATAACGTTTTAAAAGTTAGCCAGTTTTGCCACGCGGCGCTTGCCTCTAGTAGGTATATTCAGTAGTGTTCTTGTCACTTTTTGTTCGTAATTATTATTGTAGTTTGATAACTGTCTTTATAATGTTTTTATTGGGACTTTATAAACTTTGTGAAGGACTGTTTTGGATTATTATGTAAGTTTTTGGAGGGTAAACAAAAAATAGGTGTGATGTGTATCTTTGAGGACAGTTATAAAACGTTACGCTGTTGTTTATGGTTTTATGATTGTAGTGTTTATAGCATAAAGAAGGGCATTGCTTAGTAGCTCTTACTAACAGTTTATTTAATAAAAAAATAGAAGCTGTATAAACTGATGGATATAAACAGTTTATTATTCATTGCAAGTCTTTTTGCTTCTTTTTTAATACTTTTAACAATAAAGTTACATCACACGATAGTGTTAACAAAATAAAAACCACATGACCCAGATTCAAAACAATTCCCACTCAAAATACAGTCAACATGAAAAATTTCCAACTCAATAATAAAAAGTATGACATAATCATAGAAAACACGAACAAAGACAATACGTTGTCGTTGTTAGCTGCTTATTTTGCATTCATGGAATATTCTTAAGCATTGTTCACAAGGTACATACGAGCATAAACCTGGCATGTGGGGGCCACGGTGCCATCCAATTTACCATTCATATTTCGAAGCCAATCGGGGAGGTAATTTCAGAGGTCTACCCGATGTGCCGACGATGTATGCACTTATGTTTGGGTATGACTGTACCTACCTTAGAGTATGGAGTTAGGTGCTTTGACTTTGTATGGCGTTGAAGGGTTTTCGGTGAATTTAGGTAGTGGAGGGTTAGGTGATTTATTTTGAAGTTTTATCAATTTTGAAATGAAAGGTGGAATGATTGTTTGAGGAATAGCATGAAAGAGACAGGAGTTAAGGATGCCGTGATGTCTGTAGGAGGAGAATGGAAGGAGAAAACATGTTGTGCCGACCCTAAGTAAGTAGAATAGGACAACGGGAAGATGATGATGATGATCAATTTTTAGATGAAGAACTCGTGGCTAAATAATAACTGATGGGTACGGGTCGATCTTCAAGGTAGAGCAAGGTGCCCGTCGGGGCCGCGGATTTTAGTACTACATGACGTGGTCTCGGCGCAAGGGCAAAGAAGGAACATGGGTTCGGTTTTTAGTCAGTAGAAGTCTGACACTCCCCTACGCTCTGCCCAAGAGCGGGGGGGTCATTTGATGATTTTCTACCAATCAAAAAAAAAAAGAAAAGGTAGAGCAAGGTCGGTCTGTGAATGGGTGACCATCATTACTTTCCGAGCTTCGTCCATGTCTCAAGAAGCACGTTAATCCGTAGTTCTCGGCAGCCATTCGTAGATTTTTGTAAGTTCTTACCGGCCTTAGTGGCCCGAAAGTTTTACTGGGTTACTGCGGGTTGTGGAGTTCATAATATAGGCTTCATGTCATAATATAGTGGTGTTCAGCTGCATCCCGATGAGATAATTTGGAAGAATTATTTCTCGTTATTTAAGATATCGTGTAAATTCAATTTAAGTAATTCAAAACATGTCCCTTAAAAACAAAGATTTTCAATTTATATGTATTTTAATGCATTGAATTTAATCTAGAAATCGTATTTGTAATAAAAATCCTGTCGCGAATCGCGTGGCTTCTTGTGGCGACATTTTCACCAACATACTCGTATATAGGTACAATTTCAATTTGATTTCCTGCAACCGTCGACATTCCATTTTTAAGTAGCAATCACGATATGTGATTCCAATTTTATAGATGTATCAAGCGGTTCCGTATGCAAAAATAGATATCTATATATTTTTTGTATGTCGTCATTTGATAGATATTTTCATGTACTGGTGGATCAAGGAAACAATTAGTAAGGAAAATTATGTTATGGGTAGGTATGTAACCAAGAAAATGCAAAAAAAATACAAAATTGTGAAGTTTAAATGTTATATCAGTAAATGATAAAAATGATGTCTAATTTCCAAATAGGTTTTTACAGATACTTTAACACGTATTTTTTTTATAAGCTAGATTGGCCTGGTGTTTCGTACGTCAGATAATCTGAGGTGAAACAGCCAAAAGAAACTCAGAGGTAGTCTTTTAAAGTCCAAATTTTAATCTCGGTCAATTTATATGAGGCCAATGTAGATTAGTGTCTGAGATGTTCTATTATGAAAGATTAAGAAAAGAGAGAATATTAAATAGTAGAGACTCATATTTTTCCCTTCTAAATTATTTCTACAGTCATAAATGTGAGCTTAATTATTTTACCTACATTTTGTCAACTAATTTTAACTTTTAATCACCTTAGTTATTAAGTACATAGCAGGTTCAAAGTGACGCCATGTTTAACAAAAAAAAAAAAAACTAATGAGCAGGACACCTAGATACATTCGATCCGAGTGTTAAAACCGGACTAGCCTCAGCAACACTCGGCCAATGAAACCCATTACATCAAAGTAGATACTAACAATATCAGATAACATTACCCATTCATAACCTCAAAACAACACAAACTGTTATAAGGCAGCGCAATTAGAAATGTTTGCACTTCTGTCTAAAACCTTTGGCCCATTAGAATCATGCAAATCGTCCGTGTAATCGTAATGCGCTGTTTAATATCAATCGATTTTAATAAGCAACGCATTTGTAGGCTGTATTCTGCGGGTCTTATCTTGCCATTACCTCACAGGCTCTCAAAATGTTACTTATAATAAGTACTTATTAAAGGCAGTGTGAAGATGAGCGAGGGATGAGCAACGGAGCAGACAACCCAAAGCAACCGACTTAAAAAAAAAAACAAAAAAAACTAAAATAAGTTCACTTATAGAGTCGCTGAATTTGTTTGTTTTATTGACTTTTTTGCCCCGAGACGGGTGTTTTATTTTTGTAAAAAGTAATGCTACACAAATTCTTGTCAGAAATCAATTTGTTATTGCAAGTTAGTATGGACCATCATGTCAATATTAAAGAGAAAGAAAAAAAAAACCAAACTACAGAGCCAACTCTGATAAAATTTCCATGGGCCCAAAATATTTTCGCAGAAAAGATGTGTTCGGTTCTTATATGACGGAGTTATGAGGGAATAAACAGAAAATATATAAATTAATACGACAACATTGAGAATCTCCTCTTTTCCGAATTCGGTTACAAAAATAATCCTACTTCTTTAATTCAATACCGAATATTCCCACGTCAGAATCTAATAGAACCTTATTGAAATAATGTCGAAAACTCATTAAGTTGCGTTCACGATAAGGTATCACCTTTATACTGGTTGTAAGCTAGAATTTAATCTAGCTTAGCCGTGCTCCTATAAATCCTGAGTTGGACTAGATTTAGCAATGGTGGCTAGTTCTATATTTGCATAAGATGGCGCTTAACGCGCTGGTAAGGAAACATTAATCATAATATTATAACTTGCTGAAATAAATTAACCCTTTTTTTTATTTTCTTGGGGTTCTTTAAGTAAACTATTGGCGAGAAACTTGAATCGTGTGAAACCCTAGATATAAGGGTCTCATTAGTTTATTAAATTAAACAAAACATAGGTACTTAGTGTCAAAATAAAATATAAAAGAATGTCTACAAAACCATTGTAAACCTGGACGTCATTTATGATTTTGAACCATCTAACCTGAGCAGATAAAGAAGTGGTTATTTTTCAGACGCTTCAGTCCATTCTCAAAAAACGCAACTACAAAGTTACCTAATATTTTGCCATAAGATGGAAGCTTCAGGGTAGCCCGCAATATTTAAATTTTCTTACGTTTTTGTAGCTTGTACTTATGTTGAACAAAATATCATTCGCAACCGCATTATTGGTTCATAATCATCAATAAAAACGTCACATAAATTGAAGTTCGCGGGTTTTCGATCTTATCCCTTCCCTTAATCTTATCCAGAAAAATAACAAACTATTTCGTAAAATTCTGACAAAGCGAGAAACAGGACTCTCCATTGCTTGCTACCATTATCACGAATTAGAGTAAAAAGCAATGGCAAGATAAATCGTATCTATTGCTTAGCAATGATCATTGTAACAGCAAACTAGACGAGAAATTATCCTTAGTAATGTTATAAACGGTAATAATTTTCTTACCGTTATTAACAAGTAGACCTTTCCTTCCCGCGAGCTGATTACATTAGTTACCATTTAAATAGTATATTTTAACACATAACTGCTAAACCTGCAGGATTTGTAATGTTTTTTTTTTTTTTTCAAATATTTAAAAAGTGCTAGTTTCAAACGTTATAACGTCACTTGAAATAAAGACTGGACATGAATTGTTATGACTGACTTGGGAATCTATGAATAGGCTCCGAACACTGGTTGGCCGAAGCAAGGAAAACCTGTTCAGGTGTAGATTCATAGAAAGGACAGTTGATATCGTGTCCTGCCTGTCCTGTTGTCTGCACATAACAGGAGCTGATAGACACTACTGCTGCCAAACTCTTTACAAAATTTTGGGCTAACTCACGTTATTAAGAACAAGACAATGCATCCATTAGTAAAACTGGTAACATTACTATACCAATCATGGGTCTAAGCTATAGTTAGCTAGGCTATAGGAGTATAGTAGTCTATATCTTATTTAACATAACACTAACATAATAATATCTCATATCTCATTATCATAATTATATTATCTTATTTAACATTTTTTTAAGGGTATCGTATTACCTAGTATTAACTGGGTTGTGGGGGTCAGATAGGCAGTCGCTCCATGTAAAATACTGGTATTCAGCTGCATTCGGTTAGACTGGAAGCCGACCCCAATATAGTTGGGAAAAGGCTATGCAGATGATGATGATCTTATTTAACATCCGCAGCTGTCCTCAATAAACCTAATCACCATTACCTACTCTGGAATAGTTTCATGAATTATTTATTTCATGTTTTTCTTTGTAACTAGACAAAATAAATGACATGTAACCTAGAATGGTACCTCTTTTCCCGAGGGGTTTAGTAGAGGTGTGCACAAACAGTAAAAACACCGGAGTCAAATATTAAGATTAGACTACTTCATTTCACCTTGGGAACTTTAATGTTCAGAATGACTGCATGGTAGTTTTGTAACGATAATGAAAAGTATGCCACCGCCAAGTCCCAGTACAGATACCGGCACGGTTCTTGAGCGCTCGGCGGAAGAGTGGGGATCGCTGTGCGCATCGTACACTTTATGACAAATAAAACACACACCCGTTTATTATTTATTGGTCGTGAGGTAAGTGCAGCAGGAGTAAAGAACAAATCCCGAGTGACGGCTATGACGCGATGCGCTACGGGCCAATTACTGCACTTTCCCCGCCCCGCGTCTCACTTCATACCACCAAAGGGACCCAATAACTCACTTTTGCGTCAGCGCTCAAAAATCGTGCCGATGATAATACCCACCAATACAACCAACCATACCTAACAATTGCCTTCAAGGACCATTATTCTCCCGTCGGGGCTGCGGGTTTTTCAAAAGAGAAACCGCGACCTCGACATAAAGGGCTAAGAAGGAACATGTGTGGTTTTAAGTCAGTAGAAGTCTGACACTCCCTTTTGCTCTGCCCAAGAGTGGGAGGGGTTATTTGATGAGTTTCTACCCACCAAAAAAAAAGGACCATTATTCTCATTCATATACTAACTCATGCATTTTTAAAGTACTTACTAAGTAATGAATGCGTCATTGGTCTAGTGGTCGTAAGCACTGCAAGCTGCTGGGCCGATTCCCTGGTCAAGCAAAGTGTTACTGGGTCTTTCCATCAGGATTTTTCAGTAGCTGCCACGGAGTCTGAATTTATGCCCGTTTTATTTCATTAGGCTCGCCCCTATTATAAGAGACTTAAACATAACTAGCGAAATGTGGATGCTCTATTAGGTAAACCTCTGTGTCACAGATAGTCCTTTGTGTCGAGCCTGCATGGAGGAAGAAGACACTGTCCGGGGGTTGCCCCTACTTCGGTAACCCAGGTACACTCCGCGAGATTGCCGGGAACACCAAGGGGTTGCTGGCTTTTCTTAGGGAGCTGTGGTGGATCGAATAAGATTCCCACCCGTATGCAAAATACGCGCTTTAGGCGTGGAGTTGCGGACACTAGGCTGATGCATCTAATCTAATATAACCTAGGTAAACCTCTACCTAAAACTTCGGAGAGTAGTGTAATGTGGTTCTTTATGAAACACAAACTTGGATAATAAAAAGATTGACGCGCCCAGAATCGTCTCGAAGAGATACTTTTAAATGCACGCCACCACAAACTACAACACTCAGATACTAAAAACAAATACTAAAACACATAAACCCAATCTAATCGAATCAACAATTACAACTAAGTGCAAATAAACAGACAATCGAACATTTCCTAGATAAAGCAGCGTTTCACCGAGCTTAGAAATTCGCCAGCTTGTGTCGAATTATCATTGGAATGTCAAATCAATTTGCTTTTACACTGTCGTTTTGTCGACGACTACTTGACGTGGCTTACGGTTTTATTACAAGTCACTGAGTTAGTTAACTATGAAATAGTATTAAATGGGCCGTTGTGAAAATTGTTATTTAGATGGATACTGTACTGTGGTTTCGGTTTTGTGAGTGTAACGAGAAGTACGTTGAAGATTGTCTATTGCGTGTGGTGATGAATGAGGAATTTGTGAATTCGTTTGTATTTAAGAAAACCGTCATCGGTAAAGTTATGTGGCTATGGCTCCTACTTCTCTTGGTAGAGCAGAAAGGATCGTCAGACTCTTACTGCTCATAACCTATCTGTGTTACTTCTAATGCTCTTTACAATCCAAGACCGCGGTGACTTTTTCACCAAGGAAATTCCGCAAGGAAGGTAAAGAAATTGTGGCCCAGATTAGTTTTATTTATTTGCATATATTTTAGTCTACTTCGTAGTTAGTGATTCAACTTCTTTTTGTGACATTTAGAAGAAATAAATAATAAATTGTGCGTAAAGAAATCTAAACCCGACAATCAAAACTGAAAACACAAAAACAGAACCCCCAACAAAAAGTGAAATCAGAAAATCACAATAATTTAATTCCGATTTCCACCCTAAATAGGTATCTTCATGTAGGTAATAATTTATACAAAATCCATACACTTAGTCAATCGTTATACCCGCATGAAAGCCTATTACGTGAAATTGTCCGCAATTTCCTCAGTATCAGTTAAACGATTTGCAAATGCCGATTTCTCATACATCATAATTCTTGTGCACACAATGAAATTGCCAACTCACTGCTTAGAACAAAATTTCTGCATGTTTGTTCCTTTAAACAAGACTTACGTGGAATAGATTGGCGGGAAATTATGCTTGAGTTTCTATTTTATTCAGATTTTTTAGTAAGTGTTTTAATGGATGGCATGACCTATGATTGAATTTTTAATTTTTTTAGTTCAGAGAGGAGTTTTTTTGGGTGCGTTAACAATACTGGTCCAGCTATCTATAGCAAGACGAAAGCTCTGGCGGGACTTGCTTAAGCCCCCTGACGACTTCATCGAGCCATCTGAAAGCCTTCCACCCGGTCATGATTTGCCGTGGCCGACTTGGAAAGGCCCACCTTCCATCTTGCGCTGCATGCCCTGGCACCTGCACACTTGATGATCTAATGACTGCATCAGCGAGCGGAGTTCGCATAGCTGAATATTGGGCCAAATTAATATAATTTATTTAGTGACGGTTTGCCATCGACACGCTAAGAAGAAGATAAACAAATATACACACGGTTTTTTGGAGCTTATCGTGTCAGGAATCCTATGAATTTGTGAAGATTTGCATAATTTATGTTTTGTCATTGTTGTTGCCCTTGGGTTATGAGTGACTGACACTGACAAAAGAGTAATTGACAAAAAAAAACTAATTAGTCCGTCAGATAGATTTCCAAAAAATATTGAACACGTATTTTTTTCTTTTTTCAGGTAAACAAAAAATGAAGACGATACAGTGCCTTGAAAAGTCGTGAAACATCACAGGTTGGTCCATTTTTAACAGACTATGACGTCAAAAGCCCCCTCTCCAATGTCTTTGACAAGCTTTATTTTCGTCAATTTTTTATAATTTGATAAAACAAAAAACACGTATCCAATATTTCTCGATAATCTAACTGACGGACTAAACAGAATCATATTTTTTTTAGTCAGTCAACTACCCTAATGCTTGCACTGAATAGTTAGGTTCACTCAAATCTGTGTGGTTCTTTCTTCAAAAGACCATCTCAGACACTAATCTGCTTAGTCTTCATACATCGGCCCCATCTAGTTTTAAATCTCAACATGTTGTATTTTCTCTTTCTCTTTGGCAATCAAAGATACTACTTCTTCTTCCTGTCCTTATCCCATGTCATTTGGGGTCGGCGCAACATGTTGTTTTCTTCCATTCTGCCCTGTTAGTCGTCACGTTATCATTTATTCCTTTTTCCTTCATATCACCCCTCACACACTCCATCCATCTTTTCTTTGGTCTTCCTCTCCCTCTCCATCCATCCACATTTATATTCATAACTTTTTTAGTCACATGTGATTCATCCCTCCTCATCACATGCCCATACCACGACAGTCGATTCCCTTTTAACTTTTCTGTAATTGGCGCAACTTTTAAACTTCCTCTGATATACTCGTTCCTTACTTTATCCAATTTTTTTTTATTTTTTTTTCTTTAATCAAAGATACTACGTAGGTACCCTTCTTTATAAGCAAATTATGAAAAATTGTGTTGTGTCAAAGTGCTTAGTACCTATTAACTTTGAAGTAAAACCTACTTAAAATCACCGAACATTGACCCCAAAACGATATTTATTCAAGTCATTTCGATCGAACCGTACCGATCATATTTATTTAAAAACTAGCTGTTGCCCGCGACCTTTGCCTTCGTGAATTTATCAAAGGCTGTATTTTTTTGTACGGAACCCTATCCATTAAAAAATAATAAAAATAAGTTACTTCATAAGTTGTTCCTTAGCCATTCGTTAGTAACAGTTCTGTGAAAATCGATCCAGCCGTTTCTTTATTAGCCGAAACAGATAGACAAATATTTGAAAGAAATCTTTTGTTTTGTCTGCATTTTCAAATGCCTTCAGTAAATAACTGTTACTTTGAAGTTACAAACAGACACTATAATTTTATATAGCTGTATATAAGGAAAAGTCAATTTTCATTCAAGGCTGAGCATTTAGTACTCATTTAGCTACCATCGTCCCATTTAATGATATTTCACGTTTTATTGTTTTTAAATCAGCCCTAGATTTTTTGTCGTAAAACCGATTTATTACTGTAACGATTGAAAATCGAATTAAAATAGATGAGGGAAAGGTAAATGAAAGACCGAAACGACTTTGACATTAGCCATAAATTATTAAGCGAAACTTTAACGGAGTATTTCATAAATAATTATGTAGGTAAGTAGTCTTATTTTTGAGACTTTTTTTAAACTTTTCTTTACTTACTGTATTTGTTGGGGCATGGAAAATGGGTGGATGTTCCAGGGTAGCCCGCGAAATTCAAATTTTCTTACGTTTTTAGCGATTTGCAGGCCAGTGCTAAATTGTATGTTAGTGAAAATATGATTCGCGGCTGTAAGACGTATGCAGTTACAGAATTATAATCATCAAAATCATCATTACAACCCTCCAAGTTCATGTAACTCTCAAGAATGATTATTTCATCAAAAGGTCATTCTTGAGAATTCGCGGGCTACCCTGGAACATCAACCTTAACATGATCTCTAAGATACCGATAACTCTTGCCGGTGCTGCGGGATGTTCGGAAGAGATACCGCGGCCTAGGACACAAAGGGCTGAGAAGGAACATAGGTTGTTTTTAGTCAGTAGAAGTCTGACACTCCCTTTTGCTCCGACTAGAGCAGGAGGAGTTATTTGATGATATACCAACATAAAAAAACACACCGATAACTTCCTTGCATTTACTTATTCTTTCTTCATCGTGTAGTTATCAGGTTTCTGAGTTAGAGCTGGGCTACAAGCTGGTCTACTACAGTTGGAGCTCACGTAAATAAGAAGAGTTTTTATGCTGTTCATGGGCCTCTGATTTGGCTTTACATGCCGTCACAATATCTGTGTGTGTGTCTGTCTTCACAATACTTTCCTAAAAGTAATAATTTTACTGTAAGCACGTGAATCCAAAAATCAGAGGTGAGTGTTTTGGGTCCGAACTCGAGACATATATGACTTGGCAGTCCGACGGTCCCACCTCTAGACTATCACGGCTATGAATCAACTAATCAACTAATAAAAGCATAAAACATAAAAATCACCTACCTGCGTAGACACACAACTTCATAGAGACAAAAAACAAAAAACATTCTTTGTTTGTTTTCATTCCCAAACCAAAACAGAAGCGCCCCAACTTCGAGCCATCATAAAATTAACACACAACCCCTTTATTTACCTTTCCACTACAATATAAACTGATTAACTATAAAGACCGTGTCACACGGCCTATATGTCCGCAGCGTACCTAATAGGGTGCATTAAGTAAGAGACACGAAACTCAACTCCTATAAAAAAAAAGTTGAAATAACTAACGACTCCGAATCACGCATCGGAAACTTGGCCGAATTAAAAGTTGCCTGTAATAAACAATAAAAAATGCCGAATAGGCTGTTTCTTCATTTGATACGAGTTTTTGTAATGATCCAACTAAAGTAAGGAACTTTGGCTAGGGATGGTACGCTCGTATTGTGTTTGATGTGTTAAATTCTAAGGGTTTGGGCAGACGGTTTAGTAAAATCACAAGAATTCCACCATAAGTCATTTTCGGTTTTGTCTTACTGCATCATACATTTATCATAATTATGGGATCTCTTAATAAGATAATTAGACGTTGCTTTAACCAATTATATTAATAAATAAAACTTTTTAACATCACTCTGAAAGGGTCCTTTAATGCACCATCTGGAGCTGCGTCGCAAGAAAATGCTCCACCTCTTATCCTGTACTCTTAGACCATTGACAAGCAGCCATAGTGGCCAATGCACTGCAACCGACGACGGAGTGGAAGTGGACAAGTTCGGGTATATTAGCGAAAAGGAGAAGAAGAAGATCTAGGTTCATAGGAACCGAAGTCTGACATTTCTAATACCAACAGAAAAGCTACTTAATATACCTTACAATTTGCCGTCTATGATCCTGAAAACCATACTTTCCCTTGCATAAAAGAACAGGGCGTATAATTTCCTTAAACAGGGAAGCAACCAAACGAATTTCGAATTGTAATAATGCGACCAAAAGTCATTCGTGAGTAAGGGCCCTAAGTGTAACGATAGTTCTGATTGACAAAGTTCTTGCGAAAGACATGACGATATATATTTTTTTATGACACCGTTTTTGTGACGCTTTCTGTTAATTCGACGTGAAATTGAACGTTTTTAGTGTAAGTATTTAACTTTTACATTATGTTACGCGTATTGCCTAGCTTACGCAATGGTTAATTTATTACAATTTTGTTACTTGTTTTCTAAGTTTCGTCTACTAGTTTATTGTTACATGGTTCATGTTTCCTAATATAAAGTTCTGAATTAATTTTAAAACCTTGAAAGAAAAAAAAAACAGTGTCAAAAATATGTCTTCTTTCTTCCCATATTTTATCGGGCTCTGGTGGCCCATTACGAATACCTGAAACAGAAGATGAGGAGGCATGTGATGTCCACCAACCCACATTAGGTGGATGATGATCCACTCTCAGTTTCAGAGAGTTGCCCTTTATTCCAAAAGAGAATCATTTAAGGCTCATCATCATCTGCTAGCCTATTCCCAACTATTTTGGGGTCGGCTTACAATCTCCCCGGGTGCAGCTAAATATCAGTATTTTACATAGAACGATCGCCTTTCTGACGTCCACAATCCAGTTAGTTCTAGTTACTTTATAATAGTATCTCTTAACTACACTATTTGTCTGACTTTCTGGCCTCTGCTACCTGTAACAAATGTCAAAGATCGATAATTAATTGACAGCCGGGACCAACGCACGCTGGCAAGAAGGAAACTCGACATGACGTAATAGGTGGTTACTCGTCCACAGACCTAGGCAAGCACGGTTTATCCTAAAGATCGACCCGAGGGGCTGTAATGATTCAGCCACAAGCTCCTCCTGCAAACATTATAGGCTGATGATGTTTAAATGTACTTTATATCATATACTCAATCTCAGTATTTAACTGCCAACAAAAAAGACCTCTTTACCGTTGTAAAAACTAATATTTGCCTCTTGCTTCGATAAGAAAAATGGTTTGCGTGTTACCGTATCATTATGCTATTGTCATAAGGGCTAATAGTTCCACAAGAATCATACAATATGATAATAAAATGGACCTTCAAGTCTTTAAATTGTCATTATGTATGTTCAGCTCGATTTTCTTGACTATGAGCTAATCATTGTCGTATTATGAATTATTATTCTTTGAGTCGTTTGTGACTATCTAAATAGGGTCGTTATGACCAATTTGTAATTGCTACCTACTTATGGCAATTTTTTTTCTTTGCTAGACTGCAGTTAAACGGTTGTTTGTTTATGGATAATTGACAACCTCTGTAATGCTAGTTGTCATGAAAATCGTTTTGTTAATGTTGGAAATGTCTAGTCGATTATTGCATTTTGTTTTTATTTGGTTACTGTTGCCTGTTTCATCCTACTTCTAGGAAAAGGGCTCTCCCAAAGGGACTACCAAATTTTTCGATCTAGGATTGTCATTGGTTCTGTCCATCTCGTCCCGCCATATCATGTGAGGTCTACTACGTCGCCTTTTAGCTGAGTCAGGGCTCCAAATCATGGTTATTTTGGCTCAATGCTCGTCGGGCATACGACTTTGGCAAAATACAAAGAGTCTGCTGATCTGCCGATAATCTTTCTACTATCTTTTGAAAACCGTATTATATTGGCTCTTGCTCCACATAATTATCTAGTTTTTACCATGTAAGTATAGATAGATCTTACGGATCTACCATGGTGAGCCTTCAATGGCTGAAATATTCAGAAATGTTTATAAAGTTTTAACATATCGGTCAGTAAGTTGAAGTTACTGCAATCTCAAAACTGACGGTGTATTGTTTATAACTGTTGGATCACTCATAAAGTACAATTTATCCCTTCATACCAATACCCACATGTAAAATAATGAGCATTCACAGTAAATCACGAACTAATGAAGTCACAACTAAACACTAAAGTGTGATAGAATTTATTGTAATTGCCGCTACTAGTGAAGGAGTGAAAACGTCTGAAGGCGTTAGTATTGCTCAATAAATCTTAGTCGACTAACGACTGAATGAGAAGTTGGGCCGTAAATGGCCATATTTGATTTTAACGCTTACAGACGTAACTGTGTAGGATTTAGTCTTCAGTATTAGACTTCATATTTTAGTTTAGTGTTGAAGCTTTTGAGGTTTTATGATGTTCAAGTTCAGGTTTTAAAAAGATGAATTTTTAAGTAGGTATTTCATCATCATCATCATCACCCACAGCCTGAATTTCCCCAATGTCGGGTATAGGGATCTCTTCGCGTTCGTATTAATAATTTAGTTAGCAAATACGCAATAAGTACATTCTTCTTTCTTCGCCCAGAGTTTGGAACTGTGCCCTGTTATTGGCTATAGGTTTGCAGCTAATCTTAATAAATGTGGATACTCTTTACATCTCTTAAAAACGTTTCTCGTACTGGAAAGTAACTACCAGCTGAATTGGTAATATTTCAAAATTTGGTTTTTCGACGTTATGAGTTCCAGTTTATCGTCACTTTATCTAGTTTTAAAACCATTTCTGAGACTGTATGAGAATTCAAACAAACCAGAAGGCTTTTATACTACGCTTTTATTTTCTAGTACGTGATTGTTTCTAATTCATAAGTGGTACATTAGAAGTAATGAGAACGCGACCAAGTTATAATGCAAGGTAAGTAACGAGGGAGCGTGGGGGCTCACTAATTTATTAACCAAGGCTATCGGAGGCCCACCATACAGAAATTAACCTCTACCGTATTAGCTTCATTGTGCATATTAGTATACTACGATTTTTAGTCTTGATACTTTGAGAAAAAATGTGATAGATAGTTATCCCCATCACACTCACACACCACATAGAAACTATTCGGGAACACAAAGTATGTAGTTTCCGATGCGATTAAAATTGGTAGTTCAACATGTCATGAAAATACCCCGTGGGGGCGGGAAACCCGTGTCGAGTATAGGTTTAGCGGCATGGTATTTTGCGAGAAAGGTGCTGCATTCTGTTTCCAGGCCTGGACCTCTACGTGCTTGCTTATTCTTATGTTTGTGATAATTATCATTGCACATAATAAGGAATGGAGTAGTTGACTAAAAAAATCTAATTAGTCCGTCAGATAGATTTCCAAAAAATATTGGAAACGTATTTTTTCACGTAAAAAATAAATGAAGACGCTGTATCTTCATTTATTGCTACGAAAAGTCGCGTGACGTCATAGTTTGGTACATTTTTTACCAGAAAATGACGTCACCAGCCCCCACTCACGATCTTTGACACGTTTATTTTCGTCAATTTTATGTTATGTAAACAGAATCATATTTTTTTTAGTCAGTCATCTACCCTGTTATATTTTTATCTGCTTTTGAAATAACATGTCAATGCCATGGATCTGTTTCAACTGTTCAAGTGGCTATGACATACAGACGTACAGATAGACGGACAGACATGACGAAGATTCGTCATATTCGATCGTATTCGTCGTCGTCGTTTATCATAATAATGGTTCCGCCTCAGGGTCGAACGGTTTATGAAATTAGCAATTTATTCTTGATACTACTTTTGTAGTTTAAAAATGATAAAGTGGTTAAAAGTTCCATTTTTAGTGTTAATAATGTTATTAAAAGTCATTTAGAGTGAAATCAGGAACCAAGTATCAACACCACACAATCATCCTAAGACGTACACCACGGCAACTCATAATAGGCTTGAAATTTTCTTATAGCTGAACTTTTACATAGATTTCCTTGGTAGGGGGTGGCTACCGGACTAAGTGACTACACCGGGTTATTACTTCACTAATCTAAATTGATGGGGCGTCCAGAAACCGGGTATTTTTTCATAACATTAGTAATTTTTTCGGCGTAAAATAATATAATAAACATAAGCCCCTGTTTCATTACTTAAGGCGTCAGTCAGTATTGAATGCCGGACGTTAAGGAACGATTATGCGCCTTTATGGCATCATTTCGGCGAAATTAGATTTCTAGGTTTATGATTTGCGTATTTGAGGATAATTGTTTTTTTTTTATTAAATTGCTGTAGAAGGGAAAAGAATGAGCCACCAAAAAACAAAAGGAATTATTACCCTAAGGTTGAGATCCAAAAATGTTATCAGTTTTCACTTCCACTATGCGAGAACGAAATGATCATTATCTGCCGAGCCTTTTCGCAACATGTTGGGGTCGACTTCTGGAGTGGACTTCTACATGGAGTGACTGCTTATCTGATCTCTAAAATCCAGTTGCTACTGGCTATTAACCCTAAAAATCCTGTCTTAGAACCAAAAAATTCGAAGACATGTGACATCTGCCAACCCTGCAGTGGGAACATTATAGGCTGATGATGATGAATGACTCTTACTTACCCTTGGTAAGACTACTTGTCACATTTTCTGAGACTGTCCAGGATCTACGGCTGGAGACCGGCTGGTCTCGGCTGTCAATTACAGCCGAGTAAAGCCGGTCTACGTGCTTTCCTAGGCTGGAGGAAACTCGGTGTGCAATGGGTGGTCGCCCATCGACGAACCAACTTAGCCAATTGCTGCTCAACCTGAAATTCGTCCCGAGCGGTTGTTATTGTTAAGGCACGAGTTCATCATCATCAGCCTATAATGTTCCCACTGCAGGGACTCAGGCCTCCTCTCTAGGAGAGGGATGGGCTATAATCTACCACGCGGGCCCAGTACGGATTGGCAGATGTCACATGTCTTCGAATTTTTTGGTTCTAAGACATGCCGGTTTCCTCACGATGTTTTCCTTCACCGTTTTGAGTTACTATGTGACAACTAAATATTTTCCCTTATTAAAAGCTCACACCCTCACTATGAGATTTTTGCGTCGAGGTTGTCAATTCCAATAGTGCTATATATTAGGTACCTATCTACCTATATACTTAGGTATTGTTTCATGTCAAATATCGTAATAAATAGATACTCAGTACATTAGCACTTGAAAGTATTACTGTAGACCTCAAGTGGCAATTTGCACAAACCTGTGAAATACCCTTCCTTTTTCTTACACATTCTGACACTTGTAAGTATGTACTAATTTTAAGAGATTTTGTACTACCAACAGGCCTTTAGTTCCTTAGATGATGTGCATGAAAATATTATTATCTAAAAAATTGTGATATATATGTTCTTTTTCCATCAGCCACGGAGTCTGGATTTGTGCCCGGTTGATGGCAATAGGCTCGCCCCCTATTACATGGGACTTTGGTGAAATGTGGGTGTACTATTAGGTACACCTCTGCCTAACCCTTGGGGGATTACAGGCGTGATGTTATGTCATGTGTTGTTTAGTTAATTTCGATATTACCTTTAATTTTTTACTGCGTGTAATTCAATTTATTTTATATTGTTCTATTTTGTATCTTATAGTGTAGTATTGGACGAGTCTGTAATTATTTTATAATTGGTAATAAATAAATAAACTTTATCTGACCTGCTACTCTATTTGTGTAAGACACTTTATAACAATCTGAAGTATTACAATCGACAAAAGAAATAAATATTTTAGGAACTTTACAGCACAATGCCAATGAACTTTAAAAAATACCTAGTCTATTATCTTGAAAACTATTCCAATAATGTGTGAATGGGGTCTACCTTTTTTAGCAGAATTTTTTATACCCGAATTTTGTTTTGCATAACAGTGGATGGCAGAAACTTCATTTCGCAGAAAATCATTTGGCATACACTCATTTACCATACATTCAAAACGCATAATTTTGTAAGTCAGAATCATCTTTGAGCATAAACTTCATTTCTAGAACCATCATTTCGCCGAAAATTCATAATCAGAATCGTCTTTTGGCACGCATTTCATTTCATACATACGTGTAACATGCTCACCCCGGCTAAAATTTCTAGCTGAGAACATTAAATGTTGGTATGTCAAAAATAATAATAATTATTATTATTAATAATAATAATGACGTCACTCATACTTGCAACGCATGTACTCCATGACGCGCGCTCGCTACGCTCGCATATTAAATAACACTAATATCTTCTGTCCCCGAAGTGCCGGGCCTCCGCCGGCCTCCTTCGTCGGCCTACGGCCCGGTGCCCATGCCGCCCATAAAGGATACTTTCGCGAGACGGTCGTTATACCTTATAAAAATCTACCAAATAAAATTCTGCCATCTTAAAAGTATGCCATTGAAAATTCGGCTATTTATACATTCTGCGAAATGAGTATTCTATTAAATAATTGTTCTGCCATAAACACATTCGTTCAAAGAAGAATATGCCAAGTGTGGTATGCCAAATAAATTTCGGAGCATCAAGTTTCTGCCAGATAGATGGTATGGTACCCCTTCGCAAAATGTCGATCCTTTTTATTTAAGTGCGTTTAATATTGATACTTACATACCTTATGATAAAATTCTCCTTTCTCTGGGTGCATTTATATAGACAACGATTGTCACTCTCTGGACGCCTATCGGAAGAAATAGTCATCGGGTTAAACCGGGAGAAAGTGGTGTGATGATCTTGCCTGGTGAACATGTCCAAGGACAAAGAGGTGCCCGGCAGTGGGACAGATAAAAATCTACCCAAAAATCACTCTGCGTATTAAAAAAAAAAAAACTTGGTTGAACAGCCAGACACAAAAAGCGTCGATGTAATATATCCACAGATCGTACACAGATAGAGAGGATTGCAAGGAGAAAGAGGTGCCCAGCAGTGAGACAGAAAACGAAACTAAACTACCAAGAGAGGTGAGCCAATGGTGGCGGCCCCGACTTACGAACACTAGGTCGTGGGTTCGAACCCAGGCAGGCACATTACTTTGTGTAATTTATTTAATCACCGCTGCTCTCAAAACGGTGAAGGAAAACATTGTGAGGAAACCGGCATGTCTTAGAAACAAAAAATTCGAAGACATGTGACATCTACCAATCCGCACTGAGCCCGCGTGGTAGATTATATCCCATTCCCTCTCAAAGAGAGGAGGCCTGTGTCCCAGCAGTGGGAACATTAATAGGCTGTTGATGATGATGATGAAACTACCAAGAAAAACCATTATTTTGCGTATTTAAAGAAACAACAATTTGGTTACACAAAAAGCGTCGATGTAAAGACTCTTATTACAATCAATACACGTAGTCTAGACATTTACCGAATTACCTCATAATTTGTCCGATAGCCTTGTCACGATTAGCTACAAAAAATCTCGACCAAATATGTATTTAGGAAAATTGGTTAAAGACAAATACTAGGTCGTTACTTTTCGACCTAGAAACCGTAAAAAATCGGCCAAGTTCGAGTCGAAGTCGCGTGCATAGGGGTCGGTAGAAAATGATTAAACGGTATTGGACCTCCGAAATTTGTTTAAAATAATCGATCAAAAATCACCGGTAATCCACATTTCTCGCATGGGGAAACCATCGACTTAATTTTTTTAATAATAGTTTTGTCGGCCATAGATAGTGATAAATAAAATTACAGTGGCTTCCCTTTAAAAAAAAATTAAAATATTTCAAGAATCGAGAAGATCTTTTGAACCGTACCAGAACTTTAGCCCTTGTAACAGATGAAAAAAAAACAGACTGACAGAGAGTGGACGCTAATTATTAGGGACCTGTTCTGAACTTATAAATCAGTCTAATCAGTCAGTCATCAATGAAAATGTTCCACTGTGTTACACTTTAGCGAATTTAGATTGTGACGTCAAACTTTGCTCTGACGTAAGAGTGCCCTACTTATAATAAGGGCCATGTCTAGGACAGATGTAAGTAAAAAATTACATAAATACAACTACATACCTAATGTCACGCCTTGTTTGTCTTGAAGGCAAAGAATTCCTGAGGGAAAGACCCAATAACACTTTGACCGACCATGAAATCGAACTAAGGGCTCCATGCAAAGTTGGATTTATTTACAAAGAAAACGTAATTCCCGAAAGGTTAGGCATCAGTGTTCCTACTACCTCAGGAGTATACACTTTAAAAAAAAAAAAAAAAAGAACTGAGAATCACTCTACAAGAGAGAGAGAAATCGGTAACATACATAAAAAAAATGTGTATTGCACACCCCCACATACACACACACACACACACATCCCACACACACATCACACACACACACTCACATCTGCATACCCCCTCAGAGTATAAAGGCGTGATGTTACGTGATGATAATGTATATTCATTAAACATCCAAGCAATTCCAGCAATTACGACAGATTTGCCGTCTATTTTTGAAGAGTTCCATTGTATATCTCCGAAGATCAGCACCAAATCTTCACTAAATTAAAATGGGACCACCTCAGGAGTATACTCTTTCAAATAAAAAAAAAAAGAATTTTGAGAATCGGTCCACAAATGGGGGAGAAATCAGGTAAAATACATTTAAAAAAAAACATACACACGAACATAGAACCTCCTCCTTTTTTGAAGTCGGTTAAAAATGAACATAGCATACCATCACACCTGTAATTCCCGAAAGGTTAGGCTTCAATGTACCTATAAATAGTAGGTACACCCACTTAGCGCCAGTTTTTTTTAAGTCCCATGTAATAGGGGACGATCTAGATTCTATAGCTGCTACTGAGAAAATTCCTGATGCAAAGACTCAATAACTCTTTTCCCAACCTTGGAATTGAACCCAGGACCACTAGACAACATAGTTTGTCAGTTTCAAAACAATCATTACAGTTATTTTGTATTACGTCTCTGTTGTTCTATTGTATTATATACTGCCATTGAAAAACCTCCTATTAACTTGTTTTGACATCAATTTCCTTTTTCGTCCACATTCATTAACACGTCACAACACAATACACAGTCCTTCCACGGTTTATTTTCCCTCGATTTTGCGTCACTATCTATGTCACAGTGACCTTTACATACGTTGGAATAAGGTTGTTGTTATGTTGATCTACTGACATTTTGCTCTTAAAACCACAATGACCTTAAGTCTCGTTTCTATACGGTAGCTGTTAGATCTGCTCCTCGTTGCCCACCTAGTCTTTTCTCTACTATGCTGGCGTCGGTTACGAGTCCAGCTGAATAGGTACAGCTGAATATTAGTATTTTACATCAAGCGACTTCATCTACTCTCCAGAAATCATACAGTTCCTGCGTAATAGAGCTAAGGCTCTTCAATTACTGCCTTTGGAGATATATAATAATAATTGTGTTGTCTCATGAGTAACAGAAAAGTATGAATTGGGATAAGGGCAAGAGAATGAAGAATAATTGTGAAAGGACTGTAAATGAAAACATGAAACAGAGGTGGTCAATTGTCACACATGACATTGCTCATTATTTGCCACAGTCATGTGAGTTAGTGGACTCATTGGCGATCAATTATCCGCAATTTGAAGCACTTGCCATGACGACCGAACGAACAATTTGTACGCGAGCACTAATTGCACAGAGCAGTCAAACTTTCACGGCAGCCATTTTGTATTTTAGCACGTACAAGATAATTAATTCGGTGGCATTTATTGACTTTAGAAGACATTGTCCCACATTTTATGGACGCGTTTTTGTGTACACTTAAAAGGTGCATTTTAAAATACATAGAGCGCTATTAAAACTCGCACGTTTCTGAGTTCTGCCATGTCGTACTTTTAAATATGGATGCGTAAATTAAAAAAATTAATGGGAAACTGTTGCCGTATTTGGCAATAAGTACTAGTTAGGTTTGATAGGTGTCGCCCAAGTACAATTTATTATAATAATTCTCGGAATGGAATAAGGTCGCATTAAAAACAGGCGGCCATGTCTGGTAACGGCACTAAACAATAAGAGCGAGTGAACGATTTAGATTAAATATATCAACGTTTGATTATTATTAGCCTGAATATTATAACTTCTTATGAAATAATCATTTACTAAACCACTATTCCACTCTAACATCTTCTTCAATTAGTCGGAGACTTTTAAAATCTCGCACACATTAAATGAAGAAGCCATAAATAGAGATAAGGATTTCAGCATTTCACTGAGAGGAGCAAATGGGTAACCCTAAAAGAAAACACACTGAACTTGCTAAGGATGTTCTTCAGTGTGTGTATCAGGTGCGTAGTAATCGCGCGGCGGCGTGCATGCATGCCCAGGTGTTTAAAAGTGGACGAAGCAAGAGGTGTAAGGATCGTAGCAAGTGGCCTTTTATTTATTGCCTACTCACAATGGAAAAGCGGTGTGTACTTGGGTTTAACTGTGACAACCATGGTCAAACAAATCAATCAGAAATAATTGGTAACAATTACCAATGCGTAATAAACATTTATTGGACACTATTTCAGCCATCTAAAAAAAAAAAACAAAAACACTTACACTACTCTGTACAATTAGTTGAGATTGTCCATTAAAACCGGCAGAGATTCATGCAAACGACCCCAACTACATACGCACATACGGACGAGCAATCAGCACCAATCAATAATCTATTGGCAGGCCTAATGAATAGCCAAGGATGCCTGCCACTTGTCACCGACAATTATTGGTATCAGCCGATAATAATTGGTATCACTACCCAGTAATAATTGGTATAATTAAAGCTAGGTTTGCAACAATTGTTTGTATATTTTTATTGATCGTTTATTGGTATTATTCCATACTGGTGGTTGTGCCCAGGCAGGCGCATTACTTTGTGTAATTTATTTCATCACCGCTGCTCTCAAAACGATGAAGGAAAACATCGTGAGGAATGTCTTAGAATCAAAACGACGACGACAACGGCACGGTTGGCGCAGTGGCTGAGCGATTGGTCTGCTGCGCTGCGTGTCGCGGGTTCGATCCCCGCACGGAACAAATATTTGTATGGCCTACAGATAGTTGTTTCGGGTCTGGGTATTTGTGTATGTGAGTTTAAATGTTTGTGAACGCACCCACGATACAGGAGAAATTCCTTGTGTGGGGCAATGTTTTATAAAAAAAAAAAAAAAACTTTGAAGACATGCGACATATTTTGCCAAGCCGCACTGGGCCAGCGTGGTGGATTATATAGCCCATCCCTCTCCTGGAGAGGAGGCCTGAGTCCCTGCAGTGGGAACATTGATGATGGTGGTTGTTAACCATTTATTTTACTTAACGGTTATTACGGGCATTATGCCTATAATCGAGGTATTCCATATTGGGCACCCGCTTTAACGGCACCTGATGTAATGGCACCTGAGGTATTCCACATACGGCACCTGTCAATATTTTTTGCAGGTGCCATTAGTGGAATAGTTTATTATTTAAAATTTTATTCCACATACGGCACCTACGGATCAGTAGGTACTACTAGTGTTGGGGGGTGGTTTGTCTGAACGGACCGCTGTCAATTCTTTCTGGTCCGTTCAGACGTAGACAAAAAATGTGTACATCCGAACGGACCGGTGTAAAAAAAAAACAAATGAATAAACAATAATAGTAATTCATCAACTTGTCCCACATGCCCACGGCCCATTTGGGACGAGTTGATTGGACTTTTACGCGAACAGATTTCTGCGCGCCAAGACACTTGCTCGAATGGACTTTTGCGCGCCAGGACACTTCTTATCTTGCGCGGATAGATTTTTGCGCGAATGGACACTCTTGCGCTACTGAAATAGCATGGATTGCAGCAATGGTTTTTTTTTTGGATTTTCCATCATGGGTGTCGTTTTCATGGTTTTTGGGGACAGGTGCCGTATGTGGAATACCTCAGGTGCCATTACTTCAGGTGCCGTTAAAGCGGGTGCCCAATGTGGAATACTCCCTTTAATCTGTTTAAGTACCTTTAAATAGGGGGTGAGCTTATTGCTATTAACCGGGCATGAATCCAGACTCCATGGCTGCTACTGAGAAATTCCTGATGGAAAAATTCAATAGCACTGTGTCTCATAAACGACAGAAAACCCACATCAGTAGCGTTGGATCTATTACATGAGACACAAGACCGCAAACTATTTAGTTTAGTGTCTGCTGGTTTTGAAGAAAATTCATAATCTTCGTCTACATAGCCTTTTCCCAACTATGTTGGGGTCAACTTCCAGTCATACTGGATGTAGCTGAATACCCGTTTTTTACATGGAGTGACATGGAATGACTAGGATAATAATTTTTAGTTTTTTTTTTTAAAGGCATATTTTATATTTTATTTTATGTATTAAGTTTTTTACTTAAGTACTATGATTTTAATTGTCTAAGGGCCGGTTTCACCGGTTACGGATAAAGTCCCGGATAGCCTATCAGGAACTTATCTGCCAGATAAACTACAATTTTTGATAGCATTATCTGTCAGATAACTATCTGACACTTTATCCGTAACCGGTGAAACCGGCCCTAAAGGTTTTGTTTTATTTTTAAACAGGAAATATATTATTTATCATTCTAGCATGTCTTTGTAATAGGAAAATATTTCAGGGCAAAAGACATTTAATCCGAGCTCACGCTTAAATTAAATTCTTTAGCAAAATACGTTTCCAATAAACACCATCCAATAAACAGATGATTCAAGATATCTTATTACAAATATGACGTCTGCTACACGAACCAATGCTTTAAGTGACAGAGCCCAAAAACGACCAACTTCTGTTCAAGCCCGATAATAATTAGTATGGAAATATAGGACCACCGAGAGTCTACGTCATGCCCACGCACCTTCTCCCGTCTAATAAACTAGAGGAGTAAGGAATCCCACACTTTGCCCAGCAATTGTTGTGTCCGGTGTTAATAAAACGGCGTATATTTTAGCTATTTTGACAGTTCGAAGCTGTTCGTAATATCGAGTACACACGGCCGGTGCGTTTGGCGAACCATAACATTTATTTGAAGTTGGATAAAACCGAAGTTCCAGAATGAGATGTATGTTTTTTTCAAGGAAAATGCTTCCGGAAACAGTGACAATACCCAATACTAATGTTTCGTTTCCATAGAATAATTTACATTTTCTTTCATCAATTGGGCGACTAATGCAGCTGCTATATTTTGTCAGTGAGCCGACGGCCCACGAAGCGATTAGTCTGATAAAAAATATTACCTCCAGAATATATTACCTCTGGTTTCACAAAGTTTATTTTCATTTTTCAAAGTTCTGTCTTAATTCTGGTTTCATATGTCACAAAGTTTAATTAAAACTATTTTTAAATATTCAATCTGTATAGAACTTGTCATAATAAACTGAACTGGTAGACTATAAACTTGTTGATTAAATGTTAAGTACTACGCTAATAGGAGAGAATTTATGAGGCTGTAAAAGTATCATACTTGATTGTTATTTATTTTCCAAGGGAATGGACGAAACATTTTTCAAATTATGTGTTTTGCCAAAGTACGAAATTTTGCACTTGCTATTTATTATCAACTTGCTTTATCGCGACAGTTTTTTTATACATTACCGTCATAGTATTATTAGGAATTATATAGGTACCACTCACTGCTGACTATAATTTTATTATAATAGGCCTCCTACATTTTCTAGTCATACTTCACTGGTATATGCTTCGCAATCTAGGTCTGCCTATCACCTACCTAGTAAGAATGGAAGAAGTGTCTGATGTATTGTCATCTAATAGTATATTTTTCACTAGTATTTGTGATGGCATAAATACTGAATCCAAACACACAGCTTTCAAAAACCGCTAACATACTCCATCAACAATCAGCACATTACCCACTACCTGCACTCTACCACTCATCACGACTAAACGAACCATATTCTATAACCGCTACCTCCATTGAAGCTCTAGGCATTCGTGACGAGTTAGCCGTTCGGCTGTCCATTCTACCGGTCCGTATGTCATTAGTAATGGCTGGAAGCGACTAGTGAACCGCCTACGGTGTTCGTGAAAGCGTTCGGCTTACAACTTGATTTGTGATTTCAAAGATTATTGCTTGTACAGGCCATTATTGAGTTTCTGTAATTTAGTTTTGAGGTTTCATTCCCTTGTAATGTTTGTAGATTGGAGGTTGGCTTGGGTTTAGTGGAAGACTAAAGCATCGGAGATAGAGATTAGTTTTGAGCTCTTTCTGTTTTTTTTTTTGTATATTTCCGGCAATAATAGTGTCTTAAAAAGCAAAATAAAGGCATCACACTAATTGTTGAACAATGAAAAATAATATTATTTATTAATTGAAACTTTATGCACATGTAAATACTGTATAAAAGCAGACATAATGCCTTGGGAATTTCCTACTACACTACCACGCCTACAGAGTAGGTGAAATAACAGAAAACTAATTAGGAACTATAATATTCACGCATGTTATCCCAGAATTTATAGGTAGAGGTATATTAGTATACCTTTAGTGAACTCTAAGTCTCTTGTAATAGGGGCAAGCTTATTTCCATCAACCAGTGCTACTGACAAATTCCTGATGTAAAGAAATATGACGCAATAATTTGCCGATTAACAAAAAAAATCTTGTTGAACATGACATCAATGATTTACTTTATAACATCGACTAAATAAACAATTTATCATAAAAACAGAATTTCCGTGAGAGCAAGCAGTTAATCAGCCCAGCGGACATAACCTTCAAAATAAAGAAAATATCAAACATTGTCGTTATTCAAAACCGTAATCAGAAAAAGTTAAAAATATCATAGATCTTTTACTTTATACAGTAGTTCGTTCTCTTACATGTCGTAAACAAGAAAAAATATGAGTTTACTTCTCATTTTACACCAGCTTCCTAACAATGAAGTACAGTGACACCAGAAAATGTATGCGCTTCGGTTGTCTTCGTTCTCGAATCAGCGTCGCACCGCTTTTATAAAAGTAAAATTTTAAAAACCGGCAGCGGGGTTTCCAGGATATTTAGTCAGCCGTAAAATTTTATAGAAATTTACCTGTAATTTGTGAGCTTGTATGAAGTTTTCTATCCTTTAGGATACCTACTCCAGTAACAGATTGTCATCTTTTCACTTTTCAAAAATTTATTCTAATCATGTTAAATATAATTTTCTCAATTTGATGATAAAAAACAGGCAAATATTTGTTACAGCTTTATGTTAGACCTCATCATCATCGCGTGTTCGTATTTTCAAATAAATACAAACGATCATTCCCGGAGCGCATACTTTTCTTTGTAGATATGTTCGGTGACTTATTCTTGGAAGTGTTTTTTACAAGCCGAATTTGTTTTTGTTTTCTTTTTTTTTTTGTATCATACCTTTATGACAATTTTATTAAGTCTGGGGCATTGCCTTTTGCCTACGCTCATTCATTAAAATGATATGCGTGGTTGAGACGCGCCACCACTTTTTATTACTTAAGTTTCACATCTTATATGGTTTGTGAATGGCTGTTTTTAAAGGTAGGTTCTTGTAATTGTTATGTTATTAGATAAAATATGTTATTAAAAGTGTTATTAAATTTTCATGGGTCTCAAAAGGCGGATTTAATGTAGCTAGTGTATTTGTAAAATTATTTGTTTACCATCAAATTCATAATGTTCGCCGTGTTAATGACTGACAGAGAAATAAGTATAAAGATCACTATTATTTTATAAGGCTAGTCAGTGGTAGCAACTCAATCACGACCTTACTACAAGTACAAATAAATTATATTTTTATTTTATTTTTTTTATTTATTTTATTCAAAATGAAAATACTTATCTTCTTACGAAAATACCTACCTACATAATCTAACACGTTTTATAAAGAAAAAAAAAACGGACTGCATCTCAAATTCTTAACAAAATAAATCATTTCACACCAAACCAAACCATCTGGCGTCACATCAACGCACGCATCTTGTTATCAGCCCGATCGCTGCGTATGCGCATCCCCACGAATTATTTCATTAGAGGCGGCATCTGAACAATGGACACGTGACCGACTTTGTGCCTACACCTGCGTTGTGTGAGGATTCGGGGCTTTTAAAGGTGGGTAGGTAGGCTTATGAATGTTTTTATAGTGTGACGGATTTATAAGTGTGTTATCTTATGGCCGCAAAACATATCAAAAGCAAAATATTTCATTTAACATAGGCTTACCTACATGAGCACTTATAAATTGTCAAGAAAATGTGCTGAGTTTGGGTTGGTTGTTTCTTGGAGAAGAACCGGCAAGAAACTCCATTGTTACTCTGTTATTAGCCACATCTGTCACACACGAAAATACATAGTACCTATTTAAAAAGTTTATAGTAGGTAATAGGGTAGTTGACAAAAAAAATCTAATTAGTCCGTCAGATAGATTTCCAAAAATTATTGTACACGTATTTTTTCTTTTTTCATGTAAACAAAAATTGAAGACGATACAGTGCTTTGAAAACTGATGTGACGTCACATCGCACTACATTTTTCACCACGTAGTAACGTCAAAAGCCCCCTCTCCTGATCTTTGACGCGTTTTATCTTCGTAAATTTTCATTAATTTGATAAAACAAAAAACATGTATCCTATATTTTTTGATAATCTAACTGACGGACTAAACGGAATCATATTTTTTTTTACCCAGGACACATCCTTATTGTGTGATGTTAGCCTCGTAATAATTGTAGCCTTCAGGAAAGCGAGCAGTGGGACCTATTTTTTGGGTGGTGGGCAATCCTCAAATGTCTCCTCGTGGGTAGCTGCGCGGACTCTGGATTTGTGTCGGTTTATGACAAAAGGCTCGCCCACTACTACTTACATGAAACTTAAACGTAACTAGCGAAATGTTTGTGTACTATGGCACATATCTGCCTTACCCTTCTGGAAAATAGAGGCGTAATATTACGTTTACGTTGAATTCATCAATATCTTGTTACTTTCCTGTAGGCAAAGCTAGCACAAGAAGTCTGTACTCAAATGATCCTTCTAATTACATAAACATAATGAGATTTCTCTCATTACTCCTTTTTAAAACAACTTTCAACACCTCGAACAAAAGATAAACACAAAACACATTTATCTCTGTTCCACCAACATCAGATTAACGTGGTTTTAGTATCATACTCAATACCTAATTGTGATGCAACCCACACGACCGCTCCTTCTCCAAGAATGCATTTAAAAATATGGCTGCAAGCCTTTTTTCGCACGAGAAATATTATCATGTACTTGAATAATTGTTTATACTTGTCTTGTAATAAGATTGTATTACTGTGAAGTCTTTTTGTTTTTTTTTTTGTTTGGCTGATAGTTGTTAGTAGCGCCATCTGTTGGTGAGTAGGTGGAAACTTTCGGTGGTGGAAGCAATTTAATTAGCAAGTTATTTATTTAAGTTTCGTGTATTAATATTATCCACTCAAGCGTCAAGCTAAATTTTCGCAAAATGGCGATGCGTCATGGCCATGCGTCTGGGTGACGTCAGCTGTTATCGGGCGGCGCGTGATTAAAACGCCGCTATCGCTTGTTTTGTAAGAGAACTCTGTTTATGAAACAAGCCAAATTGTATGAAGCGACCAAAGCGAAATTGTGTGCCGTATCTTTGTATTTGAGAAGATTTCTTTAAATTACTATATTATGATAAAACCCGAAAAGAAAACCTTGGTTCAAAATACTTCAAAACACGTCATCATCATCATCTGCCCAGCCTTTTCCCAGCTATGATGGGGTCGGCTTCCAGTTCACCCGAGTGCAGTTGAATACCAGTATTTTACATTGAGTGAGTTGCCACACGTATCCTAACAGTTAAAATTATGTTTATTAAAAAATATTAATTTCTTTTTAATTATGTTTAAAGCCGAAAGGATAACCTTAATGCCACCTCGTTCGAAGTCAAATTAGCTGAATTTAGTTCTGTAGTTTGTGATTTTATAACGGCTATACCAATTCCTGAAAAGGTTAACGAGATATATCAATGATTAACTCTTCAATCGAGTTCTACATACATCAAATGGTTCAAATATTTTCTATCACCACACATGCCCCAAATCCTATCCCTTTATCTAATTAAAAAACTTAACTAATTCCTCTCATTCTTCGTTATAATTCAGCCGTTTCTACAAAGGATTCCTAGCGTTTCAATTAAGGCAAGCGGTTACGTTAATCTGGGTTCAAATTTAAACGTAAGTTTAAAGTTGTAACATACGCCACGCGCGGGCCACCCGACCAAAGGGTGTGAAGATCCGTTTGATGTTACCCTTATTGGACTATTGGACTCCTTGAAATGCGTTCGGTTTGCTTGCGTGAATTTTGGTGGTGATTGCTTTAAAAAGATGGCCAAGAGAAATATGTGTGACCAGACTTGAAATTTTAATAATGCCTTCACACTGTTACTAGTAGTTTCGTTCTTCTTCCGTCCTTCTGACATTCAAAAGTGCCTGTAATGGCATAATTGAAATAAAATATTTGAGTTTGAGTTTGTCGATGTTACCAGCCTAATTTGACAAACGTTTCCACGTGACTTGATTGCCATGAATTGAACATTTCTTCTGAATGATTATATTGTGTTAATATACATATTGATTCTTTAATACTTCTGCCTAGTTTAAACAGTAGTCGCAAGCGCCACTGCTGATCATATTCGATTCCCAGGTTTGGCAAAGTGACGTTGATTTTGCCGCCAGAAATGGTTGATGGCAATACTCTCGCTCCTATTACATGGGAATTAAACATAATTGGCGAAATGTGGGTACCAACCTATAATTTTGTACTAGGTACACCTCTTCCTAGGCCTTCGGGGACTTAAGGCGTAATATTTCTGTTAGAAAGAAGCTATTTCTTTCCACGGTTTACAGTTTACAGCTGTATTAATTCAATACAATCCAAAACACACAGATTGAACACCTAACCCAAAACGGCGGATATCAACACAATAAACGCAACTACCACTAAGTACTTAAGGTTCGTGCATCATGGCCCAATAAACATAGGAATTAATGACCTATGCCGTCGAAACACCGATTTTAATGCTTCGTGACGGCTCGTGACAACCCATCTGCTAGTTATTGAAATACGATTGTTTCGTGTAACTGTCTTTGAGGTACAGGAAAACCATGCAGTAGGTGATCTAGTGGTAGCTGGGAATATTTTTTTAAGGTGCATATTTGCGTGTTTTTTTGTGTTGTGCGTGAATTGGTGATTCTATTGGGCGGTTGTCAATAGCGTGCAGGAAAAATTATGGGTTTTTGCAGGTCTTTAAAGGTGGCTGGAATGGTGAAAAGGAGTTCTTCACAGGGTGGTTGAAAAGGGAGATGTGAGAGAAGCTTGAGTTCTATGGTGTTCAATAATAATTGTGAGATCAGAGTAAGTCAACCAATGGGCTCCTAAAGGGTAGTGTTAGAGGTATAGGAAAACCACGCAGTAGATGATCTAGTTTGTAGTGGATGCTGGGAATATTTTTTTCTGAAGGTGCGTGTTTTTTTGTGTTGTGCGTGAATTAGTGATTTTATTGGGTAGTTGTCAATAGCGTGCAGGAAAAATTATGGCCTTTTGCAGGTCTTTTGAGGGGCCTGACGAAGGTTTTCGCTGAACGTTTGAAAACGGATGAATGAGAGGACCTTTCAGCACAGTGGGATTCAATATGTTAGATTTTCCTCTACGAATGAACTGCTAAAAGGATAGTCTGTGTGGTACAGTAAAACAATTCAATAGATATTCTAGTGATAGCTGCGAAGGAATTTTCTGAAGGTGCATATTATTTCCGTGAGGTTTTTTGTCTTGTGCGTATTACCAAGCAGTTTTTGTGACGTGCAGGTATAATATTTATGATAGGGCTATTACTATGACCAGCAGCCTCCCTAAACGCAAGTTGCTGATCGGAATTAATTTCAATCGATTGTTGACCTTGGCATTGACTATAATACTCGTGCAACACGAGTAAAGTTTAGACCCTTTACACGTGTTGCACGTATAAATAATTATAATGACTTGTAATTAATTATAAAAATTCAAAAAAGAAAATAAATAGGTACCTACCTATATTTATTAAATTATTACACACTTGACTAAAACGTAAAAATATTCCGTTTGCGTTTCTTACCCGAATACTTAAGTATCTAACTAAAGAAACAAATAATTCTCATAACATTGTCATAAAAGACAAAAAAAAATATAGTAAAAAAAAAAACACTAAACATAGTGCCTGGTCAATATTAAAATTTTTACAATAATTTAGAATAATCTCCATTACGTGGTTTAAGGAATACGAAATTATCAAAAAACGTTTGCATTTGTTATAGGACTATAGAAACGCACGAGTGGTTCACATTTACAGATTTCCGAAAAGATAACCATTGTGTTATTGATTTGGCTCGAGAATCATAGGATTCATAGGTCATTATCATCTACCAAGCCTTTTCCCAACTATATAGGGGTTGCTCGAAAATCAAAGGTACAGTTAATACAATCATTACTTTTCGAAGATCTGTGTATTAATGTCAAAGCAGAAATGGATGAATGCGAGGCGATGATGATTGAGAATTTGATAGGGCTAATTACCAAGATCGGTATTCTCCTTGGACTCAAGTAGCTCATCATTAATTTCAATCGATATTTTTGACCTTGGATTTCACTAATTAAACTCGTGCAACGCGTGTAAAGTTTAGACTCTTTACACGTGTTGCACGATACTTCGTAAAAGAAAATAAATATAGTATTCATTACACACTTAACTAAAATGTAAAAATATTCCGCTTGCGTTTCGTTCCCAAAAAAGTAGCTAGCTAACGAGACAATTATTTCCCCACACGATGATATATACATCCATAAATAAAGAACAACCAGCAATTGATACATAAAGGAAAATTTAAAATATAATAGTACTTCTAATCAGCTGATTATAGTCGATTAAACTTCTTTACCACGGGGCCTATGTTAATATCTCCGGTCTAAAGAATATAAAATACTTAAAACATTTTTTTTCGACGAAATTGAGTAACTTATTAAGCCTATTTTTACATAAAAGTAGTACATAGCACTTAATATTCGCGTCAGCAAGGCGGCACGTATTCGTGCGTCATGGGCTTAGATCACGGAATTAGAAAATTTTGGATGTGCGGTCGTAGGAAGAGAATTTAAGCTACCTGAGATGTTTTGTTTAGTATTTTTTCCTGTTAGCCTTATAAAAAAAATGCTAAATGGGTCTGCACTTGACCTCTTGATCACGTCTGGTGGAAAGTGATGGATGACATCTATGATGGAACGAACGTGCCCAGAAGAAGTAACTCTTGCTTTGAAGGCAGACGGGTTAATTTTGTCTTACAACCGTATTCCGTATCCGTATCAGTCTTTAATTTTAACACGTAAAAACTAACTAACTAGTTAGTTTTTCACAGAGTTGCAGTTTTTCAAGTGTTTTCAAAGTTCATCGGGAGGACGATTATTACATAAAATTGGTATCAACTACTCATAATTAATTATTATTCATGCACCATGGCTCGCCTGTTGTTTCTAAAAGGCATAATTGGATAGATGTAGTACATAGCTAGTGAAAGAAAATAAATTGTATTGTATTTCTAATTCTAAACTCTTCAGTTCGTCTCATTAACTTTTTTTTTTTTGAGGTTTCAGCACATTCTACCAACTTTCCTACATTTCTAGCCTCCTACAAACAGGATACACTCTCATCTAATCTAAACCATTACCTTCGTACCTCCTCGCACCCAACATTATTCATGCGGCTCGCTATTTGTATTAGTTACAAATGAACGGTTCCCGAAATAATTTAAATGCTAATTCAATAATTAAGTCGATCCGCCCGTAACAGAGCGTGCTTCAAAATGGCTATTGATTCGACAATGCGTTCGTACCAACTATGGTTGCGTTTAGTTGGATATACTTGGGTAGGTAGATATAGTTGGATATAGGGATGCACAACACATTTTTGCATTTTTATCGATAGTCTAGATCGATCGAGCTCGTAGCTAAATATTAACCGCCGCTCGGGTCCATCTTCAGGTTAAGCCGCGCGTGCTTGCCTTGACTGGGCCGTGGATGAGTTACCATCTGTTATATACCGAGTTTCCTCGGTGCCTCGGAAAGCACGTTAAACCGTTGATCCTGACTGTCATTTGTACATTTTTGACAGTCGTTACAAGTAGTGGCCCAAAAGTCTGACAACCAGTCTTACCAAAGGTTATCGTATTACTCAGTACTAACTGTGTTGTGGAGGTCAGAAATTCAGTTGCTCCATGTTTAGCTGCATCTGGTTAGACTGAAAGCCAACTGTAATATATTTGGGAATAGGCTAAGTAGATAATGAGTTGGGGTCGATCCGGCTCGCAACTATATGCGATGCAATTCTAGAGTCGTTTTGAATTCATCATCATCATCATCAACCGCCTATTAATGTTCCCACTGCTGGGACACAGGCCTCCTCTCTTTGAGAGGGAATGGGCTATAATCTACCACGCGGGCCCAGTGCTGATTGGAGATGTCACATGTCTTCGAATTTTTTGGTTCTAAGACATGCCGGTTTCCTCACGATGTTTTCCTTCACCGTTTTGAGAGCAGCGGTCATGAAATAAATTACACAAAGTAATGTGCGTGCCTGGTTGCCTGGGATTCGGACCTACTGTTCGTAATTCGGGGCCGCCACCAATGGGCCACCGCTACACCACGCTACACCGTTTCGAATTGCTTCGATCGTATTGTGTTGATATTTTTATCGATATAAATGCAAGTAACGTACAAAATGTTCCTAGTGTTCCTACCTCTAAGTAAGTCAAGTAAAAATCCAGGACTTATTTTTTTATATTAAATCTATTGTGTTCCATCTATATTCTTTTGAATTCATTCAATTTTAGACAATGTGACACTATACGACCATTTTTTTTCGATGCCGATTCGATACAAAATATCGGAGTATCGCATCCTGTGGTATCGATACTGTAAGGATCGTACATCACTAGTTGGATGTAGTTGGTTAGGCCTGGTATTTGCATATACACAATTGTTGATAGCCGCCTATCATGTTAATAGTTAAAGTTATGTGGGAACTTTACATCGATGATGATCGCTGAAGGTTTAAGTCTCTGTAAATGGCTATTGTGTCATCATTGAGTGTGTAAAAATGTCTGCAATGAATGTAAATGAATGAATACTTGCTAATATTGTCAGGTTTTAGGTATTGATTGGTTTAATCGAAAAAAATATTGAGCAGCACTTTTTGAATTGTCCTTTCTGTGGAGGCAAGTTAGCAATCAGTTCTAAAAAAGGAATAATTATTTCGATTATGTGTGATGAATTCGTGGTCTTTTCATAAGGTGTTGATGATAATATAAACTAAGTCAGCTCAAAAACTTGGCGATGAGTTTGGCACTTTCAGTATTGTCTTTCGCTCCTGCGATATGCAAGCAACATTTGTGTAAGTGAGTTTAACTAAACTAAACTAAACAGCCACAATACAGGAGAAATGTCTAGTGAGCGGCAACATTATACAAAAATAAACATTGATTCTCGGGTCGTCGGGCAGTGTTATTGGGTTTTCCATTAAGATATTTTCTGTAGCAGCCACGGAGTCTAGATTTCTTCTTCTTATCGTGTGTGGGCAGTAAGGTCTAACGACCCTACACACCCTAGTGTCAGAATTTTTAAACCGCCGCAAGGGCCTCTGACATGGTTTGACAACCGCCATTAGGCGGCCGGGACCACCGGCTTATCTTAGTCTAGATTTGTGAGTGGTTGATGGCAATAGGTTCGGACTTAAACATACCTAGTGAAGTGAACAAACAATACAGGTTGTTTGTTCACTTCGGGAACTGATGGACGCTACCGAAAGCACCAAACTTGTTGTAGCATAGTTTCTGGACTGACACAATTTAGATTACCATCGACACGCTAACGAAATGTAAGTGTACTATTGACTCGACCCCTGTCTAACCCTTCGGGGATTACAGGCGTGATGTCATCACCATCAGCCTATAATGTTCCCACTGCAGGGACACAGGCCTCCTCTCTGGGAGGGATGGGCTATAACCCACTACGCGGGCCCATCAGTGCGGGTTAGTAGTTTTTTTTTTTTTTTTATTTGTTAAGGGCTTACTCTTGACCTCAATCTTGCCCTTAGGGCAGAGATGGGGTCAACGATGGAACGAGCTTACCCAGAAGAATCCTATTTACTCGCAACTTAAATAGATTGGGGTTATATGAACTCGGGAAAACCGACGCAGGCAGGGAGTTCCACTGTTTGGCTGTGCGCATTATTAAAGAATTGGCAAAGCGCTTCGTTCGAATGTGAGGAACATCGACAAGGTATGGGTGATAACCTGCAGTACGTCTAGTCTCCCAATGGAAGAAGGGAGATGGTGGAATCAGCCCGTGGAGCTCCTGCGCACACTCTAGATGTCACGTGTCTTCGAATTTTTTGGTTCTAAGACATCAGGCTCCACACGATGTTTTCCTTCACCGTTTTGAGAGCAGCGGTGATGAAATAAATTACACAAAGTAATGCCCCTGCCTGGGTTCGAAACCACCACTGGGCCACCGCTGCTCTATGTCTCTTATGTTATGTTAATTTGCTTTGAAGACGATCTAATTAAACACACATTACATACTTAGCATCTTCCTCACCCACCCAACCCTTCAAAACCTCTAAAACAAAACAAAATTCAAATACCTCGCAAGTACATTGCTGCTAACAATCCGTAAATAAATTAAGCCTAGTGCGGACGGAGTCGCGGGAGCAAATTAGTCGGCTCTTTGTGCAATCAAGCGGGCCCTTCGCGCCCTAATGAATATGAATACGGGTGAATACGCTCCGAATGGTGGAACCCGGCCGAGCACGTCGACGCAACTCATTATATTTGGTGCGTGTTACACTGTGGTGTAATGTGTAGGATTGCGAACTTGGTTTTGAGGAATGACGTTATAAAAATGGTCAGAAGCTTACTTACGAGATTTAATTTGTCGTTGCTAAGAACACTCATCATCTTTCTGCCCTTTTTTTTTTTTTGGTGGTTGGAAAATCATCGAATAACCACCCCCCGCTCTTGGGCAGAGCGAAGGGGAGTGTCAGACTTCTACTGACTAAAAACCAAACCCATGTTCCTTCTTCGCCCTAGTGTCAGAGCCGCGTTAACCTTTCGATAATCCACAGCCCCGACAGGGTCATCTTTCTGCCCTTGGAGCATGTTGCTTTGGGTCGGCGAAACACATTTTTTCTTCCATCTTTCTCTGTCAATTGTCACTAACTGCGGTACTCAGAGATATTTAATGATTACTTAAGCCGTCATGTTATTTCTTAATTTGAGTGTCTTTTTCATATTTTTGTATAACTGATTAAGCTTAAAAAAAAGCTTTAAAATGTAAGTGCAGTCTGCACTCTGCTTACATTTTAAACCCGTTAGATTCAACATTATTGTAATATTTTAGGGTTTTTCATTATTCATTAACAGATGACTGCTGAAACATTTATTTGATTGAACTGATAGTCTTACATTTTGACCCTAGTCACAAGAATTACTTCCAACGACTTTATGTCCAGAAAAAATAAACGGTCTTCTATATTTTGCGCTCACCAATTTAGTAAATTCGCGTCGGTGTAACAAGCGGCCATCTTACAGTTAATATGAATACGCAAATTCAACTTCTGTTTCACGGTAGTACGGTGTCTGTTCATTTAGTGGCGATCTGGTGAATTTGTGATAGTCCTATTACTAACTCCGGGTCTATGAATATTTTGAACACTTCTGATTAATCTTTTGTTTCTTTCTGCAAAATCATATCTTCGGGATTTGATGATTGCTATTCTATTATGGCCATTAAAATATTGCATGTTTTTATGATTAAAGTTTATCAGTCAGATCAGTTGATCAGTCATCGTCAGTAAGCTCAACAAAACTGCATGTTTTTGAGCTTACTGATGATGACTGATTTAATTGGATTGCAACTTGCAAGTAGCGTGGAGTAAAGTTTTTTATTCATACGTCGACAAATAATGCGATTAACAAATAAATTAGTTTAAGGAAGGAAGCTGGAGTCGTGTTATACATATAGTAAAGTGTGGTGCTACAGGTGACAATTTGTCACTTTGCGTTCAATACCGTGAACTTCAAACATACCTGTAGCTTCAGACGTTTCAGAGGTGCCATACGACTGGAAAATATACAAAGAAGAGGACTGTTTTCATATGCTCAATCATAATTATTGTACAACTAAGAAAATGGCCATCTAGGTAATATCGTTTTCATAGATAACATTTATTAATATAGTCTTGGGAGCAGTGGTGGCCCAGTGGTGGCGGCCCCGACTTACGTACGACAGTTGGTCGTGGGTTCGAACTCAGGCAGGCGCATTACTTTGTGTAATTTATTTCATCACCACTGCTCTCATAACGGTGAAGGAAATCATCGCGAGGAAACCGGCATGTCTTAGAACCAAAAATTCGAAGATATGCGACATCTACTGCGACATCTTTTTTCGTCTTCGAACTGTCAAATCGTCAACACCGCTCTCATAGTGTGTCCGTAGTTTTAAATGTGTAAAGTAGTGTAAACAAAGTGCATTTTTACTAAATGGATACTGATATTGCAAAAAACACTACTGTGCACAAGTGACATTGTTTGTGGCGTAAATCATTAATGTTTTGTGGAAGAAAACACTAAAAACTTATCGTACATTTTGTAAGTACGTTTACCAAAATATTTTCTAGTACCCCCATTTTGGGGTTATGTGCTGGTCGTGCTTCGCTCTTCTTATTGTCATTCATCGCCGGCTGTCATCGGTGTCAATTATCACTGTCATAACAAAAGCTAATTACTTTTTCCTGCCTTGATACCGAGCCTTTTAAGTTAAAGTGACATTTGGAATTGGTCAAAGTTGCCAGCCTAGAAAAAAATACCCCAAATCAGGGAGAAATTCTAAATTTCCGACAATTACCAAAATGCCGAAACCTCAACGGTCGCCCACACAGTCTGCAGGCATATCTGAGGCTCATTCGGAACCGGATATGGCGTCCATCTTAGCTATAGAGAACCTGGAATGCGTCAACACAACCTCTAGAGCAAATAAACGTCTAAGAATCGACGACTCCGTTAAAAAAACAACTGCAATTGAGGAGCTAAAGGAAATGCTTCTTTCATGGAAAAATGAGCAGGCGGTTGTGTTAAATGAACATTCTGCCACTTTAAAAACCATCGTTTCCGAAATTGCCGTATTGAAGACTCAATCGCTTCAAATACAAAAAACCAACTCGGAGATTGAGAAAGCTGTTGAGTGGTTCAACCAAAGTTTTGAAGAAGTGAAACTGCGCATTGATTCCCTAGAAAAAGAGCGAACATACTACAAACAAGCATTTGAAACCTTGGAAACGAAATTGCAAGATATAGAGCTCAGGTCTCGTTCTGCATGCATAGAGATAAGGAACGTACCCCTCAAGGAAAAGGAAACCAACGAATCCCTCTCAAAAATTGTGCTGCAAATTGCCTCTAAAGTGCAAATGGATTTACAGCCAAATAAAATAAGAGATGTTTACAGGCTTCCTGGTAAACCGGGTGCAGTTAGGCCAATTATTGCTGAATTCACTACAATCCCGATAAAAACGGAGCTCACCTCCTTAATTCGGTCTTATAACAATAACCAGGAGAAAGGACAAAAGCTTAACACTATACAACTTGGTCTAAACTGTGAAAATCGTCCCATATATTATGTAAGCGAATACATGTCTCCATCCGTAAAAAAACTGCACTTCCTTGCAAGAGAATTTGCTAGGCAAAACAATTATAAATTCTGCTGGTGTAAAAATAATAAGATATTTTTACGTAAGCTTGAGGGTGACAAGCAGATTTATATAAAATCTGAAAAATGTTTTGAAGACCTCAAAACTCTGCAATGACTGTCTTTATTGTTTGTTTACCCATATGCTTTTTGTCAACCAATTTATTGTCTATTTATAAGTCAAATAGTTACTTTTTTAATATTTGATGTGAATTTCAACTCCAATCATTATAAAACAAACCTCACGCACATTCGAGCTATTGCATGTACGCTGTTATATCATCCAATCATAATACACACACTCAACACAAACAAAAATCAAACTACATATTATGCATCAAAAACGTCTACACTACCATTCTCGATACGGGGACCTAGTCTACAGCTGAAAATATTATTTCAGCAAACCAGTTTTAATCTTAGAGGTCAATCGCTTTATGGGATAATAACTCAATTCATAACCAATGGCTAATCATATAGATCAACTGGTGACAGAATTGGATGCATATCAAGTATGTAAATCATATAAAGTCGCGGTAGATGACTGTTCAAGATATATAAACAACACAACTAAACAAATAACAGTATTACACCTTAATATTCGCAGCATAAACAAAAATTTCGATGGCCTGGTGGCGTTTTTGCATCAATTAAAATTTGAATGCGATATAATAGTATTGACTGAATGCTGGTTACGGAAAACTACCATTATACCTACCTTAAATGGTTACAACGTCCACTCTACAAAAAACACAAAAAATCAAAATGACGGTGTAGTCATGTTCACTAAAACTTCACTTCAGTGTTCAGTTTCTGAACCTGATGTTATTGATGCAAATTGTCTACTTTGCATAGTCGAGCAAAATGCTGCTATCTTAGCTTTGTACCGCCCCCCCTCATACAAACACATTGATAACTTTATTAACAGCCTAGACGCGGCATTGATGCCTCTTTCTAAAATGGACCATGTTGCCCTGGTAGGAGACATAAACATCGACATAAAATCTGACAATAAAGATAGACACTCTAATACATACCTCACCTTCGCTGCCTCTCACGGGTTGTTACCTCTGCTCACCTTTACCCTACCAGACTTGAAAACTGCCTTGATCATGTCTTATTACGAACAGAACAACCAGGAACCACCATAGTGATAGAGACACAAATAACTGATCATCTACCTGTATATTTGGGCATCAATCTAGGCAAACCTAAACCTAAGCCCGCGTGTGTAACCAAAATTGCTGACATTACAAGCATCCAGAATGAAATACATACGGCCGATTTTTCCCCAGTCCTCATGGCAAATAACGCAAACGAAGCTGCTAACATTCTGATGTCCATTCTAAGACTTATTATTGAAAACAATACTCGATACACTAAAGTCCCAAAGAAAAAACGAAATATAAAGCCATGGATCACTTCCGGTCTGCTACGATGTATCCGTAACAGGGATAAAATGCACAAAAAACTAAAATCTGACCCAGAAAATCCTATCTTAAAAATAACTTACTCGCGATACCGTAATTTCTGCAACTCTTTGTTACGAAAACTTAAGATTGATTACGAAAAAACTGAATTTAAAAAAAGGAAGAATAACCCTAGGTCTACCTGGGATCTAATAAGAACAATAACACACACCAAACCCTCCACCAACCCACCTACTAATCTACTGAAAATCGAAAAAGATGAGAAAGTAGCAGCAAACGCAGTCAACAGTTTTTTTGTAAACATTGGGAATAACCTAGCCACCAAAATTCAACACGGTAATACAACAACATCGCTCCCTCGCGATCCATTGCCACCGTCCAATTCGATGTGTATTTTGGAAACCAATGACGAAGAAGTTGAGGGAATTTTAAACAGCCTGAAATCAGATACAGCAGTTGGAATTGATGGTATCTCCACCAACATTTTGAAAATCACACGTAAGAGCCTAGTCCCTTGCATTACCCACATTTGCAATTTAGCAATTTCAACTGGTATCTTTCCTGACATCTTCAAGATAGCCCTCGTTCATCCAATTTACAAAGGGGGGGACAGAGACAGTGTAAACAATTACAGACCAATTTCCGTTTTACCATCTATGTCTAAGATACTGGAAAAGATCCTAAACAAGCGTCTGCGTAGCTACCTTCTGGTAAATGGGTTTCTTTCAGACAGTCAATATGGCTTTAGAAATGGTATTTCTACTGAAGATGCGGTTATTGCTTTCTCTGAGAAAGCAACTAGGCATATGGATAATAGTGAGAGGTGCCTGGGTATATTTCTGGATATATCCAAGGCATTTGACTCTGTCCCTGTCCCGAAACTCTTATCAAAGTTGGAACGCATGGGTGTACGTGGTATTGCCCTGGATATCTTCACGAGTTATCTCAAAAACAGATACCAACATGTCAAAATAGGTGAGGTAGTCAGTGATAACGCAAGAATTGAATATGGCGTTCCACAAGGAAGCATTCTGGGACCAACACTCTTCCTCATCTACATTAATGACTTGTGTTCTCTACCCTTGACAAATTGCTCAGTGTTTACATACGCGGATGACACGGCACTGCTTGTGCATGGCGTGGACTGGAAAGAGGTCGAAATGCATGCTCAGTCGGCTTTGGACACTGTAATGAAATGGCTAGCGAAACACCTTCTAACTTTGAATTCGGAAAAAACTAAAATAGTACCCTTCTCAATAACTAAAAAATCCCAGCCTACTATCCCGCTTTTTATAAAAAGTCACTCATGCCCGGAGCACTCAAGATCTCTTTCGTGTTCATGCCCTGTGCTGGCAATAACAACAAACATAAAGTACTTGGGTGTAATGATTGACAGACATCTCAACTGGTATACACACGTAGACAACTTGGTAGCAAGAACAAGAAAACTTATTTATATTTTTAAAAAACTACGCTACTCAGCTGACACTAGTACTCTCCGAGATGTCTACGTGTCGCTCTGTCAATCACTTCTTGCATACTGCCTGCCAGCATGGGGTGGAGCCTGTAAGACCTATTTACTGAAATTAGAAAGAGCACAAAGAGCGGTTCTTAAAGTAATGCATTGCAAGCCCTACAGATACCCTACAGAGAGCCTTTACAAGGACTGCGATGTGCTTTCAGTGAGAAAATTGTTTGTGCTACAGTGTATACTAAAAAAACATCGTGTGCCTATAAAAACTACCAAAAAACGTCGGGCTGATATTGTTTTTCCACCCGTAAGACACCATACCACCTTTGCTGAGCACCAGTTCTCTTTTCTCAGCCAAAAGATATACAATACCGTCAACAAATCACTCGCGATACGCAACCTTAATTCGCACCAATGCAAAAGCGTGGTGAAAAAGTGGTTAATGGAAAAAAGCTACGACGAAATAGAAAATGCACTATTCTCCCCTACTCGATAGCCGCTAGCCCAACACGAAGCACAAAAGCAAATGTTTTACATCCCTTTACAAGCACTTTACACTCCGTAAGGGTATACACACACTTACACCGACGCACAGGCGCACACACACACACACACAGCACAAGATTGCGAATGTTTTTAATGGTTGTGAAATATAATGGAATTATTTGTATTTTAATTTTAATTTGAATCTTGTTTTTGTTTAAGTTTTGATTTTGATTTAATTTTTGATTTTGTTTGTGAAATCTAATAAGGAATTATTTGTATTTTAATTTTAATCTTGATTTTATTTTAATTTTCATTCTGATTTTATTTTGATTTTGGTCTGGATTTTGATTTGTTTTTGATTTTTTATGTTGTTTTAAATTCTGATTTTATTTCTTATATTATTTTTAATTTTGATTTTAATTTATTAAATTGTTTAATTTATTTAATTTATTAAAAAAGGTCTAAAGCAACTGAAAGAATACACACAATGAATACCTAACATGAAAACCAAAAATAAGAAGAAAAACGAGAAATTGGCAATAAAAAGATTATCAATAGCAAAAGTAGCGACAGATTTCTATCGAAGACTATACACGGAGACAGACAAAATAACATCCACAGAAACCGACAAGTATACCGATGAAGAAGAAGAAGAAATGCCTTACATACTGGAAACTGAAGTCATAAGAGCTATAAAAACACAAAAAACCGGCAAAGCACCTGGAGACGACAAAATTTCGAACGAGCTACTGAGAGACACTCTAACCGTTATATCCAAACCTGTAACACATCTATTTAATGAAATAATGGCTACTGAAGAAATACCAACTCAATGGACGAAGTCCACTATTGTCCTGTTACATAAAAAAGGAGACAAAAACGAAATAAATAACTACAGACCTATTTGTCTAATGTCCAATTTATATAAAGTATTTTCCAAAATAATTCTGAGTCGAATAACGAAACATCTAGAAGAAAACCAACCAAGAGAACAAGCGGGGTTTCGGGCTGACTATTCTACCATCGATCATATACACGTGGTGAAACAGATCATCGAAAAACTAAATGAATATAGCCAGGTCTACTACATGGCATTTGTTGATTACAATAAAGCCTTCGATTCGCTAAGTCATAGCTATATCTGGAAGACGTTAAAAAATCAGGGTGTAGAAAACAAGTACATAAACATAATAAAAGAAATATACAAGAACTCCACAGCAAAGGTTCAGCTTGAACAGCAAGGGGAAGAATTTAGTATCCAGAGGGGCGTCAGACAAGGTGATCCACTTTCCCCAAAACTTTTCACAGCAGTTCTAGAAAATATATTCAGGAATATAGATTGGAAAGATTTTGGAATAAATATTAATGGAACAAAACTCAATCACCTAAGATTCGCTGACGACATAGTGATATTCGCGGAGAGACCAGACATACTACAAACTATGTTAAAACAATTACATAAAGAAAGCAAGAAAGCAGGTTTAACTATGAATCCAACGAAGACTAAACTAATGACAAATGATATAAAGGAAAAAACAGAGATAGACATAGGACAGGAGGTCATCGAATATGTTGATGAATATATATATTTGGGGCAAGTAATATCAACAAAGGATCAATACTCAAAAGAAATAGATAGAAGAATAAGCAACACCTGGAAACGGTACTGGTCGCTAAAAGAAATTGTGAAAAACGAAACAATACCTACGTCATTGAAAAGCAAACTTTATAATACATGCATCCTCCCATGCCTCACATATGGCTGTCAAACTTGGCCTGATACGAGGAAAAACAGGCAAAAACTTATAGTTTGCCAACGCAATATGGAGCGAAGCATGCTTAATATAAGGCTACGTGATAGGTGGACGACCTCAAAAATAAGGAAGAAAACAAAAGTAAGTGATGTCTTAATGAAAATAAAAAGACTCAAATGGAACTGGACAGGTCACGTTATGAGAACAGACAAAGAAAAATGGACGAGAGACATTATGGAATGGTATCCTAGAGATGGAAAGCGACAAAAGGGACGCCCAATCAAGAGATGGGAAGATGATCTACCAAAAGGATGGAGAAGATTAGCTCGGGACAGAGATGAGTGGAAGAAACTAGGGGAGGCCTATGTCGAAGGACAACCTGACCAACAAACTGGTTGCTGAAAATTATATTATTATTATTTCAATAGAATTAAGTTACTTTTATTTAGCTATTTTACTAACTAGTTTTATATTTTTTCATTTTTTATATTTTCATTTTACTTACCTATATTTTGTAAACTTAAAATGTACTGTATTTTGGTCAGAGAAATAAAGGCTTTTATTATTATTATTATTATTATTAATTGTTTAATTTTTATGTAGTACTTGTACAATACTTACTATTCATGCACTCTTTTTGTCAGCTTATCGTATTGTTTTCTTTTCGGTACCTATATTTTTGGATAACTATGAGTCTATGACATACATTATTTGAAGTTTGTAACGACGAAACACTGTCTCCCAAGTCACAGGTGGAAACCTAGTTTGGGAGCCAGGGGATCAAAAAAAAAAAAAAAAAAAAAAAAAAAAAAAAAAAAAAAAAAATCTACCAATCCCTGAGGGTTAGGCAGAAACACCCACATTTCAGCAGTTATATTTTGAAGTCCCATGTAATAGGGGCCAATTGCCAAGGATCCTGGATCAACCGGCAAGGATCTAGGCTCTGTGGCTGCTACTGAGGAATTCATGCATGAAAAACCTAATAGCACTTTGCCCGACCCGAAAATCGACAGAACTTAACACAGCAGTCGCGCTTGAGACCGCTCCACCAACGGAATAGGTTAAGGGTAAATAAGCCAACGGCACGAACTAGTTGGTGGGCGGGGCTAAAATGCATGCTATTTCATCCGACATCACGAACGAAATGCATAGAGCGAAAGAGACACAACTAAAACAGGCGCGCGATTGTTTCTATGCAGACCTTTGGTAGTATGGATACCATGAAAAATCCATTGAATGTATCTGGTCAAAATAAAATTATTTGAATTCTTTAATAACTAATCTATGCCCGTATGGTTTCACTTTTTTTCATTTTCGTACTATTTATGTAACTTATTTACGCCTAAAGATGGTTAAAATTAGTGCTAAAATATGAAAGATTCGACGCTCATAACTTCCAAACCAATATTTTTTTTTCCAATTCTGCTTCGATAAAGGCCTAGATAATGACAAGACCAGTTGATAAAATTTTTAATTTTGAACCTACACCGTCAACCAGAGGAGTAATCACCATACTACGTTTGTATGGAAGAATGACTGGCTTGTGCAACCTTAAGTTGGATATATCATCGTGAACCTACGGCAACTGACATCAAAAAACGCTGAAAACAACACAAAAACAGGACATTTCTCAAGAAATTACCGTTTTGAGACAATAAAAGTCATTAAGAACATTCGTGTTAACATTAAAAATGACAATAAACACTATAATGATGTAGAAATGTTACAAAAACGAGAGGACAGTGCGTGCTACACATTATCTGCTTCATTACTGAGAAAACACGATGTGGCTCCGTTCGACATTGTACCGACAAAAGTCGAAAAATGGCGGAACCGAGTTCCCATGAAGTCTAAGATGATATTCATGATAGCTGAGTCGTAACAATTAAACGAAGAATTAGGGGTGGCACGCCAGAGTTTCTATTTTATCAATGGCAATGATGTGTGTTTTTTGGGCTACTTTTCAGTAGCGGTTAATGGATTCGAACCCAAGCAGGCGTTTCACTTAGTGTAATTTATTCAGTCATCACTGCCCTAAAAACGGTCTAGGAAACATTACGAATAAGGTTTCAGCCACACATTATCAGCTCGGAATCGCATTTTCCATGCTCCTATCCTTGTCTGTCGCTCTAAACCGTTATCTCGCCGAGCGAGAAGCAGAGTACTCTTAGTGCAGCATCGACGACGCGCTCGCCAATACATTCGGTTTCTCTGCACCTGCCAAATGTGGATAAACCCTAAACCTACTACCAGAACCAAAACTTCAAATGAAAAGGACATGAAATTCACTCGCTCTCTCTCTCAGCCTGGATTGTGAGTAGTAGGAAGTTTACTCCACTCGGTGTAAGGCTGAGGCTACAGTAGGCAGCGATTTGCGATGCGACTGGAAGAGCGATTTTTTTAAACTGAATTGAATTGATGTACGGTGTAGCCATATACGTGAGCATTCATTTACTTGTTTTAATCGCTCATGTGTCGCAGGTCGCGTCGCGGCCTAATGTAGCCTCAGCCTAACAGCTGTAATATTTTGTTACATGCTCTGCTACCATGCTAGCTGTACTACCAAATATTATAGGAATAAAGCTTCTGACGCCATAGTCCTTCGATTTATTTCAGTCAAAATCGCAAATAAACATTATTTATCTTCTCTATCCCCGTTCAGCCCTACAAACTAGGTATGGTTTAAAACAAAAAACGCCAGTATAACCGGTAGCGGGCGTGCCGCTAATACTAAAGAGGTCGTTACCACAATGCCCGGTTAAAGTTAAACAAAGGTTTACAAGTTTCTTGTAAAATTAAAGCGATTTTTATCTATGCAGTAATAAGTCCGTGCTATGGGCAGCACGTGCACTAGTTTTAACGAAGGTTTTTTTTTGGGTTTGTGGAAGATGAGCAAGATAATGATCGGTTGAGGTGACGGTAGTTTAAGAGGCATGTGTTATGATGAGTTGGCTCGTTAAAGTAAGCATCTACTCATTGTGGAATACAAGGTAGACGGTACACCGACGCTATATCACGTATTCAGTGCAACATTCTGGAGCCTCCGACTTATAATTTTTTTGTTGATTATAAAAAATAGCTCTACAAAATTGCAATACCTAGTTCGACACGATGAAAATGTATACTGTTGCTGTTAGCCCGTGTCATCCCACTTCTGGGCAAAAGCCTCCCCTAATGACTTTTTCAATCCAGGGTCAAAGTGGACCACTGGTCGTTGGTTTCGTCCAGCTCGTCGCACCAACTCCTGCGCGGTCTACCACGTTACCTTCTGGCTGTGTCAGGGCTCCACAATATGGTTATTTTGGCCCACAGCTCGTCGGGATACGGCAGACTTGGCTAGAACAGTCCCACTTTAGCTTGGCGGCTTTTTGAGCATCAAACGTCAGTGTATGCAATATCTAATTTCTAAGCTCTTGCTTGTTTCCCTGAATTTACTTCGCTTTGGATAATAATAATAATTATCTTAAAATCAAAGTATTACTGAGGCAGTACTGAGCTTTTAATAAATAAAAACGACCGACATCTCTAGATACCTTTCGTCTGAACTAGCCATACTTAAACCACACAACTGCCATAACTGACACATAAGGGAAGGTTGTAGGACCTCGCATACCACCCAACGCCTTTTTTTTACAACCTCAACGCTTTAAATATCTTAGGTGCTATGCTTTAAGATCGCTATAATCTAGATCTCGTCAAGAGATTGCTTCTAGGCAAGGGGGCTCGACTCTAGGCCGCATCATCCCTTCACATTAGGCCAGTTGCGCCTAAACCCAGTTGCGGCAAAGACCTCGGGACCATTGCTTTCCAACTCTCTCGGTTGCCTTCTCTGGCTAATTTGTGAGATACTAACGCTACTTTGGCCTGCCTCGGTGACGACGAACGTCTTCAGGCACCCCACTGTTTGACGATTTTGGCCATCTGCTCTGACGCATCCTGGAGATATGACCCGCGCAGTCCCATTTTAACCTCGCAGACTTATCACCAATATCCGCGATGCCTGTCTTGGAGCGTATTGTGGTGTTGCACATTCGATCGGCGCCATCAATTTTTAAAAAGCATAATTATTTAGTGTCAAAAATAAAGTTCAACAAAATAAGACTGAGGATTTATACTTACATTATTATAATATCATCGTCAAAACCGGAAATCATCTACAAAAATCTCTAAAGTCATACAAGAACTTTCCCGAAACATCTTCACATAAACAAGTCATTATCTAACAAGCAACAATAGCAGAGAAAATAGTAGTTTCATAAACTACATTATTATATATTATGAAGATGTTCCTTGCACCGTTTTATCTTAATTGTCGTGTGTGGGTAGACGGTAGACGCACTCGGGTTCTTAGTAGTGAGTTCACATGATCTTGTCTCGTCTACCCACCTTTTAAAAACATTGTGCGCATAATTTTTGTCTAGTTTTCTTCAAAAGGTCACACTTCCTGTGTCACTGTGTTTCCCTGATTTTTTTCGGAGATTATTGTTTGGGCGGGTTTTGTTTTGTGAGAAATTTTTCTCATGGCTAAATAACGAATCTCTGAAGAGGTGCAGCATAACGTGTTTTCCAGTTTGTAGTAGTTGGTACAGTCTCCCACACATCAAGCATCGATTTCAACTTTAATTGGGAATAGTTGACAGTTTCTGGTACCTTGATGTGCAGGAGGCGTCCGTCTGTGCCTCATAAACCATGCCATGTTTCTTACTAGCTCCAGACAAATTTAAGTAGAGGAATGCTGCTGATGATCATTGGCATTTGCAGCTTTGTTTCACCTCCTGCTGTGTTAAGGCTTCCTCTCTTTGTAGCTATGCTGCCCTGGTTCATGACACCATCCACCCATCTGTCTGTTGGTTGTTCTGCTATCACGTCTTCTTTCTTGTGACGGTAGATGTCACACTCCTCCTCCTGGTCTGTTTATCATTTTGTTATGTGTGAGACTAATAAATACTTTTTCTTACTATCTTTTCTTACTAAAAATCGTTTCACACTTATCCGTCAGATTTTGCCCTTATACCAAAAATAAAATAAACTAATACGATCAGTATCAGTCAAACCAGACGAGAAGGTTGTCTATCGTTAATATTATCGGGTGGCTCCTACGTAGAGGACATACGTAGTGTGTGGGTGCTATCAGATTCAAGTATTCAACCTTAAATACAACTGTAAGGAATTCCTATTGAAAACACATTGGAAATGCGAGGGTATGTGGAGTATTTGACCTAGCTGTTTTATTGTGTTTTGTATGAACTACTTATGTAGTAGGATAGTTATAATTCTAAAGTTACTGTGATCATCAATGATTCACAATAAATTTTCAGGGATATTCAGCGAATTAAGATGTCAAAAATGGAACTGGATTCATTCACTTGTTATCAAAAATACCTATATAGATAAATACATTCACATGTTCAACTAGAATCATTTAAAAAATTAAGGAGATCTTACGAGTATCATTAGGACAACGCATCCTGAAGTTTCGACGAAGCTACTACTGAAAAGAAAAGTAGGCATTGATCGTAACGTTCAGTGAAAACATGGAACAACTCACCATTCAAAAAAAAATATGCTCAAAGGACACACAAAGATATTAAATAATAAAAAAACCAGTTCACATTACCTAATTTTCACCTCCTACTTAACCCTAAAATGCTGCCTGCGGTCTCAAAACGGTATAGAGTGAAACTTATTATACGAATTGCAAATTCTTTCCCTATATGATGTCGGGCGCGACACGATAGCCGACGGGACCCAAATGTTTTTAAGAATATTGCAAATGTCTCGCGAACCGCTGACTGGGAACGATCGATGTTAAAGGATTGCCTACGCTTTTAGATCGTGATGGGCGTGGTGGATTCAATCTTCAATTTATTTGTTTTGCTATAATGTATTGTGGGTAAAGGGTAAGTGTCAAGTGTTCGCCACGTGTAAGTCCGGTTGGGAGGGGGTTAATATGGACGGTGTTGATAGGTGAGAGGAGTACCTGTTGTCTGCGATAAGCTTTGAGATAATTTGATATTTTTTTAAATATAACCTTAAATTTCAAATACTGATTCTAGTTTTAGTAGGTACACCTACATTTAGTTATATTTAATTTCCTTGTCATAGAGGGCGAGTCTATGAACACAAATCCAGACTTCAGAGAGCTGAAAATTGGAAAATAACCATCACCTTTAAATGTAAAATGTACTGTACAAGTAATCTGACGAGAACCTGCAAAAAACAGCTTATAAATAATGCTCAAAATTCGGTCTAATACCACAAATTAAATCCAAATCATCAAATTACCAAATTCTTAAATCACAATAAAATCAACCCCATTGTCGGGATCAAAGACAGCGAAACTTTGTATTACCATTGTTACGAAACGGCTGCCGTTCCGAATTCTATCACAATCGTAATTAATACAGCTCTGGAGTCGGAAATATCTCTCCCATCAAACTCCAAGGATCCACAAAGGCAATCAGAAAGTACAAAAGTACGGTACTGGAAATTAAACTGCGCAAATTTCAACCCCACTCCTGCATACCGGGGATATTCGGTACAAGTGGCAAAATTACGCCCCCTACCCTTGCCTTTTAACCCTTCTTGTCATTTGCGAAGAACAAATTAATCATCATCATTTATATGCAGCACCAGTAGCCAGATTTGTTTCTCCGATTATGTCACCCCCGCTTGTTAGTATAGGGGCGGGTTGGAACAGATTTTAGAGGACGTGTTTTAGTATTTTACGGGTCTTAATCATTGTTGGGATTAAGTTCTTATGGTAGGGTTGTATGAGTTTTGCTTCTGATTTATGATGATACTTTTGGTAATTAATACTAGGTCATTAAACGCTTTTGTTATTAAAATTATCTTGATAAAAATAAATTAACAAGTTGGTTTTTTTGTCACTGCATAATTTTAAATCCAATTAAGTATTCTGTACTCATGCTCACTAACTTAAAGGATATAATTATCTTTTGTATTTTATTGAATACAAAGGAGTTTATGCATTTGTTACGGGACGCTAAGATCACGTGCACAAAGAAATCTCAATAAACGGTCGGTTAACAATTGAATCTTCGGTTATCAGGTGGAGATCCGAAGACGCTTGTCGGGGCCTTCACCGAGCGCGTCTGTACGCCGTTCTAAGAAACTTTTGACGACGCGGACGTAGGTATAATCCGAAATTAGGACAACTAACAAATCATATTAAATAAATCTCCACGCTATTCTGTCCTAGCCCATGTCAAACATGACCAAAGGTCGACGTTGAATTGGCAGCGTCAATTATTACGTTCATTTGGATTTAGCACAGCGGGCATTTTCGACCCACTCCCGCAGGGAAGGGTTAGGGCGCGTGACGAATGTCCACTCGGAATATATTTGTTAGTTGTGTAATGAATTTGTTTTAAATATTATTAGTACAGATGTGTTATTGTGATAAATAGATGTTGAAATACAATGCAATGTATGTGAAAAAAAAAACAGCATCGTTTGGTTGCAAGATCGCCATCACTCCTTCTTTCTTTTTCATGTGGTCAGTGCCTCACTTGGTTTCAGATATTTTTCTATGTCACTCTAAGCTCTGACTTGGCTTTACATGCCATCGAGATATATCTCTCATGTATGCTGGTTTGCTGCGGGTTTTTCGAAAGAGATACCGCGGCAACGACACAAAGTGCTACGAAGGAACATGGGTGGTGTTTAGTCAGTAGCAGTCTGACACTCACTACGGCCATGCCAGAGCGGGAGGAGTCATTTAATTTTGATGATTTCCCAACTCCAAAAATAAAAAGGTTTGCTGGTTTCCTCAAGATGTTTTCCTTCACTGAAGCAAGTAATACCTAATTATACAAAACGATATTGATCACTATTGTTGAGCATGAGGTCCTGGGTCCGAATCCGGGCTCGGTCAAATGATTTTGAATTTTTGATAAAGAACTTCTTAGTGGCAGTTTGGAGTTTAAATTTGGCTCTAGCTTGTGGTACTAGCACCCTTTTTTTTTAAACGTTGCCCCACACTAGGAATTTCTCCTGTATCATGTGTGCGTTTACAAACATTTAAAATAACAAACCAAAGACCCAGACCCGAAACAACTAGGTATCTGTAGGGGTAGGCCATACAAATATTTAGACCTAACTTAGGAACAAGTGAGTGTGCAATAGAAAGAAGTCTGCCTAACCATTTTGGAAATGCAGATGTAGTGTTGTATATCAAACTGGAAGTTATCTATTTGTGGCTACGATTTTTGATAACAATTAAAAAGCGGTGTGCCTTTCTTTTTTTTACATAGGTAGGGCAGTTTCCTACTTTTACAGGGCTACCAAGTATTTTCAGATAGAGTGAAATTCAACCTGTATCTTTTGCGTATGATTGAAGTGCTATTCATTCACTTTGGCTCAAAGGGTAGCAGATAGACATTCTCATCCCTTGTGATCCTGAAGCGACACTAAGATATTGTGGAAAGAGTGGCAAAATACAGAGAGGTAAATGGTGCTTCGTATACTGCGTTTGACAGACAAATAAGTCCATGAAAAAGTTTAGATGGATTTTATTTTATTTTATTTATTCTGGAAAACCAATAGCTATACATTAAAACTTACACTAAGTTATAAATACACAAGGTTTATAAATGTATAACCTACGACATTTTCCACAAAATATAAGTTATACCTACTTATCTAAAGCAAAAGATGTTAGTTACTCAATTGTACCAGGACGACTGAACCGATCTAGATGAAGAATTGAAAATCAGAAACTTGCCACAGAGACAGATAATATAGTCCGGAAAAGTACATTATTATGATACTTTTTTTTTCTCACACTTACACATCAACATTTCCACGCGAACGAACCTAAAAAAAATACAAAATGGCTGCCCTAAATACTGAATCCGAAAACTATAAATTTAAAGTAGCCCTGTCGATGTCGTCGGTCTGTCTGGGACCTATACACAGCTAAACATCTAACGGACTTATTATTAAATCAGACACACTGGTAGTTTTTGACCTGGGTTAGAATACCCTTAATCCCAAAAGAATCATTGTAATGATTATTATTATTATTTTCTTATACTTATGTGTATTTATTATTACTTAGGTTAAGTTAAGACACATAACACTTTGTTCTTTTCCGCTTCTCACACACTATAGTCTACATTTCTTGTTTTCATTTCTCCTTTTGCAGGTCTGCTGGCAGAAATTTCTAAAAAAATAAGCAGTACCTTTGTACTTTAATGTTATATTCTGTGTGTGTTTAATGTTATGTTTGTTGTTTTACTGTGTTGTCTAGTAATTGTGTGCACATAAATAAATAAATGATTTCACAGGCGAAACCGCGAGCAAAAACAGTTTCATATTAAATATTAAATAACACACAAGAATCCTTACAGATTACAAAACAGTTATGTATTCTCAGTCAATATTTTACTCAAACTTCCTTCCATCAAAGGTTTAAGTTTTAATTCTCGAGCAGCTCAAGATGAAATGACGAAGTTTTCTTTATAAATAGAGAAAGTTTTCACCAGTTCATTAGTTCTTCCCCTCCGGAGAAAAGTAAAGAGTCACTCGATGTAGATTGAGCCAGATTACTATGTTTGCACTGTTTCTAATATCGATGGATTAACGACACCCTGTATAAATTAAAGAGGAGATGAAATGTTTGAAAGTTTTTGACGTCATACTGATGAAAATTTTGTGGGAAATTTAGGTTTTGCGGTTAAGTGGGACTGAAGAATATGGGTCAACTGTCAATTCATCATCATCTGCCTAATCTTAAGTTTTCATTCTTACCCGATGCAGCTGAATTCCTTGTATTTTACATGGGGTGGCTACCTATCTGACCTTTACAACTCAATTAGTATTGGGTAATATGATACCCCTTGGACCTTGGTAAGACTGGTTATACTATCAATTATTGTTAATGAAGGAGAAACTCGTAGCTTAATATAATAACAGCTGCACAAGTCGATCTTCAAAGTTAAGCAGTAGGTACTTGCCAAGGGCCATTCAAAATGTATGAAATGAGTAATTGACGTAAGATCTCTGTCGGGAGTTTTCAAAACGACTTCGGATGTAACAGTGTTTGTTAATATAAAATTTATTATCGAAAGCAAAAATTATACGTTCCTATTGTTCCTCACTAAAGACATCTGACCCGAACAATACCTTCATAATTTACTTTTCGATGCATCCCTGTTCTATAGGTACGGCAGATAAAATCGTGATAACAAATGGTAACTAAAATAATAAAATAAAGCCGCGGTTGTGTGCACCAAGCGACATATTTCATTAATAAAGCCAAAACAAATAACAAAACATCATACGGACTCACTTCGCAGTGTCCATACGTTACTGAGATAAAACAAAAGATTCGAGACCCGTTGAATTTATGCGTTATCGAACTCTGTTTGATGCTAGGGTCCGAACAATGGGCGATCGTGGCGCCCCATGCGGCGAGGGGTGGCACTACGGGACAGTGGCCGCGCTGACACCTAGCGGCATCTATTATTGAGTAGTGGGAACTATCGCCTATTGTTAGCTAACGTAAGCTCAAGGTGACAAAGGTTACCTGCAAATAAATGGAGGTATTTTATCGTTTTCTTAAGCTGACATAAAGATTTAGACATATAAGCGCAAATAGTGTCCAACCGGCCATAACGCTGCACAATAATTTATGCTGGATAAATAGTTTTATTGACATTTGGAGACTGTAAACTATTGTATGGCACAATGTGGAAAGTTTAATTTGGAACAAAAAGTTAAACAAGAAAAATAAATTCAATGGAAAAGCGAAGAATTTTGCCAAAAATATTCATAAGCTGTCATCAGACGACTGGCCCTACGCCAGATGCGGCAAACCGACGACAAAATATTTCGCTGCAAAATACTTACTCAAGCAAATCACCCCTCCGCTCTTTAAAATCACTTCGAAGAAATTGAGCGGCAATTCATAAGAAGTTTAATCTATGATTGACGTTCCTTGTAGCCAATATATTGAATTGGAGGCTGTTTTTAATGGTAGGTAAGGTAGTTAAGAAAGCAAGAACCTCGTATGAAAATAAATAATCCATGGTTAGGTTTCGCCACAAAACCATAATTTGCATATTTGCACAATAAAACCAATTTTAATGTTATTAACATTCAATTACAATAAAATGTGAATCAAATCTTCTTTATTGCAACATAAGAAATAGTGCTCACTTCCGCATATTTTCCTAAACGCGCCATTACTTTAAGTCACTGGCTGGTTGTGCGGTTATTTATGCCTCGCATTAAAAACAAAATGATATGCCTTCGCCGCTGAAAATCTAAAAAGAATAAGCAATAAAACGATAAAACCCAAATCTGATACATACTAGGGCCCAGTCTCCCGCAGGGCGTAAGAAAGAGACGGAATTATACATCGGCGAAATGAATTCGATGCTACTGTTTCATCTCTCACCTCTATCGGTTGGCGATCTCTGAACTGTCCTAACTCATGCGTACTACAAACGCGATATTCAACCCTAACGCCGCTGAATAGAGCACCACTATCGAATGCAGATTACAACAAATGGATTTGAGATTAATATAGTACGAGTGCCACCCCCGTCTCATACCACCCCATTCGGCGTTCAGCATTCAAATAGGAATCGAATGGATGACCAAAACATAATATCGTTGGAAGATTCAACCGCCATAAATCAAATGAGAAATAATCTGTTTCGGAACGAGATAGTCGTCGATGGCGTGCCACCATAAAAACGCAAAACGTTTTGTCTGATTGAAATCGTTACGGCGGCTTTTTTCGTGGCGCTATTTCCTTTTTATTTTCCTTGATGTATAATCAATGTGTTAACGGATGGCCGCCAACTGAGGGCTTGGAGAGTAGATTTGCTACACAAAAGATTCTGATATTGAGTTTGAAAGTAGTTTCTCTTTTCGTTCTTTTATGTTAATGGCACTTTCGGTGGCGCTCCGTAATGGTTTGTGCAAATAAATGTCGCACTTTCGTCCCGGACACATGGGACGCTTTACACATTGCTGTTGTTTATGACACACGTGTGCGTTTTAATGTTTAATAATTTCATAAATAACGTCGATTTTAGAGTCTTTTAGTGTAAAAAGTAAGGTGTTTGGACCATTCAATCGCAAAGGATTCACAGCGGTGTGTTTATGTGGTCGCCTTTACAGATTCTTTTACCTTTCTTTCATTTTCCTACTAGTTTTCCTAGAAGTTACAAAAAGTCTGCATATAAAGACACACGACTCTATCTTATACTATATTGGAACTACCCAATCTAACTACTATAACTACGGTCAGACGATCTTCTTCATCTTTCGAATCGATAAATAAAATTATATCCGAACAGTACGTAGCAACCTGGACAGCTGTGTCGATTGCTTCATTTCGATATAAAAGGTAGACGAATTCAGTCATTAACATCATCATCAGCCTGCATGTTCCCACTGCAGGGACTCAGGCCTCCTTTCTAGGAGTGGGATGGGCTATAATAATCCACCACGCGGGCCAAATGCGGATTGGCAGATGTCACATGTCTTTGAATTTTTTGGTTCTAAGACATGCCGGTGTCCTCACGATGTTTTCCTTCACCGTTTTGAGAGCAGCGGTGATGAAATTAATTACACAAAGTAATGCGCCTGCCTGAGTTCGAACCCACGACCTACCTATTACTGTTCGTAAGTCGGGGCCGACACCACTGGACCACCGCTGCTCACTGGGCCACCGCAGCTCGTCATTAACATAAGCAGTCTAAACTTAAAGTGGTCTAAGAAAGTCAAATACCAATAAATTATAAATCAATACTTTTCCACTCGATACAAATCTCTAACATTCCGAAAGAACTTACCTACATAAGAAGCTTTGTAAGACCTAAACCTATTTATAAGGACGACATGCGACATTCAAATACTAAAAGATTATTTTTACGGACCAATGTACAAAGGTTTAAGGTACAATCATAAAATTTGTTCGATTAAACCTAATAACTTGAACACAACTTGTACATATCAAATTTCATATTTTTAATACATCCGATTCTAAGTTACGTTGGCAAAGTGGCCAGTCCAGAAAATCGTAAGGCCACAAAACAAATTTCATTAAGTTAAATGATACGCGTCAAATTATAATCTAAAATGAACGATAAAATACTTAGCAGATTGCACCACATGCGGTCAACCTGTCTCATAACCACGGCACATGCCATGCTTACCTTCCACAATTATTACGGCGTAAACATAAAAAACACTTTAAAGAATTTCAGTGCCTTCCATTCAAACTTTAACCCAGTAGCTGATAGCTTAGAGTTCAAATTCAACTGGGTTATAGTTTCTTGGTTCCGACCATCTGTTCCGGATGATAACAATCAAAAAATTAACAATTTGTTTAATGTAAATGAAGCGAGGTCAAACTGTCGATAAATTATTAGGACGCACACCGATTCCTTTAGACTTTTATGCTTACCGAATGTCACCTTTCGTGAGCAGTGTTTGCTTATCGGTACAATCGGGGAACGAATTTTAATAGCAGCGCTTTTTTTTGTTTGTGATCATGTCGAACAGCTGTTGATTTTGTTTTTAAGAGTAAGAGTAACGTTTTATGTTTCTATGCAAAAATACTAGCTCATTAAATTAATTGTTAAGATGGTTTTTTTCTTAGATTTGCAGTGACTAAGCGAAAAGGTTCTATTTCAGAGATATGGTGACAGCGAGTGATGACTCTTATGATTTTGAAAATTTAATTATATTTGGTATCAGCCAAATGTGGAGCTCTCTGCCGCCATACGTGTGCCTTCCCACATTTAACCCGTCTGCCTTGAAAGCGAAAGAAAAGGCAAGTTCTGGGCACGCTGGTTCCATCATATACCTACTATCCATCGTCTCATCATCATCAGTCTCATCTATCTTTTCCATCAGGCGTGATCGAGGTCAAGAGCAGGCCCATTTCGAAATAATAAAAATAGTTTGGGTTTTTTTTAATAGCCTGTACTGTCCCACTGCTGGGCAAAGGCCTCCCCCAATTCCTTCCAAGTGCTCTTTTCCTGAGCCACCTCGTTTATGTTAGTTATGTTATATTATGACAATGATTCGTTAGTACATAGTAAAAGTAAAAAAAAGTAACCTTCTATTAGTCACAAAATTTACGCAATACCCGAGGCTTAAGTTCCAACACAAATACAAATAATTTTGTTTGCCAAACTCGTTTACACAAGCTGTAAAAAATACTTAATTTTCAAATTTATTATAGCAAGTTTGTTAGTAAAAATTGTGGATTGCGTTCGTGATCACTCTTCATTTAGGTGTCATTAACAAAATGATATATTACGGCAAATAAAAAAGGCCAAATTAACCAACATTGAGCTTCAAATAGACAATCGCATGTTGACAAGTAATTATCAAAACGGTTTTCTTCGAAACTTTTTTTACAGTTTCGTGACTGTTTAAGTAATAAATCTTTGCCTAATGAGATATTTATGCGAGCTGACTCTTCCTGTCAAGCTATTAATCCTTCGCTTGTAATAAAAAAAAAAACTGTGCAGTTTCATCAATATCGGTTCTGTTAGGCACTGCCGAGTAGATGACAAATCGTTTTAATAAAGTATCTGACTTTTTTTTCTGTAACTAACAAAATGCCCTGACTGTACTTTGACAAAGTAATTTTTACTTCATTGAATAATGTTAAAAAAGGAACAAGACCATAATAAATGAGATTTTTTATATTTTTTTAAAGTTTTGAACTAACTGTAATAAACATAAAGTAATGTGTCGTGTTTATAATAAGACTGCAATAAATATCAGATAAAACATTAATAAGCTAATATTTTTAAAGAAACTGTTAAAGTGGAAGTGTCAAATGAATTTTAACGTTATTTTAAATTAAAAACGCATAAAACCTAAGCTTTAACCTTATTCTAATTTGGCTCATTAATTTAAAACATTATTGCCTTGAAAATTAAATGTGATACTAAAATACATTTTTGTAATACCCGGTATAATAACATTTAATAAAAATAGCGTTTTTAAAACATTCACGCGTTTTTTAAAACGCTATTTTTTTAAATGTTAAGTTATTTAAGACCTTAAAGTGATAATATTCATTGACTTTAAACGATACTGAATGGTTAACAAGCAGGTTTAAAATGATAGTTTAATGTAACGTGAGGGTGCATTTAATTACCATAAAACATAGGCAGTTAATTGGCGTGTAATTACCGTTTAGTTAACTATAACTCAGTTAGATAAACATCAGAATAGATAAGTTTCATCACTGTTGTTAAAAGCATGATTCATTTACATCGACTTTTTTACTGTTTATAGCCTTAATTGAATGTTAAGTGTATGGTATCGTAAACTTACATGTTTTCTTTATAAATAAGGGTATAGTTTAGTACTCACATAATTTTAAAGACCGTCTTCTATATTGAATGTCGCGTTATGGAACTCAAATGGAGTTGGGTAAGACACCTAGTAAGGCGCTGAGATGGCAGATGGTGTAAAGATGTGACTGAGTGGCGTCCAAGGACTGGAAAGAGAAGTATTGGTTAGCTGGTATGGTTAGACGACATTGTTGCCATTGTGGAAATATCCTGGATGAGATTGGCACAAGAACGCAGACGTGGAGCTTGGCACAACCATAGAGAGGTCTATACCCAGCAGTGGGTGAAGGCGGGCAGCATTGGGTGGATGATAATGGGCAACTACAGTCCATTCAAAGTTATTATGCGTGTACTGGACTGTAGCTGAACTGTAGGTAGCTTACTTTTGAATATGCAAAAGTGCCTGTCACACGTCTATTTGAGATAAATGCTTCGAGATTGATGATGATGTAAAGGATTGGTAAATGTAAGAGTGTTACTTAAACTAATAAAGTTCATAAATATCGTTCCCCATTTAACACAACAGATTCCCATACATTATTTTAATCACACAAGCAAAACAGTTCAATACACCGCCCAATCGACATTCCGTACTCATTGGAGCAAACTTCCTGAAATTAACATAAACGTTTAACATGAACAAATAGATGTACCGATAAGCACGATAGCCACGTAATGTAAGCTATTCATTACTGTAATTAACACTTCGGTCTATAAATTAAGAGGGTAGTCGGCTGTGACGGGCGCGCCTTGTACGATGTGCATTTTTTTTTGTACGAGTTACGGATTTTGGGCAGTATCCTTTGTGTAATGTGTGCTGTTCTGATTTTAGAATGGTCTGAAATTGTAGTCTTCAATTTCTCTTCTTACCCGTGTCCTAAATTACATGGTGTCAGTGCAACACGTTTTTTTTTTCATCCATTCTCTACAGCATTTTATTGGCATTTGTCAAACATTTTAAAATCAACCTAATTCACATAATCATAGCCCTGAAATTAAATTGGCGTAAGGTATTTCATTCGTACATAAATATTATATGATTCATAAAACTGACCATTTTTTGTTAATTATCGGTTCTGTTTCATTGACCCTGCGTATTAACGATTAATTGAGAGTTTGATATCTTCAACCGGTTTCTTTTTTAAATATTAGTGACATTCAAAAAGTATAGTAAATTTTTCTTACTTACTGCAAAAAGCAAAGAGAGTTTGGCACACTTCGTTTGCTTGTTGCAAAGTGAAACAATGCAGTGTCTCTCGAGATCACAGTCCATTTTCTGACGTTCCCTTGGAGAATGGTGGAATGTGGAGCTATCATCTCGTAGGTATTCTTTTGTCCTATTTATGTACTGCATATCCCTAGTAGCATTTTTGTTGGCATTTGTTGGCATTTAGTTGGGCCACATACATTTTTGTTGGCATTTAGTTGGGCCACATACCTCTGATGTGGCCCAACTAAATGCCAACAAAAAATGCTACTAGGGATATAGGTACCTTGACCTATAAAACATGACTCCGTGGCTCATCTAAACCATTAAACATCCATAAATGACAATACTTAGCCGGCGACAACCGTTTTTTAGGGTTCCGTACCCGAATTGCAAAAAACGGAACCCTTATAGATACGTCATGTCTGTCTGTCCGTCTGTCCGTATTTCACAGTAACTTTATAGGGAAACTATTTAGAATGCACAGTTGAAACTTAATAGTATAAAATTAAGGGGACCCTTCCTCTTAATTTTATTTTTTAGTTTCGGTCCTATGAGGATATTGTATAAAAAATATTTATCTTCATACTTATTTGTGTGGGTTGTCTATAAATAGGTCTTTAAGGGTATAGGACATGCCCGTCGGGGCCGCGGATTTTTGTACTAGATTACGTGGCCTCGGCGCAAGGGCAAAGAAGGAACATGGGTTTGGTTTTTACCCGACTGCGGCGAAGCCCAAAAGGAGGGTTATTAGTCAGTAGAAGTCTGACACTCCCCTTCGCTCTGCCCAAGAGCGGGGGGGGGGGGGTCATTCGATGATTTTCCACCCACCAAAAAAAAAGGCTAAAGGACATAGGTCTACTACGATGGTACGGAACCCTCCAAGTGCAAGTCCGACTTTCACTTGGTCAGTTTTTATCAGTTTATTGCAACTCATCAACTTGATAATTATACAGTAGCCACCTCCACCAATTATTCCCTCAAAAGAGGCATCATACCATTTAATAAAACAGCTGACATATGGCAACAAGAAAAAGAAAGTAACCAAAGAATTAACTTTATCCAAATTCAAAAAAAGAAGGTAAATTTATTCAATGTTGACAGGAAGCAATAAAATAGCTTTCCGACTTGACCACATGGCTTGCGGCCGCCATTGCTCACATATTTGTCGCTAGTCAGATAATTAATTAACATAGTAAATATTTTGAAGGCTTAAGATACCGATAAATTATGTCTTAAGCATGCTTTGATGATTAGATATAGGAATTAGTTTGATCGGAATATTATTATCTTTGTTAAATTGTTGTATGGGAGATATTTTTATCGATGAATTCTTTGAATTCTTTTACTTGATGTTTTCATTGTTGTTTCTCAAAAATATACGTTGGGAATTTTACAAATTCAAAGCGTTTAAATCAATGAATGCAATTATGAGCTCTAAGTGAACAGATGGTGATAAAAATTAATTACAAAATTAAGCTCTAACTGAATTTTGAGAAAAATAGTCGTAGTACCTACACTAGTAAACTTCGTTACTAACTTTCTAAAACCACATTCTAAAGCAGTGTGAGGAACTCGTGGCTAAATAATAACAGCCGCTCGGGTTGACCTTCAGGTTGATTTCCGAGGCAAGAAGGTAAGTTGGTATACCAACTTACCTTCTTGCCTCGGAAAGTGCGTTAAGACGTTTGTCCCGGCTGTCACTTTAAGATCTTTGATAGTCGTTACACGAAGTTATTAATATCATTTTGTGAATAGTGTGTAAGCAGTGTCTCAATAGAATAGTCATTGACATTTGGTATTCTACAAATTATTTATGGTCATTGACTTGCCACTGTAGTGACATTGTAACGCCATAAGTAGTACGACTATAATTATTACTCATTTAAAAACTGGCCAAGTGCAAGTCGGACTTGCACATGAAGGGTTCCGTACCATGACTTCTGATAGGTTTTCCTGTAATCTATACGTGTTGAACTAAGGTCCCATTAAAATTGGTGGACAAAAATTCAGAAATCATTATGGTAGTTTGTAAATATATTTCAAGTAAAATCTGACAGTTGTGTCTATCGTGTTTGGCTATCGAACTGCCATTGTGAAGCCATCGAACAACGACACCTCTTTTCCCTATTGCATAATAATGTCTGTAGTGTGTCGATAGAGTGTCAATGGCATGTTGCTTATCTCTAAGTTACAGAATTGGGCCCCAGAAAATATGACAGTCTTACCAAGTACTATCGTATTAGGTACCCGGTACTAACTGTAGTGTGGAGGTCAGATAGCCAGTCGCTCCGTTTAGGTAAAATACTGGTATTCAGCTGCATTCGATAAGACTGGAAGAGGACTCCAACATGATTAAGAAAAAGGCTAGGCAGATGTAGAGCGATCAGTGTTATAATTGCTATGATAATTATATGCTGACACTAACAGCTTTTGAACGCCGTTTAGATGCGTTGATCGTGTTCAGAGCATTAAGACAAAACATTAGAAGCCTCATCTGTTTCATAAATAATAAACCCAATTCTGTAATTTCTCCTCGAAAATCCGAATTACAAAGACAGTATTTCTCATAATTTATATCTAATTAACATTACAGAAACCATCTGTACGAACCCTCATCAGGGGTACCGAATTACAAAATGGCGGTTATAAATCCAAAAATAAAATCCTCTTTGGTCCAAACTCAGGTAATTTATTGTGGTACTGCGAATAATCACGAAGGTGTCGTATAAATCGTGGACCATTTGTAAAATAGGAATTACGATTCGCCGTCTCGGGGCCATTGTCACCCCACTCTCCCCTATAGATAAGTTTTTTAGTCGGTATGTGTTTAGGAAGTCGGGTAGTAGGAAATGAATATTGTAATTTTATTTATTTAAACTTTCGGTACAATAGTGGTACATAGGCGGACTTAATGACATGAGGCATTCACTACCAGAGAACCTTTTTTTGTAATTTTTCAACTTTTAATATTAAGTTTTATTTACTATATTTACAAACTACAATTTACAGAACTAAAATTATGATAAAATATATACAAGTAGCAAAAAGAGAAGAATTACAGGGCGTCAAAAAATTCGTCCACATTGCTGTCAACAGGAAAAGTGCCCAGAAGGCTGGCAGCATTACCACGTTGGATGGCAATCATGCTGATTCTTTGGCCAAAGAATTGGCCAGCCCTCTGGTCACGTGAAGAGTCGACCAACCGCTTGTCAATTTCCTTAAAAATTAGGTGAGTACTCGGACCCCAAGGCCCCAGTGTTTCACTTCATTAATGTACCTACTTTTTAAATTTTATGCTAAAAAAATTGCTCAGTCCAACTTCAGTACTTATTTAATTGTCAAGTTAGAAATTACTTGCATATTTTTATCCAAAGAACATTACCTGATGTCTGTAATCGCCGAAGTGTAAGGTACCTACTGTATGTACCTAATGGTCCACACACGTTTTGTTAGTTATGCTGTAGTCCCATAAAATACAAGGCGAGTCCAATAACACCAATCTGAGAAATTTCTGATGGAAAACCCAATGACACATGCACAATCAGACCATATTAGAATCAAAAAGATTAATTAATAATTAATTAACATGGACCTACTGACCTACTTTAATCTTACATATACGATTTATTGAAACTTTCCTAAAACGTTTTTCTTTAACAAGGAAAACATTGTTTCTTATTACTTTTACCTCGAAATTAGTAATATCTTAGTATACAAATTAGATTTATGGCGTTTGACTAATTCGACAGCAAAATTATGTCAACTTTCCTTGAGATAATTTCCTTAATATACAGTACAGTCATTGATTACGAAGATATTGATATAAAATGTGACGTTTTCAAAATTATTGTTACTAGCTTTTTATCTGAGTTTCTGTTTGGGTTCACTTCCAGTCTGAATATATCAACACTAGTATTTTACATAAAACGACTACCCATCTGAATCCCACAACTAAGATACTGGATAACGAGATACTCCCGGGAAGACTGTTCGTCTTTTGGGCTTCTGACTATCCGAAACGACATAGATCTACGGACGACTGCCTGGACCTACTTGCCTTACGAGGTACGGAGAAGAATCGATCAACCATCTACAAGGTGTAAAAGGATCCTTCAGGAAACCCGCAACTAAGCATTTTGTACATCAAAAAGTAACTTATCATTCTCTTGCTTTAATTTCAATGCATTTGGGGTCGGCGCAGCATGTCTTCTTGTTCCAAATTTCTCTATTTTTAATCTGTTGCATAGATTCTATCGCGGGCCTTGAGTTGAGCGTGGAGAGCGAATCCAGAGATTTCCTAACAAAAATATTCAGTGTCAGTTTAAGGGTTGCTATGGTTACAGAAAATAACGAGTCCCTATAATGCCCGTCACAGTAATGCACATACCAGCAATGCACGACATGACAATGTACAACATTGGAATTCAAAACACTTAGGGCCGGTTTCACCGGTTACGGATAAAGTGTCAGATAGTTATCTGACAGATAATGCTATCAAAAATTGTAGTTTATCTGGCAGATAAGTTCCTGATAGGCTATCCGGGACTTTATCAGCAAGTGGTGAAACCGGCCCTTACATTCCTATGTCGCGCGTTCTCGTGTCGTGCATTCCTGTGTTGGGCATTGCTGGTTCACGTTAAGACACTTACGTCAGGCTGTCAATACTTTTTCTTTTAAATTTTCTGTCATAGAGTTTCTTACTAGCTTAGTTAGTGTTTTGATTTATATAATGTACATCGCGCGAAATTCGAAGATCAATCTCTTAATATCGTTATTTTTTGAATGAATAATTATTTTGGTGTGTAATTACACTATTAATACCTAATTATTTATACCTATTATTGCATAAGTTGATAAAAAATGCTATGCAATAGATTTGCTCCGAGTGCCACACGTTTTTTTTTTTTAAACGTTCCCCACACTAGGAATTTCTCCTGTATCGTGGGTGCGTTCACAAACATAGAAAGTCACATACACAAATACCCAGACCCGAAACAAGTATCTGCAGGCCATAGGTACAAATATTTGTTCCGTGCGGGGATCGAACCCGCGACACGCAGCGCAGCAGTCCAATCGCTTAGCCACTGCGCCAACCGTGCCGTCTATTACTCGTCATCTCAATAGATACCTCGTTTCTTTTCATTATCATCCTATACACAGTTCATCTTAACAAACTAAGTATCTCTACGTAACGGGTGATTCATTTGGAGTTACTTTTTTGTCTATGCATTTTTTGACAGATAAAGAGTCAGTCATGACAACCTAACCTAATATTTTCATTCATTATAGTTTGACATTTCATCATGGAAAGACTTAGCACGGCTCTATTACGAAAAACAGCGTTCTACGAGGAATGTGTTTCGTGCACTTAGAGCAACATATGGTCCACATAATCGCCCTACCGAACGCACTATTCGCTATACCATCGAAAAGTTTATCACACCCATGTGATATCACACCCTTAGACTTTTTTCTGTGGGGTTATGTAAAGTCCAAAGTTTATATGGATAAGCCGCGTACGATTGATCAACTGGAAGCCAACATTACTCGCGTTATTCGCCAAATACTGGAAATGCTCGGTCGGGTCATCGAAAACTGGTACTCCAGAATGGACCACCCTGGACCACCTTAATCGCAGTTACGGGCAACATTTGAAAGAAATAATCTTTAAAAAGTAAATGTAAGGAATGGTTCTTTTGTATTATAATAAAGATTACCCGATAAATTTGTTTTATTCATATTTTTTTTAGTTATGGAAAAAGTAACTCCGAATGAATCACCCATTATAAATAACGTACTACGGTAGGTCAATAATTAACGCCCTCAAATCATTGTGCTGATGGATACATTGTATAAAGCAAGGGTCCTTGAAGTGTTTTAAGCAAGTTATAATTATAAGTCTATAATAACATTCAAAACATGAATTTAAATAAAAACTTGCGAATAACTTGGAACTATAAATTGGAATAAATTCCGTAAATTACGTATAGATGGTTTCCCAGGTATAGTAGACGCAAGAACAAAAAAATATCACAATGAAGGCGACGTCGAGTATTTACGAACGACTTTTGCATGAATTCCTTAAACATGGATGCCGACCCGGTTTGTATGTTAAGGAGTCACAAGCCCCTCACATTTTCATGACCTACCTACTAACATTTAAACCTCAACCACCAAAGCCACTTCCTCAAAATTCCCCACACTAACACAACACCTTTATTTTACTAACTTACCAGCTTTATGCTGATACCTACTTACATAAAACCTTCACAAAATCATGTCAGGGGAGAGGATATTTTCTAATAAACGTGTCATGCACTCGACTCACGAGTTTCCACCGAAAATACAAGACGATACGTCGTTTCTTTGGAATTTTTAATAGTCGCACCCCTTCTTACGTCACCGCCTAATGTATTTGGAATCTGTCTCGAAGCTTTATCTATTGGAAATGGCTGTTTGGAACTACTGTTGGCCTTACGAACTACTTTTAACTACGTGTAATAAATCCAGGGTAAGGCTGGCTAGGAGCTCTGCAACTCTGCATAGCGGGGAGAGCGGTGTGAAATAGCCACTTTGATTTACTGGGTATTTTTGTGTTATTGTTGTTTAGAGTTTTGGGTGGACGTTGGCTGTTTGGCTGTATATTTATTTTTGAACGAAATTGTTTGAATCTTATGGAATATCATCCTTATATAAAAAGTATTTATCAAGAATCTACGGATACTACATTAAGTATACCACGTCATCAAAAACTCTTTGTGGCATTTCAGTCTTTATTATTTAAGGTTACGTAATTTACATCAAAAACCAATTTACTCACAAACCAGACAAAGAATTTAAAACACAAACAACCAACTAAAAACATCATAAAATAAACTTGCCAGCTAATTCTTATTTCAGCCATAAAAGGAAAATTGTTTCTTCCAAGTGCTTGCATAATTAAAATTTAAACGTATTGTCCATTCTAGCCCGACTTCCCCATAGTAGTGTATCGCAGACTGGGGCTTTATACGAATCTCTCCTCTCCACGAAAATGCACATTAATATTAAATGGCTTGGAAATGCTGCGTCGTGGGGAGGGGAGGGGTTTGGAAAAGGGGGGGGTGAGGTAGCTGCAATAAAAAAGCAAACTGGCGTCGATGATACACCGAAGGTGGTTCGAGACTCAGTTGTTTCTTATTGTTTCAACAATGATGCAGATTTCCTGTACTTCCTTTTCCTTATTGATGAATGCGGAAGGAAATAAAGATATTGCGAATTTGCGATGGCTCGTTAACGTGGCGTGGGAAGTTGTATGCTAATATTTTATGTGGAAATGATTGGTGTGGTACATTATAAAGGATTTAGATGTCTAGCCCTTCAGTTCAGACAGTTATACTCTGCATGTGTAGCACTGACATATTCATTTGAATATAAACGATGTTTTTCAGGTACCTACCTGTCGGAAAAAAGCTGATATACAGTCACCCATTTATCTTCCATCCCCGTGTTTTATATCGTTATTCTCATGTCACATACCAACAAACGATTTAACTCAGAAGCGTGCAACTATCAACTCTGAAAATGTCAACCGAGCCATTTCCCTTACAAAGCTTGCCGTACGTGTTTTCCTTATATTAACTACGTAACACTATTCCCCCTTTCCCCCTACCCCCCACTAGTTACAGCATCCAATAAGAGATGGCGCTCGAACAAAACTAGCGGTAGTGCTCTCTCTCGCAAGCAATTTACTCCTTACACTAATTAAAAGAGCGAGCGAGAAATGCCCCGCCCACCACCGAGAACAAACACAAGAGGGGATCGCACCCGCCAATCAGAAAGCTTGATTATTTGTAATTAGAACGACCCGCTCTTCCTTTCGCCAAGATGACCAATGGGATTTTGTATTTAGCGGCATTATTTTGTCGTCAAAAGGAATTTCTATTAGTAATTTAATTAAAATTTTCCACGATTGTGAAACGTTCTCATTTGCTGAGAGCAATCAGAGTTGCGAAATGGGCGTTATGTTTTTAGATTCGGCCGAATTACTTTTTACGGTCCGTTGCTCCGGCGTTTTCTTTAATTGATGGTGGAGCAGTCATTTACAGCAGTAATTTAAAATTCTGCTTTTACGACTTTTTTCTGAGATTACTTTTTGTGTTTATTGTAGATAGACGTTTTAAGTACCATTTCTTGTGAATAAACCGGTAGAAACATCGTAGGTATTTGAAAATTATCTTGAAATGAAAAGTTTTCTCCGTCTATACCGCTGGGAAGCGTTTTAATATTAAAAACTACCCCGCAATCAAAACCGAGAACTTTTACAGAGCTCATAATGAAACAAGAAAATCAAACCTACAAAAGAATTCTGCAGCGCTATAGCTGAACAAAAACTTTCTCATCCCGCGAACATTGGAGCAGCACAATCATTCAACTAGGAAGAATCAACCGGTCACAATGAACGGACCAACTTTTAGCTGCCAGTTTGCATATAGAGATAAAAGTGGGGAATATTAATGTGAATCGCCCCGGCTCCCTCCCCCCTTTTTCTTGGGGAGGTGGGAGGATGGGAAAGGGGGCACTTTCTTCCACCGAGGACCACGGGACAGTCGTGATTTTAATTATATTGCGACGTGAGACGAGAGTTATGGCTGCTACAGAACTTACCAATTTTAGATGTTATGTTTATGTGTCTCTGATTTGAGTGGATGGCGGGACTTGTTTTGGTAATAAATTATTAGTGTTATTATTGGTTTAGTTAATTGGATGATTATTATGTTGTTCTTTATGAGTAATGACTCTTTTGTTTTTCTCATTAATTTTCCCTTATTTAATTTGACTCTTCTTTCTTATAAACTAATTGTTTATCATGATTATGAGTAGAGGTAATTGTAATAAAAGAAACGATGAAAATCAGTTTTTATTTTTTTTGTTTTGAAACCATCTTTTAATAAAGCTACGTTTTAAAAGCTAACGAATAAACTGTCTAGTGCTACTTACAAAATAACAGTTTAGAAAGTAAGCAATAATAATTTATTAGTACTTACTTAGATGTTAAAGCATTTGAAGACCCATTCACTCCTAACAGGAAAATAACGATGAAGGTTACAAAAAAAAATACTTTCTTTAATACCAAATATATTATGACAATGCCTTTATGCGTAACGCCATCAATCCCACAGATTCAATACATCACACGATTTATCTCGTAAAATACGTAGATAAGCAACGAAAAAACTAGAAAAGTTACAACAATGGGGGCCCATAAAGTTAACCCCTTATTCAACTAAACATTCAACTCACATAAATATCTTTCGACAAACTAATGTCAATGTAAGACGCCATTACTTGAGTTAAACAAATTCCAAGATGTTGGTATGTGTGTGCGAATGTGTACCTTGTGTATGTGTGCCATACGGAGCATTTACGTCATAGTGGTAAATGTAGGGTTGGCAGATGGAGGATATATAGAACGTCTTAGTCTTTTTGAAAAAAAGGGGGAAAAAATACAAAAGGGAGATTTGAAATTCTAACCTGTTTTTACCGTGCTAGAATACATTTACAGTTGTAATCAAAGGTCTTAAAAACAAAGCTCTTCTAAGAACTTTTCAAGGTGTAGAACTTCACAGGTTGTAGATCATAAAATCAGAAACATCTCCTATGTTACTGTTAGCTTGTGTCATCCCACTAGGTACTGGGCAAATGGCTTTTCCATGACCTCGCTATCTTTCGATCCAGGGCCCATAAGGACCTTAGTTTTAAAGAATAAAAAAAATTAACACTAGCTCAAAGACGTCTTTCGGCTGAAATGATTATGATTAGTTGAGTTAGACAATTCGTACCACGTAGCAAAGTCCACTACCAACCGCCAAAATTCAAAGTCCCACCTGGCAACCCTAGTTATAGGGTGAATATGCATATGTGGGAGAGTATGTAAATACGTAAACGTTAAATTGTGAGGATGTGTGATGTTGAGGCTCCAGAGCGAGAGGTCTCCCTCATTATCGACCTCGGGTCACGGCGCATGCTCCGACTTTAGTCTCAACCCTGCTAACGAACGACTTATTGCGACAGCGGTTCATCGCAGTAATTGAGTTACGACTTTTTACGTAGCAATTTCGTTTTTCTCTTAGAACCCGGTCGCACGCTAATTGGGGCGAATTTTTTTTTCTCTTGCTTTCTTCTTGAACAAATATTGGATTAGGCGCGTAATTCGCTTCAAATAGGTTAGTCTTTGAAGGTACGAGTATTTCGTTTATAATAAAAGTTTTTTTTTGTAAATTTCTGTTACTACGTAAACTTATTATAATGTAATGAGTTGTTCTGTTTGAATTTTTATGTTAATTTACTTTTTTAGTTATTTTTTATGAATGGAAGGAGGTCGGATGGCTAATTACGTGCCAGTATCGACGTCTGAAACTTTCAGCGACTCGCTTTCGTCTCGAGAGGTTTTCTCATTTGCGATCTGTTTTTATAAGCTTTTTCTTTTTTTGTTGTGTCTGTAGAAAGATTGGAGACGTATGCAGACCAGCTTAGGATTTTGGGAAGGGAGAAAGGGCATAAGCGTCACATAGATTTACTAGGTACATGGAATTCTTTGGTTACGTGTTTTTGTTGGTGTTCGAAGCCAATCTGGGTATATTTTTTATGGTCTATTCGTATCTAGTTCAGAATATACCGTGTAGGTGAATATTTGTTTCTAAATTAGTTTACTTTGATGAATGATAATTATTGTTATAGTTCGAAGTCGACCCCAACATGGTAGGGCTAGGCTGACGATGTTGATCTTTGATTTATTTTAAAATAGAAACTTTACTCGGGAAATTCATATGACGTGATAACTACGGTTTTGATAAAAATGATATTTCTAATAAGTTTTTTGAAATTCAGAAGTGTCGTAAGGTGGTGTCTTATTATAAATAGCATAAATGGTGTTGTATATTCTCCATAATCATTAAGTTAAAAATACATACTTATTACATAGCATCGTTTATCGGCTGCAATAATGACTTAGTCATTATTTAATAATGACTAGAGATGAAATTCGCGGGCTACCCTGGTCCTTACCGCTTAAAGCCAACGGCTTCAATTAATCGTTCCTATGAAGAATAAAAAGCCCCTAATTAATTTTGATATCAGTTTAGTTCATCAAACTATTCCAGGACAAAACAACCCACTTTGAATCTACAACATAAAACGAATCAAAATAGCCAATACCTTTACGAATTTTTTGAATATTTTAGAAATTTTCCGGTGGCATCTTATAATTCCATACATTTGTTGTACAGAACATTGTACAATTGATTCGAATATGTCCAGGCATGCGACCAGTGCAATGGGGATCAAATATTCATTAAATGGCCGCTGTTGGCTGTGGCGCCGGGTTCATATTCAGCAGACGTAGTTGTTAATAGTTCGCCCAGCCTGCCTTATCTTCGACACTCAGACTTTAGTGGGAGTGAACAGTTTTGATACTTTGGCAATTTTTAGTTTGGAGTACTAGAATTGTTTGGTATCTTGGATTTTGTAAGATATGGATTCTACGAAGGTCTACTGCAGCTGGCTTCTGCGAGTCCCCAGTAACAAGGCCTCTTCAATATCACGAGATTCCTACTCTCATCGAGCTTCAACCATACCATACAGAAAACAAAGACCGTCGCTCCACCTAGCCTGAGGGAGGATTATCTAATGTCTTCCTAATTATGCAGTAATTACTATTATTATTGTTAATACTTACCAGTTAACTTAATTATCATTAAGTAGTAATATGTAGTTTAAAATTTTTGAAAGTGTTAATAACGTTAAAATGTGTTGCCAATGAAAGGTTTCATTTTTTGTGTCAAATTCAGATTGAGGCCAAATGCCAAGCTGCATGTTGTTCGAAAGAGATACCGCGGCCTCGACACAAAGGGCTAAGAAGGATCATGGGTGGTTTTTAGTCAGTAAAAGTCTGGCACTCCCTTCTGCTCTGCCCAGAGCGTCGAGCGGGAGGAGTCATTTGATGATATCCCACCCCAAAAAAAAGGCCAAATGACAAAACTTTTATTTCAGCAGAAACAATTTCAAGTATCAAGAAGCATCAGTCGTAGTAAATTACTCCGTTCCTTACCTTATATACCTACCAAGACTGCTACAAGGGTAGCGAGGGATGGGGTTGTTCGTTTGTTAACCAACCACGTTGTCATAGTGTGGATCTTAAGAGACAACAAAAAAAAAACTGTTTTTTTTTTGTTGTCTACCTTTTGAGTTTTGTCCACTATTTCATTTCTTAATTATTTATTATTCTCAAAATCTCTTCTCGCTCTTTGAACGACAGCTTCATTTTATCTTATCATGGCTATCATCAATTAGAGATGAGATCTGCCAAAAGGGACTCGTCTCTATGAATTACTTAAACAACACAACAAAAACATAAAAAAATGAAGTTGGTACTCGGTAACTTTTCCCCAAGTATATTGGGCTCAGCTTCCATTATACCCGGATGCTGAATACCAGTATTTACATGGAGCAACTGCCTTTTTGACCTCCACAACCCAGTTAGTACACGGTAAAACGAACTCTTGGGTAGGGCTGGTTGTCAGATTTTCAGGTCATTGCAACGGGGCTTAACGTGCTTTCTGAGACACGAAGCGCAGAATCCAGATGACTAACTCTTCCTCTACAAGGACCCGACTCGTGAAAACTAAAGTCGGTTAATACCAAGTATTGCTGGCTGGTATATCCACCCTACGCTCTCGGTGTGGGAGGCTGTGGCGCGGTCAGTGGGGGCGTCGAGCGCAAATTAATCTCCATACGGTGCGCCCGCGCCGCCGCCCGCTCGTTACTTTTGTGTTACTGCTACTATTCGAATCATTTTTACTTTTACAATTCAATTATTGAAACAAATCTTTGTTTTGCATTTGGGAATCGATTTTTAGGAAGATGCTTGTTTTGGTCAAGTATGAAATTCATTGTGTGTTAACGCTTTTTCTTTAGAGATAATAATATATTTTCTTAAGAAACAGATTAAGGATCACATTATGCCTGTATCACAACCTTGGTCAAGCTAAACACAAAACACTTTGCTTGACCTGGCAATTGAACTCAGGAAGCTCAAGTTCAGCCGTCACAGCTCTTGTAACAGTTAGACCAACAGGGTAGTACTTAAAAACTTTAACATTGATAGAGAGTTATTTGTGTTGACGACCTAGTACATTATTGTTACCTGCAAAACTCTCCAGTCTCTCTCTGATTGATGTGAGAAATAATGGATTGCTGTCATGTCTTACAAAACCATATTAACCCAAAAGATTATCAACTACTACAAAACCCACAATGCCAGATTGCAACGGCAACACGTGTTTCTTTCACAACAGCTAAAAGCAATCACCCTCATAATCTTACAAAAAAAAACTTGTTTTTCAATACAGCCAACCCTACCAGCTACTGTCAAAACTTAAGTCTCAAGTACCATTTATTTGAACAATATCCACGGCCATAATGTATGGAGATTAGGTGGAGGACAGACGCGCTTGCCCGTCCGTTGATCCGACATGATACATCAACGTCGCGGTGGACAGTGGACACTCCCCCTTACGTTAGATGTTGACCGTGGAGGACACTTTTATGGAGAAGGTAAGGGCGTTATGTTTTGAAGAAGAAGTAAAGAATATAAACAGATATATTCGATATATTATATATATATATATAGATTTCATTGCAGCCGGGATAATATAGGGCTGAGTATTAATAAGTATATAATTTAATTGTCCACTGAAATTATTGCGTGCGGCCCAGAACTGAACTGAACTGGCGCTTTTAGTAGCATTCATCAGTTCCTGTAGTGAATTAACAACAGGTCACGCAGGACACTATATTATTATTAAGTGCCCCATCGTTTGTGGAGCAGGGAAGGGGCATTCATGAATGACCTTAGCTTCCTTGCTGCGGCCAACCTGGGACCAGTGTTCTAAAGTCTAGTTAGAACAAATGGATTAGTTAAGGATGCACTGCTTCGCCACAGCTTTAGTCTTTCCGTAGACCGCTCGACAGTGAGTGGGGTGACAAACTTTAGAAAACTGTTTAGTTTTTTCAGCTTCAGTGACACAAGGATATTTAATTTTAGAGTACTCCTTTATGCTCTCTATAAGTAATACCTAATATTGACCTTATGTAAACTCGACAGTACCTATTTGCCGCATCAAAACATTCGTAACTCAACGTAAAAGACTAATAGCAAACTAGATGTTTGTCCGTGAGCTTTGCATACTGGCCCGCTTGTTACCCAGTTACCCGGGGAATTAGCGTTGGTCCGGCGATGATTAGTGAAGAGCAGTTAGCACCTTACCCGGCTATTGTAGGTGGAAGCCAACCCCAACAGTGGGGAAAATGGCTAGGCAGATGATGATGCGGATTGAGCTGACGTGTTAAATACTTCACGTGGGATGAGGTTTGGCGTGGTAATAAGTAAGATTTGTATGGTTTTTGAGTTGTAGAGTCTGATTTTAACCTTTTGAGCGGCACAGTTACGCATAGACGACAAGTCTGTGGCGTCTGTGGCGGTCAAAAGGTTAATTACAATTATTCCATCTTGTATAAACTATAAGACTCGATTTTGAGCGTTACGTTACAAGTCGTAACTTGCGTCTTGTGGTCGTAGGCGCAACTGCATAGTATAAGGAACTGCTTTCGATTCCCAGGTAGTGTAAAGTGTTATTGGGAATTTCTCAGTAGCAGCCATGGAGTCTGGATTTGTACTCGGTAGATGGCAATAGACTCGCTCCTATTACATGCTTCTTAACAACTTCATTGCCACCATTTCTATACTAATTAAAGCTTCTAGTGTAAAAGGAAAAATTTTGAACACTTCAAAATTCGAAACTACCGGTAGGTAATTTCCTAACAATTCTATAGGTACTTTTTAATAGCAGCATCTGTTTATCAAAAACACGCTGAAAACGCTCGTTGAACGCTGAAGCGCTTAAAAGCTTTTGCTGAAGAGGCGTTCAGTATAAGCTCTTTATTAATAAAAATACACCTCCAGTCTGCATGTTAGAAAATCGTTCGGAACACAGATACTATAGGGGGAATGGATATGGTAGATCTTCGTGTTGGGAACAATAATGACTTCAGCCTGATCTTCTTCTTCATAGCGTGTCGATGGCAATCTAAATTGTATCGGCCAAGAATTGGGCTACTAGTTTGGCGCTTTCGGTAGCGTCCATCAGTTCCTGTAGTGAACAGTCAGCAGGACACGCAGGGCACGATATTAAATGCCCCATTGTTTGAGGAACAGCACCACATTTACACTCCAGTGCAGAGTCATCTATGTACCTCCACCTCAGCAGGTTTTCTTTGCTACGACCAACCTGGGTCCGGAGTCTGTTTAAAGAATTCCAGGTCAGCCACGGCAACTCTTGTCCAGGTGGAAGATGTTCAGCAGGTGGAACAAATGGGTAAGGATGCACTACCTTGCCACAGCTTTAATCTTTCCGTAGACATCTCGCCAATGAGTGGGGTGACACACTTCAAAAAGCTGTTTCGGTTTTTCAGCCTTTGCAATACAAGGCTGTTTAGGTGTTATGGGTGTCGTGTGTCTGAAGCCATTTTGGCTCTTTCTCTAGAGCTTGCCACTGTTCTGCGAACTTCAGGTGGTGCTATCCCTGCCAGTGGGTACAGCATCTGTACTGGGGTCGGTTTAAGGCTGATGATTTGAAGGAATACAAGTGATACTTATCGCTCCTGTAACCCTTTTTTGTTGTTGTTTTTGGATGGTTGTGAATCTTCAAATGACACCTGCTCACTTGATGACCTAATGACCTAATGACTGCATCAGCGAGCGGAATTCGCATACCTAGCTGAATATTGGGCCAAATATATAATAACTAGCTTTTGCCAGCGGCTTCGCCCGCGTGAAAATGTCGATGTTCCATACAAACTTTCATTCCCTATTTAACTCCCTTAGGGGTTGAATTTCGAAAAATCCTTTCTTATTCCTTGTCTACATTATAAAGGGAACCTCTGTGCAAAATTTCAGCTTTCTAGGTCCAAGCGTTTGGGCTGGGCGTTGATGAGTCAGTCAGTCAGTCAGGACTTCTCTTTTTATTTATTAGAAGATTAGATTTACTAGGTGAAGATTTGCCATCGACACGCCAAGAAAAAGATGTGCCTAATCTGTCTATTGGTGTTTGTAAAATCATCAAAAATGAGTCCTCCCGCTCTGGGCGGAGAGGAAGAAAGTGTCAGACTTCTGCTTACTTAAGACCACCCATGTTCCTTCTTAACCCTTTGTGTCGAGGCCGCGGTATCTCTTTCGAATAACCCGCAGCCCCAGCAATTAGTGCCTAACCTGGAGTTAGACTTTTTATACCACCCATGGGATTCGGGCTTATGGCTTTACATGCCGTGGAGAAATATCTCTCAGTGAGGAAACCAGAATGATTTGATGAATAATAGGGTATCGGACTGAGTCAAAAAAATATGATTCTGTTTAGTCCGTCAGTTAGATTATCGAAAAATATTGGATAAGTAGGTACGTGTTTTTTGTTTTAACGAATTAATGAAAATTGACGAAGATAAAAAGCGTCGTGACGTCACTTGTGGGTAAAAAATGTACTGACATGTAACATTTTCGAGGAGTTCACGAGTTTTCGAAGCACTGTATCTTCATTTTTTGCTAATGTGAAAAAAGAAAAAATAGGTGTTTAATATTTTTTGAAATTTCTAGCTGACGGACTAATCAGTTTTTTTTTGTCCGATCTCCTATTGTATTGATCCTTGATTGTTGTAATGCCTCTTTTCATAAACACATTATCGACCTCAAAAGACTCCTCTCCACCAAGACATATCCAGTACATATACGCTAACGATAAGGGCACACAACAATGTTTTCGTTCGATCAGGAGCTCGTGCTTCTGAAATGAAGTTGGGTATTAGGAACGTTGCTATCTCCCGGACTATTTCCAATTTGTTTGTTAACATTTCCTACGGTGAGCATACTACAAGTTTTCAGGATAGTTACAGCTAGTTCGTCGAGTGTGTTTGTAGTTTGATTCGCATGAAGTTGTGGGCGATGGCAATTATTATGTTTGGTTGTTGAAATACTCGTAATATTATATTTTGTATTGTTGTTTTTGACTGCTGAAATTTACTTAGATTTTAACGTAAAAGAATACTAAGGTATGCTTTTACTGTGTATAATTAGGCTTTAAATAATACTAGTGACCCGCCCCAGCTTCGCACGGTGCAAAAAAGGTACTTATTAAACACTCTATCTATTAAAAAAAACCAGCATCAAAATCCGTTGCGTAGTTTTAAAGATTTAAGTATACATAGGGACAGACAGCGGGAAGTGACTTTATTTTATATTATGTAGTGATAAAGACTTCCAATAACTAATAGTAGATTATTAACCAAGGGCTGTATGACATCAATTGCATACTAGGTTTTTGGCGCCTGAGCGAAGCGAAGGCGCTAATTAACCCGAGTATGCAATTGATGCTTACGCCCGAGATAAATACTCTGCTTTACATATCGATTGTGAGGTAAGTAAACAACAAGACAGCAGGTTTCAATGAACATTTATTAAGAAGAAAAAAATGTGTATTTAATTAAAATTAATAGTAAAATTATAACAATTTGTCAGAGATATGGTCACGTTCTTTTTAGGTATATTTATAGTTTGTACTAGTAGACTGCCTTTTTTTTTTCACGCACGCAAGCGCGTCAAATCTTGCTGGCCAGTTTGATTTTTAAATCGATTCCATCTAACATACGATGTGGAAACAAATAGTTCCATATTTAAAATAAAATCTTTATAAAATAAATTGTCTAGATTCCGATTCGAGTAATTAATCGATACCGAGAAAAAAAAAATTAACTTTTTAAAAATATTCTTCGTGCAGTATGAGTATGACAGTTCTTTTTTCAAATTCCAAAACCTATGCTGTAATGATAGTCATACACCCCGGCATTCAGGGGTGTAAGTTTTACTTACAGAGCATGAGATATGTAATAGTACATTATGATATAAGTGCGGTAAGTTGAAAATTACAGCCGAGGCGATATTGCTAGCCCGAGCTGTAGGCGAGGGCTACAAGAGAGCAGAGGCTGTAATTATCAAAGCGCACGTATGTCATACGACGTTTTATAACACATTTGCGAGGAAATAAATAAAACTCGGACTTTCTTAAACGAATAAATCTTTTATTTGTTCACAAATTAGCGATGCGCGGGCATCAGTGCTTTTTTTTTTAAGGCAACGGTACAAAAACAGCCAGTATTACTAATAAAGTAAATTAATATTTTTTTGTTTCTGTTACAGATGTAATTTACTGTCAAAATGAATTAAATTAAAGAATTAAATGTTTATTTTTTATATTTTATCTCCCAAAGTAAATTTTATTCATAAAATATTGACCACTTTTCTGACATAAAAACTTTTTGATTTGCTTTCTTTGCTTTTTTTTTCTTAAGATTTAAAAAAGTACCGTTGGTTTTAGACGGAGCATGATAAACCGTACGTGTTACCTTATTAGAAAGAAACTCGTGCGTTTTACTTTACGATTACGCACAAGTACGTAATGACATACATTACGATATTGAAATTGGTGAAATAAGAGGCCCTTTACGAGCAAATGTGTTATAAATGATATTTGGTTATCAATCAATACCAACGTACTCATTAAGTTGTGACAACCAGCAAGTCTTTACGCCGGTAACAGTCAAAGAATATCTAAAATCAATCTAATTATTCATTTCAGAAGCCACTTACAGGCACTTTAAATTCTCGAATCCAATACAACAATGTTTAATTAAGAGTTCCAGTCACAAGGCATAAAACCTGCGAAAGTAATTTGAAAAGTCATCAAAGACCTTAACCCTTTAACAAACCACATAACAAACAACAATACTGTCCAAACCGAGTCCAGAAAACTCAATTTTCATCACACAAAGTCATCAACATAAAGTGTCACAAATAATCGAAATTAGAATTTATTAGTGCTGCGTAGGGGTTCAATTTTGGTTCCGTGTGTAGCAATAATGCGTAAAAAACTCATCTCCGTCACCCTGCCCCCCTTCGCCCCCTTTTCACCCCGTCTCCCCCCCGGGCCCGGTGAAATATGATGTTTTCCCGGCCCGTGTGGACACGATTAGAAAATTCGTCGCGATGCGTTGTAGGCACTCAACACTATGCTGATAGTTTTCTTATGTGGGTAGTTTCATTTGAATATTACTTTCGTTTGGGCTTTTTGTGAAGATGTAGGTAGGTGGGTAGGTTCAGGAATGAAAGTACCTTTGTTGAATTCGTATTTGGAAATTGAAACACCACTATTATATAATGAGAAGTGGTAGGTAAATAGTTTAATTTATTATAATGTGAGTTTCTTAGTTAAAGTTCCCAGCTCACTGGATAAAGAAAGACTCAATCTGTGACGAGAAAATGTTTCCCAACCTAACCCATTTGTGATGAAAATCGCCCACCTGGACACGAGTTGCCATGGCTGACCCAGAGACGAAGTAAGGAAAACCAGTTCAGGTGGAGATTCATAGATGACTTTGCCTTGAAGTGTAAATGTGGTGATGCCCCGCAAACGATGGAGCACATGCCGTGTCTTGCCTGTCCCGTTTCTTCGACATTATTTTCGGTATTAATAAAATAATATTGGGCTGACTCAATTTAAATTGCCATCGACACGCTAAGAAGCAGATGGCTTCTTGATGATTGTATAATTAATGTAAGGCCGAAATGTAAGACGGCTCTCAATTTCTAATGCTAAAGTGCTATTTATACTTACACATCCAAAATAATAATATGATCCGAAGTTCGAACCTCATCACTTACCATTCTACGATCTCTACAAAATAAACACAATATTTCCTAGTAATATTTAGACGTCACCAATTCCTTTGCAATGCGCTAATGTAGGCATAAATCATAGAGGGCTGCCCTGAGTCCAACGAAGGATCAAAGCCTATATATCAAGCTAATGCTGATATGATATGTTAAATAAATATCGACGCCAGGATATTGGGTTTTGGGTAACAAATCGAAAATGAATGTGACATGTGTACAAAGTGAAATGCTTTTTGAAATATTTTCTTTAGGGATAAGACAATCATGGATTGGTACTGATCATTTGGAAAGTTTTTGGGTATGTGACTTAATTATGATGCTGATCTTTATTATTCTATCCTAAAAAAAAATAAGTTCAAAAATCTAAAACCCGACTACTAACAAAATTGCGGTCTTAAAAGTAGAAAACAAGAACATAAGTAAATTCTTGTCTGATATTCTTCGTAGTCGCATGCCACTGATACCTGATGCTCCTTCATGGCGTTCTCATTGATACAGAAGTCAGCTGTTAATTGCCATTACCAAGGTGGCATGCGACTACGAAGAATATCAGACAAGAATATGTTCTTGTTTTCTACTTTTAAGACCGCGACTTTGTTAGTAGTCGGGTTTTAGATTTTTGAACTTAATTTTTTATTTGAATTTTATTTTTGTGTGTACTAAAACTATAATAATTATATTACCTACATATTTGTAATGTGCTTCTCAAAACCTTTCATTTGATAGGTACCAAACATGTTATGATTATCTCAATTAAATTTTGTTCGATGTTATAATCTGACATTTAACTTCCGTCATAAAAATATTTCATAAAATGTATATAGCCTATGACACCCGGGCTATTCTTACGAATCTATTGGCACCTCATTTATTTAAATCCGATCGGTAGTTTAGGCGCTACGGTGGAACATACATACATACATAGACTGCCAAAATCATTACCCTTCCTTTTCTCTTCGCCGTAGTCGGGTAAAAACAAACTGATAGTCTGTGTGAAGGATGGTATGTTTAGAAAAGAGGTGACTACTGCGATGACGAATAAAAGAAAAGTATGGAAGAAGTATTCTTCTTCCATACTTTCAACCCCAAATAAATTGAGATAGCAGAAGATCATTCTCTAGAAAACAAGAGAAACGAACATTGATCTGATGACCATTATTGCTCATTACGTAGCGGCGTATGATAGGCCAGTCCTACTTTTTATCCAGTATGCCCAGTGTGACCATTTTGGTGCATATTGATACCATCAATTTTATTATTTTTCTAACTTCCGCATTTTATTTTCTGGTATCGTCCTTTGGCAGTACATACTTACTTACATACCTAGGTACTGTGTTTGATTTTGTTCCAAGACCATTAAAGTACCTAAATGAAAAATAACTTCCAGAAAACATGAAAGCAAAACAAGTAAACGAACTGAGAACTGAACATCTTTCATTAGAGGAAGCTTTTACAACAATACTTCAAACTTTGTACTGCAAGAGATACACGAAGTTCTATTTACTTGGTTGCAGTACCAAATCTATTTGTCTGAAGTATGACAAACTAGGTTTCTCTCGCGGGACGGTCTGGATAAAAATGGTTGGAAAGGTTTGTTTACTTATTCTATTATTTTGATTACAATCTTTAACTTTCAGCAACATCGTCATCTCGACCAATGCTGATCGTAGGCCTCTTCCAAGCAAGCGTCATCAGTTTAACTGTGGTTTTGCACTACATTCAGATTGGGTGCAGTGTTATTGCTTAGATTGGGTTTGTGTACTCGATAAAGCGGTTTGGCCTAGGATAAACTAGTTTGGCCTGAAATCAGTCTTGGCCGGTTATAAATATTACTAGCTTTTGCCAGCGGCTTCGCCCGCGTGAAAATGACGATTTTAAATACAAACTTTTATCCCCTATTTAACTCCCTTAGGGGTTGAATTTCGAAAAATCCTTCCTTATTCCTTGTCTACATTATAAAGGGAACATCTGTGCAAAATTTCAGCTTTCTAGGTCCAAGGGTTTGGGCTGGGCGTTAATGAGTCAGTCAGTCGGTCAGGACTTCTCTTTTTATTTCTATAGATGTATGTATCCACAGGCCTATGTCCAGCAGTGGACGTCTTTTGGCTGAAATGATGATGATGATGTATCCACAAGATCTTTACATAAAACTTACAATTAGTAACTTTAAAGTTTATATGGGCCGGAAGCCGGAACACATAATTATTCATCCTACATACCTTCGTACGTGAAATACAATAAAAAAGTTTGTCATTTTTGGTGAAGTGGTACAAATGTATACCGGGTCTACCTTTTTTAGCAGAATTTTTTATACCCGAATTTAGTTTTGCATAACAGTGGATGGCAGAAACCTCATTTCGCAGAAAATCATTTGGCATACACTCATTTACCATAAATTCAAAACGCATAATTTTGTAAGTCAAAATCATCTTTGAGCATAAACTTCATTTCCAGAACCATCATTTCGCCGAAAATTCATAATCAGAATCGTCTTTTGGCACGCATTTCATTTCATACATACGTGTAACATGCAATAATTATAATAATAATTATTAATTATTATTATCAGCTCACCCCGTCTAAAATTTCTAGCTGAGAACATTAAATGTATTTCAAAAATAATAATAATGACGTCACTCATACATGCAACGTATGTACTCCATGACGCGCGCTCGCTTCGCTCGCATATTAAATAACACTAATATCTTCTGTCCCCGAAGTGCCGGGCCTCCGCCGGCCTCCTTCGTCGGCCTACGGCCCGGTGCCCATGCCGCCCATAAAGGATACTTTCGCGAGACGGTCGTTATACCTTATAAAAATCTACCAAATAAAATTCTGCCATCTTAACCCAGATACTGCGACGGGACTTTTAAAAGGCCCAAAAAAACAATTAAATCTACCTGCATTTTTCATTGTTTTTCAATTACTTGACATACATATTCATATTGCTAACTTACTTAGTACCTGTCAACCTTTTATTTGATGCAGTTACGTTCCCAACTGGACACACATTTTCATGTATATTGAGTGTTTTTGAAGATCTTGGAGTTTTTTTTTTACAATGGCTGCACAAAGGTAAGCGTGTATGATATTTATATGCAGAATCTGATGGAATTCGCTTTGATATTTTTGTGTTAGTTATTTCATCATAATATAACTTCATTTGTTTGGTTCGAAACGCAAAATAAATGTTCTTTTTTTACGTTTGAAATTGATGGCCTTTTAAAAGTCCCGTCGTAATATAGGGGTTTATAATATGATAATTTTTATTTCAGCACGAGATTAGTAAAAGGTCTCAATCTCGACTTATTTGTTGATGAGTTAGAGCGAGATGACGAAGATATTTTGTTGCCGAACCAAATGACCATTTTCCCACCTGAGAATGCCAATGCCGATGTTACTGCCGAAGACTCAGTTGATGAAGAGTTCGTAACATTACAAAATCTTCCAGGTAGGTAAAGTAAATATGAATTAATTTAATTTACATGTCAGTGAACCCACAAGTAGGTGTGTTACGTGCTTTTTTGTCGTGTTATAACAATATGTAGATTATTTTCTTGCAGGCTCTCAGCTAAGAGCTCCTGCTGAGCCGCTGAGATAACGTTCTCTCAGATTTCTGACGAGGAAGATGACGTGCCTTTCTCGAGCTTACGTAAGAGAAGACGCACAATTGACACGATTGGTGAAGATAGTGACGTTTCTGTTTCTTCTACTCCAGGGGCGTTAACTATTTCTAGATTTGTTCAGCCGACCGTACCGCGAAACCGAACCTATAGATGAAGAAATCGTCACACTCCAAATAAGTATATCCAATGGATAACGAACATGGTCCAAAAAACTTACAGCCACCTTTATACTATTTCAATTACGAATGATCAACGACAGTACTATTGCTTTACTGGAACGTTACACAGATATCTTTGCAGGACAGAAGAATAAAGTGGGCAAATATGATCACCCTACTTTGGTTCGCTCGAAACCTACAAAAAAAGCGATAAGAGAGGACCCTGTCCTACACCTAGGTCTCATCGAGAATCATCTCGATATGATGGGGTTGATCACTTAGTTCAATATAGTGCGCCTCAACTAAGATGCAAAGTTTGCAAATCAAAAAGCTTTTTTATTTGTCAAAAGTGTAAAATTCATTTACACCACAAGAACTGTTTTATGGTATATCACAGTCTCGTTACAATCAGTAACGATGGCATTTGCATGTTTGTGTGTGTGTATTTCTATTGTTATAATATAACCGTAATTTTGTATTTTTTTACCATCTAAATTGATTCTATAATATTTTGTTTCATTACTAGACCTCCATACATGTGTACGACCCCCATATTACGACGGGCCTTTTAAAAGGCCACATTTTTCTGGCTTTTCCAAATAAGTTGAATTTTTTTCATTATTTTTCCTAGTTATAATGAGTCATATAAAGAAACATATCTAAAAATCACGGTTATCGGAGGCAAAAAATAGTTTCAGTAACATCTGGGTTAAAAGTATGCCATTGAAATTCGGCTACTTAAACATTCTGCGAAATGAGTATTCTATTAAATAATTGTTCTGCCATAAACACATTCGTTCAAAGAAGAATATGCCAAGTGTTTTATGCCAAATAAATTTCGGAGCATCAAGTTTCTGCCAGATAGATGGTACCCATGTATACCATGTGTATACTAATAGTGGCTTATACGTATGTCAAGTAAGAGCAATAAAAATCACGTTCGACATAATGGTAAGAGAAAGAAAATGCTAGCTTTCCCTTTTGAAATAATCTGTAGTAACCTTATAATCTAAGGGTGACCAAGCAGGACGCCAGCACTTCAAGCTACTACAATCTGCCGATTTTATTAATAGATTTTAAACTACATCCTTAAAGCGTTAGGTTCTAGCTTGATTGAAAAAAAAATACAGTATTTGCTGGCTTCGTGTGCTGGTGTCTGAACATACCCGGACTAATAAGTCTTTATTAGTTTATGCATAATTCTATGATAATATTTTATAAGCTTTTCAGTGGATGTTATATTACTGTTTTCGTGAACCGCTAGCAGAAGCATTGTTCGGAAAATTATGAACGAAACGAACTTATTCGTAGATTACTCACAACCAATTTCTAAACCCTATACCTATATCATCTCCATACACACACACTTTAATAGTATTATTGGAAAATTGGCTCCACGTCCCTACTGTTGACGAAATTTTGCTATCACTACACCACATCACAACCAATAGGGTGTGTCGGTTCACACTATCTACAAAAGAAATTACATGTTCCTCTCTATCAGGTGGGGGGAGGGGAGGGGGTGACGTCAGAGCAACGCCTCGAATAAATGTGATGGAAATTGGAGGATTTGTTTACCCATATTCTCACACTTTTGACACTAAAAGGTAGAGCGAGCAAGTCTGTGTGTGCGTGTGTACCTATTGTTTTTGGTTCACTTGTGGGCGTGACTGTATTTCGTGAAGTGTGTTTGGGGACTTTTATGATGGTTAGTTAGTAAGATGCTTAGGGCTTGTGTATGATGAACAGTTCTGGTCAAAAGTTAAAAATATTTGGAAAACATTTTCTGCTGCCTCGTACATGATTTTAGTCGGGTCGATTGTGACTTTTTGTTGAACCCTTAATGATTAGGGAAAATGTTTATATTGGATTAAAATAATAAGGTTGAGTTAAATTGTATGCCGAAAGGGTTATGTTAAAGTACCTATTTAAATTTTTCGGTTATTAAATCAGTTGAGATGAAAAAGAATAGAGAATTCCGGTTCCTAGTTTCGTTTGCATTAAAATAAACCCACAGATGGAGTTATAAATTCTGCAAAAAAACAATGAATGTTGGAAAAAAAAGAGATTGTGTTGGAACTGCTTAGAAGAATCGAGTTTCCCCGCCATCACCATCAATTCATATCACAGCAAATAGTTACATTTAACTTGCAAATTCAACTCGCAGTCATAAGCCTATTGTAAGTTAAAACCACGACACCCCGCACCCGAAGTCGCGTCCAATTCAATTTATTTAGCGATTTTCAGAACAAAAATATTTTGGGTGAGCTATTTATCAGAGTTCGGAGATCGTCGCACTATACCAACACATTTATGTGTTACCTCACAAACTAGAGTGCGATTACGTAATATATTCCGGTGTCGTGTGCCTCCAGCCATTTTTCTATTCGTTCCCGACTTTTGAAGGCGTGCAAGAGACGTGGTATTACTATGCCTAATTCAAACGAAATGTGTGGAATGAAAATTGTTCTCTGTTAGAGTAATCGGAGTAGTTTTGTCGTGTATGTTGTGATGGGATGGCGAAACAAAGGAATAGTAAAGAGGTTTTTTATATTCCTGTTCGTTGCTTTGTCTATGGAAATGAGTATGACAGTATGTTGCTTACATACTGGCATACTACAGTGTTAAACAGAGGTAATCGTAGAGGTGAATAGAAGTTCGGTGAAGTTCACATTTAACTGTCACTGCATGATCATCGTATGCCGAGAATATTGACACAATAAAAAGTAATTGTGTCTCGCGTGGATCTACGTTCCGGTACACGAAGGGTTAAAGAGTTTTCACGATTACTTCCTAAGTTCTAAGGTCTGCTGGACGTTATTGCTGGTTCAGTCAGAGGGGACCTAATAATGTCCAAACTTACAAGTTTTATGTCCTTTGTTACACTATTTGCAGAACACTGTAAGGAAACATCGTCAGGATACGGCATGTTCTAGAACTGAATACAAATCTCACTAATCACTAGGTATCCCGACGTTACTGGGTTGACATCGTGGAGTAGGTACGGTCGTCCATTCCGTTTTAGATACTAGTCCGCTGAACTGCCACACGCCAGGTAAATCCAATAGAGGCGCGACACAAGACCTGCAGATGTGGTACCGCTTCAGAAAGGCTTATGTCCAGCAGTGATCTTCATTAGACTGATGTATCCCAACAGGCGTGGGTGACTGGGTGGATCAAAATCGGTTTTGAATTAACCAAAAGTAATTACTATATATCTACATCAATTCTATTACAATAAAATCCACCATAACTATCCAACATATCTCGATCTACTAACTTGCGATAAGCAATAACACCAAAAATACTGTAGTACTTCCTCATATCATAAGTAATAATATCCCGTAAATTTAGTCAAAAAGAAAGGACCTAATAGGAGGGCCGGGCAGCAGTCCAAGCTTATCTTGGAGAGCGTAAAATTTATGTTAATGACACCCCTTAGAATGGGAAGTAACGTTAGTAAAGAAGAAAGCATATCATGCGATAACGTGTCCTATTTAAATGGCTCAGAAGGAGGGTATTGGTGTGGCGTTCGATTTGCGTTTGCTTCATTATTTGGAGCAGTTGTATTGGCAAGGGTTAGGAGTATATCAGCATCATTCTCTTGCCATGGAGCAGCGGTGGCCCAGTGGTGTCGGCCCCGACTTACGAACAGAAGGTCGTGGGTTCAAACCCATGCAGGCGCATTACTTTGTGTAATTTATTTAATATCTGCCAATCCGCACTGGGCCCGCGTGGTGGATTATAGCCCATTCCTCTCCTAGAGAGGAGGCCTGAGTCCCTGCAGTGGGAACATTATAGGCTGATGATGATTCTCTTTCCATTATTTCAAATCATTTGGGGTCGGTGCAGCATGACTGTTTCTTTCATTCCTACTTCCCTTTTAGATAGCATTTCATCAGACACTCTTTTCCTGCTACCGGTGTATCGGTTGGTACGAATCAATTCTTTGACTAATGGCTATCCTTGAAGATGAAGTGTCACATTTTAACTGGTACCATTTTTTAAGACTGGGAAATCATCAAATTACTTCTTCCGCTTGGGACGAAGCAGACAGGGAGTGTCAGACACTTACTGACTAAAACTCATAGGTACTTCTTCTTTCTAATGCCCTTTGCGTTCCAGGGCTGCGATGACTCTTTCCGCAAACATTATATTGGCACCAACAGGAAATTCTACGAAATAGGAGTATCTATGTTTACACCATTTGTTACAGTTTTATAAATAAAAACTTCTGAGAAATCTACTGATACCCACAGAATTTTCTCTACCAACCGTTTACAAAAATAAGTTAATCGCCATTTCTCTTACGTCCCTACCAAAGTCGACTACCACAGAGATGAGATCCTAAAAACTATAGAAGCACGCAAAAAACGTAGCTTCAAGCGGGCAATTCATTCGTTCTCATATCCGGTTATCGCCGGTTTATCATACGCCCGGGGCCCAGTGTAACTCCTACCGAGATTATTTTAAGCTTCAACCCTAAACGTTTGATTAAAGTACCATTCTTTGTGGAATTGCCCCTTTTCTGGTCCGTAAGTAGGTTAGCAATCGAGTTATTATTGTTAGTGTCGTTATGTCATTTTCTGTAATGATGGATTATTGCTGAATCTTTGTTTTACTTGCCAATTCGCTATTGAAACTTTTTTGGTTGCAGAGGGTAGAAAGGCTTTCGCTCTATGTAAAATACTCTATGTATAATCAGCTGCATTCGATTAGACTAAAAAGAAGCCGACTTAAACATTGCTTGTATAAAGTAAGGTTTAATAGACGATGATAATTCTCCAAGTTTAAGGCGAAAGATTTTGTACAAGCGTTTTCAGGTAAAATATTTGACTCCTAAGACAGCACCCTGCTTCGAGTATATACAATTAACAAAGTATTAGAAAGAGGTTATAAAAGACATATTATTTTAAACTTAGTAAAGTTTCAGTCTTAAGCTAAGTCTAGCAGAGTCGTAAGCTAGCTTCAAAAAAGTCAAGATCCCCAATTACATAGGTATTATAATGAATTTAGTAAAATGCGAAAGAAGGTACCAAAATACAGCACATACAAGCATCAAGTTATGTTTTAATCTTATGAACTAATCTGTCCAACATCAAAGAACACGAAACCAGAAGAAAAACACAAGCAAAAAAACCCACTTTAAATACAGGCCCTATAAAATTAATAGCATCTCTCCGTCTGCCCTTTGGGAAGTGCAATCACGCGTGTAGAGGCTGAGTCGCTTTGTCCCATTCTCCCCTTTTCTTTTTATAATTTTCTCGCCTCAGGCAGAAACTCGGACCGCGGGAAAAATGCAAAGAGGTTTTTCTGCCTACTGTGTTGCAATTTTGGGTGTCGTGAGATAGATGTATGCCTACTTCCCCTAAGTTTGAAATACGTGAAGTGAGTTTTAAAATGTTTTTGGAAAGGTTTTGAATATAGGGGAGTAATGAGCGTCTTTGGATGTTATTTTTTTTGGAAATTTTCAAGTGGAGTGTTTTGTAGATTACCTGTTGTGAATGGAAGTTGCTGAGAGAAATAGATTTTTAAGAACACTAAGGCTGGTCGAAAAATTAAGTCCATTTTAATTGTTGAACATGCGAGAACTACAAGTTTCGTAGACAAAATTCTATGTTTTAACAAAGACGAATCGCTACTAAAATAATTAATTGAATAAATTAAAAATGAATAATTATTTAATCAGTCTATCAAAATTTTGATAATAAATCCACTTGCCGTAGTCGTTCTTTATTGTTGGGGATCAGTTGTTCCGTCGGTGTAAAAATTGAATAGGCGTGATGATTTGAGACGTATATTTTCCTTCATATAAAAATTACATAATTACAGACTGCACTGTGGGTTCTGTATGAATGTTGGATGTGAGTTGAAGGAAGAGAGAAGGTAAAAAGGACTGATTCTATACAAACAAAAAGTTTTTATAGCTGCGGTGAGCTAGCGATGTTGCAATCCGTGGAAGGGGCCGCGCGACACTGGCTCCGCCTGGTGGTGGTGATGAATGTATGAACCCCTGTGCCAGCGTGAATGCTCAGCGATCACCAAGTTCGGCGCGCCGGTGATAGGTGGCGCCAGCGGTTGGCATGAACATGCCCCCGGCCTTGGAAGCGCTGCTTCCAAAATGGTTCCCGGCACGGAGTCAGGCGTCGCCGCTCACAGGTTGTGGAGGCAGCGGGCAGATCTTGGAGAAGGCACGCCTGATCGTGCCAGCAGCTGTCCTGATGTCAGCCACTCGTGCTATGCCGTCTCCGCCTGGAATGACACGTAGAATGCGACCGAGCCGCCACCTCAATGGTGGCAACTGGTCGTCCTTGATGAGGACAAGGCTGTCCAAGGTGATGTCCTCCTGCTTGGTCTTCCACTTGGTTCGCTGTTGCAGCTCAGAGATGTATTCTGTAGACCAGCGACGCCAGAAGTGCTGCCGCAGTTGCTCGATGCGCTCGTAGCGTGTCAGACTCGAAGTTGGCTGGTCTGGAAAATTCCTTGAAGGTGGCGACGTTAACGGTCGGCCAATGAGGAAGTGTGAGGGGGTGAGGGGGGAAAGGTCAGAAGGGTCTGAGGAAAGAGGTGACATTGGACGGGAATTTAAGACAGCTTCGATTTGTGTCAAAGCCGTGGAAAATTCCTCGTAAGTTAGTCGCGCGTTACCTACTATGCGTCTCAGGTGATACTTGCATGACTTCACCCCGCCCTCCCATAGTCCGCCAAAGTGTGGAGAATAAGGAGGAATAAATCGAAATTCAATGCTATTAGTGGAAGCGTAATCAATGATGGCTTCTGATTCCTTTTCTAAAAATAAAGGAAACTCCTTTTCCGCGCCCACAAAGTTTCTACCGTTATCAGAGAAGATAGTGCGAGGCGTACCTCGCCGGCTAATGAAACGTTTTAGTGCTAATATGTAGTCGTTTGTAGATAAACTAGTAACGAGTTCCAAATGCATGGCTCTAGTCGTGAAACAAATAAAAAGACAAATGTATGCCTTAGTTAGTCTAGAACCTCTGCCCTTTCTGGATAATATGAAAACTGGCCCCGCATAGTCTACACCGGTTCGCATAAACGGGTAACCAGGTTCTAACCGCTCGGAAGGTAAGTTGCCCATGAGAGGTGCTAATGTCTTACCCCGATTACGTGTGCACGTTATACATTCGTGTACTATTTTTCTAGCGAGATTTCTAGCGTTCAACGGCCACCAACGTTCACGCATGTTAGCTAATAAAAGTTGAGGTCCGGCATGTAATAATCGTGCATGCTCGTGCTTAAATAAACAAATCGTGAATGGATGCTTACTGCATAATAAAATCGGATGTTTTTTATCGTAGGTGAAGTCGGATGAATTACATATTCGACCGCCAACCCGAATTATTTTATGTTCATCAATAAAAACGTTTAAACTTGAAATCCTATTATATTGTTTACATTTTCGCTTGATAGTAATTTGAGCCAATAAGTTATTCAAAACATCTGGAAAAGAATTCCTTTGCACGAGTATAATTAACATTCTCAGCGCGGCGTCCAACTCGTTTACTGATAAGAAACCGGTTTGTCGCTTCGCGCGGTCCGCTCGCCTGAGGCGTAAGTTATTTATGAATCTAAGTACATAGCTACCTATTCGTACAAGTTTAGTGAATGAAACGTATTTATCGAATTTGAATATGTCTTCGTGCTGAATATTGGCTAAGCAGGTTTGTTTTTGTTTTAAATCTGGTAAGTTATATTCTTCCGAATTATCGCGGTAAGTTTGCTCAAAGTCATGTGAACGATTATGTAAATAGGATGGACCGTGCCACCAAAGTCCGTTATCTTTTAATAAATCTAGGCCGCAACCTCTAGACAATAGATCAGCTGGGTTGTCCTTACTACTCACATGTAACCACACTGAGTCACCTGTGAGTTCATTTATTTCAGTTACTCGGTTTTGTACGAACGTTTTCAATAAATGTGGTGACATTTTAATCCAACCCATAACGATTGTGGAATCCGTCCAAAAGTATACTTTACTGAACTGCAATCTAAGAGATTTAATTATTTTATTAAATAGCTGGGCTCCCAGAAGCGCGGCGCTCAGCTCTAAGCGCGGGATGCTGATTGTTTTTAAAGGTGCAACTTTGCCCTTGGCGCACAATAGTCGAACGGTTGCGTCACCGATATTGCTAAATGTACGTATGTAGGTACACGCGCCGTATGCGTCTTGAGACGCGTCGGTAAATATATGAAGCTCTGTGTATTGATTATGATCGCCTATTACGTGGCGAGGGATGCGAATATCGTTTAGAAATCTTAACGTAAAAATAAAATGTTTCCAAATGTTAGCAATTTCCTGAGAGACCGGAGTATCCCAGTCAATTTTACTCAGCCATAATTTTTGTAAAATCATTTTTGAAATCATGACTGCCGGCGAAAGAAGACCCAATGGGTCGTATATTTGTGATATTACTGATAACATTATTCGCTTAGTTAAACGTGAATTGTTGTCTTGGTTCTCAATATTTGTAACGAAGTGTAACTCGTCACTAGTGTTATGCCAACCCAATCCGAGTGTTTTGGTTTGCGCATGTTCGCCTATGAAGCGTTCTGTGGCTTTGTTGTGAGATGCATCTGAGTTAAAGGTCCACTTGCGCAAAGGAAAACACCCCGATTGGAGCACGTCTGATGTTTTTTGACATATTTGAAGCAAGTTGTTTAGATCATCATCACCGGTGATGAGATCGTCCACGAATATGTCTTCCGTGATGATGCGAGCGATGACGTCATCGTCGCACTCTAATGCTAACTGTCTAATACAGCGCATACTTAAATATGGTGCTGACGCAGTTCCGTACGTGACTGTATTTAGTTGATATGTGTCTAACGGATCTGAAGGATTATCCCGCCACAATATTAATTGTAGTGACCTTTGGTCATGCTGGAGAAGAACTTGACGAAACATTTTCTCCACGTCTGCACAAGCTACATATTTATATTGTCTAAATCGTAACAAAATCGAGAAAATATCGTTTTGTAACGCGGGTCCCGGGTACTGAATATCGTTTAATGATTTATTCGAGCTAGTGACGGCACTAGCATCAAATACAACGCGTAGTTTTGTTGTTGAACTAGATTCCTTGACAACACCATGATGTGGAAGATAATAATTTGGTTGACTACAAGTCTCCAACTTGGACATGTGACCTAAATCATTGTATTCACGCATGAAGTTAGAATATAAATGTTTAAGTTCTGGTAAACGATCGAGTTTACGCTCCAAGGTTAAAAATCGTTTCGTTGCTGACGTGTAAGAATCACCTAGGGCATCTGGTGCCTCTTTCAACGGTATACGAACCGAAAATCTACCGTTTTCAACGCGTTTTGTAGTGTTATTGAATATGTTTTCGCAGGTGCGTTCATCATCTGTTAAGGGTGCGCATGATGATGAAGGAATGTTTTCGAGTTCCCAAAACAGCCGGAGTTGTTTATCGATTTCCTGACTGAAGTGGCAATGAACGTGAGCAGGTTTTGGGCTCCTCGCGAGCACAGGACCGGACAATAACCATCCTAATTTTGAATTTTGTAGGAATGGGCCACTTGCTAGACGTATTTTGTCTGTTTCTAGAAGATCCCAAAATCTATCCGCGCCGATCAACAAGTCAATTTCTGAACTTACGTTAAACGTCGGATCTGCTAATTGTAAGAACTCAGGTATATATATATTACCGGCTTCGATGTTTATCGTAGGCAAACTGGATGTTATGCATGGCAAGATTAAACAGCGAAGCTTGGTATTGAAATCGCTTAATTTTGAACGTATTGTGACGTCACATGAATGCTGTGATTGCGAGACTGACTGTCCCACACCCGATATTTGAATAGTGGACTGTATATATAACGCATTTATTTTTTTTGCTAATTTTTCTGTTATGAAACAGTTCTGGCTTCCGTTATCTAAGAGCGCGCGGGCCGTATGATACACGTTATTATTATCAGCTACTTCAATTAACGCCGTAGAGAGCAAAACAGTACTTATTAATTTAAATCCGGTAGTGTTTGCTTCACACATGACTGTATGGCTCGAGTCGTCCGAACGTAACGTTGATGTAGCTAGACTGTGAGCTTGTTCGAGTGCTCCGCTTGCCGGCGCACGATCACACGCGCTGTTACCCCTCTCGTCTAAGTGCAACAGGCTGTTATGTTTGTTTGAACACTGTTTACACGACCCGTATTTACATTGACTTAGCGCGTGACCGGTTCGCAGGCAATTTGCACATACCTTGTTATCGCTAACAAATTTAATTCTGTCTCTCACGGACATGTTAAGAAAGGCTGTACACGCGTATAATGAGTGTTCCCTATCGCACAGGACACACTTGGGTAACTCCCATTGTTTATTTGTAGCACCACGGAAATTATTAAAACGTGCCGCTTTAGTCGCAGAGTAACTGTGTACTCGATGTGAATTACGTTTTTCGTTCACGTTTTGATGTTTAAAATCGCTATGAGGTGTTTTTTCCTTTATGTGGCTAGTGCCGATCATTTCCAACGTGTCCGCTCGACTTCGGAGGAACGTTATTAAATCGCTAAGTTTTATTTTCTCTCGTGAACCCAAACACGTGGCACCGATGTGGCTTTCCCACTCACGTTCCGTAGACGAATCCAGCTTACTGACCACTAAATATATTATTAATGTATCCCAATTAACTGTGGGTTCATTCAGTGAGTTTAAAGCGCGCAGGTTACGTAAAATAGTATCGATTAATTTCCTTATTTGCGATGGCGATTCTTGTTTTAATGATTGAATATTATGCAACGCTTTTACGTGATTATTGATTAATAACCTCTCGTTGTGATAACGGTTTTCTAGTAACTCCCAGGCGTGAACGTAGTTGGCTGGGCTGAATTCCAAAGCTGCTATCACCTGTAACGCGCTTCCACTAAGTGCTGAGCGTAAATAATGGAATTTTTGAATTTCGTCTAGATCGGAACGATTGTGAATCATGGTTACGTATGAATGTTTAAATTCTAGCCAGTGATCATAGGCTCCATCGAAGGCAGGTAATTTTATGTCTGGTAATTTAATATTGACACGTGGTTCCGATGCAATTGGAAGTCGACTTGTAATTTCCGCGTTTTTAATTAAACACTTTGCAGTGGCTATTGCCGTAAAATAAATATCTTCTAATGCTTCTATGTATTGTAGATTCGCGTTTGTTTCGGATTCCGGAAGGAGTAGTTCGAGTTCATTTTCTACGTTGTCGAATTTATCGTATAATTCACTCGCGGCTTGAACACGTAAAGTTAGCTCAGCTGTTTGTATGGTAGTTAATTGAGCTCCCGCGAACGATTCTACGTAATTTTTAAACTGGGTTAACCGACCCTTAATGTTACCCCTACGTTTCTTTAATTCGGAAAGAACTTCGTCCACTGCCTTGACCGACATTCTGACGGAATATGGATGAGCGTTATGTGGTGTGGTGTGATGTGGTGTGGTTACTCACATGCAAATATCACCTGGTCCACGTGGCTGCCACACTCGCGTGAACTGAAACGAAACACAGCTTTAACACAAATCGCAACTATATGGATGTGATGGGTGGGATTGACGGGACGGAACAGAGACCTGACCGTTACGTTTCTTACGCCTTTGCCTTTTCTTCTTGTATGAAGTTATTGCTGGATCACTGGACCAGCTGTGATGATCGCTGCACTCGGTCGATCGTGATGATCGCTGCACTCGGTCGATCGTCTTCACAGCCAGCTATTGTCTTCAGCGCCCGGCTCCAGTCCGAGTCAAAGTCCGCAACGTGCCGGCAACGTGGTCGGCACCGTGTATGTGGAGTCTTCTTCCGGCTGGTATTCTTGTAGATCCGTCTCGTAGGACCAAAATGTTGGGGATCAGTTGTTCCGTCGGTGTAAAAATTGAATAGGCGTGATGATTTGAGACGTATATTTTCCTTCATATAAAAATTACATAATTACAGACTGCACTGTGGGTTCTGTATGAATGTTGGATGTGAGTTGAAGGAAGAGAGAAGGTAAAAAGGACTGATTCTATACAAACAAAAAGTTTTTATAGCTGCGGTGAGCTAGCGATGTTGCAATCCGTGGAAGGGGCCGCGCGACACTGGCTCCGCCTGGTGGTGGTGATGAATGTATGAACCCCTGTGCCAGCGTGAATGCTCAGCGATCACCAAGTTCGGCGCGCCGGTGATAGGTGGCGCCAGCGGTTGGCATGAACATTTATTTAATTTTTAAATTAGCTATAATATTACACAACTTTCCAACAAAATATCAAGGGGAACAACACTATCAAAGAGATAAATTGATCGAAAAATATAACTGAATATGAAGAGTTAGGGCCGGTTTCACCACTTGCTGATAAAGTCCCGGATAGCCTATCAGGAACTTATCTGCCAGATAAACTACAATTTTTGATAGCATTATCTGTCAGATAACTATCTGACACTTTATCCGTAACCGGTGAAACCGGCCCTGTGTATGGAAAAACTATTCGTAATTACTAAATGGATCATAAATCCTCTCATATATGTTTTTCTCCAAAGTAACTTACCAACGAAAGAGATTTATTTATAAAACTAAGGTTTATTAAGGTATAATGATCCCAAACGTCCCATAAAGTACAACCATTGATTTACAGCTCTAACACATTTCAACTGAATCCATTTGCAATCCGCTCCCACAACTATTCCAAATAAAAGGAATTCCTCGTACAAAAGGGAAACCTGGGAAAAAGAAATAAAAAATATAATAATTCAAAATGGCGTCTGGCCACTTAATAACTGGCTGACACCATTGGGAAATATAATTTAATTTTTCTTTAGCGCCGTACTGTTCGTTCGTAATTCAAATGTGTATTTCTGTCCTTGTCTGGCGTTTCCTCGGTTGTGTCCCCCCCTCGCGCCTGCCCCCTCAAACTTCCGTTTGTTCGGGCGCCCCGTGTCACCCAGTGTTCTGGACAAGAAATATTTGCGATATTGTGTATTAGATGATTTGTGTATTCGCATGTACGTGGTGGGAATTTATAGAACGTACAGTCGTGTAGAAATTGTTCGATGGTTACTCGTAGTTAATGGTACTCTCATCAAAAGTTTTTAACAAGCTCCGGAACGATGTTGTCTGTTTATTCTGCCTCTGATGTATTCCATATTATTAGTAGGTATAAGTTTGAGATACATACAAAGAGAAATTATTTTACTTTTATGCTCGTTTGGAATAAAGAGTACCTAAGCACGAAAAAAATACTTTCGTTAGCAAGTTTTGAAAAGTATTTAACTTTTAACAAAATAATTAAATAGGTATACTTATGATTAATGAGAGATTAAGAAGCCATAACAGCATATTAAATGGAAAAACAATCACTATAATAACATCAAGAAGATGTCGGGTCGAGCTGGACTTGACCAGTCTGGGGTTTAAATTGGCCCTGGGTCAAAACAACCGGAAGTCATGAGAAGAACCTTGGTCCAGCAGTAGGTTAAAGCAGGCTAACAGTATCAGTATCAGTCAATCGAATAGTGTACAGACGGCTACACATCAAGCTATACATTCCCAGTTTACGCTGATCTCGCACTGTACGGAAATCCTATACAATGCGAGACCAGCTTATACTGGAAATTTATAGCTTGATGTGTAGCCGTGTGTACACACTGTACGGCCTATAAAGCAATTGAACTATTGCTGCATTTGCTGCTTGACGATATTTACGAAAGCAAACAATTTCAGGAGATCTTCTGAAAAAACATTAAAGATTTACGTAAAAAAGCATAAGCGTAATTTTCGCATTTTTAACCGACTTCCAAAACGAGGCGGTTCTCAATTCGTCTATAAGTTTATTCATATTAAAAGCATGACATCAAAATTGAACTCCCTGTTTGTGAAGTGAATTGAACTACCTGCTATGCAACACAGCTTCGAGCTCAATCAAAGCTAGGTACAAACATTACCCTGCACACAACCATCATCATCTGCCTAGCCTTTTCCCAACTATATTGGGGTCGGCTTCCAGTCTAACCGGATGCAGCTGAATACCAGTATTTTACATGGAGCGACTGCCTATCTGACCTCCACAACCCAGTTTATACTGGGTAATATGATACCCTTTGGTAAGACTGGTTGTCAGAATTCCAGGTCACTGACTACCTGTAACGACTGCCAAAGATCTATTTATGACAGCCGGGACCAACAGCTTAACGTGCTTTCCGAGGCACGGAGAAAACTCGGTATGAAATGGGCGGTCACCCACCCACAGACCAACCTAGGCAAGCGCCGCTTAACCTAAAGATTGACCCGAGTGGCAGTTATTATTACGACACGAGCTCCTCCCTTGCACACAACCATACGATCCCACATTACAGTACAAATTGATACATATAGCCCACACATTACCATAAATTACTTCCTAAAATCAGCATGCAAAGAAACCTCTTGGCACCTATAAAACTATGCAAAAACTGTATTTACGAACGTCACCCAGAGGGTAGGTGTGAGAGTAATATTCTAATGTTGGTAAGAGCGTCCCTCCATCCATAATAATATCCTCCTCCCACCTTTCTTACATAAAACTAGGTGATATAGTAGGTAGGGAATGTGTATAGATAAGTAGGACGATCTTTAAATTGAGTTACGATGATCAAGGAAAGTATGGAATTATTTGATGTTTTTTTACTGGACTTTACTTATGTCACTAGCAATAATTATAATATCTAATGACTTTTCTTGGAATGAGGTTAAAATTTTGGGAATGGTGTTATGAGACGGCCTCGTTAGTCGAGTGGTTCCATGAGATCCTGGGTTCGATTCCCGGGTCGGAAAAAGTAGTAGTAGGGTTTTCCATTAGGAATTTGTCAGCTAAAAGCTACGGAGCCTGGATTTGGACTCGGTTAATGGCAATAACCCGTTTAATGCTAAAATACATACGACTGAAAACATAACTGGCGAAATTGGGTGTAGGTACCTACTATTAGATACACCCTAGTATTTTTCGCGGTAGCTTCCTGATTTCTTAGATTTATAGCTGGTTAATGGTAATGACTTGCGCTCATTAACGAGGGGCCTACCTTAACGTTACTGAACGAATGTTATATTAGAATAGGGTACACATCTGCTTAATCCTCCGGCAACTTACAAGCGTGGTGGTCCTGCTTTGCGCACATCAGTGCCTCATAAAGTTAATAAGTACTTTACTCAGAAAATTTCGACTGAAATGACACATTAAAATCTATCAAGTACTACTACAATAGTACAAGTCTTAAGCGAATACAATACAGATAAATAAAAAAAAGTGAAAATAGGAAAATAATCATTTTATGATAGGAATTTAAACTACGCCATCTCGATATCCAGGCTCCAAGTTTTTGGCCGTAGCGCTCCGTGGTCAATTATCCTTTGCACTACGAAGAGCTCGTAGCCGCGTAGCGCTACGCTGAGAAAATAGTGAGGGTCGTTTAGAACTACGTTTGCGGTAAAAAGTTTCGCTGTTCACTAATAGATGGCGCGATGACGCAAAATACGCGCATCGGACGTGGAGTTGCCCGAGTTGCGGACACCAGCCCGTCGTACTTATACTTAGATGGCGCTATTCACAATTGTGTTATTATATGCCGAAGATCAAACCAGAAAACAAGTAACTACGTACCGTATCGTGGTGTATTGTAAGTTCGAAGCTAACTGTCTTTAATTCTTAATCATCCTTGAATCTAATGCTTTAGCTGTAAAGTTGAAATTCTATTGCAGATTGTAGTAGGTTGACGTAGTCTGATAGTAATGTTAAAAGGTCTTGAACCTGTAATTTATTTTATCATATTATACCTACTACCCAAACAATTAATCATGATTCACAAATCCCGTATTTGATATGTTCAACACAGAAATAATTACTTTTATCACCAGATATTGAGTTATTGTTCATTTACTATTTGTTCTGCTTAAAGTACTACTATTTGCTTTTGTTATTTACTGAAAGATATAACGTCTGCGGGTAATTGAACGCCTGTATGTTTAACATTGTAAAATACTTTGATAAGTGATACATAAATGCCTAGTCAGGTATTGTCAATAAGAGTGATAAGTATTGAAGCAACTGACTGTACTTATCTCAAACACCAAGGTACTCAATTTCATTCATTGTTGCAATATGGACTTTACTGCCATTTAATACGGTCCTCATCCTATCACAAATATAATTGGGTTGTTCTTGCGTGTGAAGTGCAATAATGACACTTAAGTTACCTGTTGTATTGCATAGTTATCTATGTTGTTGACTGTACGAGGAGTGTAAATCAGTAGAAGAATTTTATTACACGTAGGTAATTTATTTTAATGGTAGCAACAGGTGCAACTTAGACAATCCAATGTATTAAGCAAACAAACATTACTTAGTAATTTGTAGGGTCAGACATGGACCATTTTGGTTTGACAATGGGACGAGTTGCACACGTAACCAGTGTATAAATTCTTCTGTTCTTCTTCACTTTTGTATGGTCGGCAATCTGTACTTGTTTGTCAGTTGGGGTAGTTCTTTTTCCAATAGGAGCTTCATCATGCAAGTCCACCACGTAGCTGACTCCTCCTATACCTCTCTTACATTCAGTTAGATATTACAATACTTTCTACACAACATGTTCCTCGTCTCTTTTTCCAGACTCGTCACGTCTCCAGACCACCTCAGCAGCGGCAGTGTGGAGGTTTTTTACATGCGCCTTCTTCATTGACCAAAATTTAAGGTCAATCAATTCGTGGATCATCTTATCGAAATAAACTTAATTTTCAACTCGAATCAATCCATCGATTGAAACATACATGATGAAATAATTACAGGCCAGACCGAGCCAACTATCGACTCTGCTTACCAACATAAATGCTTACCTACCAACCTGTAGAACGAAATCAAACAGTCAGTAGAAAATAGAACTCCACACGATTGACGCATAAACTGTAAACAGTCGCAGAACAGTTCGCTCCAGTATTTGCTAAAAGATTGAAGTCAAATCCAGCTTTATCTTTAATATCTCGTATTATTGTTAGAGGAGACGCTCTGATAGCAGAAACTGCTATTTGCGAGACGTTCTCAACACTTGAAAGACGTTCAACATGCTGAAAGTTAGGACCGTTATCCCCGTCTCCCCAATTTATTTTAATGTCGCGGAGTATTGCTTGTTCGGGATCATATTGGGTGTTATAATAGGAATTATTGTGTATTATAATGTTATTAATAGGAAGTATAATACGGTTTCCGGGTTCCTGTTTGGTGGGAAGAATATGTCTGTTATATCGATTTCTTTGGCCCTTATTGCGAGGTGAGTGATTTATACAAGCTTTTTTTGTTGTCTATTGTCTTAAATTAAGATTTACTTCTTGTTTTGTGAGGTTGTTGTCTAAACGGGACGACAGAGTTTTAATTTGGCTTTCGTCGCATTCTGGTTTCCTTCACCGAAGGAAGTGTTAACCAGACAATAAGATTTAAACCATTGATATAAAAACTAAAGATACGGTCGTCCGAACATTTAATTTTTGCTCGATGCGTTCCCCATAAAGAGAAACACGCTGCTCGTAAACGTAACCTTGTATGAGCGGCGTGGCGTGGTATTATCGAGATAAAAATAAATTAAATAAACCTTTCATTACAATGTTTAAAAAAAAAAAAAAAAAATCTTTTAAACTTCGGTTTAGTCAAGACCTATTTGGGACCAAGTTCGAGGCGTCATTTTATCATGCGGTCCGCCCAGTCCTTACGCAGTAATATAGGTATAAGTCAATGATTTAAACCCTTTTATGTGTTTTTCATGTCGTTATCTCAGTGGACTGAGGTCGTTACGACAAAAATACGGAAAAGAAGTTGATTTACCTTAGGACCATTCGGTCTTAATTTTAATTCCCTAATCTTAGCAAGTGTTGTAAGCATAGCTTCTTATACCTTACTGTCAGTGTATTTAGTGTTTAACTATTATTTTATAGTATCTCTTCAACAATTGGTTGCATCAGTCATCGAACCTCTTTGAAACATACGTTTTCTAAAAGTACTACACCAGGAAAATTCGTAACATGTCACTAATAACAGTAGTAACTCATTAATTTCTACTTGCATAAAAAGTACTATGCTAATCAATTAATGACGTTCAAGTCTTATCTTCTTCTAACAACATTTACCTATTACAACAGACTACAAAGGATACTATGAATCTATTCCAATAAATAAATACCTAGAGATCGTATCTCCTGCATGTGACTTTCCACTATTATAATATTTGCTGCCCTATAACTAAGGCCTACCGTTTTGGTAACGGTAACGTTATCAAATTGTAATTCTCATAAGCTCAATTATTTTTCTTATTTTTTTGTGTTCTGCATCATCACACGTCATTACAGTCTTAAAAAAAATAAGTGTATCTAAAGTGGCTACCGGACGAATATTCGTGACGTCTTGTTGCGATAAGTAAATACATCTTGCAGGCATTGACGATGTTTTTGTCCTCATTAGCGTTCAACCGAATTGCAATTCATGCATGTGTATATAGTTTGTTCGTTTCAAAAAAATATGCGCACCATCCACTCTGCAACTGTAATAGCGAAGTGAAGCCACGTAAGTGCAATTTGTAGCGACAAAACTCTTTGATACCTGTTAATTTACCGAAAGCTTCGCAACATGCATTTGTGTTCAATTGTACTTCGCGATGCAACAAACTTTTAGGTCAAAAATGTCGCGATACCGCAAACCCTCATCGAATCTAGCCAATGTGGCTCTAGCATAAGGGCGGGATTGACGAGGGTTTGCAATTTTTCCACTGTTGGGATACAACTTTCAGTATATTATGTGCTTGAGTTCGCACTACAACCCATAGTACAGTAGCCAGCGCATCAAGTTACCACAACATACATACATTAAAATTGAGTTCTTATCTTCCAGTCATTTGACAAGCATCACTCTGCTAGGAGTTCCTGTGGAGATATACCTCAGGGGCACGCAGTACTGGGCATCAGCTCTCTCGCTCATCATCGTCACTTTCCTCACCGCTGTCATTTATTTGCCTGGTAATTATTATCTCTTCTTTATTGACATTTGCATAAGGTTGAGTCGTGAAGTAACACGGGTATGCAATTACATCTTAACAGAGAATGTCGCTAAGGGCGATAAGGATAAAATCAGATTTATATATTTTTCGGGTCAGAATTGCCATTGTAGACACGGCGACACTTCGAGCATTTCCAATATAACATGGCCTCGCTTTTTATAGATTTCCTGTACAATACCATCTTTTATTTATTCAGATTTCCTAATACTTACAAACCCGTCTAAAAATGTACGAGTAATTAATATTTTCTCAGTACCACCTAAGTAATAGCCACCTTATGACCTTACCACCACCACCTTCAGTAGTACTGTACTGTGTGTGTGTCTGTAGGGACAAAAATAGCAAGGTCGACAGATCTTCCTCCATTTCAACAATTCTTATTGATGTTAAAATAGTTAGAGGAACTGTGTCTTAAACGAATCAGGGCCGAATGTTTCAAGAACTAATTTAACAACTAAAACCTCAACACTTTAACATTATACTCCTATTTTCAGTGTTCCACAAGCTGCAGCTGTCGTCAAGCTTCGAATACTTAGAGATAAGGTTCTCAACGCACACGCGGACAATAGCCGCGGTTCTGTTCGTAGTCAGCAAGTTAATGCTGCTGCCTATTGTACCCTATGTGCCTCTTATGGCTTTCAGATTGGGTAAGTCGGCTGATTTTAGTTTAAGTAAATTCAGAATGATAAAGTTTAGATAACTAACTATTATGGTAATCGTCACAAAATTGTGCTTTCACCAACCTTTCTAGCAACTTCTTCTCACTATATCTTTATTTCGCCAGTTAATTTAATATGACATGAAGTAAGCAGTCGTGGTGAAATATCACTCTAGACTCCGGCGTCAGTTCAAAATTTAAATTATTGATAAAGATACATAAATCATCATTGTGCCCTGAAAGAGAAAGAATATATCCTTCGGTACTCTATCAATAAATAAGCAACTAGGACTAACGAGGGTCACCACTGATGCAGTCTTTCTCACGCATGTGAGGTTAAAAGGCTAGATCGTCATGTATGTGAGGGAAAAAGAAGACACTAAAATTTCCATACTTATGACTCTCCATTTTTTCATATTCTTTTCAGTAACAAATCCTATAGCGGGACGAGTAACAGCAGTGTTATGCGTCGTTTGCGCAACATTCAGTGCAGTCGGTGGTCTACGAGCAATAGTGTCCATAGGCATCATGACAACATTCTTGGCTCTAGCTGGTACTGCGCTACCAAGTGGTTTAGCACTATTGCCTATGGGATTCAAGAAGATGTGGGAAATTGCTAGTCATGGTGGAAGACTGGTTTTATATGAGTAAGTTACATAATATTTTGTGTATCCATCAGTATTTTTAGAGTTATAGATTCAAACCAGGAAATTCAGTTCTATAACAATATAGTTATTTGTTAGCTTCTTCTTCCTCTCGTATCGATGACTCAGACTTTTTCCAACCAGTACCTACGTAGCAACCTGGACAGCTCTGTAGTTTGCTTCATTCAAGTCCTGGAGCGTGCATGGCAGTTAGTTGTGCACGAGGGTCTAGAGAGGAGGTGTAGCATAGCCTGTGTTGGGGTTCCACACTCGTACCACAACAACGTGGTACACACGGCTACACATCAAGCTATACAAAACCAGTTAATCTTGGCCTCACTTTACTAGATCTTTTCGCACAATGAACGATCAGATTATACTGGTTTTGTATAGCTTGATGTGTAGCCGTGTGTACCTACAAGTTTATCGGATATACTAAATCCGAGATGGGTATAAATATACTCCAGTTGTTGGGTTGAAAACTGAGGTAACACTGAACAGTTGCCAAACTGCACTGGTATGATGTTGTTTGAACGAAAAACAGAAACTGTCTAATCAAAAAAAGAACAAAGATAATCTAAATCATAAATTAAAGTCTAGAGAACTAATGATTTTACTGCTTGCTTCAAACGAACCAAATTAAAAGGAGGAAATCGATATATCAGAAACGGTCTTGGAAAAAGCATGATTTTTATTTTAAAAAGCAAGCGTAAGATATTAATTGAAGACTTACATAATCAGACCGCCCTCTTTTCAGCCCCGACCCAGAACTGGCCCACCACACCTCATTCTTTGCAGTAACCTTAGCTCTATCAACAAACTGGCTATGGAAGATAGCATTAAGCCAGTCTACCCTACAGAAGCTTCTAGCTGTGCCTACAATAAGCCAGGCTAGAATATGCCTAACTATATCATGTGTTGGTGTGATACTGATGAAGCTGCTGTCTTGTTTCCTTGGATTGGCGTTGTATGCGTGGTTTGCTGGATGTGATCCGTTGCTTACGGGACAGATTAAGAAACATGAGCAGGTATGTTATTATATTTTTATTTATTTTACTATTGACCTATAACACTCATGAGCAATAATAATGTACCTACCTTTACACTCGGCAAAGTTCAGACGCCAATGCGAGAAATTACGATTGCAACTTTGATTATGACCTATTTTTATGGGTTCCAGAATATTATTATTATTTAAATCAATATAGTAGGCGAAAATTGCTTCTAAATGTTGCTAAGTGTACACTTATTGGTGCTTGTGATTGTACATGTCATGTGTTGTTTATGATTTCGGTTGTTTTGATAATTTAATACATTAGTACTTATATTTCAAATAATGCGTTATGAGCATTATTTGTACTCTTTCCGGAACCAAGTTTTAAGAACTGTAGACCTTCCCGTATTATCCCATCTAAGTTACAACTGCCGCAAAGCTGAAATTAATTCTCTGAAACTGTGCTATTAATGCCGACACTTTGTTTTCGATTGACCTCTGTTTATTAACTTTAAAAAAAAAAATTCTATTACAGCTCGTCCCTCATTTTCTTAACAACTTATCTCTGATGTTTCCTGGCATATGCGGCATTTTCATTATCTCCATATTTAGTGCAACTACTGGGTGAGACACGTGATTATTACTTGTTCTAGAACTATCTCTATTCTTATACACTAACCGCCTTATTCATAAAAATAGTTAAGAGTTGTTTAACTTAAGCTTGGTTTATCTCGCATGCCGTCTCACTTCAATAATATTCAAATGAAAGTGACGGCATGCGAGATAAACCAAGCTTAAGGCGACATTAGCTGCCCGCGACCTTGAGCGCGCGTTTAACTCATCGCCTAAACAAATAAGGTTGAAAATGGCGATGCGTTTGATGCTCGTGACTGCCAAAATCAACGATAGTTCGCAGATTTAATTTATTAAAAAAAAAAATACGCTGTAATGTTAAAATATTTTTACATATGTCTTTAGTTGGTTAAATTTCCTTTCTGATAGTAAAAAAAAAAATAACAGTTGTCACTCAAAATATTGAGCATTTCGAGACGAAAAAGTTTTTTCGTGTGATTTTTTTGTGATTTTGTGATTTTTTTTTTCGAGGTTCTTGATTACTTTTAGAAAATATTTTTGCATAAGTCTTTTACCTATACATTTGACTATACACTGTATTTTTTTTGGAATTGTAATAAGTAGCAATACGGCTAACTCTGCGACGAAAAACAGGTCGTTTTTACGGTGCCCCTTTAGCCGCGCCTTAAGTTAAACAACTCTTAACTATTTTTATGAATAAGGCGGCTAAAGTTTATATTAGTTTACCGTTCAGGTGTTTCTTGTTGCAGCTGCATTGCTTCATTGATAAATTCCATTGCTGGAGTATTGTTTGAAGAATTTATAAGACCCTGGATGCCTCAGAGTACCAATGAGAATGCCTGTTGTAGGATCATGAAGGTAAGTTAATTGAATTGAATCTATCTTCTTACCTGAAAGAAGAAGACTAAGTAGGTACTTACCTACATAAATGAGCTATTAAATATTCGTTTTAGACTAGGTCACCTTACTTCTCATTAGCCCTTAGGCCCCGAACAACTGAAACGTTGATTTGATAAACAGTTCCTATGATAAGAGGTTGGTTCTTTCAAATATCAATGGTATCAATAGGTACATTAGAACGAAAGAAAAAAGAACGCTAAAATCATTATTTTTTCTTTAAAATTATTTTAGCATTAAACCTTTGTTATGTATCAAGAACAGGTTGAAATGTTCAAGAAGTAGAGTACCTATGCTTCCCGATTGGTTTTTCTTTCATCATAGAAATTTAATTAAAATATGACGGCGCCACAATCCATAAAATAGCGGGCGCAGCGAAGGTACTGTATATTGCACAAAAAAAGTCGTTGAATGGCTTTCCAAGCAACGAAGTGCCTCCTAATGAAATGACGTCATACATTCATAAACGAAACGCAAAATTCAACATGGCATTCGCCAACGTCCATACTACGTTGAATACACCGGTTCTCGTCCGATCACCGAAGTTAAGCAACATCGGGCGCGGTCAGTACTTGGATGGGTGACCGCCTGGGAACACCGCGTGACGTTGGCTTTTTGTGGCTCCTAATTATTTTTGTAATTTATATTTTATTTTATGTTTGTTTACAATTTGAAAAAGTTATTTTTTTATAAAGGATCAAATTAATAAAGTCACCGAATTCCGAAAGTAAAGTTATTTTAGATTTTTTTTATAAAAAGTTTTTAATCATCTAAGTCAATAATTGGTTTTTATCAACATTCCAGTGTCTCTGTGTACTGGTTGGCATATACTGTGGGTCAGTGGTATGGTTTGCAAAAGAATTGGATCGTCTGCAGCACGTGGCTTCTGGCGTAACTGGTGTCACGGCTGGAACCCTGCTTGGCTTGTTCACACTTGGAATTGTGAGCTCCAGGGCAAACTGTTCTGTAAGTTACAACTTCATAATATATAAATAGTATTAATTATACATTTTAATATTCTAGATTCATTTATACAAACGGTACAGCCTACGAGATCTTATAAACTTAAAATTAGCGCCATCTATCGAGTTCTATCCGAACTGGTTGCTACAGAAGTTCATCTAAAGCCCTTTCATAAATTGTAGGTCTGTGGTGGATGTCTCTTGACCGCTAAATATGTAATAGTACACATTAATAATCAGAGATGGCGCTGCTATAAGTAGTTTTCCGTAAGCGAAGATAAATGGCGTTGTTTGTAATTAAAACCATTTTGTTTTTCGGTAGCCTGAAAATAAATAATACTTTTCTTTTATTTTTTAGTTTTAATTTAGAAAAATATTTCTTTTTCAGGGTGCTCTAAGCGGTTGTTTATTAAGTCTGATCCTCTGCGGTTGGTTGCTAATTGGTGCTGAAAATGCTTTTGCGACTGGAGCATTGACCTTTCAGGGCAAACCACTAGCCACTACGGGCTGCGGGAAAGCCAATTACACCCATGTACTGGCCAACATAACCAAAGTTGGTCCGAACGCTGCGTAAGTACCTACTTAATGCATATTTAATACTAGCTTTTGCCAGCGGCTTCGCCCGCCTGAAAATGACGATTTTCCAAACAAACTTTCATTCCCTATTTAACTCCCGGGCTGAATTTCGAAAAATCCTTCCTTATTCTTTGTCTACGTTATAAAGGGAACCTGTGTGCAAAATTTCAGCTTTCTAGGTCCAAGGGTTTGGGCTGGGCGTTGATGAGTCAGTGAGTCAGTCAGTCAGGACTTCTCTTTTTATTTATATAGATTTCATCATCATCTTTCCGCCCTTGTTACATGTTATTTATAGTCAGTACAACACGTTTCTTTTTCTTTCATTCTCCCCTGTCAATTTCTTTTATTTCTGGCGTGATGGTGTAACTATATAGTTGTAGTTGTATCAAAAATCAAAATGAAAAAAAAAAAAATTACAAAGACCTACATGACATGGGCATTTGTTCGACTTGACTTCGACTTGGTCGACAAAAAGGTATATGAATATGAACGAGGCAAAAGGAGTATTGTAGGTAAGAATCGTAGCCCGTGGCGTTCTGTGGTTTCTGTCTAAACCCATGGGAAAAGGGCGTAAGTTTATGTGTAGTCCTTTATAATTATTATTTCTCACACAGTTCATACACATTAAGACATAACATTATAGAGGAAGTATGAACAATACAATTCTGTCTATGATACAGGGATTAGTACCTACGAAGGCTGACTATGAATCAGTGATGAACAGTTGTGGTGGCCAATCCCTAGGGATGGTCAGTGCATAAGCTGCGTTGTAAGCTGATCGGCCACGACATGATAGTTACCTTCATTTAAAATTAACACCAGTCTTAGACAACGACAGAGACAGCGATTTAGAGAAATATTATCAGACTAACAGAAGTTAATATTTCTTCGAAATCTACGTTTTCCAGACCTACTTTAAATACGTCAGATAGGTAAGTTGGGGGTATTTAAAGTAGGTACCACTCTCGTTTTGTTAATATTGTTGCTAACTTATTCAGTCCCACTTCTGGAAAACGACCTTTCTTCATTCTTTCCAATACTTAGTTATTATTGTAGCCAGCCTGCCCCACTGTTGAGTAAAGGCTTCTTTCCGTGGTACCGGTACTGCGTTCATGTCATCCCCCATCTTCGTGGTCTACCGTGACCCTGTCTTGCAGTTTTATGTCCATGTTAACAAATCTGTGTTTTACAGGCCCAACTCACACACCTTTTTTTGAATAAATTTAACAAAATAACGTTCAAAAAGAGTCTATGCAGGTACGCAATGTCGACTAATCAAGCTATATAAAACACAAAGCCCTTCTTTTGGGTTTCGCCGCAGTGGGGTAAAATCCTGTATAAGCAGAATTCTCATCGTAATGGGAGCTCAAACAATGCAAGGTCAAGTTATAATGGATGCCTAGCTTAATATGTCACCGAGTGTACGCCTGGCATATCTTTAACTATACTAAAACTCTGCTGACTGGCCAACATTTTAATCAAGACTGTTGATGCTGATACGAGGGAAGATCATTACGAAAGTAACGATCCCAATTAGGCAGTGAAATAAAAACCATATCAACGGCTTTATGACACAAGAACGGTTTTATTACCACCGACTTCACACTCGGTTTGAGGTACAGTCACCATCAGAAGTGGATTAACACTACTTTAAGTTTCAAAGCAGGGCTTTAAAAAAACTCGTTAGATATTGCTCGTTGCCAACAAGTTAATGAGAAGTAAGGAATCTTTTAAAGAATAATCTTCTGAAACATTAAAAATAATAGCTGGAGTCCTGTACCTACATTCAATATTTAGAATTCGAAAATGTCACACAACTAAAACTACTTCTGTTTCTGTGGCAGGTACAGTCACAAACAATATTAATTATGTATACACTTAGCGAAGTTTACACAATGAATTTCTCGTGAAATAACGCTTGCAACTTTGAGATATAACCTACTTTACGATAATATGGATTCCAAAATATTAGTTACATCACGTAACATGAAAATGAAATCAATACAGTAGGCGGAAATTGTTTCTACACGCTGTTAAGTGTATAATAATGTCACAGTCAAAACTGTTAATCAGTCAAAACTACTTCTGACCGGTTAAAACTATTAAAATGATAACTCACATTTACTTAGAACCTTACTGGGGGGTTTCTGTTTTATTTGTCTAAGTACTCATTTCGTACATCGTTACGGTCATCAGAAAACTTTTTTAGGTTGTTAGGTTTTTTTTTGGGACCCTTAAGATAACCTTGTGCTAGCTAACATATTATAATAGAGAACACGCGTTTTAACCTATAAAAGATTTTGATCGACACCAGTCAAAATTACTTTTGACCGATCAACGGTTTTGACTGTAACATAAACATCTTGGTGCTGCTGACTGTACAGCCAGCCATTCATCAAAACAATTCGTCAATCAGCGCTTATAGGTCGGAGCAGTAAGGTTCATTTTCGTAATACAAGTGTGGTGTTGACCGTACATAGCAGAAGTTTTAATCTTGGTCCGTAAGTTGGATGCGAGCTGAGTCACTTTTATTCCCCCCTTATTAAAACTTTACCCATATTACTATTACTCGATTCCCTGTTCTTTTATGACTTTTCTTCAAGGAAGTCGGTTTTTTTTTAAACGCCAGTGTCTAGTCTAGTCTAGTAAGTTTTAAACAAAGAATTGTCTATTTTCAAGCTATGGATAGGAAAGTATATTTTTGGTAATTTAGGCCAAAAGTTTCGTTATTTTTAATTCATGTGTGTATTAGAAACAAAAAGCTACTACCTATATAGTACAGACGGCTACACATCAAGCTATACATTTTCAATTTACGCTGATCTCGCACTGTACGGAAATCCTATACAATGCGAGACCAGCTTATATTGGAAATGTATAGCTTGATGTGTAGCCGTCTGTACAGTTGAACCACCTATTGTTCGACTACAAAAGGACGCCACAGGATTTGAATTTTACGAAAGCTGATTTGTTAATTAATAAAATTAGGATTTAAGATCTCGATAAAGCAATCCTTCGAAACGTATCAATTAAAAATAAAATTTCGCAAATTTAACTTGTTAAGTAAATATAGTAATTGTTTGAGCTTTAAGTTTTTATAAATGAAATTTGGAATTGTAATCCTGTCCTGTTTTATAAATATTTGGTAACGTTATTATTATGTTATTACCCTTCCTCCCGGACCGCGAAAGCGAGTAGACGTGTGCGCTTTTTAATTTTTTTAATTAATATTCATAATTCTCACAAAAATACATTTTTAATAAAAACTAAAACTACCAGGAGCTCATACTCGCGCGGTGATAGTATTGAACGCGGAGTCCGTGAAGAGAAAGGACAGCAACACCTGAGACGGCGATCGACGCCTGAGCTACGCTGCGTCTGCTCTACTGCGAGTCACCGCACACAGCGCGTCACAGTCCTAACGGTCTACGCATCACGAGTCCCTACGTCATCGCAGCGCTCACGCTCTGACGCGTCACCGCCGCGCCGTGCCGTCCCGCAATTTTTGTAGGAGGATTGTCAACATTTGCAAGGTGTTGCGCAAGTGGAATATCGGACTATCGGACTACTTGATAGTTAAGGTAATAATTTGTAATTATTAGAACATGTCTGTTAAACGCTCACCAACGAAGAAGCTGCTGGAAAAAGCTACTGCAGGTTCAACATTGTCCCCTACCTCTGGCTCCCGACTGTTCCAGCAGTCTGAATCTTCTCCAGATCTCTCGACCATAGGCCAAGATAGTAACTTATCAAGCCGTAAGCGGAAGCGTGGCGACTGTGACTGCGTACGCCGTCTGGATGAAATCCGGGCGTTATTATCAGAATCTTCCACTAAGTCTGAAGAGAAGCTTGCGGCTTTACAGGCCTCCATCTCTAAAATTAGTGCTCAGAACGCAGAGATACAGAAGTCTATGGAATTTATTTCAAATGACTACGACGACTTAAAAACAAAACTTACGCACTTAGAGTCCGAACGTGAAACTGACCAGCGCCGTATCTTTGAGCTTGAAGAAAAAGTCGACTTAATAGAACGACAAATGTACTCCACCAAGATTGAGATAAGAAATGTGCCCGAGAGGAGGGAGGAGGAGCCTCCGCGCTATTGTAAAAGAGGCCTCCAACGTGCTTGGCACACCTGTAAATGGTAGCGAAATCAAAGATGTTTTTCGTACCAAGAATAAAAATGGCACTTCTACTATTACAGTTGATTTTATAAGTGCAATAACGAAAGACAGTATTGTTAAGAAGGTCCGCAAATTTAATAGCGCCAACAAACAGAACAAGCTATGTACAACCCACCTTAAACTTGACGGACCCAGCAAACCCATATACATATCTGAGAAATTAACACCTAAAACTCAACGAATTTATTACCTGGCCCGTCGCTTTGCTGAAGATAATGTTTATAAATACTGTTGGACCTCCTATGGTAAAGTTCTGCTGCGAAAAGAGGATGGTGAGCGACATATCGTTATAAAAAACGAATCAGACCTCGACAGCCTTCGGCTAAGTAGGCCTACATGACTAATGTCTAGGTTTGGTTGTCTGCTTAGAATATATAAAATATCTTGTTTGCTGTCTAAACTCTTAAATTTTAAAATGTATACTATTCTACTTTATAAGCCTACTCTACACACAAATTCACTCACACACACATATAAATCAGTAATTGAACCACACACAAATTCAATCACACACACATACTTATCAGGAATTGATCAATACACAAAACCAGTCAGGCACACGTACTTCCCAAGAACTAAACCTAATCTTACCCCCAATAACTTACCTCATAATAAGTGGTTAATATGTTCAGTATTATCTGTTTTGAATCCCGTCTCGACCCTCGAGTTTGATCCCATGAGTCTATTAGATGTGACCAAATTATTATTTTTTGTTAAAAATGATGAATATTGATGAAATATCTCAGGAAATAGATAACGTTTCTATTGCTGAGTCTTATTCGTGCACTCCAGAAATATGCAAAGATTTTGTAGGAGAGAGATTTCAAGGTTTTCGTTTTATACATATAAACATCAGGAGTATAAAAAAGAATTTAGATCAATTTGTCGCCATGTTAACATTAACGAAAGTCAAATTTGATTTTATCATATTAACGGAATGCTGGCTGCAGGTTGCGGGTTACATTCCTGTCTTACAGGGTTATACTTCCCATTTCACAAACATCAACCCAATAAAAAATGACGGTGTCGTAATCTACGTCAGAGACTCACTTAACTGTTCTATACATGAACCCGTAGTTGTGGATGCCAATTGCCTAGTAACTTGCTATAATAACACAGCTATAATCGCAGTCTATCGTTCGCCATCCTATTTAAACCCAACAAATTTTCTGTCTAGCTTAAACGATATTATTACATCCGTTAAATCTCATAGCAACATCATGCTTGTAGGGGATATTAATATTGATGTCAAGCACGGAAACAATGACCGCCATGCAGATGACTATTTAACCTTAGCAGCAACGCATGGGTTATTGCCTGCCCACACTCTCCCGACAAGGATAAATAACTGTCTGGATCATGTCATGTTGAAGACCAAGTCCCCTGCAAAGGTCCTCGTGCTTGACACCCACGTTACTGATCACCTTCCTGTTGCTGTATTCCTAGGCGCAAATAAATCAAATTTACCCGCCCCCAAAAAAATCTCTCTCCGGTATGACTATGTTGAAATAAAGAAGAAAATTAATAACCACGATTTTACCCCTATACTCAGCACAAAAGACCCAAACCAAGCAACAGATATTTTAATTTCCGATATTCAGGCGATCATAACTAAGAATACCAAGACTATTCAAACACCTAACAGAAAAACAGTTAAAAAACCCTGGATGACTGCTGGTCTAGTACGATGCCTCCGTAATCGTGACAGAATGCATCGACAGGTTAGTAAGTCTCCCAACAATGTTATATTAAAAACTACATACACGCGCTACCGCAATTTTTGTAACGCCCTACTTAAAAAACTAAAACGAGCTTATGAAAAATCTGAACTTAAAAAAGCAAATAACAACCCGAGAGCTACGTGGAAAATAATTAAATCAATCACAAACAGTCATCAACAGAGACACTCTCCTAATGCCCTACTACGATCTTCCGTCGAGCCTATCGTATCTGCCAATAGTGCCAATAAATTTTTTGTTAACATTGGAGCAGACCTAGCATCAAAATTTGCTACAGCCACACCGTCTGTCTATTCAACTTCTTCCCCTTCTCCAGTTAATTCTTTAGCCATGCCATTGGTTGATGATGCACTGGTAATAAGCACCATTCATAGATTGCGCAGTGATTGTGCAGTTGGGTGGGACAACATCCCAGCAATTGTAATAAAACAGTCTTGCAGTATTTTAGCTCCTCCTATTGCCCATATCTGTAACTGTGCCATAAATTCGGGAGTTTTCCCAAAAGCTTTCAAGCGTGCCATTGTCCATCCTGTATACAAGGGAAAAGCGAAGGATGAAGTTTCCAATTATCGACCAATTTCAGTCCTTAGCTCCCTATCTAAAATTCTTGAACGAATCCTCAATACCTATTTGTCAAAATTTCTGTCTAAAAATAAGTTAATCGCTCAAAACCAGTACGGATTTCGGTCAGGAATTTCCACGGAAGACGCTGTCTCTGATTTCACCAATACCCTAATTGATAAATTGGATAGTCGTCTTAAATGCTATGGTGTCTTCTTAGACTTAACAAAAGCCTTCGATACAGTGTCTATTCCCAGGCTTGTGGCCAAGATGGAGCACATGGGAGTGCGTGGTGTGGCCCTTGATATCTACAAAGATTACCTCAAAGGGCGTAGCCAATGTGTTAAAATTGACTCCGTTCTTAGTGACGAAGAGTTTATCAGCTACGGTATACCTCAAGGAAGTATCTTGGGACCAACACTTTTCCAAATATATATAAATGACCTCTGCCAACTCTCCCTCACCCATTGCGACATTTTTACCTACGCCGACGACACAGCACTATTGATATCCGATGTCACCTGGGACAAAGCTAAACAAAGCGCTGAACTATCCTTGCGAACTATTATGAACTGGCTTTCCACTAACCTACTGACGCTTAATATATCCAAGACCAAGGTAATTCAGTTCAAACCACCGAATTCCCCTAAACCTTCAATGGACTCAAGTAAAATAATAGCCCATACTTGTCACGATGCCCCTCCATGCAATTGCAATTGCCTTGATATGGTGACAAATATTAAATATCTAGGTATTTTTATCGATGAGAGACTAGATTGGCGCACACATACGGATAAGCTATGCTCCCGGCTTCGTAAACTAATTTATTTATTTAAAGATCTTAGACATGCGGCTGACATCGAAACAGCTTCATTAGTTTACCGTTCACTGTGTGAGTCGATCATCATTTACTGCATTCCGGTCTGGGGTGGGACCTTCAAAACCGTAATGCTTAGGGTGGAACGTGCTCAGCGGGCAGTTCTTAAAGTTATGTATTTCCGTAAAAGGGACTACCCTACAGTCCAGTTGTACACAGAAGCCAAAGTCCTTACGGTGAGGAAACTTTACGTCCTCCGCTCTGTCTTGCGCCGACATTCCACAATGCCACTAGATAGTAAACTATGCAATCGGCGGATTGGCTTTCCTGTGTGTGACTCTGTCCAGTGTCGTACTGCACTTGCGCGACGACACTTTCGCGCCCAAAGCTCTCAAATGTATAACAGAGTTAACAAAAAGCTATCAATTTATAAACTGACCCTGCATAAAGTCAAGCATACTCTTAAGCTATGGTTACTTTCCCTGAACTATGACGAAACGGAGAAAATTATTGTATCTGTATCGTAACAATAGTGCTCTCAATTTCACACCTCTGCAAGAGCTGAAAAGCCTTCCTGATCATTCCTCTTACACACACACACACACACACACATACACTCACATACACTCATACAAACACACACACAACACAAACAAACACAAATACACAGTTACACACAGACACAAACACACTCATATCCAATACAGGCTTCTGTAAATGCTTTTAAATTATTTTCTTTTGTTGTTATTAAAGTAGTTTTTATTTTATTTTACGTTAATCTTATTGCATAAGATTCTGTAATATCTCCGCTTGGGAGAGGGCACTGGCTCCTGTAACACAGGTTTATCACCTAGCACAGGAGGCAGGGACTCCACACAATTCTGTAACCATTTCTTGTGTAATAAAGATTATTATTATTATTATATTATTATTATTACACAATATCGATATTGATATGGATTGTGAAACAATGTAACATTTTGATGTTACATTGTTTCACAATCCATATCAATACTTTTCATGAAATATGTGGTATGCAAACAATTACATTAAAATCCTCTTTAGTTAATTCCTTATTTATGGTTAATACCATTGGTTTGCAATGTACTCAACAACATTGTTGAGTCAAAATACATGGTTCCACATAATAATATATTTTTTTGTCATTCTAATTCAGGCTGCTATTTTTGAAAATAAGAGAAATATTTTATAGTCTTACAAAATAGTAGATTTTACAACAAGTGCACAAAACGAACCATTTTTATCCGAGACTTTTAGCAGCCCGCAGCCGAAGGCGAGGGCTGATAGTAATGTCGAGGATAAAAATGGTTTTGTGGACGAGTTATAAACTCTGTTTTTCACTTCGAATGCGAGGAAATAAAACTATAACATATTTCTGTAATTAAAATTCAAAGTAAAATTTGTACAGTTTTGAATACTGAAGGAAATTGTTTTTGTTTTTTAATCTTACGAAATTGATATTAGGCTTGCAGACCTATACAGCCTACTATTAAATTAATTTTGTAACAATAATTTTCATTAATTAATTAAATAACTTACCGTACTCGAATTTAAATTTAAATATCTTTTAAGTCCTAAAAAACACATAAGGCAAATAAATTAAAGTAAATATTATAAAATAACAAATTCTATCTATGAACTTCTTATTGTGTTTGGCTGTATGGCTCATTTTCTTTGCCCTACTAAATATACATTTATGAGTAGATACGTTAATGCCCTTGTGCACGAAATTCGATTTTGTGCAGCCTATATCCTGCAGAAATAAGCGCTTTCAGAGCATGAGAAGTAAAAATTATATTATTTGTATAACTTCACTATTTTGGTTGTCCGTACTTTTAAAAGGCATAAGTTTGTTTATTTTATTTGTGGTCCCGAAATACTACTGCAACATAATTAATATTATTATAGGGGGAGTCCTGGACCGCGGTCCCTGTCCCAAAAGCCCTACGACCTAAACGCATATTCCTTATAGTTTTTTTTTGTTTGTTTCAGTAACCAGTTTCCAACGAAGCCACTACAATCTCTCTTCCGTATCTCCTTCACATACTGTCCCTTCGCCGGCGCCGTCTCTGTCCTCCTCATTGGAACCCTAATGAGCTACCTCACGGGAAAATCCAAATCAGAGTCAATGAACCCGGATGTGTTCTGTCCATTAACCCAGAGTATGCTCCACAAATCTCTGATTAGAAGTCCCACAGCATCCCTGGAAGCAAGACCGAATACACAAGAAGTTTACGTGGCGTTGGATGAAGCACTGAAACATTTGAAAGATATTATTGATCGATGATTAAATTGTGTGGAGTGATTTTTTGGTTTTATTTGTTCAACACAACATCATGCCTGCAATTCCCGAAAGGTTGAACAGAAGTGTAGTTAATAATATACTCACATACTCACATTTTGGTTCAGTTATGGCCAAGTTTCGTGTAATAGGCGAGCCTATGACACGAAGCCTATTACTCGCCATAGACCGGGGAGAAATCCAGACTCCGTGGCTGTTACTGAAAAATTGCTAATGGAAAAACTCAAAAACACTTTACCTAACCTGGGAATTGAACCCGGGACTAATATTGATCTAAAGCCTACGATTAGGGGATCGGACAAAAAAAAACTAATTAGTCTGTCAGATAGATTTCCAAAAATTATTGGACACGTATTTTTTCTTTTTTCGCGTAAACTTAAAATGAAGACGATACAGTGCTTCGAAAACTCGTGTGACGTCATATGATAGTACATTTTGACGGCACAAGTGACGTTTCAAGCCCCACTCCAAGATCTATAACGCGTTTTATCTTCGTCATTTTTTATTGATTTGTTATAACAAAAAACACGTGTTCAATATTTTTCGATAATCTAACTTACGGACTAAACAGAATTATATTATTTTGACCCAGTCCGATCCCCTATTATTTTCATGGTACATCAAAAGTATCACAAGGATCACACACAATGACAAAACCTTTACATTAATTTAACATGATAACATTTCAAAGCAACATGATACTTCGACAAATTAATACAAATTCTTTCCCAAATAAAAATAATTGTAACAAAAGACGATCGGGAGCCTAATGGCATCAATTGGGACAAAAATGTCGGATTTCGTGGAAACCCTTCGAGAAGACACGTTCGATTAATGGCTCAAGTGTGAATGCGATTTCACGTTCCAGTGCTCATGGCAAATTTTGGCCATTATCTTCCATTATTCATGATGTTTCGATGACATATTGAGTGTCGTTATGTCAATGAGAATTCTTTTCAAATACTTCCATAGTGGATTTTGGGATTATTTGATGGCAGGTAATTATGACTGGGGGCAGAAAGTGCTGCCCCTCCAGCACTTTCTCTCCCTATTATAATTACCTCAGTCATAGATCACAGTTAGATGGAGGGACTGTGAGAAGACTGCCAACTGGATAGCCATGGCATAAAACCGCCAAAAGTCGAGAGATTTTGAAAAGAGAATTAGCATTGGGTGGCCAAAAGTTGTTCAAAAAGAAGTAAAGAGATTCATGACTTTGTTTTACGTAGAGTAGGCTGAACGTCACTCGTTATTATTAACGCGTAAATTAATTTATGTAACAACCTACTTGCACATGCACAACTCACATCACACAATGTTCCAGAAAAAAGTAATCTCTGTAAAATATTATGTGGTAAATGAGATAGCAAAAGTCCTTCAATTAATACTCGATATAATACTGAAGTAAGTTTTCATAGTTTTCATTTTATCAAAATCTGAATCTGAGAGAATCTAAGATACGACTCGAGATCAATCAAGGAAGTGAAACCACCACTGTTCGCGAAGACAAGACCGTCGCGTCTTTTAGTCCTAAAACCATATCATGAGCTATTTGCAACGTCTCCCACAAAACAAGTCCCGTCTCTTCACAGCCTCCGACATTGTTTCCTATAAGACAAAGGAGAAAAAACATGCACGGTAGAGGTGCGTGCTACGTTTTAGACACGCCACATTAATTCCTAGACCACAACTCAGACTGAGGGCCTACTGTCTCGAGTACCCCTCTCATAAGCAAAACGCCTCAACTCCACCGGAACAGTTATGGGAATCTGGAATCTTTTAATGCTTGGAATAGAGGTTGTAATGGATTAAATTTTGGCCGAAGAATGTACCTTTGTAGTACTCATTTGTTGGTTTTTAGACTAGAAAATTGAGAGTGCCTTCGAGTGACTCCTAAAAGAAAACGTATGTAACGGTAATGAAGGACAATTTTTTATGTTCACCCTTGTTTGCGATTTGTACTGTTTTTTTTGTTGTTTTGTTAATTAAGTAAACGTTGTTTTCCAATTATGTTTTCCTGAGTGGAAGTTAGTTCCATTATAAGTATTTACGGAAAAGGGTTTGTTTTATTATTGTATTTCTTGTTTTTGGAGTGCGTGGGTTATTTACGTGTGTATCTTAATATAATACCTACTAGTAATAAATTCTACTGTTTTATTTATTACCTTTTTCTATAGGAGTGGATAGGAGTTAGTCCAAAGCCATAAATCTATTTTTCCGTTTCTCAAAGTTTTCTTTTTAAATGATCTCTAGTAGGTACCGATACATACTTCAAGCCTTAAATTGTATTGTATAACGGGCTGGTTACCCTCAACTCCACGTCTTTAACTTAGGCCTTTTAAAATGATAAACATTCTGAAAATCAAAAGTTCGGCAGAGCCCTAGTAGTAGGTACACCTACATTTCACTAGTTCCTCTAGATCTTGTACAGTTCCGAAAGGGTAGGTTGGCAGCAAGTCTTGTGTATATGTTGCAGAGAAACACTTTAAGTATAAGCTATTACTCCAGAAGTAGATACGCGCTATTCGCCATTACCGTACCCATAACTCGCGTACAGTGAGTTACTGCTTACAGCATTATGCCTCCACATAGGCAGGCGCTGCAAAATGATTACAAAGCCTACGTGACGATGATACCTACGGCCGTATCGCGTTACACTGAAGGATCGAAGCGGCTAGACGCATACGTCACTCCAGCGTGCCCAGGAATTAATGTCCCGTGCCAATGCAGCAGCGTTGGTTGATTGGGGAACTTTTACCCATTTTTTGGGGAAAGAGTTGATCCTGGGAAAATTTTCGGGGAAAATAAACAAGGACTGCCTTGTTGGACTAGTGAGCGTAAGCGCGACTGGTGTGCTGATGTGTGTGTTTGATTTTCAGGTCGGCCAAATTGAAATTATTGTGTTTCCATCACGAATTTCTCAGTAGCAGCCACGAAGTCTAGATTTGTACCCGGTTGATGGCAATTATAAGGCTCGCCACCCATTTAATGGAAATTAAAGGGTTAGGGATTTAAGGGTAATTTAGGTACTTTTATGATATACAAGGATCTGACTGTAAAATTAATAAAATTGAGAGATATTACAAATAAAGGTACTAAATTGGATACCCAGCACAGGCAGATGAAAGTTGTTCTGGAATATGCACGTGTGACTAGCTCATTTTGCCAATAAACGTATCAATAGTGTTGCAAAACGTTTTATTTTTGGAACAATAAGAATTTGGGTAAATTCTGAAACTTGATCTAGCAACACTCTACAGCAGGCCCCATAAAAGGCTCACCGCAGCGCTAATCGGCTGCCCATTATTATTTATGAATTATTACGAATGAACCCCATCGGTCCGCCATTGCACCATGGAACGTAGGTAAAGCTTGTGATCTATGGGTTTTGTCGGTATTGTATTGGATTTTTAACACGTTTGGTAACTGTGTTGAGCGTTGTCGTTTTAGGGTAATATAGAGTAATAATTATAGAGTTCCCGTCGGGGCTGCGGGTTGTTCCAAAGAGATACCGCGGCCTCGGCACAAGAGCTAAATAAGGAACATGGGTGGTTTCTTCAGTAGAAATCTGACACTCCCTACCGCTCTGCCCACAGCGGGAGGAGTCATTAAATGAATTGGTAATTTGATGTTTTCCCACCCTGCAAATAAAAAGGGTAATCCTTACATAGTATAAAACAAAGTCGCTATTTTTGTCTGTTTGTTTGACTGTATGCTTAAATCTTTAAAACTACGCAACGGATTTACATGCGGTTTTTTTTAATAGATAGAGACATCCACGCGGGTGAAGCCGCGGGCATCAGCTAGTATAATATAATTTGTTAAAGAAGATACCTAATTATTATTGTTGTATTTTATTTAATCTAAAGGTTTACTCAATGGTTTAGTATTTCACCATCATCCTGCTTACTCTTTTTACCCGACTGCGGCGAAGCCCAAAAGGAGGGTTATGTGTTTGACGTGTATGTATGTATGTAAGTATGTATGTATGTCCGTTTCTTTGTTCCCTCATAACTCCAAAACGGATGAAGGGATTTGAATGAAATATACGTCGTTAGATTCGTCTTGATGGCTCGAGTGTTATAGGCTACATTAAAAATAAAAAACATTGCGGATTTTGGGGGCCAAATCGCGGAGTTCAAAATTTTTTTTTTTCCAATACCATCGAGTAGGGTATCAAAATAAAGGGTTTTAAAAGGAGTTGAAAATAAAAAAAAGTAGTTAAAAAACTAAAAAACCCGACTGAAAAAACTGAAAAGTAAAAAAACAAGATATAAAAGATAAATTAAACAAAAGTTGGAAGCAGGCGGGGTTCATTTGAATATTAAATTATGAAATGAAACAAAATAGAATGAACCCCGCCTGATTCCAACTTTTGTTTAATTTATCTTTTATATCTTGTTTTTTTACTTTTCAGTTTTTTCAGTCGCGTTTTTTAGTTTTTTAACTACTTTTTTTTTTGCGACTATGTTAGGGTCAGCTTCCAGTCGAACTGGATGCAGCTGAATACCAATATTTTACATGGAGCGACTGCCTATCTGACCTTAACAACCCAGTTAGTACTGGGTTAAATGATAGGTCCACTGGTTATCATACTTTCGGCCACTGACTGCCTGTAACGACGGTCAAAGAACTTCAAATGACAGCCGGGATATACCTAATGTTTTTTTCCGAGGGACGTAGGAAACTCGACACCTATAAATAAATAATAATAACCATTTTTTTATATATATTACTATTTTTATTTATATTTTGGCCCATACATAAAATACACACAATAATATAAAACAAAAATAACAAACTAATACATATAAAACAGTAAAGTATAAGTAAAACTTTAACTAAACAATGTCGGCGTCGTGTTTCGCTGCGAGGTGTCGCGTAACCGTCCTCGGAAATGACGGAAAACAACACCTTTCGGCCAAAAGTCTTCCTGCAAACAGGTCTGGAGATGTTGGGTTGGAACACGCACCACAAATGACTTAAAGTTGATGTTGTGGCGCGATTCCAATCTTTCGACCCTCAGAGTCCAGTTGGTCTTCACTTTCATGTAGGTACTGCACCACTTCCTCAATCTTTGTGGTGTGATGCAGACGCGAAATGTACAGCTGCTTACCTATGTAATGAGTGAATTCATCCGCGGACTACCCTAGGCAAGTACGAATTAATCTGAACCCGAGCGAATGTTCAAGTACTTGTCTACATTTTTTCAGCGATAGTATTGAGATGAATAGTACAGAGAAATATCTTCATAAAGTTCACTTCAGTTTATCTAGGTCTATTTGACATAGCATCCAATATCCATCCATAACCGAGTATCGGGCAATATCAGGCTACAATTGAATGCGCTGTGGGCTCGAAAGAATGGATTGCTCCGAATGTTGCTTATCTTACAGTTTATTGTTGGTTTATTGAAGTGGTATCCGTATAGCAACGAGGCAGTACTGTAACTAGTATAAAGAGTGTAAAATAGGAAAGAAAACCTGTTCAGGTGGAGATTCATAGACGACTCTGCCCTGGAGTGTAAATGTGGTCTTGCCCCACAGACTATGGAGCACTTGATATCGTGTCCAGCCTGTCCTGCTACTTGCACATCACAGGAGTTGATGGAGGCTACTGAAAGTGCCGAACTCGTCGCCAAATTTTGGGCCGACTCAATTTAAATTGTCATCGACACGCTAAGAAGTGTAAAATAAGGCTGCGGGTTGTTTGAAAGAGATACCGCAGCCCTAACACTCTGCCCAGAGCGGGAGGAGTCATTTGATGATTTCCCACGCGCCAAACAACAAAAAAAGGTTACTAAGTTTGATTTCAATAAGGCTTGGTTGACGGCTGTATACAGTACTGTACACTGTATTTTTCCGCAATATTTTAGGAATCAAGGAAAAAAATATTTTGCTTCATCCAAATCCAACGTTCTAAGAAGTGACAAAAAAAAAGAAATGCAATAAAAATACATTCATATTTTATTCGCAAAGGAAAAGAAGGAGGCTTTTATAATAAAACTCGACAAAGTTAATAAGCAACAATGTTCCTTAAACGAGCCGAGTGTTAGATACTCCACGCTGAAAATGGAAACACGGACACAAAGGGAAGTAAACGGAATTAGCCCCGAGTCACTTCTAAACACTGCCGAGTTCTCACGTCTGCCGGCACTTTTTTACTTATTTTGACGGATAAAGTCCCATTTACGAAACAACCTTTAAAAGCGACGATTCCACGGTACTTTGAAGTGCCTAAGATAATAATTGGGCATATCAACCGTATAAATTCTGCACAGTATTTGCATAAAATTTTACTGCTTGAAGCCTGTTTGGACTATTTCGGTTAATGTTGTGTTAGTATGGGAAACTGAGCGTTAGGAAAGTGGTTTTAAGCATGAAAGTTGGATGAGAGTTTGACGTGTCGACGCCGCGATTAAAACGTATGAGCCACGCGTGGTTTACATCAGTAGTCTTGTAAGAAATCAATTTGGTCGGCATTAGCTATGCTGACAGCTTATACACCATAATATGACGGATATTAAGTGAATTTATAATTAACTGCGATTTCCTAGTTAAAAGCTTTGCTTTGCTTTTGACAAGGATCTCTTGGAATAGATTTCTTTAACTTTTAAGAAATTTGTGACGGTAATTTTACTTACGTCACTCACAGAAAAAACCTTTGATATTTTTCGATAAGGCATCTCATTACAAGAACTGTTTTTAATAGGTGAATCATCATCTCAACATTGGCTTCCAATCTAACCGTATTTTACATGGAGCGATTGCCAATTAACCCCCGGAAGCTAGCCAGTACTGGGTAATACGATACCCCAATATTAAGAATGGTTGTCAGACTTTTGGGCCACTTTGGCAGCTGGGACGTCGACTTAGCGTGCATTCCTACGCACGGAGGAAACTCGGTATTTAATGGACGATCACCCATAAACCGATCAACCTAGGTACTGACAAAAATCTAAGTGGGTAGGTAATAACAAAGAAAATAAAATCTCAAAATAACAACAAAATATCAACATCGAAAAATCTTCAACAATACAAAAAGCAAGACAAGTAAACGAAATAAATTAGATTTCGAAAGCAAACATATCGGACACAGACCTCTAAGATAGAATATCGAGAAGGACATACTAACTAAATCAATTACTAGGATCAATTCGATTCCTTTAGTCTCGCGAACGAATCCCGGTTGAATGGAAGCTTTTCAGTGGAAAACTTTTCAGGAGGCCCTTTCACGAATATTCTGTTTGGTTTACTAAAATAATTAGTTTGGGGAGTTCAATTCTTTTGGAGCCTTGGATTATTGATTTGGGTTTTATAAAAAAAAGCGTATAATTAAAAATTAATAAACTGAGTAAATAAGAATGAGTATGTGGCGTTAGGCTCGGCGTAGGTTCTGTACACGGAAAAAGGTGTGAATTTATGAATGTTTGTGTGCACTTAAACAGATAGCTTATTGTGATATCTCGTACCTAGAACTTTCAGGTCTGAAATTACAGCAGGTTTAGAGGTAAGATTGAAGTAATATATAATAATAATAATAAAACCCTTTATTAACAATCTTATAAATGTTACATTTCATTTAAAGTGACTTAATTAAATGTTATTATTTCTATTAGACACCGGTTTCGTGATTGTCTTGCTCTTCAGCATAGGTCTCCCCAAATATTCTCCACAACGGTCTATCCCTTGCTATCCTCGTCCATATGGTCCTGCTACTGAAGTAATATAGCATTACCTAAATCATAAATGCTGCTCGGCTACTACTGAGGAATCCGAGATGGACAAAACCCAATAACATTTTGCCCGACCTTGGAATTGAAACCTCTTCATGATCAGCAGTAACTATTAGGTACAATCACTATATCAACGAGCCATTTGGTTTAAATAATGATTACATAAATAACCCAATAGCCCATCCCTCTCCTAGAGAGGAGACCTGAGTCCCTGCATTGGGAATATTATAGGCTGATGATGATGATGACTTAAATAACCGTAGCAATTAACACCCAGCAACAAAGTATTATTTAACGAAAGTGACAGTAAAAACATTATAATTAAATGGCAAAATAAACTCTATTTAGTATAGATACCACTTAATCCTCCAAAGTAATTGCTAAGGGTTAATGACAAAAACAATTCAGACAGTAACAAGGGTATAAGAAAGAACGCGAAAGTAACATTAATCGAGGAGGCCTGGTTTATGAAAACGTGATGAAAAAGGTAAAGGATACATAGTAAAATGTTTTAATAAATAAATCTAAACGTAATAATTATGAAGATGAGGTCTTAGTTAAACAATAACAGCCGTGATTGGATGGTCTGGGGATGGGTGACCAGGCAATACATACCGAATTTCCTTCGTGCCTCGGAAAGCGCGAATAACATCTGCTTCGTCACTAATGGCAACGCTTTTGTGAATCCTTTGGTAGTGCAAATAAGTGTATGATCAAAATTGAAAATGTCCACTTGAAATAGCTTATTAGCACTTACTAAATCGATGGACCAATAAAATTACACTTTCTGCTAACAAGGTAGTTATAAAAAAAAAAAGCCTTTTAATTTCCTATAAACCTTATAAAACATGATTCTTAGTCTAATGTTAGTACAATACTTATTCTAATCTATATATATAAAAGAAAGTCGTGTTAGTTACACCATTTATAACTCAAGAACGGCTGGACGGATTTAGCTGAAAATTGGTAGGGAGGTAGCTAAGAACCAGGAGAAGGACATAGGATACTTTTTTTTTTTTTTTAGGTAGGGTAGTAGGTAGGTAGGGTAGTAGGTAGGGTAGTAGGTAGGGTAGTAGGTAGGGTAGTAGGTAGGGTAGTAGGTAGGGTAGTAGGTAGGGTAGTAGGTAGGGTAGTAGGTAGGGTAGTAGGTAGGGTAGATAGGTAGGTAGGAAAAACGCATTGCAACGCATGCGCGGGTTCAGCTAGTGTTAATCTATAATGTTGATCTATATCTTATCCTACATTATTGTTATATATAGGAACCCCTTGATAGGGTATAGGCCTCCTCCAATTTCTTCCATTTCTCCCTGTCCATGTCCTGCGCTGCTCTGGTCCAGTCTTTCCCCGCTACCGGTACTATGTCGTCCACCCATCGTTTTTGTGGTCTCCCCACTTTTCTCTCTCCTTGTGGACCGGTCCATTTAGTATACCTACCTTGTCACAAGGTAGGTATACTTATCAGCAATTTTTCTAATTCCTTTATTTGATTGCACGCCTCCGAGGCTGCTACTAAAAAAATAATTAATAATATAATTAATAAATGTAATATAAATAATAAAATAAAAATCCTGATGGAAAAACCCAATATCAGTTTGTCCTACCTAGAAATCGCACCCAGGACCTCACCTCAGAAGCCGCGATTGCGACTGCTGGACTAACTAGTCAATCAGCAGGACGTTTTCTAATTCTGAAGCAAAATATCAACACTATGGTATGACATTATTATTATTTACCAAATTGTTTTTCTTTATCTATCGTAAAATGTACATTATCTAGGCAATTTTCTTTGGGAAATGAAGTGGGCTGACAGTCGTATAGTTAACAAGGTTGGTTCGTGTACAGAATTCGTGATTCGTACCTCTCGCAGGCTGATGTGTTTCATTAAGTCTGCTCGTGACGGGCAACACAATGATTTCACAGACGTTTTTATTGCTGTGAAGGTTGTATGTGTTTTTAATGGTGGCAACATTTTCTTTTTTGTGTCAATTTGTTTTGGAAATGGAATGGTTGTGTGTTTTTGTCGTCAGTTTTTAACCGACTTCTAAAAAAGAAGGAGGTTCTCAATTCGGATGTTTGTATTTTTTTTTTTTTATGTTTGTTCGGGCATAACTCCTTCACTTGCTAACCGATTTGAAAAATTCTTTCTTTGTTGGAAAGGGTATACTTCCGAAATGGTCCCATAATTTTTTTTTTCAAAATCGGACAAGCGGTTTTTGAAAAATCAATTAAACTCAAAAAAAAACTACATTGTCCACATTGACCCATGAACATGTGAACCACTAAAAAGTGAAAAATAAAAACTTTTTAACAAAAAATAAAACCGACTTCAAAAAAAAACACAAAAAAGTGAAAAATAAACTTTAGAAGAAAAACCAGTCTCTGAAGTCGGTGGCAAAAAAATGAAATCAAACAAACAAAAGTCACCGACTTCAGAGACAGGTTTTTCTTCTAAAGTTTATTTTTCACTTTTTTGTGTTTTTTTTTGAAGTCGATTTTATTTTTTGTTAAAAAGTTTTTTGTTGGATACAATAAGGATATCTTTATTTCAGGTAGTCAATGGCCGAAAAGATAAAAATATTACCCGGTACTAACTGGGTTGCGGAGGCAGTCCATGTAAAATACTGGTATTCACCTGCATCCGGTTTGACTGGAACCCGATTCCAGCCCGCGTAGCATGGCGATTCTATCTCTAACATATTTATCCCACTGCAGGGACTCAGGCCTCCTCTCTAGGAGAGGGATGGGCTAATCCACCACGCAGGCCCAGTGCGGATTGGCAAATGTCACATGTCTTCGAATTTTTTGGTTCTAAGACATGCCGGTTTCCTCACGATGTTTTCCTTCACCGTTTTGAGAGCAGCGGTGATGAAATAAATTACACAAAGTAATGCGCCTGCTTGGGTTCGAACCCACGACCTACTGTTCGTAAGTCGGTGCCGACACCACTGAGCCACCGTATATTCAAAATTACTTTACAACATATTAATATGTTGTATTATCATCCTCCAAAACTAGTATTATGACGATAACAGCTGTATGTCATAAAAGATGCTCAGTCATTCTCAAACTTCAAAAGACTTTCGTTATCCTCGTCAAAACTTTTCTCCTTACATACTTTTTCTATTTTACACTTCCTCAGCATTCAGAACACGTGCGGTCGCCGGTCGTATCGAGCTCGTGGAACACGATGCAGATGCGAAAATTCTCGAATCTCACTAGACAAGAGTACTCGAAATCTATCACCCTTTATTACATCCGTGTGAAATGTAAAAAGCTCTTAAAACTACTGAGGAATTCTTCCAGTTAAAATGTGAGAATACTTTATAGCCACGATAGCTGTTAGCACTTGAGAAATTGAATTTCGTTGGCGAGGCCCGCCTGCTGATTGCTCTGAACTGAATCAGCTATATTGCTAGAACCTGACTTGTCATATCATTGAAGCAGTTTGAGTGTTTCAGCTTTACTTTATTGGAGTATAAGCAATATTTTGTGTGAGATGGTGAAATAAATCGAGCATTTGAGCAAAAGTTTTGTGGAGATGGAGGTTTTCGTAAAAGTGTGTACGAGTTTGTATGATGCTAAACAAGCCATGCTAGATAAAAACGAAATGTTTATTCAGTCTTACTAAAAGTTGATCTACGCGGTGGATGTGATATTGTGATACAAACTTTAGTCGATTCTCACGCGACTTCACTCGCCCGCACGGTCACGTGGAGGTGGTGAAGCGGATGCCTGGGCAATGCCACGCGTGGAGAAGTGGTTTACAGCGTTCATCCGCGCGGTCGGGTAGAAGTGGCGATGCGGATACGTGGGCAACGGGAGAAGTCATTTGAAGATTGCAGAGACTAAAAAAAAAATGGCTACTATCATGTACTAATTCCATGGTAAACTTTATGTAACGATCTTCCATTCCAGATATTTTATAGGAATATACAAATCATAATGCATTGTTACAATTTAAAAGTCCTCAAAAAACCGGAACAGATACGACCATTTTCTTGCATGAGCTAAGCCCATGAGATATAGTATAAAACAGTACCCAGTACCTTACCTTACTCTATATTTCACTGGCTGTGATAAATTTGGCCTTACTGTCTTAACCTACAGTGAAATATTTCGACTCTAGCCAAGATAAAATGTGTAGCGGCTAGGTCGTACATGTGACGTTTTTCTGAATACTAAATGAGATACGGACCTTCGTAGACCAAGAGTAACTGCGACTTTACGTGATACTGGATGTATAGGTACCAATGAAGGACGACTCCTACTGCTGTTTATATCATTTATCAAAAATGAAAAACCACAAATAATATGGTTACCTATGGGTTGAGAACGGATTATAAGCAACATAATTTTTTTCAGCGTCGCTGAGATCGACCGAGGCAAAAGTTGGCGTAATGATTTGATCATGTTTGGAGGGCCAGCATGGCCATGGAAAGAAAAAGGGAGCCCTTTACCCATCAGTAGGAACAATTATTGACCATACCTTATAAATATATCTTCATGGAAATCTTAGTATATGATTTTTGTTTTGGGGAAAACGGTTTATAACCGTCTTTTGAGAACTTGGAGTACAGTCCTCTGCTAACGAGCGAAACAATAGGAAAATTTAAAAAAGTACTTACTCATAAAACGTCGACAAGAGGTGAAAGGCTCTAGTTAGTCATTTCCCATAGAGAAGAAACGACATACAAGTCTATGGCTTCTATATATTTAAAATAAAATCACAATGATATTGTAAAACGTGCCAGTATCTGCTACTCCTCGTCCAAAGCGCGTATTTTCCGTACACGATCACAATGGTGTTAAGCTTGCCCAGAAGCCAGAAACGTTTCAAAAATATAAAATACCAACAATATAACCATCTGTGCTTCTTAACGTCATTCTTCAAAATAATAAAGGGGTTTGGCTAAAGTTGGCGTCGTTTTGAAGTTGCGCGGCCAGTAATGAAACTTGGATATTTTGAAAGAACAGATTAAAGCGATCCAAAAATATTATGGATGCATTTCTCTAAATCTAATCGGAACGGAGATATTTGGTTTTGAATTGCTCATTAAAATCGAAGAAGTTATTACAGTCTATTGCACTGTTTAAGGTTCCAGTCGTATTTTTTTCAGAATTCAGACCACACGGTAGGCGCAGTGGCTCAAGCAGTTGACTGCTGCGCTACGTGTCGCGGGTTCGATTCCCACACAGGGCAAATATTTGTATGACTTGCAGATAGTTGTTTCGGGTCTGGGTATTTGTGTGTTTGAGTTTAAATGTTTGTGAATGCACCCACGATACAGCAGACTGAAGTTCCTAGTGCTGGCCAACGATGAAAAAATAATCAAAATAAATTAAATACGTACGTAGATTGCATGGCTCGATGTCTGTTATCTATGGGCTGATGCATTATAAAGACTTGGCATTGTGATCGTTTGTGTATTGTGACAGACCCAGCATACCTCTTTAGACTCTTATATGTTTAAGATTTGGATGTATAACACCATGGATGTAATTAACAGTGCATTTTGCATTTGTAGCCAGCGAAGTCTGAATCGTGTCGGCGGGACTCGTATTACACATTCATCTAGACGGACATTTACGTGTACATTCTCGTAGAAACTGCTACACAAGGGCTGGATGCAATATTGCTCTTGTATTATTTATTCCTTTTCCCAACTATGTTGGGGTCGGCTTCCAGTCTAACCGGAGGCAGCTGAATATCAGTATTTTACATGAAGCGACTGCCTATCTGACCTCCACGTCCCAGTTAATACTGGGTAATACGATACCCTTTTTTTTTTTTTTTTTTTTGGTGGGTGGAAAATCATCGAATGACCCCCCCCGCTCTTGGGCAGAGCGAAGGGGAGTGTCAGACTTCTACTGACTAAAAACCGAACCCATGTTCCTTCTTTGCCCTTGCGCCGAGGCCACGTAATCTAGTACAAATACCGCGGCCCCGACGGGCGTCGGCCCTTGCGGGCCCCTCTTTGCTGACATCTCTTTGAGGCGCGCGTGGAACACGAACGCGCCGCCGACACGGTCTGTTGCCGTCATGACGACGGCCGGACGGCGAGCTAGCCCATTACTCACCGTCCACAGGCCCGCGTCTACGGTGGCCGGAAGCCATCACGTGGCCCCCGACGCCCGGAGCGCCTTCCGCGCCTTCCGCGGCGGCTGGGACGTTGAGAGGATCGCTCCCTCTCTCGTTCCGCCACCTCCTTCGCTAGCATCACTGCTTCGCAGAAGGAGGCGACGGCGTCCCATTCCTCCTCGCCCCGGACCATGGCTTGCACCAGGGCCGGACGCGAGAGGTCACCGCCGCCGATCGCCGCTACGAGAACACGGCGGGGCTCCGCCCAGGCAGGGCACACCTCCACAGTGTGCTCCACCGTGTCCTCCGGTCGATCCTCGCAGTGGAAGCATCCGGGCGTTTCCTCCCGCCTGATTCGGTGCAGGTACCTCCCGAAACATCCGTGTCCGGTGAGGACCTGCGTCAGACGGAAGGTGAGGGCGCCGTGGCTCCTCTCTAGCCACTCCTCAAAGAGGGGACTTACCGCCGCTATCGTGGCGTGCCCTGCACGGGGTTGCGACAGTCGCTGTCTCCATGCCGCCATGAGATCGCACCGGAGGTCTGTCCGCCGCGCAGCAATGTGCCGCGGCAGCAGACTGACCCCCCGGTGTAGCGCCTCCGCGCGCCACTCATGTAGGCGCGCGAGGACTATCGCCTCCAGATCCCACGGCGGCAATCCGGCAAGGAGATTCGCCGCCTCGCGGGAGATCGTGCGGTACCCGCGGACTAGCCTTACGGCCATGACCTTTTGGGGCGCGTTCAGGTAGTGGACGGCCCGCTTCTTCACGGCACGCGCCCACACCGGGGCCCCGTAAAGGGCCATGGACCGCACGATCCCCGCATAGAGCCTACGGTAATACGATACCCTTTGGTAAGACTGGTTGTCAGACAGAGTCAGGTCACTGACAACCAGTAACGACTGCAAAAGATCTATATATGGCAGCCGGGACCAACAGCTTAACGTGCTTTCCAAGGCACGGAGGAAACTCGGTATATAATCCACACCCACCCATCCACAGACCCACCTAGGCAAGCGTGGCCTAACCTAAAGATCGACCCAAGTAGCAGTTATTATTAAGCCAGCTCTAATATCAACCTTCTAAACACATAACTAAGATTTCTTTACGCAGAACAGTAATTGAAGAAGACATTTTTATAATATTCAAACTCAAATATCTCAGTTTAGAAATGACTTAGGACAAAAATAATTTAACATGTATGTGTATTTGACACAGCACAACAAAATAACATGAAAATTAAAAGTGGCCGCTCAAAAAAAAAATGACGCCACTAGCCCATACAAAGTTAGCCAAACCTGATTATAGAAATTATGAAAGCTGATTATATTTATGAAAGAATCGCCTTCGGTGTTTTAGAATATTGAGGTCGTTTTTATGAAGATTCTTCGCCTTGATATCTTTGTGTTTGATATTTTCGTCTTATTCTCCATTGTATAATAGAAAATTAATCGGCCGTGTATTAAATAAGTTGTCAGTAACAGAGATTATGATTAAACGAGATAAAACTTAATTTATTCTAGCTCGGGATAAATTCATAAAATGGATCAAAAAATGTTTTTAAGATTTTCTCGTGTAGCTCTAAGATAAATATCTCTTTTGAGAACTTAATGATGTCATAACTTAGAAGGGTATAATAAAAGTGTATAGTAGATTCTTAAATATTGCTGTGTTAGTAAAAATATATACAAGCAAAGATGCTGACAGTTAACCACTTTTCACCCTTATGATAAAATAGGTAGCTTGCAATGTATTTTTAACTGAAAAAAGGAGGTTTGCAATTCCTTTGTATTTTTTATGTTTGTTACCTCATAAGTAACTCTGTCATTTATAAACTGACTTTAAAATTTCATGTGAAAGGATATAGTTTTCGATTGGTCTCATAGAAATTTCATCAAAATTAGTTCAATAGTTTGGTGTGTTTGTTCTTTGTTTAACATATAGAACAGTTACAATGTGAAATTAATTAATGACAAGAATTTTTGAGGATAAGAGTTATATCTACAACTTGAATAGGTAAAAAGGAAATAGTAAGAGAATTCTATACCAGCAAAATATTGCCAATGTTCATACATGAACACACATTAGAAATTACAGTGCAATGACCGATGCCCAATATCAAGACTTACATTAAAATAAAATAAAAGTGGAACGTAAATTGCTAGAAAAACAAACTTATCTTTTAATCATTGCTATTAACACGGTGACTTAATTAGCATTATCTGTATTATGTAGGGTTCTGGGTTTGATTCCTAAATCGGGCTAAGTGTTATTAGATTTTTCCATCTGGAACTCGGCTTCTAGTCTAACTAGACCGTAGTACTGTAGCTGACTACAAGGATTATAAGTGAAGCGACTATCTATCTGACAATAAATAAATAAAATAAAAATAAAAAAAGCCTTTTATTCCATGCATTTACAAAATAATCATACAATATTAAATTTTAAATCACACGCTTGTATTATTTAAATCAATTCAGTTATAAATTATGTAAAAAATTGCAATAATGCAATAAAATTCATTATAAATTATAAATTCATTAGAAAGGTAAATTATTATTATTTTTAAGATTAATTAATTCTTATTATTATTCAAGTTATTATTTTATTTTTTACATGCATGGACCCCTCTCAGGTGAAGGCCTCCTCCAAAGATTTCCAATTGTCTCTGTCTCTGGCGACATAAATCCAGTCCGGTCCAGCGACTTTAGTCGTCCTCCCAGCGCGCGTACGGTCGACCCACGCGCCGCTTGCCCTGTGGACCATCCCATGTAGTTACTTTCGATGTCCATCTCTTATCTTTTAGTCGTGCTACGTGGCCAGCCCACTTGAATTTCAATATTTGAGATGATCTGACCTTAACAACCCGATACTATGACGACCCACTGACCAAAACGACTCGACATCTTCTCAACTATGTTAAAGTCGGCTTCCAGTCCAGCCGGATGCACCACCACTATTACTATCCAAGGACCAACCTTGACATGCCCGGCTTAACCGACCAGAGAGGATGTAATTTTTTTCCCACGAGCTCCCCGACCGAAACTATACTATCCACAACTATAACCCTAAAATATACAAACATGATCTTCTAAGGTCAAGGTCACAGGGACACGCGAGTTCATTGACAGCGACAAGTAGTGATCTCACCTACCACACAAACTGGATTGTCAAATAGATTACTTACTTTACTTGTTAGTTGATTACTAGGCAGCGTCGTGTGCGCACGTTCTATATTCAAAGAAAAGTTTTTGACGTTTGACGTTGTTATTGTTTTGTTTTTATTTTGAAAATGGAGTGGCTTACCACGGATGACGGTTAGTATTGTGTTTTGTGAGTCTATGGTTTACCTAGTTTTAGAATGAAAAACGAGTGACAGTGTTGTAAGCAGGACCGGTTCTAATAACCTATAACTAAACATAAATTACAGTATCTGACAAGTTGTGTTGCTTGCTAGTAATTATCTCTTATGATACAAAGTATTGTAATAAAAGAGTACCTAACTATGGAGTTTTATGGCCGGTTCTCCTCCATAGCAAAAGACCAACCCGAACCGTGCACCTTTTCTCGATGTTTTATAAGTTCTCATGTAGGCCTCTGAGAAATAACTCCGCCCCTAAGATGACCCACTGACTAAGAAATATTTAGATTTTAAATAGTTTGCACAACTTGGTAAAGGCGTTTTTTCATCTAGTTATATAAATCACTAGCTTTTGCCCGCGACTTCGTTCGCGTGGAATAGTGACTTCCGGCAGATTTTTGGTTTATCTCGCGAAAAAAAAAAAACTATCCTATGTCCTTTCTCAAGTTCCAAACTATGTCTGTACCAAATTTCATCAAAATCCGTTCAGCCGTTTAGGCGTGAAAGAGTAACAGACAGACAGACAGACAGAGTTACTTTCGCATTTATAATATTATAAAGTAATAAAGTATATAAAGTATAAAGTATATAAAGTATAAAGTATATATTATATATAGTATATAGTATGGATGTGTAAGTAGGTACATAGCAACTTGGCCAAAATACATGCTTATTGGAAATCGTAACAGGATTAATACATAAATACTGACTGATAAAGTTGAATCCATACTTAATATTATTATTTTATCTACGTAAACATTGTAATCACGATAAACTACCCACTAATCCTCATCATATCGCTATTCTACACATTTATGTCCAGTTCAATTTCGCATGAATTCACAGAGAAAGTCCGGTTTGAAAAAGGAATGCTCAAATCTGACAACCCGGGAATCCCTCCTACTTTTTGTCTTTTTTACCGGATATACGAAACGACAATGTAACAGATTTCAGGATTTGGGAACCATCCGTTCAAAGCAAACGAAGTGCTTTATACCGTGCACTAAACCAGTGGTATGTAGGTTACTTTGCTTAGTTATTTTTTTTTTCTTTTAAAAACGTTGTTCCACACTAGGAATTTCTCCTGTATCGTGGGTGCGTTCACAAACATTTAAACTCACATACACAAATACCCAGACCTAGCTTTAGTTTTTAGTTGTCGTTCCAGATTTTCAAAACTACTGGCTAGTTTTTGAATGCGGATTCCATGAGAAGAAATTTAAACAAAACGGACATGAACTCAAAAATCGGACTTGGCAGTCCGATAAAAAAAGATAATATTTTGTTTACCAACATTAATAAAAGGTCTAAAATAATTCTAACGATTTGTATAACATCATAATGTTAAGCACCTAAGACCACGTGAACGTACAATTTGAGCCCTATACGATAACACTCAACGTCTATCGTTTTCAATTTGAATCCCTTTTTGAAACCGAAAGAATCTAATCCTAGTTTGTCCGCGCTCCGGAAGTTTTTAGCCTTCTCGATTCGTACTCGATTCTAAATCACATAACATCATGCCTGTAATCCCTGTAGGATTAGACAGAAATGTACCTGACAGTACACTTAAATTTCGCCAGTCATGTGTATGGGAGTGACCATATTGCCATCATACCGGCAAATTCCAGACTCTGTGGCTGCTAATGAGAAATTTCCGATGGCAAAACCCAGTAACACTTTGCCCGACCTGGGAATTGAACCCACAACCTCATGCTCCTCAGTTACGCTTGCCACTAGACCAAGAAAGCATTCAACTATATACTGATACAATACAATCATATCGATTGCTAGAAATGTAGATTTTATCTTGCCATAGTGCCTAAAAGTGTTTAAATGTTTCACTTAACAGAGAAAAAAAGAATATCAAACAAAAGAATGGGTGAGCGACTGGGTAAAATAGTACTACTTTTTAAACGGATTGCATTTTCTCTTTGCTCCCAGGAAAATACAGAATAGAATCTCTGTCAGCTGCTACTTTCCCCGGTGCATTAAAAGTGAGTATTTTCCGTAAACACAATAAGACTATTTAGTTTTGTTCCAAAGATTCGTTTAACTACTGCATCTCTTTAAGTTGGAGTGAAATATTTTCACTGTAAATGTAAAGCCAAAATTGTTGTTTAGTTTTCTTCTCTGAAGAGGGGTGATAAAATGGTCTAATTTTCTAGTTAAACGTAAATATAATCGCACAAGACAATTAATTGGAAAAACACTAATAAAATTGGCAAATGACCGGTGTGTCTAGCATTTAACACAAATTATAGGTATTATTTTATTTACACTTTGAACCAATACTTGATTTATGGAAGCTCATCATTTATCATCTGCCTGGCCTTTTCGCAACCATATTGGGGTCGGCTCCCAGTCTTATGGGATGTATCTAAAAACCAGGATTTGATATGGTATATTACCAATCACATTTCAGCGGCCTTAGAGATGGTATTCAAAAGTCTAGATTGGAATAAAGACGGACTCAATATAAACGGTGAAAACCTGAATCACTTACGTTTCGCAGACGATCTAATATTGTTTTCAGAATGTCCAAAAAAACTAGAGCAAATGCTACAACAACTAGCAGATCAAAGCATAAAAGCAGGACTCTCAATGAACACAACAAAAACCAATGGTTCACAGACATATAACATCATTGTAAACATGGAGAAAATAGAATACGTAGATGAGTACATATACCTAGAACAGCTAATAGCCACACGGGATACTATGCACAAAGAAATTGACAGAAGAATCGCCAACACGTGGAAAAGATTTTGGTCTCTTAGCGAAATTATGAAAAACAAAGACATGCCAATTAAAGACAAAAGAAAAGTATATAACACCTGCATTTTGCCATGTTTAACATATGGTTGTCAAACATGGTCATTAACAGAGAAACTAAATAATAAAATTATAGTTTGTCAAAATGGAATAGAGAGAAGTGTAATCGGAGTAAAAAGAAAGGATAAAATAAGATTAAATAAAATTAAAAATGTAACTAAATTTAGAAATGTGAATAAAGTATGGAAAACACTTAAATGGAAATGGGCAGGACATAATTATGATGAGGGAGAGAAGTGAGAAGTGGACTAGACTAGTATCAGAATGGTACCCCAGGGATTGTAAAAGAAGTAAAGGTAGACAAATGAAACGCTGGGAAGATGATCTCAAAAGAGTCGCTGGTCCAGAATGGACCAGAATTGCAAGAGACAGAGATAGGTGGAAGTCTTTGGAGGAGGCCTTTGTCGAAGGACAAGCTGTTGTTTATAAACCGATCGTCAGTGATAAATGTTAATGTAATTATTGTAAAACAGTAATAAAGGCTTATTTTATTTATTTATTTATTATTACCATTCACTGACCTAATAAATTTTGTTAGTACTTTTGATAGTAGCTGCTGATAAGAAAATATGTTTAAAGGGGTTTGGCTAACTTTGTATGGGCTAGTGGCGTCATTTTTTTTTTTGAGCGGCCACTTTTAATTTTCATGTTATTTTGTTGTGCTGTGTCAAATACACATACATGTTAAATTATTTTTGTCCTAAGTCATTTCTAAACTGAGATATTTGAGTTTGAATATTATAAAAATGTCTTCTTCAATTACTGTTCTGCGTAAAGAAATCTTAGTTATGTGTTTAGAAGGTTGATATTAGAGCTGGCTTAATAATAACTGCTACTTGGGTCTATCTTTAGGTTAGGCCACGCTTGCCTAGGTGGGTCTGTGGATGGGTGGGTGTGGATTATATACCGAGTTTCCTCCGTGCCTTGGAAAGCACGTTAAGCTGTTGGTCCCGGCTGCCATATATAGATCTTTTGCAGTCGTTACTGGTTGTCAGTGACCTGACTCTGTCTGACAACCAGTCTTACCAAAGGGTATCGTATTACCCAGTATTAACTGGGACGTGGAGGTCAGATAGGCAGTCGCTCCATGTAAAATACTGATATTCAGCTGCCTCCGGTTAGACTGGAAGCCGACCCCAACATAGTTGGGAAAAGGAATAAATAATACAAGAGCAATATTGCATCCAGCCCTTGTGTAGCAGTTTCTACGAGAATGTACACGTAAATGTCCGTCTAGATGAATGTGTAATACGAGTCCCGCCGACACGATTCAGACTTCGCGAAATCTTAAACATATAAGAGTCTAAAGAGGTATGCTGGGTCTGTCACAATACACAAACGATCACAATGCCAAGTCTTTATAATGCATCAGCCCATAGATAACAGACATCGAGCCATGCAATCTACGTACGTATTTAATTTATTTTGATTATTTTTTCATCGTTGGCCAGCACTAGGAACTTCAGTCTGCTGTATCGTGGGTGCATTCACAAACATTTAAACTCAAACACACAAATACCCAGACCCGAAACAACTATCTGCAAGTCATACAAATATTTGCCCTGTGTGGGAATCGAACCCGCGACACGTAGCGCAGCAATCAACTGCTTGAGCCACTGCGCCTACCGTGTGGTCTGAATTCTGAAAAAAATACGACTGGAACCTTAAACAGTGCAATAGACTGTAATAACTTCTTCGATTTTAATGAGCAATTCAAAACCAAATATCTCCGTTCCGATTAGATTTAGAGAAATGCATCCATAATATTTTTGGATCGCTTTAATCTGTTCTTTCAAAATATCCAAGTTTCATTATTGGCCGCGCAACTTCAAAACGACGCCAACTTTAGCCAAACCCCTTTATTTCTATGTTTACCTAAAACAAAAAAGGTGCTAAATAGACTATGTTAGGTACTACCGTGATAACTGGAATTCAACCACTTTTCAACCTTATCACTCAAGGTATACGGGTGTAAAGTGGTCGACCACTGGAGAAGTCGGATTATATTCGCTCCCTTCTTTATTTTCTCCCCTCACTGACGTAACCTGAAGTGATTCTTCTGTCTACTTAAAAGTCACTTCACACTATACTTGTTAATTACACTTAAGGGCACGTGGTTACACAAGTATCTTGTAGCATATTCTTGTATATTATAGGTAAACCCTACAAAATGCGTAATGATACCAAAACCTGTTGGTAGGATTTTTTTTCTTGTTTGTGTGTCGATGTTAACAAAGTTAGAATAGTATTATGCCTTGCCCATATTGTCCCAGTACTGGGAAAAGGCCTACCTCTATTTCTTACAACGGTCACGATTCTATGCAACTTCTTTCCAACTCTCAAGGAAGACATCAAGTTATTTTCCCATCTGAAGCGTCCTGACATTTATGGGCCCAAAGCTCGATCGGCATTCGACAAACATGTCCTGCCCAGTCCTACTTAAGTTTGGCAGCCTTTGAGCCACAATAAATATGCGTTTTGGAGCTAACAATGTTTGACCCAAAATTCAGCTTGACGAACTCCGCTCACTGATGCAGTCGTAAGGTCACAAAGTGTACAAGCAAAAGTTATTTACCTATTATTTCAATATTCCAGGTGATAAGGGAAGCCTTCTGTCAAGATGAATCAGTGTGTATCGGTACAGAGGTGAACAAGAATCCGGTGGCAGCAGAGGAACTGCTAGAACTATGCGCGGACGCGGCATTGGACGGCGTGTCGCTTGTAGCAGTCGATACGGATACGGGAGAGGTTGTGTCAGCTGCTTTTAATAAATTACAGGTTGGTTTTACTGATATTTTTACCCACGACGGAACGGAGACGGTATATGCGTTTGGGGTGAGAGGTTGTTTGTGTGTTTGTTTGTTTGTGTGTTTGTGCAAATACATGTTGCCATTTTTCTCCAAAACTACAAGTCCGATTTTAATGCAGTTTTCAGTTATGGGTTTGGGTTTGATTGGTGCATGTTCTTAGATAGGTTTTACGGTGACAACTCACCAGGGGGCGCTGCAGAAAACATTTTTTGTGCAAATCAAAGTTGCCATTTTTCTCCAAAACTACAAGTCCGATTTTGATTCAGTTTTCAGTTATGGATTCAGGTTTGATTGGTGCATGTTCTTAGATAGGTGTTACGGTGACAACTCACCAGGGGGCGCTGCAGCAAAGATTTTTTGTGCAAATCAAAGTTGCCATTTTTCTCCAAAACTACAAGTCCGATTTTGATTCAGTTTTCAGTTATGGGTTAAGGTTTGATTGGTGCATGTTCTTAGATAAAAAAATATAAATAAAAGTAAAAAGTTTAAAATAAAAAGCAAAATTAAAAATTTTGAAAAAACCCACGACTGTTAAAAATTAATTAAAAAACTATAAAATAACATAAAACACCAACCTTAAAAAACCCAAGAATGTCCGTCGGGAGCTGAACATTGCAAAACTAGTTCATTTAATGTCAGCCCCCGACGGACATTCTTGGGTTTTTTTAAGGTTGGTGTTTTATGTTATTTTATAGTTTTTTAATTAATTTTTAACAGTCGTGGGTTTTTTCAAAATTTTTAATTTTGCTTTTTAGTATAAACTAGCTTTTGTCGTCAACAGACAGACAGATGGAGTTTTAACATAACAGGCAAATAGATAGCTAGAGGTGTACCTACCTACTCGTTAGGTACACATATGCCTGCTCAAGGGAGACCATTTTGGTACAGTCTGCACAGGAATATACCATAATAGGCATTGGATAGTGAGGGTTCCGGATAGATATTTTTAGAGGAAACGGTGCCTCCATCCATGGGCGGATGGTTACCACTGAGGTGGTTTTAGTAAGGTAGAAATTCCACATTATCTGGTCTTTTCGCCAAAGACTGGTCGCCCTTTAATGGTATCCTCCCGAGAACAAGAAAAAGTACATCTCTGCCTAACTCCACAGTGATTTCAAGTTGTGATGATAAGTTATTGACCTAGCACTACTTACAAATTGTAACAGATTCGAAGTCAAGCTGGCGCTTTATTCTTCCTACTTTATTTCGTTATCACTGCTCTCAAAGTGTTCGATATTATTTTTTTTTAAAAGAAAACTGAACAACCTCATCTCACACCTGGACATTGGCAAAATCATCGAATGTACATCGATGGAGCCATAACCTTCAAAAATTGAATTGAATTGAAAGTGTTCATCTCAAATCATGATGGGAAGGAAAACAGCCAGTATTTATATAAACAAAAAAATCTAAGGTAAAAAATAAAACTCGAATATTTTATTATTTAATCCGTTTTCCTTCTTTTATTTACGGACAAGAAAAGAATAGTAGATTATACAACAAGTGAATAAAAAGGGAATTTAATTCGAGGTACGAAGTTGGATCCCGAGAGCAGCGAAGGATTCTAGAGTAGAATCACGAGCGTAGCGAGGGATTCTATACTGTAGAATCCTGAACGGAGCGAGGGATACAAGTACCTACCGAGATAAATTTTTTATTCACGTGTTGTGTACTCTACTTTTTACCATTGACTGTGAGAAAATAAATAGAAGCATGGTATTTATTTTCGGAGCTAAGCACTCTAGATTTCTTTGGCTTATTACCCACGGATATACGTTTTAAGTATGTCACTAACTTTGAGTATTTTGAAATATCAATGTTGTGTTTGATTCTCACTGTGGCTTTTATCATAGAATATATGCTCCAAAGTGTCGACGGCTTCTTAGTCTTGGTTAATTCATTGAAATAGTTAAGAAATATGCACTCAGAGAAGGAATTGGCGCCATTCATAGTTTTCCAGTCGCAGAACAAATTGTATGTTTTCAGGTACAACTCCCGAGATTTTGGCGGCAACAAATCATCTACTATAAATGCTGCTTTAGAACGAAATGATTCCGGAGTCAGTCAGTCGGAGTCATTTTCGTCATCGGAAGAACTCATTTTATTATAATTACATACATGTTAATAGATTTTCCAATAACACAAAACAACCACAATAAAAGACAGAAAAGAACGTAACTAAATTGGCGGGATATTTTTTTAAAATTTGGAATGGAATAGCTCCATTCAGCCACCCAGTACGTACTTTCAGCAGCAGCGATTTTTTTGTATACTTAATGCGCGCGGAACTAGTTGGCCGCGCCTTAGGCATGTTTTTGTTTTTTTATTTAAGTATTCTTTTCAATAAATTGAACAATTATTGTTCACTATATCTCGAGATTGGTCATCACTGTCTAATTATAGTCTCCTGTGCATTGCGAGCTGTAGGCAACCCACCCCCTCACCCCTGTCGCCACCTAAGGCGCGGCCAACTAGTTCCGCGCGCACTATACGTAATTCGTGTTTGTTCCTAATTCAAAATGTCTTTATTCACTCAGTGACTAAAAGAGCGTTTTATTCACTGTTATCGATGAATAAAATGCCCTTTTTCGAGTGGCAATGGTAAAAAAGTACTTGATCGCAATAATAAACAATTCTAACGTCAAAAAGGTTTACAAAATAAACAAACAGTAACGGAAAACCTGTCAAGAAATTCAAATGAATGAATAGATTAAACATAATTTCAACTTACTTATTGACTTTTTTGTTTTGCAAGTAAAACTCCGAACCTCATTATACAGCTTGTCACTAATTAACAGAAGTAATGAATGCTAAGCGACTACTTTGTTATTTTAATTCGTTTCCGTGACTCTTTAGTATCGATGTCTAAGTATTCTTTGGTAGAAGATGAAACACGTTCAAGATAAAAAAAATACAAAGATCGCGAATACAATGAACATACATAACATCACGGCTGTAATTCCTGGAAAGACTATTCGTATTTTATTTCTGATAATACCTTTACCAAGGCACATACACAGACACCGAAATTATTTGAATGTCTAGCACAATTGAATAAAGATAAAATAAAATGATTTCAGGTAGCAACATCAGACTCATCAGAGAAGCCGTTCTTCGAGATATTTGCAGAGGAACGCTGCACGCAGCCATCATCACGAGCTCTCATAGAATGGATGGCAGAAGTGGACGGCAGGTGCAACTTCTTTGAGAAGTAAGGACCACCATTTTTATTTGGTGGGAAATCATCTAATGAGGGGTCCGTTCTGGGCAGAGCACCACCCATGTTCCTTCTTAGCCCATTGTGTTCTTGGGCCTCGGTAGCTATTTCAAACAGTCCCACAGGCCTGGTACAGGAAATATCAGTAATTAACGAGTTAATGGGTATGCACTGCATATAAAATAGGTTGAACCTAATTGGTTAATATATTGGGCCAACCCCAATACAATTGGAAAAAGGCTAGGTGGATGATGAATTACAAAAAGACTAAGAATTTATTAACTAACTAGCTGATGCCCGCGGCTTCGCCCGCGTGGATACTGTAAAAACAATCCTTGATGCGGATTATATATCATTCTAAAATTTCAGCTCGATCGGAGCAGAACTTTTTGAGTTTTTGAAGCGTACACAAACCAACATAACATTTTTATATACATAGATTCGCTGGTTAAGTGGTCGCAAGCGTAACTGCTGATACTGAGGTACTGTGGGTTCTATTTCAGCGTCGGGCATAGAGTTATTTGGTTTTTCTGTCAGGAATATCTCATTATTAAACTCGAAGATTTGACATTAGGTACTAGCTAAATGTGGGTGTGATGGTCAGAAGTTTTTGCTGTCTTGGCCCTAATTTGTTCTTGATCTATGCCATGTAGATTAATTTTAGTTCACTTTAGTTTTTTTTTTGATAAGGCCACCGATATGGCGTAGGTTTATTATCGTCACCTCGAACGTCTTCCCTCAATATTTCGGTACGAACGTCAAACTTTAAATTTCTCTTTTTAATTTTCTTTATGCAAGTCACTTTCATCATCTTCTTAATTTAATACACATATAGGTCATAAGTACACGACTATAACGTAAAACTGTGAGGCTTTCAGCAAATTCATCTCCCGTATTACAGCTAACATAATGCACGAGACTCATTAATTCTGGTAATCTCGTTTAGCATAATGAAACCAGCAAGTTATTAAGTCCTATATTATTATGCATATTGTGGTTTTATGAGCTCCAATAAGAGACAGTATGGTTGTTTTCTTGTTTTTAGGCCGTGTCGTGGTTCATTTGTTTTTGGCTTTAGGCGATGTCGTTTGTTGCAAATAAAGGATGATTGCTGTAAAAGCATATTATCAGTAAGCATTGTGTGCTCAGCTTGCTATATTAATATATATCACAGTTACACATAAAAATCACAGTTTGAGATTGATTCTATATTTGGGATGCAAATTTTTACTAAAAAAAAAACAATTTTCGACGAATAGGTATTTGTCGACACATTTAAACTGTTATCTTTGCAGGATAACTGTTAGCAATTAATTAAAAGTTGCCTATGAGTCGACTTGAGTGGTGTGTGATTGAAGAGATCTATGTCCAACAGTGGATTACTGTAGGCTAATGATAATAAAATTTATTTATAATAACTAAACAATCCTGACATACGAATACACGTTCTATCTTTATTTCTGTCATAGCTACGATTACATACGACATCTACTTCTAATGTAAACATTGTCAAGGCTATCAGTCATTCATTGTCAATGCCAAGTTACGAGTATTACCGAGTTTATTTTTATTTATTAAACTTTATGCACAACAAAACGTACAAAGGCGAACTTAATTCCTTGGGCTTTTTCTACCAGTCTACCTTAGGGTGATGCAGAGACAATACACAGTAGGTGCAAAACAGAAAAATATGTTAGAAAATATATACCTATACCTAAAAAAATAAGAATAAATACATACATATTTACATACATAAAATATATAAAGTTCTGAAAGATAAGCAAGAAAGACTAAAACAACTTAATTTTGAGACGAATCTGCCAACTTCTTGTGAATGTATTCACGAGTTTACTGACGGTCTGTCACTATTCACCTTATGACCTACGTGATAAGGTTGAAAAGTGATCATCAGTGAAATCGTTGGTAGGTATGTACCTACAGTACTGCAGCTACAGTCAATTACGCAAGTCTATAACTTCTGATTGTAAGGTACACTTCCGCCCGAATACTCGAACGTCACTCAATTTTAAGTTGCACTTAAATCTCGTGCTGTCTTTGTTACTTTAACGCAGAGTAACAGAGATAGCACGAGTTTTGAGGGCTACTTATAATTGAGTGACGTTCGAGTATTCGGGCGTAAGGTCTTTTTAGAAGAAGACTTGCTGCGGCGACCCCAAATGAATTGGGATAAGGGCAAGAGAAGGACGATGAAGATATGAACATATATTTTTCTAAAATTGAAACTTATTTTATATTACGTTTGTAGAACTAGAGAAACAAGTTTATTCGCCATTGTTGTAAATCCACCACATATCGAAATATGAAGCAAAGTATGCAGTAGTATTGTTTAAAAAGCTACGAGAAAATTCTCAAACATGAGATGGATAAGCAGCAAAATATTATCGACAGCAAAACGTGAAACAAAGAAACTATCGTTTTAATAACCAACGAAAGTATGAGCAGTTCTATAAAACATAATATTCTTTGTTTTAAAGTTCAAATTCCAGAACCATTAATTACCAAGGATAACGGAAACTATTTCATATAGCTGCAGAACACTAACAAAGAACATCCAGTCTGATTGCCACTTCAGATCCATTAAGATCTTGCTATTGTCTTTCTAGAAACTATCTCGGAGCTGTGTTGGGAATTTGGTATTTATTATTATTACGAGTCTATTAAAGGAAATGAAAGTCTGTATTTGCTGTTGTAGGGGGGGACTTATTGCCTTTATTTAGGAAGTTTCCAGTTCCTTTATTATCAGCCTAGTTTTATGTCTATGTTGTTGTGTTATTTTTATTAGCTTTTGGAACTAAACTATCGCAGTCCACAGTTACTGTTGGACAAATCCAGTCCGTCCTAGCCATCTTTAAATGGCGTCGGTCGATCTTTATAATATGGGGGTGTCCAAAGCTACACTCAATTATGACATTTAAGTACAATTATTAAATACTTAGATTGCAAATAACTTGAACTAGTCTCATGAAGCCCTTCATGTAAACTTCAGGGTAAATCTTAAACTTTTCAGATTCTCCCAAAAAGGACCAATATACTTAATAATTAGTTATAACTATTATGAGAGAATAATGTATTATATTGTTCTGTTTCAGATACAACGTCGACTGCAGTCTAGAGATAATGTTTCTTGCAACACTTAAAGAGCACAGATTCCACAAACTTGGCACAATTCTATGCAGGACATCAATCGAATTGGGCAAAAAGCTGAAAAACGGTTCAATTTCCCAAATGTCAGTACAAGACTTAGGACCAAGCTATTCAAATATGACGGCTAGAAAACCACAAGCGAAAATACCGAAGATATGCCAAGCGCTGTGGACAGCGGAACCGACTCAGAAGATTGGGAAGGTTCTAGATTTTAACGTGGGTTTAAGGGTGTCTTTCAGCGATTTTTATTTCAATGGAAAATCATTTGCTGAAAGGTTAGGAGAAGAAGTTTTCGCTGAAGCTGCTGCTATTAGAATTCAATAAAAATGAAATGATAGAATCAAAGAACACAAATGATGGTACATTGAATAGTGTTACAATAAGATAGAATAATAATACCTACCTATGTTTAAGAGTTATAATAAAATTTTGTAAAAAGGGGCATTTAAAATTATGTACGTTTTAAATCACATTGTCATGTTCAAATTAAATTATAATTAATACCAGAATCTAAGTGTTTAAAACTTCCTTTTTTCACTTTACAGATTATTTTCCTCTTAAATAAATTAATTTCTTAACAATGCTTTCTTTAAGTGCTGAGGATGTTAAAATGTATCTCTAGGTCAACGCTTGTTTAACCTCTTCTGGGGATGAACTGTTTAGTATGAATGTTGCTCATTTTTTTTAAGTTGTGATAATGGAAAAGTTTTCTATATATCTTTTGGGTATGTATCTGATAAAGATCCTGTGCTTAGCAATAAGTCTGTCTTTGTAATCTGTGAAAATGTAAACAATGACTGTCAATAATGTAAAACATTTCCATAACTCACGACACAAAAATAAAAGCAAGTTTATCTAATCAAAAAAACTAGTTATGATAACAAAGTAACACGTGGTTATAGTTTCGTTAAATACTTATCGTTCTGATCTTTTAGAGTTCCGTACCTACACAGAAAAACACACTTTTGAATATATCCCTGACTGGTTCCATTATTTTTCTAATAGTACCCTTACTCTAGCTATCTTTGAACCTCTAACAGGACCACTAGAATAATAAAGACATCATACATAATTATGCAAATTCCAACCTAACTACGTCTGTACTGGTATCTTTTTTTGCAATTTGTTTAAATAAGGCTAAATAAAAAACTTCCCACAGTTTTCAGTAAATATGAACATGTGATAACTAGCTATTGCCCGCGATTTCACTCATACCTATACTATCCGTTCAGGCGTAAGAGCAAAATTGAATCCTCAGATTATAACCTACGGAATCAGAGCATAAGTTTCATTTTTAGTTTGGCCCAATTGTTGAATCAAGGGAACCATCGCCTTCAGAAATAGAATTAGATTGTTTAGCTTATCAATCAGTTGACTAGATAGAGAAGCTCTGTATAACGTCTCAAACGGCTCACTAAAAATAATTTTAATGAAATTGTTTTAGCGTTCCCGGGGGTGATAACAAAACCCCTTTGTTGGGCGTAAACTGAAAACAGACTGCATTATGTTTTCTAGTGCGGATGTTGGAGAACAGTTATCTGTTATAACGAGGACAATGACACTGTCCGACCATTTATACTTAATTTATTATACCTTATGGAGGAGTTTGTTGGTAAATAATATCCACTAAACGGTTCGATCAGATATTGAGATGCCTATTATATTGCCTACGTGCCTCCAAAAACCTGCAGTTAAACCGTTGTTGGTCACAGACTCACAGCTGTCATTAGTAAAGCTAGGTGTTGACGACTCTTGTGACGGGTCACTGATGTAATAATTTGAAAAATAGTCATTGGTCGCTGTCATTTGAAGATAGTTGACAGCAAGGGGTATATATTATGTTCTGTGGTTGACAGTCTCGTTACTGATGCCAATGCTGGATATCGTATTACCCAATACTACTTGGGTTGTGGAGGTCAAATAGGCAGTCGCTCCATGTAAAATATTGCCAGTATTCAGTTGCATGCGGTAAAATGAAAATGCAACTTAAATAAAAATTCTGCCGTGAGTCCTTTCCTTTTTTTATTGGACCTTTGTCTCACTGTCACTTGCTCAGTGATACTCGTATTTATTATGTTAAATCAATATTGCTGCCACTTTTATCCCAAAGTAACATAGGATAAGGTACAGAATATGATGACGATGCTGATTGACCTTTTCAACAGATTCGACTGTCTAAACCACAGAACAGATAACTTTTATTTGTTCTGTGGTATAAACGAGTCAACAGCGACTACGGAACACTTATTTTACTACGGACTCGCACTTACCCTTTCAGTTACGTAACTACTCAAAGTATGGGGAGTCGCCCACAATTTACTAATTTAAAAACAACGCCATCAATAAATTTGACCGTGGCCTTCAGAACAGTATTGACTCTCGCGTCGACTAGGCCACATGTTGGCAGTAGGTAAATACGGGACGATCAAATTTTGTAATATAGATAATTTTTGTGCCGATTCACATTAAGCCTGTCAGTGGGGTATCTACTCGAAATAATTATGACAACTCATGAGATATTGTGTGAAGAATAGAGATTTGCGTCGACATAATTATTATTAATTATAGTTGCCTACAGTGAGACCTGTCGTCACTCATACATAGTGCGTACTCTTGGCACGTCAGACGTGTCTTCATTGATATTTTATTTTACGAGCATTTGAGTATTTTCTCAAAATAAAAATGGCGTTGCATACTACAGCAGACGGTAAGTTTTTTTGTGCTACTATTCTTTCTTCAAATTAATAGTAAATTCATTATAGAAATTTATCCGAGCTACAAGATAGGTAGGTACAAGCGATGTGTTGTTTGTGACTAACCGATCATATTGTATGACACAACGTTCTACATAATATTGTCTACTTCTTGTATAAATCTCCTTGTTCATTATATCTATCTATCTATGCTGCTACCTCTCTGTTGTTGTTGAAATGAATTCTACTGTTGTAATATTCACCTTCGCTTTATAATGGTGGACAAGAATTAAATATATATTTCCCGCTTTAAATGGGATAAGGTTTTTAATTATTTCAGACAGTGCCCAGCATCACCAGACCTCTCTTCTCACATCACTTGCCCTCTTCTTCTATATACGAGGGGTCAGGTAATACTGGGTACTGACTGTTCCTACTTAGCTTCAACAATTTTCCTCATAACCTTTGAACACTGTCTGTTTAGAAGGAAAAAGTAAGATGATAATTAGTAAATCTATGTTTTTCCGGTTATTTTTTTATAGATAAACTGGTTTATTTTAACATTTTCATCACTAGGTTTTACTTCCACACGTGTTGTTAAACACAAGTATTTATTTATATTTAAGTTGATGATGGCGATGATAACGATAATGATAGTCACGAGGTTGTTACTGATTTTATAATTGACTAACTTTTGTTGCGGCTTTTCTCGCGTTTTAGTCCCAAATTATCTTGCGGGAATGTTTTTAATATACACTCGAGGATAATGTAGCTTTCCATTAGTGAAAAAAATTTCATCGATTCAAGGACCTACAATCTCACAAAATCACCAACTTTACCTCTTTATACTATTAGTATAGATCACAATTTTGACGATGTTTATGATGACAGTGATGACGATGCTGGCAATAATGACGAACGATAATAATGAGTTTGATAGTAATGACGAAGTTGACGATGAGAATGACAACGATACTGACGAAGTTGAAGATGCGAATGACGACGATATTAATTTTATAGCATACTAGCGGACATCCCGCGGTTTCAGCCGCGTAGATCCCGTTCCCGTAGGAATACAGGGATAAAAAGTAGCCTATGACACTCGGCAATAATGTGACTTTCTATTGGTGAAAGAATTTTTTAAATCGGTTCAGTAGATCCCGAGATTACCCCTTACAATTTAACAAATATACAAACACACAAACTTTACCTCTTTATAATATTAGTATAGATTAGTATAGAAGTATAGATGACAGTCGTGATGGCAATATTTTGGCGTCAATTATGACAATATTCAAGACGCTGTCGCTGGAAATGTTAATGATCAAATGTGACGATGTCGGTGTTAATAAAAAAAAATGGCGATGGTGATGTTGACGATGATAATAATGTCGATTTTAACTAAGTTCAAGATAATATTAATGACGAGTTATGACGATAAAAATTTGATGACTATGATGGCTATAATGTTGCTTTTGTAATCTTTTCGTTGTGTGATAAACAATCATGAATCTCTAACCTAAATAACATTCCATTGATTAGATTTCATAGTTACTGATATTAACAACTGAGCGTTAAGGCACTTTTTGCATAGAATTTTTAGAACTATACCTATTGTAAAAACTCTCCATGTTGACCCTAAAGATAAAGATAAAGATAATTTATTTGTTCAAAACATGAGTATACACAACACATAGCATGCAAGATGTTACATCAATAATATAGCAGACAGTCATGTTTTGCCTGAATGGCGTACAAATAAGAGATGCAGGTCGCTAGACAGCATCAATTAATTTTAAAATTGCCCATTACCCATTCCCTACATGATGAATGTGGAGGGATTTTGTCACCTTCTTATAGTTTTACATCTACTCCTTTTTAGAGTTTTTGCATCTAAATAGTAAATTGACTGATTGAATGTAGATGGAATTGTTTTGAAGATAAAGTTGGTTCTTTCTTTCAGCTATAATAATTTAATAACATTTTATTTTTCATTTCAGGAAAATACAGAATCGAGTCAATTTCAGCTGCTACTTTTCCCGGTTCTCTACAGGTGAGTTTTTTAACAAAACTTTCAACCGTATGTTTCTTCTTAACATACACTTTTGAACACAAAGTACCCTTTTCTGTCTTATGTTTCAGGTTCTCCGAGATGCTTTTATTCCAAATGAAGCCGCTTGTATTGGGTTAGAGGTGGACAAGGATCCTCAAGCAGCAGAAGAGCTGTTAGAACTATGCGCAGATGCAGCGCTGGATGGCCTGTCTCTGGTTGCAGTCGCTACCGACACCGGAGAAGTGGTCGCTACTGTATTCGGTAAATTGCAGGTTGGTATGGTTAAACTTGACAGCATACATAGGTACATCTATCTAATAAATGCACCCGCCTATAAATAGTCGAAAGGTTGATTGACCACTTATTGTTGTATCGCTTTTTATATAAATAAAACATCAAATAGGTTTTGTTGTTTCACAGCGTGCATTCAACCAAAGTTTATAAAGCAATGAGGTCACCCTGGAAAGTCAGCCTTACCGTTTGAAGTTTTACCATGACGGACTTCTATAGTGGTTATTCTATAGTGCTCTATGGGAGTTGCCGTTTGGGAGACGAACAACATGCAAGAAACATCAGTACTGTCGAAATATTATTACAGGAACCATTCATTGAAACAAAGAATAAAACATAAAAAGAATTAATGCTCATCTATCTCTCACCAAATCACGTTAAAATGACTGCGCGGATTTCTATAAATAAAGTGTGAGATAAGATAGTCACACTGAACCTGTCCAAATAATCGAATAAGTTATCCTTGAGGTTTCTGATATTTATGACGATAACATGACGATAACGTGACGATAACATGACGATGGAATGACGCGATAAGTTTGTTTGAACGACAAAACGCGATAAAAAGATATATTTTTGTTGTGTATTTGTATCGACATATTACACAAGGTAATCGTAATCATTAGATAAAAACAATAAAGCGTAATTAAGGCAGAACTTTAACCTAACCTAAAGTAACTATTAATACGTTAGACTTAGAAAAATGACATAATTTTAATTGAATTGACAACATTAATGACCCGTCATGATAATAATATTATAAAGAATGGGTAGGCATACAGTGTTATTGTGTTTAATCTCACAGATAACAGAAATTTCTTACCACATCCGCTCTTTGAAACAAAATAAACATAATTAATTTCAAAACGCTAAAAGATGATTCAAATATATAAATATTAATTAAACAAAAATGTCTACCATAAACTGTATACGTTTGATGTATTTCTGCACCGATCTGATTGTATCTTATTTATTTCAGGTAAAGCCAGAACCAAATTCTACGGAAAAGTCCTTTTTCGAGGTTTTTACCGAAGAGCGCGTCAAGCGGCCCTCGTCCCGTGCTATGATGGAGTTTATGGTCGAACTTGATGCTAAGTGCAATTATTTCGAGAGGTTAGAAATGTATTAATGCTATAAAACGGTTTTTTTTTAAACTTTATGTCGAAAGTCACACAGTTAGGACCACGGCTTGGTGTTATCGAGTTCGTCGACCTTCCTGTGGGTGTGGACTTAACTATTGTGTAGGCTATTTCAATAATCTTTAAAACCGCAGCGTCCCTATCAGTACACCCGATGTAAGTTTTGGGAATAAGGCTGCACCCACTCACTACTTACCAACAAGTGGGCATCATCCTTCAGAGTCTAACCTTCTGTGGTCCACCTTGTAGTTGAACCGTCTCCAGATTCGAGTGGGAGGGAAGATGTAACTTCAACCTTGTTAAGGCTACCGCAACGAAACAGAAGCGGAGTGTGGGTGTGGAGCTGCGACACAAACTATGCTCCAACATATCCTGCCCTCTTACCTCAAAAAGATACACCCAAAGTGACCTTTGCGCTACCACTGCATGGTGACGCGGTGGAAGCAGTAAAGTTCTGGGTTGACAAAATGTAAAAATTGTCAAGCCAGCGAAGAAGAAAATAACCTTATTTTGCTAATAATGTTTCGCTGTTTTAATTTATTAACAATAATCATCATTTATCTTTTTTATCAGGTACGGCATCGATTGCTTATGCGAAGTAATGTTCCTCGGAACAAAACCTGACCACAGACAGAAAGGTCTTGCAAAGCTGCTTGTCAAAACAGCCGTGGACCTGTCAAAGAAATTCAAAGATGGTTCTATTGCTCCACTGACTATTGCGGATCTAGGACCAAATTACGCATTTATGAAGCCAAGGCCAGTAGTCACGAAGCCACCTCAACTATGTACCGCGTTGTGGTCGGCACTTGGTTCTAAGGCATGTGGGAAAGCTTTAAATTTCACCGTTCTTGAAGTGTTCTCTTTTGGAGATTTAATTTACAATGGAAAATCTGCTGCTGAGAGAATTGGTGAACCAACCACTTGTGAAGGAGCTGCTTTGAAGATTTGATGTTAAAAATATTTTAGAAGTAGAAAGAGATCGTTTCGAACCCACCCTCCTTGTTTAATTTTAACATTTTATTGTTAAGTAATATAAGTTTGTGTTTACATTTTGTGTTTTTGGTTTAATAAAGCTTGCATATACGTTAATTATATTTTATTTAAAATACAACTATCCAATTTACGATAGGTGCCATAATAGGATATCGACAAAAAAAACGATTTTACTAATCTTTCTTAGAAACGCGTTCATCGTGCTCAATGGAAACCTATTAATATTTTATCTAGGATCCAGAAATATCTCATTTTATCAATAAGCCTAACAATTTTCTCTGTGGTAAATGATATTGTAAATCTCAATATAGATTCCCCACATTTAACATTGTTATCAAGTAAATAGAATAAAGGTTTCAATTCAATAAACTAAAGTAACTGCCTCTAGTGGTTGGAAAGGCAATTGCTGATCTTCATATAATAGGCCCCACTCCATTATAATAGAACTCAGCAGTTAGCAATTTTTCTACTCTACTGTCAAAATTGCTTTCATACCGAGTTAAAAACAGTGTAAACTAGCATGCACTACAAAAAGAGTCTTGATGATGAATCTTCATCAAGACTCACCATCTGATGGTGTAACAATAGTCTAATAAGTCCAATTCCAAAATAGCGCCATTCCCAATTAAAACATATTCAATTCCATCGTTCGGACCGAAAAGATGCCAGCAAAAATGTTCTACTAAACATTCTACTTCAAAATAAGGGTAATTAAGCTTAGTGTCACATAACTCTACAAGATAATCACCAAAGTTACCCGCATCGATGCAAAACTAGATTCTCACCAATCACTTAAACAAGCTGGTTTCAGCCTAGGTCTTCCCACTACAGCTCACCTGCACGCTTTAAACCAAATAATGCACAGTCAATTTGGGTAACGTTTGTAGGTATTTGACCTTCATCATCTGCCTAGCCTTTTCCCAACTATATTGGGGTCGGCTTCCAGTCTAACCGGATGCAGCTGAATACCAGTATTTTACATGGAGCGACTGCCTATCTGACCTCCACAACCCAGTTAATACTAGGTAATACGATACCCTTTGGTAAGACTGGAGTTCAGAATTTCAGATCACTGACTACCTGTAACGACTGCCAAAGATCTATATATATGGCAGCCGGGACCAACAGCTTAACGTGCTTTCTGAGGCACGGAGGAAACTCGGCATGTCGGGTGGTCACCCATCCACAGACCGACCTTGGCAAGCACAGCTTTACCTAAAGATTGACCCGAGTGGCAGTTAGGTATTTGACCTTCGTGGAATATATTAAGGCATTTGATAGCGTGAAACATTCAGTCAAATTTTGTTCTTAACAAAATCAATGGTTAGACCAAACATATTTCAATATCCTCAAAGTAATTTTCAACAATGGGACATCACACATTAAAGACCCCGGTCAAAATTTAAAAATAGATTAAGGCACGTGACCGGCGAGCTGCTCTCTCCCAAATTATTTACTACTTAATTTCAGGTGTTCAAAAACCTGGCAGATCAATGATCAAGTAATGGTAAAACAGTTAGTTGAACACAAACAACTATTTAGGTTTCGTTTTGCTCATGATATCATTCTATTTGCAGTCACTGCTGCTGAGTTACAACATAATAATTATGTTGTAACTCAGCAGCAGTTTATATACCAAGATCAGAAATTTTGAGGTTAGGTTAGCACACCAATAGCATAAAATCTAGTTTTGAGGTAGAGGGGCAAGAAATACACCTGATTAACTAAGACCTGCGTTTTGAGCCTAACAGCCAAATCTCATAGCCATCTCATAGCGGTAACAAAAAAATCTGCAACATGGAACAGTACATAAGTAAAAAGTACTGTCAGGTTTTATTTATTCAATAATTTATTTGTAGTTTACAGTTTTACCCAAACACTTTAAATGGCTTTGGCTTTCTGAAGATATTATGCTTGCTGAATGACGAATGATTTTAGAAAGCTAATGAGGCAAAACAGTCGTTCACATAATTTGTACCTACATCAAGTGCCTTAGATCATCATTTTCATTCATCATCATTTCAGGCGAAAAACGTCCACTGCTGCATGGACATCCCCCAAGTATCGCCGCGTTGATCCCCGCAACTTTCACCAGGTCATAGGTCCACATAGTGGGAGGCCTTCCGGTTCTGATGACGCAACGTCTTTCGGTTTGCGGTCGCCACTTCAGAACTTTCAGGCCCCATCGGCCATCCGTTCTGCCAGTCTGCATTCGGGCTACGTCAGTAGCCTTGTTTCTCATGCGGGATAATTTTCTTTAAAATTTAAGTAATTGTAATAACGAATATAAGTATTGATTGAATGAGCGAGAGAGTATGACTTACGGGAGAGGGAGAGAATGGCAAATAAGTGCAAACGTTACGACTACGTTGGAAAGTAAAAATATTATTACTTTGAGCTAAAATAAACGAAGAATTAGAAAAACAGTGTTTTTCTCATCACGCCTACTACACCAACTACGTTCGTGTGAACACGTAAGTACATTCTACATCTTATCCTTTATTTTGAGTAAAGAACGGGAAGATTATGTCTTCCGTGACGGGTCACTGACGTAAAAAAATAGTCATTTATGATGACGAAAACCATAACCATCATTAGGTAATTACAATTACACAGCAGTTTGTATTTATCATCAATTTTATCAATATTGAATGCAGTATTTATTACGATTTATAATTTTTTGATAATCCGTGCTAATTTTCCTATCTTATCCTACTGGTGATGCGGTATCTTACCTACCTTATCACTTTTTTTAACGTACCTACTTACGAGTCACAGGAGGGCAGGGTGGCGGAGGAGTCGTCATGCCCAGGGATGATCAGCCTAGGAAGTCTATCGTCATTGCATTACTCGGCCTTCATGAGAGATGGGGACCTGATCAGCCCGTACATCACCGAAGGAGTTTGTCCTCCGTAGGTGGTCAGCATCAGATAGGTCGCGTACCAGTTCTCGCGGCTCATCCACCAAGGTGACAGTAAGATCACGGTGAAGCTTTTGAATGAATGAAGACCCACATAACTGTGGCGACTAGCGACATCTATCGCAACACCTGCGTACTAACAACGATCGACAGAAATCCTACATCGCGCTATCAACATTATCCGCGACTTAAGCCTAAATAGGAGTTCCCGACTTACGACTGTCGGGCAGTTAGCCCACCGGACACAACTCCTGGAGGATCCTCCCTTTTCAACGGGGGATGAGGAACTTTACACCCTGTTCCTCATACCCCCCAAATAACCAAACCGACTCCTCGTTAGACATTTTCACGGCTTTATAAATAAAATGGCTGATGATGACTTCTGTGACGGGTCGCACGTTGATGTAAAAATCGTAATTTATGACGAAAACTATAACCATAGATAGGTACAACAATCACACAGCAGTTTGAATTTATCAACAATATCGAAAGCACTAATTATGCTTTATCAATTTTTGATAATCTTTGCAAATTTTCCTTCTATGTTAATCTAATGCGGTAAACAGGATGCGTTATCCTACCTATCTTACTACTTTTTTTTGTGAACTTACCTTACAAGGGAGATCGTGGCTAAATAGTTATAGCCGCACGGTTTGATTTTGAACGTTAAGTAACGCTTTCCAGGGTCAAAAAAAACTATTAGGTACTGTTATTATACTACTGTACTACTGGTACTGAGCTGCATACGGTTAGTCAAGAAGGTGAACCCAACATATTTAATTTTTTGTCTCGTTGGTAATTATAAAAATAGTCTAGTTTTATAAAATCTTTGAAGAACACTGTCTCCTAGTTGCTCTGTGTTTGTTGGCTATAGTCGGTTAAACCACCGGATCACTGATGCAGCAACACTAACTTCAAGTTCTTCTTCTGTCGTTTTAACTCAAACCGAATAATTAGGAACCCACCCATGCTATGCATGGCACCACGTGTCGGAATAAATTTCATGGGACAGTGCAAAAAAGAAGATTGAAGTGATTGCTGTTTAGTATGCTTTAGGTCGTGTCTTTCTCAACAGATTTGACTGTAGTTCGTGTCGAATCTTTACAGTAAGTACAGACCTACGGCACGCTTATTTAGTTACCGACTCGCACTCAGTCATTTAGTTACATACCCATTCAAAAACATTGCTAACATCGTCATTATTGTCATTGTTAACATTTACATCGTCAAAATTGTCATCAATAATATCGTCAGAGACAGCATCGTCATCATTTACATCAGCAACATTGCCATCGTCTACATAGGAAGTCGCTAATATTTTGTTAGGTATGTGGCATTTACAACAGTTTTGACAGTCGTGTGGACAGTAGGTAAATATGAAACGCTTATTTTGTTGCCGATTCACACTAAGCCTATCAGTGGAGTATCTACTCGAAATATGACAACTCATGAGATATTGTGTGTAGAATAGAGATTAGCGTCGACATATAATAGCCTACTGTTATAGTCGACATTCATTCAGTACACCTGGCGCATCAGACGTGTCTTGTTTGATATTTTATTAACCGATCTTCAGATCATTTTCTCAAAATAAAAATGGCGTCCTTTACTTCACCTGATGGTAAGTTTAGTATTTATTGCTCTCATTATTTTCATCTATTTCTTAATGGCTGTTAGGCGCTTACTGTAAAAAAAATTAGAAGCATTAGTTGAATAATTTAAGTTAATATGTGTGTCAATTTCGGTTCCTGACGAGTGTGACTATGACAATATAATTATGATGTCAACTGTGTTGACGATATTGATGTCGACAATGATGATGATTATGACGATGGCATAAAATAATGACGATGATTTTAACGATGACAAAAATGACGATGATTTTAACGATGACAAAAATGACGGTGTTGATGATGACAAAAATGACGATGTTTATGATGACAAAAATGACAGTCTTAGTCTGCTATATCGCTCTAGCTTTATCGCTGTTTTATAAAAACTAGTGACAAATAAAACTAACATAAATAACATAGCTGATTCATTACTATAATTTGATGTTCATGGACGTCTATCCATAAACATCAACAACGACGACTGGCTGTCTAAGTAGTCATGGCACTTATAGAATTCAGGACGGTCCAGGATGGAAAGTTATAGAAAGCCCTCGGGGTTTTCTATCACCTGCTTTTAATTTAAAATCTACTCAACCTCAATTTTGAGAGTTTATTAGAGATTTTTATTTAATTGAGAGTGACCAATTCGCTTTTGAGCTTAACTGCTTAATAGGATATACGGATTCAAAATATTTCGATGTAGTTCCTGACTAATTGGCCAAAACGATGATTGCTTATAGTAGTTTTACCAAAAGTTCAATATTGCACATCTAACTTTGTTGTTTGTTTCAGGAAAATACAGAATCGAGTCTATCACAGCTGCTACTTTTCCTGGTTCTCTGAGAGTGAGTATTTAATAGAACTTGAGACCCTAAGTTTTTACATAATTTACATATTTTTCTTCTTCTTCTTTACGTGTCGATGATCTCAAATTGTGTTAGACCAGATACACAGACACACACACACGTTAAAGATATTTACATTATGAACAACTACAATAAAGTGCCCAATTTTTCCCTCATGTTTCAGGTCCTTAGAGAAGCTTTTATTCCATTTGAAGCTGCGTGTATTGGACTAGAGGTTGATAAAGATCCCTTGGCAGCAGAAGAGATGTTAGAACTGTGTGCAGACGCAGCACTGGACGGTCTGTCTCTGGTTGCAGTCGCTACCGACACCGGGGAAGTGGTCGCCACTGTATTCAGTAAATTGCAGGTTGGTACAATCAATCAAAGTTGACCTTGTACGTTCAGCAATCTGATAAATGCAGCCCGCATTCAAAAATGCTTGGTGTATTTGGTGGGGATGTAAAATATGAAAGAAATCTTGCAAGTACTTTGGAAATATTATAATCACACGAGGTTTATCATTGAAACAAACAGATTAGATGTTCGTCTATCTCTTTCCAAATCACGTTAAAGTGACTGCTCGGATTTCTATAAATAATATTAGTGAGATAACGACATAGCACCGATTTGATGACGATAACGTTACGAACATGACAAATTATTATACCATTGTAGCATACCTATATATATATAGCTTAAATCGCATTTATTATGCAGTGCAGCTATAAGTTCTCACCTTAAGACCACTTCAACCGACAAATAACTTTGATTACACCCACGATACATGCAGATGGCAGCGATGTTACCAATCACATACATAATTCATTGTACATAATGTTAAAATAAATGTAATTGTAAATAATGTGGCCATCTTATTAATTTCAGGTAAAGCCAGACCCTAATTCTACGGAAAAAACATTTTTCGAGTTATTCACCGAGGAGCGCTGCAAGCGGCCATCGTCCCGTGCTATGATGGAGTTTATGGTCGAACTTGATGAAAAGTGCAATTATTTCGAGAGGTAAGAATAATTGTCATAATGTATGCTTTATGAAACCAGAAAGGTAACTCAATAAGGGATAAAAAAATCTAAATAGTCTGTCAGATAGATTTCCAAAAAATATTGAAGTCGATTTTACCTACAAGTGACGTCATAAACCCCCACTCATGATCTTTGACGAGTTTTATCTTCACAGTTTTTTTCACAGCTTCAAGGGACAGTAGACCTGAGTAATTGATATAAATTTCAGCTTCATACCTCCACGCGTTCCTGAGAAAAAGGGTCTTGACAGACGGACGGACGGACGGACAGACGGACAACAAAGTGATCCTATAAGGGTTCCGTTTTTTCCTTTTGAGGTACGGAACCCTAAAAAACACGGTTCCAATATTTTTATATTATCTAAATGACGGATTAAACAGAATCTTTTTAATTTAAAAAAAAAAAACATTGCCCCACCCTAGGAATTTCTCCTGTATCGTGGGTGCGTTCACAAACATTATTTTATACTCACATACACAAATACCCAGAATCTTAAGGAACCTTAAGGTTGAAGTCACACAGCTAGGATCGATGGTACCAGCAGTTTGGTGGTATCACAAGTTGGTTTGTAGGACCTAGGTATATTAATAGTCACCTAAAAGAGGTCCTGGAGAGGAGGAGAGGTTCCTGTGTGTGCGGGCTTTACTATTGTTTAGGCTATTTCAATAACTTTATTTTCTTTGTCCTTCAAATTAATTATAATTATTTCTTTCTCAGGTACGGCATCGATTGCTTATGCGAAGTAATGTTCCTTGGAACCCTACCTGACCACAGACAGAAAGGTCTCGCAAAGCTGCTTGTCAAAACAGCCGTGGACCTGTCGAAGAAATTCAAAGATGGTTCTATTAAACCACTGACTATTGCGGATCTAGGACCTAACTACGCATTTATGAAGCCAAGGGCACCAGTCACGAAGCCACCTCAACTATGTACCGCCTTGTTTTCGGCACTTGGTTCTAAGGCAGTTGGAAAATCTTTAGGTTTTACCGTTCTTGAAATCTTCCAGTTTGGAGATTTAATTTACAATGGAAAATCTGCTGCTGAGAGAATTGGTGCTCCAACCACTTGTGAAGGGGCTGCGTTGAAGATTTAAAAGGTCTTGGAAGATGAAGAAAGACTGGTTTTTTTATGTTTAAGTTATTGTTAGTGTTCACTTAATGTTTTGTTGGTCTAATAAAGCTTGTATATACGTTAACTATGTTTAATTTAAAATACAAAATATCAAATTCATGATTGGTGGGAAATCTACTAAAATATCGGTTACACTAATCTGTCTTAAAATATGTACTTGATCAAAACACAATTCAGTAAAAAATACATCAAATCAATCAATAAATCCAAATATTTTCCCTGTGAGTGTGGGTGGGTTTTTAATTAAACGTCAAATGCTTTTTGACCAAAAAATGCCTTGCCAGTCGTAAAGCCAAATTTTGTTTTAAAATGTTCCCTTCAAAGCTACTATTTGACCATACTGCAGTTCTACTGGAGCTTCCCTAGGAATATGTATATACATGTTAAGCCATAAAGCATGGTTACATGGAAGTAAGACCAACTGGATGGTGGAAATCAAAGATCTAACCTGGCTCATACAACTGAAGAGGAGATCATGGAAGCGGTTCAACATTTTAACAGTTGTGTCCAAAATACACGAAACAAGACTAATTAAATTCTAATCGAAAAAAGCTGGCTCGTATATTGTGGCAAAATACTCAATTCCGGCGGAACCACTTAAAATCACGGCTGAACTACTCTTGTGCATACAGGAAGAAATGTTTACAGAATGATCTGCGTAATCTAGATGTTACAGCTGCTAGTGACTTAAACCTTTTTTAAAGCAACCCAAAGCATAACAAAGTCAACCATCTTTCCAGTCTGGTCAAAAACGTGACCCAGAGAAAGATGGAAGAAGAAAAGCATACCCGACCACTAATTTGACTTTAGAAAATATGGCACGATAGAATTGAACAGTTCCAGGCCTTTTCCAGTTTGGTACGAAGGTTTATTATGAAGCAAAATTAAAAAAAAACGAGAAGATTAACTAAGATTCACAGGGCTCTCGCAGGAAGGTGTGCTTGGTCCGATCCTCTACCTTATTTAATATCAGAGCTGCCCATGACTTCATAAAACATCACTTGTGATGACACAGGCTTCCAGCTTTATCGATTTTCTGGTTTTTGAAACCTTAAAAATATGTTAGTTTGGTCGTTGTTTGAGTGTCAAGCTCCAGTTGTGATGCTGGTGGTCTCGACTAAATAAAACTTCTGCTTTCTCGATATGAAGACTGTATAATCTGGTTTAGTGGTACAAATAAAAGTAAATGGCCGATGTATGCGCACGGTAAGAGACGGCGAGCGAGTGTCGTGTGTGCCCACATATGGTCAACGACCTAGCGGTAGGTGGGGCGCTGCGGTGACGTAGGATCATGTGTCGCGATCCTACTGGCCGGCGCGATGTGACGATCCGGAACATATTCCCCGGGTTGAAGTATGTGAAGGCTTCAAGATGATGCTGCCTTGATGCTTTTTGGTACGCTATTGAAATATAATGTTTTAAGTGTTATCCACTGGCCACTGGCTGACGACAGGAGGGATATAAACTACGCAGTATAAAAATGGTTATAAAGATAGCCGACCATATTTAAATTGCTAGAAGTAAAGATAAATGCATAGTCGATGTGCAGTGTTTTAAAACGAACACGTATTGATCAAATATTTTTTTAAACTTTTATCTTATAAAAAATTAAAATATGCAGTGGGTCACTACAGATGACGGTATGTGAAATTCATTTTGGTTACTATGACTTTTAAGTAGTATATTATTATGCTTATAAATTATCATACTTACAAAAACTCCCACCATAGCTATGGAGTAGGGCATAAACTATAGAACGCCATACCATCATGCTTGGATAATGTGTCATCATCTCGAAGTAAAATATAAGGCAAAGAATCAAGAAATCAGAAGCTAATAATATATGATTATTTATTTTTAGGTGAATACAGAATTGAATCTTTGTCAGCTGCCACTTTACCTGGTGCCTTAAAAGTGAGTTTTTGTTACCTGACGACAGACTCATTATCGATTGCTTGATTTTTAAGACGATGACAATAGCTATTGACTTCTGATGTTTCAGTATTTTTGGACACGCCCACAATTTTTCCGATACCCTAGCGCCATACTACCAAGTAAGAAACAAATAGTCCAGGATCCGCGGTCCATTTTTGCACTTGATTACTATCAAGCTAATTTTGATGAGACGGCGAGACGCCCAACAATTTCCTGCACGAAACTCTCGAATTCTCGATTGTGGTAAGTAATAGGGGTAGCAGGGATAAAATATGTTGGTTTGATGATTCTCAAAAGTGTTAAGTACAAACACTTTTGAGAATCATCAGCTGGGTTTTTTTTGTTAAATCTGATGATAATTATCTAAATTATTTGAAAAAATATTTGTCCTACAAAATGTATGGTTTGATCAAAGAGTCCCCTTCCTTCCAATATGTATCGATAACGAAGTCATTAAAAATGATTACTTACTAACTGGGTTTTGGGGATTGGATATTTTCTATTAAACCCACTCTTTACAAGTTGCCTACAAGATTCTAAAAATTATATTAAGTGTTTGGCACTTGATTGCGTGGAGTGGGGCAAGCTGTGGGGGGTTCTTAAAGACATGGGAACGCCTCAACATCTTATTGACATAGTCCGATGCCTCTACCTACACATCAACAACCGCTCTTTCGTCAAAATAGACACCGACTGTTCAAATGCGTTAGGCAGGGATGCATCCTCTCACTTCTGCTCTTCAATATGTATGAAGAGTAATATCATTCAAGACTCTTTAGGGCTGGGACAAGGGGTTTACTGTTGGTGGAAAGTGGATTTCCAATCTGAGGTACACTGATGACACCGTTCTCCTTGCTACAACATTTGGCAACATGAAAGAGATACGGCACAGATTGGAAGTGGAAAGTGGCAAAGTAGGGTTTGCAATAAATAGGCAGAAAACCAAGCTTATGGTGGTAGATCGTGCGGGAAAGCTATCGGGCGCCTATAACATCTAAGGCATCTATACTGTGGACAGCTTCGATTAACTGGGCTCCAATATAATTAATGAAGGTAGCTGCGTCACAGAAATAAAACGGCGGATAGCCATGGCTAAAGATGCTATATTACGCCCCCGGAACATCTGGGAAAAACGTGGTATAAGTTTTAAAACGAAGGCCCGTTTGGTCAGAGCACTAGTTTTCCTGATTTTCCTCCATAGAGTTAATAATAATAATAATAATATTTATTTATTTTCAGGCTACTTTGGTCCATAGATAAATACCTTACAGACTAACATACATACGATATAATTGATAGCTTGTGTTAGTAAACAAAACCTTAAAACTATATTAGTATCACTACAGTTGCACTACGTCACTGTGCGATCATGTGGCACTTGCCCGCGGAAGCGTCGAAACACCACCCCCTGCGGCCAAAAGTCCTCTTCCAAGACGAGGTGCAGGTAGCATGTCGGTACTCGCACCACAAACGCCTTAAAGTTGACGTTGCGGCGCGACTCGAGCAGCTGCACTCTCGCCACGTACTTGATCTTCTGGCGCACGTACTCCACGATGTCCTCCGTCGTAGTGGTGTAATGTAGACGGGAGAGGTACAAAGGAGTGTTCGGCTTTGCGGCACGAATATGCACATTGGGCTCCGATGGAGCCGTGCCGCAGCGGTTCTTGATGGTTCGCTGACGGCGCTTCCTCCTCAACACCGTCACGAAACCATCATCAGCCTGGACCGGTTCCTTTTCAGGCACAGGCTTCTCGGAAGGAGCATTTTTCCCCACAAGTTAAGACATGGACAATCCAAACAAGAGTAAGACAGAGGATAGACGCATTCGAAATGTGGTGTTTTAGGCGGATTCTCCGAATTCCATGGACGGCCAAACGCACAAATGTGTCTATCCTTTACCAACTCGATATCAAGACTCGATTGTCAACAGTTTGCCTACAGCGTATTTTGTCTTATTTCGGCCACATAATGCAAAGAGGAGATAGCAGCCTTGAAAAGCTGGTCATTGTTGGCAATACCGAAGGCAAGCGACCAAAGGCCGGTCGCCATTTTACAAATTTGGAAGTGTCTGTCTTCCAAACGATTGGCTTTGAGAAAAAATTGTTTGTGGAACCTCAATGTCATTTTTAAAGACCTGTCTAATGTCTATAGACACCCCACACGTAGGTATAGGTTTGATGAAAAATAAAATATAGTTTCAGTTCCATGTATGGGGCGACCCCCTAAATCCTTTTTTTTTTTTTTGTATAAAAATCGTAAAGCGGTTCACAGAATACTTGTAGAGTTTCAACTGTGTAGTCTCAATAGTTTCCGAATGAAGTGGCTGTGACATACGGGTGGACAGACGGACAAACAGACATGACGAATCTATAAGGGTTCCGTTTTTTGCCATTCGGCTACGGACCCCTAAAAAACAGCTGGTTTGTAGTAATTTTTGATGAGCTCGTTATCAATACATGTTGGATTTAGATAATGATCATCAGATAAAAATAAAATAGTTAGTAATAGATTTTTGAAAATCATCAAATAAATAATTATAATAATATATAATCAACTAGTGACCCGCCCCGGCTTCGCACGGGTACAAAAAAGGTATTAAAACCTTCCTCTTGAATCACTCTATCTATTAAAAAAAACCGCATCAAAATCCGTTGCGTAGTTTTAAAGATTTAAGCATACAGACAAACAAACAAATAAACAAACAGACGCGACTTTGTTTTATACTATGTAAGGATATATATATTTTATCCCTGCTGCCCCTATTACCTACCACAATCGAGAGTTTTCGTATAGGGTAGTGTTGGCTCACGGAAAATTAGCTTGATAGTAATCAAGTGAAAAAATGTACCGTGGATCCTGGACTAACATTGTGACGCGGTCAATAATAATTTATAGATGAACGGATAGCTGTCAGTGGGGCGCAAAGTGACATACGTCCGTCTAGCACCGCGCCTAAGCGCTCACTGTCGGATTGCATACGTAAGAAAGAGAGCGCGATGACGCAACGCTCGAACTTCTTACAAACCATATAATGATTATTTATAAAATAATAATTTATTAAATAATCAAAAATTAAAAACAACCAAATTTTGTATTTAAATATGATACGTTATTGTTATAAATTTTACCAACGTACGTTCATCAGTAATACAGATATTTTTGTTGGAAGATCATTTTAAGAGGTTAGTTTACCATTTTTTTGTATCGAGAAAACTTTTCAAAAACGTGTTTTGAAAACAACGAAATTATCAGAAATATGTTCAAGATTAACATATATTTTTTCCGCCGTGTCAAACTGTATAGATTTGGCTAAAAAATTGTTCAATACAAGCATATTTGGCTCTTGTCAGCGCCTTAACCAACTTCAAATACTGAGGAGGTTCTAAATTCAACTGTATGTCGTTTTTTTAAGTATGTATGTGACGCCATAACTCCGTCATTTTTGAACCGATTTGAAAAGTTCTTTTTTATTATGGTCCCATTGAAATTTGATCAAAATCGGTTTGAAATTTACTTAACATTTTTTTCGGTGTTTCAGATTATCAGGGAAGATTTTTTCCACGATGAACCCTATTGCTTCGCTACAGAGGTATACAAGAATCCTTCGGCAGCAGAGGAGTTGCTAGAACTATGCGCTGACGCAGCATTGGACGGTGTTTCTTTGGTAGCAGTCGCTACTGGTAGCGGTGAAGTAGCTTCGGTTATTTTTAATAAGTTGCAGGTTGGTACTGTACCAGTATGTAAAGACGTTGAAAGCAACAAAAAAAAACATTGCTTCAGATTTAATATCGTGAAATCGAGAAACATCGGAAGCAATTGACAAAACCCACTGAAACGAGTAATTTGCTGCTAAAACACTCTCATTTTCAGTTTTATCACAAGTAAATAAATATCAAAGTAATTTACAATATTGTGTGTATTTAATTCGATGTTGTGATCATCATCTGCCTAGCCCATTACCAACTATGTTGGGGTCGACTTCCAGTCCAACTAGATGCTGCTGAATACCGGTATTTTACATGGAGCGATTGTCTAACTGACCTCCTCACCCACGATACAGGAGAAATTCCTAGTGTGGGGAAACGTTTAAAAAAAAAAAAAAGAATTAGTACTGGGTAATACGATACTGCTTGGTAGAACTGATGTTAAACTTTTTAGGCCACTGACGACTTTGCGTGCTCTCCGAGGCACGGAGAAAACTCGGTAAGTAATGAGTACTCACCCATCCAGAACAACCGAGGCAAGCACGGCTTAACCTAAAGATCGACCCGAGCAACACAACTGTTCTTCATTGAATTCAATTCATTTATTTGATTCAGACATACAATATCCATAACATTGTTAGTAAATACATTTAAAAATTATGTTAGTAAACAGATAAAATCATTAAGGGCACATCTTAATTAACTTCGAGGTCCTCTTAATATTTATCTTCTGCTAATGTGAATAGTTTTTGTCTCCACGTCCAAGAGTATGAAGAAGACTAATGAAAATAAAACCGCAGTAGATTAAAAATGTTGTATTAATAAAAATGTATTTTAATAAATTACATAAAAATGTTTCTTAATATTCATAAAAATAACAAGATAGTGCACCTGATGATAGCAAAACAGATAAATTGAACAATCTAAATAATCCTGCGGCATCTTTATTTAATACTTCTAGAATTAAAATATTTCGATATTAATAATTACTGTTATACCCTACGACATGACACTTCAAAACATCAGCAAACTACAAAGATGTCTAAAAGAAGTCATTGGGAGAGGCCTTTGGCCAACAGTGGGATGACACAGGTTAACAGTAACGGTAGTACAAATTAACGATGAGTGTCGTTTATGCTACCAAGATAAAACTGAAAGCATGTGAAGAACTAGTACCTACATAAATATTGATATCGAAATTATTGAAATGTTTTCAGGAAGCTCCTTCAGATATTTCAGAAAACTCATTTTTCGAAATATTTTCTGAGCAGCGCTGCAAACAAGCGTCATCTCGTGCTGTGGTAGATGCAATGGCAGAATTTGACGCAGAGCTCAACATCTACGGGAGGTGAGACATTCAAAAGACGAAAATAAAACCCATCTACTGAAGATACTGTTGTATAAATTTCGTTTGTTTCCGTGTTTGCTTGGTTGGTGCGGCTTACTTGTTTTGTTGGGTCTACCTTTTTTAGCAGAATATTTTATACCCGAATTTTGTTTTGCATAACAGTGGATGGCAGAAACTTCATTTCGCAGAAAATCATTTGGCATACACTCATTTACCATACATTCAAAACGCATAATTTTGTAAGTCAGAATCATCTTGGAGCATAAACTTCATTTCCAGAACCATCATTTCGCCGAAAATTTATAATCAGAATCGTCTTTTGGCACGTATTTCATTTCATACATACGTGTAACATGAAATAATAATAATAATTATTATTATTAATATTTCTTTTATTCATTTTTTAATATATTAAATACATTTTTAAATATTTATTACAAAAAAGCATAATATAAAAAACATTTAAAAATATAAATATAAAATATATATATTATTAATTATTATTATCAGCTCACCCTGGCTAAAATTTCTAGCTGAGAATATTAAATGATGGTAGGTCAAAAAAAAATATTATTAATAATAATAATGACGTCACTCATACATGCAACGCATGTACTCCATGACGCGCGCTCGCTTCGCTCGCATATTAAATAACACTAATATCTTCTGTCCCCGAAGTGCCGGGCCTCCGCCGGCCTCCTTCGTCGGCCTACGGCCCGGTGCCCATGCCGCCCATAAAGGATACTTTCGCGAGACGGTCGTTATACCTTATAAAAATCTACCAAATAAAATTCTGCCATCTTATAAGTATGCCATTGAAAATTCGGCTATTTAAACATTCTGCGAAATGAGTATTCTATTAAATAATTGTTCTGCCATAAACACATTCGTTCAAAGAAGAATATGCCAAGTGTGGTATGCCAAATAAATTTCGGAGCATCAAGTTTCTGCCAGATAGATGGTACCCGAATTATTGTTAATTCTTGATGAGGAATAATAAAGTTCTTAAACCACAAACATCCGTTTAGTATACGTGCAATATGAAACATATCTTAAAATTTTTACTGTGACAACAAGTGCCTTCGTCGTCGGAGAACAGAAGTTGGCGTACGGAACTGTTACAAGACCCTTTGTTTCACTAAGAATAATGCCTATGAATTTTGTCCATGTTTACAGATATGGTGTCGACTGTTGGATCGAATTGATGTTCCTTGGAATCCACCGCCAACACAGACAGAAAGGACTGGGCAAGCTGCTATGCAAAACATCTGAAGAAGTAGCAATGAAGAATGGCCATATAGCCCCAATGAGTATTGAAAATCTAGGACCGAAATATGAATTCATGACACAGAGAAAACCGATTACAAAGATCCCGAAGATATGCAGTGTGTTGCTGACATCTATAGGCTCCCAAAAAATTGGAAGGGCCTTGGGTTACAACGTACTTGTAACCTTTCCTTTAAAGGATCGTATTTTCAATGGAAAAACATTCTCAGAGAAAGGCGTTGTAAACTTTTGTGAAGGGTCTGCAAAAATAATTGTATGAAATCAATTAACACTAATTATAATAAATGCGATAATAACTCTGTTTCTTTGTGATTATTAAAATTATATGGCGAACAAGATAATAATTACTGGGAGGTAAATCAATGAAAATTTGATTCTAAACTAAGATTATCACATTCAAGATAAAAACATGTTAAAGGTATTAGGTATTGGCCCGTATCGCTATAGTTCATGACAAAGCTAAAAAATAAATATGTAATGATAACATATATATCTGATCTAATACAATAGTCTTTGAAACACAAAACTTTAAAAATACATCGACATGGCTTAAGACTTACACGATCAGATCATGATCACACATGATCAGAGCATTAAATACCATAATGAAAAATCACAATCTCGGTGCAGTTCTACCTAACTTGCCCTAATTAGTTAGTATTTATTGGTCAAATCTTGCAACTGTATTTCAAATCATTTCCCCCATTCAATCGAGCTAAAATTTTGCACGAGAAAACTTCTCAACAGGTAATAAAATAGCACGAAACCTACCTTTTATTTATTAAAGGCTTTAATTTTTTATTGTTGATGTTAGAATTACACTTTGTCTAGGTCCTCTGCTTGACCTAAACTCAAAGCACAATCATAGCTAAAAACAGGCTTCACCAGTTATTTAATTTTAAACCAACTTGAACCAAACTGAGTCAACTACCTATAAATGGTTAACAAATGGAAATCATTACGGACAGTCTGTACGTCGTTAACATAGGACTAGTCTGACTTCGGTCAGATAGTCCGACAGCCCGACATCTCTAATTGCATCGTCCAACTTCTCCCAAATTGGTTCTAGTTAATTGATTTGGATTCGACATTGAATTTGTCGCTTTGTCGCTTTGTGTCGCGTGCGATTAATCTATTAGTGTGCTATTGTCATCAAGTTGATAGTCATTTGCATATTGGAGTGTTATGATAATGGATATTGAAGTGGACTATTAAGATAATTATGTAGGGATGATGGTGTAGTGTGGCTATGAGAGTAGAGGAAGTTCAAAAAAACGATGGATGGGCTGTGTGAAGGATGATAAAAGCTAGGAAGGAGGTGTCTGCTGAGATAAGTAATGGAGAAGTAGGGAAGAAGAAGACATGCTGTGCCGATACCGGATAATTGGGATAACGGCAGGAGAATGATAATGATGATGAACTAGTGTAAACTCTCTCATTCTCTGTCTCTTCTTATATCTTGTTAGCCAGTTGTAATAAAATCGAATGGAGTGCTTCAAGGTAACATCACTATACCTACACCTGTTTTCCCAAAAGTAGTAGCCAGAAGTAAACGTTCCTCGGGGGCCACGTGATGGCTTCCGGCCACCGTAGACGCGGGCCTGTGGACGGTGAGTGATGGGCAAGCTCGCCGTCCGTCCCTCTTATGACGACAACAGGCCGTGTCGATGTGACACACGCACCTCAAAGAGATGTCAGCAAGGACCCCGGCAAGGGCCGACGCCCCTCGGGGATGCGGATTGTCGAAAGAGATACCGCGGCCTCGGCACAAGGGCAAAGAAGGAACATGGGCTAGCGACTGTACCTACCTTCCTACTACCTACCTAACAGCAAAACTAGCTTTTGCCTTCGGCTCCGCCCGCGCAGCCCAAAGTAGCCTAAGTCCTTTCCCAAGCTCTACTAGTCTATATGTGTACCAAATTTCATCAAAATCGATTCAGTGGTTTAGGCGTCAAAGCGTAATGCTGGCACTTCACTAGGCGTATTTTCCCAACTATTCGTGGCATCTTAGCAATGCAAAATACATCGTAAGTTGAATACAATAAGGTTCATTTTTGTACTCGTAAATATCGCAAATATTTGTACAAATACGCAATAGGTAACAGAGAAAATAAGAGTAAATCAGTGAATTAATTAATACATTATTTTTAACCCTTATTTGTAATATTACTGTAAAAATTGAAATACTGGGCTATGCTGTGGGCCGTGGCTCGGGCCACATAAAAAGGACAAACGGGCCGCATGCGGCCCGCGGGCCGCACGTTGTGTATGGCTGCGTTATAGTATAGCCACGTTTCGTCAGTTAATTAGGTTTAAGTTTCCTAAAAAATATGCCGTCTGACAGGGGAGAATGCAAGAAGCAAAACGAATTGCACCAACCCCAAGTAGAATGGTACAAGGGCAGGTTGATGATCTGTTCTAATAAAGAAAAACGCATCGATACCAGATGAGAAGTTTTATTGTTCTAAAATATTTATTCACCGATACAAATAGTACCATTCCCTACTATCTTCAACCAATATTTTATCTTACAGCTCACGATCGAAAACAAACGACATGCTCGATTGAAGATACTGTAACTGTCCTATCTTTTGTATGATATTTTACCTACGATGTTGCAGTACAGTGACTTTATTCTGATTGTTTTAAGGATCAAGTTCAAGGTAAAGTATCGGCCAAGGAACTGTGATATTTAAACGGCGTAGAGCTTATTTCATACGTCGCCGAGTCAGAAAATTAGAAAAAGGAAGCATTCAATACTTTTATCCTACGTTTATCACAAGTAACGTTTGTCCGTATTTTTGGTAACACATGCTTGCTCAGTTACAATGCTACTATTTGTTTAGGTCCAAATATACCTTCTATATTGTTTTCGTATCCCTAGAGCGTTGTTTCATTTTTCTTTTATAATATATTAGACAGAAGAGAAGGCATGTTTACTGTTTGGAAATTTTTTGGTATTTTTAGACTTGTTGGTATGAAATGGTGGTACTCCGTGCGATTTGGAGGTTAAATAGGCAGTCGCTTCATGTAAAATATTCGTACGCATAAGATTAAGACTAGAAGTCGAACCAACATAGTGGGAAAAGGCTATCAAGCTGATGAGGTGTGAAATGGAAAATATTTCATGGAAACGAATGCCTTTTTGAGGTAAGTTATGAGATGACATTTTGCGGTAAGAGTACTATATTAACACTGTGAAATCAATCCATAGCAATAATGAAAGTTGGATATTACAACAAATTTAAAAAAAAAACCACATCGACTTTTAAAAAGTGAAAAATATCTTCAGCTTCAGAAGTCGATAGCAAAAAAAGGCAATCAAACAAACCTCCTACTTCCTTCCTAAGCAATTGAATACAAAAAATACCATTTTAATAAAGCGGTGAGACACAACTTTGCGATCCGTTTGCATCTGTTTGTGTCAACGTAGACTACAGAAACGGATCCAAACGGGACTACAGAAACGGATCTCCTTCCAATTGTTAGCGGAGTGTTCGCTACGTAATGATCAATTACAACTGGAATCTGCATTGTGATCGTAGTTTTACTTTATATTATTTTCACTGGCATTCTGGTATTGAATTCTTCTTTTATTGTTCTTCTTACATTTTGTGTTCTTTTTGATAATGGTTCTGAGTGAATATATAAGGCCAGGTTCTATGTTAATGGCATGGGACTCAAACATAAGACAAACTGACGAAGAGTAAATTTTATGTAGTATAGGAACAGCTCTACTTAACCCTTTTTTTTTTGGTGGGTGGAAAATCATCAAATAACCCCCCCCCCCCCCCCCCCCCGGGCTTGGGCAGAGTGGGAGGGAGTGTCAGAATTCTACTGACTAAAAACCAACCCATGTTCCTTCTTCGCCCTTGCGTTATGCCTTTCGATAATCCGCAGCCCACCTCCACTTAACCCTTCGAGTATAAACAGGTATGATGTTATGTAATGTGGTTTAATGATGTTATTTCGTACAGGATTGTTCTAAATTGTGTTCAAATTTTCCTCTAAATTTTCTAAGGATCGATTTGTGTCCAGTTGTTGACAATAGTCTTGCATTGCACCTTATTTATCGTGGATATAATTGGCCAAGTGTCGAACTTTACCAAACTCTTCAGTGATTCAGGGCGTCATTTTGTTAAAAACCAAACAATGCCAAAGGATTATTGAATGCTGTGGTATCTCTTCCAGAAAACCCATTCATGGTTGAGGTTATGATTTCTAAATATTTTGTTTTTGTAACTGACGCATAGGCACAGTACTTTAGTCTGTGTTCTCTGTTATATAATATTTCAATTACTAACACTAGATATAAGTTATTTTATTGTTTACTATCACTATGGATCACGTTGTCTGATAAATAAAGAATTATTATTATTATAGGCGATCCTAAACTCATTACTTTATTTTCAATACAATTGAAACTAGTTGCCAGTTCAATTGCAAGCTTATTTCTTTTTCACTAAATATCCAATTTCTTTCCTCTGTCCACTGAAGTCCTTCCATAAGCCACAAGGAACAATTGGTATTCGAGTGAGACAATAATATCCGTGTTTACCAAAGCACATTAAAGCGATCTCCACGGATCCTCAGATCGGATTCGCTTTGCATAGCACTTGAAATTCAAATGGTGCAGTTCATATTGAGCCTCCCTCTGTCTAAGTGCCTACGAGCTACGGTTGCCATGGCAACAGTGCCTGCAAGGCCCTTTACTCATCCCGTATAGAGTTACAATTGGAATTTTAAGTGAGGTGTGAAGAATTATTTCTGTGACTGTCTTGCTGAATATTTTGTAGAGGTTTAACACAGACAACAGAGAAGTCACTGACTTGTTATTGTTTTTTTTGGACTATTTAAAAAAAAAAATGAGATTCTTACATTTTCTGGCGTGAGATGTGTAAAATATTTTTTATAATAATAATTATTTGTGTTAGTAGTCAAAGATCAATATTTTTAGGAAATCTCTGACGGATTAATTATTTTTTTTTTGTTAACTACCTACCCTTGTCTACGTCCCGTACACCTACACAGTTGCACACGCATAGTTTTGATAACTAACAGGATTTATAACTAAAACATAAAATTTTACAAAAACCTTGAAACGCGACACCAAAAACATTTCAGCAAGGTTTAATATTTTAACCCATTTCCTGCCCCGAGAAAAAATTCAAGCTGCTTTTATTCCATTAAAAGCGCCTAACTACTACGTGAGAGCTTAAAATTATTATCTCCATGTCCCAAAAGGGACAGGTTTACTTTTGGATAAAAGTTTGAACTGAACGATGTTTACCTATTACCAAAGTAAACTTTGAAGTTAGTTTTGTTTACATTTTTAAAAGTGCTTTCAATTAATGGGTTGGATTTCTTTTTTGCGGAGGTTGCTGGGATCCGCTGGGTGCGAGACGCACGGGACCGGTAAATGTGGCGACACTTAGAGGAGGCCTATGTCCAGCAGTGGACGTCCTTTGGCTGAAATGATGATGATGATTTCTTTTTTGTTCTATAGTATTTTATTGCTTATTGAATTACCAAGTAAGCAAGGCCTGCACTTTTTTTGTGTTCCCGACGACTTAGCGGAGAGAGAGACTTCTAGGCAATTAAGAATTTGAATTTGAAGGTTCATCTACCTTTATGCAGGCTCTGTATATAAAGTGGGGATGAGCGGGGCCGCGGATTTTAGAACGAGATGACGTGGCCTCGGCGCAAGGGCAAAGAAGGAACATTTGTTCGGTTTTTAGTCAGTAGAAGTCTGACACTCCCCTTCGCTCTGCCCAAGAGCGGGGGGGGGGGGGGGTCATTTGATGATTTTCCACCTACCGAAAAAAAAAAGGGGTGTGGGGTACTACGCTGGTATTATTTTAAAAACTTTTTTTGTCATGTCAGTTACAGTGCGATCAAATTATCTTGGCAGCTCTGAACATAGGCTTTGCGAAATTTTACGCATGTAAACTTGGGAATAAAACTGTTATTTCCAGATAAACCAATACTTAAACGATCAGAAAATATCTAATTTAAACAGTGAGAAATACAAATAAAATAAATATCATAACACTTTTATACATTCGTTGTAACAAAATGACCTGCACGAAGTTCGGAGCTGCCAAGATAATTTGATCGCAGTGTACTATTTAATTTCTCTGGCAACTTATTTTTGTTGTACATAAAAGTGAAACAGAGAGGTTTACGAATATAGCTTCCAATCCTTCAATGCAGTGCAAGTAAGCCTGTAAATTGTGGCTTCAATAGTTTTACCCCCTTATCATTGTAAGACGACGCATTTTTCCAATCCTACACCCCTTCGGTGTGTTGGGGGATGTCAATACCCCGTAATACGCACTTGAGGGTTGGATTAAGGTGGATAATTTACAGGGACACGATCTATAGTAAAAGTAAAGATGCCAAGCACAATAAACTACCTAAAAATGTGAAGTTTGCGTTGTGTTACGTTATATTTTTTTGAGTGTTTTCATTATGCTCCTTTTTCTTATTAATATCAAAGAGTCACAAGAATACGGCTAATTGCAGTCGCTAATACTACAGAAACTCTATTTCACATTCGTAGAAATCAGCCTGTTAACTAGCATCATATTCTGACATTTCCCCTTAATAAACATAACGTCACGCCTGTAGTCCCTAAAGGGTTAGGCAGAGGTGTACCGAGTATGGAATTATATACCCCACTAGCTTTTGCCGTGATAAAAAACGACTGTCCATACAAACTTTCATCCCCTATTTAACTGCCTTATAAGGGGTTGAATTTCGAAAAATCCTTCCTTATTCCTTGTCTACATTAAAAAGGGAACCTCTGTACAAAATTTCAGCTTTCTCCAAGGGTTTGGGCTGGGCGTTGATGAGTCAGTCAGTCAGTCAATCAGGACTTCTCTTTTTATTTTATATAGATATATATATTTATAATATTTCGCCAGTTAAGTTTCAAGTCCCATGTAATAGCCTATTTCCATCAACTGGGCCAAAATCCAGACTCCGTGGCTGCTACTGAGAAATTCCTGATGGACAATCCCAATAACACTGCCCGACCAGCGAATCGAACCCAGGTTCTCATTCGCAGCAGTCGCGCTTGCAACCACTACTGAGCTAACGAGGCAGTTCATCCAAATCTAAAACAATAAATACTAGACGGACCCACGTCACCTATTTAGCAATTCCAACGACTCCTCAAGAAGGTTCCGTACGTTTTCGTTTTGTTCCGTACGTGACCGCACACACGTCACTATAAAACACGCTAAGGACACGCGACCCGATGAAATTTCCCTTTTACGACGTACTCGTAAAGTAAATATCACTGATGTTGTCCAAAAAAGATGTCCACAGCGTAAATGTGTGCTTATTAAACCACTTTATTGGCTTATTTAGCTTTTATGGCGGAATTTATTTTGTGTATGGTTTTACGGTAGGTGGTTAAGGGACCCCGTTTTATGTTTGGTGACATAATGAAATGTCATACGAATGCGAAGTCATCATGTTTATATTGAGTTCGAGATGAGATCGTATGATGGGAAAGTGAATTGGAAAATAATAATATAACATCAGGCCTGAAATCTTCCGTAGGGGCTGCGGGTTCTTCAAAAGAGATACTGCGGCATCGACACAAAGGGCTAAGAAGGAACATGGGTGGTTTTTAGCCAGTAGAGGTCTGACACTCCTTACCGCTCTGCCCAGAGCGGGAGGAGTCTTGATGATTTCCCACCGTCCAAAAAAAAGGCTGTAATCTTCGAAGGTTTAGGCAGAGGTCTACCTAATAGTATTAGGTACACCCAGATTTCGTCAGTTATGTTTAAATCCCATGTCATAGGGGGCGTGGCTATTGCCATCAACAGAGCACAAACATACTTCATGACTGCTACTGAGAATAATAATATTATAATAACAAAGTTTATTGGTTCATAAAAAAGTTTTACAATAAAAAAGAATGACACTGAATCCCGCACTAGGATACCCTGTGTCGCAGGATCCAGTCTCTTTCGACAGATTTTAACAATTACCTAATTATATGAAGTAACAAATGCAGCGATTACAGTTTTAATTTATTAAACTAAGGAGAAACTAATGGGAAACCTCAATAACACTTTTCCCGACCTGGCAATTGAATCAAAGACCCCATGCTTAGCAGTCGACCACTTGCACTTGCGACCACTAGAACAACGAGGCAGTCAAACAGAGTCAGAAAATATTTTCTCTTAGATACTCCTTTTACTACCAAATGTTGGTAAAAATCTTAAAACGACCCAAAAAATCCCTTATTCAATGATACCTTGTTCAAACGTTTCCATGGTATCCACATCAAAGTAACGTAACCTCTTTCATACCCAAACTCCTTTATGCCTTCTACAAAAGGTTTCCAGTAAACGCTACATACAATGTTTTCTTGAACCGCATAAATATTCCGCAGTAAACAAAAACTATTGTGAAAGAAATAAACACATTTCTTTCACGCGTCCCCGGGCTACTTAAATAAAAGAAAAGAAAGTTTTTTCCAATGGGATGTAAATAACATCCCATCAGGCCACCTCAAGGGCTTGAAAGCAATCTAGGGGCCTACTATTTTTCTTTTGATGGCAACACAAAGCAATTGTCGGTCGGTATTGCCATCAGCGAAAATAGGTGTAGCCGTGTTGCCGTTCTACGCCGTATTGAATAGCCTTTTTTCTATTCACAAAGGATAGATAGGGAGGTGTTATCTAAGGAATATGAATATGCTTACTTTTTGATGGGATTATGAATGGGTTTTAGAAATATGTTTTCTTTTCTAAAGTAAAAATATTGAAAACGGTTAATTCTTTAGGGTTTGACCATTTTAAGTAACAGTGAAAATTCGGTCAGCCTGTTATTGTAAAGACGAATCAACTTTTAATAAAAATGATGTTTTTCCTACTGTGTTGATTAAGGCTTTTCGTTTTCACAAGCTCAGTATTTTGGAGTTCATACTTTTCACTAAGTTGCCTTGCTTTTCTCTATTGCAAAGTTATTTCTTCTAATAAAAACTAATGCTTCAAGCATAAAAAGAACCAACGGTACCATAATACAACCTACAATAACTTAAAAGCAAACAATTCCATTTAAACGAAATCTAGAAACTCGAACTCCTAAAACAGCTCATTTTCAATTTACAGGCTAACTAAACGTGAACGGCCACCAATATACTGTCAAAATAAAATCACCCCAACCCTGCTTCGACCAACTAAGCGCTTTAACCCCCGTTCGCTAATGCATGGCCGTCCATTTTTCAAGACAGCCGGTCGATGTGGCCCAAACATCAGTAAATCGCTATAAAGTACCCGACGGGTAGTTTCGGTGAATATAAAGTTGGCAATTCGGTGAAAACTGTTATTTATGTATTTTAGGGTCAGATGTACGGATTAGATCTGAGGTATGAAATAAAAAAATAAAACCGACTTCAAAAAAAAAACACTAAAAAGTCAAAAATAAACTTTAGAAGAAAAAAACAACACAAAAAAGTGAAAAATAAACTTAAGAAGAAAAATCAGCTTCTGAAGTCGGTGACATTTGTTTGTTTGATTTGGCTTTTTTTGCCACCGACTTCCGAAGCTGATTTTTCTTCTTAAGTTTATTTTTCACTTTTTTGTGTTGTTTTTTTCTTCTAAAGTTTATTTTTGACTTTTTAGTGTTTTTTTTTTGAAGTCGGTTTTATTTTTTGTTAAAAAGTTTTTATTTTTCACTTTTTAGTGGTTCACATGTGCTTACCCCTTCACAACGTACCGGCGTGATGTTATGTTATGAACTGGTGTAAGCAATAGACAGACATGAGATTTCAGCAATCCCAGTCCATTTGCTATCGTTTGTTGAGGAGTTCCGTTGCCTATCTCCGAAGTTCTTCATCAGATCTTCACTAAATTGAAATGGAACCACTCCGAGAAAGTACTCTTCCAAAAACTACTCAAATCACTGCAAGTGTGCCTATAAAATTTGAAGAGTTCTCTCTATTTCTCCAGGATCCCATCATCAGATCCTGACTTGGTGATCATGGGACCACTTGGGAAGTATATCCTTTCCAACAAAAAAAGAAATTTTCAAATCGGTTAGCAAGCGACGGAGTTATGAGGTAACAAACATAAAAAAAAAAAAAAAAAAAAAAAAAAAAAAAAAAAAAAAAAAAAAAAAAAAAAATACAGTCGAATTGATAACCTCCTCCTTTTTTTGAAGTCGGTTAAAAATGAGTTCATGTGATTATCGGTTTCGAGTATCGGGTCTTTTGAGAGAATATAAGTAGGTAGGTACTTTCTGGTACATCAATATTAAAGAATATTCTATTGAATATCATTAAATTATAGTTATGTAAGCAGGTTTGTGCTTACACGTCAATTTGTTTAGAACAAATCGATGTCAGTATTAAAATTGCTATTGCGTCAGTGCAGGACCTTTTTTTTTTTTTTTTTTGGTGGGTGGAAAATCATCGAATAACCCCCCCCGCAGAGCGAAGGGGAGTGTCAGACTTCTACTGACTAAAAACCAAACCCATGTTCCTTCTTCACCCTTGTGTCGAAGCCGCGTTATCCTTTCGACAAGCCACAGCCCCGACGGGCGTCGGCCCTTGCGGGCCCCTCCTTGCTGACATCTCTTTGAGGCGCGCGTGGAACACGTACGCGCCGCCGACACGGTCTGTTGCCGTCATGACGACGGCCGGACGGCGAGCTAGCCCGTTACTCACCGTCCACAGGCCCGCGTCTACGGTGGCCGGAGGTCATCGCGTGACCCCCGACGCCCGGAGCGCCTTCCGCGGCGGCTGGGACGTTGAGAGGTTCTCTCCCTCTCTCGTTCCGCCACCTCCTTCGCTAGCATCACTGCTTCGCAGAAGGAGGCGATGGCGTCCCATTCCTCCTCGCCCCGGACCATGGCTTGCACCAGGGCCGGGCGCGAGAGGTCGCCGCCGCCGATCGCCGCTACGAGAACACGGCGGGGCTCTGCCCAAGCAGGGCACGCCTCCACAGTGTGCTCCACCGTGTCCTCCGGTCGATCCTCGCAGTGGAAGCATCCGGGCGTTTCCGCGATTCGGTACAGGTACCTCCCGAAACACCCGTGTCCGGTGAGGACCTGCGTCAGACGGTAGGTGAGGGCGCCGTGGCGCCTCTCCAGCCACTCCTCAAAGAGGGGACTTACCGCCACTATCGTGGCGTGCCCTGCGCTGGGTTGCGACAGTCGCTGTCTCCATGCCGCCATGAGATCGCACCGGAGGTCTGTCCGCCGCGCAGCAATGTGCCGCGGCAGCAGAGTGACCCCCCGTCAGTGCAGGACCTTGTAAATGAACAACACTCTTTATTCAGGAGAAACCACACGCACTAATTGCACGTTCCAGGACTTGAATAGAGTAAACGATAGAGCTGTAGTTACTACGTACTGGGGGGGGGTCTAAAATGGTCCCTTGAGCAGATCATAATAGGATCGTATTAAGAATTGAGTTTAAAATTCGTAAAATGAGGCTGTCTTAATAGTAACTGCGTCTGCAACCATTACACGATTTTTTTAAATGGCCACTTAAACAGTGGCCATTTTAAACCCCCTGGTTGGACAAAGTCTGAGTCATCGATTTGAGAAGAAGACAGGAGAAACAAACACAGTTTTAAGTATCATCACCCAACAATAATATGTCTAAAGTTCTTGTTTCATCTGTTTTACTAGCCGTATATAATGGCTAGCTATCAATATACATATTAATTTATCCTTTTTGATGAATAAAAATATTTCGCCAAAAAATGTAGACGCCCACGATGTTAATTAGAATCTTATTGTTTTAAAAAAAACCTTTATCAGTATATTTTACTTATTTTAGGTAGGGTGAATTCATCTAATTCTGTGATTCGCCTAATTCGGTGATATTCGGTTTGAGCGGTATTATAGGGCTGTACGAGTGCACAAATACCTTTATCACAAAGTTAGATGAGTTCACTATACTTTTAATACTGGCACAAATTTCTGTGTTATCGAATTCCCGACCACAATAAACAATTTTAATGCAATGGTTTTCCAATATTATAGCTGTGGTATATTAGGGTTGAAGATGCCTTAATAAAAAACTTCAGTGCTCGTTAGGTTCCACTCACAGAAAGTACCACTTAATGAGACCCAATTATTTATAATATCAATAAAATATAAAAGTCTTTTCTCGTCTATTTTGGGATCCACTTTTCATATAATGTTCTTAATAAAAGGTAGAATATTGTACAATTATAGCACGCTTTTATAATTTTACAAAGTATTAGTATGATATACCAGATCAGTCCAGTCTCCAGTCTTACCAAGGGATATCGTATTACCCCGTACTAACTAGGATATGGAAGTCAGATAAGCATTCGGTCCAAGTAAAATCCAGGTATTCAGTGGCATGTGGTTAGTTTGTAAGCCGACCCCAAAATTGTTGGAAAAAGATGCTGTGTATGATACATCATGCTCACACAGGTAAATAATAAACATTTACAATCACCAACAGAAGTTTTACAAAATTTGTATAATATTTTTCTTACAAAAAAATATCAAGGTCAAAAATCATAGCAAGAATAATTCTGGGGGATTGAAGGAAAATTGTATTAAATATTATGAAAAGAGAAAGCGGCTTCAGCACACCGTCCGTCTTATCCTGACGAGGGTTACTTATTTATATGCAAACGGAAAATTCTCGCTTTATGTAGGTCAAACCTGAGAAACACACATATAAAATTAATCGTCTAACGACTAAAGCCTCGGAAACGTATAGCTTTATTTGTTTTCCATGAAAAGTACGGTTGTTTAATTCAGAATTTATGTCGCTTGAAATTAAAAGACAGAAAAAGACAAAGACCCAGTTTTACGTAAACTGAAACGTCAATCCTACCTTTTATTTTTTGCGTTTTAGGAAATGAAAGAGGTAAACTTAAAATTAAGCAGTAAACTCTGAAAGAAAAAAATGCTACACAGCAGAAAAAGCTCCTGAAATAATTTCCCAACTTTTTGCTAACCCAATTAAGAAACATAAACACCTAACACTAGGCTACGAAAGCAAAGTTCTGAACATAAATAAGACCGTAAGGAAAATAAAAGTTAACATAAGGAACATTATGGCACAACTTGAAGCGACTTATTTTCGAGCCGTCTCATAAATTTCGAGCCACTCCTAACCTGAGGAAGAGACACTAATTATTTGACTTTTTTCTTTTAACTTAATTGCATTGCTACGGTGTTCTTAATTATTAAAAAACGGCCTTTTATGAGGTAATTTTGTGATGTAAATGGCGTTGTTAAAGAAATATTCGGTAATTAAAATAATTAGAATAAAGTCTATATTTGTTCAGCGATTTTGGACACGTCGGTACTTAGTAACTAGTGGGTAAAACTAGTAAATACTTGTATTAAAACGAAAAAAAAAAAAAAATTAAAATAAAATTAAAATATAATAAAATATTAAATATTTCAATTAAATTCTTTGTAGCACCTCCTACACGAGACTCCAAGAAATTCAAAAAACTAGGTAGCAATATTATGTGACTTACTCGTTTGACGTTTCTTAAAATACATAATTTATAAGACATAATATCATAAGACACACTAGAACCAGCAATATACCTTGATAAAACTCAACATAGAAAAGAAGAGGAGCTCATCAAAACATCTGTTTACGGTCACAAAAGCCAGAAAATAATTACACGCCTAAGCCCCCACTTGCATACAGCAAACTCCCTAATGGTTAATACTCCTAAACAATTTAACAGCAATCAAGGAAGTCCCCATCGCTCCCCATGCATTCAAACTACCTCCACGTATTTATCACATACAAATCAGCCATAAATCCCTTGAAATGAACAATAGTTCCAATCAAGATACGACTGCGCGGCGACCAACATAATCTTGTCAGTTCAAAGGGGGCGCTGCAAGTAAAGGAGAATGCCAATAGTACATTGAAATCAGTACGCTTTAATGTAGTTCCGGACTTCGCCACCCGTTCGGATATACTGGCCACTGTCGAGGTATTCAGACTGAGGGATCAACGATCCAGCGATCATATCTCAGGTAGCCTAATGGCAGCAATTTTGCCATTTCAATCAAATATATACACTATCTGAGAACTCCAACTGCTGTGAAGCATAACGTGGAAGCTCTCAATTATTCTGGAATAATTTTAATTTTGTTTGAATTTAAATTAAATTAGAACGACATAATTGAAAATCTGCTTTTCAAAAGATGTTTCAATAGGAAACGCGAGATTTGTTTAATTCGTTATTGAAAATTGTTTTACGAGGAACTGTTAACTCTTTATGTAGGAAGCGAACAACTTTGAAGGAACTTTCCTTTTCCATTTTGTGACACAGTTTCAAGAAAGATTTGACCTTTTCCAGTAATTAATGTATAACAAAAGTGAAACATAATATAACATTTAATTTTTTTTATCTTATTGATATAATATATTATTTTGTCTGTAAATTATTATTATTCCATCAAAAATAAACTTAATTAAATCAATCCTACGCACCTTCCTACTACATAACACAATAATAATACCTGTATATAAATTATATACCAATGACACCTTAATGAATAAATCTAGAAAAAAAACTAGCATAACTTTATTCCCATTCGCATAATAATTTATGCAAAGTCACGCCACATGTCAGATACTCATTCTTTCTTTTGAACAACCCTAAAGCTGGGTTTCCCTTCCTGATCCTATACGTAGGGGATAATCAACCCCTTCGTCAGGGGTGTGGGTTGTGAATAATTCAAAATGCTATTTTAAATAGACAATGTCTGTTTGTGGATAGCCCCTTAGCTGCTTCGGATTTTGGCATAACGTTATATTTTATTTATGTGTTAATGTGTTGACTTGTTAATGTTGCTAGTATTGCTTTATATGTAGGAAGGTATATTGACTGTTATACAAATAATAGATATTTTCTGTGACTCATACTGAGGCATTCTTGACAGAAAAATGCAATAACTATTTGGATGCGAATCCAGGACCTCATGGTTTTATAAAACACTTATTTCACTTACACGAAACGTCACCTAAATTATTAAAATTATAAAATCGCGCTTTTTATTTTAAAATACCAATAATCCATTCATTTTTGTGTGACGGTATTATTTTAATAAAAATGGAAATCCTCAGTGGAACTGGTTTCAAAATAATTTTAATGCAACTGTTTGCGGATGTACATTTCTCCCCTAATATTTCAAGAAAATAAAGCTATTCATTATAACAATAACTTTCCCCCCTTGCTTATTAATTACTTCATTCATAAACACGTTTAAATGTTTTCGAACCATCTTCGTTAATAATCTTGGGCCCTGAGCACAGCCTCGGGTGATGAGATTTGCGACACCAAAACGCCAGACGCGCGCTTCTCATAATGCCTTCGCGCTGTTGTGAGCATACTTCCAGCGTCCCTCCGCAAATTCTGCCGCTTTGCAAATTCTGTGTTTTTGACTGACTTCCAAAAAGGAGTGCCAGCACCTTTTTTTTCATGCATGGTACGCCGATGTCTCTTTGATCACTGTTCCGATTTGTGTAATTCATTTTTCATTTGGTAGTAGCTTTCGCGGTGGTCCCTTAAAAGTTAATAAACTTTATTTGAGTAGTTTAGGAGGTTATTATATATTTCGTAATTTTTTTCTCCTTCGTCTATTGATATTTCTTTTTTTATAGACTTGAATCAAACTCATTTGATTGATTATATTATTATTATCAATCAAATAAGTAGGTATCTAAATGAGTGCTTGAATCCAACGTGCAAAGCCATCAGTTCACCGTTCTTTAAATACAAATTTCCTGCAAAATCTTTATCGAATTCCTGTATAAATAGGCCGGATCCTTTGATTTCAGGCTTTCATTTCAATCTATTGACTCCCCAAAATAAAGGGTGGAATTTTAATCTCAGATTCTTCTCGAACAATCTTTTGGTTTTATTGTGAATTTCAATGGAGCTCCTTTAGGGTCTTCGTCCACAGCGACTTTTTACTTGGATCATCATTCTCATGTCCTTATTCCAATTCATTTGGGGTCGTGCAGCATGTTCGTCTTCGATACTTTTCTGTTACTCGTCAACTCATGGGACACTTCCTTTCTAGCACTTTTTACTTGGATGCAAACACAAAATGGCCGCGATACTGTGGCGATGCATGCTGTGTGCCTTCAGCCACGTAGCCATATGATTCTGTATCGCCTCTACATGCTGTTACGCGTCAGATGCAATGAAAGCACGCGGCTTCCTGCCGACGTACCCCACTCTTCATTCCCTTGATGCCATCAGAAACAGTTGCGCTTTTACATCGATACAGTAGCAAGGTTGGCGCGCGTTTACAACGTTTCTGTCATACGTTGCAACTAACACGTGACAGGAGCGATTTATATATCAGGAGCGATTTTGCGGCCAAATGAGCATATTTTTTTGGAAGTAATTTCAGTTGATATTTAATGTTAGTATGGGTGCTTGTGTCATGCACTGGATCTATTATTGTATTGTCTGTACTATTGTATTGTAACATTTTGCTAGCAAGGAACGTGTCGACTTTCGCGTATTTTGTTACTTACTGACGCTTGCCTCGCTCCCCCTGAGCAACTCAGTTGAAATAATACTCCCGGTAGGCAGTGAAGTCATTTTGCAGCTCCATTTGGCACAAACAGGTAGCTTAAAACCCAATGCAGCGTAAATTCCGCTACTCATTTTACGCGACACACATCTCAATAAACTACGCTCGTTTGGCCTCACCCTAAAGCAAGCAACGCGAAGAAGTCGCCATGGGCGATACGCCTAAGAGAGAAATTATTTATAATACATTTTCATGGCTCTAATCAACATCACTGTGAAGTAATCAAGCGACCACGTGCGTTTGTTCGGCTGGGTTACAAAGGAATTAATCTTCCTCTCCGTGGCTTTTTCATAACAAGAAAATGTAGATTAGAATCTTGTTCGCTTATTTATTTTCCGTTTGTAGATTTGAACGCTTCTTGAACATTCAGGTTTTGTTTGAACATCACATAGGACGACTTTACTTTTGGGATGTAAATAAACTTCAATTTCAGAGATGGTCTGGTTTTAGTGAACTGAGTTATTTTTGGATCTTATCTCTTTTAAAGATTTTACGTTTGCTTTTGTCGACAGACTGAGTGAGAGGCGACGAACAAAAGTTATGTAGTAGGTATAGTCGACCAAGAAATTGGTTTACCACTTTTGATGACATCTCCCAGTAACATAATTATTCGCTAAGGATGACAGATTGACAGATTCTGACGTGAAAATAGCACTTGATGTTTTGTACGTGCAAATGATATTCAACCTTAGAGTGGTAAACCAATTTCTTGGTCGACTATACATACATAGAAATGCCTTGTAAGGCAGATGTGAGTAGCAACTCTGGATGAGTTGTCCAAGAAGGACACACCTACAATAACTTTATTAGTGAGGTATGAACGTGAACTAGGCGCAAGGAGTATGTAATAAAAGGTACTTATGTAAAGAATAATAAGCTGCAAAGCTAATTAACCTTAGTAGGTACACAATATATGTTACGACTGAAAGAAATGGTACCTAAGTATTAGTTAGGTACCATGTCATTTTATGATTTACACTCTCAAAAAAATAGTACTTACAGGTGTTGTAAGGCTCTTTAATTTGAATTGATAACAAACATAAATAATGTATGCTAAAAACAAATCACAACCATAACGATTCTTCGACATGTATTATGAAACGCATTTAACACGACGAACTGACAATTTCATCACAAATAATATCCTAATTTCCATTGGCTTAACAAAAAACAACCCTACTTAAATGCTAATAGATTTCAAGACTCTCAGTCTTGAAATCTACTGATAAAGTACGTACTTTCTACATTCTTTACGTCCTCTACTAAAAGTGGTTCAAGGAAATCCAAAGTAAAGAGTGATAAAACTTCTCAAATGTCTTGGACCACTTCCAATATGCAAAAAACGTAACATCTGCTCGTAACGTCTACTTAGATTCCTTTGCCTTCACGGAATATGTGGAGATAAAAAAACCTTTCCTGCAATTTAAATGTGTGCAGCGATATATTTTCGTAAAAGGTGGTGTTTTCTACTCGTCATTTGCATAAAAAAATATCTTCGACGAAAATGTCTTTTCTACCGACAGTCAATTACTGTGACGTCAGAGACAAAGTCTGTTCTAAACTCAGATCGTTTTCTTTGTATAAATTAATTTGTCACCATTGCTTCCAAAATGGTGAAGAAAACCATCGTGAAGAAATGTATCACACCAGAACTGAAAATTCGATGACAAATGTAATGTAAAATATACCTATCCACCAATAATACCTTTGGGCTATTATTTTTTCGTTCTCAAAGATCACCCTTGGATCTACCCTTTATCAGTAACGAAATTATTCAATTCACTTTAAAATTAAACTAATATTACGCTTTCAAAAAGTGCACGGGAAAGGGTCCTCGGAAAAAATCCTAAAACATGTTTTTGCGACTAATCTGAAACGATTTCCATGAGTATCGTTTTAAGACATACGTATGCAACTTCTTCTTTGGGTAGGTATTATATTCAAACAAGACAAAAATATCATTTTTTTCTTCTTTAACGTGTGGTTAGTGTTAAGCCCGGTGTCAGAGTTTTAATGCCGTTCAACAGTGCCTCTGACTTGGCTTTACATGCCTTCGAGAAATATCTCTCAGGTATGCTGGTTTCCTCACGATGTTTTCTTAAATATCTTTTGATCAGTACCTATGCAAATGAGAACTTAGCCAACGGCTATTACCTGGGCATAAAACAAATGACTACTGCCTAAAACTTATGTAAATGAGCAGTTCTATTCCACCCAAGTAGGTAGCATTACAACCGAAAATATGACCAAAACTAATTTGCTACAAACCGTGTTCCAATTTTCATACAACGACTTGAAGAAACCGCATACATCGCACATCGTGGGTCTAACCTCATTACCCTTCGCTGTTTCGCGTCAATTTCTCTAACAGTACCCTTGAGGTACCAAAAAGTTCGACACAGAAGGGCTTCTCGAAACATTGAGAGAAAACATCCAAACGCACACATTGAAGTCAACGAACGGACATCTCAAACAAATGACACTCGCGATTGAGCTTGCACTGGTTATACGTGAAGCGTATCAATGTGTGCGTGCGTTTTCCTCTTTTGTATGGAGTAAAGGTTCTGTATCTATCTACTTTATGCTTAAGGGCATCTACCGGTGCCCTTTGCGGCAATAAGTATATATTTGCATACAACTGCGGGATGTTAATCAAGGAAGTTGTGTATATTTGAGTTTTCCGCTGAATTTAGGTCGAGAATTGGGGAAATTTTCTTAATTAGCGCAGTGTTTCTGTCTGTGAATAACGAAGGGATTAACGATGTTAATAAATGTCAATTTGATGACAATTTGTTGGAGGTGACCTTTAAATTGGAACGTTTGAAACTTAGATCCGGTATATTTGTTTAGGCCCTTATTTTTCAGGATGGTCCTCCATGACTTCAGAATATTTATTTAAGAAGTTTCTTTCATTCAATATTTTCTCAATGTCCTCTTTTTCCGCCGAAAATCTCACTGCTGTGCAAAGCCACCTTTTCCCTCCCAAAACATCCTTAATCATCATAAAATTATCATTTAACCCAGTTGCACCCCATAACCTTATAAATGCAAATTCGAAACACACCAACATTTTCATCAAACATTCGCTCCCACAAAAGGTAACGGAACACTATTTGCTTTATGGCACCCGTAAAGGCCGACAATGTTGGTTCACACACCGTTACGTTGGTACCCATAAGTTATGTTGGTCCCATACGTTACGGACAACAAGTTCCTGTAAACAGGTTTATGGGTCCATAATTTATTAATACTGAAATTAACTTATGTTTTGTTGAAGGCAAATGTTTACTTGTGCATGTGTTTGATGAGTTGCTTTGTGATATTTGCTTTATTAACTATGCTTGGGTACTTGGGATTTAGTCCACTAATCCATTGGCGTCGTTGCCAACTTTTGAGCTAAAGATTGTGGGTTCAAACCTAAGGTTTTACTTTGTGTTAATATTTAAACAAAACATTGATGGACATGTTTTAGAATGAAACGTTCGAAGACATGTGACGACCAGGGTCATATTTCCACTGGATACACAGTGACCACGAGCAAAGGGTTGAACCCCCTTTGATCGTAGTTTATGTAATTATTAAAGTTAGAGGTTGTCAAAAGAAATTTAACTTATCCCAGGCAGGACCTCAGGATACTAAGAATTTCGAGGTTTATTCGCTTGCTTATGCATTTAGCTTTTCTGCATGATTCAATAGTAGGTAATATAAAAGATGTTTTTTTGAGTTGTTTTTGCATTTTTTCTTACCAACAATTGAGTTAAATTTATTGAAAAACCTGTACGTGATATTTTTTGGGTTTTAGTATTCTTTAATTTACTTAATGTCTGTCTAATTGCTTATTAAGTCTAGTAACTTATCCTTATCCCGACTTTCATTAAGACAAGATTACCTACCTGCCTTAGAGTTAAGTGCGTAAACGAGGCCTTAAAGCCACAATTTATTGCTTAATTGTTTAGCAAGAAGGGATAGTGATATAAATATAGAAGACATTTATTATTTGTATACCTCTCGGTCTCTTGAAACCCTTGGCCCTTGGCCACACGTGAGACGCGTCTTGCGACAGAAGCAGTAAGGGAACTAATGAAAGAAGCTGATTATTAAAGGTGATCAATATTCATCGATCGAAGACAAACATAGATGATTTGACATCAAGTCCGTGTAAACAAAGATGAATGAAATTGAAACATCGAGATACTCTAGCTAGGTTATTTAGCTGATAAATTAATGTCGAAAGCATTTGTGCTCCATAGTGACATCGACAGCTTCATAAATACTGTTTTTCAGGAGCATGTCAACATCTGTATAAATAGAGACACAGATTTAACGCAAAACTTCTAACAGTGTTACTTTTTTACATAGTTTTCCCAAATAATACGGGATTTGGCGTGCAAAGTATACTTTATAAATAAATTAATTTATTTATTACCTCCTAAAACATCTGTGATTTCTATACGAATCATCACTACTGTTCGGAGCATGCGCACGAGTCACCATGATGCAACTTGCCGCATACAGTAGCCTTAGTACGCGTCTGAGTCTGTTGTCGCATTTCGTATTACCCGAGGATAGGAAAGATTCTTATTGTATTCAGCTAGTATACCGGGACCACAATGTATACCTGTTGGAGGCATGATTATGTAACATAATATTCTTCAAACGGTTCTTAAATACAGCTTGTATGTATGAGTGATACAATCTTTCAAAGGAGTTTTCTTTAATACGATAGGGCTTCAACACCTTTTGTTATTTGCCGTAAACACCAGTTACATGTTTATGATAAAATTAAAAGGCATAATAAAATTACCTTGTACCAGAAAATTACTATTCATAAAATAAAATAACCAGCTTGCTTTTTCCTAGTAACGATAAATGAGAAGAGGTAAGTATATCTAAATAACTACAAAATTGAGACAAAGCGACAAAATTAATCGTTTTTAAATTAAATATTCTTAACTTTCCAAATTATTAAACAAGTACGCTCGTCCATTGTAAGCTATAATCAAGATTTGAAAAGTTCAAAAGATTTCCTTAATTTAAGTTGCAAAGCAGTGCTTGAAAACTTTTTCTTTAAACCGTGCTCCCCCTTCTAAAATACACCTATCGAGGTGCTGATTCACAAACAACACGAGACTCCCTGGAATCGGAATGAAGTCATTTCCTTTTCACTATTTCCGTTCCATTTTCAAGTCGCTCCCTAACTTCCTGTCTCACGTACCAACTTTGTTCTCGTCAAAAAAACGTTAATCTTGATTGTGGAAGACCTTTTTACTGAGAGGTAATTTAATACGCTGAATACTGAAGAAAATAATTTAAATAAGTAACTGTATGTTCCCTACCGTCATTACTAGGGTTAAGATCAGATATGAAGCCTATAAAATCGCTTAACCCTTCCTATTATACATCATAGCAATTAATAATTAATAGGCACGTAATTGCGTTTCTCCTGGGTCTCACAAAAAGGTTTCCATCACTTTCATCTGAAGATTAAAAGGGGACAGTTAATCCTGGCTATAAGCCTATATAATTAAGATGAACGGATCACTATATCTTGGGGGAGGGATGCGGTGATCTCGGCTAATGCAGCTGCATTAGGGGCAAAGAGAATTCTTGAGAACCTACATTTACATTAAGGCGCCAATTCCTAGCTTCGATTACGGTATAATATCGTCAATTTACGTTTCGACGAGTTCTCGAATTGCTACGTCTCGATTCGAGTTTGATGGAAGTGGATACGTATTTAAGTTTCCGATTTCGTGCGGAGTGCTATCTCGTGTTGACAGATATGTAATAGTCACAAGTGGTACGTCTGTAGAGCGTCGAAGGGTGTAAGTACATAAGACGGTATAGACAGCTTCTGTATGTTTTGAAGATCGGTGGCACTTTTTAGGTATTGTAGAAGTATGTTCATAGGTATAGTGTAAGTTACGGAAAGTAAATTGATTTCCAACTTATATCTAATATATAAAATTCTCGTGTCACAGTTTTCGTTGCCATACTCCTCCGAAACGGCTTGACCGATTTTGATGAAATTTTTTGTGCTTATCCGGTATCTATGAGAATCGGCCAACATCTATTTTTCATCCCCCTAATTTTTTTTTTTTTTACAAAACAACGTTTGCCGGGTCAGCTAGTAGTTTATAAATTCTTATTACTTTTATAATGATTTGGCAGTTTTTTCATAAAACTGCCAAATCTCATCATCATCAGCCTTTGTATTTGGGGTCGGCGTAACATGTTTTTTTTCTTCTAATCTGCCCTATCAATCGTTACGCTATCTTTCATTCTTATAACCTTCATATCATTCCTCATACAATCCTTCCATCTTTTCTATTTGTGATATGACCCTGACACTGCAAATTGACGTTGGTTACGTCATCAAATCCTCAACATTCATTTGTCTTTTCATATTCAGTAGTTTAGTTCGCACATTATTGGATTTGTTTATTTAAATAGTTAGTACCTATAACAGGAAAACGAACATTATCCTTCATTCCCCAAAATAAATACCTTCGCTGGTTCTGAAAGCCCTTGCCAAATTCCAAATCATTGCCCAGATATTGGTTTTAAACTTTTTGAAATACGTGCAGCATAGAAACAGAACGCCACAACATCTGTTCCTACGAAACAAAACTAAACGGAATCATTCCGCGCTTTTCCTACCAGTTATTTTGAAATCGTCGCCGTTTTTATGCCTCCAGGATTTTTAATTAAAGTTGTCGGTGCGATACGGACCCCGGGACCGTTTTAAAAATTCATTAAAATCCTTTAGCGGAAAAATTTTGTACACAACTAATTTATTTTACGCTTTACAGCGGAAAGTGAAGCGATTTACGCTTTAGCACGATGCGTTCTGATGGGGAACTTACTCGCTTTAATTGCTCGGGCTGAAAGTTTTTATTTATTTATTTATTTTTGGGAATGTATGCAAGTTATACCTAATTATTCTACATATTTTTAGTTTAAAACTCTACAGATCAATTTATTGCTCTGATTTTCCTTGACTGCCTCGTTGGTTGAAGCGCGACTGCTGAACATGAGGTACTTGGATCGATTCCCGGGTTAGGCAAAGTGTTGATGTATGGTTCCATTAGGAATGACTATAGGGTGAACTCATCTAATTCTATGATTCGCCTAATTCGGTGATATTTTGTACTTAGTTAGTACTTTATTTTTATATTTCTACAAATGCCTTTATCACGAAGTTAGATGAGTTCACTATACTTTAATTAGGCACTACTCAGCAGCTATAAAGTCTGGAATTGTGCCCGATTGACGGCAATAGGCTCGATCCTATTACATGGGACTTAAACATAACTGACCAAATATAGGTGTACTATTAGGTACATCTCTGCCTAGCCCTTCGGGGATTACAGGCGTGATGTTAAGTTTTGTTAAGTTTAACATTGAGAATACTCAAACTTTTAGACACCTGAAGTTTACAAAAACGCCTGAAATTATTATAAGGTCAATTCGCACTTGTGGAACAATCAAATAAACACATAGAAGTACAAATATTGTACCCCTGTCTATATCCCTTACTACATAATATACCACCGTTCAGCACTACACTCCTAATTGGAAAGACAAACTAATTAACCAATACAAGCTAGACAAGTAAATCCCTATAAAGCTCGGAACACAATTTTCTCCATCTCTCGACACCTGACTAGAGAAGCATTTAATTTACCCGAGCCCTATAAATCGATGGGTACCTAGCCTCGTAAATGGATGTTGGTAAACAATACGGTGAATAGCTACACATTCACCAATTTGAGTAAATACTCGTTTTTTGTTGAAATATTACGTAAGAATCCTTATTTGTACTCAACCTCCTACACCAGCCATCCTTGTCATACCCTTAGTTGCATTCTGTCTTAATTTGATTAAAGCAGAATGCAACGAAGGGTTTGAATTGGACTTGACACGGCTACATTCCGCCCGATTAGACATATTGATATCTGCAATTTGTTTATAATTTGACATAAAAGCTCACATCAATATCTAATGACATAGACATCGTTTACATTGATTATGGTGACATAAGATATCTTTGGCATTGGCTAACGATATCATAATATGTCATCAAGTGTGTCAAGTCCAATTCAAGTTCAGTCCACGACTAACGATACCAATGTTAATCTCGTAATTAATCTTTGAATACCCTAGATTTTTTATTATCACGGGTTGACACAATTGCATAACAGCGTCCCCTCCCGCTGAAGACTAAATGCGTTTTCAATAGCTAGTCACTGGATCACCGGATTACCCGGGTTACTATCGTATAAACAGAATCTTCATTTAGCTAAAACTGGGTAACTCATTACCATTTATACCCGGAACGGGTCGAATATTAAACGGGCGTCGGATTATAGGGGAATAGCTGCGAGGTGCGAATTGAATTAGATGTACGGAATTTGTGTTTGTTGTTGTGTATTGTTGTACGCAAATACTTGAGTTTGTGTTTACTGTGTTTCATTTATTTGTTGCTCAAAGGGTTAGTTAGGTTCTGTTATTTAGTTTTTTTGAATTTATTGACAGATTTTTGTGCTATTTTTTAAATCTTTTTTTAACTTCACCTGTAACTAACATACTCTGTAGAAAATCTTAGAAGTCTTTGACCACTTTTTGGTTTCCGATTGAGCTAAAAATTTGCATTCATATTTAGTTCTACGTATCTATGTGGAGTTTTAACACGCTTTTTGTATGCTCCACCTGCAACTGACTCTGTAGAAAATCTTAAAAGTCTTTGACCACTTCTTGGTTTCCGATTGAGCTGAAGTTTTGCATGCATGTTACGATTGAATGACAATGCATGGTTATTTAAGTTACGTCATTATACATTTATAATGACGTAACTCATTCAGGTCAGTAATTGACCACACGAGGTGCCAGTCCATCTTGCCTTAATCGACAGAACTTATTGTGTGTTTTTGCGTATAGTGGGTCACAAAATTATTACAATAGGAATTCCTCTACTACAGTATCAAGCGCCATTTTGGAAGCAAACGGTGTTTATAGATAGTACTATTAAGGAGTAGGTACCATAAGTGCTAAACGCTGTTCCCAGTCGTTGTTTCAAGTAAATGCTTGTGGAAACACTTCGTGCGTCTGAGAGCAATTTCTTCGTCTGTAATCCTGCAAACGTTTGCCGTCTTATTTTTAAATATAGAATACAGGCTGGAATACAAGTCAAATTTTATATATATACTTCTATACTATATTATACTATAATATACCATATATACTATATAATAATATTATAAAGAATTAAAGTTTGTGTGTTTGTATATTTGTTAAATAGGGAATATGCATAAAATTTGAAATGACCTAAAATATTTTTTTCTCGAATACTTATTATCGTAATATTATAATTAAAAGGATTTTTTTTATTTACTTATTATTTAAACCCATAAAATAATATTCAAAAAGTGCAAAATAAGGGAGCGAAATTCAAACTTCCAAAACGCGCCACCATTGTTCGAACGAAATGTGACGTCATCTGACACGATATTGTATCCCGTTAAGTATACAAATGTTCTGTGAAACACCCACTGGACGTGTCATGTGACGTCACGCGGAGCGCGCGCGACATGGCGGCGTTTGAACTGCTTACATTTTTTAAAAGTTTTAAATTTGATTTTTTAAAATATCTAGAGTATTTTGAAGCCCATTAATATTTTTTTCTACGTTATAAAATAGTAAACTATTAATTTAAGACAAAAAAGAAAAACATGAATATTCCCTCTACTGAACCGATTTTAAAAATTCTTTCACCAACAGAAAGCCACATTATTGCTGAGTGTTATAGGCTAGTACTTGTTATCCCAGTATTCCCACGGGAACGGGATCTACGCGGGTGAAACCGCGGGACGTCCGCTAGTTTTTTATATATAGAAAATAAAAGAACTTTGGATTACATACGCATTTACCCAGCCATCATAGTTAAAACTAATGCAGGTTTAATTGTAGACTTTCAAAAATGTAATGTAAAAAAGCTCTGGATGTAACTTAAAAATAATAATATGCCAAAAGCTGTTGAAATAACACTATGGTGTAGTATTGTCTAGCTTTAATAACAGAAAAAGGGTTAATAATCGTCATTGCAATGGTACCACATGTTACGGATAATAATGATTTCAAACGAAATCTTTTATTTTTCTTGAAATGATTGATGTCCTTTAACATTTTACCTACGAACTGAACCCAGGACCTCGTGGTTAGAAGTAGCGCTTGCGACCACAAGGCAACATGACATTTTAGCTTACCCCTAGTAAATAAATACCTAACAATATAATCAACTTAACTCATTGTACGAATCAGTATGACCACAACAAATCGATCGCAACCCGACGGTCGTAACTATAATACCATGTAACACAATTCGGATCACAATGACACAACATTAGTACAAATCGGTTCAGTCGTTTAGACTGTGCGGATATAAAATACACAGGCGATATTATTATGTGTGTGAGTGTGGAAAACATACGCAGTATAATGCTGCTGTTCCATTGATGCGTAAAGAAACATTAATAATCAGGTAATTTACATTGATTTCACTTCTACATTCTGCTCGTGAGTATACCGACCTAGATCCAAAACTTTGAAAGCTTGTGTCATCAGCAAACCCACAATGGGCCGTCGTGTTGGATTACGGCCCAGTCCCTCTGTGGCCTGTGATTAGGGATTCTGGATTATCGGGTTGGGCAAAATGTTCTTGAGTTTTTTCGTCAGGAATTTTTCAGTAGCATCTACACAGTCTGTATTTGCGCCCAGTTGATGGCAATTAAATAGGCTAAGCCAGTTTCGGGACTAAAACATAACTAGATTAATGGGGTATACTATATTATGTACACCTCTGTCTAAACCTTCAGGGATTACAGAATAATTACATATTAAGTTAGTATGTTATGATATCTGTCATAGTCTGGTGTTTGCAGCCTACGGACTGATGCGGACCCCGTTCACTGAGCAATACCTCAGTACATCCAGAATAGGTCTGCAATTGTCAGAAGCCGAGTTCACAATTAGTCCGCACATGGTCCGCACCGATTTGACCAAACCCTTACGTGTGCGTATAGAATACAATACGTAGTCAGTACACGTGTGTGCGTATTATAATATCGTGTATTACCCTCCCGTTACTCTTTGCGTGTGTGCGTATCAATATCCTGATTTCATTTTTTCATTTTGCGGAGTAGGATGTATCTTATTGACTTTTTAATGGAGTGCTGGTGATTTTTATACTGTCATCTGGTTCTATATTGAGTGATTTCTGCATTTTCAGCAGTTTCTATACTCAGATAACAAGCAGTTTTAAGTCCATAATGTTAAATGTTTAAAGAATAAAGAAATGGTAATTAATATGTTTCAGAGAAATTCATTTAGTTTCTGTTTCTGATAATAAGTTATATTCAATATAAAGTGACTATTAGATCATATTAAAATTATAAATATGTTATGGAATAATAACATTTTTTTTTGGTGTGTAGGATATCATCAACTGTCTTATTCCGCTCAGCGGTAGAGAGTGTCAGACTTCTACTGACTAAAAACCATCCATGTTTCTTCTTAGCCCTTTGTGTTGAACAACCCGTAGCCCCGACGGGATAGAATAATACCTTAAATAAAGTAATTAACCTTTACTGCTTTTAAAACAACCATTCCTAACAACAAAATATATAGCGAGACTTAGGGCCGGTTTCACCACTTGCTGATAAGTCCCTGATAGCCTATCCGGAACTTATCTGCCAGATAAACTACAACTTTTGATAGCATTATCTGTCAGATAACTGTCAGATAACTATCTGACACTTTATCCGTAACCGGTGAAACTGGCCCTAACAATTTTCATCCCAAACTAAGTACCTAGCTCACACACGTAGAATTTAATCCACCCCTTATTTCGGCTCAGGCAAAACTGCTCGTTTAGAATGCAAAATCAACACAGCCACTGTTCATGTAAAATAAACCCTTTGTTATTATAATTAAATTTTATTTTAGGAATGCGTTATTTAATTGAAGGTTTCGTATAGTCAGACAAAAAGTTTTTTTTTCAATTGAGCCTGGATAGAGAGACATTCTGTTAGGATAACTAGACTATCGAAGAGTCCAAAATATGTATATGGGGTTGATAATTAAACATGCGCTATTGCAATGCCATAATTATGGTTTTTAACGAACAGCAATCCATTGCTTCACAGTTATAATAATATTATAATTAATACTATACCACTTTATTTAGGCTCTCATAGCCCTAAGGACCTTCTCGAGGCAGACAACTAGATTATCAATGAGTACAAGATGTAAACGGAGTAACGAAGCCAAGCATTTCGTAAAGTACATCAATATTTAAGTAAATCTACACGAAAAAATTGCTGAGAAGCCACTCAATATAACGTGGGGTCGTGGAAGTATTTATAGGATAGTAATAAATAACATTAAAAACTTTCAAACCATTCACTTCCATATCTTCGTAACTAGGAGGTTTCCAGGTACGGTTCAGAGCAAAAAAAATATCACAGTGACGGTTTTATTTCACTCAATAAACAAACACCGAACATGAGAACCGGCAAAGTAGTCTCCCATTCAAACAGGAAATCGAAGTCGCACTGAAACCAATCGCCAGTCGAGTCCTTCGTGTTTTTTTTACAATTACCTTTTCTGTAATAGTTTCCGTTATGCTGCTGTCCTCAGGAAATAAATCGTAATATTGATAATGATTGGTATGTACAGAATATTGACTTTTCATAACATCAAATGAACTCGCAAAAATTTCTTTACTTTCACAGTCTCTCATCAAGATTGAGAAATCCCGGTAAATTGGTTAACGATCTCACGTTGTTACGTGAGATCGTAAACCAATTTATAATATTATTATTAATATTGAAAACGGGATATTTACCATGATTAGTTTTATAATAATTGTTTGTTTTTCGCTCTCCGGCATAACATAGCGCACTCCTTATTACCTACATACATATATACCACCATTATTTTACTTCTTAAACGAATGAATGAATTTAATGACTTATGACTTATGTTATAGGTAGTGGTTTTATCCAAGTCGTACCTTTTCCCTGTCTTCCTACATTGTTGTAGAACCTAATTGCTAAAGTTTTATTATTCAAGTTCAGAATTATTATAATTGAGTAAATCTGCGAGCATGGATATTACTTTTGATTACGTTATTGTGTGCCGAGTTACTAATATATATGTTTTTCCTTAATAATATCCAAGTTTAGGTGGGAGTATGGTTCAGGAAAAAATATTTCCGCGGTGGAATATCCCTTTCAGATATTTATATTATAACGTGGAAATGTTAGGTAAAAGTTAGTTGTCTCTATACACAGAATAGATGTCATAATCCATTATGATGCCCATATAAACAGTAATATTACGTCTAAAGCATGAAACACAAAATCAATATTCTATTCCCATTTCAAAATTTCCCCCAAGAATATACTACAAACTCGATCACACCCTTTAAACGGCTGCAGCCTTATAAAATACAACAGCTTTTCAGCCAATATCTTGCAACCTGTGTCATCTATACAAAATGTGACATTCAATACACGCCTCTCCTATTGTTAAACGTAGCCCCGTTGATACCTCTTTCACTCCGAAAAACCTTATCTTGGAACCTCCTCACTCCAAATTCAATCTTATCTTGTGAACGTGTAAGTTCAAATCTCCATGTGAGCTAAAATGTTTTTCAAAGACTGGAGAAACCGTTTAATAGAACCTATCACTGAAAAAAAAAGCACCACGTGTGATAATGCAAACTGTGTATTGGGAATAGTCCTGTTTTGTACAAAAAAGGGTATTAGATGTTTCGTATCGATACTTACCTACCCTTTTTTTATGAAAATGCTTTATAAACTCGGTTCAGCGTTTTTTGATCGCAGTCTTTTAAGACGTTTCTGAATATTCTTGGATCCGTTATGTAAATAAATCACATAATTATAATACATTGCGTATTCCTTCTCGGTGTCTTCGGAATAGTATTTTTGATGATGTTGATCTTTTCTATAATGTAATCATAATATTTATAAATCTTTATACTTTACAAATAGGAGATAGTACTTACACTTATTTTAAATATTTGTGACGAAAAAAGAACGGATTTAAACGTATTTTTACAGGACTTATTATAACATACATTTTTAATCTCACGCCATTTTCCCGTTCTGTTAAGAGCGTAGGCAGAAATCACAACCACCTGTACCGTTTTTGGTTCACGTTTCGTGAGCCAGAGTTCAGATTGGAAGTTGAAACCTGACATTCACCCATATTCTAAGAGCCGACTCACAAGGCCTTCGCATACAAAATTACACTTGAAGTAATTAATAAAACCACAAAGACCCACGTCAAGAAGTTAAACATTTCAACTTTTCATTAGAAAATCTTCAAGGTACTTAAACACATACAAAGGAAAATTAATTATTGCTGTAAGACCATCTTATTCTGTAAGCATATTATAATGTGGCATCATAATTAAAAGTCTGTTTTAACCTTCAACAATTCGCTCATTAAGTGAAGAGTCTGTCTTAGATAATGAATTAATTTTATTTTGCTGAAGTAAAATATCGTAGTCTGTTTTAGAATCATAATTTTTAAATTTTTAATTTTTAGCTTTGATTTATATTTCACATCACATGACTTTACGCCTATTATCCTCAAAGGGTTAGGAAGAGAACCTATTGCCATCAATCAGGCACAAATACAGACATCGTGGCTGCTACTGATTCCCGATAAAAACACCCAATAAAACCCGGGAACTAATTAACAGACCTACATACATCATCAAATAAAACCGAAAAAATGTTAACATAAATATTTACCTAAGAAGTTGGAGGACAAAAAACGTAACAGATGATCAAAAAGCTTAGTTGTGTTTTCTACCATAAACTAGCTTGAAAGTAGCCTTCGCTGGTAAGCTGTTTACAAGCAATTTCGATGTAATCTATTGCTTCATAAAAGATTGGACTTGTCTCGGAAGACTTAAGGGGTGAAAACTTACTGCTAGTAAGAAAGCTGCAGGGTGAGTAATGCATGCTTATCATTTTATTTATTTAAGATCTCCAACACAAAACATTTCTTAATTATTGGATAACATAAAGTATTTGGTAGTTGTACTCCTTCAGTTGCAGGAGACCATAGCATACACAATAATGTAAACAAGTAAGGTAACAAATTAAGTTCCAAATAACAATATAAACATTTTGATGCTTAAATTCGTAACCAGTTTAATTGTATGAACTTTTGAAATTTTGGTTGCAGGAAGAAGAAAAAAAAATGTTCATTGCAGCGATGATGTGGATACAAAAGGACTAAAAATGACAAGACACAATAAATATTTATAAAAACATCAGAATGAAACAAATTCATAGTTTGCACGCCGTATTGTAGAATGGTTACCGTTTTACTAGAGAGACCGTCTCAATTAATGATCAACTCAAAAACATTAAATTTACCTTCTGTTTTGAACTGTATAATAGGTGATACACAGTTAAGGCAAACTTCAAGTAGACCGTTCTTATTAAACTCAACACTTGATAATAAACCGTTATGAGCGCCCCACGTAATTGAAAATTTAATCTAATACACGTAGGTAAGTACGCCAAAATAAATTAGGAACAAAACCGCTCAACAGGTCGACAGTATAACTATGTGATTATTAGAGAGGAGAAACAGCGACAATGATACAAATGTGTTTAGAGCTCCCCTTATCCTGTACCATTTATCTCCGCGTCGCGAATTTTCTCTGTTAATATTTCAGCGGAATCAAATTACGCAACTCGTAACATTACGGGAACATATTGAGAGACGGATGGGGCCCTACTATGTGAAATACGCAAGGAAACGTCTTATGCACGACATGGGACGTTTCCCGAGAGTTATTCGCTTCCTAATGTCCGAAATCTAGGCCGTTCCCGCCGTAATTTGAGGCCGTTTAAAGGTTTGCCGTTTTATGTTTTTGTAAAACGTTTGTTATAGACTTTTGTAGGATAGTTTTAGATGGTTTTATTTTGTGAAATCTAAAGCAGAATTTAACTAAAATATAGAATTATAAAAACAGTGCTTGGCAGGTTTCAGTTACTCAGAAAAAGTAAAACTTAAACTAAAGTTGAAGGTTAATGAGAAATTATTTTAGTGCTTCGGAATGCTTTTACTTTAATAATTAATATTTATTCTCCTTCTTCTTATTAGAAGAATATTTATTTAACGTAGTTTAATATCATACGTTGAATTAATATAGTTCTTGCCTCTGCATTTAATTTAAATTCCTGCATGCGCATCAGCTTTATGAGAGTACTAACTACTAAAATTAAACTAATAAAGACGTTGGAAAAAAAAACTGACTGTCTCGTTGATTGCAAACGGGACTGCCGAGCATGGTGTTGGGTTCAATTCCCGGGACGGGCGAAGTGTTATTGGACTTTTTTCATTTTTTTGGGGTCTGGTTTTGTGCCAGGTGGATTGGCAATCAAATGGCCTCGCCCCCTTTGACATGGTTCGTAAACATAACTGGCGAAATGTGGGTAGAAAAAAGTACACCTATGCCTAACACTTTGGGGGTTACAGGCGTGATTTTATTTTATTACGAAAAAACTAACACAGTAAGCATTTATTTAGATTTGACGAGCAATTCCCAATACAAGAAATAAACATATTTTGTTAGGTTAACAGTAAAACTGAAACGAAAAAAATAAAATGCTCATTGCTCTTTTACGAAGGAAATTCATCAACCAAGAACCATTTTATTTTCATCTAACTCAAAGAAAATGAACACGAAGTAATCTGTTATTGCAGATAAACAAAATGGAGGAGCACTCTTCCTCAGTCTATAATTTATTTTACAGCTATCTCAAGATTTAGAGATATTTCAGGGCCATTAAATCTGAATAAGTTATTCAAAATAAGCAACACAAAGGATTAAGACTGGGGGAATTAGGTCAGTTTTTAAGGTTCCTTACGAATACGGTTTCAACGGGATATTTTTATTAAGGCTGTGTGTTTGTCCGTCCGTCCGTCGTCGGTCCGTCCATCCGCTGGTCTATGCATTGTATAAACTGTATCTTCTTAGCTGTAATAAATAAATACTTAAAAATATGTGAATATAGGATGTCGGGGCTGTGGATATCGAAAGGTTACCGCGGCTCCGACACAAGGGCGAAGAAGAGGGAACATGGGTTGGTTTTTAGTCAGTAGAAGTCTGACACTCCCCTTCGCTCTGCCCAAGAGCGGGGGGGGTTATTCGATGATTTTCCACCCACCAAAAAAAAAAAAAAAAAAAAAAAAAAAAGGGTTCGATTCACAGGTCCAGTAAAGTGTTGAAGTTTTCCAGACGGACTCCTTTTTTTTTGCCAGGTTGACGGTAATATTTTTCGCCCCCCTATTATGGGACTTAAAAAACTTATAATTGACGAAATATATGTAGTAATGCCCTACTTAACCTGGGGATAACAGTCGTGATGTTATGGTGTTAATACTTACAGTCAATATAGCCAAATATGGTGTGGTGTTACGAAGCCCTCCGTGTACAAGAAGTCCGACTCGCATTTGCCCACTTTTTTATGACTTGGTTCGCTTTAAAAGCGAGGAATGCCATAAGGCGTCATCATAAATAAATCTTTGTACTGTTTTATAACTCAATTTCTTTAGTTTCACTACTAAAACGAATTTACAGACGGAGTTATTCTGAGTTCCGCTGTAAAGTTGCTTCGTTTCCTACGAGTTTATATTTTATTTTCGTAAATTTTGATTTCATCTCTAGAACTGAAAGCAGTATTGTTTATGTGTTGACAGTGCACTTCAATATTTATCTAGCCAATAGTCAGTTTTCATTTTGGAGTAGTGCACCTGTTGTTTATTTTAGGCCATTTCGTCTTATGAGTATTATTTATGATAACATTGCAAGTAGTGAGCCCGATGTGGTTTTTCTTAGGTGAAAATGCATCTGCAAAGGAAAGGCCTAGGAAATCATATTGAGCCACTGGTCCCGGCTTATTGAAGATTTTTTACAGTTGTTACAGGTAGTCAGTGCCCAGAAAGTCTGACAACCGGTTTTACGAAGGGGTAGCATAATTCACAATACTAATTGGGTTGTGGAGGTCAGGTAGGCTATACAACTGCATCTGGTTAGACGGGAAACCAACCTGAACACAGTTGGGAAAATGCTAGGCAGATAAGATTAAGAATCAGATGATGATCCTGGCCTGATCAGGTTATGATTAGATTCATCTCTGCCCTTAGGGCAAGATTGAAGTCAAGAGCAAGCCCATTTATAATAAAAAAAGAAAATCCAGATTATGCTAATGGATTTACAGTCACTAACTGTAAATCCATTAGCATAATCTGGATTTTATTTATGAAAAATATAACACCATTTTGATCATAAATATGAAATGTCTTAAACTTTACTACTACTTTTTAGATACACCACAAATACGGTTTAAAGCAAAGAAACGCTGTTAATAAAACCTTCTGAAGGACTTAAAAATAGTCTAAACTTAATTTAAATCGTGTTCAAAACTCAATTTTGTTCGAAGAATTCAATCTAGTCATGTATGTACGTGACAAAGTGTGTCTGTAATTACAAGTTACTGTAGAATCTCTTGTTCTACACATTGTTCAAGACTTCGCTGTCAATTTACACGCGATTGAAATTCTTGATGAAGTGAATCTTTGAGTAATGTACTAAAGCATCGTCTTTGAGTTATGAGAACCTGTTTATTGGTAGTTTTTTTATGCATTATTACTTGGCACGTATATTACCTTATGTTCGAAGGTTGATGATAAAATGTATCATCAACCATTTTTAACATAAGTAGGTACATAACAGATACATAACATTAACGTCATTCCTGTGGTTTTCTCGAAGAGTTTTAACAGTGGTGTACCTAACAAAAAAAAAAGATACTTAGAAAATGTAACTTTTTTAGTGCTTCACTGGCGTAGTGTTTGATAATATAATTTTAAGTTAATGTACTGCCAGCTGTGAATCTACCTTTCATTAAGTAAATAAAAATGAACCCTGTGAAAAAATGTCGTTTCCCAGCAATATTATTATCTATATATATAAAAGGAGAACTGACTGGGTGACATATCAACGTACAGCCGAAACTATTTATTTTTATTTATTTATTTATGCACACACACAATACAAAAAAGGATAAAAACATAACAAATAGAAGAGCACAAAGGTACTGCTTATTTCAAAAGAAATTTCTTCCAGCAGACCTGCGAGAGGAAAGTTTGATTAGAAATGTAGACACAGTGTGTAAATAAGACTAACAAGATTTTAATTAAAATACTGGGGCTAGCAATGTGAAATTTTGCGCACGGCTTTCTATTATAATGTAGGGGAGCACTAAGAAGGGGTTTTTGGAAATTTAACCTTTAAAATCGTCACTCTTGTAGTTGAACCGACATCCACGCGGGCGAAGCCGTGGGCAAAGTGCTAGTACAATATATCCCAATAATATTATACTTAGTTTGTTTGTTTGTTTTTGAGTTTGATGTTCAAAATGTTTGGTTGACGGGTTCATAAAGTGTTCGTTTACACCTTGTGTACAGTATTTAGGGTGGAGTGAAAAAACTAAAAAAATTTTTTTTTTGTTTTTTTGAAACTCCTGTACTACTAATCATTGACGCTATAAGAAAGCTTTACTCACACAAAAAATTAGAAGTCTGCGACACTGTTCTCAGGTGGCGCACTTCGAAGAAAGTTATTGAAAATTTAAATTTTTATCTCTTACAGATACCCCCAAATTAAAATTATTTTTATAAATATTTGTCCTTATTAGTCGGTTTTTGTATGCATCGAAGTCTCTAACGGCATATAAAACGTAGTTTTATATTCAAGTATCGCAAGCATTGTTAAAACAATTGGATTGGAAGAAAGTGATTTTATTGGAAATATTACCAAAGTAAAAGCGATCTCAGGATTCCAATATGCCTAAAACACGAAAAGATTTGCGGTGTCCTTTGTTTGGCGATCCAGTAAAGCTTAGTGGAAATATGTTACCAACGTTTTGTGATGTGAAATATTACTTGTGAATAAGAAAGAGCTAAGGTTAGAACTTAATAATAGCAAAGATTCATCAGTCAAAAAAATATGTGAAATATTAGCTAAGTGTAAATTTCTTTCGTATTTGGTGTCAATAGGATGCGATGGTACTACTGTAAACGCAGGATATAAAAATGGCATAATTGTTTTATTAGAAAAACACCTGAATCGACCATTACAATGGCTTGTTTGCATGTTGAATGGAAACGAACTGCCACTTCGCCACTTGTGTTCCTATCTCGACGGGCAGGACAAATGGCCCTAACAGTTTTGCTGGCAGCATAGGGACAAAGCTCGAGAAGTGTCTCGAGTAAAAAGTGGAGGCAGTTGAACCTATCTCCACAGAATTGCCCGAAATTGACACTAATTTGCTGAGCACTGACCAAAAATATTTATACCAAATGTGATCTGCAATTTCAACTGGTGCGGTCTCACCAAGTTTAGGAAATAAAGATAATGGGAAGCTAGCACATCCTATGTGGTTGACTTGCACTAAAATTCTGAGTATTTACGTAGGAACAGCTTAACCCACGCAAAATATGACTGAGCTAGCTACTTTTATCATGAAAGTATATGCCCCGACTTGGTTTGAGATTAAAACTAAACCATCTTACAAATGTGGGTCGATTCATTTATTTAAGATAGTCAAAAGGTGCCTTCGTTATCTGTCTACGGACCGAAAGCAAGAGATGATTTCATTCGTACCAGAATAAAATCCAGGCAAGACATACCAAATTTTGAGACCAAGTCTCATTATTTCAGTAAAAAAGACGATGGTTAAAGACTCAGTAAAGACTTTGAAATAAATTATATGGGTATTAAATACGCATTTCTGATCATTCTTAGTTAGTTTATACATGTAAGATTAAAATTATCAAAATACTCACTTTAATAATCGTCTATTTAAACTCCAATTTTTTTTTTTTTTAATAACTTCAAACCTAATGCGCCACCTCAAGATATTCATTAAACCTGCTGAAATTTCACACAGGTTCTTCTTAAACTATGGGTCATTGATTAATAATACAGGAACTTCAAGAATAAAAAAAATTTTTTTTCGCTCCACCCGTGTACATACAAGAAATGCATGATCATACTTCAGGGTGTATATTCACAGTTCAGATCATCAAATTGAACAATTTTCTCTACGAGAACACCATCAAAATTACTGTTAAACTCAGCAAAAACAAGTCTAATCTATACCTAAGTACTTTGATCAATATAAAACCTTAAGATTCTTTCTTTTAGTATCGGAATCCAGAAGCTCGTAAAAGCTAAGGACCTATTAAAGGCCAAACGCCTCATTGATCTGCTAACAGTCGCACGGCTTCTCTATACAGCTTCTGAGGTTAAGTCCTCAGGTCACGCTAGGTGTAATTGGGTTTCTGTGTAGGAAAAGTCCCAGTTATTACGGAATTAGAACGGTGTTCGATAAGAGGAAATAGTTGAGAAAATGTAGATAGAAACTAGTTTTTATTTGAAAACTGCCACTTGAAGATAAAACGGATTTAAGTAAAAAGATCATTGTAAAATTTTACAGAACAATATCATTGCTTATATTCTTCAAAGAGACCAGGTACGCAGAGGTATACCCTAATGGTGCACACACAATTTATAAGTTCAAATTTATTAGCGTCAACAACATAGGGTACAAATCTCCAATAGCTAACACTTTGTTCTAACTGGGAATCGTACCCAGGTCCTAGTGCTCAGCAGTAGCGTAAATACGACCACTAAACCAAACAGATAGACGTGTATATTTCTCTTTAAAACTGCCTCTAACATGTAGTAGCAATTGACAGTATTCGAACAGTAACAAAACCGCAAACATGGCAGTATGTATTGTACGTAGTTTTTTAGCTTCAAAACCACCGCAGTTGTAGGTGTTCTTTGTGGAAAAGTGTGCTTCTGAAAGCATTACTGTCGTACTTATTTCTATCGACAATATCGTTGTGTTTTGGTTTTGATCTCATAATAAGGCATTGTAGATTGAATGATAACCTAGTGGTGTGTCCGTCACTATACCAAGTCATATAATATGTCTCGAGTAGGATTTTTCGTTGAATAAAAACGTCGTGAGTAAACTAGCATACCTGAGAGATATTTCTCGACAGCATGTAAAGTCAAGCCATTTTAGGCATTAAGTACACGAAAAAGAAAAAAAAGATTGTAGTTTTGAATACTTAACTGTGCACGCTGTATTCGTCCATCGATGCATTGCTGCATTGTAGAATCGTAGCAGCGCGTAGACGCTCGTAGCCGCGCGTAGCTGCTCGTAGCTTTTCGTAGCGTAGTTTCGTATTTTGTAGTACTTTTATAATGTAAGTCGTTGGTGATCCAAGATAAATAAATAGCTTCGCATAGGTACTGGAATAGTTTTTTTTTAGTTGATTCAATTGCATCGGTTATCATCCAACAAATTAAATGCTCGTCATGACTATAATGACTGTATAAAACTATAATATAATTTATGTAAGCTATTTTTTGAATGCCACTATATTCATAATTCTCAGCAATTTAATAAAACAGCTTTACATCTACTTACCACGTAGTCAATGTAACCTTGTTTGAAAAATCTACGTTAAATTCACGTTCAAATATAAATTAGATAAGCTAAGTACTTTAAACGTTTTCTGCTTGAAGCTGGTATATTTTATTAAAGACGTGGCAAAAGGAAAATTAACTCCTTTGAAGCATTAAACTCTGCTGTATCGTTGTGCTTGGAAGCCAGTTAAATGGTATAAAAAACTGCCTTTGACTAGTGGCGAGAAAATAATGAAAAACGTTTTAAAATACTGCTAATATGCTGTTGTATGAAGATGTATGGAATTAAAATACTGAATAAGGGAAGAATAAAAATTTTGAAAACTTCTAATTGTTATTATATATTTATCTGTAAAATCACAAAATCAATCTACCAACACAGCCCTTTGAAGGCATAAAAGACCTTAATCAAGCGTTCTTGTTTTGCGGGGTTTTTTTTGTCTATGGACTGTTGTTTCTGGATATTTCTATCAAGTCGTGACTAAAAACATAAAATATAACATTTTATGAGAATTACTTTAAATCTTGTGTATCCCACTGCGCCTATACGCAGAGCGATACCGAAATTACACATTAACTTAATGCGATGTATAATATGAATAATCCCGCTATCTACGCCTGGTTTCGCTTCCATTTCTCAGTATACTTATCTAAAAAAGACGCATCAAATAAAATTGTTATCGTCCCACAAAAAGACACAGCCGCTCACCCTTCAAACAAAACCGCTCAAAGTCATTCACTAACATCACACAGCCATTTAAACTTACAAAGAGCAATATAACTACCTGATTCGGCTGCCCCGGGCTATAAAACCACATTGGCACCTCTTAAAGCCATAATTATCCATTCACACGTAACGCATACCTGATAATTATCACGTGCAAAACTAATTACTTAGTGCTGAATACTAGATTCATATTATATACATACTATGTTTAATGTAATTAAGAAAGTATCTGTGTAAGTCTAATATATAACAACTGAATCAATTTTCAGGAAATGCGTAAGGTAAAGATACGTTATCCAACCAGTTCCAAGAGCTTGAACTATTTTTAGACTGTTGGAAAAGATGACGTACCTACTATTCTTTGAAACATTCCTTAAATTTCTGAAATAGAATGACCAAGTTTGGCCGAAAACTCGTGTTTATCTGTCACGAGTTTACTGCGAAACTATTGAATACTTAGTAGACAACGATGTAAGATTTAGAGACTCTGATATAGAGAACTGATCGGTGTGGTAGGGAACAATTATGCCCATTTTTGATTTGTTTTTGAGTGTGGGAAATCATCAAATGACTCCTCCTGGTAGGTAGTGTCAGACGTCTACTGACAAAAAAACACCCATATTACTTATTAACCCTATGTGTCCGCGGCCGCGGCTGTGGTATCTCTTTCGAACAACCCGTAACAACGTGAAAAGAGACATACGTACGTACGGAAAAATCCGTGTTTCCACCGAACAAAGTCACAAGCAAAAGCAAGTCCCCCCATAATTTTTCTAACACCAATAATGATTACGGCTAATGCTGCATGGACATTTCTGGACCCTTTTAAGCCCCTTCATTATCCTGAAAGCAATCTCTATTTTGTTCCATTTCCATCGATTGGTGTGTTAAGATTAGAATTTGGGTCTGCACAGGACTATAAACCTTGGTAATGGTCTTTTTAAGCCCCAGAAAGTGTAATTAAGAAGGCAATTGATGAAAAAGTAATGGCGTTTGAAAAGTTTGCAAACGGCTGTGCTTTTTTGCTGCTGTTTAGGAGTTACTTAGTATGTTTTATTTGTAAATGCGAATGCAGATATTTTATACGCAACAAATTTGACAAGAAAAATTAATTATTTGAGTAGGGCAACAACTTAATGGGAAGTTTGTCTTTGTTTATACAGTGTATTTTCTTGTTTTACACACACTGAATTAGCTAGAAATTAAACATTTAAGATTTGCTGGTGCATTTGTTCACATTTTTATTAGAAACTTTTGAACACCCTTGAGCGGTTTCAGACTAGCATATTTGTCTGTGTGTATAAGCTCGTATTGACTTACATCCATCCAAGCGCCACATTTTGTACTTTATAAGATCGAACGCGCGTACACGCACTTATTCGAGCATGTTCGCACGAGTGGGCGTGCGGGTAGTTGTAACTCGGAACTTGCGCTTTCCGTGCACCGTACGAGTTGCACATGTGGCAAAAGGCGCGCGGATACTTGCCTAGAAACATTTTTGAAAACGACCTTGAACGCGACAAAAATAAGTTAATCTGAAACCACCCTTAGGTGCAAAGTTGTATCTCTTGAATTAAAACAGCTGAATGTTTTAAAGATAAACCAATTGGGTGGTCATTAAGGATTTTGAAGGCTGGCTCAGAGTTAATGAATAACTGAATTAATTAAGGCAAACAAGAGAGACGGATGTCTGAAATATATTTGATACTTTATTGTGTTTAATATCTTTCGTACATCGTATTGTTTCTATTTCGTACTTATTGGTATTGTGTATTTTGGGTTTTTGCATAAGAGACCCACGTGCTTTGGAAAATAGGTTAAATCGTTTGTGGGCGGAAGGAGTGTAGTAGTGGCGGGTTGCCGCCTTATTGAACTAATGAGAGTAAAAGAACTCACCTATAGGCACTATAATACCTCCTGTGTCACAGGTTAACCTCTGCCTCGGCCGCCATGTCCAAAAACGGTCAGGAGGACTAATATTTCTTGCTTAGCAACAAATTGTTCAGTTCAAAACGTGTTTCGAATCCAACCTTCTTTTATAGTGGCACCTTCGATGTTATTGGAAACAAAACCGATATACACTACATCATTTTTATACCGGCTTTTCAATATCAGTCCCTATCAATCAGGAGCCCTAATATTGTTTAGGGCTCCAAATAAATTTCGTATCAGGTCGTTTGAGGGACAGTATGTAAACTAAGATACCACACGTCTTCTTTACGGCTTCGCTATGAAATAAATAACGTTCTTTATCTTTTTCGAGCACACACGAATATAGAAGGTATTGTGCTAAATTATTTATGTGATACTGGCTTCTGCCTGCAGCTTATAAATTAGTACAGTACATGTGTGTACCTATTATTATTATTTTTTCAAGTTTAAGCACATGTGAAAGCTGTACAAAGGCGGAGTAGACCGTGTTGATGTGTGTACTTGTAACTTATGCTAGCCTAGTACTCTTGTGCTAATACTAGGATTAAAGTGCCTTCACCTTCTTTTATAAAAGTTATCATAATTATCACCCAGGTGAACCACGGGCAAAAATTCTTTCCCATGGTACACCCAGGTGGACCACGGGCAAAAATAATTTCCCGTGAAACACCCAGGTGGACCACGGGCAAAAATAATTGCCCGTGGTACACCCAGGTGGACTACGCAGGTGGACCACGGGCAATAAACGGGAGTTAATACTTTGCTCACGTTTTACTAGTCTAACTTAGGGTAATGCAGAGACAGTTATGTTGATTCAGTGTAAGAAGATAACACAGACAGATCGATAGGCGGAAAAAATAATTGTTTAAATAATGCTTGAGCTGGCAGTACAAGATTATGTGAATCAATAAATCCTAAATATTTCATTTACAAACTTAACCTTTACGAAATAAATCTGTATGCAGAAAAATTATCAAAATGTCAATAGTGTCGCGAATACTCTAAATATAGATATCATCAACAGATAGCAGTAACAGTTTATTTTGACGAAAACTATTTACCCTTCTCACGGTCACGAATATTAAGGGGCAAAATAAAACGCGAAGTGCAGTAAATATCCATCTCACAAATTATAAAGTCTGTCACACAGTTAATACTAGCACAGACATCGCCGTTTAGGTTAGGTTAGGTTTTGTTTTAGGGTTACGTACCCAAAGGGTAAAAACGGAACCCTATTACTCCACTGTCCGTCCGTCCGTCCGTCTGTCTGTCACCAGGCTGAATCTCATGAATCGTGATATCTAGATAGTTAAAATTATCACAGATAATGTATTTCTGTTGCAACTCAACAAATACTAAAACAGAATAAAATAATATTGTTTAAGTGGGGCTCCCACACAACAAACGAGACTTTTTGTCGCTTATCAAAATTGTTTGTGGGTCCTCTTCTGCCTAACCTAAGATTTTTGGAAACCTATTTACAGACAACATCATTATTTAAAACAACATTACTAAAATTAATAAACATTTGAAGAAATTGGCCACCCAGGACGGACGAGGACGATATTTTTAGGCAATATCGCATTTGGTAACTTTCATAATTCGTCAACTTTTGAGATTCTGGCACATAGAACTGCGAGCAACAGTAGTAAGAGTTCCACTACACATATTTATCAATTCATTGTAGACACACTCAAAATTTGATTCCACTACGGTAGTTCCAAACCGCCAATGAAACAGCACGCCCAAATGCATATTCACCGGAACATTAAACACTATTAAACACTATAGGACAGTAAACAGTATTCCCTGGATCCCGTGCCTACAATTACATGGAAAAGTTGTTAATTCGACCACCGCTATGCAACGGTCCCTAGTGTTGGTGAAATTCGTGTAATGGAACGGAAAATATGCCTGAATTATTCTAGTTGGTGGCAAATACGAATGAATGTTATTATTTAGGTGTTTTTGTCGACATTTTACTAATTACATTGACAGAATTGAAACATTAATTTAAAGTTTCTGTGATAGAAGGCGAGCTTTTTGCCATAATTATCATTTTATCCGAAAACGTCTACTGCTGGACATAGACCTCCCCCAAGTGTCACCACATTGACCGGTCCCGTGCGTGTCACATCCAACGGATTCCTGCAACCTTCACCAGCTCATTGGTCATGGGTATATTGCCATCAACGGGGTAGTATCATCACATCCAGACTCCGTGGCTGGTACTCTAAAGTTCTTGACGGAACAGCCTGATAATACTTTAACCCGACCTGGGGATTGAACACACAATGCTTAGCATTCACCCTTTTGACTACTAGATCCATGAGGCAGTGTAGCTGTTTTCATATTCAGGAAACCCTCAATTGATTATTACTGAAACTTCAGTTTTATTTGATATACATTTTATTTAATACCTACCTAAAAGCGTTACATTTCGTTTTATACAAAATACAATTTTACAATATAATCATTTATTATGTCGTTGCCTAAACAGAATAAAATTATGCCCTATTTATGTATTTTTATATGAAAAATCGTAGATAATATTATGTATAATTTGAAATATTATTGGTATTGTAACACGCATACAAAAATATTGGCACATGTTAGTAAGCAGTTATATCAGAGTAGGTATTTAGTCTTCAGACAACCAGATGTCAGACGTGCAGTCTCCTCCTGGATATCTGTGAAAGACAATTTCATAATCTGTCATTTGCACTGCGATAGTGGAAATGTGGATGACGTAAGGGATCTTGAGCGTGTTGTTGAATTTTCGACTGTAGGCACTGAGCTGAACATTGCTTATCCAACCGCGTTCTCTTGCCCCTTAGAGTGTTTCAAATTTCCAGTCACTGAAATTGTGATGGCTTAGACTAAATACAATGCTTTTGGAAAAGCAGTCATCTGTAGTTAAGATACGGCTTGAGAAACAATAGCGGCAGAAACCCTGGCAGAAAGACATTAGATACTAACACCGTCATTATATTATTATTAGGCCGAAATCACCCAGTGCTGGGAATAGGCCTCTTCGTTCTTTTCTGTCACAATTCTGTCACACGGTTCTGTGCGTCTTTTATTATGGTGTTTCTAACACAAGACGTAAATTGTATAAAATATTGATCTAAATTTGGAACCCACAAAAATATGAAATAGTGAAATTGATCAGCTGTCTGTACAGTTTTTCAGAAAAACTGATACATAAAATATTTTTGAACTGTTCAGCATTCGCATCACAAAGTTCGACACACATTCCTTTTTGAAACGCGAAATCATGTTTCAAAACAGAAAAAACTGCAAACTAAACTAAAAACTGTACACAAAAATGAACTTAAAACAAAACAAATCACAGCTCTCATTGATGCAAAATTCCATACAGGTCTAACGTTAAAAAGTTCGTACCTCATTTCATGTGGCAGGGCAGGGCCGTCCGGTTCGTTCCCGAAGTGAACAAGGAAATCCGGATCCAACTTCATGCCTCCATTCACTGTGTCCACGTCCAACTTTACTATCCACCCACCCTGGCGATACAATACAAATGTATTTGAATTTTGCGGGATTCAACAGAAAAATAATTTTTGGGATACGTTCCGGAAGATTCCGGGTTTTCTTGTGTATGTTAAAAATAGGACCCTGATGTATATTTTCTTTGATTTCTTTGCAAATGATAATGTAATCCCCGAAGAGGTGTATCTATTATTACAACCGAATTTCGCGAGTTATGTTTAAGTCTCATGTAATACGGGGCGATGATGATGATGATGATGAATACGGGGCGAGCTCCGTCCCTGCTACTGAAAAAATCCTGATGGAAAATCCCAATAAAACTTTGCCCGACCCGGGAATCGAACCCAGGACCTCATGCTCAGCAGTCACGTCGTGACCACTAGACCAACGAGACAGTTTAGCAATAGTAGATTTTATTGAAATGTATGCCGAATTATAGTTAGCACACATATTATTTCTATTAATTGAGCATCAACGTAAAACTTAAAAAAATCGAGGACTATTTTTAACTCTGAAAACATGTTCCGCCTTATTATAAAAGGTAGTTAAACTTGGTTTAACTTAGACTTGGTTTATCTCTCATAACGTCTCACTTCAATAATATTCAAAAGAAAGTGACGGTATGCGAGATAAACCAAGTCTAAGTTAAACCAGGTTTAACTACCTTTTGTAATAAGGCCGGTTTTGTTTCAATAAATAATGATACTATTGGAGGTGGAGCTGGATAATGAACAATATCCTTCTTCCGTTATTAACCTGAAAATTATATTCATCCCATAAAATGTTATTCAGGCCCTTTCAAGTTAATATTAAAGCAAAAAACGTAAGTTCGTATAACTTTGTTTGAAATTATAGCGGCTGTCAGTTATTTGTATGACAAAATATGCGACGTGGTTCATGCATTATTCATCAATCCCAGGTGACATATACCACGAAGTGTGTCTCGCAAAAATAACTTTATTTTTATAAAACATTGCATAAAGGGCGGGGACATAAATAAGATGGGGGTCGAAGGTTTTGATATAAGAGATAAGGGCTGTTTATTGCGGTTTACTGGGATGAAACTGGACGTAACCTAATAAAATACTTTGTCTACAACCTCCACATACTTGCTCGTGTGACTTTTAATAAAGTTCCGGGCTCTACATTTTTGGGATTCGCTATGAGATGAAGAATTTTGTAGTTAAAGTCTGGAGGATTATTTTTCGCTATTTGAAACTTGCGAAGTATTAGGGTTTAGTGAATTTAGTTTTATATTTCTAGACAGCTGCTTGATATTTGGTCATTCATACACCTATGTATTTAAATATGTGTCGTAACGTAAGCATATATTGTTTTAGATTTTGTAAAAATATTTTTGATTAAAAAGAGTGTCCATGGAGTTTCTTGATTCTTTCTTCATATACAGGTATGAATGGGCAAGAAAATGGAGTTTCTTGCCTATTCATCCCTATAACACACTCTTAAAGATCTCTATTTATAATGCTTTAGTATGGGCAACTAAAGTCCTTTCACAAGTAATTAGGCCATGTGGTTGTACTGCAGCTACGTTTTTTTTAACCGACTTCAAAAAAGGAGGTTACTATGTTCGTGTGTATGTTTTTTTTTTTTTTTTTATGTATGTTACCTGATTTCTCCCCCATTAGTGGACCGATTCTCAAAATTCTTTTTTTATTTGAAAGAGTATACTCCTGAGGTGGTCCCATTTTAATTTGGTGAAGATCTGGTGCTGATCTTCGGAGATATACAATGGAACTCTTCAAAAATAGACGGCAAATCTGTCGTAATTGCTGGAATCGCTTGGATGTTTATTGAATATACATTATCATGACGTAACATCACGCCTGTATGCTCTGAGGGGGTATGCAGATATGTACAATACACATTTTTTTTGTTGTTATATAAGGTCCCATTAAAATAGGTGAACAAATTTTAACACAGCGTTCAGTACGTCTAACCAAATATATCCAAGTATAAAAAACACTGATTAAAGTAATTTTTTTTGGCTCAAAATTTTGGGTAACCTACACTTTTAGTGTATTTTCGCTAGCTGTTTTATTTTCTTGTAAGTATCTAATGCGTTTTTCTTATTCTCTTTTTTTTACCATTGTCCTTATATTGGTGGTCTGAATGATTTCTAAAATTTTGTCCACCTATTTTAATGGGACCTTATATATGAAAAATATAGACACGTATTACGTGTTGCGTACTTTTTCTGACGCTATTCAAGTATTCGCATCTAGCAGTCATCACTTGTCTTCATGTTGATGAGCTGATAATGGAAGGTACTAGGTACTCCTCAACGGTTAAGAGTTGAAAGCAAAAAAAAATAGGGGAAGGAAGGTTAAGGGTTAGGTTTCTTGGTTGAATTATAGGTACTTATTACAACTAAAAATGAAAAAATAAAAAAACTTTTTTGCAAAAAAAACAACCGACTTCAAAAACACCAAAAAGAGAAAAATAAACTTCAGAAGAAAAATCAGCTTCTGAAGTCGGTGGCAAAAAAATATAATCAAACAAACAAATGTCACCGACTTCAGAAGCTGATTTTTCTTCTGAAGTTTATTTTTCTCTTTTTGGTGTTTTTGAAGTCGGTTGTTTTTTACCCGACTACGGCAAAGCCAAAAGGAAGGGTAATGATTTTGGCAGTCTATGTATGTATGTATGTATGTATGTATGTATGTATGTTCCACCGTAGCGCCTAAACTACCAAACGGATTTTAATAAATGAGATGTCTATAGATTCGTAAGAATAGCCCGGGTGTCATAGGCTATATAAATTTTATCAAATATTTTTATGAAGGAAGTTAAATGTCAGATAATAACATCGAAAAAATTTAAATTGAGATAATCATAACATGTTTGGTATCAAATGAAAGGTCTTGACGAGCACATTACAAATATGTATATTATATTATAGTTTTAGTCCGCCGTTTGTAGTCGGGTTTTAGTTTTTAGACTTGTTTGTTTAATAGACTTTCAAAAGTGCCTTTAGCGGTCTAATTAAAATAAACCTTTTAAGTTTGAGTGTAAAAACGTGTGTTAGTAAAAACATTTTTACAATATAAATAAACAAATAATTTACCTCTTTAGCCATATTGGGGTAAAACTCTTTGTCCCACGGAGAAAACATGGACGATGAGGCATACAGACGCTTTCCATCAAGGGACAATTGCACCATTTGAGGAGAGCCATGCAATGTCTTGCCTTTAATTGTTAGCAGCTCAGGTTGTACTAGTTCCTGTGAATTAAAACGATGATGTAGTTATTCCAATATGACATGTTCATCTTCATCATCATCCATAGTCCGAATTCACCCACTGCTGAGTAAACCTGGGTTAGCCTGTCTGTTTTGGTAAGAACCTCCACGTTTCTGTGTAAACCTCATCTAGGTTTTTAAGCTATTGCATAGCTTCTATCGCGGGCCTTGAGCGTGGAGAGCGAATCCAGAAATTCCGTAACGAAAATTTTCAACCAGGTTGCTATGGTTACGGAAAATAACAACTGTGGTTGTCAAATTAAATAATTGATAAAAAATGCTATGCAATAGCTTTACCGCGGCAGTCTCCGAGTGCAGCCACATTCTCTTTTTTTCTCGATGGCAACTATAATCGTATTGTTCTCGTAATATATTTTTCTGTTGATATGTCCTGAGATAATTATGAATGTCATTTTAAACGGCAACAGCGATAACATTATCAACAAAAATATGAGTGCGTGCATAATAAAATTAATCGCGAGTTTTGTCAATGAAAAATATAAACAAAAATGATAAAGCATTTATTTGCAATACCACAAATGAAATGATATTAATGGAACTGTAACTTTGACGACAAAGAAACATTACACAAATGGAACAAACGCTGAAAAGTAATTTAGCAAACATTAGAGGGTAAAAACTCTAAATGAAAAGAATGACGCGGCGAAAATGTAATTTGTAAAGTCATGAGGCGTTAATTTCAACTATTACAATTGGAAAAAGGAAAGTTCGCAGCTAAACAATAACAACTACACGGGTCGATCGTCAAGGCTAAAACACGCAGGAAAGTTCACATAGCTAAACAATAACAACTACACGGGTCGATCGTCAAGGCTGAAACACGCTTGCCAAGGTCTGTCTGGTGTGTGACCGTCCATTAGATTCCGAATTTCCTTCGTCCTGGTTGTCATTCGAAGATAATATATTAAATTTGACAGTCGTTATGGTTAGTCACTGCCATGAAAGTCTGACATCCTCTCTTACCAAAGGATTGTCGTATGACCCAGTAGGTACTTACTGCGTTGTGGAGGTCGAATAAGTAGTTGCTCTATGTGAAATTCTGGTATTCAGCTGCATTCGTTAGACTGACAGCCGACACCAAAGTAATTGGAAAAAGGCTAAGCGGAGATGACAATAAGAAAAACACATTTCTTGCCTCCGACTCTCTGTCCTCGATCAGTTGCATATCAGGATCTGAAGCAATAACACCTCCAATTTGAACTTTAGCAGTCAATTTTGGGTGTTCAGGATCCGAAATATCATACTGCCTCACTTCTCCGTGTAACCAGCACGATGCATACAAATATTTATCATCCAGAGATATAATAATATCTCCCAGTAAACCTGAAATAAAAAAAAAAATGATAAGAATGTTTTATTCTACTGGAACATTTAGACCGAAATGCTGCCAGAAAAGTTTAAGACTTCATAAAATTTATACGTGTGGATCACTTAGATTTATGATTTTGGGAGGTGGAACGCGCAATTTTTAAGCAGCTTGAAGTTTCTATAATTTCTGTGGCAGGTTACGAGAATAAAATGTCGCTAAAACTTATCACGCCTTTAATCCTCGTAGGATTAGGCATAGGCGACCCAATAGAATACACCAACATTTCGTAGGTTATGTTTAAATTCCATGTAATAGGGGGCAAGCCTAGTGCCATCAATCGGTACAAATTCAAACTTCGTCGCTGCTACTGAAAAGATTACGATGGAAAAACTCAATCCGCCTTATTACAAAAGGTAGTTAAACCTGGTTTAACTTAGACCTGGTTTATCTCGCATGACGTCTCACTTCAATAACATTCAAAAGAAAGTGACAGCACCTTTGTAATAAGGCGGTATAACTTTTTGCTCGATCCAGGAATGGAACCGAAAACCCTAATGCTCAGCAGTCATTCTTGCGACCACTGGTCTATTAAACCAGACTCAAAAAACTTGTGTATTTGCGAAGTTTTATGAAGCGAAACAAAACATTTACCCGAGAAGGTTGAGTAACTACAGGAAAATAAAAGAAAAACAGAAAGTTACCGTTAATTTCGGACTCGACACCATCTTTGAGAACTTTTTTCGCTGGTATGTCGATGACTTTATCGGCTTTCCACGTTCCGTCTGATGTTTTGTAGAACCTAAATAAAGTTAATTGAAAGCTTTTACTTAGTTATTCCTTTTAGTAGCTGTGAAATAGGTATCCGGAATCTTCCGTTCTGTCTTTGTTTGTTTCTTTGTTACTTTGCTTTAGTGATGTAATTTGAACTAGGTAAAGTAAAGTAAGTTAAATGTAAGAGAAAACAAAAATGATTAGTCATTACTGACAATTATTGGTTTCTCTTAAAAAATATATCATCATCATCATTAAAATATACTTATCATCACTAAAAATGATTAAAGCAAACTAACGAAACATACAACCAAAGACAAAAGGGACATTATTTGATCAAACAATGGCCGTCTTTACTAAAACTAGGATATCAAAAATAGGATGGCACGTGCACACAGAAACCCAAATACCCTCATAAGAACAATTTTAATTGCACTTGAAAAAGCTTCTATCCCCAAATAAAGCCCGGCAATACCAAACAAAACTAACGTTTAAAACTTACGAGGTAGCAATAACAGAAATCCTTGAAAATCTCATACCTGTAACCGTTTGCGAACACGGCACACCCAACAAATCCCTGTGCGGATTTAGGATCATGGAGAAATCTGATCTCAAGGGGAGCGGTGCCTTCGGGCCCCAAATCTATGACTTGCTGCAGCTCGCGTGTTGACCACTTATAAATATTCAACGAGGTTCCGTAGCGATCTTTGTTTGATAAGTCTTCGGGGTGGAAACCACTGGAAAAGAGAATTGGATTATTATTGGACTAGCGGACGTCCCGCGGTTTCACCCGCGTAGATCCCGTTCCCGTGGGAATACAGGGATAAAAAGTCGCCTATGACACTCAGCAATAATGTGGCTTTCTATTGGTGAAAGAATTTTTATAATCAGTTCAGTAGATCCCGAGATTACCCCTAACAATTTAACAAACACACAAACTTTACTTCTTTATAATATTAGTATAGAAGTATAGATAGAAGTATAGATAGTATAGAAATTATTGGATAAATTTTAGATTATTTTAAAGAAAATAGAATGACATCATAGGCGAAATGTGGGGGTACACCTCTGCCTAACCCTTTGGAGATTACAGGCGTGATGTTATATAATGTTAAAAAAATCATCTTATTAATTCATAAAGGTATAGTAAAAAAACTTGTCTTATAATTAAAGTTTTTGGAAACGCAAAAAATAACAAAAATGTTGCTTCACTTCTAATTACAAAAAAACAAAATTGTATTTTTGTGGTTATTGTTGAAATGACAAAAAGGAAGATATCTGCAAAAACTACAAATTATCTGTTTGTTAATAATCTTGTTTTTTTCTCATTTACTAAACAACGAAAAAGGAACAACATATAAGATTTTCCTTTTGGTAAACCACCAGCGACAGATGGAGTTAAAGATTATTTCGCTAAAGCAAAAAAGACTTAAAGCGACCTGAAATAAAGCAGATCTGAATAAAATATCAAACAAAGCCGTACCTAAAGCTTTAGCAATAATAACTTTATTAGGTCTAATCTTCATAAAGGACGAGATTATATTCAAATGAATAACTCCTGTAGCGTTCCACGTAACGGCATATTTGTTGGAACGGCCTATAAAGGTTAAGTTGAGCGTGAATATAATAGGTTTCAAGCACAGATATAGATAGGCCTAGATAACGCAAGAACAACTACTTCGCGTGCCTCTTTTCGTGCCTAGCTTACGTACAAAAATCGTAAGTGGGCCACTTTCGCGCTCAGTCTGCATCAGTGTAATAGCGCTAGTCGGACGTCAACGCTGCTGCGCTGGTGCAAAAGGCCAGGGTTTGGGGCGAAGGGGGAGCCGTACGCAGCTGCGTCTTTGAATCGATTTGATTTTCCGATTTTCAGTGCTTAAGACGTCATACTAGGTAGTCAATAAATTAAACAAAACTTGGAACCAGGCGGGGTTCCATTTTATTTAGTTCTATGGTTTTCATTTCATAATTTAATATTCAAATGAACCCCGCCTGGTTCCAAGTTTTGTTTAATTTAAAATGTGCTTGATTTTTACGGCTTCGCCGCAGTCGGGTAAAAAATGCCACGCTTGATTTTCATACAGATCGTGATGCGTTATCTAGGTCTATCTACATCTGTGGTTTCAAGTATACTGTTGTTCTAGAAAAGATACTTGACGACTAGATGAATAATTAAACTCCATTATGTTGAATAAGTGAGTCTGTTTGTATCTATTTTGGGAGCTGTTTACCTTGTTTCATTTAATCAGTTGTCTTTTAGAAAGCTGGATAGAATCTAATACTTGTTAATGGAACTCGGGATCAGGAATACGAAACTTAGAGATAACATCACGCCTGTAAGCCCAAGGGTACCTTATAGTACACCCAGATTTAGTCAGTTTTGGTTAAGCACCATGAAACAGGGGACGACCCTATTCCCATCAACCAGACACAATTGTAGACTCCGTGGCTGCCACTGAGAAATTTCTGAAGGAAAAATCATTAACACTTTGCCCAATCTGGAATGTTCTTGAGCAACGAGGCAGTCACTAGGAAAAAATAGAAACAAAGAATTTATTACAAATACTTACGTTTTGAAACGTGCAGGCATACCCCACTCAGTAGCAAACATCACATCATGATACGGTTGGTACCAAAAATCGTAGCCGAACTTAGCGACTTTATTCCCTTTCGTCCACGTTCCTAAAAAAAAGCGAACAATTTACGTTTTTTTGTTTTCAATATGGCGCCTATTAACTCTCCCCTCCGCTGAAACTGTGCAAAGGCGCGTTCACAATTCACCTGTCATTTCCAAAGTCTTCGAATCGATGAGCACGAAATCCCCTTTTCCGTTTTCGTCTTTATCTCCCATCGTCGAAATCATGATTTCGCCAGTTGCCAGGCAGTGCGTCGTGTGCGGGAAACTGCAGTTGAATGACCTCATCTTGGAGCCGTCGATTACCTGGTAATGAGATTTTCGCTATGAACCCTCTATATAAGGGAGCTGAGAGAATGAGGTCTTTAGCAGTTTACCCGATAGTAAGGGATTTACATTTAAGTTGGCTTTTTCGGAGTAAACTTTTAGGCGAAGCACCTTAAGTGTTTGCTTTTGTACCTACATTTTATATTTTCCATTTGCACAAAATATCAGAGAGTCCATTTGCTGAAATTCCTAATTATAGATAAAGTTTGGGAGTTTTAAAATTCACAATAGTTTTATATTTCAAGCCTATCGCTAAATTCTGAGTGGATTGCTGAATGGATAGAACACTACAAAGCATTTATAGAACTTCACCGTCTACATGAAATATTATATTGTTATTCTTATACTACACAAATTGTTCTCTGAGTACAAAGTATAGTGTGAAAAGGACAAGCAAAGGTCTAACAGCCAATATAACGAGTTCGCGAACTGTCTGGCTCCAGTCGGAATGTTGCAAGTTTGACGACAGATTCGGATGAGTTTGAGAGAGCTAGTTGCGAAAATTTCGCCACTGAACTAGGTATGTGACGCTTCGAGCAATAATTATGGCGGGCAATGGGCAATGATCGATGATGGAGATTATTTGAGGGAGGAAGTAGTTCGGGTGACCGGGGGCTATGAAGTTAAATAGGGTAGTAGTTTCCGCCGCTATTGGGTTTATTATTTAGTTGATTATGCTTGTTCAGTTCTGTTGATTTCTGTTTGTGTTTGATATGATTGTGTGTGGTCTTTTGAGCTTTCGGTAATTGAATTGATTTTGAAATGACGTGGAGTTACTAAGGTACATAGAATGCTTCCGGCTTGCGTGTATGATTAGATGTATGGAAGTGGACGACGCAAAAGGAGTGTGTAAGGATCGTAGCAGGTGGAGCTGTGGTTTCTGTCTACCACCATGGGTGTATAAACCCATGGGTTTTTATATGTTTATATGTTATAATTGAAAAACATATTAAGCTCAGGAATAAAGACACAACAAAAGCTTCGAAACAATACACAGAAAGAAAAAGAAAAGAGTCAATATTCTCATAAACTTCTTTGCGTAAACTGTGAGTAGCACCCACATTATTAAACAGTCGAGTTCGGACTTAAGGCCGTTCGATCGAAGATTCAATTTAGTAAATGAGGCTTTACAAGCCTCCTACACTTTTATAACCCAAATCCTAAGCTTTACTGCCTTCAAACAGCTATATTAATTTATTTACCTTATCCTAAAAAAATAAATATTGACTTCACATTATTTTTAATAACAAACAAAATATGTACATAAAGCAGGTTGTTTGACGGAGTCAAGAATCCCTTTGAAGCGAGAGAGATTATGTAATATGCAATTTCTGAAGAAATTGGCGTTTTTATTTACCCAACGCTTACTTGGAGGAGGGTAATATTAAATAAAAATTGCATTTTAATAATGTAGTGAAGCATTTTATTCTGTAATTTAAATAGACGCTCGACTGGAGGATAAGTTTTTATGCTGTTTATTTGGATAAGTTTTTTATTTAAGCTTGGGTTGGTTATGACTTTTCTGGATTGAGTTCACGTAAAACGGATCATCCAGTTTATGTTTACAAAAAAATAACTTTACTGGTAACTTTATTTATCTTGCATTTATAATTCAATTGAATTGTTAAAACTAGATATTTTATGAACGAATTAAACGTTTTTTATGTAAAAATTTAAACGTTTATGATTGAAGTCATTCAAAACTCAAAATACAAAGCCTGGAAGCAAATATTGCGTCACTGACAAACAAGTAAATCAACACTTTCAGCAGTCATGTTTCCACGTTACTGATCATTATCACTCCAGAAATTCAAGCAAATTCAATCACCCGGGCTTGAAAAGCAGACCTTTTTCCTGATTTAATTTCAGCCAATAAATTGATTCGTAAATCTGAACTCAGTGTAAAACAACAATTTGCTTCGGGAACAGCCGTTTGTTTCAGTTTTTACGCTCTCGCTATAAAGTTGTAGTTGCCTCGGAAAATCCGTAACATAAAAAGCTAAGAATTAAAAAACTTTCCCAGATCTGTTGACATAAAAATTCAGTTTTATGTTCAGCCTTTACCATTTCAGTAAAGCACGTACACAGTTTCGAAGTTCGTACGACCTCAACTGCATTTTTAAGGACCAAAACAAATTGTTTACTCTTCAATCTTGGACGCGGACGCTTGGTTGCCAAGCCGATCGTAAAATTGGACCATAAATCTAACAAACAATCTAGAAAAAACACGGATAAGTGCTCCGTGTGAGAATTTAAATTACGATCGACGAACGTTCAGGAATCCTGCATAGACCGTAAATTGGGTTCGATATAGATTTATCTATAGATGCCTTAATCACCCTAATGTGCACTCTGCTGAAATTAATATTGTTAGTGGACAATCAGCTCGAGGCTAGTTAATAACAGCCGGTCAGATCGATATTCAGGTTATATCGCGCTTGTCTATGTTGGTCAGTGGATGGAAGAACTATTAAATACCGAGACTGTTCCGTGTCTCGGAAAAGCACTTTAAGCTGTTGGTACCGGCTGACATAGGTAGTCAGTGCCCGAACTGGATTGAAGAGGCCAGATAGGCAGTCGCTCATAGGCCGCAATGCATACCAATCCTCTAGCAGAATTTACAGAAACCGATTTGAAATGTTCCAAAACAGAGAAACATTTCAATCCAACTTCACATACAACCTAAATCGACTTTATTCCTGCCTCAGAATCCTACAAACTTGTTGTTTGTCCATACTTGTGTTGCTACGTCTAAACTCTTCGGTACCTTTGCTCCCATTGTTAAGCGTATACTTCCGAGGTATTGGCAAGCAAGTTTATTTACTGTTCTGTGTGAGATTCTTTGCGAATAGACAGCAGCTATTCTTTACTCAATGGTATGTTTAGGTTAGATAGTGATGGTTTTGTTAAAGTTGTTTATCGAGGAGAGTGCTTTTATAGAGTCTAGATAGTTTTTTGGGTCAATTTTGTCAGGTATTGGAGTCAGTTCTGCCCTAATGACCACAATCTATTATTAATTCAGCTAAATGCGTGAAACTAATCCACCATCACAATTGCACTGTACTACTATCCCGTAAAATTAGTCCAATATACATTCAACACTTATGTGTATAAGTAACAGATTATGAATTAATCATACATCGGGAACTATCCAAAATAATAACAATGACTCCGGTTATGGATTAGTATATTTTGGCAGAACTAAAATAGGTATAATCGACCCATCTCGGATGCAATGCGAGTGTGGAGTCGCAACACCGGATATGCCACACCACCTTTCTTGCCCAACATCAATTCATAACGACTATACTACCCACAATTAGTACGCAAATAGCGGTCTAATGCACTACTTACGCGGCCTGAAAGCTCATATTTGCGAAGCACTCGAAAAATAATTATGAAGCACTTAGTTGGTAATCTTCTCGTGATAGTTGAAGTATCAATCAAGGCAATTAGGGTCATAACGGTGTATGGAGATGAGGGCGAAGCAAACTAGGTGCACGTGGCTAGTGGCTCTTAGTGCTTTTATTGGTGAATTTAAACTTGACTGGTACTTTAGGAAGGACCTAACCTTTTTCGAGTAATATTTCTGTGGAAGGGAAATTCCAGTTTGTTGATGTTTATGAAAAATTAAGATGAAATAGGAATATTACGCTGAAATTGTTTTTTCAGCAGTTACTTTGTAAGTTAAATTGTATTGTTGTATTTTATAGGTAGCCACTATTAATATAAAGATGAATGATTTGTATTTTTTTATGTTTGTAACAAATAAACTCAAAAAGTACTGGACCAATTATTTCAAAAAATCTCTCACTATTAGATTGCTATAATATCCCCGAGTAACATAGGCTACATTTATTACAAGTTTAAAATCTAAATGTCCACCCGTGAGAAGCCAAGCGTTAATAAAATTTTAGATAAGCACTTAGTTTTTAAAAGAGATACCTAAGGTTTTAAAAACATCACTTGACCAAGTTGACCCACTAAGTTTTTCAAAATTAATTCAGCTGGTAAAAGATCTACAAGATCCTACTTACTAATATTATAAACGCGAAAGTTTGTGAGTATGGACGTGTAGATTGGCGGAAAGTCTTGCAGACCATTTCTGGCTGGACGAAAGAATACTTGCCGCTTCTGTTGCCGCGTAGAACGGTTCCACCCCACCAACCATTGAAGACAGGAGACGTGGTTTAAATTGCTGACGGCAATCTACCCCGAAACTGCTGGCCTATGGGACGCGTCACCGAGATGTTCCCGGGTAAGGACAATATCGTTCACGTAGTAAATGCTTGTTACTCTTTCACGCAAAAACTACTAAACGGATTTGGATTAAATTTGGTACACAGATAGTTTATAACCTGAATTAATTCATAGGACAGTTTTTATCCCGATTTTATCTTCCCGTGGAATAATTTTCGAGTTGTAGCGGGCGCAGCCGCTGGCTAGTCAACAATAAAAATGCTTACTTACTTTATGCATCTTTGGTTTCCTGGGGTCCGTGCCAACATCTACGGCAAAAACCTTCGCAGAATTCAAAGCAGGCAGGATGAGGAGGTTTCTCTTGAGTGAAGGATTGTCATGGCAACTGGAACAAACGTTCCAGCCAGAATGATGGAGCTCGTCTCCAACACTGCCGGTGTGGGTACGTGCGATCACCTGGAAACAATCAGCTGGTTAGATATTTTGTTAGTTGGAATACAAACTGGAAAGCAGCGGTGGCCCAGTGGTGGCGGCCCCGACTTACGAACAGTAGGTCGTGGGTTCGAACCCAGGCAGGCACATTACTTTGTGTAATTTATTTTATCACCGCTGCTCTCAAAACTGTGAAGGAAAACATCGCGAGGAAACCGGCATGTCTTAGAACCAAAAAATTCGAAGACATGTGGACCACCAATCCGCACTGGGCCCGCGTGGTAGATTATAGCCCATTCCTCTCTAAGAGAGGAGGCCTGTGTCCCAGCAGTGGGAACATTAATAGGCTGTTGATGATGATGAATACAAACTGGTTAGCTGCAGTTTGGGTGCTAAACAGTTTTTTATATACCAATTAGAAAGAAAATTGTGTTTGTTAGACATTATTAAAAGTAACACCTTATAAAAAAATACTCAAACAAAACTAATAATACCAAATGGGTCTCAGTTCAGTACAATGCCAGATGGCCACATTACTTTAATATTTTTGTGAGATTTTCATTTTGTTATTTTTTTTACATTTTTTATTTTGTTCGAATGTTTTAACACCAATAAATGTCTAACAAGATATTGTAGGTTAAGCTTATTTAATCCGCGTAGTGCAAACTCACCTTGAACTATTAGAACAAATATTTTCAACCAGTTTTCAGAATATAAGAAGTAGGTACCTAAAGATTTACAAATTTACCTACCTCCCAACATGTTTGCCTAATAATAGTATTTGTAAACAAATCTCCCAAGATTATCTACAAAATACATACAGTTCTCAGAAACGATATTATTACAAAACAGAATTCAGAACACTCATATTTTCTGTAATTATTCAACGGAACCTAAAACAATATTCAAATTCTCAGTATAGCACTCCAGAGCAACATCGAGCAATTTGTTGTACCTAAAGGTTAAGCAGATGATAATTTCAAAATCATCATCTGTCTAATCTTATTGAGGGTTGGCTCCCAGTCTAACCGGATGAAGCTAGCAGCTAGAATACCGAATAGCTAAATACTGAGTATTTTACATTTTACATGGAGCGACTTTCTATCTGACTTCTACAACCCAGTTAGTACTGGATAATACGATATGGCAAGACTGGTTGTCAGACTTTGCCACCTGACTTCCGACACACTGAAACCTGATTTCCGAGGTACGGAGGATAATGGGTGGTCACCCATCCTCCGATTAACCTAGAGTCCTAGACAAACGCGGCTTATTCTAAGATCGACCCGAGGGGCGGAAATGTAAATTCCAAAATGTGCTACAAGGAAATCTAATACAACAATCAGTCTTTTTTTTTGGTGTGTGGAAAATCATCAAATAACCCCCCCCCCGCTCTTGGGCAGAGCGAAGGGGAGTGTCAGACTTCTACTGACTAAAAACCAACCCATGTTCCTTCTTCGCCCTTGTGCCGAGCCACGTCATCTCTTTCGATATATCCGCAGCCCCGACGGGCGTCGCGTCGGTCCTTGCGGGCCCCTCCTTGCTGACATCTCTTTGAGGCGCGCGTGGAACACGAACGCGTCGCCGACACGGTCTGTTCCCGTCATGACGACGGCCGGACGGCGAGCTAGCCCATTACTTACCGTCCACACACAATCAGTCTTCCGTTTAATCACAGACAAAAAAAAACTTTAGAACATCTAAAAAGAATCCTATAATCCAAGCAACAAATCCCGGGCAATATATTGCATTCCGCTTGTTAATTTAGTCCCGCCTGATATTGCAATGGCAAAGTACACAATAATACTTCCTACTGAATCCTGAAATCCCAGGATTACTGGTACGTTATTGCCCTGCGACATTGCTCTACTAAATGGCTGGATGTAAGGTTTTATTCGCTAATACAAAAGTAGTGCGTAATTGCTATTTTCTTCCGGGGCAATATTGCCCGTATATCGTGTCTCTCCCCGGGAAATTGTGTCGTGTGCGGACAGCTTTAGCCGAGGTAATTATTTTCTGAACGGCTCGTTGAGATGGGTCGGGATAAAGTTTTTGCGTGGATAATTTCGTTGGTATTAGGATATGTTGTATAGCATAATGGAGAATTGAATCGTATTATTATAATAAATGCGTGCGCAATAAACACGATACCTCAGTATCGTGTTTATAAGACTAAAATCCTGTGCCATATTTTATAAGTTATCAAATTTTAATGTTCAATATTTTATCCTACATAGGAAAAACTGGCTTCTCGTGATTGACATAAAACTGTCATAGGATAAGCTGAATATTGGACATCAAATATTGTCATAAAACCAGAGGGTTAGCTAGATTATGGGAGTATTTTTGTACGATTTGAATTGATAGTTTTGAACGACTAAAATGAAAGGCGGGATAAATAATAGCTTCCACAGTTAATTTTTCTAGAATAATAAATGCGATATCTATGAATCGATCGATGAATGTTTGTTATTCAATATGCCAGAACAGCTAAACGGATCTGGATAATAAATGGCACAGAAATAGATTTTTGTCACACAAACACATTAAAGTTTCCACGCGAATGAAGTAGCATTACATAATATTACATACAATATATATATATATGAGAGAGTCTGTCTGTCTGTCTGTTATGTTCACACTGAATTGATAAATACGTTTGACTGATAGATATTTTCTGAAGCACGAAATGGAATACTTTTTGTCCTTATTAAACGGTTTTATTTAGCTCACCCCGTTTGTTTTATTCTTGGGTCAAATTTAGTAATTCAAATTTCACCCTCTTCCTGTCAACCGATTAATCTGAAATTTTGTATACACTTTGGATTTTGGTGACAATACAATTATGTTTATTCATTATCTTTATAAATTCAAGATGGCCGCCGCTACAAAATGGCGGATAATTTATGTTTTATTAATCCCATCAATATGGGTATCAAATGAAAGGGCTCAATAAGCAAAATACAATATACTATATAAAATTAAAATCCAAGATGGCGGCTAAAAACTAGAAAATAAAAATAGGTAAAAAAACTTTTTAAGTTAAACGGTTTTATGTTAAACATACATTGCAACGTTTAAGATAAATGTACTAAAAACCAAAAAATAATAAAATAGATACAGTCGTGGGAAAAAACCGTGGGGCACGTCAATTGTAATTTCCGCAGCACGACAGTTCCGAATTGACGTGTGCCCCACGGTTTTTTCCCACGACTGTATCTATTTTATTATTTTTTGGTTTTTAGTACATTTATCTTAAACGTTGCAATGTATGTTTAACATAAAACCGTTTAACTTAAAAAGTTTTTTTACCTATTTTTATTATACACAGCAAAACGTCGTGCCTGTAACCCCGAAAGGCATAGGCTGATTAGTTACAACTCAGAAAGTCAGTGGCAAAATGTGAGTGCAATATTATTGTACACATTTCGTCCCATGTAAAAAGGGGCGACTCTTCACCAACCGGGAACACATCCGTGACTTCGTGGCTGCTTCTTAGCAAAAGCAGCATAATGCAAGCATTCTTGATAAAATCAAATAACACTTTCTGAGTTTCTGACCTTCTGACCTTATAATCGAAAGGCTATCGGAATGAAAGTACTTGCTGGAAAATCCTGTAAGCCACTATTGTTTCATAATTCTTCAAAATAAAAATTTACAACTACATTTTCAGATGAAGTCAGTCAATTTGAAAAATAACCCGAAGTACGTGTTATTCACAAGTAAAACTGATTTACGCCTCAATAAACTGGGACCTTTCCACTTTCCATTATGTTCCTAGATCGTAAATTCTTGGTGCCGAATAGGAAATATATCCAAGAGAATTTACAACCTCTATTTCTGTCTTTATAAACTTAACAGAATGGTTCTTGGTAAAAGAGTTTTTAAACGCAATCACGGGAAGACTTATTACTTAATGTAATATCATGACTGTATTCCATAAAATGGTGAGCATATGGGTATACTAGTTATGTTATTTTATTTTATCCTATTTGGGAAACTTACAGCTAATACAGAACAATATAACTAAACAATAAACATTTTTGAAGGCCAATTACATGTTTCCCAGATAGGATGCCTAGATAGTAGCGGTACTTTCATACAAACTTAAAATATTGGCTTGCCCTTAGAATCTGTTTGCCTTATGAATTTGCCGTATTGTGGTTCCCTGGGCACAGACTCACAATTGTTACTAAGCACGTACCTACGCGATTTTCTTTATTAAATTTGCAATTCGCATTACTGTCAAACTATAAGTGTAAAATGGACATGCGAGCATGACTTAGGACCACTTTCACCACCTACAATTAAGTTTCCGTTAACTTACAGATAAAGGAGATGGCTAAATGACTGCCTCCAGCATCTATAGGAATTCCACACTGACTCGTAGTATTTAAACAATCAAACATTAATTATTTAGAGTTAAATAATTTCATAGAAGTTGCGTGAACTTAAGAAAAAGCAAAAATTAAATCACAAAATCTCTCTCTTTACATTGACATAAAATGGTGAAATACTTGTAATACAGCTGTTAGTTGCTATAGCAACTGCAAGCTAAGGATGGACCATATCGCTTTTCAGAATGTCAAATCGAAGCAGTAATTATATCGATTTTTGATAAGTTATCAAAACAATTTATTTTTTCCGAAACTAAGAAGTGGTAATCAGAGTTCTTGGTGGGAATCTATGGCGTGCAATTCAGTGTCTTATTTATTTCCTTGTTATTGTGTTTTGAAAATGGGGTTGTGTTAAAGTGACAGTCGATTCTACCCAATTACACTTAATTAAATCAAAATCAAATAAAATAAGGGACAGCTTCGAATTATGGTTATTCGTTTAATCGTGCTACATATTTTGCGTCGAAAAATATGAACTGATGAATAGTGATCGGCAAAAAGTAGTTCTATTTGTTTCTTTTAATCAATTCGATTATTTTATTGATTCTGTTACACTTGTATCTTCTCATCTCTAAAAATAAGGATTTGGATTTTTTTATTGTTGATGGCATTAGGACCATATCAGGTTAAACAAGCTCGGTCATACTACGGAGAGCATATTAGAGCAAATGGTACTTATGATATCGAAGTGTGCCCGGATCTTGAAAGATTAATACATTTAGGGGGATCAAGACCTCAACTTTTAAGAGGCCGAATAAGATCAAGGCATATTAGTCAAAAAATATACTACGTGTATATTTTATATGAAAGCCAAACCACAATTAATAATCCTCTGGATGACATACTGTCATAATACTGCAGCTGTATTGTGGGGAACAGAACTCTGGGCTGTTGCTGTCATGTAATGACAGTGATCTGGTATCTGGGATGGGCTAGACATCAGAACACGCTATCCGCTCCGGCTTCATTTTTAGATAATGTTCTTTTAAGAATAACAGAATAGAATAAAATAATTCACATTTTTGTTGTTTTATTTTCAATATTTTTATGTTCAGCCCATTATTATTGTATCGATTTTGCTACACTTGAATTTCAATCCCATCACTAAAAAAATCAAACGTCATATGTCAGATGTCGTTTGAATGCTTTGCCGTTTGCATGTTCGTTGTGCATATTTATTTTGGATTTTCAATGACCCTCGCTCACCTACTTACGGACCTCTCGCTACTCGATACAGACAGAACACCACCATAGGAACATTGTCTGCGAATACCGTCTTTATTTTACTTATTTGGATGAGTCCGTTAGGTTTTACAAGAGTAAACACGCGGGTGGGAGTAATTTTTGCGCGGATTGCAGAAAGGCCGTTGTATTACATTTTTAGGTGCAATTACCCCTTTGTGTATATTTACTAAAGTACCACGATGCGAAATCGGGGTGGCTCGTTTAGTCTATAATACAACTATATCAATTTCAATGCAGATACATCAAAATGCCTAAGTAAAAGTTCATAGCAATGACATTTGTTTGCAGTTTTATACGTATTGACGCAGGAGCTAAACGATTTTATTTTCACTATTTTCAACATATGATCTACTTCTGAAAGTGTTTTTTATATGAAATACTAATATTCAGCTATTCAGCGTTGCATTTTGCTAGGTGTCATGTTTATAGATGCTTGCTTCACTCGTCCTAACTGAATTTAGCCATCTCCTTTCATACAAATTCTGTTCCATTTTTTCGGTAAGTTGTGGCGTTTTGGACAGACATTGTGAAATAGGCCGCTAAACAAAAAAAAAAGAGCAAAGTAACCTCTATATTGATAGAGGCTTTGAAACAGTTTTCTTATGCTTTATTATAAGAAGATCGTTGGTTACTTTGCTCTCTTTTCGATTAGTGTCAGTGAAATAACTAAAATAGTTAGTTCCAAGTAAGGCAAATACACTATTACAAGTCACAAGAACTGGACACAAATTCAGACTACAAACTGCTGTTGACAATTTCCTGAACTCTCCAAGACTAGACTACAAAAACACACCGTAACTACCACACATATTAAGGATACCAATGAAATGCAACTGGCAGTTCCTTTAACCCCCATACATCCCCATTTCAACCCTTTCCGGGTTTACCTGTATTATAATTTGCCCCATAGATATCACGGAGCTCGGGTATTAGGGTAACAGTAATCAATTAATTCCTTCCGATACGCTAATATGGGATATCGAACCATACTCTGGAACTCGTATACATACAGGTATATTCGCGGACGTAGCGATGTTTGCACGAGCACGACCAATAAAGCTATAAAACCAGTTTATAAGGCACTCTCATTGTACGGGTAATCCATAGAAAGCGAGGCCATGTGTTATATCAGGACAGCTTGGTGGGTATTCAGGGATTATGCTGTTATGGCTGAAGTTTTGGCTTTCAAGTTGTCATCGTCATGTCGGCAGACGGTATAGTTTTTTATAATTAGTAACAGAAGGAGATCGTGGCTAACTATTAAAAGCCATTCCAGTCTATCCTCAGATTACGCTCCATGGATGGGTGCATGACTGCCCATTACATACCAAGTTTTCTCAGTTCCTAGAAAAGCACGGAAAGCGGTTGGTCCTGGCTGTCATTTAATTTTGTAGATCTTTAGCAGTCGTTACAGGTAGCCAGTGGCTTGAAAGTCTGACCACCTGTCTTACCAAAGGGCATTGTATTACTAAAGTATCAATGTGTTGTGTAGATCAGATAGGCAGTAGCTCTATGTAAAATAGTCTGGAAACCAACCTCAACACAGTTCGGAAAAGACTAGGCAGACGGTGAGTGTTTTGTTTGCCCAATATAGTGCTTATGAATGTACACTGTGGCTTCTGCCTAACCCCATGGGATGAAAGCATGAGTTTAAAACTAATAACAAAGCACTGCGATCTGAAACCCTCCTTCATGGGTTAATATTGTCATCGCTTTTTACGATACCCCTGGGAGAAGGGGTTGCCTTTTGTATGGGTACTAATTTAATTAGCTAAACCGTGAATAACGGGACGGCAAAAGACTTGATATTTTTAGCATCAATATTTTGATTTTAAACATGACAAAAGATTTGATTACTCAGAACACGTCTGGTGATCAAAAAAGTGGTAGTGCTAACTAGCGACCTGCATAATTATGTCATTAGTTAACTATTATATAATCAAAACAGCATGTAATCTTTATAGGATTAGGTATATGTTTGCCAACGGTACCTACATAATTCTCAAAATGGAAATTATAGTGTTATCATGTGTCATAGGAACTGAGCCTATTGCCATCCGCCACAAATTCAGACTCCGTGCTGATACAGAAAAAATTCAAGTGGAAAAATCCAATAACATTTTGCCAGGATCCAGTTTATAAAACTTATATATGGTAGGGCTCGTCCCCTAATACACGTGTCTTAAACATAACTGGTGAAATGTGGGGGTGCTTGTTAGGTAGGTACACCACTGGTTAATGTTTCGGGGATTACAAGACGTGCTGTTTTGTTATTTTTTGTTCCTACATGATAAAATACAGCGGTGGCGGTGGCCCAGTGGTGTCGGCCCCGACTTACGAACAGTAGGTCGTAGGTTCGAACCCAGGCAGGCGCATTACTTTGTGTAATTTATTTCATCACCGCTGCTCTCAAAACGGTGAAGACAACATCGTGAGGAAACCGGCATGTCTTAGTACCAAAAAAATCGAAGACATGTGACATCTGCCAATCCGCACTGGGCCCGCGTTGTGGATTATATCCCATCCCTCTCCTAGAGAGGAGGCCTGAGTCCCTGCAGTGGGAACATTATAGGCTGATGATGATGATGATAAAATACGTCCATTACGCTAATTTCCTTGGCTAGCCGACTGTCATCAACCGTACTTACATCATCAAATAACTCTATAAAATACTAACCTGACTATAAGTCGGTGATTTAGGGTCCACGTCAACCGTGGCTAAGTAGTCTTGTTTAGTTTGGTCCGGTTGAATACAGACCACGTAAAGCAGTTCCTCTCTGGGCCCATTGTTGAAGGCGTCTAGAGGGGATGCGTACCCTGGTCCTTTACCTGAGAACAAATAGAACAGACTGTTGTAGAATCACTACATATTTTAAAACAAAGTCCTCCGCTGCGTCAGTTTGTCTGTTCGCGATAAACTCATAAACTATTACTGGAATACAGTGGTTCTCGAGGAAGGCATACGTTTATTTATTGTTTCTAAATTCAACCCATATTGGAGTTGAATAGGGGATGACAATAGGGGACAACAACCTTGTTGGGATATTACTCCACATCCACGCGGGCGAAGCCGCGGGCTAAGTGCATGTTTACGTACAGGCGGTTCGTCGCGCGGCGCGTGCTGCGTTTTTATTTCAAACACATGGCGATCTATGAAAAAGTTAACGATTTCAAACGTCGATTTTACGATAACCGTTTTTCGCTCCTTAGTTTAAAATGCAGCGTTTGTTGCAGTGGACCCGTCTCTCAGTAAATTAATAAAAAAGCACGAGACGAGCCTTCTGCACGCGCCGCGTGACACCCCGCGTCTCCGTAAGCGAGTCCTAAAGCTAGTATCTTATATAGATTTTCATCAAAGAAAGATAGGAAAATTAACACAAAACAAAAGATTAATTCCTTTCTTTTTCTCCATAAACACACATAATGTAGGAGGACGACATAAGTTTTTAAAGTGGCACTAACATTATCTATCATTAACACTGAAAACAGGATATTTACCAATAGTTTACCGTTTGTTTTGAATTCGACGTAGTTTACCCGTGCTATCGGGGACTCAAAACACATAGTAATTTATATGATATCTATCCTAATTTAGGACATAATATCAGTTATTTTTCTCCAAATACGAAAAGACATAAAAAGCTCATTAAAAAAAAATCTTCAATTTAAAACCAATGTGGTACATATTTGTAGTTCAGTAACATTGTATAGTTACATTATTATGTAATATTACATTATTTACCTACGTGAAACAGAACTATTTGAAGTTATATATTAAATAAGGCAAAAAGTAATATTGTCTCTGGTCCTTCGGATTCCCACTCAGAAACAAGTAAGAACTAATTGCGACTCTCCTAGCCTTTTAATATGCAAAACGTTTTGAAGCTGAAAAGTGGCCAGACTACTTGAGCATTTATTTGAGTTATTGCCCAGACTACATTCAGCTACTGACGTTTTATTTTCCCTGCAACACAAAAATCATAGCTCGAACATTGAATCCAATTATTTTTTCAATTCAAAATACCTACGTTCAAAGGAACTCAAATAATATATAGGTACCTATGTTAAAAGCCAATTCCAGAATTACGAATGCATCTAAAAACCAAATAATAAAAATCAATTTTCCGACTTTTCCCTCCAAATATTTATTTTGGGGAGCCCAATTTTCTTTCAAAAGGAGAACTGTCAATTCGTATATCGTCGATAGGCATCAAAACGTTATTTTTTCCTGCGTAAACGAGGGTAGCGGACAAACATGGAGGGATGCCACCCCTCGCCATTTTGGTAATCACGTCAGGTAAAGAAGTAATTTATATGCAAGCAGCATATAAATTACTTCTTTGTTCGGTTTAATCCCATCAATAAGCCATTGTTTCGGCTACAAATTGCATAGCTTGTTAGTTATAGATAAACATGCGGGTATGAATATTAAATCTTCCATACCTAATATACATAGGACACAATCTTCCATACCTAATATACATAGGACACAATGTACTAGGTACTTACACTTAAATACGTGACGAAAAAGCTAATTTAGTAACGTGTGTCTTGTTTATATAGCTTGGGATTCCAATTAGTATTTATTTCAAAATTATTACCTACGGAAAATGTTTAATCTATTTCATCTTCCTTTTATCTGAAATCGAACTATAGAAAGAAGAAGTTTCATACAGAGCGTGTACAGACTCCAGTGCATCAATCATACAATTTTCTGTAGTACATTTTCGACGTTATCGCTACAGCATTAGGTTCAAGGTACTTGGTGATTTTTTTACAGTTATTGATGTGCTGGTGTCTACAACAGTGGATGCGACCAAAACGACGTGTTACAAAAGATGAATAGAAGCTTGTATGCCCCCCAAAAGGTCAAGAAAGTTGTGCATGACGACCAAACAAAGCAATGCAAAACAAGTGTATGCGGATCCCGCATTGCACGGGAAACCTGTGCATTACTGTGCAAAGCAAGTTTATGTTATACTGAAAATGTATAAGCTTCATGTGTGTTACAAAGTTCTATGAAGGAATTTTCTTTATCAGAACACCCCTTTATTTATTACATTAATTGTTTGTTGCATAAAAACGGTATCTACCCTTAATCAGATTAGGCTATTTCTCTTTCTGGCCTGACAATATCAATGTCACGCGATCATGAAGTACCTACTGTTTTGATGATGATCCGTAATCTGTTCCTAAGATTACGGATCATTGAGTAAAGGAAAATAAGGTATTTAATTGATTGATGTCAATGTTATAGGTTTTAGTTCATATCCCCAGAAAGCCCATAACTTTGTACGCAGACCTATATTTGTGAGAAAATGTAAATCCTAGAGGCTATACTCTTCCCAACTATCCGGTTAGACTGACCTCCAAAACACAGGTGGTAAGTGTGACGATGTAGCATGCGCACCAAAGCCGAAATAGCAGGGGTGGCTTTCTGCTACTAGGGAACACAACGATGACGAGTAAATACGATGTTCAAAAACTCCACAGAATGTCAATAGCAAATAACAGTGCATACACGTACCTTGGACTGCTACGACACACGTTGAACTTTCCACCTCCGATAGTACCAAGGGCAGGAACACAGGAATTCCGGGATGCGAGTCAGATATTCACGCGCGTAGAAGATAAAAACCGATGGTTTGTCCAGTGCTGGGACAGGAGAACGTCGGGCGCGAAAAGGATATGTTTTCACACACGCGGGTATCTAAGAAGTGTCTTCGCTCCAACTTTTTACGAGTCACGGTATGCACCACAGATTATAGATGGTCTGCGTTTTGTTATCGCAAACTGATGGAACGTTGAACATCGATTAGAATTTGAAGAATTAGAATAAGTTACGTTTGGTTTTGTACGATGACGGAACATCCCGCCCACCAAAATGGCTATGGCATTTTCTGGTCAAAGAACGATATATGATAACATGGACTAATAATGACGATAAACTAAGCTAAACTAAAATTAAACGTACTAAAATTAAAGTTACTTTGAGAGTTAAGTTAATCGATTTGAGCTATGGGCAATGGACATAGCTTAACCAACGGTCGTTGTATTGTATGGTTAGTTGCGGTTTTAACGACTGCGATCCGAACTACCCCGTCAGATCCAGGGAGGAGATCTACCACACGAGCAAGAGGCCAATGTAATGGCGCACGATTGTCATCTTTGATTATCACCATCGAACCAACTTGTAATGGTTTGGAATCTTTGGTCCATTTGGCACGTTGTGTTAGAGAGTTAAGATATTCATTTTTCCATCTGGACCAAAAATTCTGATGAAACGATTGTAACAGCTGCCACCGGTGAAGCCGGTTAGTATTGACTTGTGATAGATCCTCATCAGGGACAGCGGTTAAAGGTTCTAATGTGAGGAAATGACCTGGGGTCAGAGCTGTTAGATCATTAGGATCTGAGCTGATAGGGTACAGCGGTCGAGAATTCATAACGGCTTCGATTTGGGTGAACAGAGTTGTGAGTTCTTCAAAAGTAAGGACTTGATCACCAACGATACGTAACAAGTGAGATTTAGCTGCCTTAATTTGAATTTCCCACACTCCGCCGAAGTGTGGAGCCGAAGGAGGATTAAATTTAAATGTTATTTTTTCTGCACTAGATGCATGTTGCATTAGAGTCGCCAATTGATTGCTAGCACCCACGAAGTTAGTCCCACAATCCGCGTGTATTTCGTTACAGCGACCACGTCGCGCCACAAGACGTCGTAGTGCTGCGATAAAACCGTCTGAACTTAAAGTAGAAACCACTTCAAGGTGCACTGCTTTGGTAGCAAGACAGACAAACAGACATAGGTATGCCTTGTCTATCTTAGCGCCACGGTGTGGACCTAGCTTGATACGGAACGGGCCACCAAAATCGACGCCTACGATAGAGAACGGTTTTACTTGATTGACGCGATAGGCGGGTAAATCGCTCATGAACGGTTGGAGCGGTTGCGGATTAGTACGGAAGCATTGAATGCATTTAGATAGGCACTGACGTATGACACGCTTAGCAGAGAGAATCCAAAATTGTTGTAAAAGTAAAAAATGTGTCGTGTTTATACCTGGGTGTAGATGGTTACGATGTATAAAATCTACAATTAAAAACGATAATTGATGATCCGACGGTAGAAAGGCTGGATGCTTTTGTTCGTATTCTAAGCCTGCTCGTGATATTCTTCCGCCCACCCTGAGTATTCCTCGACGATCAATAAACGGGTTTAGTTTACGAAAAGGTTTAGGTATAGATTTTTTAGAGTTTAAGTTTGAAATGATTTCAGAAAATGTTATCTGTTGTATATGTTTGACTAAATGCATTAGCGAATTATGTCGCTCAACGTTATTTAAGAATTTGCAACGATTTGCTGAAGCTGGATTACGGCAGTTTGTAATGAAGCGACGAACAAACGTAATAGACAACTGGCCCGTGTTGAAAAAAATATGGGTCATGTGAACCACCAGGTGACCTATCCAGAACGATATAGGAGCATAAAATAATAAGATTCAGCACTATGCCGTCACTTGTAAGCTGTCCAACCGAGTGCAGGTGAGAATTCAAAAGTACAGGTAGACTGGGTACATTTTGGTCATATATTTTTGTACGGCATTCTTACCATCGATAGATCCATGAAAAATAATAAGAAAACGCGTAGTGCCGTAAAAAAATGTTGCGCCACAAAGTCGGAATTTTTATTTTATTTTCCGACAATTTCGAGGGTAAATTTGGTCATTTGATTTTGTACGGCATCAGTTTCATACTATTTCAATACTGCTTCTAATCCATTTTTCCGCAACGCCGTACAAAAATCATGCGACAAGGGGAAATAATCGAGGGTTGTAACCCCCTCTCTTGCCGCTGGTCCAGGGGGTGATTTGAAAAAGTACGGCTTCGGTTCCAAAACATTATCTAGCACTCAAAAGTACTATTAAAAATAATGCCGTCAAAAAATTATTGTTCATTTTAAATGTATATCAATAATTATCTTAATTTCATCGTATCCTTGATTTTTAAAGCTGTAAAGTCATTTGATCCTGTACGGGAACTTTTTTTTTAACATGATATTGTAAAATACAATTGATAAATAGTATTGCCGTTCAAAAGAAACTGTTAAAAAAAAAGTTATAGAGAAATACAAAAACTGAAATTTTGCAAATTATTGCAAAAGTTTAAATATCATAGATTAATGAAATATAGCAGTTTTCAAAATTTTATCCCTTGTTTTAAATAATATTAACATAAATAAATTAGGAAAAAATGATGCCGTACATTTCAATGCAGACCATTATCTTTTAGGCTGATGAAAATGACGCTACCATTTTAAGGTTGCACAAGCCAGTCATTCTTCCATACAAATGTAGACAAATGTAGTATGGTGATTACTCCTGATATTATCAATCTGATACAGTACGGCATTAACATATTTTTGAACAGAATAATTGATAATATGAAAAAATCACTATGACGTCTAACTGAACTGAAACGGTGTGTATATTATATCCAAGAATTGAAACTGCCAATCCCAGTATCAACAGTTTTAACGTCATCATCTTCTTCGCCTGATTCCTCATCCGGTTCCGTTTTGTCAAAGACTTTTTGGGGGCATTCCTCGCCGTGGAACCAGTCGAAATCGTACCGACCGTCATTGAGAATCCATCCATAGCTTATTGGTAACAAGGTCGACGGTATTTGTTTGTAGGCATTACACCAAATCTGTGCTATGTAGGTACTTCTCTTCATATGTTGTTTTAACTCCCGGAAACAAGGGGGAAACGACGTTGCTTCCAATTTAAACTTAAAATAATTAACAAGGAACAGTTGACGTCAACTGTTCCTTGTTAATTATTTTAAGACTTACAGACTTATAGTTGCCTCAACCGAAAATGTGCGAGTACTTCTCAAAAATATGTTGTATTTTGGAATTATCAGTGACAACATGTCTATATTTTGGTATAAATCGATAGTATACAAACCCATATTTAACATAGTTTCTAACTAGGAACCTAGAATCACGAAAAGAGTATGAAAATTAGTACAAATAAACTATCTAAATGCCGTATAAAAAAATATCGTGATGAATTTCACCTTACATTTCGTTAAATGGATTTTTTCTTTTTAATTTTTTCATTTTCAGTTTTTTTCCCCTTTGGACCAACGAAAATGTACGGCATATGAAAAAATATTATCTATTCATAAAATACTTTCAAAATAAATTAATTTTATGTTGTGTCAAATCACCCCCTGGACCAGCGGAAAGAGAGGGGGTACAACCCTCGATTATTTCCCCTTGTCGCATGATTTTTGTACGGCGTTGCGGAATAATGGATTAGAAGTAGTATTGAAATAGTATGAAACTGATGCCGTACAAAATCAAATGACCAAATTTACCCTCGAAATTGTCGGAAAATAAAATAAAAATTCTGACTTTGTGGCGCAACATTTTTTTACGGCACTGCGCGTTTTCTTATTATTTTTAATGGATCTATCGATGGTAAGAATGCCGTACAAAAATATATGACCAAAATGTACCCAGTCTACCTGTACTTTTGAATTCTCACCTGCACTCGGTTGGACAGCTTACAAGTGACGGCATAGTGCTGAATCTTATTATTTTATGCTCCTATATCGTTCTAGATAGGTCACCTGGTGGTTCACATGACCCATAATTTTTTCAACACGGGCCAGTAGTCTATAAGTATGTTTATTATCTTTTGTAGAGATGAGAACCGCTTTATTAAAGAGTCTATAATTGATTCAGTCTGAGACTCACTATTTACGCAAGTGGTTAAGGTCACCATTCTCCGAGCCTCAGCCTGTACGACTGACTCCTCGTCGCTAGTCAGCTGTGCTAGACTACTAGTGGAATTGGTCATTGGCCATTTAGTTTTATCATTCGATAGCCACCAGGACCCCGCCCACCATAACGAGTTAACTAGAATTTCACTCGGGAACTGACCTCGCGAGCAGATATCTGCGGGATTGTCTCCGGAGGACACATGACGCCAACATTCCATGGGGGTTATATCCTGGATGTGACTGACGCGATTAGCGACGAACGTAGTCCAGCGCGAGGAGGGCGAACGTAACCATGATAAAACGATGGTTGAGTCAGACCAGAGAAAAACGTTATCGATTTTAATTTGAGAAAGACAGGTGTCACGCACGAATTTGTATAGGTCGGAAAGAAGAACTGCAGCGCACAATTCGAGTCGTGGCAGTGATATGCGTTTTAACGGAACCACACGAGCTTTAGAGCATACGAGGAAAACGTTTACTTGACCAGCCTGGACTACACGCAGATACACTACTGCTCCGTATGCGATCTCAGAGCTGTCACAGAAGCCGTGGATTTCGTGTGACTCAGCATCTGTGCAAGTCAATCTACGAGGAATCCTGAATTGAGCTAGCTCCGGTAGTTGGTCACGATAAGTGTTCCACGTTCGAATGACGTCATCAGGTGGAGTTTGATCCCAGCCTATGCCGAGAACCCATAGTTTTTGTATCAAACATTTCGCTCGGACGGTGATTGGTGAGAGGAGACCCAATGGGTCGAAGATCCGCGCTGTTTCGCTTAAAATCGAGCGCTTCGTACAAGGCCGGTCAGAAGATTCTATAGCGAAGTTGAAAGTATCTGAGGATGGATCCCACTGAAGACCTAACACCTTCAGGGTTGATGGTGATGTTTCCATGGTGTCGAATGACACTGCACCAGTTAAGCAATCTTCACTAGGAAGATCCGATAGAAGTTGAGGATGGTTACTAACCCACTTTCGCAAATGAAATTGACCACGTTTGAATAAAGCGATAATTTGCGATTTAGCCTCCTGAGCAGTTTCTAATGTTGAAAATCCAGTAGCCACGTCATCAATATATACTTGAGTTAGAATAACTTGTCTTGCCAGAGGATAAGCGTCTCCTTCGTCTTCTGCGAGCTGTCTCACAGTTCGACACGCGAGGTATGGAGATGACGCTAAACCATACGTGACCGTATTTAGGCGGTATTCCTGTAGGGGCTCGCTAGGCGAGGTCCGCCAGAAAATGCGTTGATAGTCGCGATGGTCTGAAGACAAGACAATTTGGCGATACATTTGACGGGCATCTGCCATAAAAACAACGTTAGGTTCCCTGAACCGTAAAAGTAGTTCCAAAATATTTGGTTGTAATTTTGGACCGATTAGTTGGGTATCATTCAAGGAACGAGAATGAAGATCTTTAGCTGAAGCGTCAAATACGACGCGTAGACGTGTGCTAACGGAATGAGGACGTAAGACGCAATGATGGGGAATGTAATATTTTCCTTGACCTACGTCCTGGGGCGGTACAAGTGACATATGACCGGATTCGAGGTAATCTGCCATGAATTCAGAATATTGACTACGTAAATCAGGATCGCGAGATAATCTACGCTCGATAGCGTAGAATCGGCGCAAAGCTACTTCACGAGAGCCTTCAAAAGTAGGTTCCGTGTCATTTTTGAAAGGAATTTTAACAATGTAACGCCCTGTTTGATCACGTGAATGAGTAGAAATGAAGATTTGTTCACAGAGTGACTCATCTGGACTCAATGAGGACGAGTTCGGTAACGAATCAATTTCCCAAAAACGTTGAACTGTTGAATTTAGATCGTTATCACTACTAGTTAAAGCAGATAATTGAAGTAAAGAAGTTGATGACAAAGACGTTTTACCTAAAAGAAGCCACCCATAAATTGAATTAAATGCGGTAGGTTGGTTGTAACTTCCTTTAATGCGTTGGTTAAGAACAGACTCAACGAAGACATCTGCAGCTAATAGGAGATCGATGGGTCCAGGAATATCGAATCCTGGATCGGCCAGTGGCAACGATTTTATATGTGACCACCCCGATGTGTTTAACTGAGCGATAGGTTGGTCGCCACATATTTTCTTGATCACGTGCATGTTTAATTTGTAATAAACACGCGTATTCGTGCCTACGGAACAAGTGACATCACCAGCAATGGGTGCTACAGAATCCCCGAGTCCACTGACCTTGGCATCAGCCTTAGCTGGAGTAAGCCCTAAACGCTTAACAGCAGATTCGGTAATAAAATTGCTCTGACTCCCGGTGTCGAACAATGCACGAAAAGATTGCATGTTGCCTGAAGCGTCCCTAACCTGAACGATAGCAGTAGCCAGCAACACAGTAGTATTTGATTGAGACCTTGATACCAAGGACGAGACGGTTGGATTTGGTTCCTGCGGCTGAGGTTTCTCGCGGTGAAGTAACGAGTGGTGTTTGCGTTTACATGTACGGCATGTAAATATCGAGTTGCAATCTTTAAGTTGGTGGGATGACTTTAAACAATTATAACACCATTTTTTCTCATTAGCTACGTTCATACGTTCGTCGACCGATTTTTGAAGAAACGTGGGGCAAGACATTATTGAATGTGATTCATCACAATAAGCACATTTACTCGGTTGTGTAGGTTGTTTCGCATCACCAGAAGCAACAAGTGCTGTAGAGGCGGGGGCGCGTCGAGATTGAGGCGACACAACCGTGGGCGCAGTCTGGTTTGATTTAGGTTTAGAAGTAGCGGTGAAGTGGGTACCACGCATAAGAGCTTCTGACTTGGCACGCAAAAATGATTTCGTTTGATCAAACGATGGTATTTCTACATCGAAATATTTCTCTTCAAGACTTTGGCGTACATCTGGGTCTAGTTTAGATAAAATATGATAAACCAAAACAAAGTCCCAATGTTGGACCGGGAAATCGAGTGTCTTTAAAATACATAAATTCTCTTCTAAAAGGTCTAGTGAAGTTTGGAATTTATTCGCATCATTATGTTTAAAGTCTGTGTTTAAAACCTCACGCCAACAAGTAAAAGATAAGTTGCGTTTAGACTTGTAGCGATTAACTAATGTTTGATATGCATCATGATAATGGTCTTGGGTCTTAGGAAACGTTTTCACTACCGTTAATGCTTCACCACTAAGGGAAGAAACCAAATAATGAAACTTTTCAGTGTCCGTAAGTGTAGTAGAATTATGTACTAAAGCGTTAAATGTATCATAATACTCAGGCCACTGTTTGATATTACCTGAGAAACTAGGAAGGACTATTTTTGGTAATCGAATATTAGAAGAAGAGTTTACATTTTGCGATTGAGATGATGGTGAAAGTGATTTTGTTAAACTGTGATAAATTGATCCTACTTGATAGTACATATCATCAAAACGTTCTTGCATATCGTTATCATCATCATCCGGGTCGTCTAAAATATCTAAAATAATTAAATGTGCTTGTTCGAAATTGTGTGCAATGGCCTTTATGTCTCGATAATACGATAAAAACAAATCGTGCTTAGATGAGTCACTCAATGCTAACGTGCCAATCTCGAAAGATTTAGCTAGCCGGTTGTAAGACATAGTACGCTTGCGACGTAACGATGGCAAATCCTGTGTGGTATATTCATCCACATCGATAGACTTCGATTTAGTTTTCTTTAACCTCCTAGTAGAATGTTTACTAAGCAGCGACATTATGTGAAACGTAAAATAAAAATGCGTTAACACGTAAACAACAAAGATAAAGACTCACTGGAATGAATAGGTACAGCTAACCGCACAAGTTTTGTTTGAATGTACTATGACGCACCATACACGTACGATCCGAAACTTGTGTGGAGCGGTGTACACGGTCGGCCGTTACGAAGAAATCGACGCCGGTTACGAATGCTCGACCTTGCGTTTAGTATGAAGTTACCCACAATATAAAAAAGTGAAAAACGAAATTTTTAAGATTTCTGTAATTGAAATATTATAGAATGGAATGAAAATGAATACAGATAGGTGAATTTGATACGGGTGGTAAATGATTATTGTAAGCCGATGGAATTAAGCACCGATAGAAAAGTGATTGCCTAATTAGATCCTACAATAATTACCTACGATGAAAGTATGTGACGATAGATAATTCCTGTTCGATGGGGTTACCTCTTGGAACGATTGTGATTTACGTAGGTATAAACGGTTATTTCGATAAGAAATATTAAAAATATAGCTCGGAATGCAGCCGGTAAACGTTTGTTGTAATAGATTTGTTCTACAGACCAAGTTATATGACGTTTCTAACCAGAAAATACCATAAACGTAATAAGATTAGATGGAAAGGTCCCTGGTTTCGGCACCAAAACATGTAGCATGCGCACCAAAGCCGAAATAGCAGGGGTGGCTTTCTGCTACTAGGGAACACAACGATGACGAGTAAATACGATGTTCAAAAACTCCACAGAATGTCAATAGCAAATAACAGTGCATACACGTACCTTGGACTGCTACGACACACGTTGAACTTTCCACCTCCGATAGTACCAAGGGCAGGAACACAGGAATTCCGGGATGCGAGTCAGATATTCACGCGCGTAGAAGATAAAAACCGATGGTTTGTCCAGTGCTGGGACAGGAGAACGTCGGGCGCGAAAAGGATATGTTTTCACACACGCGGGTATCTAAGAAGTGTCTTCGCTCCAACTTTTTACGAGTCACGGTATGCACCACAGATTATAGATGGTCTGCGTTTTGTTATCGCAAACTGATGGAACGTTGAACATCGATTAGAATTTGAAGAATTAGAATAAGTTACGTTTGGTTTTGTACGATGACGGAACAGACGAGATTCCCAAAAATTACATAATATCTACAAACAGCTATATTTTTCTTCAAAAACAAACGATTAACTGATAATGGTTGTAAAGTGCTGTTATATAATATTTATCAGATAAGCGTAATGAAATCTGGCAGATTGATAAACAAGCTATTACAATAACATACAGAAGAGCTCCCAGAAAAAGTATACGCTTCGTCAATCATCACCTATATTTTCGGTAAAACACAGGGGAAATGATAAATTACTGAAAGTGCTGTAATACAAAACAGTAGTACAAAACTCAGAAGCTGTACCTCTATTTTGTAGTGGTGGCATTCATCATCTTGGCCTGCACCAAGTGTAATACCCATATTGGCCGATCTCGTGCGTCTCGCATCTAACGGATTCCCGCTACCTTCGCGTGGTCATCGGTCTACCCAGTGGGAAATCTTCCAACGTAACATCTTCCGGTTCGCGGTCGCCACTCCTGAACTTTTCGGCCCCATCGGCTATCTGTTTTGCGAGCAATATGCCTTGCCCACCTAAGTTAAGTTTGGCAATTCTTCGGACTACGTTCGGTCGGTGGCATTCAATAACATCAAAATTAATGAAACGGATACTTTTTCGAGTTTACCTCTAATATAAAAACGACCTTGACATTAACCGCCTTATTCATAAAAATAGTTAAGAGTTGTTTATCTTAAGCTTGGTTTATCTCGCATGCCGTCACTTTCATTTGAATATTATTGAAGTGAGACGGCATGCGAGATAAAATTAAACCAAGCTTAAGTTAAACAACTCTTAACTATTTTTATGAATAAGGCGGTTACAGTTTAGTCGCATAAGGAGACTATAATATTTAACGACTGTCTGGCACGCTGATTGTATGTCTAATGCAGTTACGATGGACTAGGAATCCTTACATAGTATAAAACAAAGTCGCGTCTGTTTGTTTGTTTATTTGTTTGTTTGTCTGTATGCTTAAATCTTTAAAACTACGCAACGGATTTTGATGCGGTTTTTTTTAATAGATAGAGTGATTCAAGAGGAAGGTTTTAATACCTTTTTTGTACCCGTGCGAAGCCGGGGCGGGTCACTAGTACATAATAATAGACTACTATGTACGTATGTCGTTGTATTGCAGTTATGGTACTTAGGCTGTGATGTGATACTGTCCCATGAGTGTTCGTCTTGAGGCAGTTGACTAACACATCGTATTGTACAACAATCGACTACCATGACTCCTTCGACTCAGTTACTGAGGTAATACAAAATATACCTATCACTTGAAAGTACAGTCATCACGTTACCACAAACTGTCAAATTTCACCAAATGATTTTAAACCATAAAACTTTACTGATTAAGTTCAAAATCGAATGACAAAATTTGTCAGTTAGTGGTTGGCGCTGGTGACTGTACTTAGCTAACATTGTGTGCTTTTTTAATGATAAAGTTTCTGTTAAACTTTACTGTCACCTACGTCTAGAATAATAATACCCTAGATATATCATAGTACATTATTACTCACACGACCAAACCAAATTAAGCTGATTTCTCGTTGAACAGAAAGCTCATACAAAACGAGTTCACGTTATACTGGATATGTATATTATCTTCATACGTCGTCGTGTGTACACCATTGTGTTGTGGCATAATGAGAAAGTAATGTAAAACAAACTTTTCAATCTAGCGCTACGTACTACGCATGCCCTATTTGTCTCGAACACCTCTAACGTTTAGAGGACGTTTTTTCAATATTCAAGCTCAATATTGGATTAAGTGTCAAACAAGAATCGTTCAATGGATTTATGAATAAATCAATTTCGTGTGAAAGGCAACAAAATATATTTGAATTTGAAAACAACAGCTTCTCAATCCTATTAGGAACCCACTTAAGATTATATCGAACACCGTCCAGAAATTAAAACAAGTACCTCCTTCGCCCATTTCCACTTATTTCCGTAGCTTTAGAGATTCTCTTAAATCCATACCGAGTTTAATATTCAGAGGACTTGATTTTTACCATCCTCAAAAAAGGAGATTTATCTAAACAGTGAGATTAAAATCACTAGGGTTCGTTTGAGAGAACCTCGTTTAAGGCGCTTTGAGGGGCACGCCTCGGGCCTCACAGAAATGATAAATTGCAACCCGCTTGATGTTTCTGACACTTTTCTTCATACCATGACCTTTTACCGTTCTTTCATATCGCTTATCATGTGACACGGACGAATAAGTTTGTTATAGAGTTGACAAATAGCAATGTTGGTGCAGCCGTGTGGAACACGACAAGGGAGCATATCGGGCTTAATAGGAATGAAGACAAACTGAAAGCCTGCGTTTTAAAGTCAGTTGAAAATGGGTAAATTATAGTGATAAATGATAAGAAAATGTTTATTTAATCATATTTTGAACTTAGAGAAGAACCAGCCAAGTGCCACCAAAGTCCGGCCTTCTTTAATTTTTAATTTATTTTTATAGCGGCAATAGACACATTCTGCGAAAATTTCTACTTAGACAGTGGAAATTTTCACAGAATGTATATTACGACATTCATTGTTAAACGTAAAACAACAATGTATTTGGTAACTAGTTTATTACTTGCCTTGGAACTTTATTCCTCATTCCTAAACAGACAATCTTCTCAATGTGCAATTATTCGCATCACTATCTTCCATTAGGAATGTGAGTGCAAGCGTGAAACCCCATATTTTCTACCCTAGTGTTGAAAGTAAACAGTCCGAGTAGAAATGCAACTTTTATCGTTCGAAAATAAAGAAAATATTGTTTTACCATGGTGGGTAATTAACAATACATTCTAGAAAAAGTATACATTAGTTTATAACCACGTAAAGAACTACATAAGTAAGTAGATAGATTGTAGATCTTTACAAAATAGAACGAACGATAAATACATAATTGGTTTCCCAGAAATACTTAAAGTAATCCCGATTTTACAAATTCATTTAGATGTAAACAGTGTTCTAGAACATAAAGATAGCGATGCCCAAACCGGTGCTGATAGCAACGATTGTCTATTAAACAACGCTTGAATCTAAACAAATATAACCTTGGCAATGAAATTGAAAAACAAGTATTCAAATCAATCCTAATATTAAAACAGAACTCGATATGAAGAAAGTTGAACTTGTAGAAGAGCTGGCAAAAGATTTTGAAGCGAATTATACTAAAAATAAAGAACAAAATTCAGTACTTACAACACGACATATTTTTAACACAGCACAACTGACAGCTGGACACAATGATGATAGTGGAACAACTAGTCGAAGTAAATAAAGTATGCATACAGAGCTTGCTGATGATAATGCAGATATCGCTGTCCCTTTCTAACTCCTTGAGTTATATGAATAAGATGTACCGGTTAGTATGCCTGGTGAGTGAATGATTGAACAAGTAGTTGACAGTTCAAAATATTCAATGAACTTGACTTGTGGATTTTGATAATGATTTGCAATCATTGGGTTGCTATGGATGAAGCTGGTTCATTGTTGATGATCCGTTATTTGATAATAAAATTCAAAATTTTGTGCAGATGTTTATATTACAAAAAAAATCGTAAATGGCTGACTAAATTCAGATAAATTATGACTTACTTCCCTAGGTTGGTCCATGGAAGGGGGTGAACAGTCATTAAATACCGAGTTCCCTCCATGCTTCAGAAACACGGTAAGCAGTTGGTCCCGGTTTTTTTTGGGACAAGCCCGCCACACAATTCCCAAACCACTGTAACTCCTGTTAGCCAGAATCAACAGTGGCGACCACAAGAAAAGCGCCGAGACAATGAAGCTCGACGAAGTCCCAGAGAAGCGATGTAACTGTATTGGATCCCGCAACGAAATTAATCAGAAAAGAATAGCGGAAAAGTAGGAAAAAACATAATTTCCACTTCACACTTGGTCCCGGCTGTCATTTATAGATCCTTGTCAGTCGTTATAGGTAGTCAGTGGACCCAAAGCCTGAGAACCAGTCTTAGGAAGGGTTACCGGTATTACCCAGCACCAGCTGCTGTCGCAGACAGATAGGCAGTCACTCCATGTAAAATACTGGTATTCAGCTGCATGCGGTAAGACTGGCAGGCGACCCTAATAAAGTTGGGAAAAGGCAATACAGATGATGCAAACCACACCCATAGATATGAAGACCAATATTTTCTTGGACTAAAGAAACAATAGTTTGAGAGAATAATTACTGAGTTCCATTTTAATGCTAAACGTAATCAATAACAAAGGATAAATAAAAGGGCTAACAACTTCAACTGAAATTTGTGATAAAATTCTACAAAACACAATAATGAAACCGAAAACGTTCAAACCCTTTCCATTATAACAAAACCATTTAAGTAAATACAAATACGAATAAATTGAGAGAAATCGTAGAACTGAAGCCTATTCATACGAATAACATGAGCGTAAAGGCTTTTAGTAATATAAGTACTTACATGAAAGTAACATACTTATCATTCAATTTAACAAAGCAGACGATAACTTATAAGTACTTATAACAATGAAAAATCAAACAGAAAATATTTGAAGTGAAATAAATTCTATACTAAGATTAAGTTTTTATCAGAAAAGTTTTGAAATCAATAAAAATGTTCTGCAATGGTTACCGGGGGGGTGGGGGTAGGTGTGCTTTTGAATTTTAATAGGGTACTTAACATATTACATCATGCCTGTAATCCACAAAGGGATAGGCAGAGTATACCTAATAGTACACCCATATTTCATCAGTTCTAAACCCATAAGTCCCACGTAATGGGCGCGAGACAAATCCAGACTACATAGTGGGGTATTTAGCAAGAAGGTGGTAACTGGCTCCGTATCACATTAATTAGTGCCGATAATCAAGCGGTTTCTGCAAAAAAATCTACAGCCGTGAAAAATCTTCAAAGTTGCGGCTAATATTTAGTTTTCGCGAAGGGTTAATAGCTATTAATAAAACAAGCGAAGTAAATCTTAAACTCGGAACGTCAAGGCAAAAATACAGATGCTCTATTTTCAAGACAAAAATTATTTCAACCCCATTTTCCTAAAACATCTTTTTTAAAACAGCATTAAGTAAGTGAAAACAAATATAACTTCTTCAATTAATCTTGTCAAAGTAAAATTAGCTTCGTCAGTCTGCCCCACGGAAAACATCTGAATTTCCTTTTATATCTCCAACGAAATCATCAAGAAAACCATTAATCAAGATACCTGAACCAACCATAAGACAAAATGGAACCATCCTGCAAATAAAATGTGAGCAATAATATCATTCCGTGAGCGTAACATCGTTAAGAACCTGCAAGGCGAAGATATAACTCCACAAAATAAAAAGACATGAAGAAATAAGACAGACATATCGTACATACGTGCTCTGTGATACAAACGCCTGCACTCCGCTTCCAATAGCACTTCGAAACACAATACGACTTAAAATACGCTTATTGTCAGTTCAGAATTTAAAAAGTCTCCCACGTAACTTGTATACAAAACGTCTATCAATGTCTTAGTAACTATCGATGCACTTATCTTCGTCTACGCAATAAAAGTTTTCTTCGTCCCGTCTTTCTGCTATGTGTATGCGTATTACTGTCCTGCATAATTCGCCTCAGGCTCGCATGCTGGTGGAATTCATGCCGGATTGAAATATGTCTGCTTATATTCTTGAACAGAATATGCCACAAAGCTTTGTCCTTGTTCTTCCACAATAAATCTGCAGTCTTCTCCTTAATCCTACGCATATTTTCCTCCAGTCTCCTAGCTTTTATTTCCATTTGTATGAGGGAACGGGTCGTATTTGTCAAAAGGCGGTACAGGTATTCTTTTCTTCGCGTTTTCCTCGGCTCCGTTGCGCTCGAATTTATCATAGACTCGTATTCAGTGCTGTCCTCGAGCTCTTGAATTTCGTCCAAACTCGTGATTTGTGATTGCTTATTTTTGGTGCGGAGAAATACGCCGGTGAGTAATACTGCGAGCGCGAAACTTAATAGCATGAGAAGTTTGGCATGGTTGTAAAGGGGTTTCGCGATGAAATTCATGTCAGTGAGTTGGGGGTTGTCGGTATCATAATAAACACCGGGAGAGATCCGCAAAATCATTCTCTCTATTAATTCCAAGGCGGTGGGATGTGATAACATCTCTCGTGGTATGATCACAACTATTTTGGATCACCTCCTACCTGCCATCACCCACATTGTAAATTTTTCTTTATACTCTGGAATATTTCCCGCCCTGTGGCGTAAAGCCTATGTTCGCCCACTACCTAAAGTTTCTAATCCTACTCTTCCGAATCACTTCCGCCCAATTTCTATCCTTCCCTTCCTATCCAAAATCCTTGAGGCCTGTGTCCACAAACAACTCTCAGATTTTGTGCATAGTAATGCACTCATTAGCCCTCTTCAATCTGGGTTCAGGCCTGGGCATAGTACTGTTTCCGCCCTCTTGAAAGTGACTGGCGATATAAGGGCAGGACTGGAAGACACCAAGGTCACCGTGCTAGTGTTGATCGATTTCTCGAATGCCTTTAATACCGTCTGTCACGATATCCTATTAGCCATTCTATCCCATATTATGGTCTCTCCCGAAGCCCTGGAATGGTTTAAATCTTACCTTCAGGAACGTCAGCAGTCGGTTCGCGCTGGGGATTTTTCGTCTCGTTGGTGTGATTTGGTAGCTGGCGTTCCTCAAGGCGGCATCCTTTCTCCTCTTTTGTTTTCTATTTTTATTAACCTCATTATTTCTATACTTCAGTGTGCGTATCATCTGTATGCAGATGACCTGCAGCTGTACTGTCAAGGAAGGGTTGACGAGATACCTGATGCTATCGCCAAAATAAATAGGGACTTGATAGCCATAAAAACTTGGTCGGACAGATTTGGTGTTGCAGTTAATCCGAGTAAGTGTCAGGCGATCATCATTGGGAGTCCGCGAAGCATGGCTAAAGTGGATGGTGCATCCTTGCCACCAGTTCTGTTCGACGGTACAATCGTCCCTTTTAGTACTGAGGTAAAGGACCTTGGCTTGCATATCGATAGTACCCTGAACTGGCGTACTCAAGTCGCTAGTGTCAGCCAAAAGGTCACTGGAACGTTGCGGGCGTTGTATCGTTTGAAAAATTTTTTACCACGGAACACGAAGACAATGCTTGTACAGTCCCTTATTTTTCCGATCATCGATTATGGTGACGTGTGCTATTATGACCTGAATGCAGATCTTCTCAACAAACTCGACCGTCTTCTTAATTACTGCATTCGATTCGTTTTCAATCTACGTAAATATGATCATGTCTCTGAGCATCGGTCACTTCTTAAGTGGTTGCCCATACGACAGCGTAGAGAGCAAAGGGCGCTAACAACTTTGTTCTCATTTCTCACTTCTCCCAACTCTCCTAGCTATCTTGCTCCTCACTTTCAATATAATTGCGACACCCACAATAGAAATCTACGTTCTTCACATAACCGTCTTCTTCAATGTCCCACTCACCGTACTGATTTCATTCACTGTTCTTTCTTTGTTCAGGCTATTTCTCTCTGGAATGCGCTCCCCCAGGAAATCAGGATGGCAACCAATCGACTTTCCTTTAAAATGAAAGTTCGCGAACACATTCGTAAGAAGGTGGTAGTAGTATCATCACAGCGCTAATGTTTTCTAATCTTTCATTTCTTATATTGGTTTAATTAGGTATATTTGTGTATTTAGTTTATTCTTTATAGTTGTTATTTTGTATTATATATATATGTAATATGTTATATATATTGTATGTATGCATATTTTATATTGTATGTATTTTTAGGAATTTGAAGTTTCATTTTTTTTTTCTTTTTTAAGTTCTATATTGCACCTGCCACTATTTTTCTCTGCATCACCCAAAGGTTGACTGGTAGAAAATGCCTGTGGCATTAAGTCCGCCTCTGTACTCTTGTGTGCATAAAGTATTAAATAAATAAATAAATAAATAAACACGTCACGTTGCATCGGGATGCATGTTTTGTTTGTGTGCGAGCGCCGGGATTGTGTTTCGAGCAACAAGTCACGTGGTCGGTACGCGAGCGCGGACGGCGCCCTCTCGCGGCGTCGGCGAAAACGGCACTGGCTGGAGTGAAAACACGACGGTGCGTCGCACCCCACGAATTTCCCCAATGACTTTTCCTCTTGGATGTGGGAAAGGGCGTTTTATTTGGATGTGACAGCTATACTTAAACACTTTGCGACGCGGGTCGGATCGTGTAATTAAACCGCAATGTTGTATGACAGCGATTTAACTGTCATTTTCGATGTCTGAAAACCGAGAGAGTGAAAATTAAATTGTTCTAGGTATTCATTATTATTTGGGGCAACAACATTCATGAACGTTTATTCGGAAATGTGAAACAATTTCGTGTAGCTTGAAACGTGAATTTAGTAGAAACTTTATTAATACCTACGTTTTATGTCTAAGTTTATTGGGGACTATTATTGTGAATTTATTAGTGGTTGAAAAAGTTTTAAGCAAAAATTAGTGCCTTATACATTTTTATTGTAAAAGTTTGAAGTTTGTTCTTTCAGGACTGAATGTTTCCGAGGCTCAAGGTGCGTAAGTAATGGAGGGGGGACCGCGAAGGTTCACCTACTACAAAATGAGGCAGACATATTTTCACGCCACTATCTCGCTATCGAACAAGATTTACGCCGACCCCAAACGTAATATACTTATGACCTGCTCTTTTATGTGTTTTTGCTTAAGGATAATATCACTACTTACCTTAATTAATAGTAACATGTCCCTTATACATTAGTAGGGATACAACTTTACTTTCATCGCTACCAACCATAGAATTAATGTTTTTGTATTTTGGTGTGATGACATTTTTAAAAGGGTGTGAAACTTGCAGAGGTAAAACTAACCGCTAAACAGTGACGACATACTAGTAAAATCTTAAAAAATGTTCCAAATAAGTCACAAATGGAGAAACGTTAACATAGCAACTTTGTAAAAGAAACATAAAAGAATTACTAAGTATTGATTTGAATAATCAACCACTAACAGTAAAATAAAATGTTCCCCCAAGGTAACATTCCTGCAATATCTTTAGTTTTACTGTTCTGAGGGGTTGAACTTTAGAGCGCCTGTCGATATCTTCGTAACATTGTTTTACTTTGGAGTTGTAATATCACTTTGTTTGTAGGCGTTTGTTATCCAACTATTTAAGCTGCTAACAACCTTTAACCTTTAGCTCACGATTCAATTTTGAACCACCAAACTATTTGGCAGTGGTTACAAAATGAATGGTCATTGATCCGTAATTATTGGCTATATTCTTGAGTTCTTCGAGCGATGTGGCCTGCCCATTGCCACTTCAACTTGCATATTCTGAGAGCTATGTCGGTTACCCTGGTCCTTCGGCGGATTTCCTCATTTCGGATCTTATCGCACAAAGAAACTCCGAGCATAGCTCTCTCCACGGCTCGTTGCGTGACTCTGAGCTTCTCTAAGAGGCCAGCAGTTAAGGACCATGTTTCTGAGCCATAGGTCATCACTGGCAACACACACATGTTATAGACCCTCGTCTTAAGACACTGCGGAATTTTGGACGAAAAGATGTCGCGTAGTTTCCCGAACGCTGCCCATCCGAGTTGGATTCTTCGGGCGACCTCTTTGTCGAAGTTGGATCAGCCAAGTTTAACAGTTTGTCCTAGATAGACATAACTATCGACAATCGATGGCCATCCAGGCGTTCGCTCTATCAAAAATACTATAATTCTGCTGAATCTGGTTAGACTGGAAGTCGACCCTTACTGTTGGAAATAACTTAATGTGCCTAATACACATCATGGAGTTTGTATATGTGTCCCAGTATAAACTCTGGTGATATAGAATAAGTTATTCTAGACATATGTCACATACTGTAACTAGCTTGTTCTTCTGATCGTTTGCCTGTGCGGATGCACAATATATCTTGGAGTTTAATATGGTTTTTATTGAGTAGTCCACGAAATCCAACATGGTAGCAGAGCGTTTAAATTCGCTACTCTAATAACCGTTTTCCAAGTGTGCGCGTGTGATTTCGTAAAATTAATTTTCAAAATTTATTCGCAAGAAAACATAACCATGGCAACTGCCATGCAGAATGTTTTTATTGAAAAATTATCCGGGATACAAGATTATCCATCCTGGAAATTTATGATGCGGATGGTGCTCATCCACGACGATCTTTGGGATTGTGTGGGCACAACTGAAAATAAAAACGAAGACGCGAAGAAACAGGAAAAGGCGCTCGCAAAAATCGCTTTAAACGTGAAGCCTTGTGTATTTCCACAAATTAGAAATGCCAAGACGGCTCGCGAAGCGTGGAACAACCTTCAGAAGGCATACGAGGACCGAGGCTTGTCACGACGGCTCGGATTGCTTCGCACATTGTTCGCCACCAAATTAAGCGAATGTGCGAGTATGGAGGCATACGTTAATAAGGTTATGGATACATCGCAACAACTGAGCGACATCGGAGCGGCTTTGGAAGATGACTTCGTGGCCGTGATTTTACTCAGCGGTTTGACAAGCGATTACGACCCGTTGATTATGGCTCTAGAAAATTCGAACACGTCACTGTCAAGCGAAAATGTCAAAGCGAAATTGCTTCTAGAAAAAGAAAGACGAGATGTGAAAGGCGAAGATGCTATGGCTTTAGCAGCTCGGAAAGCACCCAAGAAAATTAAGTGCTTCAGATGCAAAAAGAGTGGGCATATCAAGAAGGATTGTCCTGACAACTCTGATGGCAAGAAGAGTGGCCGGAAAAGCCAGGCGCATCTCACAGCGTTGGCCGCAGGAGTCAAGCGAGACGTTTGGTACGTCGACAGCGGAGCGGCGCAACATTTTTGTAATGATCGCAGGTTTTTATCAGATTTTACAACTGAAAAGCCAAAGAAGGTCTTAATTGCCAATGGTGAAGCATTGCCGACAGCTGGAAAAGGAACTGCGCAAGCTGTGTTAAAGGACAATAGTGTGAGATCGATAAGTAATGTGTACTTAGTCCCTAAGTTGTCTGCTAATTTATTATCTGTTAGTGCGATGGATAAGAAAGGTTTCGAAATTGTGTTTCGATCTGGCGTGTGTACAGTCTATGACAACGGGGAGGTTTTGGCTACAGCTACTCTGAGAGATGGTATTTATGAACTTGATGCCATTGAAACTGTTTCTGTTTCGTGTAGCGAGCTATCCTCGCAGGCCATGTGTTCGTCTTTGTCTGTAGGTACAGGTGACAGCGAAGCGGTGCCGGCACGTCAACTGAAGGATGACAGTCGTCCTGTTGCCGTGAGCGTGAAGCAAGCGCCGCAGTACCCTGCTACTGGAAGTCAGTCAACGCAACAAATTTGGCACCGTCGTCTATCACATCTGAACACCCGAAGCATGGAGTTACTGCGAAAAGGTATGGTCAAAGGTATTTCTTATGACAACAAGGACTTTCAGTCGTGTGTTTCCTGCATCTTAGGTAAACAGACTAAGTTGCCATATCCAAAGAAATCTGAAACTAGGGCCAAGGAAATCCTTGGAATAGTTCACAGTGACGTCATGGGGCCACTACCGTGCCCGTCTCTAGGTGGGAAAAAATATTTTCTGTTGTTCATTGACGACCTGTCACGAAAAACATTTGTTTATTTTCTTAGGAGGAAAGATGAGGTTTTCGAGATGTTTAAAGAATTTAAAGCTCTCGTAGAAAACCAAACGAATAAGAAAATAAAAGTTCTTCGTAGTGACAATGGTGGTGAATATGTCAATTCTAATTTTCAGAAGTTCCTGAAGAAGCATGGGATTCGACATCAGACCACGGTTCCAAGGTCATCAGCTCAGAACGGAGTCGCGGAACGCGCGATCAGAAGCGTTACAGAGAAAGCCAGGTGCATGCTCCAGGAAGCAGGCTTGAAAAAGCAATTCTGGGCAGAAGCGGTCAACACCGCAGTCTACCTGAAGAATCGCTCTCCAACTAAGGCTGTGATGGGCAGTACACCGGAAGAAAAATGGACAGGTAAAAAGGAGAATCTGAGTTACCTACGCATTTTTGGATGTCAAGCTTATGTCCTACAGCACAAACGGGGCAAATTGGATCCCAAAAGTAAGAAATATATTTTTGTCGGATACTGTGACGAGTCAAAGGGTTACAGATTGATAGATCCGGCAAGCCCGAAGAATGTCATTAAAGCAAGGAATGTCACTTTTCTAGAACATGCTTTTTGGAATGACACTTCATCAGATAAGGATGACAGTTCACGTTACACTCAAATTGATTTGTTTCCAAACAATGTAACTGTCTCTGATAATATTCCAGTGCAACCCGCCTTACCCCAAGAGCCCGCAGAAATATCTAACGAAAACTGTCAAGATAACAGCGCCATTACGATAGATGATTCTGAGAGCAGCACTGAGAACCCAGATGATCCTGCGGATGAGACGTATCTCCCAGGAGATTCCACACTGGAAGACTACGAGAACTCTACGGATGAAACTAGTGAGTTTGAGTCAGCGAGTGTAGCACGCACTGTACGTAGTGACACGGGGGACCCTCAGACAGTACGCGAGGCACTGAATGGCCCAGAAGCGAGTCAGTGGAAAGCCGCGATGGCGGAAGAGTATAAATCCTTCATCGTTAATAAGTGTTGGACTCTGACTGACCGCGATACGAAGCAACGGCCTGTCAAATGCAAGTGGATCTTTAAAAGAAAACTTGGCCTCGATGGGGAAATATTGAGGTACAAAGCGCGCCTAGTTGCAAAAGGTTATACCCAGAAATACGGTATTGATTACGAAGAAACGTTCTCCCCTGTAGTACGATATTCTACTATACGTACGTTACTAGCTTTAGCAACAGAACATAACATGAATATCGAGCATCTGGATGTAAAAACGGCATTTTTAAATGGAGACTTAAAAGAAACCGTTTTTATGGAACAGCCAGAGGGCTACAAGATTAAAGGCCAAGAAGATAAAGTTTACAAATTGAATAAGGCCATATACGGACTGAAGCAAGCTTCGAAGTCTTGGTATGAGAAAATAAATAGCGTTTTGACGAGCCAAATGAAATTCAAACGTTTATCTTCCGAACCTTGTGTTTATGTCAAGTCGAGCGGGAAATCTATGATTATAATTGCGCTCTATGTTGATGACATAATGCTATTTTCTTCAGCTGGTTGCCGAGATACGGCAGGAATCAAAGAAGAATTAAAGAAGGCCTTCGAAATCAAAGATTTAGGGCCAGCACATCACATTCTTGGAATGAGGCTTTGCAAACAGAACAAGGAAATAACTCTAGACCAGTCAAGCTATATTAAGAAGGTGCTAGAACGATTTCATATGTCAGATTGCAAACCTGCGCAAACACCTATGGAGACAGGTCTGAAGCTCGTGAAATCTACGAAGAAGGATTGTACGCACGACTACAGAGGCCTGATAGGATGTCTGATGTACATAGCAGTATGTACGCGGCCGGATATTGCGCACGCTGTAAGCTCGCTCAGCCAGTTCAACGACGCGTACGACGAGACTCACTGGAAGGCAGCAAAACGTGTTCTTCGCTATCTGAAAGGTACGCCTAATCATTATTTAACTTTTCAGAAGTCAGGGTTGGACATTGTTGCATATGCTGACGCTGATTTTGCGTCAAATGAGGTCGATCGCCGATCTTATACCGGCTATGTGTTCAAAATTGGAAATTCTACCATCTCTTGGGAGAGTAGAAAACAAAAAAACGTGGCTCTTTCAAGCACAGAGGCCGAATATATGTGTCTGTCAGATGCTTGTAAAGAGGCTCTTTTTCTACGCAAGTTTCTGTTCGAAATTTACGGGGTACAGTATAGGATTACATTGTTTAATGATAATCAGTCTGCACTGAAGTTGTGCACTAATTCTATGTACCACGCCAGAACGAAACACATTGACGTAAGACATCATTTCATCAGGGAAATCGTTGAGGAAGGTACAGTCGTTATAAAATACCTATCTACTGATGAAATGGTGGCCGACGTTTTAACGAAACCGTTGGCAAAGGAAAAACACAATATGTTTGTATGTCGTTTATTTATATCGTTAAATAAGTGATATAATGGTTCTAAGCAGTAGGTAAGGTATACTTGCAGAAGTGTAATTTGTTTTAGATCCGTGTCACATAGTTTTGAATGTTTACTGTTTATATGTGACGGATACTTTGATAAATTTATACTTTTGCTATGTTTTTGCTGTTGTAATGTTTTGTTTAGATAGCGGATGTATCTATGCTTAGATTATTATATAGTGACCTGTGTATTGTGATTTACATGAGTTTATATTGGTTCAAGGGCCAGTGTTGGAAATAACTTAATGTGCCTAATACACATCATGGAGTTTGTATATGTGTCCCAGTATAAACTCTGGTGATATAGAATAAGTTATTCTAGACATATGTCACATACTGTAACTAGCTTGTTCTTCTGATCGTTTGCCTGTGCGGATGCACAATATATCTTGGAGTTTAATATGGTTTTTATTGAGTAGTCCACGAAATCCAACACTTACTTAGTTGTGAAAAGGCGAGGCAGATTTTGGTGAAAACTATTCATCATCATCATCATTTCAGCCAAAAGACGTCCACTGCTGAACATAGGCCTCCCCCAGGCGTCGCCACATTGACCGGTCCCGTGCGTCTCTCATCCAGCGGGTTCCTGCAACCTTGACCAGGTCATCGGTCCACCTAGTGGGAGGCCTTCCAACGCAACGTCTTCCGGTTCGCGGTCGCCATTCCAGAACTTTTCGGCCCCATCGGCCATCCGTTCTGCGAGCAATGTGCCCTGCCCATTGCCACTTAAGTCTGGCGATTCTTCGGGCTACGTCGGTAACCTTGGTTCTCCTGCGGATGTCCTCATTTCTGATTCGATCACGCAAGGAAACTCCGAGCATAGCCCTCTCCATTGCCCTTTGGGTGACTTTGAGCTTTCTGATAAGGCCCATTGTGAGCGACCACGTTTCGGTCCCGTATGTAATCACTGGCAACACACACTGGTCATAGACTTTCGTCTTGAGACACTGGGGTAAGTTGGACGAGAAGATACCGCGCAGCTTCCCGAACGCTGCCCAGCCGAGTCGGATTCGACGATTGACCTCTTTCTCGAAGTTAGATCTACCCAACTGGACCGTTTGTCCCAGGTAGACATAATCGTCCACAACTTCGAGCGTAGAGTCTCCGATCTTGATAGGAGTGGGTGTTACATGAACATTCGACATAACCTTGGTTTTGTCCATGTTCATTTTAAGACCCACTCTTTCAGAAGCTCTACTGAGGTCATCGAGCATTTTACTGAGGTCTTCCATGGTCTCAGCCATGACCACTATATCGTCGGCAAACCGAAGGTGAGTGATGTACTCGCCGTTGACATTGATGCCAAGTCCTTTCCAATCCAGAACCTTGAAGACATCCTCCAATGCAGCGGTGAACAGTTTCGGAGATATGACGTCTCCCTGTCTCACACCGCGCTGCAGAAGGATAGGTTCCGTGGTCTGGTCCTGAAGTCGGACTGACATGGTGGCGTTTTTGTACAAACACTTCAACACCTCGATGTACCGGTAGTCAATTTGGCACCGTTGGAGAGACTGCAGTACAGCCCAAGTCTCGATCGAATCGAAGGCTTTCTCGTAGTCCACAAACGCTAAACAGAGAGGCAGGTTATACTCTTCGGTCTTCTGTATAACTTGCCGCAGCGTATGTATGTGGTCTACGGTACTGAAGCCTTTTCGGAATCCGGCTTGTTCGGGAGGCTGGAAATCGTCGAACCTGCGTGCGAGACGATTCGTGATGACTCTTGAGAACAACTTGTAGACATGGCTTAGAAGTGAGATGGGCCTATAGTTCTTCAACCGGGCATTGTCACCCTTTTTGAAGAAGAGCACCACCACACCCCTGCACCAAGCCTGCGGCGTTTTCCCCTCGAGTATGACGGAATCAAACAACTTCTGAAGGGCCTTAAGGACCGGTTTGCCACCTGCCTTCAGCAGTTCGGCCGTAATTCCGTCATCACCCGGCGCCTTGTTGTTCTTAAGCTGTTTCAGAGCCATCCTAATCTCGTACAGGCTGACATCCGGGATGTCTTCGGTATAGTGTCGGGTCAGTCTAGCTCTGGGGTCTTTCGCTAGATTTTCGACGGGTTGACTAGTTGACGTGTACAGCTGCCCATAAAAACTCTCGATCTCTCTCAGAAGCTCCGGTTTGGCGGACACGATCCTGCCATCGTCGGTTTTCAGTTTCGTGAGCTGGCTCTGCCCAATAGCCAGATCTCTTGCAAATACCTTGGAGCCTTTGTTCCGTTCAATTGCGTCTTTAATACGCTCGGTATTAAAGCGGCGGAGGTCGCTCTTCAAGGATTTGGAGATCCGTCTATTGAGCTGCCGGCATTGCCGAGCCTCGTCCGAAGACTGCAGGATCATCTCACGCCGCTCCTTCATGAGCTGGAGAGTGTGATCTGAGAGTTTCTTGATCTTATTTGCACGACGTATCTTAAAAAATTTAGACCCAGTCGTGTGGACAGTTTCCACGAACCCGTCGTTGTAATCGTCCACTGAGCTTCCTAGGCATTCGAAGCGATTCTGAAGTTCAAGCTGAAAGCTCTCGGAGTTATGGATTTGGATCTGTGCTGGACGGAGCGTAGACTTCATCAGTCGTGACCTTTCCAGCTTTATATTGATGTTCAATGTGCCTCTTACCATTCGGTGATCGCTTCCGGTTTTCACCGAATTGATCACAGAGACATCATTGAACATTTGCTTGTTGGTAGACATGATGAAGTCAATCTCATTTTTAGTCGCACCATCGGGGCTCTGCCAGGTCCACTTCCTGTGCTCACGTTTTTTGAAGAAGGAGTTCATCATAAAGAGGCCCTCCTTCTCCATAAAACTGGCCAGTTGGTGACCCCGGCGATTCCGCTGTCCAATTCCAAATTGCCCCACCTGAAGTTCATCATCGCTTCGTTTGCCCAGTTTCGCGTTGAAGTCCCCCATGACAACGGTGAAGTAAGTTCTGAAACCATGCATGGCTTTAGAAATATCCTCATACAAGGTTTCTACTTCATCGTCGGGGTATGCCGAGGTCGGGGCGTAGACCTGTATGACCTTCAGCGAATATCTTGCGGATATTCTGAGTATAAGGTACGCCACCCTGTTCGACACACTCTCGATCTTCACCACGTTATTCACGAGAGACTTGTGGACGATAAACCCAACACCACCCTGTGACTGCCGGTCTCCCTCTCGGAAGTAGAGCAGGTTGCCGGATTTCAGGATTATCGTGTCCTCCCCCTCTCTTCGGACTTCAGATAATCCGACAATACTCCATCGCAGCCTGCTTAATTCTTCCTCGAGTTCCGCTAGCTTCTCGTCGGCCCGGAGTGTGCGCGTGTTGAATGTTGCCAGGTCCAGTCGTCGGTATGTTTGGTAGCCGGATCCCGTCCGGGGATTCTTAGCACCCCTTGCCACGCCGTTGCCTCGACCGCTACCGTAGCCGAGGGTAGACGGGCTGCCGGGTACTAGGGGCCTTTTCTGCATTGCGCTCATCATTTTTGGGGGGGTTTGCCATAATCGCCACGCTTGGCAGGCGGGTTGGCGATCGCAGTATGGTTGTTACAAAGGCACAGAGAACGCTGCTGCCCATTCTCTGGTAAGTCCCTTAGTCGCCTCTTACGACACCCACGGGAAGATATGGGATGGTGCTATTCTTTACGTCCGACACCATACGGAACAACTAACTAAAGGAAAACTATTATATATTATTATTTATCTACGCTACATTGTGCCTGAATCAAAACATAACTAAATGCCAAACCAAGTCTAGAGCATGACAAAGCTTTAACCATGATTCGAAACACAATAACTTCTACCAATAGACAATTCACGCGACTATTTGTGGGTATATCGAATCGAAATGTCAAATGAGTTATCGCAAAGTTTTGAATCGATGAGCATGTGGTCCGATTTCGAGAAAATGCGATGTGAGTAAATTCGGATGTCGTTCGCATTGCTGACCATACAGATACAGATTGTAGTGTGTTTGCATTCACTGTGATATAATATGGAAAATTTTAAGAGGATTTCAAACTTTATATGTTTTTTAAAGTATACAGTTTAGTTTGCGATAGGTGATAAGGCCTCTTACTGAAAATTGTTTGGATAGAACAAAAGTCTGGAAATCCTCACAGCCTAGCTGAATAACAATAACATTTAAAGCAGAAAAAAACAAAATACATCATGTTTTCAAAGCTGAACAAGTAGTTTTATCCAAACAGTCTTGCTTAGATTAGACCTAAAATAGAACCCTCTATAGATTCCAATTTTGTTTGTTGTTAAAAGAAAATTCCCGTCTTTTAAATATTTTCTAAAGGCTAATGTAATAAGAAAACAAGTCTGTTATTGTAATGACTGATAGATACGTAAATTAATTAGTTTGTTGGATTTTCGACATTCGGCTGAAAGCATAAAGTTGAGATTCCAACAATGCAGATATTTATTTTGTAGCAAATTTATAGAGAAACCTAATTAATACCTAATGTCTGTTTTTACTTACAAGTTTACGTAGGAGGTAGATTCTTAAAACCCTTTACTTACCTTTTGTACATCGAAAACACGACCTAGAAAAAAAAAACTAAGTAAACTTTACATTGATGAGACGCCTTGGTCTTTCATTGTAAAATATTGTATTCAATTTTCTTTAAAAGACAACAGATACCGTCCCGTATCACCTTAAAAAGGGGCGTGTATAGATACAACCCGGGCGCAATAATTTGACACCTTTCATTCAAATTACATAATTAAATTTATATAATGGAAATTGTTATTTTAGTTAAAAATATAATAAAACCTGACCAGAAAAATAAAAAAAAACCTGCTCTGGGGGCGCTACATGTATGCATAATATGTTTACGTTTCTTTTTTGCACTCAGCAATAAAGACAATTAACGTCATTTGAGCCAGGTGTCAAGTTATTGCGCCCGGGTTGTACTGTACAATGCATACATACATACTCACGCCTTCATCCCATGGGGGTAGGCAGAAACAACGGAACGCCACCTGATACGATCCTTACATACATCTCTTGTCTCGTCCACGTTCATACAAGCACGTTGATTTAGAGTACAACGCACCTGTCCAGTGTGCATAGTTCAAACAACATAATTATACTAAAGTGACGTAAGGACATTACAATGCGGTAAATAAATCCGAAAACAGATTGCCGATTAATTTCACCCACGAATACTTTCAATTCTTGCTTAATAAAAACGTAAATATTCGCCCCACTTAATATTCCTTGATAATATTCTCTCTGATCGCAAGAAAAACAAGGCGTAGAGAGACAAAAATTCGATATTAATAAAAACATTGGACCCGCAGCCCATCGGGTTGTTCAGCACAGCTGCCAACGATAGATAAGCGGGTAAGCGACCCCTTCTTTTAACTTCCTTGTCTTAAATTGATTTCTGGCGGCCAAAGCCTATAAAATGTAAAAGCGGCAGCTATGGTGACAGAATCGGTTGCATGGTAGGACTGTGTGCTGAGATTTTTAGAAGTTTTAGGTTTTTTTTTTTGATAGGTTAGTCGCAAAACGTCTCTTTTGCAAAGTCTCTGGTCGTTATAATAATTTTATTTATTTAAACTTCATGCACAAACGTGGTACATAGGCGGACTTAATGCCACAAGGCATTCTCTACCAGTCAACCTTAGGGTCAAACAAGACATCATTGTGGTAGAGTACAAAAATAAATAAATTAGGAGAATACTATTTTGTTAACATAAATTAATATACCTACATAAATCGTACATACTATAAATATAATAATACATATATATAAAGATGGAATTAAATAAACTAATATATATTAGGTATAATACATACAAATAGTTTACAAAACGAGAAACCAAACAATAATTACCATGTCAATAATCATTAGGTATGTCTCTTTCACATAATTTTTCTTAGGCAGAATTTCGTTATCGCAGAATGACTCTTTCTTAGTAAGTCTCTTTCCCACAATACCTTATTTCTACAATGTCTCTTTCGCAAAATGTCGTGGAAACTTAAAATAAAATTTTAGGGTTGAAAGTAAAAAAAAAACTGATATCAAAGATCACATTTTAAAACAAAACCTCTTGTATTCTTTCCAGCTTTTTAATGTTAACTCAACCTACTTATATAATTTCGTCTTCTCTTATTTTTCTATTCTATTCTACTTTCCAGAAAAAACTCCTATGTCAGCACAAATAAATATTATAATCTTTATTTAATTTAGGCTTGAAACTTGATTATACCCTTAAATTCTTAACCAATTCTTAACCAATTAACGTTCAATAACTTCCTCAATATACCAGTTACTAAAGCCATAACATACCCCTAGAACTCCATTATCGTATACATAATAGACCATCAGTCATCGTCGCTACGTCGTAAACGCCTCAGAGTTCATAATGCCTCAGCAGTTAATATCTAACATGACCGGCACTTCGACCCATTGTACGGTCTCTAAATTAAAACTATAAAACCGTCCTTTCATTTTACGAGTATCTCCACCATAAAAGCATGAAGTAAAGTCGGTAGCAAAAGCTGTCAATACAAACTCTTTGGAAGTTCAACGGAGCAAGAACTTCTAGTTATTTTATAGAAGGTATCGGTTACCGCTTCTAGTCAGTCAGTTAATAAACGGTGAAAGAATTCTTCTAAACCAGCTTTTTTCAGCCAGTCGGAGTGTGTAGAACGAGTCATTGGACATGTGAGTTTATAGAATTTGCAAGGGTATCTATCTACTACTACATAAATTATTATCATTTACGTAACCTTTTTCCAACTACGTTGAGGTCGGCTTCCAGTTTAACCGGATGCAGTTTAATACCACTGTTTTACATTAAACGGCTGCTTATCAGAATCTGACCTCCACAACCTAATTAGTATAATTTTTAGGATATTGTATACAAAACAACTTCATTAGTTAGTCTAACACAACTAGTCCAAGAGGAAAACATCCAAAATTATCTACTCAGATTTGCCGTACCTCCCCACATGCTTAAATGCTAGTTAAATACAAGCTCATCGAATTGAAATGTACTTCTTGTGTCCTGTAGTTCATTATACCTCGATTTACCACCTCCACCAATATTACCATCGACAACTGCTTTTTGCATCGATTCAGGCGCAATGTTGCAAGCTTTGTTTGCTCGATAAACTTTAGCTGTATTAAGTTGAGTGTTTAGTGTGTATGAGTTTCTAGCTTAAACAAGTTCTGTATTAAATGAAACAAGTTTACGCTTCGTACGGTGATGGTACTCAAGTGCTGTTCACAGTTTGATGTGGGTACATTTGTTCGTGTGCTTAATTGATGTTTATTAAATAGTTTGAAACTTTGTTGAATAAGGAAGATGGAAGATTTCCGTTTTGTAGCTTGGTGTTCCATTTTGTAGTGTACATAAAGGTGGATTTTTTAAAATCCACCTTTATGGTGGATTTTAACGTAGATGTGGATTTTGTGACTTTTTGTAAATTTCATAAACGACAACGTATAGTAGGATAACTTTGATGGTTAGTGCATAATTGAAGAAAAAAAAAATGAAGAAGAAGGTACTTAATAAAAATAAATGAATGATGTTGTTGCTGTTGTTAATTTAGTTCAATACCTATTATTTTAGAAATAATGGTTTCATCGTCAACTAGCTTAGTGATTACTTAGATTCCTTTTTGCTCATTTCCTTTTTACCCGATTATGGCGAAGCCAAAAGGAAGGGTAATGATTTTGGCAGTCTATGTATGTATGTATGTATGATCCACCGTAGCACCTAAACTATTGAACGGATTTTAATAAATGAGGTGGCAATAGATTCGTAAGAATAGCCCGGGTGACATATAAAATTAGGCATCAAAAGCACATGCATTATGATTCTGCCAAATGAGAAACGCATAAGGAAAACCATTTTCGTAAACAAGATTAACCTTCCGCCTCACTATTTGCCGCTTTCCAAGAACAATATTATGTCAACACATTGTAAAGATCTCGACAAGTCTAGTAGTAGTCCAGTTCTCGACTTCGTCGATCTGGTCGGAAAACATGAATTGCTTTTTCAGCCTATCTATAATATTTGTCAAACCAGTACCTACAGACAAATTATGAATACGGGTCCAGGAGAGCTTCATACAAATTGTAAAGAAAGTCCGCAGTTTGTCCACAAGATTATTACTGATCGCCACCTGGTCGTCATTTATTCTGTGATCGTTACAAAAATGACAGATGTCATTTTTGACACTTGGAAGTGAAATACAATAGAAAGAGAGAGGAAAAAGATTTCTTGGGTTTTTGAAGAAGTCACAGGAGTATGGCTCACTCTGGCCATCACTTCAGCTTGTTTTTAGCTCTTCGCCACACGGGTCGATATTCAGGTTAAACTGTGGTTGCCTAAGTTGGTAAGAGGATGGGTGACCCTGACCACCCATTACGTAGCGAGTTTTCTCCGTGCCTCGGAAAACCCATTAAGCTGTTGGTCCCGGCTGTCAAATCTCTGTTAGTCGTTACAAATAGTCAGAGGGCTGAAAGTCTGAAAACAAGTCTTACCAAGGCGCACTTATCATATTATCCAATACTAGACTAATTGGATTGAGGAGGTCAGATTGACAGTCACTCCATGTAAAACACTGGTATTAGCTGCAACTGGTTAGGCAGGAAGTCGACCCCCACTTACTTGCGAAAAGGCTAGGCAGTTTTTTTTTTTTTTTTTTTTAAACATTGCCCCACATTAGGAATTTCTCCTGTATCGTGGGTGCGTTCACAAACATTAAACTCACATGCACAAATACACCCAGACCCGAAACAACTATCTGTAGGCCATACAAATATTTGTTCCGTGCGGGGATCGAACCCGTGACACGCAGCGCAGCAGTCCAATCGCTCAGCCACTGCGCCAACCGTGCCGTCATCTATATATATATAAAAGAAAGTCGTGTTAGTTACACCATTTATAACTCAAGAACGGCTGGACGGATTTAGATGAAAATTGGTAGGGAGGTAGCTAAGAACCAGGAGAAGGACATAGGATACTTTTTTTTTTTTTTTTTTTTTAGGTAGGGTAGTAGGTAGGGTAGGTAGGGTAGGTAGGGTAGGTAGGGTAGGTAGGGTAGGTAGGGTAGGTAGGGTAGGTAGGGTAGGTAGGGTAGGTAGGGTAGGTAGGGTAGGTAGGGTAGGTAGGGTAGGTAGGGTAGGTAGGGTAGGTAGGGTAGGTAGGGTAGGTAGGGTAGGTAGGGTAGGTAGGGTAGGTAGGGTAGGTAGGGTAGGTAGGGTAGGTAGGGTAGGTAGGGTAGGTAGGGTAGGTAGGGTAGGTAGGGTAGGTAGGGTAGGTAGGGTAGGTAGGGTAGGTAGGGTAGGTAGGGTAGGTAGGGTAGGTAGGGTAGGTAGGGTAGGTAGGGTAGGTAGGGTAGGTAGGGTAGGTAGGGTAGGTAGGGTAGGTAGGGTAGGTAGGGTAGGTAGGGTAGGTAGGGTAGGTAGGGTAGGTAGGGTAGGTAGGGTAGGTAGGGTAGGTAGGGTAGGTAGGGTAGGTAGGGTAGGTAGGGTAGGTAGGGTAGGTAGGGTAGGTAGGGTAGGTAGGGTAGGTAGGGTAGGTAGGGTAGGTAGGGTAGGTAGGGTAGGTAGGGTAGGTAGGGTAGGTAGGGTAGGTAGGGTAGGTAGGGTAGGTAGGGTAGGTAGGGTAGGTAGGGTAGGTAGGGTAGGTAGGGTAGGTAGGGTAGGTAGGGTAGGTAGGGTAGGTAGGGTAGGTAGGGTAGGTAGGGTAGGTAGGGTAGGTAGGGTAGGTAGGGTAGGTAGGGTAGGTAGGGTAGGTAGGGTAGGTAGGGTAGGTAGGGTAGGTAGGGTAGGTAGGGTAGGTAGGGTAGGTAGGGTAGGTAGGGTAGGTAGGGTAGGTAGGGTAGGTAGGGTAGGTAGGGTAGGTAGGGTAGGTAGGGTAGGTAGGGTAGGTAGGGTAGGTAGGGTAGGTAGGGTAGGTAGGGTAGGTAGGGTAGGTAGGGTAGGTAGGGTAGGTAGGGTAGGTAGGGTAGGTAGGGTAGGTAGGGTAGGTAGGGTAGGTAGGGTAGGTAGGGTAGGTAGGGTAGGTAGGGTAGGTAGGGTAGGTAGGGTAGGTAGGGTAGGTAGGGTAGGTAGGGTAGGTAGGGTAGGTAGGGTAGGTAGGGTAGGTAGGGTAGGTAGGGTAGGTAGGGTAGGTAGGGTAGGTAGGGTAGGTAGGGTAGGTAGGGTAGGTAGGGTAGGTAGGGTAGGTAGGGTAGGTAGGGTAGGTAGGGTAGGTAGGGTAGGTAGGGTAGGTAGGGTAGGTAGGGTAGGTAGGGTAGGTAGGGTAGGTAGGGTAGGTAGGGTAGGTAGGGTAGGTAGGGTAGGTAGGGTAGGTAGGGTAGGTAGGGTAGGTAGGGTAGGTAGGGTAGGTAGGGTAGGTAGGGTAGGTAGGGTAGGTAGGGTAGGTAGGGTAGGTAGGGTAGGTAGGGTAGGTAGGGTAGGTAGGGTAGGTAGGGTAGGTAGGGTAGGTAGGGTAGGTAGGGTAGGTAGGGTAGGTAGGGTAGGTAGGGTAGGTAGGGTAGGTAGGGTAGGTAGGGTAGGTAGGGTAGGTAGGGTAGGTAGGGTAGGTAGGGTAGGTAGGGTAGGTAGGGTAGGTAGGGTAGGTAGGGTAGGTAGGGTAGGTAGGGTAGGTAGGGTAGGTAGGGTAGGTAGGGTAGGTAGGGTAGGTAGGGTAGGTAGGGTAGGTAGGGTAGGTAGGGTAGGTAGGGTAGGTAGGGTAGGTAGGGTAGGTAGGGTAGGTAGGGTAGGTAGGGTAGGTAGGGTAGGTAGGGTAGGTAGGGTAGGTAGGGTAGGTAGGGTAGGTAGGGTAGGTAGGGTAGGTAGGGTAGGTAGGGTAGGTAGGGTAGGTAGGGTAGGTAGGGTAGGTAGGGTAGGTAGGGTAGGTAGGGTAGGTAGGGTAGGTAGGGTAGGTAGGGTAGGTAGGGTAGGTAGGGTAGTAGATAGGTAGGTAGGAAAAACGCATAGCAACGCATGCGCGGGTTCAGCTAGTAATACATATATTATGACGACATCTCTCTGCTGAGATGACGAGAAATAGGGAAGTATGGAAGAAGAAGACATGTTGCGGCGACCCCAAATGAATTGGGATAAGGGCAGGAGAATGATGATGATGTCGACATCTCTCCTGGCCTCAAACTTTCCAGTGATTTGTCAAAATAATTTCTTATATCGAAGTTTTACGTCAACCCAAGGCTATGGTTTATCCCTAGCAAAATATATAATCAAGCTAGTACTTTAATGTATGTCACAGTAAAAAGTTAATGTCAGAACTTCCCGCCTATATCTTTATGATTGATCGAGTAGCGATCGTGTCGACTTCTGTAAACAACCTTTTTGCTAACTTTTTTTACACATTTTAGGTACTTATTGACCGAGTTATTCTTGAAAAAGTAACTTAGCATCGAAAAGATCTAAAAATGGACTAAGCTAATATTATTTTGGTGTAAAAAGTTGAAGTTTAGTACGATAACAATAAAGTTTGTTCAACTTTTAAAGGTATTTTTTGTACAAACTAGGTAGTTTTATATTGTTAGAACATTGAGGTTTTTGTTACTGAAAAGTGTGTGAAATGCAAACCTACCTAAGCAGTATAGTTACAAAACTTGAAGTTTAAACTTATAGGTAGAACTTAAAGTTAACTTCATAACTAAGTACTCAACTGTTCCTAACAGCGTCAAAGAACTTATAATTACTTAATTCTTCCGTAATGTTAACAAAGGTAAGTTAATATTAAGAAGGTACAATAACTGGCATAATGATATTATCAAAGAAAGGTTTTCTAAGAAAAAAAATCCATGATACGGCTTTCGCACTGAAGTAGGTCCGATTGAGGAAAAAGGACCATGTCAATTTGTAGGCTAATGATGACTATGGTGATGACTGACTTAATATGGCAGCATAGTAGATATAATTATGTACCTAATTAGTTGTAATTATTCTCTGATAATTATATTTTAGACGGCATATTTAAGCAATAGTGGAGCAAAATGGTTGCTACGCTATGAGTCGCGGAGTCGATTCCCGCACTGTACATTTTTTTTTTAGTGAAGGGCAAAGTTTTTTTTTAAGAAAAATAAGGGACACGCGACTTGCTTTCTTGTACAACTACCTATAGTTTTTTCTCCTGTTGTCAGGCAGTTTCAAACTTCTCAATTCATGAATGACTTTCTAAACCAACCTTCGTGCATTTTCCTTCCTTCCTTAATCCAAACCCACCCATAAAAGCAAAAACTAATTTTTCCAACCGCAAAGTCATCCTCGAATACCGTCTCACGCCTGCCTGAGCACCGTCACAAAAAACATTCCAAATCACGCGGTCCCTAATTAATTTTGTTACAAAAGTCATTGGCACACCAATTTGTTTTCACTACGAACTTCAGGGGACGAGCTGTAATCGAGTATGTTTTGTCAATTAGGCCTCCACCCTGGGAGCCCTAAATTCCCATTTGCTTCTGAGTTGTCTGTGTGATTATCCTTTTAGAAAGGGGCGGTTGGAATTTATAGTTCTTTGGTTAAGTCCATTAGAGGTCGAAGTAACTATATATAACTGTCTACTTCCGCCAAGAGACCATTATCGTTGGTACTATGAAAAATTAGATTAAAGGGTCACATACAACTATTAAGTGCTTGCTTGTTTGGTTGGCAGAATGTTAATTTGGGTGGTGACGTTAATTTGTTGGAGGTTGGTATAGGGTTTCGTATTTCTAGGATCTCCTTCTAGGTGTAGCCTATTATGACATGACCGTGTTTGTGCATACTCTCAGTAATGCATTCATTTATTTGTCACGGATAAAGGATCTATGGCGGCAAAAATTACAGCATGCAGTTTTTTATTTTTTTTATTTAGTCTGGCAAACTTAGAGAAAAAAGTTTTGCAAATTTTTGAAACGGTCCAAAACATACGCACGCCACCCAAAAAAAAAAATTGAAAAAATCAAAACTCCGGAAGGCTCGTTAATCATCCACGAAAATGCCATGCAAAAATATTTACGAATAAAAAACAAAATACTTGTCCCAGCACAGCTTGTGGGCCTTGAATAATCAACTTGCACAACAAAGTGCCGAACATAATTTACGATACCCTTTCCCACAAGCAATGGTCAAGCGGTGGAGTTCTAAAGTCCCACTTGAGGCCTCAATAGGAATAAATCAAATCCCACAACGCACTGGGTACAGTGGGAGGCCAAAGTAAGGCCAGGACTCCAATGCAAGCAAGTCCTTTTGGCGCAGTTCCATTTCACTTGACTAGGCAAGGGTAGTTTCCACTTTTGCCGAGTGATGCGGGCATAGTGACACGACTGAGGATAGGGGTGCTAGTGAGTTAGATTACGGAATTCTCTGTGAAAGTCGTGTTCACTTATGATGGAACTTTGAAAGTTTAAGTTTAAAACTATGTTTGATCATTTCTGTAAGGAGCGGTATTTTGTAGAACTTTAGTTGGCTTAGAATCGTTGCACCAGTGATGTTTGGGACGACAGCAGATTATTAGATTAAGAATTCATGGTTCGGAAATATCCTAGAGCGCACTACTTCTGTAACAGACCTTAAAACTGCAACTTATTCTTTGTATCCAACGAAGCATCTCCGTACATCATCACAAAGACTGGGTCCAGTTGGCTTATATTTCGAAACGGGAATCATACTAAACTTTTGAATTCTACAAATACTACAATGCCTTAAAGTATTAACCACGTTAACCTGAACACTCTATATAATTATTTGCAAAATCTGCATTTCTTCAAGCATAGCTTACACTGGACCTACAGCCTAAGGTGGAAAGTTTGGGGCCATGCAAGAATTTTTTACCGCACAACCCTACGTTTAGTTATTTACTACTAGGGTTGGTCCACGGGTTCATCCAACTGTATGCGCTCGCAAACCCTCAAATTGAGTAAGCCTACATTTTTTTGATCTGAAATACACATCACTTGTATGATTTTATCAAAAAGCAAATAGGTACCTTGGCGGATGTTTCCAATAAGAAAATCTGTAATCATAAATGCTGTGTATTCAAGTCCGGAGTTGTTTTGATATTTTATAGGACTGATAACGTTACGTGAGATTTTTTGACTTCATTGTAACACTTTTAAGGCGGATGTGAAACTGAACGGGATCAGCGCATCTAACCTGACCTGTAGAGCTATCAAAGTCAGACGAGGTTGAAGAAAAACGAACTTCTCGAGGTGCAAGGGTAGCATAATTATTACAAATTCAGTATTCTAATCTAAGAAGGAAGTAGACAGATCTTTCTGCAACTAATAGTTAATTTATTATCCACTAACATTCCAGTCATTCCGCGATCATTGCGCTTGCAACAGCATCGCAATATCGAATAGAATAATGTATTTTCGTAAACTGATAATTACCCCAAAGATGTTTGTTACGTCACTAATCTAATAACCAGGATTAACGTCAAGCCTTTTGCGATCCTACCATATATAATTTACAGTGACCTTAAAGATTTCGGTCCAAAAAAGAACCAGGGTGAGAGTAAATCGTCGTAAAGCGGCAACGACAAGAAAAACACAAAACTTCAGTCATTACGGCCAGAGAGGGAAGTCGAGAGTGCAAAGTTTCCTCTCCATCTGGGAGTGAATTGTACCCTCCCTTGACTAACTGAATCGAAAGTGTTAACATCTTGAGAAATCTTTTTGTACATTGTTAGGGCTACCCTTAAAACTATTTGAGTGTGTCAGGGTTTTTTCTACAAGAAAATGTTAGTTTTTCGTAATTCGTTATTTTTCTGAGGAATGCCTATTGTCTATCCCTATGTACAGCTCTTAAGATATCATTACCGCCAAATTTTTCAGTTATGCTTTAATCTCATAGAATAGGTAGAAAACGTGGTCGGTTTCTTTGGACTATTGGCTTGTTCCACTAAAACATGGGACTTACATCATAACTGGCTAAATAAGGGTGTACTATAACTGAGGTACAAGTCTGTCCAACCCTTCGTGGTACAAATCAAATCTCTGGATTGCGACTGAAGAAAGAAAAGAAAGAAAGAAAAATATTTATTCGGGACAAGCACAGGAACTACAAAAATAATAATAACAAAAAAGAAATATAATAATATATAAGAATATAAAACTAAATAATAAAACTGAGTAATTTGATAAAATTTTGCCCTACCTGAAACTCAAACCCTCATGCTAAATAATATCACTTGCGAAGCGTCTATCTCGTATTTATAAAAAAAAAAAACTATAAAGGTGATGAATTAGTAGCTAGATGTTTGAGATCATTTGCTTAAGTACATAAAATGTTTTCTCGTAAAGAAATATCGGTATTTAACCGCAAACATTGGATAAAAGCTTTTAGGGACGAAGTATCATAACTTTCTTTGCGTCTCCATTAATGCATATTAAATTGACCTTTTCAAAATGATAAAATTATACCAAACGCCAAAAACTTTAATAGGACTTGTTAAAATTAGATTTTATGTACATAATGTTAAAGTCTTGTTTGAAACTTTTTCGTACCGCAGAATGTAGTTGTCTGGAGCCGCCTCAATTTTCTGGACGCATTTGACTTACAAAGAAAAGTTAGTTTTCCGTTAAACTTGGTCATAGTCAACCCTCTCTTGCAAAGTCTACTTTGTGGATTCTCTTACTAAGTGATGCTGGACAAGTGACTTTTTAACTTGAAGATGTTCACCTAGGGTGAACTCATCTAATTCTGTGATTCGCCTAATTCGGTGATATTTAGTTTGAGCGGTATCATAGGGCTGTACGAGTGCACAAATGCCTTTTTTTTTTTTTTAAACGTTGCCCCACACTAGGAATCACGAAGTTAGATGAGTTGACTATACCACTACACTATACTACTACTCACTACACTACTTACTGGATATACTTTTGAAACTCATGACTGTGAATGACTGTGATGGAAGTTTACTTAATTTATTTTTTTTTGATTTTTCAACTTGTGTTTTTAGTAGTCTTATGACATAAATGTGTAGATTTATATACCAAGTTTGCCTATTGTAGTTCACCGTTGGACAAAGGCTTCTCCCAAGATGAACAACAATACCTAGTTTTCTGACTAAGAACCTCATTAGTCTGTCTCATTGAGTTATTTTTTGAAGTTGGCAGTCAAACTAGGAGTATCTTAGGTTATGCTTGCTTATATTTAAAATATGTAACATGTTTTGAAAATTAGATAAACTGCACAGATATGAGTAAAAAAATTATTTGAAAAAAAACCGATATGTATTTTATTTAACTAACTTTTTGTACCTAACAATCATGAACTCGTATTACAATTATTACATTTACATGTCAGTTTAATTTTTTATTCACCTCTTTATTAATAATTTACCAATGCACAGACTCAACCTCGAAATTCTACCTACCTGCGGTCATTCGTTCATTTGTGAACCTTCATTCATTCTCGTCGTTCAAATATTCGCTCAAGAAAATTCAAAAATGGCGACCTTGACACAGTAAGCTAAAGCCGAGAAAACTCCGCCACCGTTACATTTGGGGCGAGAAATAATGATAATGATAATGGCCCACTTTTATGTCTTATGTCGTAAAAGTCAATCTGAATACTTTAAGGACGAGAATGATGTATTTGGAGCATTACAACCTATAATTATTACAATGGAAGGCACTATAGGCCCATCTATTGAATTAAGTGCTTTTTTCACGGCAAGAGCGGTAAAAATACTCATTTCACATCTTATAATGTTTTCATAATTTAAAAAATGTATTTATATTAATTATGAATGATACTGATTAAGCTTGTTGCGTAGATTACCAAAATGTTATAAAGATTGTATTTTCGATTCAAAATCGCAAATTTCCACTCCCCAATGTATAAACTATTATTAGTTTATACATTGGGGAGTGGAAATTTGCGATTTGTGTTTCACTGTTTTATAACAGTGAAACTTGGTTAACTGGGACCTGGATGAAAAGTGAGAAACCTCTATAACTGGAACTCATGCTGAGGTCCCATGAGACAGATTTGGATATCTGAGACACTTGATAAGTAGAATACCTCTAGTGAGACAAATTTTCAGGTCCCTTGGAGGTCTCACTTAACCAGGTTTCACTGTAAAACGTAGTTAGACACACATCCACGGATCAACCCAGGAAAGCGTGGCTTAATCTAGGTTAATGTCAGTCATCATCATCATCCGCCATAATACGTCCACTGCTGGACAAAGGCCTTCCAGAATCACAAAACAATCTCACTATATCGTGAAAATTGTAATGATGGGAATGGAGGCCTCCCGTCGGGGCCGCGGATCCCCGTAGGGGCCGCGGATTTTTGTACTAGATGACGTGGCCTCGGCGCAAGGGCAAAGAAGGAACATGGGTTCGGTTTTTAGTCAGTAGAAGACTGACACTCCCCTTCGCTCTGCCCAAGAGCGGGGGGGTCATTCGATGATTTTCCACAAACAAAAAAAAAAAGGGAATGGAGGCCTTTGCCTTGCATTGGGACAATGTAGGTGAATAACAATAATAAAGAACACTACCTACCAAATAACAGACCATCTCATCCCAAACTCACTCCAGTTATTTTTCCTCAAGTGTACTTTATTGACCACTTCGCACATTTTCGAGAATTTATCGCGTTAGCACATTGCCTAGGAAAGCCACTACAGCTGTAAATCTCCTTTGTCCAGCAATACGGCGCACAAACACTGCAGAGTGGTGTTAGGAACTTAGTAATAGAGTTATTAGCGACTTCTTTTGAAACTGCAGTGAGTAGAAAGTAAACATTTTCTTGTTTAGCCCGACTTTCTTGGAAACAAAGGCTTTTAATCAAGGTTTCGCTTGAAGCTCATACGGGGGTTGAAGATTATCTTTCAATGTTTTGGTTGGGAAATGGTTCTTAGAAGTGTGGGGTAAGCTTGTTTTTGTTTTGGTTCATGTGTTTAAATGTTGTTTCAGAAATGTTTTGGAAAAATGTAAAGGTGTTTGAGGCGTTCCTCTGAGTTTATCGCATTTTTTTTCTTTATGTTATGGATCACGTTACTAATGAGTGGCAACAAAACGCTATGTAGGTCGGTCTATCCTTCTGTCTGAAAATCACACAAGCCTAGATCATTTGTGGGTGTAACAGAGTAGTCCATCGTTGGTACTTCACCAATTTTATTTTCGTTGTATTCGTGTGTTATGGTTGTTAATTTCGCAGTAACAGTCGCCAACGTCCATACTACGTTGAATACACCGGTTCTCGTCCGATCACCGAAGTTAAGCAACATCGGGCGCGGTCAGTACTTGGATGGGTGACCGCCTGGGAACACCGCGTGACGTTGGCTTGTTCTTTTATTTTCTCTATAATTTTCACAAAAACTATCGACATCAAAATACTATACATACCTTTTTTGATGTTGGGAAATCATCAAAATATTGACTCCTCCCGCTCTGGGCGTAGGGTAAGGGAGTGTCAGACTTCTACTGACTATAAACCACCGATGTTCCTTCTTAGAGCCATGGTATCTCTTTCGAATAACCCACAGGCCCAGCAGTTGTCGGCCCTTGCAATGTTGAATGATTTTATTTCATAAATCACAGTAAAAAGAACGGTGATTTGGCTCTCAAACTATGAGCAGGCCCATACACACTGTGGGTTGCAACCTTACCAAGTATCTGACAATGGACGAGTTGGTTTATAATATTATTCCAAATGAAATATAAATAAAAACAGACCTTTGTAAGTCAGTGTACCACTTTTATACACCTTCGATACCTTGTAATTTTCAAAGCAACTGTTTCAAACTTTATATTCGGGGATCGTTCATACCTGTACGAGTATTAGGGACAACTGTCGGGTTTTATAAAAGGTCTTATTGTCGTGGGCTCTTGGTATATTATAACTAGTTGTGCGTGTGTCGACTATACTAAAATAAACAAAATAACGGAGTTAGGTCTGGTTAACAGGCCCACATGCCAAAATAACCATGGAGCATGCATCATTACAAACACACCCCTCACAATACCTACCTGTCTAATGTTTTGGAATCCTAAGATTGCAAAGCACCCCTCAGACGATGCAATAAAACTACTTCCAATTGAGTCTTACTACTAACGGGAAGGTAATTTACTGATACAGTAATGGTTTGTTTACAATGCTCGTAAATAAATTTGCTGTGGGTTCTGGAACTGGGATAGGACTTTCACTAGTCACGTTGATTTATTTGATTAGAAATAAAAGTCATTTACTACCAATCCGTACTGGGCACGTGTGGTGGATTATAGCCCATCCCTCTCCTAGAGAGGTGACCTGAGTCCCTGCAGTGGGAACATTATATAGGCTGATGAATTGACTATAAAAACAGAGAGGTATGGAAGAGGAAGTCATGCTGCGCCGACCCCAAATGAATTGGCAAGAGATGATGATGATGATGATGATGACTATAAAGCATACCTGCTTCGAAGTAGGTAAATTGCTGGTCTGGAGCACGTTAGGTCGAGGATGAGGTACACACAGAACCGGGAAGTGTGACAGAAAATAAGGGAGGCCTGTAACCAGCCGAGGTTGATTCCCACAGATAGTTATTCCGGGTCTGGGTATTTGTGTATGTGAGTTAAATGTTTATGAACGCACCCACGATACAGGAGAAATTTCTAGTGTGGGGCAACGTTTTAAAAAAAAAAAGAAAAATTCGGCCTGATTATCATGATGATGAAAAGTTGTGTTATAATTAATATTTTTTCTTTATTATGCTATAGTGAAAAAATGGATGACTAATCAAAATGCAAAAAGCCAACGTCACGCGGTGTTCCCAGGCGGTCACCCATCCAAGTACTGACCGCGCCCGATGTTGCTTAACTTCGGTGATCGGACGAGAACCGGTGTATTCAACGTAGTATGGACGTTGGCGACTGTTATGGTGAAATTATCAACCATAATACAATCGATAAAAAAGTAAAACAAACTAAAGTGCGAGACGGACTATTCCTCAAAGATCAAGGGCAAACAGATAGACCGACCTATAATAATAGTTCCTCGTTGGTAGTCATTCAAATATAAACATACTTAGATATTTCCTATCTGCCGTGCATCCTGTGACGGCGAATATTATGTGGTTAGTGACTATAAACTGGAGTCAGAGCCACCCATGAGCCCCTCCCTTGACTTTACATCTCGTAGAGTAAAATCTCTCACATATGCTGGTCCAGGAAATAATTAAACAAAACAATTACTTGAAGACACAAACACCTGTAAAAACTAAAGGCCTATAAAAGTTCTAAAATACCGCACCCTATTCAAATCAGCAAATATAACAAAATTACCTGAAATTAAATCCCCAAGTTACCAGCAGCTAAACGGACAAAGTTTGAAACTATTAATTTTTACAATCAACGGTTTGGCCGGAAGCAATCATGTTGAATGGAAGTTTCCTTCACTGAGGTACAGTTTCAATAGTTTCTTTGTACTTGATAGCTGTAATAACAGCTTGGGGAGAGTCGGGAGTTTGAGCTGAAAGGATAAATTGAGTAAAGTTGGAAGCAGTTGTTCAACACTTTATCGTGTGTTTTAGAAGAATACTTACTTCAATTCAATTAAGATTTTCTTCTGAAATGTTATTTTAGTTAGATATTTAAAGCTTGCCGAAGAATTGCCAAACTTACTTAAGTGGTAGTGCGCAGGGCACATTGCTCGCAGAACGGATGGCAGATGTGGCCAAAAAGTTCTGGAGTGGCGACCGCGAACCGGAAGACGTTGCGTTGGAAGGCCTCCCACTAGGTGGACCAATGGACCTGGTGAAAATTGCGGGGGCCCACTAGATGCGAGGCTCACGGGACCAGTCAATGAGGCGACACCTTTTTTTTTTTTTTTGGTGGGTGGAAAATCATCGAATGACCCCCCCGCTCTTGGGCAGAGCAAAGGGGAGTGTCAGACTTCTACTGACTAAAAACCGAACCCATGTTCCTTCTTTGCCCTTGCGCCAAGGCCACGTAATCTGGTACAAAAAACCGCGGCCCCGACGGGCGTCGGCCCTTGCGGGCCCCTCCTTGCTGACATCTCTTTGAGGCGCGCGTGTAACACGAACGCGCCGCCGACACGGTCTGTTGCCGTCATGACGACGGCCGGACGGCGAGCTAGCCCGTTACTCACCGTCCACAGGCCCGCGTCTACGGTGGCCCGAAGCCATCACGTGGCCCCCGACGCCCGGAGCGCCTTCCGCGCCTCCGCGGCGGCTGGGACGTTGAGAGGTTCTCTCCCTCTCTCGTTCCGCCACCTCCTTCGCTAGCATAACTGCTTCGCAGAAGGAGGCGACGGCGTCCCATTCCTCCTCACCCCGGACCATGGCTTGCATCAGGGCCGGACGCGAGAGGTCGCCGCCGCCGATCGCCGCTACGAGAACACGGCGGGGCTCCGCCCAAGCAGGGCACACCTCCACAGTGTGCTCCACCTTGTCCTCCGGTCGATCCTCGCAATGGAAGCATCCGGGCGTTTCCACCCGCCTGATTCGGTGCAGGTACCTCCCGAAATATCCGTGTCCGGTGAGGACCTGCGTCAGACGGAAGGTGAGAACGCCGTGGCTCCTCTCTAGCCACTCCTCAAAGAGGGGACCAACAACAGATCACAACAGAGGGGTCCAACAGATGATGATGATGATTTAAAACTGACTTCCTCGTTAGTCTGGTGATCGCAAGCGCAAGTGCCGAGCATGAGGTCCTGGGTTAGACGGTATTACATTTGTAAACTGAACTGTTTTCGTGGTGCAGGTTTATTTCTTGGTCTAGGAGGAATTGGTGCATAAGTACCGGAAATTATTCAACCTCAATTTTTGTATGCCCTACTGACTACTACTACTACTGACAAAATGAATGTTGCCAGGGGATAACCTAGTTCCATATTGTTTAAAACGAAATGCAAGGAATTGCTTGCAATTGTTTAAACAATTTCGATATAAACAATATGGCACTGGGTTGCCTCTTGGCAACATTCATTTAAACCATCAGTAGGGCTCTTTAAAGAGGATCGCATAAAAAAATTGAGGTGGAATAGTTTCCTGTGCGCCCACTCCTCCTAGACCATCTATAAAATCCTTTAAAAAAACAAAGTAACAATCAACCAGATCACCTACCAATATTAAAAAAACGGACTATGTCTAACAAAACATTAGATCGAAGTATAGTGCCGTCTATTGTTGGAGACGGTTCTCATCCCCTAGATCGCTACATCGAACCTTCCCAGGGGTAATTACGGCACCGGCAAGCAGATTGATGATCACGGTATAAACGCGCTCTGTGCAAGGGTTGAAACTGACACCTACTGCGTGTGATCTATCGATTTAATGACAAGATCTATTGACTGTCTGGTTAGTCTAGTAGCAATTGCGATTGCTGTGAGCATGAGTTCCTGGGTTCATTACCCTGGTCGGGCAAATTGTTTTTTGGATGATTTGTGTCTGGTTGATGGCAATAGGTTCGCTCCATATAACATCATCATCAGCCTATAATGTTCCCACTGCAGGGACGCAGGCCTCCTCTCTAGAAGAGGGATTGTCTATTATCCACCACGCGGGCACAGTGCGTGTTGGTAGATGTCACATGTCTTCGAATTTTTTGGTTCTTAGACATGCCGGTTTCCTCACGATGTTTTCGTTCACCGTTTTGAGAGCAGTAGTGATGAAGTAAATTACACGAAAGTAATGCGCTTGCCTGGGTTCGAAGCCACTACTTTCTGTTCGTAGGTCGGGGCCACCACCACTGCAGAGACCACTGCTCAATTTATAAAGGTATGCATACAATAAAAAAGTCAAGGTTCATCCTTCCATATAAGTTGCATTGAAAAAGATGATGTATTTGTTTATCTGAACGTTTAAAAGCGAGATTGTGTGCATTGTTCTATCTAATACAACAAACACTGTATCGCTACATAGTCACACTGTACAATAAATTGCGCGCAGTTTTACGAGCTGCAATCATCTGTATGCATACTCATTTCTTGAAATAGAACGAAAGTAAGGGGAAAATTCGAACGAAAATTCTCAGAACTTTAAAACAAGCATAAAAACGTTAGTAAACTCAACTGTACTTCAACGACAAACTTCCAACTTCTGTTATGAAGTTTTATAGCCACAAATTGTCCATAAAATATTTATCTACCACTAGCGAAGCACCCCGGTATTGCTCGGGGTTTTCCGGAAAAATATTGCCCATTAGAAAGTACTGGCGTAATTTATTGTTTCGTGTTGAAGTACGAGAAATGTCACCATCAAAACATGGACAGGTTTCTTCCAATAGTTTCTTTGCAGTTGAGTTCTTTAGTTATTTTAACTGTGTTCCCGACTGTCTTGGTATGAACATTGCGATGAGGAGGGACGAATCGTATCTGACTAAAATCGTGATGAATATACAATATGTTGATGAATGGGAGTGAGAGGAAAGACCAAGGAAACGATGGATTAATTGTGTGAGGAATGATATTAAAAGGAAAAGGAGTATATGTGAGCGTATCGTTTGAAAGAGGAGAATAGAAGAATAAAATGAGTTAAATCGACCCTAAGGTAAATGGGGCAGTAGCAGGAAGATGAGAAGAGAGCGTCTCTTCGCAATACTGAAGAAGAAGCATTTGCCGTCTTTGGTTTGAATCTGGATTGTACAGGATAGAAACTTTGGACATCAGGTATGATGACTTGTCTTTTTGTAGTTACAATATTCTCATGACTGGAAGGTAGGCAGGCCCACTGACATACCTACCTTCCATTTTATGTGTCTGCACTGGGAGATGTTGCATACGCTTTTGAGATCTCCACAAACCCTTATATGTGAAGACTGGAGTGACCGAGTGCATGAAAGGAGTACTCTCTACCCTTTGTTAGGCGCCTGGCGCACCCTGGGAAATCGACTTCGATCGATTGACTAATCCTTACATCACGGTGGCAAAATTATTTTGGTTTAAGCTGCACACTGACAAGCAAGTTACTACTAGTAATGATACTACTGTTCGCCCGTATTAGTAGATATTAGTTGTTTTTTTAGTCCTGTGTGAGACCAATTTTACATTATTTCTTTCATGTTTGACCAATAGAAACAGCTAGTATCAGGAGCTTAGGCCACTGTTTCAGTAAATATACCCATCACCCTAATTTTACGTATAAACAAACACACAGTCCCCACAAAGCCTATAAACATAGATTTATCATTCCCCCGAAGAATAAAAATGCAAGTTATAAAATAGCAGTAAAATTATGCAGCGGTAAATGTTAGTGACGGTCGTCTATTGCGGGACAATGACCGCGGTGGGAATCAATGAAAATGCTGTTTCATGTCCCCTAAGGGTGCACTTTCCCTACCCACGGATGTCTGTAGGTAGGTACCCCTAATACAGGGTGGATTTTTGGTTTGTCGTTTGACTGAATAGAATTTAGTTGTGTTGAGCCACATAGGATAATAAAATTATGACAACGCAAAGACGGCGACGTGTTTTTTTGAATATAAGATTAGCGGCCCTAAACCTGCACAGTATAAAATTGTATTAAGAGCGCTATTACAAACTCGAGTAACTTCGAAACGAGCGGCGACTGACGGTTCTTGCGCCTGTGTGCGTGATGGACGCTTCTTCATACACACACGTGCAGAGGCAGAGGTGCGTAACACGTTTCACTGCGGTTTACTTAGAATTGAATTGGGAAAAAATACAAGTTATGGAATGTTTTAATTTATGTGTGTGATAATGAAATACAAATATAAGTAACATAGAAAATTTTTAGTTTTCCATCATGGGTGTCGTTTATATGGTTTTCGGGGTCGCTGATTACGAAAATGAGGTCAAAATAAAAATCCAAGATGGCGCCGACGAAGTTTTTTAGTTTTTCCGTCATGGGTGTCGTTTTCATGGTTTTTGGGGTCGCTGATTACGAAAATGAGGTCAAAATAAAAATCAAAGATGGCGCCGACGAAAATTTTTGGCTTTTCCGTCATGGGTGTCGTTTTCATGGTTTTTGGGGTCGCTGATTACGAAAATGAGGTCAAAATGAAAATCCAAGATGGGGCCAGGAATTTTTTTGGTTTTTCCACCATGGGTGTCGTTTTCATGGTTTTTGGGGTCGCTAATTACGAAAATAAGGTCAAAATAAAAATCCAAGATGGCGCCGACAAAAATTTTTGTTTTTTCGTCATGGGTGTCGTTTTCATGGTTTTTGGGGTCGCTGATTACGAAAATGAGGTCAAATTAGAAATCCAAGATGGCGCCGACAAAAATTTTTGTTTTTTCTGTCATGGGTATCGTTTTCATGGTTTTTGGGGTCGCTGATTACGAAAATGAGGTCAAAATAAAAATCCAAGATGGCGCCGACGAAAATTTTTGATTTTTCCGTCATGGGTGTCGCTTTCATGGTTTTTGGGGTCGCTGATTACGAAAATGAGGTCAAAATAAAAATCAAAGATGGCGCCGACGAAAATTTTTGTTTTTCCGTCATGGGTATCGTTTTCATGGTTTTTGGGGTCGCTGATTACGAAAATGAGGTCAAAATAAAAATCCAAGATGGCGCCGACAAAAATTTTTGTTTTTCCGTCATGGGTATCGTTTTCATGGTTTTTGGGATCGCTGATTACGAAAATGAGGTCAAAATGAGGTCAGTGGGTCGTCATAGGGGCGGATTTTTAGGAGTTGGAGTATACGCTTAGGGGCACTATGAGCAGCAATAAAATCAGAAAAAAAGTTTTAGTTAAAAATAATTTTCGGGACTTTAAATAATAAATAAAAATAATTGTCCTGTTTTTTTTTTTTGTTAAATGCCTAATTTTTTTTTGTTTCGTGTTAAAAAAAAATAAAAATTTAAAAATTTTCTAAGTGTCGGTCGATCTTTCACCTTGTGTATCCTTAGGGTTAGGGGCACAGAATTTAGTAAAATTTTCAGAAGTTTTTTTTTTTCAGGATTTCGGCTATTTTTATTGCAGCATCTTATTAACCTGGTCCATAGAAACCATTTAAGCTCCGAGACACATTATGGTCCTACGACGCACCGTTTCCGAGTTATGGTCCTACGAATTTTTCTTCGTTTTATCTAGAACGCTATATATTTCTAAAATGGTGCGTCGTAGGACCATGTGTCTCGTGTGTCAAGGTGAAAGAACGACCGACAGAAAAATTTTGCAAATATTTCTTTTCTCTCTCTTTGTCGCGGTTTTTTTTACACCATCTCATAGTTTTTGACTAGAGCAACAATTCTTTTCCAAAAAAGGTTTTCATCCGAGCTACCATTTTGGAAATATAGAGCGTTCTAGATAAAACGAAGTAAAATTCGTAGGACCATAACTCGGAAACGGTGCGTCGTAGGACCATGTGTCTCGGAACTTAAATGGTTTCAATGGATCAGGTTAACAAGATGCTGCAATAAAAATAGCTGAAATCTTGAAAAAAAAACTTCTGAAAATTTTACTGTTTTGCCCCGAATTTTTTTGCAAATATTTCTTTTCTCTCTCTTTGTCGCGGTTTTTTTACACCATCTCATAGTTTTTGACTAGAGCAACAATTCTTTTCCAAAAAAAGGTTTTCATCCGAGCTACCATTTTGAAAATATAGAGCGTTCTAGATAAAACGAAGTAAAATTCGTAGGACCATAACTCGGAAACGGTGCGTCGTAGGACCATGTGTCTCGGAATTTAAATGGTTTCAATAGACCAGGTTAACAAGATGCTGGAATAAAAATAGCCGAAATCTTGAAAAAAAAAAACTTCTGAAAATTTTACTGTTGTGCCCCGAAAAATTTTGCAAATATTTCTTTTCTCTCTCTTTGTAGCGGTTTTTTTTACACCATCTCATAGTTTTTAACTAGAGCAACAATTCTTTTCCAAAAAAGGTTTTCATCCGAGCTACCATTTTGGAAATATAGAGCATTCTAGATGAAACGAAGTAAAATTCGTAGAACCGAAACTCTGAAACGGTGCGTCGTAGGACCATGGTTCTCAGAACCTAAATAATTTCTATGGTCAAGGTCAACACGAAACAAAAAAAAATTAGGCATTTTTGAAAAAAAAAGAAAGAGGAAAAGAAGATGGATCAAAATTGCCCCACGTCCTATAACAACGTGACATATCTCAAAAAAAAGATAAAAATGTATAAATAAATATGGCATACTTCTTATGTTCATTTTTTTACACCTTCATATGAAAAAGTTGCAATGAAAATAGTTCAGGCGCTGTTGTGAAAAAATCGTTCGTATGAGTATTAATGGACCGATTTTAAAAATTCTTTTTTTGTTGGAAAGGGTATAGTTCCCAAATGGTCCCATATTTTTTTTATCGAAATCAGACCAGCGGTTTTGGAAAAATAAACAAAAAAAAAATACATTGTCCACATTATGACTCATGAACATGTGAACTTACGTGTGAACCACTAAAAAGTGAAAAATAAAAACTTTTTAACAAAAAATAAAACCGACTTCAAAAAAAAAAGCAAAAAGTGAAAAAAATAAACTTTTTTACGGCCATAAAGTCAGGTCTCCGGTCTCCATGATTCTGAAGAAATGAAAGTAACATCTCAAAAATAAGCTCATTTTTGTACTTCACATTATTAGTTTTTCACTGTCTTGTTGTTTCTTTTGGCTTATTGCATTATGATGAGACAGAAACGTCAGTGGTAACGCGAGGTAGTGATCGATAGAGGTTGTTTCACTAACATTACCACAAATGAGAGAGACGAATAACGATAGCGACGCGACGGGGCAAGCGAAGCTAAGGAAATGCAAGTGAATAATGTAATAATTTTTACAGGTACCGTTTGACGGAACGAGATCAATAATGTACCTAATTCTGGTTGGCGTTTGATTAACCATCGTATAGCCCGACAAGCGGGTGAAGCAGCTCCTGCTCATAACATAGAAGCGCACAATCATTGTGTTTCACATGCCAGCATCCAATACTACGAGGACGTCAAAGACATGTTCCTAACGCGAATATTTTGGAAGAAGCCCATTCCCTCTCTAAAAGAGAAGGCCTGTGTCCCAGCAGTGGGAACATTAATAGGCTGTTGATGATGATGACGACGAAATAAATAAATAATAAATACGACTTATACGACGATAATTATACAAAATAACGTTCTGTTGTTCTCAAGTTCTAATCACGGCAGGATTCAATCACGGCATATCCGAAGAAAGGAGTACCACACCTATGTGCTTTTTAATAGACGAATTAATGAAAGAAGGAATGCCGTGGTTGAATAGGTACTGTTGTTCTTGTACAACTACATGGACGCAGGACATTGGAGGTATGCGCCCATGTTATGAGTGTAATATTTTATTTGGGCTGGATGCGTCAGTCAGGAGACTGACAGCGCCATTTAATTGTTCCTTAGAACTCGCATAAGAACGAGTGAAACAACATTATTCACTTGCATTTCCTTAGCTTCGCTTGCCCCGTCGCGTCGCTATCGTTATTCGTCTCTCTCATTTGTGTTAATGTTAGTGAAACAACCTCTGTCGATCACTCCCTCGCGTTACCACTGACGTTTCTGTCTCATCATAATGCAATAAGTCAAAAGAAACAACAAGACAGTGAAAAACTAATAATGTGAAGTACAAAAATGTGAAAAATAAAATAAGAAGAAAAATCAGCTTCTGAAGTCGGTGACTTTTGTTTTTTGATTTCATGTTCTTGCCACCGACTTCAGAAGCTGATTTTTCTTCTTATTTTATTTTTCACTTTTTTGTGTTTTATTTTTGTCGAAGTCGGTTTTATTTTTTGTAAAATAGTTTTTATTTTTCACTTTTTAGTGGTTCACATGTGTTTACCCCTTCACAACGTACCGGCGTGATGTTATGTTATGAACTGGTGTAAACAATAGACAGACATGAGATTTCAGCAATCCCAGTCCATTTGCTATCATTTACTGAGGAATTCCGTTGCCTATCTCCGAAGTTCTTCATCAGATCTTCACTAAATAGTTTGTATAACCTTTGTTGTAGTGAGTACAGGCGTGATATTATGTTGGGTGATGGCGTAAACAATGCTTAGATATGCTATAGCAACAATCGCGGTTAATCTGCTGTTATTTATTGAAGAGTTCCCCTGATTTCTACAAGATCCCATCATCAGATATTAAAATGGTGACAATGGGACCACACGGGAAGCACCAGCTTTCAAATAAAAAAAGAATCATGAAAATCGGTTCACCCAGTCGCAAGTTATGAATTGATAACCTCCTCCTTTTTTTGGAAATCGGTTAAAAATTAGCTTATTTTTGAGATTTGACTTTCATTTCTTCAGGATCCTGGAGACCGGAGACCTGACTTTATGGCCGTGGGACTACCTTTTCAAACAAAAAAAGAATTTTTTAAATCGGTATATTTTAATACTCATTACGAACGAATTTTTCACAACAGCGCCTGAACTATTTTCATTGCAACTTTTTCATACGAAGGTGTAAAAAAATGAACTTAGGAAGTATGCCATATTTTTTTATACATTTTTATCTTTTTTTTTAGATATGTCACGTTGTTATAGGACGTGGGGTAATTCTCTATGGATTGTGATCCGTCTTCTTTAGTCCCGAATTTTTTTTTTAACAATTTTTTTTTGTGTTTTCTTTGCTGCTCATAGTGCCCCTAAGCGTATACTCCAACTCCTAAAAATCCGCCCCTATGACGACCCACTGACCTCATTTTGACCTCATTTTCGTAATCAGCGACACCAAAAACCATGAAAACGACGCCTATGACGGAAAAACCTAAAATTTTCCTAGCCGCCATCTTGGATTTTAATTTTGAGCTCATTTTCGTAATCAGCGACCCCGAAAACCATGAAAACGACACCCATGACGAAAAAAACAAAAATTTTTGTCGGCGCCATCTTGGATTTTCATTTCGACCTCATTTTCGTAATCAGCGACCCCAAAAACCATGAAAACGACACCCATGACCAAAAATCCAAAAATTTTCGTCAGCGCCATCTTGGATTTTTATTTTGACCTCATTTTCGTAATCAGCGACCCCAAAAACCATGAAAACGACACCCATCACGGAATCCATTATATATTCCAATGAGAAAAGAGCGTGTTGACTTAGTTAATAAGTTGAATAATTATGAAATAAAATTAGAAGATAGTATAAAGATTTATGAAATTGATACTCAACATTTGCAGTCTGAAATACAAGTTCTTCAAGACTTACTTAAGTCCCTTTCTAGTAGATATCTTATCTCTCAGAACCAAATTAAGGAACATATTCTTGCTGCAAATGTGTTGGTATCGTGTCAATGTAGTTGTCCGTCAGATCCCATCCATGATACTGTCCAGCCTGAAGGAATGGAGGACCCATCCCAGGCTATAAATTCATTTCAGGACAGTATTCTCAACCAAGAAACAGCTGAAATTGCACAAGAATATTTAGAAGTGGTACAGCCGGAGATTTATGATGGTCATGATTCTTACTCAATAATGTTCTCAGATAGTATAGGAAGAGGTGTAGGTAAATTAATAAGTAATAACCTGAGTTATTCCCATCAAAATCATTGTATGCCAGGGTCAACATACCAACAGATAGTGGCCTCAGTAACTAAAAATGTTTATGATATAAATACTGATCTAACTATATTTGTAGGAAATAGCTCAAAAATTAAAATAGAAGATATCACAAACTGAGTTGTTAAAGTTGAAGTGTCGGAAAATAATTTTGTGTGCTTTTCCATACCTCAAAAAATTGTCAAGTAGGAAAAATAATTATATTCACATGCTAAACAGGCATGTTCATTTCTTAGTTGGTCACTATAGTGACAAACTTATTTACTTTGATACCAACAGTTTTGTTGATAGACTTAAGTTGACTCGGGGTAATGTGTATCTACCTATTAGTTGTAGACACAAAATAGCTAGGCTATTAGTTTATAATATTCACTCAGACATAAGTAGTATGTCAATGCGTAGTTCCATAATTAACACGGCCAATATTAGTAATTATACTAATAATTCTTTTTACAATGTTTTAAATTTTTCTTTGGACAATCCTTGTGTAACTTTAGACGATTCTCGAGTGGGTTCCAATAGTAGTAGGATTTCATTGCCTGATAGCATGGGAGTCTTGGGACGCACTCCGGATAATTTAAACTAGTTAGTAAGACAACAGAAGATACTAGTACCATTAGTGTTATACCAAACCATAACAATGTACCTTCTGGCTCTCAAAGACCTAAATGTAAAAAAGGGGCTAAGCAGAATGACTTGCAATTATTTCATCAAAATATTCAAGGTTTCTCTTCAAAGCAACTTCAAATTGAATTGTTTTTAGAAAGAACAAAGTTTGAAATTGTTTGTTTTACTGAGCATTGGTTAAGAGACTATGAGATGCTAATTAATTACGCAAATTACAGTGTGGGAAGTTGCTTTAACCGTAAATCTAAAATTCGTGGGGGTTCATTAATCTTAATTAAAAATTGTATTAAATTTAAAACTCGTAGTGATATTGTTAATCTATCGGTTGAATATAATATTGAACTGTCTTGTGTTGAGCTCGATAAGCATATAATAGTGTGCGTTTACAGACCTCCAAATTATCAAAACTACTCTATATTTGAGTCAGTAATGGAAGATGCTTTAGCAAAACTTGCTACTAGTCATAAATCTCTAGTTGTCTGTGGTGATTTCAATGTTAATATTTTAGACAAAAATTCGAATACCAGTAGATTTTTACATCTTTTTAAATCATTTAACCTGTTAAACGTGTTTTCAGAACCAACCCGAATTACTGCAAATTCTGCTACATGTATTGACAATGTTTTTTGTGGTTGTGAATACTTGGATAAATCCATTGTAAATTACCTACCTTCTGATCACAGCGGTCAATCCGTAGTTTTCGAGTCCTACACACCAGTACAAAAAATACAAATGACATCTAGTCAACCACGAAACCCTTCTCATAAAGCTTGAACATTACGGTTTAGGGAAACTTGCGCTCAGTTTAATGAAATCGTATTTAAACGATAGACATCAGCAAGTACAAATAAATGGTGTCAATTCAACGGGCTTAAAAGTAAGTATGGGTGTGCCACAAGGTTCGATATTAGGTCCCTTTCTCTTTTTAGTCTATATTAATGATCTACCACATTTATTTAAAAACCAACCTGAAATGGTGTTGTTTGCCGACGATACTTCTTTAATATTTAAGATAAACAGACGTGCCACAAATCTTGATGACGTAAATAACGCCCTACTGCAGGTTCATAATTGGTTCACTGTCAATAATTTGGTCTTGAATGGGAAAAAAACGAAGTGCATAAGATTTGCTCTACCAAATGTCAAAAGTACTGATTGTGGCGTAATATTGAATCAAGAGACACTAGAATTTGTCGATGAAACTGTTTTCTTGGGGATAACGATTGACTCGAGGCTACAGTGGGGTCCGCATTTAACATCTCTTGCAGGACGGCTGAGTTCAGCAGCATATGCTGTTAGGAAAATCCGCCAATTTACTGACGTAGATACCGCGAGACTAGTCTATTTTAGCTATTTTCATAGTGTTATGTCATACGGTATTTTACTATGGGGACGGGCTGCAGACATTGAGTCTATATTTATTCTGCAGAAAAGAGCTATTAGAGCCATATATGGTCTACGAAGGCGCGATTCTCTGAGAGAGCTGTTTAAGGAAATTAACATCATGACAGTACCTTGTCAATACATATATGAAAACATCATGTACGTTAGGAAAAATCTGCATTTGTTTAGTAAAAGAGGTGATAGACACCACTATAATACGAGAAATAGGGACCAACTAGTTCAGCCAGGTTTCAGGCTAGCTAAAGTAGACTCATCTTTCATGGGGTACTGTTTAAAATATTACAATAAAATACCCCCTCACATTCTTCAACTGAGTGAGACGAAATTTAAAACTTGTGTAAAACGCACACTATGTAGGCAAGCATACTATAAGTTGGGGGATTACATTGATGATAAAAATGCTTGGCTCAATGCTGGTCCTGCTCCACAACCTTAGGGGCAAATAAATCGACTATCATGTGAAGTTAGTGTAAAAGGCTGCAGAAGATTGTAAAAATATATTTGCATTGTATAGATTCAATGTCTAAATATTGTATAATTGCATGGCACATGTGTGAGTACTATGTACCTACTATAAAGCCACTTTTTACATTTAGTTATATTTTATTGACGTTGCCCTGGTGGCTGGGAGAATGTCATGCTCACTCAAATGTCTCGCTGATGGTGGCGGGTGTGTCGGATCATTTAGTTCCCTTCAAAATGGTTGAGTTAGATGGTGCTGATCCATGCGTCATGTTCGTGAACGGGCGCTGTCAGTGGAGACTGGTCATCTCTTAGCTGCCATGGTTTATATATTTTTCTTTGATTTGTTTTTTATATCTTTTTACTCTGGACGCTCTTAACTTGCACGTCTTGCTACATAGTTCTCACATAATATACCATCTCAACATGAATGATATAATGTACCAAGATTTTGTAACAAATTCTGTTTTAAAAGAGTGTCCATGGAGTTATTTGCCCGTTCTTCTTCATGAGATCTACGTTAGGGAACTGGCAACTACAGTACTTTCACAAGTTATTATGCCTTGTGATTGTGACTGTAGCGTAGGAGTGCAATGCGTCGTTTCGGGAGTTGCTGCGTCGGGCTGCGCGGCGCCGGATGTTACCGGCGGCGAGTGCTGTGGGTGCGGGGGCGCGCCTCGGCGTGTGCCGTGGCGGCGGGTGTGCGGGGCTCCGGGTCGTGGGGCGGCGGTTGCACGTTGCGGCGTGCATTCGTTGTTCCGTGATTCGGGGTCTCGAGCATTCGTTGTTGCGGTTTGCGTCGCTGCGTGCTTTTGTGCTCGCAGTGTTCGTTGTTACGGGCATTCGGTGGCGTGTGGTTCGGCGTGGTGACTTTCGGAATGACGTATTGCACTCGTAGTTTCGTTCTTCTTCCGTCCTTCTGACATTCAAAAGTGCCTGTAATGGCTTAATTGAAATAAAATATTTGAGTTTGAGTTTGAATCACCAAAAATTTTCCTGGCCGCCATCTTGGATTTTCATTTTGACCTCATTTTCGTAATCAGCGACCCCAAAAACCATGAAAACGACACCCATGACTGAAACATCAAAATTTTCCTAGTCACCATCTTGGATTTTAATTTTGACATCATTTTCGTAATCAGCGACCCCAAAAACCATGAAAACGATACCCATGACGGAAAAAACAAAAATTTTCGTCGGCGCCATCTTGGATTTTCATTTTGACTTCATTTTCGTAATCAGCTACCCCAAAAACCATGAAAACGATACCCATGACGGAAAAAACAAAATTTTTTGTCGGCGCCATCTTGGATTTTCATTTTGACTTCATTTTTGTAATCAGCTACCCCAAAAACCATGAAAACGATACCCATGACGGAAAAAACAAAAATTTTTGTCGGCGCCATCTTTGATTTTTATTTTGACCTCATTTTCGTAATCAGCGACCCCAAAAACTATGAAAACGACACCCATGACTGAAGAACCAAAATTTTTGTCGGCGCCATCTTGGATTTTCATTTCGACCTCATTTTCGTAATCAGCGACCCCAAGAACCATGAAAACGACACCCATGACGAAAAATCCAAAAATTTTCGTCAGCACCATCTTGGATTTTTATTTTGACCTCATTTTCGTAATCAGCGACCCCAAAAACCATGAAAACGACACCCATCACGGAATAACCAAAAATTTTCCTGGCCGCCATCTTGGATTTTCATTTTGACCTCATTTTCGTAACCAGCGACCCCAAAAACCATCAAAACGACACCCATGACGGAAACACCTAAAATTTTCCCAGCCGCCTTCTTGGATTTTTTTTTTTCTCGAAAGATTCATAAAAGTGAATATTTCAATGCATCATTCGAAAGATTCCCCATTATTTCTGAAGTAAAGATTTCTATGATTTTTTATCGACTAGTAAAGTATCATTTACGAATAAACTTTATAGTAAGGTTGCGCAAAGCGTTCCTTTCCAACATGACTACAATTTTATTTTATCATAATAAATTACAAGAATACTTACGTTTAAACTGTTGACAACCTCTGGTCTACCTGTATTCGTATACGTAACTCACACTAATAGACCAGGGTCGATAATTTTTGAAACCAAAAAAAATTACAGTAGGATGAAACCCATTAGAAAAGGAGGGGAATATGATCAAAATGAAAGGAAAAATAAATTACGGTCGATCCGAGTTCGGGAAGGGGGGGTGGGGGGGGTTTTAAGGGGGGAAAGCGGTTTATCTCGCTTTCCGGCAAAACTACAAGTCCTATGGAAAAAAGTTAAATAGCAAAGTTGTAGGTAATAAAAAGATCTACAACTTTTGTATTTGCAATTTTTTCACATAACCTCAAAATTTAGGTGAAAAATTCAAAAAACCAAGTTTTTGGTTTTTAATTTTTATCTTTTACAAAAAACATTTTTTTTTTTCACGAAATTTAGTGAAAACTTACATTTTTATGCCCTAAATACACTGTAATTTTTTTTATTTAAAATATTTATTTTTCACCTTATTAATGACTTAATATCGAAAAATCAGCCCTATTTTCAATCGAAAATTCTGACGTCAAAATATCTGCTTTTTTAAAAAAGTCGGTGGGCGTTGTGTTCCTTATAATCTCTACTTTCTGATGATGTATAAAAAATATACATTGCAATGGTAAATTTTCTCAGAAAATGCAAAGTCAGCTGCTGCGAAATAATACCCACTACCAAATAATGGCCTAGACCAGAAATTATAAGCGTATTTATTGCTGTTTTATGCCTATTTATTGTTATTTTAAGATAATTTATATATCGTGGAGACCTACGGAAAATTTTAGCCCATCAAAAGGTATTTCACAGAGAAGTGGGGAAGGGGCTAGGAGGGTTTGGCCCTTACTACCTGTTATTTTGTAGCAGCTGATTTTGCTTTTTCTGAGAAAATTTACCATTGCAATGTATATTTTTTATACATCATCAGAAAGTAGAGATTATAAGGAACACAACGCCTACCGACTTTTTAAAATAAGCAGATATTTTGACGTCAGAATTTTCGATTGAAAATAGGGCTGATTTTTCGATATTAAGTCAATAATAAGGTGAAAAATAAATATTTTTAATCAAAAAAATTACAGTGTATTTAGGGCATTAAAATGTAAGTTTTCACTAAATTTCGTGAAAAAAATATGTTTTTTGTAAAAGATAAAAAATAAAAACAAAAAACTTGGTTTTTTGAATTTTTCACCTAAATTTTGAGGTTATGTGAAAAAATTGCAAATACAAAAGTTGTAGATCTTTTTATTACCTACAACTTTGCCATTTAACTTTTTTCCATAGGACTTGTAGTTTTGCCGGAAAGCGAGATAAACCGCTTTCCCCCCTTAAAACCCCCCCCACCCCCCCTTCCCGAACTCGGATCGACCGTAATTTATTTTTCCATTCATTTTGATCATATTCCCCTCCTTTTCTAATGGGTTTCATCCTACTGTAATTTTTTTTCATTTTTTACCAGTTTTGAAGGCTTCGGCCCTGGTCTATAATGCGCGCGGGAGCGCGAGCGACATAGGTCCGTCCTCCACGAGCCCTCAGGCGTGAGCGTATGGCGGCCGTACATCTAGTAATAAGGCATTATTTTGGAAAATCGTAATAAAAAAATGAGACGTCGTAAAATTCCAAAAAAATATAATTAGGGAAGGTAAAGTGTTGTACTATAAGTATGTCTATTTTTTTTTTGTTAATTTTGTCTTTATCCTATGTTTAAATCATATTTAAAACGCATAAATTTTAGCTTGGTATTGCTTTTGAATATCCTTTTTTTTTGCTGCGATTCCATTTATATCTCAATTCTAATCAGGACAAAAACTTCAGGACTATATAACCAGTATTTTGACATTTTTTTCAGATTTTTCTGTGTAGCCAATTTGTCACAAGTAGCAGGGAAAAACCAGATGTTTTACGTTTGCTCGAAATTGGGTGTCGGAAAATTGCTATTTCTCGAAATATTAACATTCAAAACGAAATTCTAATCAGGACATAAACTAAAACAAAGTCAGATAATTATAATTTTTCATTGAAATATTATGCCTTTATCTATAAATAAGACGTGTCCAGGACTTGTAAAAGTACGTATTTTCGGCAAATCGCCCAAAGTTTGTGACAGCGCTCTTAAAATCAACAACGAATTTATTTTTAAGTTTTTATAAATAATACGTCATAACGTGGATCATCCGTTTAGTCGTGCAAAAAAAAAAACAAATAATACTTTAGCATTTTAATATGGGTGCTAATTAAACCGGCTTATTTTTAATAGCATTATTTGCATCTAAAAATCTAACTTGCCTTCTAAATTACTAAGTCAGCCACAATTAACAAGCATCTAAATAATACTATCTTAGCCACAAGTTATCTTTTTTAAAGCCACTCTAAATACAACTCAGCATCGTGATAATTTTTTAGCATCTAAATTTGTAACATGAATTCAAACAGTAAACTTCTAAAATATTAATATATGGCATCAAAAAAATATTCAATTAGCTTCTAATTTATTAACTCAGTACGTTTAAATTATAACTCATGCCACATTAACTGAGCATCAAAATTTAATTAAAATTGTCATCAAATATTATATTATAGCCACTAATAGTAGGTATGTATGTGGTATGTATAAACTCCTGTAGTGTCATCGAATAGGCTTAAATATAGAAGTTCAGAGTACTTAATGACCTAAATATTGAAGTTCAGAGTATCGAATGTCCTAAAGATCGATTTTATTTACATTTTGTTTGTAATTGTATTGTGGCGACAAATAAATATTTTTTCTTTCTTTCTTCTTTCTTGTGCTACAAAAGTTATCGACAGAATCGCTTCAGAACTTCATTTTTATCGGAAAACTAGACAATAAATTGTGAAAACATTTCTGCAAGCAACTCGGAAGTAGCGCTCGCCGGCCGCTGCCGCGGCACCGCTCGCTTCGCTCGCTCGGCTCGCGCGCGTTTGGTCACAGTTTTAACCTAACCTAACCTATTTCCCTCAGCTTACAATAACGAATCATACAATCTGCCTGTGACTAGTCAATTAGACAATGGTAAAAACATTTCTGTAACTAATAGGTATTTTTAACGTAAATATAATAATCTAAAGTGTATCAAAAGTTTACATTTCATTGCGCTCTCTGATTGGTGCAAATGGCCGGTCGCTGTCGTCTCGCGTGCTCACGCCAAATCTTTCTGATGCTATTTTCACGATAAAAGAATGTGATTTATTATTTTACATGCGAAGTTATAATAAATGATGTTGACTACGGTCGCTTCATTTATATTTTTTTGAGGGCCTTGTGTTGAAGCTGTAAAATGTAAAATGGTGGTGAGATATAAATTCCGTGGCTGAGTTAGTAAATTAGGTGCCTATGTATAAATAATAAGGACCAGTTAATATAAATGTTGATCGTCACTTGATGCTTTTTATAGAATATTTAGTGGGCGTTGTAAAGAAGACGAATTAGTATATTATAGGCTATATAATGTTCCCGTGGCTTAGTTATAAAATTAGAAGTTTGATCCTGTGGCCAATTAAAAAAACTGCGGCTCGTTTAATTATTTCTCTTTTAATATTAGTATGGGAATAGTTTTAGATTAAGCTATCTACGAAATTCACCCTGTATTATGTAGGTAGGTAGGTAATATAGGTTTGTTGACATGACTCCCCGGATATTGTTGGGGGATTTCGTTGTAATCTGAGTATGTAATTTGGGAACTTGCTTTGTCCAATTCAGGTTCATTTGTGTTTCAGTGCCCGTATGGGTTGGTTGTATGTTTGTCAAATATAGTGCTTGTTTGCTTTCTACCATGGAATGGATTTTTTGTGTTGGTAAAAAAAGCTAGTGGAGTGTTTCTAATTTGGAAATGTTAAAAAAAAGACGAAACCATTGCTTTCCAGGCCAACAGGATACACCTTTTGTTTTTGGGGGGTGGGAAATCATCAAATAACTCCTTCCGCTCTTGGGTAGAGTAGAAGGGAGTATCAGACTTCTACTGACTAAAAACCACCCCATGTCCCTTCCTCGCCCTTGCGCCGAGGCCGCGTTATCTCTTTCGATAATCCGCAGCCCCGACGGGCGTCGGCCCTTGCAGGCCCCTTCCATGTAGCTGACATCAGTCTCTTTGAGGCAACAGGATACACCTAAATATCAGTTTTGTTCATGGAGGAGGCTAATTGGTGACGAAAAGCTGGTTAACAAGCTACATAGCCTGGCCCACCGTCGCAAAGTCGCATGTCTGTCGGTCTTCTACAGGCTGTACTTCGGGGAGTGTGCGCAAGAGCTCCACGAGCTGATCCCACCATCTCCCTTCTTCCATCGGGAGACTAGACGTACTGCAGGGTACCACCGATACCTAGTCGACATTCCACACATTCGAACGAAGCGCTTTGCTGGGTCCTTTATTATGCGCACAGCCAAGGAGTGGAATTCCCTGCCTGCGTCGGTTTTTCCGAGTTCATAATTATAACCCTAATCTGTTTAAGTCGCGAGTAAACAGGCTTCTACTGGGTAAGCTCGTTCCATCGTCGACATCATCTATGCCCTTAGGGCAAGATTGAAGTCAAGAGCAGGCCCATTCATAATAAAAAAAAAAAAGAGCGACTGCCTATCTGATTTTCATTTCCAGTTAAAACTGGTAAGATTGTGTGTCAGACTTTCAGGCCACTGACTAAGATCTACAAATGACAGTTGGGCCACCGGCTTAACGTGCTTAACGAAGCCTGAATACTGGATATGTAATGGGTGGTCATCCATCCACAGATCGAACTAGGCAAGCGTCGCTTAACCTGAATATTGATCTACGGCTGTTATTATGTAGAGCTCCTAGCTCCTAACAATGTCTACTCATTCCAAATGTATCGATGGTGGCTCCATGAAGAAAGTTGTATAGTTTAATAGTCTGAATAAGCCTGAAATAGGACTACACCTTTCGACGAAAGGCAAAATCGAATTAATACACAATCATTGGTAGAGGTCCGGTCGGCTTAGCTCGAATTTTTCCGATTCGATTCGAACTAGTTTCAACGATGACTGATCCCAATCTTAGTTTGTCGACCATTATGACTTTGAGATCAATAATTATGTGAAGTCATCCCGTTATGAGCTTGTGGCTAAATAGTAATAGCCACAATGGTCGATCTTCCAGATTAAGTTACTGGTACATACTGGTATACACCGGTACCCGGTTAAACTGGTAGCCGACCACAGTATAGTTGGTAGTTGGGGAACGCTATTCAGTTAATGATGTGAAGTAATTCCGTTTGTCAGTTTTGTTGTTTCAAAATGCAGCCGAATTAATTTTGCCGTCCAGAACAAATGCTTACCAACCCTGACCTCTCTAATAAAACCCTTCATTTAGTAACCGAACGTGCTCTCTCGCCTTCTCGACATCAACAAAGCTTGGATATTTACAGCTTCCCGCTACAACCACACCACATAATCTCCGAAAGCGTACACTGCGACACGCATCTCCTATTTGCCGCAAACAGTGACGTCACACTTCAATCTAAACTCTCGTCATGAGCAGTCAATAGACTATAATGAAATTCCCAGCCACGTCAGGTATCACAGATTGCGTCCAATATGCACTGTAGGGGTGCATGAAGCACACACGAATAGCACAACATGACCAATAACACTAGACCTCTTATATTACAGCTCGGTGCTCCGCAGTTTCACCAGTTTACTTCATATCAGGGGGACGCGGCAGGTCTAGTGTTCCTAGTCGAGTATCATAGATGTATTTCGTGCAATTTCTTGCGCCTCGAGGCAACGAAATGACATGCGGGATGCCTCGTGTTATATCGATGCCAATAATGTAGCCCCTAAGCGGGATCGTCGAATGAATATAAAGAGGTATATGAAGTAATAACACAAGTTGGATTTGTGGGAAAAAAGTTGAGTCAGCACGTCATGGATGTGATAGTTATGATATTTCGTGATGCTTTCAGGAGTTTTATTTAATGCTTTCTGTGTTATTTAGTGGGATAAATTGTGGATTATTTTGAAGATAATTTGTATTAGAGTACAAGCAGGGACTTGAGGGTTTCAACAGTAGAAGAAGACTCTACTCCTCCGCTATTACTTTTTGATTAATTTCGTTGCGGAATCCAAGACTGTTAAATTTTTTCTCTGGAGTTTGTCGAACTTCATTGTGTCAGTGATTTTTTGGTGGTTGCTACTTTTAATTCTGCCTTTCAAGACTTGCAGTGGTTAGACATAGAGAGAGAGCTAGTTAGAGCTAGTTCCATTAAAAAATAGCATTACATAAAAACAAAACTTTTCACGATTCCATTTGCACAAACTCACGAGTAGGTTGAAATTTTCTCCACAACTATAAATTCACCTTCTTTCCAAACTAAAATAATTCTCTTTTTGGACTACCCACATAAGTTTTACCACTGGGCGAGTGATCACGTCGCAAAAAAAGAACTTTTTAAAGTCTCGTAAAAAGTTTTGGAGACTCGAATCCTCTGCGGGCTACCAAAACAAACAGAAACTTTAGAATTAAAGAACATGGCTGGTGTGTTAAAACCTCGGCTTATTTGCACTGGACATCTTCTTTTTTATTTATTTGTAGTCAACTTTTGCCTACGACTTTGTGGAATAAGCTTAGGGCGAAACAGCTTACATGCCAACGTCATGAGTTTTAGTTAATGCGAGGAAAGTTTGGAACTATTTTCTTGGTACGGCAGGAATAAATACACGCGCTCTCTCTAACATGGAACTTAAATCAACTGGAGCAATGTGAAATTGGTTTAAGAACAACTTTATTTCTCATAAGAATTACATAGTTAATTCACTTACTGAGAAACACACTAAAATTAAAATTTATGATTAGAGCACACAGATTATGTGGGTACACCGATAAAAAATAACTTAAACTCGACCGTAAGTATAACAAAACATTAACATGAATGTAGATTGATTTTACTGGACGTGGCATTGATGGCTTATTCTGTTATGAGCAGGTTTGTTACCATTTTGTTTTTAGTTTATTGTCTTTTATATAAATTGGGACATACATGATTTGAATATAATATATATTTAGATAGATTTTTATTATACATTATATATTTTGAGTTTTTTTTTTTTTTTTTTTTTTTTTTTGTTTAGTTTAAGCTATTTGTATTTTTTAATATGTAGTTCGTCTTTTATTTGTATGTATCAATTGTGTGGGCTTTTAGTAGCTTTTTGAACCGGGCATAACTTTGTTCTCCTTTTATATAATTTAATAAACTACTAAGTCAGATTTATGCACACCACATTTATTTAAGTAAATCACTATTAAACCGACTTTTCAATAGCTTTTTTTATGACAAGTCCTCCGCATTATCGCCAAAGCACTGCAACTCCTGGTGCCAGAATCAACCAAGGCGACCACCAGAAAGTGCCGAGACAATAAAGCTCGACGGAGTCTTAGAGAACATTTTAATTGTCTTGGATCATCTGCTTCTTCTTCTTAGCGTGTCGATGACAATTAAATTGAGTCGGCCCAAAATTTGGCGACGAGTTCGGCACTTTCAGTAGCCTCCATCAACTCCTGTGATGTGCAAGTAGCAGGACAGGCTGGACACGATATCAAGTGCTCCATAGTCTGTGGGGCAAGACCACATTTACACTCCAGGGCAGAGTCGTCTATGAATCTCCACCTGAACAGGTTTTCCTTTATCATCTGCTATTAATCAAAAGAATAGTGGAGGAGTTGAAAAATCATAATTTCCACCCCCTTCCCCCTTTTCAATATAAATAGAAAGACTAGTTTATTTCTTCCTTCAATAATCTCATTTCCCTTACTACGCCTACGATTTTCATTCCACACAAGTGTTGCAAATACCGAGAAACATTGTAAACGTGCTCCAGATGGTTATTGGTCTAAGTTTCAATCCCTCGCAACGTGATGAGACTATGATCTTTGTTTTATTTGATCGTTTACTTCTGAATCGGTATCAAAAGGCCGAAAATCTGAACCGATAGAAAAACTATTCGCATTACTCGGAAGGTCTAGAAAAAGTTTTAGGGAAAGTTTGTGAATATTTTCAGGAGAAAAATTTCTTGCTGGCTATTGAAAATATTTTGGTGGAATCTAACAAAGGGGCAATCTTAGTACTATTGTGAATGTGTAAGTTTGGATGAATGTCTGTTACTTAATCACGCCAAAACAGTTCACCGGATCGTCGATCGTGGTGAAATTTGGCACAGAAATAGATAACACAAAGCTACTTTTTTGCCCGGTAGCACAGATATTCCGGTAGTAAGATTCCATGGAAAATTTACCGAACTACACGCGCGCGTCATCTATTATATCATAAATACACCATTGTACTCGTACACTTTTTTTAACATTGCACGTATCATGAAAAAGTCGAACTAGGATATTGCCATGGACCGGTACTAATTTTTAATTCGGGAATTCAGAACCATCTACATAATGCATTTTGTAACAATGATACACAAAACATTATCAAGTCTGGGGTTTGAATCCAAGTTACCATGCGTAGCAATCTTCTAATGGGTATATTAGACAAGAAGATAACGTGGTAATTTATGTTGAAACACATTGTTGCTGGTCAAAGGTTGTGTAAAATATAATTAATTTCATTTCAAACCCCTTTATCTTGCTCAGACAAAACAACATGTGGAAATTCCATCTGATAAAAATAGAATGCGGAAGAACAATAACTATTAAGAGGTCTGTCGGCGCCCAGTATTATGCGTGCACAACCGCTGGGAGGACGTAGGGCTCAAGTTACCGAACCCGGCCTACACAAGCACCACTGCCCGCTGTTCCACCACTGAGCTCACAGACGCGGGCCATTCAGTGCATTTCTTTGTTCAGTCTTCACAAGATGTACTGACTTATAATACCTATATTTGTACAGTTCACTTGTTTCATTATAGAGTCCCAACCGAGTATAGTCAGGTCTACCAAAAAAACTGTTGTCATTATTTCATGGAGTGATTCAGACATCAAACTGAAGTAAATAAGAGGTATTCCAAAATATTCCCAAAGCACCAAACAGCTGTCAAGTACTCAACTTCCAGTACAAATCATACCTTATAGAGTAAGATCCCAGAGCAATCAGACATAACTTATTTTCACACGGATGAAACCTGAAGTTTTCAGTAGCGTCTCGTGTGCCTTGAATACCTACACGCTTTGTGGAACTTGCCGAGTGACACCTGGGCAGGTACCAGGTGAGAAAGGTGACTAAAAATAAGAACTATTTAACTTAAATTCACATGGCTGACTTTTATATATGTCATGTAGAATATTATTTTAAAGTAATATCATATAGTGTCAGACACTTTTGATGGACCAGAGTTTTTGTCAGACGCTTTTAAGCTTGGATTTTGAAGCGCCTGACCGATATAGCATGGCAATATCCCGATCAATTAGCTTTAAGTATTAAATCATATGGAGTTTAGAATTATTTAAAGCGTCTGTAAAGCAATACGGCCGACGGAAAGTGTCTGGGAGTAGAAAATATACGTAAAAAAACAGCTTGGAGAAAATACGTGAAGTATTTTCTCCAAGCTGTTTTTTACGTATATTTTAGGAATTATCCTTAAAAATAAGTCGCAAATACTCCCAGACACTTTCCGTCGGCCGTATTGCTTAACAGACGCTTTAAATAATACTAAACTCCTAATGATTTAATACTTAAAGCTAATTGATCGGGATATTGCCATGCTATTTTGGTCAGGCGCTCCAAAAACCAAGCTTAAAAGCGTCTGACAAAAACTCTGGTCCATCAAAAGTGTCTGACACTATATGATATTACTTTAAAATAATATTCTACATGACATATATAAAAATCAGCCATGTGAATTTAAGTTAAATAGTTCTTATTTTTAGTCACCTTTCTCACCTGGTACCTGCCCAGGTGTCACTCGGCAAGTTCCACAAAGCGCGTAGGTATTCAAGGCACACGAGACGCTACTGAAAACTTCAGGTTTCATCCGTGTGAAAATAAGTTATGTCTGATTGCTCTTGGATCTTGGACTATTAGGTAAAGTGAGTTCTAATCACATGACTATTTCTTTCATCACTTATTTTCTAGCCTGCAATACATTCTAATTTTTACCCACGGCCTCCCCTCGACTCAACCAAAGTATTTTGTTTACAAAACAAAACTGCAACTCTACGAAAAACCGGAACGTAACAAAAACCGTACCTACCTACATACATAAATAACGGTGTTTTGCAGCACATGTTTACAGCGGGAGTTCCTATGGGCGCCATAACTTTACATTAACCGACACCGTTGACTGTTCCTGCGATAAATAAAATATATACATAAACATTTATATAGGGACTTTATTGTGTAAATAGAATTTCATTTTCTCACTATTACTGGGGAGAAACGGTTATGATAACGATGATCGCCAACGTTAATAAAATATGTATCGGTATGAGAAGTCTTGTTAGCCTTCATGTGCTATGAATAAAGGGCAGATTGCTTTACATTTTTTTTGGCCATTATCGTTTGCCTAGCCTTGTTCTGGAACTGCTAGCTCACCGTCTGGGTTCGTCTTATGACGATGACAGGCCCCGTGTCGATGGCGCCTTCGTGTTCCACGCGTGCCTCAAAGAGTGTCAGCAACATTGCAGGGGCCCGCAAGTTGTTCGAAAGAGATACCGCGGGCCGGGGCACAAACGGCTAAGAAGGATAATGGGTGGTTTTTAGTCAGTAGAAGTCCGATACTCCCTTCCACTCCACCCAAAGCGGGAGGAGTCATTTTTGATGATTTCCCACTCTCCATAAAAAAGCAGTGACCCAACATACAAAGATTGAGGTCGGCTTCCAATCTTTTTTTTTTTTTTCGGCTTCCAGTCTTACCGGATATAGTTGAATACCAGTATTTTACATGGAGCGCCTGCCTATCTGACCTCCACAACCTAGTAAGGACTGGGCAATAACCCCTTGACAAGACTATGTCAAAGTTCAGGCCACTGACGACCTGTTACGACTATCAAAGACCTACAAATAACAGCCGACGCCAACAGCTTTTTTCGAGGCACAGAGGTAACTTAGTATGCAATGAGTGGTCACCCATTCATAGACCAAGATTAATCTGAGCGACTGTTTGAGAGCTATTTTCTACGGTATATACCTGAAAGATAGTTGGCGTTCATATGGATTTAAAGGCGATAAAGTTTGTCGTAGTAGACGATGACAATATTACTTGATCTGGCCACCGCATTTGACTCGTGGGCACATTTGGACTGCTGACCGTGAGTAATCATCATTTTCATCATCTGCAAGCGGAAATACCACGATTTTATATAGAGCGACTGCCTATCTGACCTCCGATAACGAGGGTGAATACGAAACCTGGTTTTACCGAAACCGGGCCTTGAAATTGACAACTCAATGGGCGGGTGAAACACTGACATAGCAGCAGGTTGGCACACAATGATTCCTGAAAATCAATCTTAATCTTACGACATGAAATCCATTTGGAGTTTTAGGTAATGATAAATTTGTTTTTGACCATGAATCATCCAGACGAATGATGATTCTCTTACAATTTTAAAATAAATAGTAAAATTTGGTATTTTCCTCCTAAAATCTATTCATCATAACAATAGATCACTGGGTCTAGCGTATATTGATAACCCTACAAGCAACCATTTTGTTGTCAATTTTCCTCAATTACATCACAATTTGCAAGGGGTGATAAACAGCTGGTACCTATTTGAATGAAAATTTAAAGTAAATAAGATATAAAAATTACCTCCCGGAAAAAACTGGTAAGTACGGTTTATTTATATTTGCTCAAAAAGATGGCTACAAAGTAAAATGCTTTTTCAGGTACTAATTTTTCAGAGATTTAAGAGTTTAATTATAATGATCATCTCCAGTCTATAAGTAGATAAATATAATATTAAGAAAGCTACATCTATACTAAATTATCATAAAGAGGTGAAAGTCCAACTTTCAAGATGGTCACAAAAACAGTTGACAACCGAATAAAAATATCTTGGTCTGTGTTAAAAATAGAAATCGTATTGTGTTATCGCGGACACAAGTCCGGTTTGAGATTGTTTACTATTATTTATTATCAGCTTCCTTGTTGTTCAACTTAATAACATTTTAACAATGTTGTCTTATCACAAGTTCCGTTACAAATATGACAAAAACAATTATGAAACTTCTCTATTTTCTGTATGTTATAAATTAAGTTTTTTAATTTATAATTAAGCTTTTAAATTAATGTACTTATTGTCCTACTAGGGTTAAACCTACTAGGGTTTTGCAAATCTCTTTATCACAATTACATTTGTTCAAAGATAACCTAATTTGGTTTGGCTCGTCTTTGTACACACGGCTACACATCAAGCTATACAAAACCAGTTAATCTTGGCCTCACTTTACTAGATCTTTTCGCACAATGAACGATCAGATTATACTGGTTTTGTATAGCTTGATGTGTAGCCGTGTGTACTACCGACTTCACCAAATACCTAATAAGGTTAAAACTGGTCGATCGTCAGTTAACTCGGGAGTACACACGGCTACACATCAAGCTATACAAAACCAGTATAATCTGATCGTTCATTGTGCGAAAAGATCTAGAAAATTGAGGCCAAGATTAACTGGTTTTGTATAGCTTGATGTGTGGCCGTGTGTACATATTATTTAAGCTATTATTAATGCAATTATTATGAAATGATGAGTCTAAAAATAATAATTAATTGTGTCTACAAGTAACTTTAAACAACTGTCAAAGAAAGACAGTTGTGATTTGAATAATAATATCCAATCAATTTGAGTGTACAGTGCTTCATTTGGGGTCGGCGCAACATGTCTTCTTCTTCCATAATTCTCTGTTTCTCATCATCTCATGAGACACCTCCTTTCTTGCCATATAATTCTTAAAACAGCCCGTCCATCGTTTCTTTGATCTTTCTCTTTTCATACAGTACCCGGCACGGTTCTTGAGCGCTCGGCGGAAGAGTGGGGTCGCTGTGCGCATCGTACACTTTATGACAAATAAAACGCACACCTGTTTATTAATTATTGGTCGTGAGGTAAGTGCAGCTGGAGTAAAGAACAAATCCCGAGTGACGGCTATGACGCGATGCGCTACGGGCCAATCACTGCACTTTCCCCGCCCCGCGTCTCACTTCATACCACCAAAGGGACCCAATAACTCACTTTTGCGTCAGCGCTCAAGAATCGTGCCGATCATTGTACACTACACCCATCCACATTAAATTTATACCCAAAACCTTTCTCACGACATTTTCGTCATTCCTCCGCATCACATGCCCATACCACGACAACTGACAACGTGTAGGCAGTCGATTTGCTTGAAAAATATATTTCTTGACTTTGTTCAATAATATTTGGTTATTTTATTTAAAAAACCCATCCCCTTAAGACATTGCAAATAATTGACCTACTAACACAAATTAAATGCAACTCAATCCTCAGTTCAATCGCAAGCTAAAAGCCTTCATAATAAGCACCTACATAGCTCAAAGCTCTTCCCATCCACCCCGATTATTCACAGCCTTGAACCAGGCACTCCTAGCTTTTAACTGATTATCCGGACCGGTAAATGTATCGCATACCATGTAGACTTAATATTCCTTCAATATTATCGCAACTCCAACTTTCCTCTTCGTCTTAGTGGGTCGATGGCAAAATAGTTCAAATAGTTCAGCCCAATATCAGCTGCGCCAACTCCACTCGCACGCACTGTACAGTCGGCAATCGAACAGCTTTACTTACTTATTAATATACTTTTGACTAGCTGACCCACGCAACTTCGTCTGCGTCACATAAATATAGCTTATAACGTTTCTCGATAAATCGACTACCTATCCAACATAAATTATGCTAAATCGTAACAAACAAAAAATCTTGTCTTTCCCCTTTATAATATTAGTTTAGATGGTTTAGATTAGCTTAGATTATATTAAAGTGAGAATTACTATAGGTATCTCTTACTGTTAAATATACGATTTAATAACATCCTGTACTTGTAAACATTATATATTTTAAATTTGAATTTCCCGTAGGCCAGCCAGATCCCCCGTACCTACATTGCGACGCGCGAATTATTTTGCCACGCGGATATTTTTACATTCTGATTATTCCTTCATCTATACTAATATTATAAAGCTGAAGAGTTTGTTTGTTTGTTTGTTTGTTTGTTTGTTTGTTTGTTTGAACGCGATAAACTCTGGAACTACTGGTTGGATTTGAAAAATTCTTTTTGTGTTGGATAGTTCATTTATCGAGGAAGGTTATAGGCTATATAACATCACGCTACTACCAAGAGGAGCGGAGCATAAATGAGAAATGTTGCAAAAACGGGAAAAGAAAATTCCTTTCTGAGAGCTTCCGTTGCGTGCGCTGCGAAAACGGTTTAAGTTACGAGAATATCATGTATGAAGTAATTATTCGTCTTTAAAAGTTCTAAAAAAAAGTCCGCGACAGCATCTGTCTATCTTTTAAGATTGACTCACTGTAACCATTTTTTATTATTAAAATGTTAGGTTAAAAAGAATTATTTTTTGCGAAGCTTATTTAACCCATATGGTATTAATCTATATCTAAATAAATGTGTTCGTTAGAACGGAAATTTAATATAGAATATTTGTGCTCTTTACTCTATACAGTTTAAACAAATATCTTAGAAGATATCGCAATGTAAAAATACCCGCGCGGAAAAATAATTACGCGGGTTGCGTTGCAATGTAGGTACGGGGGATTCTGGCTGGCCTCCGGGAAATTCAAATTCAAAATATTTACTGCATCATAATGTTTACAATTATAGAGTGTTATAGTATATTTAACAGTAAGAGATAGATTTTATAGTAATTCACACTTTAATATAATCTAAGCTAATCTAAACCATCTAAACTATTGTAATGAAGAGGAAAGATAAGATTTTTTGTTTGTTACGATTTAGTTTAATTAATGTCGGATAGTCGATATATCGAGAAAGGTTATAGCTATATTTATGTGACGCAGACGAAGTTGCGCGGGTCAGCTAGTACATGATATTTGCGTAACTTAAACCGTTTTCGCAGCGCACGCAGCGGAAGCTCTCAAAAAGGAAATACCTTTTCCCGTTCTTGTAACATTTTTCATTTGTGCTCCGCTCCTATTAGCCGTAGCGTGATGTTATATAGCCTAAAGCCTTCCTGAATAAATGGACTATCCAACACAAAAATAATTTTTCAATTCCAATCAGTAGTTCCTGAGTTTACCGCGTTCAAACAAACAAACAAACAAACTCTTCAGCTTTATAATATTAATAAAGATTAGTGAATATTTCAGAAATACTAAATATTAGGTAGTTGGTTATTAATACAGCTATCTATTATCTTTCACATTTCATTTTTTGTTATATTTAGCAAGACCTTGGCAAATTATTCAATCATCATCGTCGTCTGCCTAGTCTTTCCCAAACCATGTTGAGGTTGACTTCCAGTCTTACCAGATGCAGCTGTACCTGCATTTACACATGCCTATCTGATCTCCACAACCCAGTTAGTACTTGATAATACGATACCCCTTGGTAAGACTGGTCATATTTTCGTATCACTGACTAAAAAAAAAAACATTCAGACTAACATAAACGATTTTGTCTGTTCCAAGTATTTACATCACCTACTGTCTTAAGTTATTATTTTATTCCTACCACAAAAACACGAATCAATCACGAAGTAAAGTTTTTAATCGAGTCCTGTCCATTTTCAGCTTTTTATTTTAACTTTTAAACGCCTGCTAGCTTTAAAATTGTCCTCAAAAACAATATACAGCTACCCGCTCCCCATATTTTGTCATATCCGGCCTCGCCTGGGGTCGTTTAGTGCGGCTGTTGCATTTCACCGTTTTCCCCCGGCTTTAGTTCCTTCCGTTCAGCCTTCATTCATTCGGTCCCTGTGCCGATTTTCCGTTCGTTCTTTTCCACCGTTTTTCTTTCAGGCTGTTATTTAATCGATCTATCTTCAACGGTCGGGGTATATTTAGGGGCTAACCTACGTTAATACCTACTACTACTTGTGATTACCTACGCCTAGGATGTTCTTGGGCTAACAAAAATGTTCAGTCTATGTAATATGTGTTTGACACGCAATCGCTCAATTCTTTGGCTATTATCTCTTTTTTGGCGTGTTCTAGGCCTAGGTATAAAGGTTTTTCGGTTCACTTAATAGTAGGTAGCATAATATTGTGTAGGGTACAGGCACAGCTGCACTAGTATGTAGGTATACACGTTTAAAAGCGATTTTCGCCTACTATATTGATTTAATTTTCATGTTACATATCGAAGCTAATATTTTGGAACCCATATTGTCCTAAAGTAGGTAATATAATAGACAATATTAAGTAGGCAATATTAGGTATTTCAAAGTTGCAATCGTCATTTCACAAGAAATTTGCGTTTCAACTTTGGCAAGTGTACCTACACTTAGTGTTCGTGACTGTGCCTACACAACACAAATCTAACAATTTTGTTGTTCTTTAATCCTTATTTTTCAATATTGCGGAAATTGTAGCAATAACTGGTTCCAGTATCGGAAATATTTCAATTAAGAAGTAACGACCCAACTCTTTCCGTTTAAAAAATACAACGTTAAGTATAAACAATTTCTTACAGATTATTTTTGGTTTAACAAAATTAATTGGCAATATTTCGAATTCCTGATAGCTACCCGCCCAGACCACGTGCATTAAAATTAATGGGTTTCCATTAACCGAGCCCAATACCCTTTGTCCAATCTATATAAATACTAAACGAGAAAATTCTAAGTACAGCCAATATTATTTAGAATTTATATTATCCTGGATGCAATCAAGCTGAAATACTTTTTTTTTTGGTGCGTGAGAAATCATCAAGTGACTCCTCAAGCTCTGGGCAGAGCGATAAGGAGTGTCAGACTTCAACTGACTAAAAGCCACCCATGTTCCTTCTTGACCCTTTTTGTCGAGGCCGCGGTATCTCTTGTGAACAACCCGCTGCCCCGACGGGAAACTAAAATACTTCAGTTTGAGATAATTTCTTACAAATTCTGTTACTTTTTTGAATGCATTCGGTTATTGTGGCTATATTTTGGTCTTAAGTTATCTATTTCTTAATTGTGACATTGAATTGCTAAAAACTGTCCTTCCGTTTACGAATGCAGGTTTCGCTTAGCTACACGAATGAAAATTTGGTTTAACTGCAGAGCAAGTATATATATCTGTAAAGGCTAGTACCTAATCAAATAAGAATTATTTCTGTTTGAGCTCCATACACTCAACCAAAGCTTGCCTTACCTTCACAAATAGATGAACGAAGATTTCCCAAACTCATACATAGCTAATATTTGAACTAATATCGGGAACAAAGGAGTTAACTAACTGCTAACATCCACATACGCAATTTGAATCTTAGCAGAATTCGGATAACTTGCTCATCATTTGCGTTAGAAGTGTCTGGTAATTAACGCGTGAGGCTTAATAAATTGGTAGACGGTATTGTGGACTTGCAATAATAATTATGACAGTAGACTTATAATTTGATAGTTTGTTTACACCTGAAAGTGCAACTTGTAAGAAAATTAGCTTAAAAATGGAATTAAAAAAAACATTAGCCAAATATTTAACTTTAAATGTCTAAAAAACTTTTGAATAAACATTTAGCACTGCAAAACAACAAGCAAATCAAAAGAAATGAGCTTAATATTTCTTTATCTTTGATTTTATAAATAGCAGTTTGAAAATAAATACAAGAAGTTTACATTCTAAATATTTTTCTTTTCTTTGCGAAAAGAAAAACATTTAGCCAACCTATCCTCACAAACTGCACCAACCCTATCAATATTTACATTTCTAATACAAATAATATCTACATTGAAACGTAGTAATTTCCCGTTATTATTGAATCCAACATTGCATTTCTCATTTCCCGTTTTTCAGTCCCAAATTACGCCACATGCGACTCATATCTTCTCAAAGGGCTAATCATACATGAAAATTCCAGCCCGACTGGCCAATATTAATTCTGTAATGCATTGGCTTCGTAAACCAAAAAGCGTTATCTCATAAATCTGGTCTGCTTGGAATGTGTGGTTCACTTCTCGTTCACGCCTGTACTCACTAAAAAGGTTATAAAAACTATTTGGTGAAGATCTGATGAAGAACTTCGGAGATAGGCAACGGAACTCCTCAATTAATGATCGCAAATGGACTGGGATTGCTGAAATCTCATGACTGTCTATTGTTTACACCAGTTCATAACATAACATCACGCCGGTACGTTGTGAAGGGGTAAGCACATGTGAACCACAAAAAAGTGAAAAATAAAAACTTTTTTACAACAAATAAAACCGACTTCGACAAAAATAAAACACAAAAAAGTGAAAATAAAAAAATCAGCTTCAGAAGTCGGTGGCAAAAACATGAAATCAAACAAACAAAAGTCACCGACTTCAGAAGCAGATTTTTTATTTTTCACTTTTTTGAGTTTTATTTTTTTTTAACATTAGTACAGATTTGAAAAAAAAAACTGACCAAGTGCAAGTCGGATTTGCACATGAAGGGTTCCATATAATATCATGTATCATGACTTTTTATACCTGTAATCTATTCGTGTTGAACTAATTTCTGTATTTTTTTCAGAATTGTAGGTTCAGTAGTTTCGGAGATAAGGGAATGGTCGGACTGACAGACAGACACACGAGTGATCCTATATGGGTTCCGTTTTTTCCTTTTGAGGTACGGAACCCTAAAAATACTGAAAACGAGAGATACTTACATTTACAAGTACACCATGTTTTATCGAAAAATGGTTTCAGTGAGTTACTGCTTTTTGGTTTACAGAGGCAGATGAGTTCGCGGTACATCGCTTCATCAACTATACGTTGCCTGCAGATTATCACTAGGCGGAATGAATGGGACTAATTTACCAAGTCCCCTTTAACGAGGCAGATTTTAATTCCGGCTTCTATTTTTGTGTCGGCGCAATTTTGTCTCTTCGTGAATGTGCACTGTACAGCTGTTCATTTTACTGAGAGTATATTTTATTTTATGCTAATTTTGGTCTAGAACATTCAAATACATTTTTTTTATATGGCACTGTGTTATCGATTTATTTCTAACCTGACCCGAAATCCTAACCCAGTAGTGGGTTAGGTTAGGAACTCGAAAAAAAAAGAATTTTATTCCTAACCTAACCCTATTCCTAACCTGACCCGAAGTATCGTACCGAATCGTTCCTAACCTAACCCGGTCTGGTCCTGTGTCAGTGTATAAACCATTAGAGATATCAATTATTAAGAGGAAATGCGGGTGCTGTCTCTCTCCGTCCATCCGTCTGTCTCTCTCCGTCCTCCTGCCCTCAAATTCATGCGATAAGGACAACTGCAGATCCGACTCAAAAGCTTAAGAAAAAAGTTATAATTCGAGGTTTGGCTCTCGCCTATTTCCTCCTCCAATATGGAACCAATTTAAAAGATATTTTAGACAATGAATAAGGAGGATATATACTACGCCGCTATGTTTTTCTTTTTTCGTTAATAGTTGTCAAATTTGTACACTAGGACTCTGTTAACAGCGATCTAAACAAGCAATTTTGAGCATTTTTTGAGGGTTCTAGTGCTTATAAAAATTATTTATCACCAAAAAAGAAAACATAGGGGCATAGAAATAGTTAATATTTATTATTCTGTAAAAAATCATTGTTGTAGGGTCATTAACCAAAAAGAAAACAGGCGAGAGCGTTTGTATGGAGAAAAGACCACCCGCATTTCCTCTTAAGTAAATTGACATCCCACGCCAATTTGCCCTGTTCAACAAGCTTTTAGTGAGAAACATAAACACAAGCTTTCAATTATAATGGACTTAGAAGTACTTCCCGTAATTACATGTTTTAATGTTATAACTTTACTATAAATTCACTACCACCAATGTCTTAGGTGCGTTACATAGAGTCAAGTCAAGCAATAACTTTTGCTTAGAGCTACTTAGTGTGATGTACATTGCAGAATGCTTGGTTGACGGTTTCGCAAAGCGTCCGTTTACACCCTGTAGGTGAGAAGTAATTATTTTTCGTATTTTATGAAGTAAATATAAGTAACCCAATATTATAATATTATTATCAAATTACTATTTTCTGTGTAACTACAAAAGCGTTTTAAGATTCAATATACAATAATTATGAGTTCATGAATCCACGTCAATTAGTATCGTAGTTTCTTTAGAATGTTTCAACCGCCAATCACGTCACGGCTGGATTGACGACTAACATAATATTAAATTACAGTAACCTGATTAAATTACCTTTAGTTTTACATATTCCCAATTAACTAGCCTATTCAATAGTTCGATCAGAAAACGTATTTCAACAACCGAAAAATTGCATAATAAAATAAAATTTTCACCACTCCCGCACGAAAGAAGTGTCTTTCCTCTACGAAAACAGTGAGGAAAGTTGGTTTTTGAACGGGATCATTAGGTACTTTCCTCACTGTTTGAACAGTGAGGAAAGTACCTAATGATCCCGTTCAGAAACTAACCTTGCCTGATTTTTTTATGTTAAATTTAAAGATATTTTAAAAAATAAATAGTTTTATGCTTAGAATAGAAATATTTATAAGTTAAGATTAATGTTTTTTATAAAATTTATCAAATTATTGTAAGTCTAAAAGTTCAGACACATTAAAAAAGTTTAATAAAATATTGAAAAAATTACATCGTCAAATTTAGGATTATAATTTTTGAACGCACTCAAAGAAAGAAGCCTGTGAAAGAAGGACATTAGAAGCAAAAATTCCAAAAAAAAAAAAACAAATAAGCGCGAAAATCTTAAGTTTTGTTTACGATTTTGATTACTAAAAAAAAATAGTGATTCTAGTTAGGAAGATTTAAGTTTAACTTCAAAAGAGTTAAAAAACCTTGTTTCAAATGCCGAACTAAGTTTTTTGCCCAAAAAATCGAAGGAAAGAGATATTTTAAAACGTTCGATACCTTCAATCGCCCCAGCCGTCAACATGAAGGGGAGGTGCTGAAATGGAACCTACAGATTCTTGGACGAAGCCGTCTACGACGACGTCGACTAGTGTTGCGGCAGAAGATACTGTCAATGCCCCACCTCAGGCCCCTTCTAATGATACAGGAATATCAAACACTCAAATGAATACGAGTAGTAATAAAACAATGATAAATGTACCCAATAAAAACCTAACTTTTAACTTGAAAAATTGCAGTAATTTTACATTTCATTTTTACATTATTTTCATGAATAACAGCTCTTTTTATTTTATAATAAAGAATTATTTTGATTTGCTTTGTGACTACCTAATTAATTTAATATATTTACCTACGATGACTGAATACTTTCTTGCTGGGAGTGGTGAAAACTTTTGTATGCAACATGTGAGCAAGTTCATTTGCTATTCGTTTTGTTGAGTCTTTTGCTTACTCAGGATTGAATTTTATAATCACTCGCTACGCTCGTGATTCTATTTTTCAATCCTTCGTTCGCTCAAGACTCAAAATCAAAACTCATAGGAAAAACGAACTTTCCTCACATGTTGGATAAATAACTATTCTATAGCGATAATCGTATTATAAGCCAAAATAAAGACCTTTGTACTCATATGGGAAAAAAGGTTTAGGTAGAGTTGTACCTAATAAATATAACATAACAGAACATCACGCCTGTAAACTTCGAAGGATCTATGCAGAGGTGTATTCATTGGTACAGCCACATTTCACCAGTAAATGTTTTGAGTTCCATCGTAGGGGGTGAGGGTATTGCCATCTACCGGGTACAAATCCAGACTCTGTAACTGCTACTGAGAAAAAATCCCAATCACACTTTGTCTGACTTGGGAGTGGCCGCAGTTTATGTAGCCGTGCTCATCAATCATCTGCCTAGCCTTTTCCCAACTATATTGGGGTCGTCTTCCAGTCAAACTGGATGCAGCTGAATACCAGTATTTTACATGGAGCGACTGCCTATCTGACCTCCACAACCCAGTTAATACTAGGTAATACAATACCCTTTGGTAAGACTGGACGTCAGAATTTCAGGTCACTTACTACCTGTAACGACTGCCAAAGATCTATTAATTATGGCAGCCGGGACCAACAACTTAACGTGCTTTCCGAGGCACGGAGGAAACTCGGTATGCCGGGCGGTCACCCATCCACAGACCGACCTAGGCAAGCACACCTTTACCTAAAGATCGACCTGAGTGGCAGTTCTTATTAAGCCACGAGCTCACGTAGCCTACCACTAACAAATTAAATCCTAATGGGTCGATTTAACTACGATACTTTTTTCCCATGGTGAGTTTTCCACTACTGTTCCTACTCCGTGTAATCTGGGCCGCGGACCAAAGGCCAATTGCCCCCTACTCCAAACTAACGACGTCTTTTTATTTCGTAAAAACAGATAGATATTGTGTTCTGTGTTTGATTTATTTTGAGACAGAGCTCAAGTGCAATACGTTTTACGAGCAAGAAAATTGTAAAACGATGTCTCTTTCAAAAGATTGTCTCACCTGACATATAGGATATGAGATTCCCGAGTCTCGCCTCAAGGCATATATTGGAAATATCCAATCGCAGTCACAGACGCATCGGAAAACGAATACTCGGTACTATGATTGCATTTGAATTTGATTCCGCGACAAAAAAATCTGATACGATTCGTCGACGAAGTGGTAAAACAAATAAGGAGCTCAGTTTTTAATATTTTGTGGGTATGTAAAATTGACTGGGTCGTTGGTCTAGTGGCCGACTGCTGTGCATGGTCCTGGGTTCAATTCCGTGGTCGGGAAAAGTGTTATTGGGTTTACGATCAGTTATTTCTTATAGTAACAACGACCGCTCTTATTAGACTCGCCCCCTAATAAAGAGACTTAACATAACTTACTGGCAAAATAATTATGGGTGTCCTAATGGGTACACCTCTATCTGATCCTTCGACAGGCGTGATGTTATGTCATTTTTTTTTTCATGTTCTGTAAGAGTTACGTTACATGTTTGTGATGAGGAGATAGTTGGTTTAAAACATGATTAATTGATTGAATTGTGAAAGATTGATAAGATAGGTAACTGCAATTCTTACTTGTTACTGTTTAAATTGGTCAGTGTGTCAACTTAAACGAATATTGTGTCACGTTTCCATTCAGAAAATGTTAACAAAGCCTAAAAATAAAAATTCCGAATCACACAAAACGGTTCCCGAATTTCCATTGTGTCGAAAAATAAGTGAAGTGAAAGTAAAACTGTCCAAATAACAGATATCAGAAAATTCCGCTTCTCTCGGTAAAAATACGATACTACTTTATTCAAAAAACTCTGTTCGTGGTCACAGCGTCAGATAAAGCCGTCAACGGAGACTTTATTAAGTTAGGGCGAAGATTTATTCGGGCCCTTTTTGCTGGAGTTATCCATACCATAAATCCCATTTTGCCTCAGCTAAGCGCTTTATCGGTCGGCCATTCTGCACGCAAATCAAATTAAAGGCCGATTAGACGACTCTCTGCTACGATGCATGACCTAGATCCGAAGAAATAGGGACAACACTTCAATATATTGGACGTGATAAAAATCTGTGAACGCAGTGTCCTATGTACGACGATTGAGGTATCCCATTTTAGTTTCAGCAACATAATTATTGGATACTAGCTTTTGCCAGCGGCTTCGCCCGCGTGAAATTAACGATTTTCCATACAAACTTTCATCCCCCATTTAACTCCCTTAGGGGTTGAATTTCGAAAAATCCTTCCTTATTCCTTGTCTACATTATAAAGGGAACCTCTGTGCAAAATTTCAGATTTCTAGGTCCAAGCGTTTGGGCTGGGCGTTGCGTTGATGAGTCAGTCAGTCAATCAGTCAGTCAGTCAATCAGTCAGTCAGTCAGTCAGTCAGGACTTCTCTCTTTATTTATTGGATATAAGACGTGACTAAATAATAACAGCCGGCTCGGGTCGATCTTCAGGTGACGCCGTGCTTGCTTGGGTTGGATCATGAATGAGTGACTATCCGTTACATACCGAGTTTGCTCCGTACTTCGGTAAGCCGTTGGGCCCGGCTGTCATTTATACAACTTTGACAGTCGTTACACATAGACAGTGACCTAAAAGTCTGAGAGCCAGACTTACCAAGGAGTATTGTGTCGCCCAGTACTAAATGTGTTGTGGAGGACAGATAGGTAATCGCTCCATGTAAAATACTGAAATTCAGTTGCATCCAGTTAGACTGCAAGCCGACTTCAACATAGTTGGGAAAAGGCAAGGCGGATGATGAAAACATATTGAATATAGAGGTCAAAATAGCGTGCGTGGAATTGACAGGTCCGTACATTGTTGCCAACTATACAATTAATCTTAATACATATTTCATAGCCTTTTGTTTCGTAATTGTTTAGTAGGATAAAGGTTACGTAAAATTCAATTAGCTACAATGTATTGTTTAATATATAAATAATTATATAGATGATTTATTTGATTAGGAAGATGATAATTACATATTATTTGTATTTCAATTAATGGAGGAATGTGGGTACCTCTGTCATGTGATGTCATCAAATACCAATCTTCTCTTAGCATTACATAAATACTACCCTTATTCCTTCACAATTCACAACATTTTGTCACACTTGGCTCCAACCCCAAAAACATCGATATCTCATTTTTTATCGACCCCTACTTCTTTACTTTAATTTTAAGACATCGATATCTTCACCACAACTATTATTATGTGTATATTTAACTCTTTACTGATTTAATTCGGTCATCTATAAATAAACGTTGTAAACAAGACAAATCTAAAATGTAGGGCGAATGTATAGTCAATACCCAGTAGGTATTATATGACCCCTCGTAAAAAGAAGAAAAGGGCAAGTGGTGTGAGAAAACGGGGTCAAGTAATGTTGGGTACTCACAGTATATATTATATACTACCAAGTGTAACTGACTCCTTATTATCCTGTCTGTACAAGGATTTATATATCACAACAAATTACTCATATTCTGTTCTCTCGTTATGTTGTTATTGTAATTATAGTTTATCTAGTAAATTAATAGCTTCAAGATATAACTGTCGTGGAATCTTTTTGAGATCTTACCCTCATTACCAGACGTTTTAAGTATATATAATTGGTTTCAAGTAAATATAGACTATTGATAAACATTACTGCTGAAATATTGGTTTACTTTAAGTGAGTACATAATCATATACTCGGGTAAACCTTTTGGGAATTACAGGTGTGATATTATGTGGTCTTAATATGTATATTGTAGGTAAATAAAATAAGAAATAGTTTCGTATACAGTTTCTATTAAACAATAAATAATTCAGTTCTTTGATTGAGAATGTAAAACTTACATAATCAAAATTAACACACTATTTCAATACATTTTTCAGGACAAGATACATAGGAAAAAAATACATACTTATTTTAATTCATTAGCATTTAAAACAGAAAATACATATAAATTATAGTGAACATTCTAAAGTTTTTTCAATTTATTTCGAAGAGTACTTTATTTCTCAAAGGAAGTATTCAACATTTAACTTCCTCTCACATAGTATTTTAAAAACTAATAAATTGCAATCATTTTAAAAACAAGTTTGTAGAGCTCATAGAAAATAAATTGTTTCATAAAATAGGCGTGTACTGCAATATAAATAAGTACACATTAGTATATGTGTTTACAGAGTAAATAAAGATTAATAATGAAAGGTTATAATAATGTAACAAACCTTTTTGAGGCTTATTTTGGACGGAGTTAGGTAACAGAGAGATAAAAATAAAGTTAAGCCTTAAGCCTCCTACAGGATTAAAAACACAAGTCGTATCCTTTTTCACTTAAACTCAAAGCGTATGTACCAAAAATCCCCTCCGGGCAAATCCGCACGTTTCGCGTGCTTCGAATAGCTCAATTCCGATGTAGCACTCTCTAAAAGCTCTTCACGTGCATTTTCGAAGAATTATCGCTTCTTTACATAAGCTTTCCGACTGCACGCTGAAAGGGTTAGGACCCCTCTCGCACGAGTACAGCACTTTACAGTCACATTGTTCTGATGACCCCACTGATTGTGCACAGAGGAAACTTTGCACAACATGGGGTCATCGATATCGCAAATTATCGATTTTTACGTCACTCCACGTGGACGCTTGGAAATCACTAACACTTTCGTTTCACTGATAAGTCTCAAGTCTCCGCGTGTGCTCACCATGTGTCCGGGCAATATTCCATAAGTTGCGCGACAGAGCACGAATTTTGGCAACACTCGTCAACGACTTGCCTCTTCACTCTATATTTGAATAGCAGAGCGGCTCTCTTCCCCCTTACTGAAGCAATTCTGTCAGACGGTAAATCACTAATCAGCACATTTCCCGAACAAATTTGGAATATCAGTTTTGACAATGATCTGCTGCACACATCTTTTAACATGGTATCCATGGAGAGGGAGTTTCCTAAATTTATCTCATCTCCGTCAACAATCTCCGTGAACAAAAATACAACGTAAATCACTAGACCAAGTTTAACGTTCGGAGGGATCATTTTGAGCGGAGTTTAGGTCGTATCTGCTGACTGGCGGGGGAGAAACTGGCGCTTCCGTCTAGAGTACGGCACAGTCGATGACTCTGAATAAATAGATTCGATAACCTGTGTCAACGGTGACAACAGAATACACAAAAGTTCAAAACAACAAGCCCTCGGTGTCAAGACAAGTCTGTTACGATTTGATATTTATAGAATTTAGATAACGAGTTGTTTTTAGAAATTCGTGGTTGGTACAACGGACCCTGATTGTTTGTTAGTAGATTTGTGTGTGTACTCGTACTTAATTTGGAATATTTATGTCGAGTATCACACGAGGGAATAAACAAAGCATAATGTATTTGCTCTTCTTGTTTTGACAACCTTGTAGTTCATTAGTTAAACGAGCGTCTGTTGCCAGGCAGACCTTTTTCACTTTAAGCTTCTGACCATTTTTGTTGAAGCCTGAAGGTGAAGACTCGTTAGCACCTTTGACATTTTAATACAATTTTAAAACTAGGATTTTAGACACAGCTAAAGGCAAAGGCCTCGTTATGTAGGTTATTAATTTGACTAAATTGTAACTGACCTGGGGAATGGGGATGAATCCTGTCTATGTGTAGACTAGTGTATTCCATTAGGTTAAATTGCTTTCTTCTCTGTCTGAAATTTCATCGTTATATTCACCCATTCTCCTTGTGTCCTCGAGAACGCCATAATGAAATCAAACTTACCTCTTCTGATATGTTTTAGTACTTTTTTGCTTACCAACCAGTTTACCAAAATTATCAACTAAATGGTATTTGTGACGAACTAAAATTATCTGTAAATACACAAAATAGAATAAATACCGTTTAAAAAATATACGGAAGATTACTATAATTGGGTAGGTTCGTACCAAAATGATCTTTTTTTTGCGTAGGTACGTTTGTTTGGCTTAAATTAAACCGCCTTTGAAATCTAAAAATAATCTCTATAGAATCAAAATACTCAGACAGAGTCGCGTAATAAATATACATTCATCCCCTGTCTAGACTTGTTGAGATAACAATGTATTATTATCCAATACTGGGCACAATCGGGAGCCGTTATAATTAGCAGACGTAATTATTAGAAATGAAGGACATACAGGAATAGTTTGCGCGTTGACACGCTATTGTGGAATGTGACATTAACTGTAACTTTCCATTATTGTAATTATAGTTGTAATAATTGTTATTATTATCAATGTGTTTTATTAATTATAAAGATGGGTCTTTATATTTAAATAAACTACATGTGTTAAGGAAGAGAAGAGTACATAAGTACCGAGCGTGCGTGAATGTATTTTTTTCTTTGCCCCGCAGTGGGACATACAACGCTATTTAAAAAAGAAAAAAGAAAATGAATAACTAACAATTTATAGCCGCTCCACTGTCATATCTGAGATTAACTTTTTATCGAAAATAAATAACATTACTTAACATAACTTCAAACTTCTCTTACACTAGAAAATGTTGTTTTCAAGTTTTAAAAAACTGTGAAAATAATGATGTAAATGATAACACCGACTTCAAGTTTTTATTAACTTTGATTACTAACTGGCCATTTTGGTGATGTTAAAAGTGCGTGTCAAGGTGTCAAGGCTTGAATTTCGTTGGTACAAGTTTACTTTTCATTTAATCTAATTTAAAAACAAACCTGGATGAAGTGACATCCTCACGCCGTTATCGATAGTGGAAAAAGAAATGTATGGAATTGACAAACCAATACATTTCACGTAATAAGTGTAAATCGTTTTAGGGCCCAGTGTGAGTTGTTGAATGTCTAATTTTAATATGATCACAAAACGCTTGAAACGTAATTTTTATATCAGAAGTGGAACTTTCCAGGCACTTCTTATGAACAGACAAAAACAATTATTATTCTGGGAAAACCCGACTATCAACTTCATTGACACCAAATTTTTTTTTCCTTGTTTACTACAAATAACTGTCGTAGTGAGTAATATTAATTATAGCCAAAGAAAACATATTTTTATCTACACTTACTGCTTACAAATAAACAAGTGTATTAATATTTTTCCACTCTAGGAAAAAAACGACAAAGGAGCAGTTGCTTGCTTTCACACGGAAGTAGTAATCACCTTATGGCAAGGGGTTATTATGGTGTTCCTACCCGATGGGGTCGCGCACACCACGAGTAATGGAATTCATTTTTAAATGACAGGTTGCAGCCTGACAGGTTGAATTCATTTACGGTTCGAGCTTTAATGAAATCATTCATTTTTAATGGCTAAAAGTATTTTTATGGATAATATCGGTGTGTAAATGTCTTTCGAATGGTAGCCGGGACCAATGGCTTAACTTGGCAAAAAAAAAAAAAAACCCGGCTTCCTAGAAACATTTAAAAAGTCTGAAATCTCCACTTTTTTATGACAGGTTAAAAACAGGCGTATATTCACACCAAAAATCAAAACTACACTAAACACAGTTGCATTTACCCACCCTAACATTGCATTACAAAAGCAATAACGACACAAAACACATAATATCACCTGTACAGTGTCGCAAATGTCGCAAGTGTCGCGAATGTCAGCAGCCGTTGATGTAGAGCGGCAATATATTCACCCCGACACACATGCACCTCTTAGATAAACGCTATACGATATGTATGACGGGATGAAGGATTGCCAGCTCTTGTAGGGTGCAGGTAGTGTGTGGCATGAATTGCGTGAAGGAAAATAAGGAGATGACTGTGTCGTTTTGATTAAATGAAGTGTTGGATTACTTTCGGTTTACGAAAATTTACCTACAAACTAAAGGGTTTTTAGGCATAGCGTCTAACTTGATTTGCAGGTTCTCTGAAATAATTTTACTATAAAAAATAAAAATACACGCTAGGGTTTAGCTACTTAACAGGTATAACTGCACAGATTTGGAACATACTCGCTACGGTCTACCTGTACAGGTAAACTTAAACTTGTCAGGTGCACTTGTCAGGTAAGCTTTAACTGCGTAGAGGACAAACCTACACAGTTTTGCGGCATGCTCGCACTAGTTAACCTGTACAGGCAAACTTGTCAGGTATACCCAACAGGTAAGCTTGAGCTGCGTAGAGAACAAACCTACACAGTTTTGCGGCATACTCGCACCAGCTAACCTGTACAGGCAAACCTGTTAGGTATACCCATCAGGTAAGCTTGAACTGCGTAGAGGACAAACCTACACAGTTTTGCGGCATACTCGCACCAGCTAACCTGTACAGGCAAACCTGTTAGGTATACCCATCAGGTAAGCTTGAACTGCGTAGAGGACAAACCTACACAGTTTTGCGGCATACTCGCACCAGCTAACCTGTACAGGCATACATGTCAGGTATACCCAACAGGTAAGCTTGAACTGCGTAGAGGACAAACCTACACAGTTTTGAGGCATACTCGCACCAGCTAACCAGTACAGGCAAACCTGTCAGGTATCAAGGAAGCTTTAACTTCGCGTAGAGGACAAACCTACACAGTTTTGAAACATACTCGCTCCGGTTAACTTGTGCAGACAAACCTGTCATGTACAACCGTCAAGTAAGCTTGAACTGCGAACAGAACAAACTTATCAGTTTTGCGGCATCCAGGTACAACCGTCAAGTACCAGTGAGCTGAGTCGAGGACAAACCTGCACAGTTTTGTAACACACATGCTTTGGTTTACCTGTAGATACCGATGAAATATACAGGCAAACCTGCCAGGTACACCCTAGCGTATAATGTGGTGTGTATTCTCGATTATAATTTTAGCCACGTTGCAATTACATCATGGAAAGCTTTCTAGAACTTATCACATTATCATTATTGCTAAATATATTAAGATTAATTAATTAGTTCTGAGAAATCGATAGAAGAAGCAAAACAGAAAAACCGCAACGTTTGTACTTTAGTTGACAACTCTTGCCCGCGGTTTCGATCGCTTGGAAACCAAGCAAGTCTCCCTCATGATCCTAGCTTTCTTACTGTAATACATAAACTCGTGTCTTGTCTACGACCCTTACATACTCCATTTGCCTCGTCCACGTTGACGCACCTGATCATACACGCATGCCACCGCACGCATGCCTATTTGTCGCAGTTGTTTTTTTATTATTTTTTATTGTTACGTAAACTCAAACTTTTTTTTCTTTTTTGTACCTACCAATTTTTTTTTTGTTGTAAGTTGTGTTTACTGCTTTTTTATTGTATATAATTCTGCGGCAATAAATATTTTTTCTTTCTTTCTTTCTTTCACCGGTTGCGATTACTACGCACCTTTTTTTGGAGGGTGTGAAATCATAAAATGATTCCTCCCGCTCTGGGAGGAGTGGAAGGGAGTGTCAGACTTTTACTTAATTAAAAACCAGCCATGTTCCTTCTTAGCCCTTTGTTTCCGGGGCCATGGTATCACTTTGAACACCTCAGCCCCGACAGTACTACGCGCCTGACCTTTCCAAAGAATCTTACCAATAATGTCAGTGTATGCTCAGCAGGGGACGCCCTAGGAGGCTAGGCTTCCCTGCTGCGCTACCACTCACATCTGCCTTATTAGTTGGTTTTCACTCATCCTCTCCACAAACCCTAAGACCAAACCGTCTTATCATACTCTTTTCATTTTTTTCACTTTATCTTCTTAAACCATGGTTTTTCACCTAGTTCTAGGTTGGTAGTTGGTACGGTGGAGATATCTGCTATACACAAAGCGTTGGACCGGCTGTTGTGGCAATGACGTGCAGCTGCGAACATTTTCATGAAGATCTAATAATTAACTTACCACATTTTAAACATTCAAGCAAATGAACAAACATACCTTACAATACTAACGTAATTTACATACTAAGATACACATGAATGTCATACACGAGCTGGATTCCGCTTGTTTACAATTTCAAATGCTAGTTTTATGACTGACTTATGCACTTCAAGTCATTGTAAGTCAATCAGTTGTAATTTTGAAAAGTGGCTATGGTTATGCAATAACGGATCTACAATTTCAACATAATATGGTTCACTATGGAGTAGTAGCTTATGATCAGCGCCAAATCCACCAAAGTGGAGAAGAAGGGAGCGTAAAGGAGACGCGCGGGAACCATGCAATCTCACTAGGTGAAATCTACATCGCGTCTCTCGTCTCATCATCTGCCAAGCCTTTCCTCAACTATGTTAGGCCTTTGCCTCGAATTTTGCGGGCAGCGGGGCGGCGTCGTCGGCGGCGGCGCGGCTTGTATGGAGTGCACCGCTCGTTGCCCGCTCCCGCGCCGCTGTATACGATGCTAAACACCCACTTAAAGTGTTGGGTTGTTTTGATGCACGGATAAAAGCTGGTTCAAAATTATTAGTAACAAAAAATATATGTCATTGAAAATGGGTCAATGAATCTTTTGGCTAAAGAAACTGCCATCTCGCTAAATGTGTAAAAAAATGGTTGCAGGTCCATTTGATTGTACGCATAAGATTCTGCCGCTCCCGCGCCGCCGCCGCCGCCGCCCCGCTGCCCGCAAAATTCGAGGCTGCGTCGGGGCCGCGGTATTTTGTACTAGATTACGTGGCCTCGGCGCAAGGGCAAAGACGGAACATGGGTTCGGTTTTTAGTCAGTAGAAGTCTGACACTCCCCTTCGCTCTGCCCAAGAGCGGGGGGGGGGGGGTCATTCGATGATTTTCCACCCACCAAAAAAAAAAAAAAGGCCTTAGGGCTGACTTCCAGTCTAATCGGATACTACTGAATACTAGTATTTAATATGGAGCGACTGCCTATCTGACCTCCACAACCCAAGTGCTGGGCTAGCTAACCCATACTGAAATCTATAGCCAGGTGAGCTAATGAAATATTCAAAGTAATTATTTCTTCTTGCTTCTGCCGATGTTACCTATGTACCCGTTGGTAAGACTGGTTGTCAGAACTTCGGGTCACTGTCAAAGATCTACTAAAGACCTTTCCGAGCCACGGAAGAAACTCGCTATGTTGTGGTCACCCATCCATGGGAAAACCTAGGCCAGCACGGCTTACAAAAATTAAAAATATTATGTGCGAAAGTATTTTTGTCTTGTACCCTTTCCGGCCTAAACCCTAACCTAAGACCTTTTCAATCTGGATATTTTTATACAAAAAAAAAAAATGGTACGTGCGGGTATATACTTTTACACACTATATTAATATATTATCTCTTTTCTAACGTAGTCGCGGGAAACATCTTACTATATCATTTATGAATTACATTTTTAGTCATTCAAAAAACAAATAATATTATCTCGACCTATGTCATAGTTCATTGTCACCGGCGAACTGACCGAAACTGTAAAAGTGTTGTTTCACTACACAATCTTATAACAAGGTTTAATAATAACAGAAACAACATATATTATTTACAACGTCAAATTGGTTCACTATGGTTGGTATGGAAACTGTTTCTATTTAAAAAAAAAAAAAAATAAGACGTTTCGAATTTCGCGGGATACCCTGAAGCATCCACCTTTAGTGTTGGGCCTCCAGTCAGGGTATAGGAACTTATATACTAAGTCGCAGCCCATACAGGCTATATACGAGTCTAAGCTTGGACATTACTAGGGAAGGCAGAAAAGGAACTGGCTGGATCTGAGTAAGATCATTATTTAGGATTTTATCATCGCTGAAAGAGCAGTCCTCGGGGAAGTCAACGACACAACAAACATCTCGCCGTGTACCTCGTCTGCGCAACCACGACCACTCTGACAAGAGTGTATCGACTAAGAAGAGAGATTATTTAGGGGCTGAATTAAAATGATGGTTAGGGATGATCAGGAGTATGTTGTTTAAAGTCTTGTTTTTCAGCTACATTTATTAGTGAATGGGTAAGATTGGATCCACTGCTGGACTCCAGGCCTCGTCTCTATGAAAGGAACGTGTTATAATTCACCACGCGTGCCCAGTGCGGTTTAGTAGATGTCACATGACTTCGAATTTTTGGTACTATGCTGGTTTCTTCAAGATCTTTTTCTTCGCCGTTTTGAGAACAGTAAAGTAAGCAGGTAAGATTAAAGTGCGAACAAACTAAAACCATAAGGACTTAATAAGTAGATACGTAGGCTGCTTACATTCTTTTTCGATCATAATTGTCAGGCAGTTTAAAAACAAGACAAATATGTACCGGATTATCGCTACCCAAATGTATACAAGAATGGCTACAATATGGGCTTAATTTTGTTGCCCTGGTAACAATTCTAAGCCGAAAGAGTTTGAAGGTTTTTTATTAATCAAAAAACACATAACACACAATATCACGCCTCTAATCTTCGAAAGGTTAGGTAGAGTTTTTTTTATGGGCTTACTCTTGACTTCAATCTTGCCCTAAGGGCAGAGATGAGATGCACCTATTATGAAAGCAATCATCCGCATGATAAATAATTTATCAATAAACAGATTAAAATGAGTCATGTCATCTTTAATGTCAACACGTGTCAATATCATATAATCTTTATGAGATAACAAAACAATACATTTGGCATCAATCAGATTACCATTGCATGAAAAAGTCAGAGGTCACACACATTATTACAACGAACCATGCATTCGGACTTCGTCTCGCGTGTTAGAACCATACCCTAACCTTCTGAAATTCTGAAGTACAAAAACAAGCGATAAGTGGATTACACACGATTTTATCACGTGTGACCTGATTTAAATGTCAGTGGCATAACTTGGGAATAATATTTACTTTGTTTATCTGTTGTTGCTAAGTAGCGAGTGTTTGCACGTTAAATACAGACAGGGAGGGTTATATCACGGACGTCGGACTGGCACTGATTATGTGATTGTTAGGTACTAATGATATTATGGGATGGAACGGATCTTGCTCTATGGGAACGTTGTCCAATCCCTGCCTATAAGGTTTAGTGTAATCTATAAAATTATTTAACAGTTATTATTAACAGACTTCAATGTTGTTTTTCGGAGCCCCAAACAAACAAAAAAGGTCTTAGCTACTGCTCTGCCTCACTATACGGGGATTACAAACGTTATCTTAGGTTACGTTTTTGCGATGTCTAACTAAAATATTGCATAGTTATTTTAAAATTATAAAAAACGCGTAGACTTCATAAATATTTAAGTTATTCGAATAGAAAACAAATAGTTGTACATCAGAACCTAAGCTTTAATACTTATCGATGAACTTCATGTCCAGACAGATAAGTAGGGTTTACTCCAGACTGACCCTTAAAATCCTTTTTCAGACTAATGCTTTTTTTAGCCTAGGGTATAAGAGCATTGGTTTGTAAAATTGCGATGTATTGAGAGACTTTTCCAAAGAGATTTCTTACTATTAATGTGTTTTGCAGATAATCTAAAATAAGATAAATTTCACAATTTTATGCCTCTGATATTCCCAAAAGAAATTTTGTTGGGTAATCCACATATTTTACTTGCAAAAAGTGTAATTTCACTTATTACAAGAAACAAAGTGCCCAATAAAATTATGCAGCAGACCAAAATTAATAAACGCGAGTACAAAAATTTAATATAACGCTTACCAACATTAAGGTTTTTAAAATGGTTTTTAAACAGTCTACGAAATTAGTGTTTAAGCGAATGAAATGCTCATTCATAACACTATGAGCAAAACAGCATTACTTACCGTCAGTCTCCCGTTTTGTGCTTACTATACTAATACTCCTTAGTATTGAGAAATGGAGTGCTCAATAAGAACGGTACCTATATATTCATTACTTAAATCCAGGCAGGTAGATATAAAGTGCATTTTTCATTATGCTGAAACATACGTATACCACCGTGTACGTATACGTGTACGTATACGTATACGTACTGCCACCGTAAATATATTATGTATGCGAATCGAATTCAATAAACGACAGTTCAATTTAACGATCATGAAGAGTAATATTATTTTAATTTACTTTTATCACCATTCTAGACAATAATTAACCAGTCACATTAGCACTTTGTGGCACTGATAGTGGCAATTTGAAATAACTCAAAGTGTTTTCAATGAAGCTTCACATTTTTATATTTATATAGGCAAAACATTATCGTGTTTTCTGCTGTTTCTTGCTAAAACAAAATACTTAGGCGATTCTAAACAACACCACTCGTTTACGCGATTGGGCGATGTCGCGTGAGAATGGCAACAAAAAAAAATCATGAAAGCAACACAGAATGGAATCAATAACAAATCGTTAGAGGTTAAATAAATTAGACCTGTATTTTAAGTAGAAAATAATGAAACTGTTAAAGCTGTTAAAACTAGATAAAACTTCGTAATTGTTTGTTTACGATAGGGCTCGTAAAATTTTATCTTTAGTTATAAGCTGAGTAATTGAACTTTAAGACACGGTTCTGAAACCATTATTAACGAAACTTTAATTATATGCAATACGGTTTTTAATTGTTTGCATTTTATTACTGAAACATTGAAACAGTCTAATTACATTTGGAAAACAACGTAAAGTTCTTTCACACCGCTGATTCAATTAAGCATAATTTTATCTTCTCTGGTGAGGAATATAATTGGACTAATATAATTAATTTTGTGGTCAGTGCACCGAGACAACCTTCGTTAGTTTGTGGTTAGATTAAAAGTAATTGATGACTTCCCTAGTAGCATTTTTTGTTGGCATTTAGTTGGGCCACATACAGAGGTATGTGGCCCAACTAAATGCCAACAAAAATGTATGTGGCCCAACTAAATGCCAACAAAAATGCTACTAGGGTTAAATGTGCCCACTAATGCGCTAATGACCGTTTTTGCTAACTATAGTTGGCGACACCAAAATAAATGCCAAATTAAAAACGTTATGTTTAATTTGGTACGCTCAGCAAATAATTAAATATTAATTCTGGTTAAACTAAGCTTGTAAGATGAAAAATAAATGTTTTATCTAAACTAGATGTTCCAAATTAATCTAATCTAAATATTGCATTCGATTGCAGTAATTATTTCCACAATTAGTTAACCTTCTTTAGAACACCGTCACAAGCTCTGCTTAGCTTGGGACTAGATGGCGTTGTGTGATAGTTGTGGAATATTATTATTATTATTATTGTGCTTTTAAATAGCGTTTGTATGTTTTGTATATTTTCTTCACTTCAACCATCTGCATGCACAGATATCACAGTATCTTTTCCCCCCGAAAAACACGGAACTAAAATAAATGTACATATTTTTCTTGACAAGCATACATAATTACATATATTATATACTGTATATAACTATCTAGCAACCCTTAGTGCATGGGAGAGTCAATGTCCTTATCAAGCATGCATTAAGCTTAGATCGAGTATATTACGAGCTAGCTACAAAAGGCTCAGGGGACATTATAGAGAATGAATAAGCTGGGATAAATTTAATTTAGAAGCTGTTAGAAAAATTACAGATAGTAATACGTTTTATAATTTGAGTACTGAAGTTGATTGTTGATTGAGTACAGTACGTATCTGGTAAATTGAGATTCTAAAAATTAACAACTTTAATAATTAGAAGTGGGCCCTTGAAGCCCATACATCACTAATCTTATTGGTGAGGCTCTTCAGAATCCCGTAGTGTCTCTATACCTTTTTATTAGTACCTAGCCGACTGAGGGTAATGCGTTTCCCGTCGGGGCTGCAGCTTGTACGAAAGAGTTACCGCGGCCTCGTCACAAAGGGCTAAGAAGGAACATCGGTGGTTTTTAGTCAGTAGAAGTCTGTCACTCCCTACCGCTTTGCCCAGAGTGGGATGAGTCATTTGATGCTTTCCCAGCCACCAAAAAAAGGGTCTTCAGAATGGTCAGGTGCATAGTATTCGCATTTGGTATGCTTGTGTAACGTATTTCCGTGAGCGATGCGAAAGGAGCATTCAAAAAATCGTGTCATCTGTGGTTCCTTAAGCCTTATTTTTTTGGATGGTGGGAAATCGGGGTTGAGATCGTTATTTAAGTAATGTTGTTAATACCTAAATCAATACAAACATAATTATATCATAACGTAAACAGGCGTGATAAATGAAAGGAATAATATCATTTTTAGCACCGATATTATTTGTTTTAAAAGGTTTGATAGAGATAGGCGTGCGTCGGCAATATGGTACTGACATGTACATTTCAGCAATTATCTTGAAGGGAGAAGCAATTTCTAATAATCCTTTAGTTTGATTTATATTATATTATTATCATCTTTGGAAATCGATCTAATCTTAACAAAGAGAAAATTCAACCCTCGTCTGAGAATATTAGTAGAGATATAATGGAAACATTATAAGAAGAAAACACATACACAACATCGAATCAATTTAGAAACGCTATTCATGATCCGGTTGATGGCAATAGGCTCGCCCCCTATAATATTACATGGCACTTAAAGCATTAAAGTTGAATTAACTAATATTATATAAGGTCCCATTAAAATAGGTGGACAAATTTTAACACAGCGTTCAGTAGGTCTAATTAAAGATATATCTAAACAAAAAAAAAAAACATAAAAAAGTGATTTTTTAAATTTATAATAATAAATTGCCGGCACTACAAACTCATCCTATGCGTTTTTCTTATATGTTTTAACATCGTCCTTATTTTGGTGGTCAGAAAGATTTCTGAAATGTCCACCTATTTTAATGGGACCTTAAATACTATGCATTAGGTACACCTCTATCCTTCGGGTATTTCCGTGATCTTATGCTATTCATGATCAACATTAATAATTTTGCAATATTTTATGAATTAAAACCCGAGTTTGATACTGCAAAGCGTCCTTCTTACTCAAACAAAGTTCCTAACTTTGAAAATCGTCACGATGTTTCACCTACATCTTGCAAACTTTCACAAAGACGAAACTCAAACAAAATGTACCCAAAAAGTTGAATTCAAGAATTATAATATTGTCAAATAACCAGAATAACTTAACAGTCAGTTTGATGCTATTATAACGGCTCTTTGTTTGATATTTATTTTAATATTTTAATGGATTTTAAGTAATTTACACACTTAGTTAACTTTTCCAAGAAAATCCACTAATCCATGTATAAAATATTAATCAAACGATAAAAAATTGGGATAGTAAGATTTTGCTCAGACCCGCTTACAGATTTTATCAGAAAAAAAGTATAAGAAATTATGACTCATTTATAAACCCAGACAGGTACCTACCTAATACTACCTGCTCTGCCAAGGATATAAAATCTAAAAGCTAATTTTCCTACCTAGGTACAACGAAATACATGTCAGACGTTCGCCCATTATATTCAGTCTACAGCCTTTTTACAAGACAGAATTTATTTTCAAGTCGTTTTTATGATTCAGCCCTTATACTTGGCATTTTAATGAGGGTTTAAAAAGGTCTTTTCGGATGATTTATGGTGATCTTCCAAATCCCCGGAACGACTTCTGTGCCAACCTTATTATGTTCTAAGTATTTTTTTTCTTTCCAAATCATCTTTCAAACTTTGAAGCTTCCATTTTCGTTTTATTCGAACTATTTCATTGGTGGACTTAAATAAATACTAAACAAACTTGAACAAGTCTAAGCTTTGTTTTGAAACTGAAATTAAGTTACGTAACACTCTGTTAAGGCTCTAGGTACACATAAATACATATTAAAACGATCAAAGACTACTTTTAGTTTGGTAGTTTAAGATGTCTTTTTTACAAAAACATTTTATTTTTGACGATTTATTTTACTTTACTTCAACCATGACTATTACATCTTTCACCATCTTTTCATTCCACCATTTACATTTTTACACATGAATATTTACATATATTTTTTACAAAAATCGTGATTGGCATCCAATCCGAATTCAGCGCATTTTAACGGTCAAAAACGTAGTGGGATGCGTATATTTTTTTTAAAAGAAATTTTAACACGTTCGTTCGTTCCGAACGCCGTACTGCATTCGGTATGTGCTGATCTAATGGAATGCTATTGATTCGTCTGTCGGTTCCATATACGAAGCTGTACGATATTGGTGCATGTGGATAGGTAAAATAACTGTTACGGTTTTATCGGTCATAGGTAATCAAATATTCACACTCTGTAGTGACATCAAACGCATTGTGATTTTTGTGAGAATATTTAGATTTTTCTTTTTGGCTGGGTTCTTTCCTTATTGGTATTCAGGTCACAAAAGCAAATAGTGTTATCTGCAGAAGACTATTATCTAGGGTTCGAAATCCAGGTTGGGAAAAATGTTATTGGGTGGTTCCATGAATAACTACTGAGTACTGGAGTTAGAACTTGTGTCAGCCAAGGTTGATGGCAATGGAGAAACTTAGACAGCTGACGAAATCATCATCAGCCTAATGTTCACACTGCAGGGACCAGGCCTCCTCTCTAGAAGAGGGATGGGCTATAATCTACCACGGGACCCAGTACGGGTTGGTAGATGTCACATGTCTTCGATTGGTTCTAAGGCATGCCGGTTTCCTTCACCGTTTTGAGAGCAGTGGTGGTGAAACAAATTACACAAAGTAATGCGCCTTTCTGGGTTCTCGAACCCACGACTCACTCACAGAGCTGGCCAACTGTGAGTAACGAATGTGTATAACCACCTCTGCCTCATCTTTGAGGGTGAAAAGAAGAGTGACGTTTCAGTCAAATTCTGAGATTAAATTGAGCCACGAGAACGAACACAGCTTAACAAAATATTATATTTCGGGATAATTTTTATTTTGACTTTGTTTTCGTTTTAGTATAAATATGCAATTAAAGTGATCTACGAGAGCGCACCCACGGGTACAGCTTATCTAAGTATTATATTATATTTCGAACAAAAAATAATTCCTACCATATTTCCGTAGACACTCAGATTTTCCTCGAAACATCTTCCAAACATCGATTTAACATCGTATGTAACATCTATGCTACTTTATCACAACATTCTGCCCAAGGCTTATGAGGCTTACACCATCGACTGGTATTAACGGAGGGGAAGAATTTCCAATATACAACATATTGCCTTCCCATGTAGATGTTAACAGCCAGGCCGGTAGCATTCCTTAGTGTATAGTCAGTTTAGTTTTATGTACTGCGATAATGTTAGAATTTTGGCTTTATCGTGACTATACACTCATGCCGAGATAAATTGTAACTAAATTCGATTTCTAAACAAAATTCAGAAGACATCAATTATTCAATCTATCCGGCTCGAAGGACCAACTTAAGTTTTAAGGTAATAGCCGGAATGATTGGATTTTGATGTTTATGCAAATCAAATAAAAGTAGAAAACAAATAATACATAACTATAAAGTCCTAAATTACTGTAAAGTATTGTATAAGTTAGAATACAACGCCTTCTTGCCAAGTGATGAAAGCATTTACTACGTAAAGAGGTGTCAATAAAATATTTTTGTTGCAAAATAACTTCACAAAGTTATGAAGGAAGCAACGTAAAAGGGAGTGAAACGTAAAGTTGACGACGGAAACGCTCGGAAGAGGTTCTTTGTCGTCAATTAAGTTTAAAATTTTATTTTTTATTAAGCTCGGTGTGAAAATACTAAACCTTTGAACATTATAAAGTTAAGTAAAAAAAACCGCTACTTAAACTGACGTCCACGTTTTAGAGAGGAAGTGTGGCTTGGATAATTAAATTTAAGCATTCATGAAGGGAAAACACCACTGAAAAGATACACCGGCGGCATGCGTCACCCCAATTGTGTAATACACTTTTAACCACAAATTGAAACATTTTGAAATAAATTTTCAATCCATTGTTATAAATTGTGTTTGACCGTCAATGTAAGAAACGCATAAATTTCGGTTTTTACTTTAGTTTACTTTGACAACATTACATAAACAGAATTTCCTTGCGCTTTGGTAATGCAATGCAATTATACAATCTAAGAACTAAAATCTGTACACAATATGGAAAACCCTGCCTTTCAATCTTGTAGTATTATTATTCGAATACAAGGAATACAATTATATACTGAAAAGCATCACAACAAAATCTTTGATATGCATCGACAACATTCGTATTTACTCGCCCATTCAGGTCATCAAATTAGTGCAACTACAAAGGTTTTCAAATCCAAGTCCTTTCCGGTCTTTGACAAGCCTTTGGCTCGAGAAATAAAATGAAAAATATTATTCCAAACTCCACAAGATTTGGATTTCGAAATAGAAGTCTATTAAGGAGTCAATTTTTATTTTTTGTTCAAACCAACTATTAAATTCACTCATGCACGTAAAGTTGTTGGCCATACTTTTCGAGGCACGGAAGTGTCTCATCACCAAATATTTTTCTCAAACAGCTCAGAAACACTTTGGCTCGATCTGAGAATAGAACTCAGCCCCCATGCTTGCAAGTAAGAGACCAACAGGCCAGTTAGGTAGTAATACATCTCTAAATAAGCAAACTAAACGGTTCCTAAGAACTAGAATTTATTTTAACGATTTAACAGTAGAAGCACTGCGGTACCTATCAATAATAATAAACAACAACTAGAAAATACCATTATCTAAATGCTACAACTAAACAATACGTTGATTGATTGACACCTACTTAATTGACCCAAATACCAGAGCGTAGTCGATAAAACTATTTAGAGCGACTTCGATTCCTACCCGTGAAATTAGTAAAGGGCATTCAATAAGAGGAATGACTGGACATTTGTACCCCAATTAGATCTGACCGGCCTTTGTCTGATTGATACGGACGGGCACGAATTACAAGTAATAATTTATTGTAGGGTTAAACTGTAATTCAGTTGGGTATGGCTCAATTTGGTATTTAAATTGGGGTTCAGAGGTAAAATGGCAAATTTCAGCGTGAGTTTTACTGTATTTCGTGGTTTGACGTAAGGATTAGTAGGACAATGTGATGCTTAGTTTAATGTTAGCAACGTAATCATAATTATTATCGCTGAATGGTAAACTTAAAACACAATAGTAAATGATTGACTTTTCCTAGTCAATCATTTACTATTGAGCTCTGAAAGTTTCTGATGGAAATCAGCCCTTATTTTCAGGTTTGTAGATGTCAATTATGTCTAAAGCAAACACAAAATTGACACACGGTTTGCTTGCGTTATGCAAGCATGAAAACTGAGCTACCGCATGTGGATTTCACTCTTCATGGGTGAGACTTGTGAGGAAAGTTTTGAATTCAAATGTGGGGTGGCTTTAAGAGTAAGACTAAATAAACAATAGATGGACTGTGCGGAAAATGATATAGCTAGAAAAGGAGTGAGGAATGAGAATAAAGACTAATAGATAATGATGAAAGAAAAGACATGAATAAAGGCAAGAATGATGATGAAATTCAACAAAACCGCAAAACAGCATCACAAAGCTTCATTACAATTAACCAGCCTGACATTATCCATATTAGATTGACCTACACACGACCCGTTTTCAATACCCACATGTAATGTACCCACTGCAGCCAAATTAGCAATTTACAATGTACGTACATTTGCGCTGTTTGAGTCTGATGGAGTTGAAACCATCCAATTAGGGGACCGTCTCTGAATAGAACGGGACTAAATGTGAAATGTAACACTGTTGTTGCCTGCTGAGTGATCGAATTAACGTTTATTTATTTTCAGTGTAGTGTTTAAACCTATTTGTTTATTAGTAGTGAAAGAGGCGTGGGTTGACTTCCTCAATTACGGAAGAGTTGATTATAAATTCTGTCTTGCGGAGAAATTGTGTAACTAAGGGCTCATTCACACTGGGTCCGTCAACGACGATTCGTCAAAAAAGACGATACATAATGACGGATGAACGTTCACATTGCATACGGAATCGAGTTTTTTCACGATTCATCAAAATATCCGAATAGAATGATGTTCACACTGAATTCGTGGTTCAGACTTCAGTCTTGGACGAACTACGTCATAACGATTCGTGATTTAAAACTGAAGGTTTTTGAAAAAAGACGAAACGTCATTTAAGACGTGTCCGTCATTTTTCACGATTCCGTAATAGTGTGAACACGGGCAATTAAAATGTATAGCCGCCCATACAAAACAAAATAACGATTCGTGAAAAAGACGATTCGTCAAAAAACACGAATCGTCTTTGACGGATTAGTGTGAATGAGCCGTCACAGTGACTTTCATTTTGAACTTCCACAACATTCATTGCGTTATTCTATTCTTTTTTTGAGCTTTCCAAGTCTATAAAGAAACTAGCTTTTGCCAGCGGCTTCGCCCGCGTGAAAATGACGATTTTCCAAACAAACTTTCATCCCCTATTTAACTCCCTTAGGGGTTGAATTTCGAAAAATCCTTCCTTATTCCTTGTCTACGTTATAAAGGTAACCTCTGTGCAAAATTTCAGCTTTCTAGGTTCAAGGGTTTGGGCTGGGCGTTGATGAGTGAGTCAGTCAGTCAGGACTTCTCTTTTTATTTGTTAGATGAACATTCATTCGTTCGTTGGTCTAGTGTTAGCAATGCGACTGCTTGGCATGAGATCCTGGATTTAATTCCCTGATCGGGTTAATTGTTATTGGGTTTTTCTATCAAGAATTTCTCAGTAGCAGCCACGGAGTTTGATTTGTGCTCGGTTGATGGCAAAAGGCCCGCCCTCTATTCATCATCATCATTTCAGCAAAACGAGGTCCACTGCTGGACATAGGCCTCAATCAAGTGTCGCCACATTGACCGGTCCCGTGCTTCTCGTATCCAGCGGAATCTGCCCTCTATTACATGGGACTAAAACATAAGTCGCGAAATGTGGGTGTGCTATTAGGTACACCTCTGCCTTTCTCTTTAGGGATAACAGGCGTGATATTATGTTATTAATAAATACTTTAAAATATATTAGAATGTAATTCTCAGCGTGAGCGATTGGGCGCTGCCGCTGGTCTATACAAATAGGCAACGTTTGTACAAAAATATTGCCAAACCTAAGCAGTAGCCAGGGCATATATTCGCAAAACGGTTGGCCGATGAGTGAGAGCGAAAAGTTCTGGAGCGGCAACCGCAAATCGGAAGACGTTGTGTTGAAAAGCTAGGTTCACCGATGACCTGGTGAGGGTTGTAGGGATCCGCCCGAGAGAGTCAACATGGCGACACGTGGAGGAGGCCTATATCCAGTAGTCATTCGACTGACTTGACGATGATGGTCATGAAGTTTGCAACAAAAGCAAAAAAATGCTTTGAAAGTAGCGAGGATTGTGCTACACAAGTTATTATTATTCTTAAGATCATTTGTATAATCTTGAGTAAAGCTAACATTATACAAAGTAGTTAGTATTAGTATTAGTATTAGTACTTGTTAGTATTTAACTCATGCAGCATCATTACTTAAAACCCGAAAGATTAAATAGATCTAGGTATTAAATATTTAATGTAAGGGCGCCTTCAAATTAGCCGCAAAGAGCCGCGCGGTGGCAGCGCGGCTGCAGCGCTGCCGCCGCGCTGCTTTGTTAATCCATATAAGAATCGCGGATTTAAAACCGCACACCCGCAGCGCGGATGTAGCGCTGCAGTCGCGCGTGCTTTATTTATATGGATTAACAAAACAGCGCGGCTGCAGTGCTGCAGCCACGCTGCCACCGCGCGGCATATTTGAAGGCGCCTTAATTGCTATTAGCTCGGGTTCTAGTGTAAACCTAATCAAAATTTAACAATATTTATGAACCAAGCCAATTACAGTTATCTGAATACTCTATTAGAATTGAACATTTCTATTTAGGGTAATGATCAGCTGATACTGAACTTAATTAATTGGAAGGTTTAAAATTAAGGAGATTTCTATACTGATAGCAGTTTAGGAGTTAAATTGAAAAACGTCAGTCAGAAATAAAAACTTTAAACCCATTTCTAGGCAAACGCTTTCCTCATAGTTTTCGACTCTTCTCTTGTGCGGTTTGCTTCGGCCAATGTTTTGCAGTATGGTGACTGAAAGACATTGGCCGAAGCAAACCGCTGTGTGGCTACTCTGGCACAACTAACCTGATGAATTCTAATATTGTAAATAATTAATACTATTTGTGAATGTCACTTAGTCTTATCACAAATCACAAAAATACCACTGAATCTCAGTTTGCCGCCATTTCAAGCATAAAAACTTTGAATGTTGTTTGAATTGACAATGCCCCGGTTAGTGTGACAAATTACCACAAGCTGTCAAATTTCTACAAATAATTTTAAACCATAAATATATTATGTTGATGGTATAGTTCAAAATCGAATGAGAAAATTTGACAGCCTGTGGTAACTTTCTAAGGCTGAGTTGCATCAAAAAAGTAGTTAAAGTTAAAGTTTGTGTCAAATGGCACGTCAAACAAACATCAAAACTTCAGTTTTGTATCGGTTATGCCAACAATGAGTTGCGCAATTTGACAAATAGTTAAATGACGTCATAACTTTAACGGTAACTGCAACCACTCACTTTCCGCTGGTTAGTGTTATAGTTTATGTTAAATTGTCTGTCAATTTTATTGTCAAACGCGTTGAATATAACCTTTAGACAATCATGTCCCTGCTCCAAGAAATACTCGCAGAAACCAGTTCTGATGACGAAAGCGATGAAAAGAAAAGTGTGATTACCTAGAGCCGATCGTTTTACCACATGGAACGACGAATGTTTCTTGCCAAGATTTCGAGTCTCTAAAAACGTAGCTTGGTGGCTGACTATACGATTGCATTGCAAGGATATTCATCTTATGTAATTGTTCAACCAAAAAATAATAGGTACGTGCTATAGGTAGACAAAGCAATAAATATAATAGGTACTTACTTTGTTTGAATGTTTGCAAAAAAAAATTTGTAATAATTTTTCTATTAGATACCCCACATAGTACTGTCAAATTTGACAAAAACTTTAACTTTAACGACTTTTTTGGTGCAACTCAGCCATAGTGACTTACGGAAAATTACGTCGAAGTCAAAAGTTTAATAAGGTTTCAAAATATCATACTGCTATTCACGAAGATCAAACACACATTACGGTTTCGTAGACATTTGTTCACCACAAACTTCATTCGCTCACTCATTCATTCAAATTCACGACATCAATTTCCCCGAACAAACGATATCTCGCGTTAGATTTCAGACACCATCAAATGCCTAGGACGAACCTCTATCTTATATGTTAGGAAATAAGGTGATTTTTCTACTTGCCTATCTTTTTTTTCTCTTGACTTCATGGATATCATTTGTTATTGTAGATAGTGTTCCCAAAGATCCGAAGATAGGGTTATGCCGAATTGCCGATATTTCATCTAGGTTCAAGTATTTGTCTCTTGTACCGTTTGAATATAATAGTATCTCTCGGCACTCTTTATTCTGTCCAAGCATGAAAAGAAGACATTTTATTATACTCGGCAGTTTGCAGATCACACAATAGTTCGCCTGAAATCCCAAAAGGGTTAGGCAGCGTAGGTACACCTGCTTAACTAACTATTGAAATTTTTTTTTTTTTTTGTTTATTATATTACAATCTAGCCCAATAAGGCTAATAAGCAATTTTAATCTAACTTAATTTGCTAAAAGTAAAAGTATAACTAAGAGCACGTCCATTGCGTTTACTTAGCGTCTATTAAGGTGAAGTCACTTTGTTCTTGTGTCCATATAAATAGCTAGGTACTATATTACACTCGCGGTAAAGTCACAGATATTATTATGTTACACTATATTACGCTACACTAACTCAAAAGGTTTAGTCCTTTTGAGCCTTCTTACTATGTCCGTGTTATCGAGGAGCTGGATGGCCTCAACATTAACATGATGATGAAGTCGATGTTCATGAGCTTCTGCATATTTTTGGATTATGCTGTTTACGAACTCTATATTCAGGTCCCGATGGATGTCGTCAATTCGTATATACCAAGGCGCGTTCACGATGTTCTTGAGTACTTTATTCTGGAATTTTTGTATAATTTCTACATTGCTTTCTTTGGCACAACCCCATAGTTGTATACCATAGGTCCATACTGGCATAAGGACTGATCTGTAGATCAGGATTTTGTTAGAAACTGACAACGCGGAATGCTTTCCTAGTAACCAGTTCATGCTTCTGTAACGAATTTCTAATTCTTCTCGTTTCTTTTTGACATGGGCTTTCCAGCGAAGCTTTGCGTCTAAGGTCATACCAAGATATTTGGCAGTGTTTTCGTACGGTACACTTTTGTTGTTTATGTATACTGGGTTGTGTTCCGATTTCTTGTTAGTGAAGTCAATGTGAATGGATTTTGTTTCATTCAACTTTATCTTCCACTTTTTGGTCCAATCATAGAATTGATTTATTGCTGTTTGTACTTTTACCACAGCTTCCTTGTGACTAGATCCTGTGGACATTATTGCTGTATCATCAGCAAAAGTAGCGATAGTTGCATTTTCTAGTTCTGGTATATCACATGTGTACAATAGGTACAGGACCGGGCCTAGAACACTTCCTTGTGGTACACCAGCTTTTATTTCTTTTAGTTCAGAATAGGCGTTTTCTTGCCTTACTCTAAAGACTCTACCAGTTATATATGATTCTAATATATCTGCGAACTGTTTTGGCAACATAGTTCTTAGTTTATAAATCAATCCTTTGTGCCAAACTTTGTCAAAAGCCTGGGCTACATCTAAAAATACAGTGGTACATACTTTCCTATCTTCAAGGGCTTTTTCAATTACTGTTGTAATTCTATGCACCTGATCTATCGTTGAATGTTTTTCTCTGAATCCAAATTGATATTCTGGTATTATGTTGCTATTTTCTATAATTGGTTTTAGTCGTTTTAGAAGTAGTTTTTCGAAAAGCTTTGACATCACTGGCAGCAAGGAGATAGGCCTGTATGATGATGCATCTTGAGGTGGTTTTCCTGATTTGGGGATCATGATCACTTTTGCAACCTTCCATAGGTCTGGAACATGCTTTAGTCTAAAAGAAGCATTGAGTATCTTAGTAAGTTTCACCAAGGCTTTTCTTGGTAGATTCTTTAGGATTTCCCCTGTGATAAGGTCATAACCGGGGGATTTTTTTGGGCTGATATGATCTCTGATTTCTTTAAATACTTCTTTTGGTGTTACAAGTTTAATCTCTTGGTCTACTTGTAGTAGTTGTTCCCAGTGGAGATCTTGGTTAGCGCTCTCGGTTTGTGTAAAAGTGTCCTCCAAGTGTTGGGCGAACCTTGATGCTTTTTGCTCATTACTTATTGCCCATTGTCCATTTAGCTCTTTTATTGGCGGTATGTGAGCAATAGGTCGTTTTTGGTTCCTTGTGGCTTTCCAAAGTGAATAATCAGTCGATCGATCATTAGTCAGTTGAAGAAGATGCCTATTTAAATTGTCGTCCCGAAAGTTCTTGATTGCCTTATTAATTTGTTTACTTATTCTATTTAACAGTGTCTTATCTTGGGGAAACCTGTTTCGCTGCCACTTTTTTCTCAATGTTCTTTTTTCTCTGATCAGATCTGTTATTTCTTTTGGATAAGTATTAACCTTCACAGTTCTTCTTTTCTCGGGTGTATTAGCCCATGCAGTTTGTTGGACATCTACAATAAATTTGCTTAGTTCTAAATCAAGTCGGTGCTTATCATTTATGAATATATTTAAGTCTATTTTATTTTCTAAGTCTATTTTAAAGGATTCCCAGTCTGTGAACTTGTTAACGAGAAACGGATTGCTTTCTCTCTGTTTGACATGAGAATATAAGACTAACTATTGAAATGAGAATATCCTCATTCCACCAGTTATGGCATGTTGTAATGGCATCCTGGCTGTACGAAAAGACATTCCTAATGAATTTAACAACTCTTTGTACAATCTGTAACCCAGAATTTAACGCTTAGTGCAAAGTGTACATCGTCACTGCACTTTATCACTACATAGTATGAAACAAAGTCCTCCACTGCGTCTGTCAGTCTGCCTGTTCGCGATAAACTCAAAAACTACTTCACCGATATTCCTGCTGTTTTCACCAATGGCTAGAGTGGTTCTCGAGGAAGGTTAGTACATAAAACCATGCGGGAAAAGCCGCAGACATCAGCTAGTATAAACATAAATAATAGAAGTAAATTATATTCTTTTAACCCCTGCGCTCTTTAACTCAAATAGGTTACCGTTGTCAATGTGTGAAAAAGTTAATCAAAGATCGTAAGTATCGTCATCAAGGAAAACAGTCGATAATAAAGGTGTAACCATTTGATCACGTTAGAATGGAGAACCCTTGTCCAACAGTGGGACACAATATGGGTGTGAAAAAAAACCCCAATAATAAAGTTTTGATGACGCATGTAAACCGCAATAACCGAACCAAAAATTTTTAAATGGGTATATACTGTTGAATGAAAAAGAGAGAGATAAGATTCCTTGTGCAGATTAATATATTATTTTTATGTTATCTAAGAGTTGCCGTATATAATACTGCGGTAATCACGTCATCTAATTACTTAAATCGAGGACATTATAACAAAAGTAGAACGTTTATCTATCTTATTTTAATTGAGTAGGCTGGCAGTACTGACCAAGCGGCTACCTGTTAACCGATTATTTAAAAAAATACAATTATATCGTTTTTTTTATATACAAATCTTATAAAAGGCAACTGGAAGTGGAGGAAGTGGGAAAAACCATGGGACAACCTATGGGTTCTACAGGTATTTAAATATAATATATTTATTTATTGTAACATAACATAATAATTGCGGCAATATTCCCGAAGGTGGGTTGATAGAAGTGAATAGTATAACTTCCACACATTGATCAATTCATTCATCATAATTTATAATTAATAACACAGCATTTTCAAACGATTTATTTTTCATTTTCTTACATCATTATGACGTTGAAAAAGTAAACATTTGTTAATTCAAAATAACAACAATTTTCATTTTGCTATATTTAGTAGGTATTGCTAATTGTATCAAAAGGTAAGAAGAGGTATTATCTGTGAATAGTATTGTAAAATGATTTTGGCAGTCGGTTTCGTTACGTGATCAGTCCAACTACACAGTTGTATGTGATCGGATTTGGAAGACATCAATCTGTGCGAATAACAGTGAAAACAAAGTGTGTGAATTGTGTTTCGTGTATAAAATTCCAGAAGTCATTAGTAACAAACAAATTAAAAACACATAATCAGGTAATCAGTTATCATTTGCGTACATTCAATGCAGTATTTTGCGATAAGGCATATCATGACATAGGCATCCGTGTTTCATCGATACCTGTGTAAAACCAACAATATATTGTACATAATTTGGAGCATTATATGCGTCACGAACTCATGGTAGAATGAAGTGATTTGCGGGCCGAACGGACGTGTCCATTTCGTTAATTTCAACGTAGGCGCCCATCCATGCTAGTTTGACCGAAAGCAATTGATGGGATGATTGGACGAGCTTGGTAAATTAGGCCTAACACCAAATGGCACCTGCGAGTTCTAAAATTAGCTAGCATTATGTAGGTATGGAATAGAACTAGATTTGCTCGTAGTTTTCCTGTTAAAATTTATGATTTCCTACTACACAATTTGACATGAATGGTGCATGTCCCATCGAATGTTTGCAACTGGCAGGTCAGAAAATTATCGATCGAGTCGTTCATTCGATAACATGAAATCAAACAAAAAGAGTAGATCTCTATCAATAATAATTCGTGAAGCAGCAGACAATACGCAAATTTCATAATATTTCACCATAAAACTAGTACCCAATTCAGTAAAACTTTCACCTAAACCTAATATGCCTATGGATGTACGACTATCTGAAGCGCAGTTGGTCAGGCGAGCCGTACTCGCCACTGCGGCCCTTACAGGCGACCTTGCCGCATAAATATAGACTAGTTCAGTGTCGCCAAAACAAACCCGAGTTACCACAATCACGCTTCAGATACTACTTGTCTTATCAAAGAAAATGGCTAAACGATTGCGTTCTAATCGTTTTACACCAGTCCGCGTGAATCAAAAAGTGTTTACGAAGTATAAAACTGTATTGGACGTGGACTAGTTACCGTTTGTTGTGGCGTCCGGCGTTATTTTCAGAATGTCATCCAATTCGTCGCCGGCTGGTAGAAAACGTTAGTGTTTTTATTATTAATAGCGTATTATGTGTTGTTTTAAGTGCTTTGATAGGTGCGTTTACTGTGATTTTTGTAGTGATCAGCTGAGTTTGATTTGTGAAGTGATGTGTATAGAATTGACGCGTGTCAATTTGAGTTTTGAAGGATAATTTGTTGTGTGTTATCTTCAGTTACCGTACATTATCTCAAAGAATTTGTTTCTTATTCAGTAGTACTATAATTTACGTGTTCTAAATATTCAAGACCGTCTGCTCTGATTCTCTAAAAACCTTGAACTTCTAACAATAAATTCCCGAACTAGAGCATCTGTCTTTCTAATTATTATCGTTCGGATACTTTAAATACTGACTATCTAGTTCAAATATCCAGTCAAATAGCCAGTTGTTGTTTAATTATGTAAATTAATTTCTTAGTAATAACTTCCTAACAGCTATATTTTATATTAATAGTTCCTAAGTCGTTTCATGCTTCAAGTATTTAAGTTAAAATTTTACTTGGAATGGTATTATATTATTATATCAAATTTATCACTTTCAATAAAGAAGTCAAATAAGCGTTTAAGCTGATATTTGCATTGAAATATCAAGCGGATACCTGCGAATGAAAGTGAGCATGGAAAATGTAAATGCATATTTTTCCATCCATATTTTTATTCAATTTCGTTCGCTTGGTAAATTATAATATTACCGTATTTTAAACAGTTCGAATACCACGGATTGGACGTACCTACTCCTTCTCCATTTCGTTGTTATTTCGATCAGTAAAAAAATTTGTTTGCCGGTCAAATAAAATTAATGTCTGGTAATTTATTTATACCAGCATTTATCCATATTCTTGAGGAGCCTGTGGTTAAACAATAACAGCCACTCGGGTCGATCTTTATGGGTGACTCATTACATACCAGGTTTCCTCCGTGATTCGGAAAGCACGTTTATCCTTTGGTCCCAGCTGTCATTTGTAGATCTTTGGCAGTCGTTACAGACAGTCCGTAGTCCGAAAGTCTGAGAAACCAGTCTTGCTAAGGAGTGTCTTATTACTACGTACTAAGGGCTCGTTTACGGAGACGCGGGACGTTGCGCGGCGCGTGCAGAATGATCTTTTCGTGCTTTTTTATTAATTTTCTGAGAGACGAGTTCACTGCAACAAACGCTGCATTTTAAACAAACGAGTGAAAAATCGCTTCTCGTAAAATCAAGTTTTGAAATCGTTAACTTTTTCGTACATTGCCATGTGTTAGAAGTAAAAACGCTGCACGCGCCGCGCGACGCCCCGCCTGTACGTAAACATGCACTTACTGTGTTGTAGAGACAAGATAGGCAGTCACTCCATGTAAAATACCTACTGATATTCAGCTGCAACCCATTAGACTGGAAGCCGACCTAAACATAGATAAGAAAAGGCTATGTACAGGTGGTAATGTATCCATATTCTTCTACCTCTATGAGACTATGACCCGTGTTATTATATCGATAATTATCTCGATTACGTATTCAAATTATTCTCGATTTATATTGGTATGAAAACATAAAGCGATCGTGAGACTGAATAAATCACACGAATGACCACGAATGTCTTTCTAATAAATATTCGTAATTTTCTACTCGGTTACGTTTATGGAAATTGTCAGAAGAGCCACTTATATTTATTTTGGGATTTCTCTGTAAACCATTTGTAATGTATCATTTTGGTTTCTAGTAAATCTGTTTAAATTGCTTTGGTCACCACCAAAGCAATTTAGACTACCTAATTTATTATTATTGAGACTAGCTAACGAGTTCTTATACAACATTACATTTCATTCACATTTCAAGATCAATGTTTATTTTCCAATGCTACATCTCAGTCAGACTTTACAATTTTAACTTGAAGACACCCACATCACTTTTGAATGAATGAAAATATACATTTTTTACAGCTTAATTAAATCAATAAGCTGACATCTAATGGAACTTATAATAGCCAAATGATGGCAATATTATTTTTCTCAAAAATGGTATGTAATGTTGCCATAACATCTCTAAAAAGTATCCAGAAAGTGAACTTTACCGGAGACTTATTCACAACTGTCCAGTAAGAAGCGAGATTTTAAATTTGGAATCTCCTACTGTCCAGTAAGTAAGTATGTAATTTACTTACTGGACACTAGGTCATCCTCTTTAGATCTGCTTAGAAAAAAAAACATAGTACCAGACACAGATTAGAGTTTAGCCAATAGAACATGGTTAAAGAAGGGAGGTTCCAAATATATATCTATCTCTCTTTTTGGTATGACATTCATAGTGTGGGATTTTATGATTGTATTTAGTAATTTCAGTTTATTAAAAAGTTTTTTCTAAAGTTGTTTCCTAAACTGCCTCGTTGGTCTAGTGGTCGCAAGCTCGACTGCAGAGCGTGAGGTCCTGGGTTCGATTCCCGGGTCGGCCAAAAAGTGCTATTGTGTTTTTCACATATGAATGTAACCTTCAATATTAATTAAACGAATTTGTTGTTAAACTTTCTTTAATTTTTGAGAAAAGCATTATACAAACCTCAACCAGTAAGAAAGCCATCCTGGCCTCGTATATAACCAGACCTCACCTGCGGTTCGGTCCGGTTAACTCATACTTGGCCAGGAAGGCTTACTTACTGGATTCTGCAGTAATGTACTAATAATACCTGAACACACATTCGGCGTGTATCACAAACACGTAGACGGACTTATGTGTGGTACAGATTATTAAACTGAATTATAAGTTTTTGTGTGGGACCAACATCATCATTAAAATATCATTCTCCTGACTTTTTTCCAATTTATTTTGTGTCGGCACAGCTATTGTCTTCTTCGACTATACCACTTCTCTATTACTTAATGTGATCTCATCAAATCAAACACTCCACGTTTCTAGCCATATCACCCTTTACACAATCCATTCATGTTAAGAAACCACATTTTTTATCTACTCAAAACGTTTTCCACAACATTTTCCGCATTTCTCCGAACCACATCCAACAGCACAATCCAGAAAGGTGATAATCAGCTGATCCATACATTTGGGTTGAAAGGCTTTGAAATTTTGAATGAGATAACTAGGATTTTTTTCTAATATTACCATGTTAGTCTCATATAAAAACTTGTTTAATTTAATAGGTTGTCACACTTTTAAATGAAACCACACCTTCCAAATACAAATGGTGTCCTGTATAGCACATGCAATATTAACAATCGGGGTTTATAGACTGCAGTAGTATGAACATACAATGCAATGCTCTGCCGTGGTAATTTCCCGAAAGCCAATAATTTCTTAAAGCTAATTAACTTGCACCTGAGAGGGTAGTTGTGTCCCTTGTTTAGACTCTGTTGTTATTGTTGGCTACAAAATTATAGTAATAGTATGCTCTCTCGATCACTGGGAAAATTACTTTTAGAAAGTAGTGAATTTTCTTGGGTATAATCTTCTATGCTACCAGCATAAAGTTATTACAGATAAAGGTTTATCCGAAGGCTCTACCACAAGCCAACCTAGTCCCCTAGTAAGAGCGAGCGTTGTAAACATAACGTAAATAGGTACTCGTTTGTTTTAAAATATTTTCAAAATTTTAGAATTAATTCATATCTATGGATGATACTAATTGTGCTAGTTGCAAATAATTGATCTAAAATGCTATGGTATAAGTATAATTTCCGGTTTAAAAATCGACGTACTTACATCACATTTACACCGCGCGCTGTTGCTAGAAGTGGTATCTCTTTCGAACAACCCGCAACGTGCTAGGGGTCCTCTGGACTTGAAAGCCTAAAATAAAGCCACCATACGCAAGCGTAGTGATAGATGCAACTGCCTTTCAAAGATGGCTATTGACTTGCAAGAAGGAATATTGTCACTTTAATACTATGAACCACAGATATAGATAGACCTAGATAACGCAAGAGCAACTACTTCGCGTGCCACTTTTCGTGCCTAGCTTAAGTACAAAAATCGTAAGTGGCCATCTTTCGCACCGGTGTATAGCGCTAATCGGACGTTAGCGCTGGTGCAAAAGGCAGGGATTGGGGCGAAGGAGGTGCCGTACGCGGCGGCGTCTTTGAATCGATTTGATTTTCCGATTTATAGGGCTGGTGACATCATAATACGTAGTCAAAAAATGGCACGTTTAGTTTTCATACAGATCTGTGCTATGAACCAAAATAATACCAACGTTGATTAGGTTTCTCCGAATTTCTTCTGCCACAGACCTTAACAATTCCTCTTTAATTTCCAGTAGTCTTAAGCACGTTGCTCGAGACGGATCACTACGAGAGTCTGATCAAGGAGTTGACGTGTTCCAAATGTAACACCTACATGAGGCCGCCCATCCACCTCTGCGTGGATGGTCATAGTCTCTGCGGCCGCTGCTTCGAGAAGAGCTTCCAGTGTCATATTTGTCAGGTATGATTTTGAACGTTTTTAATATAATTTTTTTGAACTATATTTTCTATCACCAAAATTTATATTTGTCATCAAGTTGTATCACCTAATAAATAGATCTATCGCCACGAAATATTTTCGTTCTCAGATAAACAAAAATTGTTCCCAGGTATGAATTATCAAATTAATGTTAATATATGTGTAAAATAAGAGATCGATAACCAATAAAATTATATTGCATTACATGAATATAAACTTCGTTCTTATAATAACAGTTTTGTTACTTAAATAATAGCTCTGTGCTCAGAATGGTAGATCTGTCAAGTTTACTTCATTCGCGATTTCACCGACGATAACGACTAATACGACCGTCTCGCGACAGTGTCCTTTATGGGCGGCATGGGCACCGGGCCGTAGGCCGACGAAGGAGGCCGGCGGAGGCCCGGCACTTCGGGGACAGAAGATATTAGTGTTATATAATATGCGAGCGAAGCGAGCGCGCGTCATGGAGTAAATCAGGTGTTTTATTAACACCTGAAAAACATTTATTTGGTACTAGACCTTATATCTCAGGATTTTAGGTGATTTATTGTGGAACTGATTTTGCATTGTTTGGTGACTACATTTTGGTGACAGATCTACTATTTTGAGGACAAATCCTATTATTTAAGAAACACAAAACTAATTAAATTGGTGATAGCTTAAATGATACCCATTTTTAAGTGACCAAATCTGAAAGTTGTGCCAGTGGCTAAAAAGTTCATCGGTTGGTTTGGTATGGGCATTTGATAATACGAGGATGTGACGGAAAAGATTTAAGTATGAATCTGGATGGCTATCTATTTGAGTAGAGGAGGACCAGAGAAACGATGGTTGCACTGTGTGAAGGATGATTTCTCAAGAAAGATTCGTGCTCGGTTGATGACTATAGGCTCGCCCCCTATTACTTGAGTCGTAAACATAACTGGTGAAGTTGGGTGTACTTTATGGTACACCTCTGTCTTCTTAAAGGATAACAGGTGTGATGTTGTTTTATTATTTTTTGCTGTGTTAGAAGAGAATATTTTATAGGCTCTCTTGCTCATCCCTAAGCTCTTTCTTACGATTTCAATAATTATTAATACTATCCCAAATACGAGTAAAACTGTTAAAGTACCAACGTGCATATTTCTATTTCAGTTGTTTATTATTGGAATTCATAATTTGGCATGCGAATAGTAAATAAAGAAAGATGTAATCAGCTTATGAGAAATTATTTTCGCTGTACAACCCCACCTGTTCGTTTGCCTATTTACGAGTAGTTGTTATATTTACGTAACTATCTGTTTCAATAGAATTACTTCATATCATATTATTTGGAACTAAAATATCGTAGCCTACATAACTCTTTTAGTTCGTATTCATTTAATTAAGTCCACCCACTGCCCTACCTGTGTGCCTAGGTGTGTCGAAAATTACGGACGGAATATGAAATATGATAATAATATAGGATTCGTTTTAGTTGGCAAAATGATATATTTGGCATGTAAAAAAAGCAATGAGTGTATTGTCCTTCAATCATACCATGAGTTTTATGGATTAAATACAAAATCTACGCTTTGTAAGAGAACTATAGACACATACTTTTTAATAGGATTATCGGACACACTCGCTGTATTAGGGATTTTCTGATGAAAGGTTGACTGGTACAGAATACATTGTGGCATGATTTTTTTAGATCAAACTTGAATATACTTAAACATAACTAGCGAAATGTGAGTGTACACCTCTAAATCAACATATTTTAACGATTCTGTAATCGTTAAAATGCGTGCTTTTATGTCATTATAGATAACGAGCACAACTGATGGGTTAACATAGGTTTCTTTTTAGAGAAAGGAAAAAGGCTCCGTACAAGAACATTGAAACTCTTGAAATTGTCCAATTCCAATAGTGAAGTCATATTATTTGTATAACAATTTAACACAAAACAAGGTCTCGGGCAATAGCTTTAGTATCTCTAAATACCATTGGCTTAATCAGGCTATCAAAGTCATGCCCTTGAACAATAAAGTCGGACGCCCTGATAACGCAATGGCTCATCACCTATGTATTCCACCTTAATTCCTTAACAATATTATCGAAGATATCAGTGTAAAGGGAAATATCGGCTCTAGTTATCACACTGCGATATTGCTAATCAATGATATTTACTGATAATAATTATTATTGTTGCAAAGATACCTTTTTATATGAGTTGATGATAACAGAGAGCTGAAATTTACATTGGATCTTTATACCATGGCTATCAGCATCTGCCTAGTCTATTTCCAAGTATTTTGAGGTCCGCTTCCAGTCTAACCGGATGCAACTGAATACCAGTATTTTACATGGAGCGACTGCCTATCTGACCTAAGTGATACGTAACTTGATGTAAACCTATAACAATGTAGGTATGGCTTATCTACAGATAAACAATAACTGATTGTAATTACACTCCTCGTGTATCAATAAGGATTAAAATGTAGTGTGTGTAAAAGGTTTTTAAAAGAAATGTTTCCAAACTATTTCTTAATCAAAACAAGGATAAAAGCGTAACTATGGGGAAAAGAGTATTTACATTCGGATTAAAGAGTAGGTATCATTATGAACACCGAACCACTTCTAAATCGAATAAGTTTTATGATAATAATATAATATTTAATAATATAATAATTACATATATAGCAGCAGCAGGGTTCAAGCTACCGCTGGTTAGGACACCGGTAGCTTGAACCCTGCTCCCGACACCGGCGGACTATTATTTTTAAATGTTTTTTGATATCTTTTTTTAAGAAATTATATTATTTAAAAATGTAAATTAGTATGTAAGGAAAATGAATAAAGATAATAATATATTATATAATAATTATACAATATTAAATGTTAAATAGAATAAGAAACATAAAAGTAAACTTATTAATGAATTTAAAAACGCATGACTAATTTGCCAAATTACCATAACTTCCCTAAATTCTAACAAACTTTTAAAATGTGACAACACCATTTTTGACGTTGGTATGTTCGATCGTCAATAACACAGAAGAGATAAAAGAGGTTAGAAAGGCCATGTGGGCGGGGCACGCGCGCCGCGTATATGATCAGACGATCATATGTCGACAAAATTTGATTTACTGACCAACAATCGCGCTCATATTGTGACAGCGAACGGAGCTCCGCGAAAAAAAAAGAATTATGCCGTGTTGCGCGATTATTACGTGTCGGAAAAGAAGCCAGGTGTGCAGTGTGGCTCGAGAAGGGATTTCTCTTCATCGGTAAGTCTAAAAACCTTAAAATACAAGTGATATTTGTAATTATTACAATAGTATTATGTAGTTCGCAGACAAAAATGATACAATCGCAAGCAGAAACGAAATTATGTACATTGCTTGCAATACGTGGGTACCATCTTGTACTACGTGGGCGATTGCGCAATGCATTTCGTTCACTGCGAACGTCGCGTGCGACGAGCCAAAGCTTAAATTCTGCCTACTCTTTGCGTTTCGATAGTGTTGTACCAAGTTGTCAATAATGTCGATATTTAGTATGTGTGAATGCATTCAAATGATTATTATGTTATGATTAAAATAACTTTTGTTTAACCCATACTATCAATACCTTATTATTGTTTATTGATTGTTTTTCATCTAAAATTACATCTAAAAGTTTATTTTTCTCAAGGAAATTGAGTCCATCACAGGTGAAGTACTCACCATATGATAGGGAGCTTCTAGCAATTTATGAGGCCATTAAATATTTTAGGCACATGCTAGAAGCTCGCCATTTTATAGTCTATACTGACCATAAGCCTATCAGTTTTGCCTTTAACGAAAGGAAGAACAACTGTTCGCCTAGGCAGTATAGGCACTTAGATTTCATTTCACAATTTACGACAGATATCCGCCACATTTCTGGTAAGGATAATGTGGTAGCAGATACCTTGTCGCGAATTGAAGAGCTAGCAGACCCCGTAGACCTCGAGAAACTAGCTCAAGCTCAGACTTCTGACTCAGAACTCTGTAAGCTCTTGAGCGAAGGTTCTTCTCTGCAGCTTAAAAAAATCAATGTCCCTGGAAGCCGCATTCCCTTGTACTGCGACGTCAGTACTTCAGCTTCCAGGCCATACGTACCAAAAACATTTCGCAAGCAAATCTTTAATAGCTTGCATTCTCTAAGCCACCCTGGTAGCAACGCGTCGGCCAAGTTGATAGCCGAGCGGTTTGTATGGCCGGGCATGCGAAAGGACTGTAGGGAGTGGGCGCGCGCTTGTATACCGTGTCAGAGGACGAAAGTCAACCGTCACGTGACTTCTCCTCTCGGCACTTATAACTTACCGCGCGCTCGGTTTAAGCAGATCCATATTGACCTGGTGGGTCCTCTCCCACTTTCGCAAGGTTATCGGTATTGCTTAACGGCCGTGGATAGATTTACACGGTGGCCAGAGGCAGTACCGTTACAAGATATTACAGCAGAAACGGTGGCCAAGGCTTTGCTGTCCATGTGGATATCTCGGTTTGGTTGCCCGACAGATATTGTAACCGACCGTGGTCGCCAGTTCGAATCGGCCTTGTTTCAATGTCTGTCGAGGATAGCCGGATTTGAACATAAACGGACGACAGCCTACCACCCGGCATGCAATGGGTTGGTGGAACGGTTTCACCGTCAGCTGAAGGCCGCGATCGTCTGCCATGCAAATGATAGGTGGACGGAATCCTTGCCATGGGTCCTATTAGGCGTAAGAACTGCCTACAAAGAAGACCTCCAAGCCTCTTCTGCTGAACTGTTGTACGGGGAGCCGCTAAGGTTACCCGGGGAATTTTTCGAGCCAACAGTCAACGGTACAGTAGACCCAGCAGAATTTACTGCAAGGCTCAAAAATTTCGCCGAAAAACTGCGACCGGTACCAGCTTCTCGCCACTGCAATCCCAAGGTTTTCATATATAAAGAGCTTGAAACTTGCGAGCACGTTTTCCTCCGCGAAGACGCATTGCGGGGTGCTCTCCAGCCTGCTTACTCCGGGCCATACAAAGTCATCACACGAGGGGACAAAGTATTTAAATTACTCGTTAAAAACAAAGAAGTGACAGTATCCATCGACCGCCTGAAGCCTGCCTTCATTCTGTCTGACCAGGTGGATGAACCCTCTCCAGTAGTGCCGCCAAGTTACACAACACGTTCTGGGAGGCGAGTTAAATTTACTGACTTCTATCGCCCTTGACGGTCTCTGGAGGGTGGTGGTGTAGGCAACTGTACACTTTATTTAAATTATTTACATAATATAATATTTATCTATATCCTACACTAAACACAAATATTTACAAACAAACAATATAACAATACAATTTATATATTCATATAAATTTATATACACAATCACTTAACACTATCATATATACTTCCTTACCGGCTGGTCGATAAATTTACTATCGATGTCGATGGTCAGGTAAACTATCGATCGGACCCGCAACACTAATGACCAATATTCGTTTATCTATCAATAGCCATATACGGCTGCGCTGGCGCAATCCTTTCACCGCGGGGCACCGCGCAAGGTCAAGCCAGTCAGGATCACGTCGGGGTCACCAGTTTGGGGGGGGTAATGAGGAACAGGGTGTAAAGTTCCTTATCCCCCATTGAAAAGGGAGGATCCTCCGACCGGACGGGTGTTGTGTCCGGCGGGCTAACTGCCCGACATATGTAAGTCGGGAACTCCTATAAAGGCTTATGTCGCGGATAATGTTGATAGCGCGATGTAGGAACTTCTGTCGATCGTTTGTTAGTACGCAGGTGTTGCGATAGATGTCGCTAGTCGCCACATACTTAATGATCAATATTTGAAAAAAGCCTTTTCTGTTTACTTTTTATCTTTAATTTTTTATGTGTGAGAGACCAATAAATATTTTTGCTTTCTTATTTTCTTTCTTTCTGTCCCGTCCCGAAATTAAAGCAAAAACTGCAAAACTTAAAGTAACAAAACTCAAGTAATTTTATCGATATACATTATCGACCTTGTTCGAGTTTTAATCGAACACTCAGCGAAAACGCATAATTGCATCGAATGCAAGTATGCGCGTTCGCTCGTTCACCTAAATGTGAGCCAGTTCGCGATTAGATCTCATTAGAGACACCTCGTACTCAACCATTACCATTTACCATTACTATTTACCATAACCATTTACCATTACTTTTACCAGTTGTGTTGTCTTATTATAAGTGTTTTAGTGATTTAATATATAGCTATTTCACATACCATACGAGACTTTAACTTCTACCATAAACCACACACTACCAATACGGAAAAGGAGTGTCGGGACACCATAGCGCCCACACTACTTTTTACATGGTCCTTCGAGCATTTAATTACCAGTGACTACCAAGTGAAACAGTGCCACGCGAACCAGAAGATCGCTGCAATTTGAAGAACCTGAGATTGCAGAGGCGGTTAGTTGGAGCACATAAGGTCAGATCGAACCATTTATTTATACCATTACCAAATATATTAAAAGATAACTTTAAACATGGATTCCGATTCTCTGTTCATGAACCAAACTGAACTCTATGAAATCCTGAACAAGTTTTTGACCAATCTTAAAAAAGATGGATCTGAGAGGAAGACCATCGATAATTACAAACGCAAGGCTAGCATGTTAGAAGCATACTGGCACGATTATCAGGAAAACCATAAGAAAATATGCGAGTTTGCAAATTACGACCATATTTACTTCAAAAAGGGTTGTTTCGAAACAGCCCAGGGAGTGTATTTGAAAATTAAGGAAATTTTAGACAAAACCATGGCGCAGCTAGGCGCGACGCAGCTGAAAGATGGAACTCCCCATAAACACAAAGCGGAAGAGGTTCAACCATTACCAGGTAACCAGGCTAAACAGCAGCTAGACGCAGACCAGGAAGGAGAAGCGGCGCAGCCCCAACCAGGTATGTCGTCGTCCCGCTATGAGGAGTTCTCACGGCGAGACACTTTTCCTTATATAGATAGAGACTCCAGCAAGCTAAACGGGTTGAAAAAGAAGCAGAATATCAATTTCAAAGCGTTCATGAGAACCGTGAGTAATATTGACGTGGATAGCTTTGAGAATCAATGGCAATTCGAGAACGCTCTTAAATCACTGGATAGCCGATGGGGGGAGATCGACAAGCTTCATTGGGAAATTGAAGGTGAGGATGGAGGCGACGATATTACGTACCAAAGCGAATTCTGCAAGCACGAGGAAAAGTACAACGAGCTGACAAACGACATCAACCGAAAGATGTGGGCAGTAAGGCACCGTGAAAAGTCAGCTCCGAAAATGGACATCCCCGTGTTCAATGGGACTTATAACCAATGGGTTCCGTTCAAAGACTTGTTTAGCGAAGCAGTCGACAAAAACCCGTCAATGTCTAATGCACAAAAAATGCAGGTTCTTAAAAGTAAGGTGACTGGAGAAGCAGAGCGTCTGATTCACCATTTACAGATTAGCTCCGACAATTACCATGTATGTTGGAAGATTTTAAACCACAGGTATGGAAACAAGAAGTTAATTTTCACAACCCATATTAAAATACTGCTCGGACTTCCCAACATACAACAACAGTCGCTAGACACGATTAAGAAGCTGCATGACACTACCAAGGAGACGTTGCACGCTATACAGAATCTGGGAGTAGATATAGCAACTTGGGATCCACTTCTAGTGCACCTCTTAGCGCAGAAGCTAGATGACGATACCTTTACCGATTATATAGAGTCGGTCAAAAATCCTAGAGAGCTACCCGACCTGCAAGAGTTCCTGGAATTTTTGGAAACGAAATTTACAGCCTTAGAAGCTTCTCGTCGCAAGCAGGAACCAGCTAACCAAAATACCACGCCGCATCAATCAAACAAGTACCATAACCAAAACCAGAAGAAAAGTTTTCATAAAAACAATAACCATCAATCAGGCAACAAGGACAACTCAAAGTCTAACATGAACGCGTTACATGTGTCGCAATCGAGGACCTGTGCATTGTGTAATTCAGAGCACGGATTGTGGCGTTGCCCTGATTTTTTGCAAATGACGCATGAGCAAAAGGCAAATAAAATTGAGCAACTTAATTACTGTCAAAACTGTCTATGCAGTCATAGCAACAAACCATGTCAATCGAGCAAACGGTGTCGTAAATGCTTAGGCACGCACAACACACTTCTTCACGAAGCATTTGCAAAACAAAGTCCAACTTCGTCAGCAGATAACACCACCAACAAGAGTGGTGCAACCAAAAAATCATCTAGGTCATCTCACGTATCTTGGGATGACATGTCTGAGGTACTTTTAGCCACCGCTATTATAAAAGTTAAAGGGGCAGATGGAACACAGCACAAGATGAGAGCATTAGTTGACCAGGGTTCTCAACTGTCGTTAATCACCGAAAACGCAGCGCAAACATTGGGAATAAAGAGGGATCACTTCAAAGGGCAAATCTATGGTGTTGGTGAAAAAGAAAACAATGCGAAGGGAATGTTACAAGTAACACTACAGTCTACAAATAGTGAGTTTACTTGTGACACGAACGTTATTGTCATGAACAACTTGATTAAGCGACTACCAAACAACACGTTTACCAAACCAACATCGTGGAACCATATCCAAGGAATACAATTGGCCGATCCAGAGTACCATATAAGCAGACCTGTAGATATACTTCTTGGCGCTAATGTTTACAGCAAAATAATGCTAGGAGGAATCTTAAGAGGGGACGACGACAAGCAACCAATCGCTCAACAGACGCAACTAGGATGGCTACTCTGTGGTTCTATGAAACCGTACTACCATTGCAACGTGATTCTCAACAACACAGAAGACCTACCGAAATATTGGGAGAACGAAGAAAGTTTTTATATGGATGATTTTTGCGGAGGGCGTCCTTCAATGGAAGCAGCAGACCAACTGAAAACCGATCTAAGAAAATTATGCAGATTGGGAGGATTCAACCTTAAAAAATGGACTTCGAATAAACCAGAGCTGTTAACCGATTTGGAGAGAGAGCAATGTGAGCAGTCAACATACGAGTTCAAGCAGACCGATTCTACCAAAACATTGGGTCTCCGTTGGACTCCACAGAGAGATAATTTTACCTTTAACTCAAAAATAGAACCAGAATCAACTGCAACTATTACCAAAAGAGCTCTACTTTCCGACATTTCCAAGCTGTTCGATCCATTAGGGTGGTTAACCCCCCTGAGCACTACCATGAAACTCCTGTTCCAAAATGTCTGGTTATCTAACATAAAATGGGACGACGCTCTACCAGAGGCAATGAACTCAGAATGGTCTACATTAAAGCGAGAACTTCCGGACATAAACACCATAAAAATCAAGAGATGGTTAGGTATGGGAGAAAACCAACATATTGAATTGTACGGTTTCTGCGACGCCTCTAATAAATCATACGCTTGTGTCATCTATTGCAAGGTAACAAACCAAGAAGGGACAACCATTACATTAGTTGCGGGGAAGGCCAGGTTGGCACCCATAAATAAAGTCTTATCTAAACCGAGACTTGAGCTAATGGGCGCACATCTGTTAGCCCAGCTAATGCAAAAAGTTCAAAGCTGCTTATCAGATTACCCCACTGATGTCTACTGCTGGACCGATTCAACTGCAGTACTAGGGTGGGTACAAGGAGATCCAGCCCGATGGAAACCATTCGTAGCAAATCGGGTAACAACAATAACCAAAACCATACCATCAAACCATTGGCAATATGTGAAGACGACAGATAATCCAGCGGACTGTGCAGGTCGTGGTTTGACTGTCAAGCAACTCAAAGACCACAAGTTATGGTGGCAAGGGCCGTCATGGCTGCCATCATACACAAACCAAGAAAACCACCATACCATTTTTGAGACAAATTTAGAAGTAAAGCCGTCCGTACTAAACCAAATCAACACGGTAGTTACTGAACAACCAACAAAATCGCTGACTACCACAATTATCAATGACTTCATAAATAAACACAGCTCCATTACAAAAATAGTACGTATTTTTGCGTGGATTTTGCGAATGCCTACTTTGAAGAAACAACTACACCGACCATACCTCGAATTACACGAGCTTCGTCACGCCAAACAGCTGATAATCAAAAACGTTCAGCAAGCAGAATTTGCAAATGACCTAGAAGCATTACACAAACACGGAAGAGTGCACTGCAAAAGCAAGATTTTAAGTCTAAACCCAACCATAGATGAACATGGAATGTTACGTGTGGGTGGGAGATTGGAAAATGCCCACATGAGTCCGGAGATGAAACATCCCATCATCTTACCTCACAACCATCAGCTTACCACGTTACTCATCGATCAAGCTCATAAACTAACTTTGCACGGCGGAGCGCGCTTAACGTTAGCGAATCTACGACAACAGTACTGGATTATCGGCGGATATATGGCTACAAAAAAGTTTATAAGAAAATGTGTCATATGCAGAAAGCAAAATCCCATGCGGCAGCACCAGCTCATGGGCGATTTACCAGAACCAAGAGTGAATCCAGAACATGCATTTTATCACTGCGGCGTAGACTACACAGGCTTCGTAGAGGTGAAAGCAAACAAGGGAAGGGGTATCAAAACCACAAAAGGGTACATAGCTGTTTTTATATGTATGGTCACGAAAGCGGTCCACCTAGAACTTGTGTCAGACCTAAGCAGCTCCGCCTTTTTGGCAGCTCTAACCAGAATGGCAGCCAGAAAAGGGGCGCCACGACATATGTATAGTGACAACGGCACTAACTTTGTGGGAGCAAACAGGATGATACAGGAAGAAATTAACCAGCTGCACAAGGGCTTCAGTGACAGTTTCCTAACCGAAATAACGGAAATGGGCATAGAATGGCACTTCAATGTACCTAGCTGGCCCAACGCCGGCGGCTTATGGGAGCGCGCAGTACGCAGTCTAAAACATCATCTGAAGAGGGTCATTGGTCAACAAAGACTAACCTTCGAGGAGTACACTACATTGTTAGCTAAAATAGAAGCGTGCCTCAACTCGCGACCTCTTTGCGCCTTATCTGAAGATCCAGACGATATGAACTTCCTCACACCAGCTCATTTCTTATCGGAAAGACCAGGAACAACTGTTATTGAAACAGAGCAAGATGCTAGAACCAGATGGCATCTAACCAGCAAATTATTCCAAGATCTTTGGAAACGATGGAAGACCGAATACTTGACACAACTTTCATCACGAGGAAAATGGATGAACCCACAAAAAAATATCGAAATTGGAGATCTAGTGGTTATTCATGATGAAAATCTGCCTCCAGGAAAATGGGCTCTTGGACGTGTGGTCGAGACACACCCAGGAAATGACGGCCTAACCAGAGCGGTTTCGTTAAAAACCAAAAACGGAATCATGAAACGCCCTATTGTGAAACTCTCCGTTTTGCCTGTTAATCAAAATAATGTGACGACACCAAAACCAACAGATACAAAGCAAACAACCAAATTGCCACAAAGGAAAGGAAAACAGAAACCAAATATTGCAACCATAGCAACTGTTCTCCTGTGTTTCTTTATGCAGATATTTCCATCTTACGCCTTACATGACGTCAAACCGTTTCCAAACAACCAGACGCTTTATTTTGACCCTATTTCAAAGGTGCAATTGATCAGGGATAAATGGACATTAGTCATGTATTACGATATGGGACCCTATTGGACAGGCATAACCACCTATAACAAAATAGCAAATTATCAAGAACAATTGTGTACAACCATTGAAACACAAAGCCATTGTAGTATGATAGTGCAGCAAGCCCGACACGAATACCAGGAACTCGAATACTACAACGAACTTTTGCTAACACAGCATTTTGATGTCCACGCCAGACAGCGTCGCGTCGCAGGGAATACCAGCCGCCGCCGCCGACGAGGTCTAATCAACGGTATCGGGTATCTAGCGAATGACTTATTTGGTGTGTTAGACTCACGTTTCGCTGACCAGTACGAGAAAGACATTGAAACCATTCACCACAATGAAAAACATCTTTCAAATCTATGGAAAAACCAAACCTCCATAATCGAAGCTGAGTTCAACCTTATGAAGAGGATGGAAACCACTGTAAATAAACAGCACAAGTTAATAAACAAAAAGCTTTTAGACTTGCAAGAAAACGCGAGCACTCTCCAACGCGAAATACAAAATATATCATACGTCAATGACTTCACAATGTCAGCGATGTCCGGAAACAGCTTGCTGCAAGGATTAAGACGACTTCAAGACACGTTGCTTAATGCACTAACAGATATCTACCATGGTCAAATTAACATACACTTACTGCCACCAACGCAACTTAAACGTGAGCTCCAAACCATATATGGACAGATGCCAAGCGAACTCACTTTACCAATCACCAATTTAGACACAGATCTTCAGTATCTTTACAAACTACTGAAAGTCAAAGCCAGAGCAACTCAAAAATTTGTCATAATTGAAGTTACACTAGTATCCAGAGACAATTTCAAATTGTACAAGATAATACCTGTACCGCACCAAACGAACACCATTAAGACCACCATCCTACCGGTCTCCGAATACGTAGCTGTCAATCTAAAGAAGGATTCTTTCTTCAGCATGTCCACACAGGAACTAACAGCATGTCTGCACCACGGAACTACTTACATGTGTCAGCTGCTAAAGCCAATAACAGACCTGCAAAATGACGAAAGTTTTTGCAACAAGAACTCGGCAACAAATAAATGTAAAATAGAAAAAACCAACTGCACCAACGTATGGCTTGAATTACATTTGAGTTCTCAGCATTTTTACTTTTGTTGTGACACCTACACAATTAAAGTAATATGCGGCGATCATGTAACAGTTCGTCAGCTGAGCCAAGCCGGAGTCATTACCATAGGTCAAGAGTGCGTCATCAAAGGAAAGGACTTCTCGTTATATTCAATACGGCATCAATCCAACCAAATGAACATTACACCAAGCATTTATGTGCCTGAATTCGACCAAATTAACCACTTGATCAACATCGAAATCCCTGATGAAAGACAGACTGGTGACGACGGAAACCTAACCATATCCATGACCAGTTTGGGGGAAGCGATAGAAGAACTGAAGAAAAGCAATTCAGAAATAGACGATATATCGCCACATGATATCCACCAATACGCAATATGTTACGTATTGATGACGGTCGGTCTATGCGTAGCAGCAGTCTGGTTGCGGCACACCAGGCGCTGTCGCCTGTGCTGCAAAACCACAGCTGGGCAGCGTGGCGAGGGATCTCACCGCCGGCAGACGGTGACTCCACCGCCCCCGAGACCTCGACGCCGCAGCGTGAGCTGCTGCAAACAGGAGCTTGCAGCAGCTCCGCTGACACCGACACCAACCAGAAGACACGAATTATATAGTGAAGTGCTCAGTGCCAGTGATCTTAAAGATAAAAGTGAAACTAGTTTTCGTTTACAAAATTATGCCAAACGCTGGCCTAGCGCGAACTATAGTGCGATCAAACGGGGCAAAAATATGAACACAGGCAATGACAATATTGCTTTTACTGTGGAAGACTCACTAGTGTAACCATAGATCGGTATTAACGTTGTGAAGTAATATTTAAGTAGACCAATAAGACTTTAATATTTTGATTATACTTTGTTTGATCATTAATTTGTACACTCACCAGTTAAGATTGCTAGAAACGAATGTGTTTAACGTAGTTTTATAATTTGTACGCGCCTTATTATGTATCATTGTGTAGTTTTTAGCTATCATCCCGCATTTCTTCTCGCTCTCGGGAATATGTTCGAGTTTTAATCGAACACTCAGCGAAAACGCATAATTGCATCGAATGCAAGTATGCGCGTTCGCTCGTTCACCTAAATGTGAGCCAGTTCGCGATTAGATCTCATTAGAGACACCTCGTACTCAACCATTACCATTTACCATTACCATTTACCATTACTATTTACCATAACCATTTACCATTACTTTTACCAGTTGTGTTGTCTTATTATAAGTGTTTTAGTGATTTAATATATAGCTATTTCACATACCATACGAGACTTTAACTTCTACCATAAACCACACACTACCAATACGGAAAAGGAGTGTCGGGACACCATAGCGCCCACACTACTTTTTACAGACCTTTTGGTCACCGTAACATGTATGAGAAATATACGCAAGTGTGAGTGTACGTCAAACGCAATGTTTGCGCTAGTGTGACAACCAGTAGCAAGCTCGCGATCTATAAGTGAGTGCGGTTTATTTGTGTGCATAATTCGCGTACTTATTAGCGTCTTGCATGTAGTGGATATAGAGAGTGGGAGACAAGCGGCGACACGCGTTCTAATACAAATCAGGAACTATTTCCTTTCTAACCTCTTTTATCTCTTCTGTGGTCAATAATAATTGTTTGAACGTCGCAACCCGTGAAACGACCGGTGTATCACCGCCCGCGCCACAATTGTTACCACGTAAGTTTGTTAATTTCAGTTTAAGTCAGTTATCCAAAAAGGATTACGTAAATAGAATATCTTTAAGAAATTAAGATAACACAACGACATTCTAAAAGCTCTAATGTAAAGGAAAAAGTGGTAACTAAGGAAAGTTTCATCTAAAATACGTATTTGTAAACTGAATTAAGGAAAAATATTTAAAAAAGACACACAAAGAAAGATGTTTATGTTTTATCTAGTTAACCTTTTCAGTTAAGATGTAAGTGGTAGGTACCTATTTGTTTTACAAAAATAAAATATGATATTGTTAGATATTTCCTCAGCCGGAGGGTAGAAATATCGCATGTTCGTGACGACGCAGCGAATGGAACGGGCGACAGAGCATATCAACCGGCGCACGCTCAGAGCGCGCTCACTTTTGCTCGGGCGCTCGACTGCAACAGACGTCTATTGGGACCTGTGGTTATAGCTATGACTGTTTCTTAATGTTTTCGTAACTGTGTTGGTTTTGTGATGTGCTATTTAAAAATAAATAGTTCGAGGTTACTTTGTCGTCGTTTCTTTAAAAAAATTAAATACCCTTCTGATCCATAAGATCAGAAGTGGGATTCGCTTACACGCGTCTTTGACCGTTTGCCATCTATTTTGCAGTAAAACGTTTCGTTTCAAAGTAACCTCCAACCACGTATTAATCGAAGTGTCAGTGTTCTTATGCGTTTTCGGGTTAACACCCACGTGTTAATTATATTGTGGTCAGTTTACGGATCGCGAGTGCACACCGCGTGAACATGAAGGTTCTGGGTTCGATTCTCGGATCGGATAAAGTTTTGTTGTCTGAATTTGTGCCCGGTTGGTGGCAGTAGGCTTGCCCTTATTACATGGGACTTAACATAACTGGCGAGATGTGGGTATACTGAGTACCTCTGCCTAACCCTTCGGGGATTGCAGGCGTGATGTTATGTTGTGTGTGTGTTTATGAAGTCACTGGGGCAATCGACAATGCCTCGGACGCATTGGTGGTTGTTTTCATGGTGGTGCTAAGACGTGGCTTAAAGATTGGGTGACCAATAACAGAACGTGGACTTATTTTTTTAACCCGTATTTTGGCCATTGTGTCCGTGTTAACTTGATATGGCCACTGTGCAATATGACGTTATGAGTACGAATTCGAATTCAGGCTATGCCCGAAAGTCCTTGTTGCGGTTGAATATCGTCAAGGAACTGTCGTGGGTTTGATTCCCGCACGGTACATTTTTTTTTATTTTATTTATTTATTTATTAAAACTTTATGCACAAGTAATAAAACCGTACAAAGGCGGACTTAATGCCTTGGGCATTTTCTACCAGTCTACCTTAGGGTGATGCAGAGACATTTTAAAGTAGGTGCAAAACAGAAACAAAAATTAGAAAAGAAATAAAATATATATATATATATATATATATATACCTAACTTATAGAATAAATACATACATAGATATATACATAAAATATATTTTTGTATGGCCAACAGATAATAATTGCTCCGGGTCTTGGTATTTGTGTATGTGAGTTTAAATGTTTATGTACACTCCCATGATCCCATGATTTCCTAGTGTGGGGCAACGTTGTGATAGTGGCGTTAAAAGGTTTTACTTGATGATTTCTGAAAACCTGGTAGTTTTTGTCGTACTATGGGACATGACCAAGGGTAGTTCATTGATGTTTTTCCCAAGTGTAACCACGTTTGACTTAATCAAACTCAACAAAACTTAAGTTTGGTCAGGAGTGACCGAGTGGAACAAAATTCTGTTGTGGATTTGTTTGTTTGCAGAATAATCATTACACGTGGCCGCTGGCTGCCAGGGTGCCTTACTGGCGCGGTTGAGCGTGTCGCTCCTGACTGCATGCGCGCCCTACTGGCGTGGCACACGCTCTCCAGGGTGCCTGCGCGCCCTACTGGCGCGGTTGAGCGTGGCACAACATGGTGCCAGCGCGCCCCACTGGCGCATTTGCGCGTGGCACCCCACGGTGCCAGCGCGCCCCACTGGCGCATTTGCGCGTGGCACTCCACGGTGTCAGCGCGCCCCGGTGCCAGCGCCCCCACTGGCGCGGTTGCGCGTGGCACTCCATGGTGCCAGCGCGCCCCACTGGCGTGGTTGCGCGTGGCACTCCATGGTGCCAGCGCGCCCCACTGGCGCGGTTGCGCGTGGCACTCCACGGTGCCAGCGCGCCCTACTGGCTTCTGTTAGGCCTGGACCTCTGGTTCATGGCTTCTGTTTGGTCTGAGCCTCTGGCTTATGACTTCTGATTGGCCTGGACCTCTGGTTCATGGCTTCTGTTTGGTCTGAGCCTCTGGCTTAAGACTTCTGATAGGCCTGGACCTCTGGTTCATGGCTTCTGTTTGGTCTGAGCCTCTGGCTTATGGCTTCTGTTTGGCCTGGACCTCTGGTTCATGGCTTCTGTTTGGTCTGAGCCTCTGGCTTATGACTTCTGTTTGGCCTGGACCTCTGGTTCATGGCTTCTGTTTGGTCTGAGCCTCTGGCTTATGACTTCTGTTTGGCCTGGACCTCTGGTTCATGGCTTCTGTTTGGTCTGAGCCTCTGGCTTATGACTTCTGATTGGCCTGGACCTCCGGTTCATGGCTTCTGTTTGGTCTGAGCCTCTGGCTTATGACTTCTGTTTGGCCTGGACCTCTGGTTCATGGCTTCTGTTTGGTCTGAGCCTCTGGCTTATGACTTCTGTTTGGCATGGACCTCCGGTTCATGGCTTCTGTTCGGTCTGAGCCTCTGGCTTATGACTTCTGATAGGCCTGGACCTCTGGTTCATGGCTTCTGTTTGGTCTGAGCCTCTGGCTTATGGCTTCTGTTTGGCCTGGACCTCTGGTTCATGGCTTCTGTTTGGTCTGAGCCTCTGGCTTATGACTTCTGTTTGGCCTGGACCTCTGGTTCATGGCTTCTGTTTGGTCTGAGCCTCTGGCTTATGACTTCTGTTTGGCCTGGACCTCTGGTTCATGGCTTCTGTTTGGTCTGAGCCTCTGGCTTATGACTTCTGATTGGCCTGGACCTCCGGTTCATGGCTTCTGTTTGGTCTGAGCCTCTGGCTTATGACTTCTGTTTGGCCTGGACCTCTGGTTCATGGCTTCTGTTTGGTCTGAGCCTCTGGCTTATGACTTCTGTTTGGCATGGACCTCCGGTTCATGGCTTCTGTTCGGTCTGAGCCTCTGGCTTATGACTTCTGATTGGCCTGGACCTCCGGTTCATGGCTTCTGTTTGGTCTGAGCCTCTGGCTTATGACTTCTGATTGGCCTGGACCTCTGGTTCATGGCTTCTGTTTGGTCTGAGCCTCTGGCTTATGACTTCTGTTTGGCCTGGACCTCTGGTTCATGGCTTCTGTTTGGTCTGAGCCTCTGGCTTATGACTTCTGTTTGGCCTGGACCTCTGGTTCATGGCTTCTGTTTGGTCTGAGCCTCTGGCTTATGACTTCTGTTTGGCCTGGACCTCTGGTTCATGGCTTCTGTTTGGTCTGAGCCTCTGGCTTATGACTTCTGATAGGCCTGGACCTCCGGTTCATGGCTTCTGTTTGGTCTGAGCCTCTGGCTTATGACTTCTGTTTGGCCTGGACCTACGGTTCATGGCTTCTGTTCTAGTTAAGTATATTACTGCTTCACTACTATCTATTTATCTTGGCTAGTATTCCACCCAATGGGAGTCCGGAATTCCATTGCTTGGAATGCTATTTAGTTCCATTTACTTTTTAATGCTTTGGATCACTGATTTTGAAATATTTATTAGTCTGAGGTTTTTAAATTTACATTTCACTTACCAAAAAAAAAAAACCTTCCTGTTAGTTAGTTGGGTACCTGATGGTGGGAGTGCACGCTCACTATCGCGTACTTAACAACATCAGTTCGAGTGCTTACTATTCTATGGCTTCAGACACATAAGTGACGCAAGAAAACAAATGTACAGTATGTGTTGTTGTTACTTTGCAGATGATTACGACCAGTCTGGTGATGGTGAACCTAGTGATGACACAAGAAAATGATGACGGTCAGGTTGTGACAGATGGATCTAATGTGAACGATGCTGCCGGATGGTATTCGACATGTTGCGTGTCGAGGTGACCAATGTTGGTCCGATGCATCATGGAAGATACAAGTTGCCCTAAACATGGCAAGGCGGTCTGCAACCGCACCTCACCTCTACATCTGGTGACTGGTATCATGTTAATGGGTGATGTATATGGGATTGGTTTGAAACGTACTTGTATGTGGACCAATTCACACACGCAAAGTTATGCCTCACGTAGGTCTCTAGCGAGTCGTGAGGTGGCGATCTTCCGACAAGTTCCGCCCCGGGTGGTTGGTTTGGATATTTGTATGTTTCACACCTATTACGAGAGCCGTTGTTAAAAAGAGCTTTTTCATCAACAGCTATATCTGTTTGCCACCGACATTGTGGCAATTTTGTTTGATTTTGGCATCGATATTTGGCTATCTGGAAACCCGATAGATGGTTACCAGGTGACTTTGTGGTTGTTTCAGTAATGATTGAGGTCGCGAACTCTTTCATTGGTGATACAATTTACAAACTGCTGCCTATTTTGGTGCGATTGCTAGTAATTTCAGTACAATGGGCAGTTAAAAGTTCAAACTTTCAGAATACCTCATTCAAGTTTTGGTTTTGTTATGTTTTAGATGACGAGTCTACCAATGAGGTCCAAACAAGTGATGATCAGACGCTGAACAGCGTATCTGTGCAGGATGGACGAAGCGAGCGAGGATCAGCATTCGGTGCCAGTGAGCCAAGCTGACGAGGTCGTTCAGCTGTCAGGAACGGCCGTGTTAGATATTTCCTCAGCCGGAGGGTAGAAATATCGCATGTTCGTGACGACGCAGCGAATGGAACGGGCGACAGAGCATATCAACCGGCGCACGCTCAGAGCGCGCTCACTTTTGCTCGGGCGCTCGACTGCAACAGACGTCTATTGGGACCTGTGGTTATAGCTATGACTGTTTCTTAATGTTTTCGTAACTGTGTTGGTTTTGTGATGTGCTATTTAAAAATAAATAGTTCGAGGTTACTTTGTCGTTTCTTTAAGAAAAATAAATACCCTTCTGATCCATAAGAATATATAATTTAGTTATGAGAGCAAAAAGTAGTACGTACTGGCAGCAACACTTACTTTTTGGCAGCTTCAAAGCGCCAAATGAGAATTTGCGCAGGCGTAATTATCTATTATATCATTCTGTGACCATTTCGTCATCATAAAAAATATACATCAGCCATGTGTAGTAAAGTGGTCAGAACCTAAGTACTAGCTGTAAAATAGAAGAACAAAAATTGTAAAGTCGACCTCGAAATTTCTTAACGAATTTTGATTAAAAATTCTTAGGTTGGATAAAAGATTAGATAATCTGAAACCATAGGACATACGCGAATACCATCTTCTTATGTTTTTATATTATTATTATGAACTGACCCTGACTGACTGGCCAGAGAATGCTAAACACCAAGGGATTTGAAAAGGAATGGACCTTTGCCCAGCAGCTCATATAAAAGCTGAGTGATCGCATATCCAAGGCATTCCTTCACGATAGTGCAGCTTTCTATAAAATACCTAAGTACATGAAAGTATTTTCATAAAATGTTCAGCATTTGACAATAATGCTGCTGTATTTATTTATACTTAAAGTTAGTTATTTATAGCATAATATTTTAATTGCTTCTTGAAGCCAATTAAATTCATGTTATTTAAAGAGTGTAGACTTAAAGGTTGAAAGTAAAATTAGAACAAAGTTATGGATTGAGCTAATGGAATTCCTTTACCTACTGTATTATTTTTCGAACGCGTTCTTTGTGTTCTAAGCGCTGTTAAAGTAAATTAGTTATTGATACACCGATGGGTATCCAGCGGGTATTTGAGAAGATCTCAATAGTAATTTCATAGATGTTTTGTTTATTTATAACTCTGCCCTGGAGTGTAGATGGTGCAGCAAGTCCACAAACTATATGGCACTTAATATCGTATCCTGTTGTTTGTTCACTACAGGAATTGATAGACGCTACCGAATACTAGTAGTTCAGTTCTGGGCAGAAACAATTTAGATTGCAATCGACATGCTAAGAAAATGAAAAATACTCTACACTTAAATAACTATTTTAATTTCATTCTCCTTTTAAATTCTATAATAATCTAGATACTATACTATGATACTATATACTTGATGAATATTAAATCCGCGCCAAAAACCAAAATCGCTCAATAAACGTCTCAAATTCGTGTTTGTGGCGATAAACCGAAACTTTTATATACGTACTCGTGTACGTAGATAGAAGTTCCGTTTTCACCAAAAAGTTTAGCAACGGCTGAAAGTCTTTCATCAACCTACACAAGTCGTGTACCACAGACGTAACGAACATAGGCCTGACTAATCCCTTTGCATCACGACCTACATGCTGCACAAACTAACAGCAAACAAAGCCGGCAAATTATAGATCTTGTGAAGGCCTTTGCTTTTGGCGAACGAGGAATTTGATACAGTACCTTCTAGAACTAGGAATTAGAGATGTAGAGCATAGGGGTAAAACACAGTTTGAATAATCTAAGCGTAACTCAAATATGTATTTTTTCAACACACTTGCTCATAAAGTGGCTATAATTTCACCGCAATTAGGCACATAATGACACCTATAATCAAACTGTGACTTTTTCATTGCTATTATTCACTAGTGAGTTAAAGGGTTTTTTTTTTAATTTTATTGGTTGAATTGCTACGTTCATAAAAAAGTTTCGATACAAAAAAGATCGTGTTCAATAGTAAAAATAAATTAATGTACTTAGTGCTTGCTCATTTCATGCTTTGAATTTAAATAGATAATTTTCAACTTGTACGTTTTATTATATGAAACTTTCACTCAAATAATATAACTTTTATTTTTTCTGTAATAAAGAAAACTTTTACCTCATTTAATACGTGGCTAAAACTCTATTGCGCTCATTCATTTAGTCTATGGTCGATCGCCATTGTTACAGTACATTTTATGTGTGAATTTCATGGTGGCGCCACTGGTCAAGAAAAAATGCATCGCTACGTCAAACTTAGTACATTTATTATAGTTCCGTGTTTTCCCGCATGCACAGATAAGTTGGCAGAACTGTAGATGCGCGCGCATAGGAAAACCTATTATTTTTTCTAGTTGTTGTGAAAAAAAATCAGAACTCGTTTTAACTGTTTAGATGACTTTTTGTATTATTTTCTTCACAAGTGTGTTGAAAAACGTCATAAGATACACGTGTGTATTGATGATTACCGTCCTCGGCTTTCTTAGGACCCTCACCTGACGGCTCGGGTCTCAATGGCGCCTCAGCGATAATCACCAACGTTACACACTTGTACCATAATGTACTATTTCTTGTAAAATTAAATTATTTTCAATTTGCAAAGAGTAGATTATAGCTTTCACTTACATAATGAGGAAAACGTGACTTTAATGAAAAATCTCCAATATAATGTATATTTTTTTAATGAATACCTGTGAGCTATAAGATGTTTTTTCGTATTTATTTGTGTCCCACTTAGTTCTTTTTAATACTCCACAATTGATAATTAAAAATAACTCACGCCTTGTAATCCCCGAAAGATTACAAGGCGTGAGTTATTTTTAATAGCCGAGGACGGTAATCATCAATACACACGTGTGTGTGTATTGATGATTACCGTTCTCGGCTTTCTTAAGACCCTCACCTGACGGCTCGGGTCTCAATGGCGCCTCAGCGGTAATCACCAACGTTACACACTTGTACCATAATGTACTATTTTTCATTTTATTTTGGTTTGCGAGTGTACGATAATTTGTGTAATATTCAATTTGTTAACTAAATATTAAACTTTCTACTGGAAAATCTATAAAATATTGTCCAACTAACCCTTGCCCAAGACGGCCCGTCAGTAGTTTTAAACCAGGCCCCTAAATGCAGCCTGTCCCTTTGCTGAACTCCCCAGTGACACCCTCACCGCTGCCATTACCGCGCTGTCACTTAATCTATAAGTATTTAGGTAGGCCCTATCTGGAGGCCTTACACTCAAAGCATTCACAGGATAGTCCGGTTAAGCAGAAGCCAGCCATATAGATTGACGCGTAGGTCGTCCGAATCGTCAGAGTCGTCCCTTTTCAGCAATAGGCAAAAAGTTGGCAAAGCCATCATCTTCATAATTTCAGCCCGGCATTACCATAGACTGTGTGAAAGATTATATGACAAGAAAGGAGGTGATTGCTGAGATGATGAGTAATAGAGAAGTATGAAGAATGAAAACATGCTGCGTCGACCCCAAATAAATTGGGATAAGGGCAGCCGAATGATGATGATGATGATGATGATCACCCACTGTTGGATATAGGCCTCCCTTTTCTTTTGTCACTCTTAGACATATCTAAAATATATGTTTTTACTTCCAGAAAGAGTTCTCCCAGGTGAAATCAACGGCTCTCGACTCGTTGGCGAACAAGGTTCTATTCCCGTGCACAAACGCCGGCTGCCCGAAGCATGCAGTGCTCACACAGCTTGACAAGCACTATGCCCACTGCCAGTTCCGCATCATCAACTGCTTTATGGCTAGAGTTTATGGTAAGTTAATGAGCTGTACTACTAGTTACTGAGCTGTACTGTTAATCGATCGTAACGTGCGTTTGGAGTACTAGGAATTCGGGGCAATTTGCAGTACTTAGGAAGTTGCGCGTTGCGTTGGTGATGGGGCGACTAAGCTGGGCCTGCAGTCTTTACACTAAATATCGTTAAAAATCTGTCGCAAAGTCGTATCGATTTCAAATTTCGTTAATAGATTTTCAGCTTTATTTCAACGGTGAATGGTTAAAAATCTTTTAAAGAAAGTTTACGATTTTTTGACATAGCGACATTCGTAGCGTCGTTATTAGTGTAGAGACTGCAGGCCCTGGGGGACTGATTCCTCGTCACTTGCCGTGCAAATATCTTCCAGGGCTCTTAAGAACCTAATCCTTCGTTCTATCCATCTGGGGGATACATCTATGAGATGAGTAACCAAAAAAAAGGTGTAATTTACAGTAACAGTGGATGAGTTACATGAATACATTTCTGTATTTCAAAAAACCCTCCTTTTGGGCTCCGTCGCAGTCGGGTAATAATAAAACTATAGTCGCACATAAAAAAATACATACATAAAACAAGTTGTATTATGCAAAAAAAAACTGAAACAATGCGCAATAATTTATGCATTGTGCAGAAAATTTAATGATGTCGTTCACTTTTCATAGACAAGACAAGACACTTTCTCACTCACGACGACAGAGAGTTTACTCCGGGCGCTCGCAAATAAGTCTGTCGTAATGAACGAGCTGTTACTTGTCTGTTTATTTACTTCTTTTGTTGTCTGTACCGACTAAATATGACCCTTGAAAAACTAATACCATCTTGAATGCTTTGAAAAACTGTAGATACAAACCATTAGTTTGTAACGAATGAAAATAGATTTGTGAGATCGGGTTCATAGTCAAAGCGTATAATCTGCTGCCGACTATGAGCGTCTGGTGTAAAATGTATGAAAATCAGCGTCTCATCGTCGCCGCCAACTGACTGTTCCGTGTTTTTCCATACAGTCGCCAGCACATCAACCTATTAAATCTGTCCAATAGTAGATTTTTAACTGTATCGCTAAAACATTAGGTTTAAGGTTGAAGGTTGATTGGGAAAAGTTGACAATAAATTTCGGGTTGCTTCATTTGCTTAAATTAGGGTTCCGTAGTCAGCAAGGAACCCTTACCGCCTTATTAATAAAAATAGTTAAACCTGGTTTAACTTACGCTTGGTTTATCTCGCATGCCGTCTCACTTCAAAAATATTCAAAAGAAAGTGACGGCATGCGAGATAAACCAAGCGTAAGTTAAGCCCAGGTTTAACTATTTTTATTAATAGCAACAGTCACTCTTAAAACATTGTTAGGTACTTACATAATTTTCACGCCTAAAAAAAAATCGATATAAAATATTATCCCCTACGACGCAAAAAAATGCTCTCATTGGAACGCTCAATATCCTTAGGGTTGCTCACCCCGTGACATAAACACGGCCATTTTATTTACCTCTCTAAGTATAATACAGTTTTTCTTTAAGGAAAACGTCGTAGGAAAAAGTTCAGTTAGTGACGAGCTCCAAATGGTTCGTGTCTTGGTTGCGAAACGAAATACGTCACCACATTTGTCATTGGACGTGATGTGACGAAAATAAAGGGTGTAAGCATTTAATGCTGCGTAATTTCCTTTTAAAAGCGTCTATTAGAAAAAAAACATGATGGACTGAAAATTATACAGGGTGTTATCCTGTATAACTTTACCGACGCTAAAACGGTTACTTCGTATTCAGTACATCATTCTGAACCCCTCCGCATAAAAATATGTAGTCGGTTATTAAAAAGGGGTTTTCTACAAAGCTACAACCAAAATTTTTGGACATTAGTTTTTACCCGACTGTGGCGAAGCCCAAAAGGAGGGTTATGTGTTTAACGTGTATCTAAGTATGTATGTATGTATGTCTGTCTCTTTGTTTCCTCATAACTCCTAAACGGATGAACGGATTTGAATAAAATATACGTCATTAGATTCGTCTTGATGGAGGCTACATTAAATTTTTTCAGTCGGGTTTTTTAGTTTTTTAACTACTTTTTTTTACCAAATTATGGATGAAGTGTTGTCGTGAGAAAATTACCTAAGTGATGATTGGGAGTTGTTAGTTTTGTAGTGTGTAACTAATAGCAATAATCTAATTTATGTGTCAATATTTGTTTAAAAAACTGAGCGAACTCTTACTACAAATAAAGGATGTATTATGTTAGATGAATTGTATCCTACTTCCAAATCGTATTCCCAAACAATTCTTGACACTGCATCCTCTTTCAACATCCCCGCAAACCGACAGTGATCTATCCTCGAGAACCACAATGGAATTTCCCTTTTTTCTTTCACTTCCTAAAAAAACTCGTAATTCCAGGGGACTGCAAATGGAAGGGGCGTGCTGGTGACTGGATGGACCATTGTTTCATGGAGCACAGTGAGAAGGTCACAGAGTTACCATTCATTACTGTGAAAAATCGATGGGATGCGAAGAGAACCGAACCGGTCCTGAACTACTTCCTACTGCGGTGCTACGACCGAATATTCAACGTATACCAGATTTATGATAAAAGAGGAGGTAAGGATTATATTGTAATAAAATATAAGATTTTCTTTTAGATTTTAGGGATGGAACTTGCTTATTGTTATTTATGAGAAATATAAGGTTGAATACGTTTATCTTGGCTTGATCTTATGGCTACTAAGTAGGTACAGTTTCGAGCAAGAATCACACTTTACAACGTTTAAAAGCAGTTTTCGGCTAGCATAATTATTGATTTAATTTTTTGTTACGTAACGAAACTAATATTTTGGAATCCATATTAGCGTAAGTAGGTCATATCTCAAAGTTGCCATATTTGTTTTCCCCTCGGGGATTAAAGGCGTGATGTTATGTTACGTTGGGTTCTATCTAAATTTCTAAAAGTTACAATTTTTATTACACGAGACATTCGCGTTTGTACTTTGCCGTAATTCCGTTATCTAGCAATATTTCTCCAAAAAAAGGTGTACCTTTAATATAATACGAATGAAATTTTAATCAGAGTAGAGATTATTTATCTTATCACATCTACGGCAAACAATCAAAACATGTTTGGATCATATTTAGCTACGGGACCTGTGATCACTGGCGCAGTCATAAAATAATCAAGTAAATAGAAGGGATTATGAAAATTTTATTGATTTAACATTCTTGAACTGTAAAGTACTCATAACGTAAACTACTTATAAAATATTTATTGTGGCCATTTTAAACGGTCCAGTGTAGGGCTTCCCCGACGCGGCGTTAAGGCGCTGACAAGAGCCAAATAGGCTTGTATTGAACAATTTTTTAGCCAAATCTATACAGTTTGACACGGCGGAAAAAATATATGTTAATCTTGAACATATTTCTGATAATTTCGTTGTTTTCAAAACACGTTTTTGAAAAGTTTTCTCGATACAAAAAAATGGTAAACTAACCTCTTAAAATGATCTTCCAACAAAAATATCTGTATTACTGATGAACGTACGTTGGTAAAATTTATAACAATAACGTATCATATTTAAATACAAAATTTGGTTGTTTTTAATTTTTGATTATTTAATAAATTATTATTTTATAATTAATCATTATATGGTTTGTAAGAAGTTCGAGCGTTGCGTCATCGCGCTCTCTTTCTTACGTATGCAATCCGACAGTGAGCGCTTAGGCGCGGTGCTAGACGGACGTATGTCACTTTGCGCCCCACTGACAGCTATCCGTTCATCTATAAATTATTATTGACCGCGTCACAATGTTAGTCCAGGATCCACGGTACATTTTTTCACTTGATTACTATCAAGCTAATTTTCCGTGAGCCAACATTACCCTATACGAAAACTCTCGATTGTGGTAGGTAATAGGGGCAGCAGGGATAAAATATATATTGATTATATATTATTATAATTATTTATTTGATGATTTTCAAAAATCTATTACTAACTATTTTATTTTTATCTGATGATCATTATCTAAATCCAACATGTATTGATAACGAGCTCATCAAAAATTACTACAAACCAGGGGTCCGTAGCCGAATGGCAAAAAACGGAACCCTTATATATTCGTCATGTCTGTATGTCCGTCTGTCCACCCGTATGTCACAGCCACTTCATTCGGAAACTATTGAGACTACACAGTTGAAACTCTACAAGTATTCTGTGAACCGCTTTACGATTTTTATACAAAAATAAAAAAAAGGATTTAGGGGGTCGCCCCATACATGGAACTGAAACTATTTTTTTTTTTCATCAAACCTATACCTACGTGTGGGGTGTCTATAGACATTAGACAGGTCTTTAAACATGACATTGAGGTTCCACAAACAATTTTTTCTCAAAGCCAATCGTTTGGAAGACAGACACTTCCAAATTTGTAAAATGGCGACCGGCCTCGCGGTCGCTTGCCTTCGGTATTGCCAACAATGACCAGCTTTTCAAGGCTGCTATCTCCTCTTTGCATTATGTGGCCGAAATAAGACAAAATACGCTGTAGGCAAACTGTTGACAATCGAGTCTTGATATCGAGTTGGTAAAGGATAGACACATTTGTGGCCGTCCACGGAATTCGGAGAATCCGCCTAAAACACCACATTTCGAATGCGTCTATCCTCTGTCTTACTCTTGTTTGGATTGTCCATGTCTTAACTTGTGGGGAAAAATGCTCCTTCCGAGAAGCCTGTGCCTGAAAAGGAACCGATCCAGGCTGATGATGGTTTCGTGACGGTGTTGAGGAGGAAGCGCCGTCAGCGAACCATCAAGAACCGCTGCGGCACGGCTCCATCGGAGCCCAATGTGCATATTCGTGCCGCAAAGCCGAACACTCCTTTGTACCTCTCCCGTCTACATTACACCACTACGACGGAGGACATCGTGGAGTACGTGCGCCAGAAGATCAAGTACGTGGCGAGAGTGCAGCTGCTCGAGTCGCGCCGCAACGTCAACTTTAAGGCGTTTGTGGTGCGAGTACCGACATGCTACCTGCACCTCGTCTTGGAAGAGGACTTTTGGCCGCAGGGGGTGGTGTTTCGACGCTTCCGCGGGCAAGTGCCACATGATCGCACAGTGACGTAGTGCAACTGTAGTGATACTAATATAGTTTTAAGGTTTTGTTTACTACACAAGCTGTCAATTATATCGTATGTATGTTAGTCTGTAAGGTATTTATCTATGGGCCAAAGTAGCCTGAAAATAAATAAATATTATTATTATTAACTCTATGGAGGAAAATCAGGAAAACTAGTGCTCTGACCAAACGGGCCTTCGTTTTAAAACTTATACCACGTTTTTCCCAGATGTTCCGGGGGCGTAATATAGCATCTTTAGCCATGGCTATCCGCCGTTTTATTTCTGTGACGCAGCTACCTTCATTACTTATATTGGAGCCCAGTTAATCGAAGCTGTCCACAGTATAGATGCCTTAGATGTTATAGGCGCCCGATAGGTTTCCCGCACGATGTACCACCATAAGCTTGGTTTTCTGCCTATTTATTGCAAACCCTACTTTGCCACTTTCCACTTCCAATCTGTGCCGTATCTCTTTCATGTTGCCAAATGTTGTAGCAAGGAGAACGGTGTCATCAGTGTACCTCAGATTGGAAATCCACTTTCCACCAACAGTAAACCCCTTGTCCCAGCCCTAAAGAGTCGTGAATGATATTACTCTTCGTACATATTGAAGAGCAGAGGTGAGAGGATGCATCCCTGCCTAACGCATTTGAACAGTCGGTGTCTATTTTGACGAAAGAGCGGTTGTTGATGTGTAGGTAGAGGCATCGTTCCCATGTCTTTAAGAACCCCCCACAGCTTGCCCCACTCCACGCAATCAAATGCTTTGGTATAATCTATGAAACATATCAATACAGGGCTGTTAAATTCCCGACTTTTCTCTATAATTTGGCGAACGTTCAGGATTTGTTCCCGCGTGTCTTTGCCTTTAACAAAACCTGCTTGCTCTTCTGGAATTTGTGGCTCCAGAAAGTGTATTAGCCTGTTGTTTATGATGTACAGGAGTATTGATGGTGCGTGGAGTAAGTGCCAAACACTTAATATAATTTTTAGAATCTTGTAGGCAACTTGTAAAGAGTGGGTTTAATAGAAAATATCCAATCCCCAAAACCCAGTTAGTAAGTAATCATTTTTAATGACTTCGTTATCGATACATATTGGAAGGAAGGAAGGGGACTCTTTGATCAAACCATACATTTTGTAGGACAAATATTTTTTCAAATAATTTAGATAATTATCATCAGATTTAACAAAAAAAACCCAGCTGATGATTCTCAAAAGTGTTTGTACTTAACACTTTTGAGAATCATCAAACCAACATATTTTATCCCTGCTACCCCTATTACTTACCACAATCGAGAATTCGAGAGTTTCGTGCAGGAAATTGTTGGGCGTCTCGCCGTCTCATCAAAATTAGCTTGATAGTAATCAAGTGCAAAAATGGACCGCGGATCCTGGACTATTTGTTTCTTACTTGGTAGTATGGCGCTAGGGTATCGGAAAAATTGTGGGCGTGTCCAAAAATACTGAAACATCAGAAGTCAATAGCTATTGTCATCGTCTTAACCTCTGACCTGTTTAAATGAACGGTTAATAACTCAATTAAGTGTATAAGATTTGTATAATATTCTATACAAAATCAAATATTTTGTTAGGACCGGTATGTCTCATAGTGAGATTTTAAGTGCCGGAGATTTCTAAACAAGGAGAAGTGGAAAGCTATGAGGAGCTTTGCCCATCACTGGCGCAATGTAGGTTAAAAGCAAACAAAAAAAACGAAAGACTGTCCGAAATGCGACTTTGAATTTTATCTCTGGATATAAGTACCTATTCCTGGGTTGTTATTCGGCTGCATGCGGTTAGACTGGAAGCCGACCCCAACACAGAAAAGGCTAGGCAGATAATTATGATAGAATTACATAATAATATTCCTGTTTATTTTCTTTCAAAATAATCTAAATGAAACATACACCATCCGTCGAAATTTTTGCAAATTACAGACCAGACAGTTTAGTATAGATTATAACACGCAAATTTAATTAGTCACAGTTTCAAGTGCATAATTGATTGGATGAGTACTTGACCAACAAATCTATTGTCTAGATAACTGAATTGGAATCGTGTTATCTGAAACTATCGAAGTAGGTCAGCGCAAATCACTTCCATACGTTTGCATTACTGATCTAGACAAAGATATACGCTTATAGAACTGTGATATAGATACTGTTCGGTAGGTTTAGGTCCTTTATTTTTAGGTTTTCTAGAACAATGTGTCTAAAATATAATTTAAATTTTACTGATATAGGTACTGATCAAAAATATTTGTATCTACAATATCTTTTAAAATAATTATTTTTATTGAACATTTTCCTGAAAAGAGTTTTCATTATCTTGACATCACAAGCCTTGTGATATAAAGAAAATTATTAACTTCCCTCTGGATTTTAACAGGGAAAAACGATATAACTCAAATAAAGTACTGAATTTTCCTCATAGTAGAAAATAACTTGAGTTCTGTAGTATTTATTACAAGACTATTGAAATTCGTTTTAATGAACAAAACTATATCTTCTTCGAATTAATTTGTCCTAGTATTAAAATACTAGACGTACCTATACCCCGAAGAAAGAAATAAAAGTAACCAATAAGTTGACAGACAACGTTCCTTGTTTTTTACAATGAAGAACCACAGAAGCTCAGACACCGCACTGTCTGTCTGTCCGTAATTCCAGACACAATTACACTAAGCTGTTTTTTCAGCGACTTGTGACCCTTGCAAGAAGCCAGACGTTTTATGGTTTTGGCTTCTTTATGTTACCGTGAATATGCATTATCTTTTTTGTACCTTTCATGTTAATATAGCTTTTAGAGAAGAAAGCTTTAGTAAAATAAACAAACATTAGTCGAGTATTAATAATAATAATAATAATATTCCACAACTATCACACAACGCCATCTAGTCCCAAGCTAAGCAGAGCTTGTGTTATGGGTACTAGACAACTGATAAACATACTTATATATTTCTAAATACATACATATTATAGATAAATTACACCCAGACACAGAACAAATGATCGTGCTCATCACACAAACATTTGTCCTGGGTGGGAATCGAACCCACGACCTCCGGCATAGCAGTTAGGGTCATTAACTTTTTTATTTTTTAATATTAAAAATGGGCTTGCTCTTGACTTCAATCTTGCCCTAAGGGCAGAGATGATGTCGACGATGGAACGAGCTTACCCAGTAGAAGCCTGTTTACTCGCGACTTAAACAGATTATAGGGTTATATGAACTCGGAAAAACCGACGCAGGCAGGGAATTCCACTCCTTGGCTGTGCGCATAATAAAGGACCCAGCAAAGCGCTTCGTTCGAATGTGTGGAATGTCGACTAGGTATCGGTGATACCCTGCAGTACGTCTAGTCTCCCGATGGAAGAAGGGAGATGGTGGGATCAGCTCGTGGAACTTCTTTCTTCTTAATCAAGTGGCTAGTGCCTAACACGGTGTCACTTTTTATGCCGCCCATGAATGCCTTGATTTATTTAGCTATAAATTTGGTCGAAAAATATCTTTTAGGCATACTGGTTACCTCACGATATTTTCCTTCTACAAAACGTTTAATTAAAATTATTTATTTACTTCCAGGTAGAATGATGTGGACCGTGCTTGTAAACGATGACCATGCCGAGAAGTATTACTTTGAAGTGGATATATTCCTGCCAAATCTGCCGAGCAAAAGGATTGTTTACAGGCAAGTATCTTAATAAAATACTAACAAACTCAAAAAAGATTTGGGGGCCCGGGTACTGGAAATACGTGATGTGTATGAATTGGTCACCCGACAAGTTCAATTACCTAAGACGACTCAGAACCTATTAAAACAAAGTATTTTATAATGGGTTATATTTAAATGCACATCTGTTTAATTTTTCAGCACACTAGGTAACTCCACTAATTAACTGAATGCTTATCAAAAAAACCTAAACATGTCCTACAAAAAAGTCTAAAAAATCACACAAAACGAGATGACCTTTTTTATCGAATTCACACCAAAAATGTAGTTTTGTAAAACAAAAATACTAATTGCTTATCAAAAATACTAACTTGCACTCTAAATTTATTGTACAATCTTACTACGGAATTTCTAAAACTGATATCTAATACGACCGTCTCGCGACAGTGTCCTTTATGGGCGGCATGGGCACCGGGCCGTAGGCCGACGAAGGAGGCCGGCGGAGGCCCGGCACTTCGGGGACAGAAGACATTAGTGTTATGTAGTATGCGAGCGAAGCGAGCGCGCGTCATGGAGTAAATCAGGTGTAGGTTTTCCTTAAAAAAGTTTTAAAATGTTTGTTAGACTAAAGAATTATTAGATATACTATTTTGATAATAGTTATTCGTTCAGTAAAAGAGTTCTGCAAATGCTATTAAAAAAGATACTAAATTTGGTTTCTTTAGTGTGCATAATTTGAGATAATTTGTGTGCAAGTCATTATTTTTGGTGTAACTTTAAAATATTTTGTTCGAAAAAAGGGAATATACAGATAACGGTTTAAATACATGCCTTTTATAATAATAGCTAACATGTGAAGCCAATGCACATCGGTTCCGTGTATATTATTTGAAGATAATCAATCGTGTATATTATTATTTTGTCAGTAGTTACGGGAAGTTGATATGGTTAATACATACATAGTTGGGGGCAGAAACCACGCACAACGCCACCTGCTACAATCCCTACATACTCCTTTTGCATTCGTACACTCATACACTGTAGTTAATAAACACTGACAAATAGGCATTATATTCTTGCGTACATGATGCCTATTTGTATTGGGTTGTGTGGACTGGCATTCAGTTGAATCTAGAGACTGAACATGACCCCAACATTATCGTTCTCCTGCTCATGCTCTCAATTAATTTGGGGTTGGCGCAGCATGACTTCTTCTTCCATACTTCCATATGTCTCTAAAGCTGACCCCAAGTTCCCATTTTGTTTGGTAACATGTAGTATCTACTTAGCCTGGCTATTCGTAGTAATAAGAGTCTCTATGATTAACGATCTCAAAAGTTTCATAAATATATTTGGTCCTAAAAAAACCAGGCCTAATCTCATTTCCTACCTTTCGCCACAATTTGTAAGATTACCATACATGCGGCATAAATAAAATTCTATTGTACAAAAAAATGTTTCTTACAAGCCTTATAAATTGTTTTGTCTGGTTATAAAACATTCAGAGATTTTTCTTGTGTGAGCCGTAGGTTGAATATAAATAATTTTGCTTGTATTATGTTACGTCTTATGAGATTTTCTGAAAATCGTACCTAATATTTTTAGCTGTGTTTCAGCGAAAGTAGATAATGATAACGGTTGTTGCTCGTAGGTACACACAACAAAATTTATAACCATATTCATTTCGTATTTTTATATACTGTTTTAATCTTCTTTGTTATGTCATAATTATTAAAACAAAACATGATTAACTGTCATACCAAAACTGTCAAAACTTTTAATTAACTAATAAGGCCTAAGTAATCAATAAAGCTATCTGAGTACGGCAGTAAATGACTTATGACTTAATTATACTGCTGTTGGTTAATATAAGCTCGAGAAAGGAGTAAGTAGAGCCACTGTGACGTCCAACAGGGATGAATAAAAAAATAAAACGTGTTACGCCGACCCCAAATAGAATGGGATTGGTGCAGGGTGATGATGATGGTAAATATTAGCTAATCTGCTACCCTCTGCTTATGACACCGAAGTATTTATTTTCGGTTGTCTCTTTGGAAATGGTTTCAATCTCCTCAACGAACAAGTATTAGATTTAAAGTAGGTCCTATCTATTACCAACAGGCATACTAGTCATGATTCTGGATTTATACCTATGCACCAAAGCTATTACAACAATAAACATTTATGTTGCATACAATTTCAAGTGTTATACCCACATTAACCGTGTGAACATCCGCTGTTTGGTTTACTAATATTGCGTTGCGTCATTGACATCAAAACATACAAAATTATGACGCTATTTAAATAACCCGCTCATCTTTTATTTCTATAAAATAGTTCCATAACTCTGCCTGGAAACAAAGTACCTTCTTAACTAAATCCGAAAATAGTCAATGGAAATCACTGGGTTTTCAGTTATGAAGATAGACATGAGCAGAATGATTGACTGACAGAAAATGTACTCTTTAAAGAACTCAGAGACATGCCTCGTTGGTCTAGTAGTGACAAGCGTAACTGCTTGGTAAGAGATTCGATTCCCAGACCGGCCAAATGTCAATTGGTTTCTCCATCAGGAAATTTGTAATTGCAGCCACGGAGGCTGAATTTGTGCCTGGTTGATGGCAATAGGCTCGCCCTCTATTATATGGGACTTAAACATAACTGTCCAAATGTGGGTGTACCAATTTTTTTTTTTAATAACGTTGCCCCACACTAGGAATTTCTCCTGTATCGTGGGTGCGTTCACAAACATGTAAAGTCACATACACAAATACCCAGACCCGAAACAACTATCTGCAGGCCATACAAATATTTGTTCCGTGCGGGGATCGGGTCTAACGACCTCACTCACCATTGTTTCTGAGCCGTTTTTAAACCGCTTCAAGGATGACATGGTTTGACGACCGCCATTTGGTGACCGGTACCACCGGCTTATACGTGCCTTCCAAAGTACGGAATCATCTTTTTACAAACAATCAGGTTATTCAAACGTGCAGTGATCTCCCCTGGTGGAAAGCCATTTTTATGAGATCTACAATAATTATAATTATTCCATTTCAGCTCTATAATTTATTAAGGTACTTCTTTTCCTTTTCCAGACGGCCGTGCAAGTGCGAGAAGGACGCAGATTTCCTGGAGCATACCCAGAACGTGTACATTCCTGTAGAAAATGTGTTCTCTATGTTAGATGAAGATGAATCCGTCAACTTTATCGTCAGAATTGGTAAGAGAGTGGGCTAAAAGAGACGTCAACCAATCAACATCGATGGATCTATTAACTATGAACTAATGTTATACCTAACGTCAAGCTAAGCTGTTAGTGGTTTGCACTCGTTACGATGATAAAAAAGTAGGTACTGGATAGACTATAATGCATAGAATTATAATGCATTATTCCCAAAAAATCATGAAATGTATTTGCAAGACATACCTAAATGGACAAATCAATTACAGTCGCTCCATGTAAAATACTGATATTCAGTTACATCTGGATAGACAGAAAGCCGGCCTTAGCATAGTTGGGAAAAGGCAAGGCAGTCGATGATGAATAAAGAACCAAGAGACCAGGGTATCAAACTCAAAGCGTTTATTTCAATTAGACCATTACAAGCATTTTTACATCTCAGAAAAAAAAAACAAAGAAGCTACAGTCACTAGGCATAATAACTTGTGGCATATGGCATAATAATATTAAGCTGTGGCAGTGGTATTATGCTTTGACAATTGATTTCATTAAAAAATCCAACGATATTGATTAGGTGACATTGCGATGTAACTAATCATTCATAGTCTTGAACAACTAATCCAGATTTAGGTATGCAATTTGTAGAAAAATGGTGGTTTACAAACAACGACACATAAGGCAAAATTCAAAATCATTAACACCGCTGTACTCTGTGAGTATGAGCCCTTATTTTTGTAGATTAAAAGTGAATTAGTAAAATTGAATAATTGTAAAAAACCTACACATGATTTGAAATACACCAAAATATTTACTTATTATAAAGATATCCTTTCATATCTTTGAATTCACAAAAACCACGATATAAGGACCCCATTTCACATACTAAAATATAAATTAAAATAGCTCACTACTACATTGCCTGTTCCATTATAATATTCAAAAAAAAATCACACGTAAAAACAATCAAAAAGTTTTATGTGATACAAAAATACCTTACCATTTCCTTCAATTTCAGGTGAGGTAGAAAACCTGCCACTCTTCGACACACCTACACCAAGTGAGAGTGTCATCCTACTTCACCACGACGACCGCAAGGAAGAATAAGAAGATTAATAAACCTACAGCTGCATACCTACCTGCAACCCACATTCTTGTCATCATCATCATCATCATTTCAGCCAAAAGACGTCCACTGCTGAACATAGGCCTCCCCCAGGCGTCGCCACATTGACCGGTCCCGTGCGTCTCTCATCCAGCGGGTTCCTGCAACCTTGACCAGGTCATCGGTCCACCTAGTGGGAGGCCTTCCAACGCAACGTCTTCCGGTTCGCGGTCGCCATTCGAGAACTTTTCGGCCCCATCGGCCATCCGTTCTGCGAGCAATGTGCCCTGCCAATTGCCACTTAAGAGCGTATGCTACCTCAGATTAGCAACCCTATTTGTGGTGGTTCAAACTTCGCTCGAAATACTGTTAGAATAAAGTTCTAATTAGCTTGCACTACAAAGCGGTTGTTACGTCTTTCGCTGCGGCCGAATAGTGCGAAATTAGTGGTATTTTGCGATTTACAAAAAATCTATTGATTGGACTAAAAAAGTAAAACACTATGACTTTAGTATGTTGCTTGTAGAATTATTTGGCAAAAAATCAGAACGATGACATGTATTTTAGTATGGTTTTTACTCGTTAAAAGAAATTTTTAGAGGTATCTTCACGATTTTTTTCTATCGAGCAAAGTTAGTTGTATTATGTTTTCACAACACTATGGCACTAGCATATATCCTGAAGAATATTATATATTTTTCTGATGTTGATTACTGCAGTGAATCATATACTTTTACGCATTATAAAACTCGCGTTTGAGGTACCATACGCTCTTAAGTCTGGCGATTCTTCGGGCTACGTCGGTAACCTTGGTTCTCATGCGGATGTCCTCATTTCTGATTCGATCACGCAAGGAAACTCCGAGCATAGCCCTCTCCATTGCCCTTTGGGTGACTTTGAGCTTTCTGATAAGGCCCATTGTGAGCGACCACGTTTCGGTCCCGTATGTAATCACTGGCAACACACACTAGTCATAGACTTTCGTCTTGAGACACTGGGGTAAGTTGGACGAGAAGATACCGCGCAGCTTCCCGAACGCTGCCCAGCCGAGTCGGATTCGACGATTGACCTCTTTCTCGAAGTTAGATCTACCCAACTGGACCGTTTGTCCCAGGTAGACATAATCGTCCACAACTTCGAGCGTAGAGTCTCCGATCTTGATAGGAGTGGGTGTTACATGAACATTCGACATAACCTTGGTTTTGTCCATGTTCATTTTAAGACCCACTCTTTCAGAAGCTCTACTGAGGTCATCGAGCATTTTACTGAGGTCTTCCATGGTCTCTGCCATGACCACTATATCGTCGGCAAACCGAAGGTGGATATTCTTGTACTTAAATAGATTTTTAAGTTAAGGTTTAAGCGTCAGTGTAGCCTGCGAAAATTAAATTTTCTTAATTTTTTTTGCTATTATCAAGTCAGTGTCAAGCTGATCGTTAAACAAAAATTAAATACTCTGGATCAAAACACCTATATATGTATATGAATTTCAATCATTAATTTAAATCATCAATACAACCTTCTAAGTTCATTTAGTTTCACTGAATAACTATTGTAATTATGAAAAAGTCATTGACTTGAAAATTATAAAAAGAAGCAAGAAAATTTAAGTTTTGCGGTCTACTCTGGCGCCTTCCCATTATACTTTGAGCACGTATTTTGCAATACAGCAGATAACAGCGGGCAATGTTATGTTCGGATTGACCATTTTCTACAGTTGGACACGGTTGGGCTTTTCTGAAAATCTGTGAATTGCAGCATAACTGCTATCAAATCGTCCCCTATAACATGGGACTTAAACATAACTTGTGAAATGGGGGTATATTTAAAGATTACAGGCGAGATAATAATATTATTTTATGAAATCAGACTAAAGCCTTCTCTGAATACACACACACACACGTGTGTTATACACTGTCATCTCCTCAGAAATGGGGCTACTTTCTATCAAACTTACAGCATTCAATCTAAAGGTGTCCATCTCACACCTTTTTTTTTCTAGCCCGCTTTTTGCAAACGTGCAATTGTTAAAATATTTGACGCCGAATGCAACTGCGTTGAAATTGACGAACCGTAAAGTGGACCGATAGCAATTGCCACCAGTAGAATAAAAACCTGTATACCCATCACCTTTTTGTTGCAAATCACTGGTTGTAAATCCATCCCAATTTTTTTATTATTAAATCGTCTAACTCGGTTGAGTTATTGTAATTTCCCCCGGGATACCTTTTCTTAGGCGGTTGAAACACAAATAATATAAGTACTTAGATGAATTTATGTATTTTGCTATACCTGGCAATAAATATCTGTGTTCAGTTGTGATTATTTTGTTTATGTTTTTTTTTTACTTTGGTTGTATTTAAAATAAACTTTGTGCTATTTAAATAAGTATACAAATATTTTCTGTGTGTGAGTTTTATTTCTCAATCATGTGAAAAAAGGATTTATGTCAAAATGGCGTAGAATTTTATTACTCAGCAACAAATAAGAGACCAATGGCGCAGAAATAGTTTAGTGCGTAAACTCAATCACAATCAAGATTTTATTGATAAATATATCGACGAACATTATCAATCAATCGTTTGACATTATAAATCGTCGCAATCAAGTCTGTAGCCGACTATATTTTATAAAAATATCAGACGGTAAAAAAGCCGAACAAACGCGCAACATTTACCCCGTGAAAATATTTTCTACAAAAATCCCAACACATTTTCAACCCTATCAGAAAACCCCGATTTTATCAGCACCAATATTCACTTTTAGACAATTTACTTAAAAAGGTTACCGTAACACATGAAACGTAAGATTGACTTTCACAGTCGATCGAGCGCGTACCGTGTAGAGTAACAATGGGAACATATCAGCGATTCAAACTTCACCTAGCAACTTGTTTACTTTCTTTAGACCGCAGTTCGAAGCAAACGAACTGAAAATTGTGTGCACAAATAAAAATATATTGACGCTGCAATCGATCTTCCACACAAACCATTAAACTTTAAGCGTACGATAGAAAATATTGGAAATAGGAAGCGGGACAAAGCAGAATATTCCTTTGAAAACTATTCTTCGTTGAGAGTTCATTTGCAAAGCTTTTTGAACTTTTGGCTCGTTCCGTTTGATGAGTTTGCAGTGTTTGCATACATATTTATTCAAGCTTGTGCCTCAGGCGTGCATGGGGTTCTTGGAGACAGCCCAGAATATATTATAAAACACTATCGAAACGGGTCTTATCGCGATATTCTTTTTAACGAGGTAAACAGGTACCTACTGCATATCGCGATAAGACCCGTTTCGATAGTGTTTTATAATGTGTACAAATCGCGAAAGTTTAAAAAGTTTAAGCCCAGAATATATTTTTATTTTCAAGTATGTATTGTACCTATGTAGAACAAGGTGTACAGGCATGGCATTGTGATAGTCGAACTTAATTCTTACCAATCATTCATTTGCCTTCATTTTACCGAATTTATAAATAAAACCTTAAAATAAAGTAAAGTAACAACGAACAACACCAAATTAAATTAAAATCCATCAAAAAATGACAAAGTTAATTAAGCTACACGAGTTGAAAATTTTACAAGCTCTCATAACCATTTTAATCAATATAAACATCGTCATAATTGTCTCAATTATAATGACTTTCAGTTAAATAATGTACAGGCTGAGGTTTAATTGGCATATTGTACAAAAACGTTGGGGCTGTGTCGCTGAAAATCACCCTGTAAATCATTCCACAAAATTATGAGAGCATGAAATTTATTACGTTAGCGCCCGCTTGCAAATTTTCGTCATACAATAATTCCATACACACACAAATACGAATTTATTCAAATCTTTTATAATGTTTTCCTTTTTTTGTTGTTTAAAATATCGTGAATCCAGCGGAAGGGTGCGAATGGAAATTGTTGGCACCCAATTTGGCAGCGTTTTCCCTTGGTAAATCTTTTTTGTACGAATTGAATGGGAAAATTCGTTTCTGTCTCATTGTGAACTTTTGGCTTGGCAGTATAATATTTCTTAAATAAAAGCATTAGGCGTAGCTAGTATAAATCCAGTCTTTGGAAGTTACGACCCACGTCAAGACCCACGTATATTCCCTTCAGTTTCTGAATGCCAACAAACCTCCATCAAAATGAGGGCAAAAAGTTTACTGCAATAAAAAGAGTATAAAAACGAGTCCGGCTTTTATACCGACATCTTCACTTTACTCTTAACTGCAGGAAGAACAAAAAAGGTTCTCGTTGACAATTTTCAATTGGTCTAGCAGTTCATAACTTCAATTAAACATAAGATACAAATTAGGTTTTTACTGGGAGTCCCGGGGCGTAGACGTTTGACAACTCATTACGGGAGACAGCGCTGGAATGCGCTTCATTATTTCTTGGCTCGCAAACGAAGACTCGCTTTTCACAGCTGCTGAATTATTTAAAATTTGAGTACTGTTTTGATGTTGGGTTGTTTAACGTAATATTTGGAAGTAACGTGTAAAGGTAACAAGTACAATGTATAGAAATGAATAAAAGAATAAAAATAATAAAGTATAATTATAAGTAGTATGGAAGTTAATACCGGAACTAACGACGCAATTTTGTTTTTAAGCTATTGCATAGCTTCTATCGCGGGCCTTGAGCGTGGAGAGCGAATCCAGAAATTCCGTAACGAAAATTTTCAACCATGTTGCTATAGTTACGGAAAATAACAAGGTTGTCAACTGAGGTTGTCAAATTAAATAATTGATAAAAAATGCTATGCAATAGCTTTACCGCGGCAGTCTCCGAGTGCCACATTCTCTTTTTTTTAATCATAATTTCACGAACGTTACCAATAGTCTCATTGGTCTTTAAGTGGTTGCAAACGCGACTCCTGAGCATGAGTATAGAATCCGATTCCTAAGTTGGGCAAACTGTTATTTATTGGGTTATTACTTAAAAATATATATTACTAGCTTTTGCCAGCGGCTTCGCCCGCGTGAAAATGTCGATTTTCCATACAAACTTTCATCCCCTATTTATATCCCTTGAGTCGAATTCCTTCCTTATTCCTTGTCCACATTATAAAGGGAACCTCTGTGCAAAATTTCAGCTTTCTAGGTCCAGGGGTTTGGGCTGGGCGTTGATGAGTCAGTCAGTCAGTCAGTCAGGACTTCTCTTTTTATTTATATAGATAGAAGATAGATCAAAAGCAGTCACTAAGGTCTGGATTTGTGCACTGTTGATGGCCATAGACTCGCACCCTCGTCGTGTCGGTGAAACATTTTGTAGCTCGAAAGGGCTGTCGTCAAAACTGACGCATAAAAGGATCTGTTGGTGAAATGTCCGTAGATGAAAGGCTCTGCTGGGGAAACGGAAAAATGAAACATCCTGTAGACGAATAGTCTAATGGCGAATCGGTCTTCGGAGAACGGCTGTGGATTCTCTAAACCAAGTTTACTCGGCTACTATATTTTCAAACCCATCATTAGCCATAACACAAACATATACATCAAGATTGTTCTTAAATCCACACGAACAATGCCATATAATATTGTGGGTTGTGTAATCACTTAAGTATATGAAATAACAAAGCTTTGTTCTCCCAGCCAATATTATTATAAGCTGTCAATATCCAGATAAAACACATGTATCAACGTTTATCTTAGTAAGGCCACATAGACGGCCAAAGTAATTTATTATCTAGAAAAAAGAAATCTAATTTGGTATCCTTTTTTCTGGTAAAATGCTTAGTGGGTATAAGAAAACATCTTTTGGATTCTCTCTGTGTTAGGAGCTGTGGAAACAAGATGTTTAAAAAAACACTATGCACCTACATACCCACGTATTAAATATCCTCCAACAGCCTTTTATTATTTTTTTGTTTTTTGGGGGGAGGGAAATCATCTACTGACTAAAAACCACCCATTTTCCATCTTAGTCCTTTGTGTCGAGGCCGCGGTATCTCTTTCGAACAACCCCCAGCCCCACCTCCAACTGCCCTTAGGTTTTATACTGGTTGACTACGACAGTTCTACATCGAACGAAGGAAACAAGAAGAGAAAGAAAAGAGTGCATCAAAACAATTCGAGCAATGAAAAAGAAATTGAAGCGGATGTACTGTTTTTATAACACATTCGATCACTACCATGGTTTATCCAAGAAGCTTGGGCTAATGACGTCACAAAATCTGCACTTACAAATTGGCGCCCAACAAACAAGAACCCCATTTCAGTTTGAATAATATGTAACGGGAGTCCTTGTCAACACGAGAAACATTCATGTAACAGACAAATTGCTTTCAGTGTTCGAGTTTGTACAACGTTATGATAACTCTCACAATGTATGGGCACAGAATTGTATATACAGAAGGTCAACTTCAAACATGAAGCGAAAATGAATGCACCCATGGATGCGTACCGTACGTCCTAACTTAGCTCAATCTCTTCATGAATGACATTTGCCCTGCACGAATCTGCAATATTTTTACCAGCGAACACCACTTAATACATTGATCAACTCCCAAAAAGACGCTACAACACTTTGTCCTTCACCTTCCAAATCCAGTCGAACCTACCCTCTATTTTGAGGTTGTAAGTCATCCATATGTCGACTTAGCTAGCAATTAAATAAGATGAAACACCTACTTCATCTTATTTAATTGCTAGCTAAGTCGACACGTTTGTCGAAGATGGTCAATTATTAAGCAAATTAGGAGTAGAACACGTTTGAGCATGCGTTGTGTAGGACGCCCCTCAGTTGAATTTAAAACCATAATATTTGGCCAAATATCTGGAGAACTGGTTTCCAGACCCAATCTCTTATCACTTTTAGTAGATTTCAGAATTTGCCAGTCACGAACGAGCTTACATTCGTTGTACCTGAAACGAGTCCTGTGTGTGTGTGCGTTTTCGAAGCTGAACTTCTTTACTTTTCTGTCGTATGGCTCCGTATTACGTATGTAATGCTAAAGTTTAAATCGCCTATCCCGCTTTAGAGGTGTGGTAACGAAATTGAAACAATGTTTGCAGCAAGATATATGGGAAGTGGTTACTTTTTCACTTTTTTAAGGGGTGAAAATGAAAGGAAAACATGACTGTAGATACTGGGTTATAAGGTGCTTGTTTGGGCAAAATATGGGGTCAATATTGGAGGCACTATCATGAGCTAGAGCTACTATAGTTTTCTTGGATGTAATACCTATCTTTTTGATTGAAACAAAACAAGAACTTCAAGGAAATTTCAGCTGTTAATACAGATGGCCTACGGACTGTGTTAACGAAATGACTCTTTTTTTTTAATCAGCCCACGCTGTCCCACTGCTGGGCAAAGGCCTCCCCCATGGCTTTCCAAGTTTGTTTTCTTATTGCCATCTCCGTCCAATCTGTTAAAAATGAGTTCAGATCGCCACGCCAGCGTTTCATGGGCCTGCCTCAGATACGACGGCCGTCTTCAGGCACCCACTGTTTGACTATCTTCGCCCATCTGCCCGGCTTCATCCTACAAACGTGAAACTAACGAAAACATCAGGTCCATCGTGTTCAAGTCAAAAATTGTCATGTATCTTTCTATGCCCTGCCTGGGGCTTTGGTTTGTAGTCTTTATTACCCATTATCATCTGTTTGTGTTCTCTTAAACATACTTAGTTCACCTATTCTCTTGAACCCAAGAATCTTGTATAATAATAGTTGACTTCAAAATCCACAGGGGATTGTTATTGCATTCAGTTTATGTTCGCAAGAGGGTATATAACCTTCAGTTGTTTGCTTAGGTATCTTGATTTACCCCTTATTTACCTCCAGAAGGTAAGGGTATTACGTGTTTCTACTGAAATGTTAATTTTCTCGTTAATAAAAGGTCCCATTAAAATAGGTGGACAAATTTTAACACATCGTTCAGTAGGTCTAACCAAACATAATATCTAAACAAAAAAAAACATTAAATAAAATGTTTTTTTTTTACTTAAAATAATAAATTGCCGGCACTCTAGAACAAACTCATCCTTTATGAGTAGGAACTTAAACGAGATTTTCTTAAAAAAAAAAATTACCACCTTCCTTATTTTGGTGGTCTGAATTATTTCTGAAATTTTGTTCACCTATTTTAATGGGACCCTATATACGTCCTATAGATATGATTCTACGAAGATTGTGTTTATAATCTCCCTCGACTGCATCATAATTATAGTGCTCGCAAGGAAGACTGCCGAGCGTGACTTTAGGAATTTCACAGTAGCTGCCACGAAGTCTGGATTTGTGCCCGAATAATCACAATAAGCTCGCCCCCGATTACAGGGAATCTATACTTAATATTATAAAGCTGAAGAGTTTGTTTGTTTGTTTGTTTGTTTGTTTGAACGCGATAAACTCTGGAACTACTGGTTGGATTTGAAAAATTCTTTTTGTGTTGGATAGTTCATTTATCGAGGAAGGTTATAGGCTATATAACATCACGCTACTACCAATAGGAGCGGAGCATAAATGAGAAATGTTGCAAAAACGGGAAAAGAAAATTCCTTTCTGAGAGCTTCCGTTGCGTGCGCTGCGAAAACGGTTTAAGTTACGAGAATATCATGTATGAAGTAATTATTCGTCTTTAAAAGTTCTAAAAAAAAGTCCGCGACAGCATCAGTCTATCTTTTAAGATTGACTCACTGTAACCATGTTTTATTATTAAAATGTTAGGTTAAAAAGAATTATTTTTTGCGAAGCTTATTTAACCCGTATGGTATTAATCTATATCTAAATAAATGTGTTCGTTAGAACGGAAATTTAATATAGAATATTTGTGCTCTTTACTCTATACAGTTTAAACAAATATCTTAGAAGATATCGCAATGTAAAAATACCCGCGCGGAAAAATAATTACGCGGGTTGCGTCGCAATGTAGGTACGGGGGATTCTGGCTGGCCTCCGGGAAATTCAAATTCAAAATATTCACTGCATCATAATGTTTACAAGTACAGAGTGTTATAGTATATTTAACAGTAAGAGATAGATTTTATAGTAATTCACACTTTAATATAATCTAAGCTAATCTAAACCATCTAAACTATTGTAATAAAGAGGAAAGATACGATTTTTTGTTTGTTACGATTTAGCTTAATTAATGTCGGATAGTCGATACATCGAGAAAGGTTATAGCTATATTTATGTGACGCAGACGAAGTTGCGCGGGTCAGCTAGTTTAATCATAACTGGCGAAATGTGGGTGTACTATTAGGAACAAGTATGTATAACCCTTCAGGGATGACGTGATGTTATGTAATGGTAACAGAATACTATTCAAATGGTATAGCTGATTTAATAAAAAAAACTTGTCAAGTGCAAGTCAGACTTACACATGAAGGGTTCCGTACTATAGACTATACCGTACCATAGACTTCTTATAGATTTTCCTGTAATCTGTAAGTGTTGAACTAATTATTTTTGTTTTTTTTTTTTTTTTAATTTTAGGCTCAGTAGTTTCGGAGATAAGGGGGGGGGGGGTTCCGTTTTTTTCCTTTTGAGGTAGGGAACAATAAAAAACTATTTATCGAAGCAGTAAAGAGAGAGAGAGTAATCGTCACAAAGTACGTAAACAGTGCAGGTGAACTAAATTCATATTATTAGGTATACGACTATATTAGTGGGACGATCAATTAGCATCCCTAAACAATCGGCTCACTATTCGAAATTTCGAACGCAGTTCCTGCACTGTAATCTGGCGCAATGATTTAATTTGGTCGCCTGACGAGATTGAAATGGCATTATGTACTCTTATGAGTCCTATGTCTTGATGAAGCTAATATAATTATGATATGGCTAGTTGTTCATAAATTTAACTTTTTTTTATTTTTCTTCAGAAATTGATTAAAAAGATTTACTGTCTTTCTCAATTGCAAAAACAATAAAAAAATATAGATTAGGTTAAGTTGAAATACTCAAACCACTCGTAGCTTTTTATATGTTTTTGTATAAAAATATTTTCCTGTAAAGCGTTAAATAGTTTTTACAGGAACGGCGTCGTCTCATAATTAATTAGCTTCTTCTCGGTTTCATAATCTCGGGAGACACGATTGATCGTCCCCCTTACTCCGACTTAATTTAATTATTGAATCTTCGACACCGCTGGCTTGATTTGATGTCAACCTAATTTTTTATTAAAATGAACAAAATAATAATAATCCAATGGGAGTCGATAATGAACTGAACATATTATGTTGTAAATGTTAATACCGATACTTATGTCGAATGTCTATAATATTATTATATGCCTTTTTATTAGTACCCGACTGAGGAGAATATGTTTTTTATCGTATGTATGTTTGTTCTCTGTGGTAGTACTCTAGAGACGACGGATTTACCAATTTAACGCATGAACCAATGTATGTATCTCCGATTGTAGGACCCTTTCATAGTATGACTTGTGACACGCTGTATAAAAATTAATCATCATCATCATCATCAACAGCCTATTAATGTTCCCACTGCTGGGACACAGGCCTCCTCTCTTAGAGAGGGAATGGGCTATAAAAAAAAAAAGACGGGTTGCACTCCGGGAGTGCCGGCAGAAGTGAAAACTTGATTATTAACGTTGAGCATGTTTGATATTTTGGAATGGTTAGGGAATAATTTTGCACCAATTGCTTTAACAGTATAAAAGTACTATCATTTATGTGGTAGAATACAATATTGATTTATTGCGCTATCGTACACAAATATGACAATTTATATTACATTAAAAATTTAACACTTTAAAACTATTACAATTATTTTACATTAAAAAGTTTATCTCTCCGAAAAATCAACTTTCATCCATAATTTCAACGACTTTTTCACCATCATCATTACCAGAACTATCATCGCCAATCTCTAAAACTGATACGATAGGTTTATGGTAGCTGAAGTAAGAAACGAACAGTTTTGATTCGAACCTATTTAAATGTCTAATAAAGACCGCATCAATAGTAGTTTTGTATTTCGTTGTGCTAAGATTGCGATCATTCGACATAGTTAAACCAAATTCATTATTTAAAAATTCAATTATTCCGCCATAACTATGCTAACCCATTTATTTTGTCTTTCCCTGTCCTCCGATCGGAACTCCGATTGGTAGGAGGAGCGGGAATATTTTTTCCCATGCCTCCGATTAAGCATCATAAAAACATTGTACAGTCTAGTTCAAAATAAATTATTTTTGTATTTTATTGACTGTACAGTCGACATCGTTAACGTTCAGGGTCAAAATGTCCAACTCCCACACGACTAGTCTAAGATCGATAGTTTCCGAGATATAGCCGTTTCAATTTTGACAGCTGTCATCCGAAATGTAGATCTCATTGAGATCTATCACTTGTCCCTACACACAACTAGTCTAAGGTCGATAGTTTCCGAGATATAGCTGTTTCAATTTTGACAGCTGTCATCCGAAATGTAGATCTCATTGAGACCTATCACTTGTCCCTACACACAACTAGTCTAAGGTCGATAGTTTCCGAGATATAGCCGTTTCAATTTTGACAGCTGTCATCTGAAATGTAGATCTCATTGAGACCTATCACTTGTCCCTACACACAACTAGTCTAAGGTCGATAGTTTCCGAGATATAGCTGTTTCAATTTTGACAGCTGTCATCCGAAATGTAGATCTCATTGAGACCTATCACTTGTCCCTACACACAACTAGTCTTAGGTCGATAGTTTCCGAGATATAGCCGTTTCAATTTTGACAGCTGTCATCCGAAATGTAGATCTCATTGAGACCTATCACTTATCCCTACACACAACTAGTCTTAGGTCGATAGTTTCCGAGATATAGCCGTTTCAATTTTGACAGCTGTCATCCGAAATGTAGATCTCATTGAGACCTATCACTTGTCCCTACACACAACTAGTCTAAGGTCGATAGTTTCCGAGATATAGCTGTTTCAATTTTGACAGCTGTCATCCGAAATGTAGATCTCATTGAGACCTATCACTTGTCCCTACACACAACTAGTCTAAGGTCGATAGTTTCCGAGATATAGCCGTTTCAATTTTGACAGCTGTCATCTGAAATGTAGATCTCATTGAGACCTATCACTTGTCCCTACACACAACTAGTCTAAGGTCGATAGTTTCCGAGATATAGCTGTTTAAATTTTGACAGCTGTCATCATTATTATTATTATTATTAATTATTATTAATTATTATTATTATTAATCCCTTTATTAACTTATTAACAAATTTGATACATTTTTAAATATTCCTTACAAAAATAAAAAAAAACATTTAAAAATATAAAAAATTGTAGCCCACCGGTATCGGGAACAGGGTCCAAGCTACCCGGGTCAGGGCTCCAGAGAAAGGAACCTCCTAACAATACGAGCCGTGTCCAGGAGTACCGCTTTCTGCATCAAGCCCTTGATCCAGCTGCCTAACGAGAGCCTCCTCAGGTGTTGGTCGAGGCTCTTGGCAATTAAGCCATTGGCTGTAACGACTATCGGCACAATGATCGCTGAGTCCACACTCCACATGTCGACAACCTCGTGAGCCAAGTCAAGATACTTGATTTGCTTGTCTTTCTCGGCTTTCACGAGGTTCCCGTCATGCGGGACGGTTATGTCAACTAATTATTATTATTAATTATTATTATTATTATTAATTATATTATTATTATTAATAATTTTATTATTATTATTATTATTAATTATATTATTATTAATAATAATTATTATTATTATTAAGCGCCCTGCGCTGCCTAAACGAAACAGTAGGCCCAGGCATACATTTTCGCCGCGCCGTAGAGAGGGGATAGCTGTCTACTCTCCATCCGTCTTACGCTTTTTCGATCAGGGTCACGTGGTCACGTGTCCTGACGCGAGTTTAAGATTTTATACCCATCACAGAACAATTTCCCAAAGTGCTCAACGCCGCTAAAGAAGTTTTCACTTCAAAAAAAGATTCAACTCTAAGAGAAGTAATGTTTTATGTACCTACCTTTGACACAACATGGCGAGTGTAAATTGCCCGTCGGTCAAAGTTAGCAGGTCACTCGTACAAAGTAAAACTACACGATCCCACACATCATTTTAATAAGTAATGACTGAGGGCGTTGGGATCTTGGACTGTTAGGTACAGACATTTCATGCCGAATTCGATTCAAACTTTACTTACAACATTAACGTAGTTCAACACACTTACGATAAGCATAATATTAATAATAGCAGGGCCTAGTACTGAAAGTAGGTTAGATACCGATGTTTTAAGAAGTCAATCTTTGAAATAAATAATAAATCTTTATTCAGAACCAAAAATGAGAAAAATACAAAATTAATCTTAATAAAACCATTAGCATTATCATTTTAAAGGCATATAACATAACAAGAAGTAAGAAATCCAAACATGTTACGTCAAAGAGTATTCTAAGAGGTTCCGTCAGCAACTGGCGAAAACAAAACCTCATTTCTATTTTTAAGCCTCATTTTCCTTTGACCTTACATTTCAGGTATACATACCAGCCAGCAGTTAGTATAGTCAAGTGTTTTTAAACCAGCGATGAAGTCCTTTGAAAATAAGGAAGTTTGGCCGCAAAGGCATCTTGGTCGTAATGCTACCTCGAGGCCCTTAAGTGGCAACAACATTTTATGTTTCAATTCCCGTTAAGGGAAAGTGTATGCTAATAATATTTTATTGATCGCTATATTCGCTTGAACACATTATGTTCATCATCATGGCATACGAAATACCATAGCCAGTTACGCCGCCATTTTTTGAAGTAAAAAGTCATAGCTAGCAACAGGAACCACGGAATTTCTAACATTTACTGCCTGGTCTCGTGGTCACATACGGTACTGCTGACCATAAGGTTCTCAAAGTGTTAGTGAGTTTTCTCACTCCAAATTTATCAGCATAGGAGTCTAGATTTGTGCATGGTTAATGGCAATTAAGTAGTTGTGCCCTATATTATCTACAGAGCACGAACTTCAATATAACAGGCAATTTTAAATTAATGTTACGTAAAGCGGGTGTAACGTGAATGTAAAATTGGTGTAATATTACGTTAACATAACCTAACCCTTCGTGGATTACACGCGTGTTTATATAATCACCATTGTCTGTCAGAACCAAAAGCGTATATTGCTGATCCTGAATAAATCCCGCAAATACCACCCAGGTTTCCACAACAAAAAAATAAGCTCAATTTTCGCCTCAGATATCCAGACAAAATAGTAGTTCACAACAATAGGGGCCGGCTTAATTCCGTCTCAGACGCTGCTATAACCGTTGTGGGTACGTAATAAGAACAAACTGTTACCTATAAAGCGGTGGAGGTACTCGAAATTAATTTTGCTGGAATTAATTCTAGGCGAATGAGTAGGCAACGTCAAGCTATGCCATCTGCAGGTGGCGGCGTTGAATGGACGCCATAATTTTGTTTAAGTGACATTGGGCTTAATTGCTTGATGTATAACGGAGGAAACGTGGCAATGTCCAGTGGGGAAATGGTTGTTTGTTGGAGCATTAGCAAGATAATAATAATATGATAGATGTTAAGATCGTAAGGTCTAATTTTGAAGTATCGGGGTGAGGACAGTGACGCGCATATTGTAGTTACCTTGAATAATCACACGTGAATCTACACCGAGGTAGGTATAGCACTCTTATTTGATGATTGAAAAAAAAGGTCCTGGGGTGTCAAATCATAGGCGAGCATAGAGGTTATTTTAAATGAACGTTGCTTTAAAAAATAATTTGGTAATGATTAACGGACATTTTTTGGTCGTCCCCTAACTATAGGTTCTTTCTATTCTTTCTATCAGAGCTTAAGAATAAGTTTCACTTCCATTGCTGAATTCATGGAAACAGTCAGCTCGTCGTCAGTTTTGTTTAAGTCCGTGTACTCGTACCTAATAGGGGGCGAGCCTATTGTCATCAACCAGTCAATACTTCGTTGCTGCTACTGAATCATTCCTGATTGAAAATTAGCTTGCAAAAATTATAAAGACTTTTATTCAGTAGAATCTTTCAGGTTGTGAGTACCCCATAACCATCCCAGTTTTATTCGTAGGTACCAATTTAATTTGTCACGACTTCTGTTATTACATTAATATAAACTGTAAAGCAATGGAAGCTCAGGGGAACAGTTGCAATTGCGCTTAATTGCAGTTCAACAAAACATATTTTTCTTTAACGACGTGATAACTACTGTTTTTCAACACTGTTATTTTTTTAAAGTAATTTGGTGAACAAACGTTGGTGTTTTTTTACGAGAGCTGAAAAGAGCTTTTGTTTTGGTTTGTTGGAAATGCAATATCAGCCTTTTTGCTCATTGCCAAACATGTTCGTATCAAATTGTCAGATATATGTATTTTTGAAAGGACCAGGGTGCTTACTCTGGAATATAATTCCGATAGATCGACATTGGTCAAACGTCAGTTGGTTGAGTTAAACGTCAGGGATTGGCTAGACTCAGTGAGTCCAGCCAATTGCTGACGTTTGACTGACAATTCCAATGTCGATCTATCGGAATTATATTCGAGAGTAAGCACACTGGATGTCCTTTCACACTACCGAAATGTGCACACCCACATTTCGGCAGTTATGTTTTAAACCTATGTAATAGGGTGCTAGCTTACAGCTGCCATCAACTGAGCACAAAATCCTGATTCTGTAACTGCTACTGAGAAATAACTGATGGAAAAACTAAAAAAACACTTTGCCTGACCCGGGAATCGAACCCAGAACCGCATCCACCGCGTTTTTATTTAAACTTGAAATAGTCAAAGCTTTCGAATATTCTATCAGATTGGTTCAGCTAAACCTACTTGCACATACATACGTAAACTCACGCCCTATTCCCATAGGGGTAGGCACAGAAAGCCATCTGCTACGACCTTTTATACTCCTTTACCCTCGACCTCGTCATTCTGTATCGACAACAGCAATAATCAATACATTTCAGTAATTTATTTCTGATAAAATGAAAAACGTTTTGGTGACAACCTCATCTAAATTCTTAGGCAAGTCAGCTGGCGTGACGGGAATATAAAGTGTAACAATTTAAAAAATATGTCACCTTTTTTCTATAGATGATTTATGAGCTTCGAATTTTGATTGAGTAGGCTAGAAACCTATTTAAAATTATGGCCGGAACATGGAAAAGTTGCTGACCTAGTTTTAGAGTTATTAAAGCGACATAGTAAGCTCTAAATTTCCAGTATAACGTGGCCTCCCTTTGTGTAGATTTTCCGTTTAACGAGAGATTCGCATAATGTGTTTTTTATATTTATCTTGATTAGTCGTCGTGTACAGTAACAAACAACCTAATAGTCGACTGTTAGTGCCTAATCTAAGAGTGACGAGTACGTTTTAAGGAAACTACGAGCCAATAAAAACAGTAATCCTCCAGGAATAATCTTCTATCATGTAAACAAAGCGAATCAACCATGAATCAACCTACTGCGTATAGGACTACTTTATGACGTCAATAAGTCACTGGCATTATATCAATAACCTTTAGCCGAAAATTAAGCGTAGGTGGTTGATAGGATTATTATTGTTTGGTAGAAAGGTACTATTGGCAGTAAATGGCTTTTAGGTAGATAATGCAGTGTTAAGGTCATACAAATACTGATAGGATTATAGGCACAAATGTCACTTCTTTTATCTACGAAAGGTCAGGATTTTTTTGGATATTATGTACATTATTATTTCCTCCCTCCACTTTTCAGGATCTAGTGCGGTAGTAGGCAAATCCTTTGACAAAGATTCTAGCTCATTAGTAAGCTCAAAAAAGTTGTTTGATGGCATTCGGAGGCTATCGCTTAGTCTTAGTTCAACACGATTGCCTGAAAAAAATGATTTACTGAAACTTTGAAGACACCTAAGATTATAATAATCGGGAAGCACAGAAGCTGGCAGTTACGTCAACGGTCTGGAGGTTCCCACATTATACGTAGCAGGACGGAAGCATAGCGCTTGTTCGGTTTAGTCGGAACTTCAAACATTTAACGGTGATACTTCGCTGTATATCTGCTCATCAATTTGCCCTATCATAATATTAAATCATTATTCATATTCAGCATATCGTGTATTCATGTAACATCAGCCTCTTATCATTCAGCTCTTAACAATAATTAGCGCTACATTATGCAAACAATCTTGTTCGCTAATTCATACTTAAAGCTGAGGGCGTATTAGCTAATTTGTGTATCAATTACCGTGATTGGGGCACGTACTGCTTTCAGTACTTAGTTCTATAGTAGGTCGGTGTGCTGTCGTTAGCATGCATTAGGAAGATATTTAGGATATATAATAAAAAACTAAAAAACCCGACTGAAAAAACGGAAAAGCAAAAAACAAGCACATTTTAAATTAAACAAAACTTGTAAGCAGGCGGGGTCCATTCTATTTTCATTTCATAATTTAATATTCAAATGAACCCCGCCTGCTTCCAAGTTTTGTTTAATTTAAAATGTGCTTGTTTTTTGCTTTTCCGTTTTTTCAGTCGGGTTTTTTAGTTTTTTAACTACATTTTTTTATTTAACACTTTTTAGTCAGTTTTCATTAACTTCGTTATTACTATTATAAGACGGTAGATTTCGATTCGATTTTATATTCATTCCGTACACGTAAAAGAATCCGGTTATAAGTAAGAAATGCGATATTGTTTGTTCTAATAACTTTAAATCGTTATAATTATATCCTAAACGGTTTTATAAAATGAAAAATGATAAAGGAAACCTAATATTCATTTTCAAATACCTATTCAACGATACCCCACTTGACATGGTGAGTCAATTTTTTTTTTTTTCATTTTGACAATATGGCGACTAGTTGTTACTATAGTGAGTATTGTTTATTGTAATGTTTTTAGTGACACTCGCGAGGTCAAGACGAATCGATTGACGTACGGATCATCAAAATCGGCCAAGGCGTTTGGCCGATTTTGATGATGACATAACCCTTCTTTGCTTTGCGCAGTCGGGTAATAACCCTTCTTTGCTTTGCGCAGTCGGGTAAAAACTTTTTAACAAAAAATAGTCGGTGACTTTTATTTCTTTGATTTAATTTTTTTTCCACCGACTTCAGAAACGAATTTTTCTTCTAAAGTTTATTTTTCACTTTTTTGTGTTTTTTGTTTTGAAGTCGGTTTTATTTTTTGTTAAAAAGTTTTTATTTTTCACTTTTTAGTGGTTCACATGTAAGTTCACATGTTCATGGGTCATAATGTGGACATGCCGCCTGTGATACAGGTCTAACCTAGTACAGGCATCTAATTTTGTTATACCTACATTATTTCTAAGATTTAAATTGTATTAATTTATGCCAATTCTAATTTTGAATAAATATATTATATTATTATTATTATTGTAGCTTTTTTTTTAGTTTTGTTGATTTTTCAAAAACCGCTTGTCTGATTTCGATAAAAAAAAAATATGGGACCATTTGGGAAGTACCTATACCCTTTCCAACAAAAAAATAATTTTTCAAATCGGTTAGCAAGCGACGGAGTTATGCCCGAACAAACATAAAAAAACCGGCCAAGTGCGAGTCGGACTCGCGCACCGAGGGTTCCGTAAAAAAAATATATTATGTGATGTAACTAAAAATTTATGGTTTTCGTAATTATTCCTTTATCTATGCTATAAGACGTTGCTTCGTACCAAATTTCAAGATTCTGAGTTCACGGGAAGTACCCTGTAGGTTTTGATTCCCTTGCGAGTGTCGAAAATTTGCGGCATAAACGGGAGTATCTTGATGTAACTAAAAATTTATGGTTTTCGTAATTATTCCTTTATCTATGCTATAAGACGTTGCTTCGTACCAAATTTCAAGATTCTGAGTTCACGGGAAGTACCCTGTAGGTTTTGATTCCCTTGCGAGTGTCGAAAATTTGCGGCATAAACGGGAGTATCTTTTGATCGCGTTGACTTAGAAGTTTGATTTTTTCACAGCTCCAAGAGACCATAGACTTGAGTATTTGATATGAATTTCAGCTTGATACCTCCACGCGTTCCTGAGAAAAAAGGTCTTGACAGACAGACAGACGGACAACAAAGTGATCCTATAAGGGTTCCGTTTTTTCCTTTTGAGGTACGGAACCCTAAAAACAAACAAACATCCGAATTGAGAACCTCCTTCTTTTTTTAGAAGTCGGTTAATAATTATACCTGTTTTCAGTAATACAACGTGGAAGTAAAATGTTTTTCTGAATAAAGCCGACTGCTGAATTTCCAATGCTACAGAGCATTGCATTGCATTGCATTAGCGTTGCATTGTGCTACGTCGAGAATTTTAATAATACAGGCAATTATATTTTGAAGTCACTTGGAGACGCTGACGCTTGCTGATAGATTCTGCTTATATGACGCAAAAGACGTAGGATTTGATGTTCTAGTATCTAGTAGGTATATGCCGTTACAAGTCTTGATCAATTTGTATGACAAATAATATCCCGACTTGTTCAGCCGTTGAGACATAACTTCTTATTAAGGTGGATGTTCCAGGGTAACTGTCAAGAATGACCTTTTGATGAAATACTCATTCTTGACAGTTACATGAACTTGGAGGGTTGTAATGATGATTTTGATGACTATAATTCTGTAACTGCATACGTCTTACAGCCGCGAATCATATTTTCACTAACATACAACCTAGCAATGGCCTGCAAATCGCTAAAAACGTAAGAAAATTTGAATTTCGCGGGCTACCCTGGAGCATCCACCTTAATAACATAACAATCACGTCTGCAATGCCGGAACGGGTTAGGCAAGTTTAGCTAACAGTACACCCACAGTTTTCCAGTTATGTTTAGTTCAAGACCTGTGTAATAGGAGGCGAGTATATTGCTATCAACCGGGCACAAATTTACTACTACTGAGATATTCCAGATAGATAACGAATGTAGATTTTGTGGCTTCAAAAACTTTTCCAGATTGCACATTTGGTACAGTCGAACAAGCTAATATGTATACAGGGTAGAGATCTTTAAAATTCTATAACACTGAAAATGTTTATTGTAATTTTGTTTTATCAAGTGTTTCGCATCAAGCGACTGCTCTAAATGTATCTGTATAATTTTAAAAGTAAATACAAGTTGGCTTACTGTATACTTATTAGCTTGTTCGACTGTACTATTACTTTACGTGACTTTACTTAAAGATAACACACAGTGCTTTAGCTAAAACATACACCTACATTTTCAAATCCAGCTAAACTCTGCCAGGTATCCTCAACTCTTCCACCTGTTATTCTAGCTCCACACAAAGCAGTAGCGCTCATGTTCATTATGAGCTTCGTTACATTTAAGGAGTTACGGCTACATTCCTAGGATGAAACCGTTGAGTCTACAAAGCTTGCAGTTCTGGTTAAAGCTTAAGTTCTATGCAGGATTGTGTTTCTCGTACGTAAACTGTTAAGCAAACTATTGTTGCAGGGTTTAAAGTAGAGAGGGTGGAATGAATCGTCACAGTTAAAATTTGGCAAAAAAAAATCTGGAAAGATAGAGATATTTCAGATGGGTATCGAATTCTGCGGTGTCAGGAAATTATGAAAAACGAACGAACCAACTAAATTTTACAAAAATATATTAAGAATTGTTAAATCCCTTTTCTACATACATTAAAAAGCGTTTTCCACTTCACCTTAAAGTTGTAAACTGGCTTTCATCCACATTACCTAGATTATGACTTGTTATAATCGGATTTACTCATGATGTGTCTCTAAATCGAATGCCAAGCGTTCACTTCCGATAATTGAATTTGATTAAGTATGTGTGCTTGGTATAGGCTGCCACTTAATCAGTGGTTAATCTGTATACACAGAATATCCTACTATTATCTACACAGGCATAGTCATAGATTGATGATAGTGCGACAGGATTGAGGTCAGTGGCGTGCTATTGCAGGGAATCAATGTCAAAAGGATACTTGCTATATATTAACTAATGTAGCAATGACGATGAAGAATTCAATTACCATTATTGTATTCCCAAAAAACTTAGCCTGTATAATATCCAGGTTCCCGGCTTTATGGAAATTGAACCTAACTTTTAACCATAAAAAAGTTAAGATGTTGAAAATACTGTACACTTTGAACTAAGATAGTAGTTTTGATGATTTTAATGATAATAAGCCCATAAAGCTATATCTGTTGCGTTCATGAATCATATTTTAGTCAACGTTCAGACGACAGCACATAAAGCTATTCAAAAATGATAAATTTTCCCAATCAACTTTGAACCGAGTTCATTAGCGATAATGATGAAAATCTAGTAAAGGACAGATTGTGGTACGAGTAACTTGATGTGCTGATGTCTGTCTGTACACTGTCAGAAAAATTTAATAAACGTACGAAAACAGACAAATTGCGCAATAAAACTGGACACAATCAACTTAGCTTTACATAAGATTTTTATTTAAGAGCTGTGAATATGGAGCAATAATCACACTAACAACTAAAACAGTTATTGTATTTTCTTCTATTTTAACAGCAACGAGTACTAAGACCGTACCATTTTCAATAATATTTTCCTTACCAGAATGTCCTGTTTAACGAACAAGCGAATACTTTTGACAGTTTTAGCACGCTTACTTACATTATACACATAGGTGCACAATAATAGACCCACGTTCTGTAGTTAAATCACAGATACCAGGTTTGCATTACACGAGCGCCATCTCGTGACAGTTACTGCAAATTAAACTACATTTGTTGCATACAATTAGATTTCGCATGGCCGATCATTTTGCAGAATGGAACCCGTTGCTTTGGAACGCCTGTTTAGGGTTATGTAAAATAGTTCATTTTTAATTTGCTTTATGATAGTCAAGTCGTGTGACCGGAGGACTGCGAAGTCATAGGTCTGTCTCGTGTGCGTATTTTTTTTTAAACATTGCCCCACACTAGGAATTTCTCCTGTATCGTGGGTGCGTTTACAAACATATAAAGTCACATACACAAATACCCAGACCTGAAACAACTATCTGTAGCCATACAAATATTTGTTCCGTGCGGGGATCGAACCCGTGACACACAGCGCAGCAGTCCAATCGCTTAGCCACTGCGCCAACTGTCACTTGCTTTGGAGAAGGAACACATCTTTATGAAACCAAACCCGTGAAATATTTCCACGACAAGCCAAGTCAAAGTCCCACGAGTGGCATAAAAACTCTGACAACAAGTTAAGCACTAACCACACGAAACAGAAAAAGAAGAAGAAAGAAAGTCACCTGTAATCAAAGGTTTGCAGAGGTTTCGCATCATCCTCATCATTTCAACCAAAAGATGTCCACTGCTGTACATTGGACTCCTCCAGGTGTCGCCACAGTGACCGGTCCCGTGTCATCTCGTATACAGAGCGGGTCCCCGCAACCTTCACCAGGTCACGGTCTACCTAGTGGGAGGTTTCACATGATTGTCATGTTTTAATAGTAGTCCTCCTGACCGTTTTCGGCCACGGCGGCCAATCTTAGCAGAGATTAGCCAACTGCGCGGGAGATATTATAGTGCACAAGTGTGTGCGCAGGCACAAGTGCACTCTCTGTTCCTTTTTTCTCATAGTCCGATGGAACGGCAATCCGACACGTACGTAGAGAGATCAGGCGCAGGACCAAACGGCTTAACGTGCTTTCCGAGGCACGGGGGTACTATACCGCCAATTTTCAAACTCCGGCCTACTACTGGGAAATTTCTAATGAAAAACCCAATAGCACTGTCATGTTTTAATTCTTATATAACAGGGGGCAGCTACGGTCATAAACTGGGCACACGTACAGACTCCGTGTCTGCTACTGAAAAAGAAGAATTAGCTTCATTCCAGTTCATTAGTTAAGTAAGTAGGTTATAATAATGTTCCGTTCTAGATTCGAACTCACAGGCCATAAGCTAGGAGTAATTGATCAGCCTCTGGGACAATCGTTATTTTAAACTTTACCTAGATATTGATATACCAAGGGCAATGAAATAGAACCACAAACTTTGAAAACAATTAATAATCTAGTGAAAATGTCTCTTAAATAGAAATAGCTAAACATCGAATGTTTCAAGAAAGCTTCTTTACACTTTACGACACAATTTTTAACATTGCGAGGCCAGAGTTTTTTTAGGCTACCAGAGAATTTAAGTGTAATTATTATATGAATAGCGATCTAATGGCAAAAGAGCCACTTATTATAATAAAGTGCGAAGACCATTATTTGAATGATGGTTAGTTGAGGATGATGATTAGTGTGAATCGATACTCACTTGAAGCTACACAATCTGTTCACAAAACTTTTGCAAAATTCGCTCTAGGTACATCATCATCATCTGCCTAGCTTTTTCCCATTTATGTTAAGGTCAGCATCCAGTCTAATCAGATGCAGTTGAATGCCAGTATTTTACATGGAGCAAAAGTTTATCTGACCTCCACAATCTAGTTACTACTAAGTAATAATTATGATTCCCCTTGGTAAGAGTAGTTGCCACACTAAACTTTGGAGCATTGACTATCTGTTACGAACGACTGCTAAAGAACTACAAATGACAACTGAGACTGACAGCTTAACGTGATTTCCGAGGCACAGAACTAACTTGGTATGTAATAGGTGATCACCCATCCACAGACTAATCTAGGCAAGCGTGGCTTAACCTAAAAAATTATCTGCAATTATCGAGCTTCACTTCGCAAAATTCGCTCCATGTAAATAGGCTTCACTAAATAGGATTCGCTTTTAGTCCACTTACAGAATTAGCTAGAGTATTTAATCAAACGATAGCTATTTCCAATTCAAATCGTTTGCATATTTTATCAACTAAGTGGATTTATTGATTAACACAGAATCTGAATAGCATTTACTCGATCTGATAATGATACCGTCTTGTCTGCAAATGTTTTACGTAAATAATTTTGGATATAGTAAATTGGATTTTAGGGTTTTATTTCAATGTTATTTGGTTTTGTAAAAACGATTTTCTTCGTGACAGACTGACTAGAAGTAGGTATCAATGAAAAATAGATAACATAAAACGAATAATCATGATATTATGAATAAATATTCATTTTTGTGTACGTATTTGTTCCTTTTCATTTATCGATATTATTATGGCGTTTCAGAAATACTAACCAAGACGCTAGAAAACGAAATAAATGTCATTGTATTTACCTTCAACTTCTAAAATACATACTAATTGAATATATTTGAGTGACGGTTGGTAGATGAATTATTACGCCAAAAGAACTGGTACCTAATTATTGTTTTGGTCATAAAAAATATTTTACACCTTGCCATAAAAAATACACATGTACCTACTGAAAAAGCCCTTCGTGTAACGATTTCCCTACACGGCGGTTGTTGAACCTCAAAAATATAACTTTCTATTTTACGATTCATAAACCACATACACAATACCTTTGAATAAATTAATGGTGTCAAATATTTCACCAGTTTTTTTTTAACGCAAAAGAGGAAGCTAATGGCTAAATAACAATCGCACGGGTTGATATTTTAGGGTAAGCAGCGCTTGCCAAACTTGGTCTATGGATGGGTGCCGATACATTACAATAGGTACCGAGTTTCCTACATGTCTCGGAAAGCACGTTATGGCGTTGGCCCCGGCTGTTATTGTAGATCTTTGGCAGTCGTACGTAACAGTTAGTTAGTGACCTGAAAGTTTCATAACCAGTCTTACCAAGGGATATTGTTTAACTGCCTCGTTGGTCTAGTGGTCGTAAGCGCGACTGCTGTGCATGAGGTCCTGGGTTCGATTCCCGGGTCGGACAAAAAATGCTATTGGGTTTTTCATTAGAAATTTCCCAGTAGTAGCCCGGAGTTTGGAAGTTGGCGGTTTAGTACCACGTTAAGCCGTTGGTGCGCCTGATCTCTCTCCGGTCGTGTAGGATTCCCATCCCATCGGACTGAGAGATTATGGAACAGAGAGTGCATTTGTGCCTGCGTACACACTTGTGCACTATAATATCTCCTGCGCAGTTGGCTAATCTCTGCTAAGATTGGCCGCCGTGACCGAAAACGGTCAGGAGGACTATTATTGTTTAACTAAGTTGTGGAGGTCAGATGAGCAGTCGCTCCATGTAAACTGATATTCAACTGCATCCAGTTAGACTGGAAGTCGACCCACTCATAGTTGGGAAAAGGCTAGGCAGTTGAAACGCAACGTAAACGTAACTGCGTGTGGTTTACAAATTGACACCGTGTTACCGTGTTAGGTACTATCCACACGAGAAAGAAAGGAAATCTTTTTTTTTTTTATTTTTTTTTTAAATCTGTTTAGATTTACTTCTAGAAGCATACACTACTTAAAAAAGTAAATAAGCTTCAAAGACTGCCTCATCTGATAGTCCTGATATCTTTGCTCATTCTCTTGTTGCTATCCCAATTTATTTCGTCTTTTCATACTTCTCTATTGGTTGGCTTTATTTTAGAATTCGACCCTTTTCTGGCCATGTCATCTCTCACACTATCCATCTGTATTTTATTTGATTTTTCAGATACAACAGTAGAATAGAGTTGTAAAAGTACATGCAACTCATTTCTACTGTTGGCAGAATTACAAGCTGCATTATTTCAACGATTGTTATAAGATGTTTGACAATTGATGAAACTTTAAAATGTAAAGATGCCAGCACATCAAGATACCCGAAACTGACCAATTTTCCCAATCAACCTTGAAACGAATGCTTTATTAGCAATACATTTGAATATCTATTTAAAAAAATGCTGATGTCTGTACAAGTCTCGATTAGGTGCCCCCGGTGTGGATGTATCGATGCATCCTACCGTATACCACGAATCGTATGCGTCCATCCTTTGGGACACACTGTATTTCAGTTGTAGGCTTTGCGTATCCGACCTGTATTTACTTATTTAGATTTCTGCGGTCTGAACGCATAAAAGCCTATACGGACTCAAAGTCAACATTCGTTAGAGAACCGCGTGTGTCATCTTTGATAAACGTGACCAGCCTAGATGATGTGGACGTCTGTAACAGAAATGGCAACAGTTTCTTTTAGGATTACTGTTTGGGAGATAGGTACACTGACAGGAAATATTAATGAAGTAGGTATGTGTATTGGTAACTGTTATATCAATATAACATAATTTTAGTGCTTCTGGTACAGTTTAATTTCGGTAGCTATATGTTTAAGTCCCATATAATAGGGGGCGTGCCTATTGCCATCAATCGGGCACAAATCCAGACTCCGTGGCTGTTACTAAGAAATTCCTGATAGTAAAACCCAATAACACTTTGGACGACCCGGGAATCGAATCCAGGACCCATGCACAGCTGTCGCGCTTGGGACCTGTAGACCAACGAAGAAGCAGTCTGGGTAGTCAGTACGTAACTGGTAAATCAATATTTCGTACTCTTCGTAGTAAAGCAGTATGTCTAGAAGCGGTAGCCAAAAGCCAAAGGTACTTTTGAAGTAGTAGTCAGTTTTATTAGAAGTTCTAACTTAAGTGGCAATAGCCAACAGCTAGGTACTATTTAAGCTGATACTAAGAGGTTCCAAGAAATGAACAAAATACCAATTTACAAGATATTGAGACTGAAATATGCCAAAGGAGCAACCATAGATTCTTGTTATAGTTGTTTCCGAGCTCAAGTACTAATATAGTTACGCCTGTAATTCCCAAAAATTTAGGCAGAAGTTACACAAAGGAAGCGTCGCGTCGTGACAAACGCGCTTGTCAAACGAATTTTTCAAAGAAACTTAACATCTGTGATCCTCGAACGGTAAGCAGAGACACAAGTACACCCACATTTCACCAGTTATGTTTAAATCTCAAATAATATGGGGCAAGCCTATTGCCATTAACCCGATATAATTTCAGACTCCGAAGGCAAAAAACTTCTAATGGACGAATCCAATAACATTTGCTGACTTTATTTTTTGGACGGTTAGACTCCCGCTCTTGGCAGAGGGGCAGAGCGGTAGGGAGTGTCAGACTTCTACTGACTAACACGCGTGGAACACGAACGCGCCGCCGGCGACACGGCCTGTCGTCATTATAAGACGGACGGACGGCGAGCTAGCAACATTTGCTGACCTAAGAATCGAACCCACTACCTCATGCTTCTGTAGTGTATGCGACCACTATATCAACGGAGCAGTTCATCAGCTATAAATAAAACTGTAGGTATTTATTTCGTGATTTGGTTCGAAGCACATAAAACTTTTCAACTTTGTCTCTCAGTGTTGCGTCACGTCTGAAGATTACGTGACCGAGGAGGTATTGCAGTTGTAAAAGGAAAAGGAGCTACATATTGTGTTAGCTTCATGCCAGTTTTGAATAAAATTGGTACACACTTTTATTTTGGCGTGGAAATTTTTATGTGTAGGCGACCGAAAATCTAAGTAGCCTATGTGCTATTCCGGGCTATAATCTATGTCTAAACATATCGATCGTCTCAGCTGGTCTGGTGTGATTGAATCACAAACATCAATCCATTCAAACTTGTGCATTTATAATTATGGTAAGAGAAGTTCAGCTGTGCAGAGGTTGCAGGTTGATAAAAAACTGAAAGTCGACAAGGAGTATCGTGTTATCTAAGGGTACCATCTATCTGGCAGAAACTTGATGCTCCGAAATTTATTTGGCATAACACACTTGGCATATTCTTCTTTGAACGAATGTGTTTATGGCAGAACAATTATTTAATAGAATACTCATTTCGCAGAATGTTTAAATAGCCGAATTTTCAATGGCATACTTTTAAGATGGCAGAATTTTATTTGGTAGATTTTTATAAGGTATAACGCCGTCTCGCGAAAGTATCCTTTATGGGCGTCATGGGCACCGGGCCGTAGGCCGACGAAGGAGGCCGGCGGAGGCCCGGCACTTCGGGGACAGAAGAAATTAGTGTTATTTAATATGCGAGCGAAGCGAGCGCGCGTCATGGAGTACATGCGTTGCATGTGTTATATCTTTTTAATTATTTTTGTAATTTTTAGCACTGTTTTTAATTGTTCAAGTATATAAAATTAAGATTTCCTTGATTCAGACCAAAATAACGTAGCAACGTCGGCTGTCAGATGTCAAGTGACAATGACGTAGGGCGACGTTGAGTCAAGTATATTGTTGATTTAATAATCACCGAAAATATCTTAAAAACAAAGGTTCTAATTTCAAATAAACCTAATTTACATTATTCAAATGATATATTATATCTCGACGTATTTTATAGAAGTAGCTTTTATTGTAGCTTAAAAGACTTGGTTTCCGAACCACAAATACTGTTGTGGTATTTGGAATAGTTACTTAAGTTAAATGTTTATTTATTATAAGTTGCCAATAAATTATATAGTTATTATTAAAAGATACTTATAATGTTTCCTACATTTTATCTTGCAATTTTAATAAATTAAATAGTTTCAATCAAATTCTCTGAACTATCGGCGGATATTCATATTTTATCTGATAGTCATAAAGATTACAAATAAAAACATATTATATTGCTAAATTAACTTAAGACGTTTTAAAATAGTTTCACTACATAGGATTTGTTAATTATTATTTATCTTTTTAGTTATTTAGCTATAATGAATAACCATTTGCCATTGGTTTATTATGGCGGTAGTCGTTGATGTACTTTTTAATATTTGACGGTTATAAAAGTAGAAGTACCGCCAATTCAGGTTGAGTTACGCTGCAACTGTTGAAGGGTAAAGACAGACCCAAAGTAGTATATAAATTGTGTATAGAAAGGATTAAGTTTACATATTGTGGCCTAGTTGTGAAGATACCAAATGTGTAAAAGCTGAAACCTATTTGTATTACTCTAAAGGATCTACAATGTTCATGTAAGTTAATTGATATTATGCTATGAATATTACTGATGACTATGTGTTAGAAATATGTACTATAATATGGTTCATATTGATTGTTGTTTATGTAAACTGATAAATTGCTGTAATTTGAGACAGTCCAAGACAATGTCAGGTTGTCTTTGCTTATTACTTTAAAATATGTTCCCGTGGAGTTTCTTGTCCATTCTTCTCCACGAAGACTAGGAACCTAGCGAATGGAATCGAGTTTGATGTACTTGACAAGACCAAAAGAAATAAAATGAATAGTCTTGTCTTTTGTGCTTTTACTTCATAAAACCCCTGTTCCCAACACACATTTCTTTAGAGGTACTTTCGAACACAGTAAATAACTAGTAATCATCCTGACAAGTTTAATAATTGGTGGATATTAATACATATACAATTATAGATTTACATACACTTTCTAACATCAGAAGTGGGACAGTCTCTGGCTCTCTGATATAATTTCTAATGGTCTTCCTGTTTTATTTTCATGATCAATGCTGGAGCTGCTGCTGGTGTGATGATGAAAGCTGTGACGCCGATAGCTCACCGCCTCGACTTGGCTATGATGAGAACGTCGACAGCACGTACTCCGACAGCGAGATTGAGAAGCTGCTGGAACCACTTGGCAGCCAAGCCATGGCTTAAATCAAGCAGCAGTACGAATTCGCTAATGTCGGTAAAGGCCTTTAGAGGCTTTGTTTTATTTTAATTTATTTATTCTCTAAAAACGTAGTAATAAAAGATCCTAGAAACTGTGAAAATAATTATTTAGGAATTGGTTGATTCAAAGTTAAGCTTCTTTCTAAAAGTTTTTAATGTACCAGACATCAAAAACTTGTGATGAGAATATTTATAAATTTTTCGTAATGCAAAGCATTACCCTGGCTTGGTTAGTACCCCCAAATTCATGCAGATTGTTAGTTTTCACGAAACATCCAATAATACAATAAAAGTTAAATAAGTATCTCATCTTCAATTCAATTAATGAGATTATGGGATTGGAGATATTTAAATATCAGACGTTATTTTTGAACTTCGTCTTGTAAATAGTATTAATGACAATGTCAATATTTGTTTCCTTGATAACTCTGGTTCTCGCAAAATAAATATTGTGAATATAATGTATAAACGTTACGTAGTATGAAGTTTGAAACTACAATAAAATTCTAATACGATCTAGATAAGATTGAATCATTTAACGAGGGTAGATTTTTTTTTCTCTAAACTCATTTCTGGGTCGGTCGGTCTGATTTAATCAATACAAAAGACTTGTTGATTCATAAGAAAACATGTTTAAAAAAAAAAAAAAACTATTATATTAGCTAATGTATCAGGAACTTTATTATTCTTCAATGCTTAGGGGTTTCCTCATCAAGAATAAACAATAATTCACTTGCTGATAATTTAAATTAAACAATAAAAAAAAACGTGTTTATGAAAACGCAGAAATTAACGTACAACTAATTTGAGGATAAACGATTACAATAACAACACAAATGTCTAGTAGCTAATAACCAGCCAAGCAAACACTGACACAAACCAAAAGTGGGTTTCATTTTATTACTAGATGTGGCAATACATGGCAAAATACTAATTAAGTTGTATTACTAATTGAGTATTTTTACCAATGTGATAATTATTCATTTAAATGATTACCTATTTGTTTAAACTTGATTAGGTAGGTTAAACCCTTCGGGGATTACAAGGCGTGATATTAATCTAAAAATTTAAGATAATATGTTAAAATAATAATAATCTGTATTTATTATGGAATAGTACAAAATGGTAAACTAGATTCGCAATGATATTGTCAGATTGACCGAGCGGTGACTGTTTGGTGATGTAAATGAGATTGTATGATTCAATGGTTAGAGTATACTATTGATTACGATCTGGGTACATTTTAAAAAATGAAAGTCAAAGAAACAGTACACGATAAAGTCATAGATATGTGGACAGAAATTTTGATGTGTTATTTAAAATGAAACAATAATTATTGTAAATTCTAATGACAAGCTACGATTTAGGCCAGGTGAAATGGTCTATGAGAATGCTATTGTTGAAGACGCTATTTAAGTCTCTAAATTTTTTATAACGACTATTGCACCTGGTTAATCAAATGATTAAATGACGTATAACTTACGACTTATGACTCATGACTTACAAAAAAAAAGGGGTGGCTGTGCCTGTGGCTTATAAAAAAAAAGGGTGGCTGTGACTGTGCCTTATAAAAAATAAAAAAGGTGGCTGTGCCTGTGGCTTATAAAAAAGGTGACTGTGCCTGTGGCTGTGCCTTATAAAAAAAAGGTGCCTGTGCCTTATAAAAAAAAGGTGGCTGTGCCTGTCGCTGTGCCAATAATATACCATTTTAAAAACCAAAGAATTTGATTGCCAGAAATGTACTTCAAGGACCAGGTACATAGCAAAATGACCATGTTATATCTTATTGAAAAATGTATAAAGATAAATAACTCTTTATTTTTTATGTTTTGTGATTGATGAATAGTTTTATCAAAAAATGTACTTCGAGAACGAAGTACATATCAGAATGGCCGTGTTATATCTTTTTAATTATTTTTGTAATTTTTAGCACTGTTTTTAATTGTTCAAGTATATAAAATTAAGATTTCCTTGATTCAGACCAAAATAACGTAGCAACGTCGGCTGTCAGATGTCAAGTGACAATGACGTAGGGCGACGTTGAGTCAAGTATATTGTTGATTTAATAATCACCGAAAATATCTTAAAAACAAAGGTTCTAATTTCAAATAAACCTAATTTACATTATTCAAATGATATATTATATCTCGACGTATTTTATAGAAGTAGCTTTTATTGTAGCTTAAAAGACTTGGTTTCCGAACCACAAATACTGTTGTGGTATTTGGAATAGTTACTTAAGTTAAATGTTTATTTATTATAAGTTGCCAATAAATTATATAGTTATTATTAAAAGATACTTATAATGTTTCCTACATTTTATCTTGCAATTTTAATAAATTAAATAGTTTCAATCAAATTCTCTGAACTATCGGCGGATATTCATATTTTATCTGATAGTCATAAAGATTACAAATAAAAACATATTATATTGCTAAATTAACTTAAGACGTTTTAAAATAGTTTCACTACATAGGATTTGTTAATTATTATTTATCTTTTTAGTTATTTAGCTATAATGAATAACCATTTGCCATTGGTTTATTATGGCGGTAGTCGTTGATGTACTTTTTAATATTTGACGGTTATAAAAGTAGAAGTACCGCCAATTCAGGTTGAGTTACGCTGCAACTGTTGAAGGGTAAAGACAGACCCAAAGTAGTATATAAATTGTGTATAGAAAGGATTAAGTTTACATATTGTGGCCTAGTTGTGAAGATACCAAATGTGTAAAAGCTGAAACCTATTTGTATTACTCTAAAGGATCTACAATGTTCATGTAAGTTAATTGATATTATGCTATGAATATTACTGATGACTATGTGTTAGAAATATGTACTATAATATGGTTCATATTGATTGTTGTTTATGTAAACTGATAAATTGCTGTAATTTGAGACAGTCCAAGACAATGTCAGGTTGTCTTTGCTTATTACTTTAAAATATGTTCCCGTGGAGTTTCTTGTCCATTCTTCTCCACGAAGACTAGGAACCTAGCGAATGGAATCGAGTTTGATGTACTTGACAAGACCAAAAGAAATAAAATGAATAGTCTTGTCTTTTGTGCTTTTACTTCATAAAACCCCTGTTCCCAACACACATTTCTTTAGAGGTACTTTCGAACACAGTAAATAACTAGTAATCATCCTGACAAGTTTAATAATTGGTGGATATTAATACATATACAATTATAGATTTACATACACTTTCTAACACATGTATGAGTGACGTCATTATTATTATTATTATTATTGCATGTTACACGTATGTATGAAATGAAATGCGGGCCAAAAGACGATTCTGATTATGAATTTTCGGCGAAATGATGGTTCTGGAAATGGAGTTTATGCTCAAAGATGATTCTGACTTACAAAATTATGCGTTTTGAATTTATGTTAAATGAGTGTATGCCAAATGATTTTCTGCGAAATGAAGTTTCTGCCATCCACTATTAGGTATGCAAAACAAAATTCGGGTATAAAAAATTCTGCTAAAAAAGGTAGACCCGTTTTTACACATATGTTTAAAGAACCCTGTTCCGTAACGTAACTCAAAGATGAGAGCAGATAAAAGTGTGGCCTTGTCGAATAAAGTTATTGCCAATATTATAACGTTTCTGTTGAGAAACATACACTGCTTTGAAACATTCATAAACCTACAAATAAACAAACAAATCTGGCAACATAGTACTTGATCTTCATACTCGCTTCACTTATTCAACACCACAAACGTACGTTTTCCGAAAACATAAGCGTAGCTCATATTTACAGTTTCAGGTATAAAGTAGGTCACTAGTCTCACCCTAGCATTAACATTTTATACAGTGCACCCAAAACGTAGCATTTTTGCTCCAAGAAACAAAATACAGTTATGCTCATTGTAGCATACAAAGTCGCCAGGTGTATGAAGACTTGTTGCATGATGAACAGTCTAGTATTTTACCTCTATGCGTCGCTGTCAAAATGATAGTAAACTTCATGCTCTTGGCAATAAGGTTGTAGTAAGGTTGCCTATTACTAGCAAGTACGTCAAAATTATGCTGGACTTTATATTGGTGAGACTATGATTGCTGTTGGACTGCAGCTGTATCGCTAAATTAACTGTGAAAGGACTGTACAACCAAATCACACTGTATAACTTTCTGCATAGTGAGCTGCATAGTAGCATGAACGTACGGAGGAGAACTAATCTCCGAGTCGTATAACATCTTGTTCATTAAGATAGAACTTTCAACATCTGGCAAAGTTTGACCACGAGGCACACGCACAGGCAAAACGCATTTTATGACATCAAATACAGAGGAATCAGTTAAAAGAAATTTATTTGTTCGAATTCAAAACAGACACAGATCATCACAACGTGGCCAACGACGGATTATAAAGTACTAGTTAAAAGCGACGGGCCAAACCGCGGTTTTGCCTTCGTCAACTTTGTTAATTGTCCCACAGGATCGTACTACTGAGCTGAAATGTAAATAAACAATGAATAATTAATTAATGATATGATAAGCTTAAGTCGCAAGTTTGTGCGAGGTCCTCAGGTAACTAGTCTACCTACATACGGAATAATTCAAAAGATGCATCTTACTAGTACAAAGTACCTAAGTTTATTCCACCATTCGATATTGAAATATTGTATCTTCTATTGGAAGTACAGCTAATTTAAAGTTTTGAATAAGTACCCAGTTCTGTGAATAATTTGTATGGAATGGAGCTTACATTTCGCTTACATTGCATATTTTGATGTCGAAACTTTGTTGGGAATAGTCTTGTTATTGCGGAATAAGATTTTATTTGCAGATGTTTGGAATATCTTGTTAATTTTCATTTTTCCTGTGCAAAACCATAATATCTGTCTATAGCGAGAAAATTAGATGTCTATCAGATTTTGCCTCATAAGTAATCCAAACAAGGACCTCATGCCTACGCTTACGACAACTATCAACAGATACCAAGGAGATCGACAGGTGCTATAGACGAGTTGACCTTAAAAATAAAATACTTTTATTTTATTTATTTATTTAATCACACACTATCATTACAGGCTAATCTAATAGGTACAACAGAAAATAAAAAAAGTAGTAAATTTAAATTAGTATTTTTTTTTAGTAAATTACATAACATAACATCATGCCTGTAATCCCCGAAGGGTTAGGCAGAGGTGTAGCCCTTTGTGCACCAACATTTCGTCAGTTATGTTTATGCCCCATGGAATAGGGAGCGAGTCAAATCCAGACTCCGTGGCTGCTACTGAGAAATTCCTGAGGGAATCAGATCTAGGACCTCATGCAAAACAGTTGCGCTTGTAACCACTTAAACTAAATAATACTATCCTATAATTCGATTGCTTTAGAGAAAAACCAAGACGTTTCTGATTTAATTCTTCTACAAACCAAAAACAAGCAAAACCTCACAATTTTATACAACTGTTTTAAATTATTCGAAATCAATTCAGTAGTTCCCCAACTAAAGAACAATGGCCAAAACTTTGGCTCTTCATGGTATCAGGTTTTCTTCATTCGTTGCTTCCTCAAGTAACTGCTGACAGTTTCAAAACTTTAACGGGAAACTTCCTTAATTTCTCGTCTTGAGTTTGTCTTACTTATTTCATTGGTACAATTTATTCAGAATTCTGTGATACATTTTGGCGTGATTTCAAAGGGATAGGTATAAATAAGTGGGTCTAGAATTTTTGTGAGTTTGAGATGGGTCGCACTTAGTGAGGCATTTGATGTAAAATGACGTTGGAATTTGATGACAAATGAATTTGGAATTCGCAGGTTGGGATGATGAAGACGATGACGTTTAAGGAATAGACAGGAATAGTAAGGTTTAATTTATTTTAAAAGAACTGCGATGAAGGCCGAAAGATAGGTATTGCTTTTATAAAGGGTTTTAGTAGTGAAAAAAATACGAGCGTATTCTAAAATGTATGTTACGATGTTTACCTACCAATTCTGATTTGCTATTTGCGGTTTTGCGGTCTGTTTGTGAATGTTGTATGTGGATTTATAGCTGGAAAATAAAGATTTCATTTCATTTTTTAAATCTGGTTATAACTTAATAAACGAAAATGCGTGCAAGAGTGACTGATCCATGAAATAGCTGAAGTGCATTCTGCCCATTTTGTCCTATGGATCCCAGACTTGGTCTTTAAAAAACATTTTAAGGTCCAAACTTAAGGTGAAACAGGCTAACAATAACAGTTACTATTAATATTGAAAACGGGATATTTACCATGTTTAGTTTTATTTCCGAGTTCCCGATATTTCGGCGCTGTTACAAGCACCATCATCACGGATAAACTGAAGTCATTGCGGGTGTATGTTTATGAGCAGACAAAACGGTCTACCCTCTAACAACAACAGCCTCAGCCTGTAGTTAGTCATAAAAATATGCGCTATTTGTTCTAAATATTCACTGCTTATAGGTAAATGATAGCTATTGCCTAATCCTAAACTGGTACCATTTAATCTATGTAATGTATGTATGTAATGGTAAATAGAAAAGTTCTTCTCCCAAATAACATGACGATAAACCCCTACAAACGTTTCATAATTCACAACAAACTGCAAACAAACGTATGATCCTCGCTTTCCTTTATCAATCATCTGGGGCTGACGTGACAAATTCACCTCCTCTCAAGGGCTGATGCCTGATGTATGTGAGCGCGTGTCAGAGATATGCCAATGTCACGTGCAAGCCTGTAACATGGGTTTAGAGTTACGCATAGATTAATAATGTATAGAGCCGAGGGAACCGGTTCAAAGACATTCAATATTTCGCAAGTTTGAGTTTTATGTTTAAGCGACATACTTCTGCGTGTACGGGCCGTCGAAAGCAAGCATTAATCGTTCCTTAGAACTCAGCAGTCCTTACACAGTTTTTACGTATTACTTTTATTTGTGATCTTTATTTTCGTTTCGTAACTAAATAATTATTATTCTCGCGACTTTATAGGGTCACCTACAATCAAAAGTTGTATAACTTGTCATGGGACCTTGCGAAAGGACTGCAGATGCTCATAGCCGAAGGAACATGCAGAAAGGAAAGATTCGCCTCTACACAGTTTCCATACTCTACGGATTAGATCGCTATGACTAATGATTATTGTTGTTCTATGTACAGAGTTGAATTAGAGCAATTCTAGTTGCGGTTGAGCTCTGGATTGATGTTCGATTTGGGCGGCATGTGGTTTGTGTACTCAATGTGAATATTGTGGCGGTATATTATCCGTTAATTTAAGGCAGCGAGAGACTTTGATTGATACATCTCTCCAAGTTATTGAAATTGAATCGTCTGTTTGTCAACTTCAAAACAGCAGTTGTTCACTGAATGCGTATGAAAATATATCATCATCAGCCTATAAGCTCCCACTGAAGGGAATCAGGCTTCCTAGAAAAGTGATGGACTATAATTCACCACGCGTGGCCAGTGTGGGTTGGTAGATGTCACATGTTTTCGAATATTTGGTTCTAAGATATGCCAGTTTTCTAACGATGTTTTCCTTCACCGTTTTGAGAGCAGTGCTGTTGAAATAAATAACACAAAGTATTATGCTTGCCTGGGTTCGAATCCTTGACTTACTGTTCGTAAGTCGGGGCCGCAACCAATGGGCCACCATTGTTAAAAAAAAAATGGTAACAGGTAATCACTGACCGATACTAAACACGTCCGTGATTATAGTCATGATAACAAACAACTTTCTCAAAGAAGCATTTTCTGCACTGCTGATAGAATGGGCCTATTTTAATGTTTGGGCATTGATTTAGAAGTACCCTGCTTATTCACCTACATAATTATGCCCTTACACTTTTTTTTGTGGGAAAAATCATCAAGTGACTCCTTCCTGTGCTTGTCCCAAATAAATATTTTTTCTTTCTTTCTTTCTTTCTTTCTTTCCGTTCTGGGCGGAGCAGAAGGGAGTGTCAGACTTCTACTGACTAAAAGCCACCCATGTTCCATCTTAGCCCTTTGTGTTTCCGGGCCGCGGTACTTCCTTCGAACAAGCTGCAGCCCCCCGGCAGGGACCACCTTACACTAGAGATCAGTGCTAAAATAAAATCCAGCTAGGTACAGTCAAACAAGCTAATAAGTATACAGGTAGAGTTTTTTATAATTCTAGTACAATGAAAATATTGATAGCAATTTTGTCTAATCAAGCGTTTCGCATTCAGCGACTGATTTAAAACGCTGTATCATAATAATATGACATCAGTCTCTTGTATCTGTATAATTTTAAAAGGAAATGCAAGTTAGCTGGCTGTATACTTATTAGTTTGTTTGACTGTACAATATCTTGTTGAATACAATTTAAGCCGTTGGTGCGCCTGATCTCTCTCCGGTCGTGTAGGATTCCCATCCCATCGGACTGAGAGATTATGGAACAGAGAGTGCATTTGTGCCTGCGTACACACTTGTGCACTATAATATCTCCTGCGCAGTTGGCTAATCTCTGCTAAGATTGGCCGCCGTGACCGAAAACGGTCAGGAGGACTATTATTGTTTAACTAAGTTGTGGAGGTCAGATGAGCAGTCGCTCCATGTAAACTGATATTCAACTGCATCCAGTTAGACTGGAAGTCGACCCACTCATAGTTGGGAAAAGGCTAGGCAGTTGAAACGCAACGTAAACGTAACTGCGTGTGGTTTACGTTACGTTATCTGCAGAAGCGATCCCATGTTATTCCACATTGTAATATTTCGGGCGAATGTTAAATGAATTTCAACAAATGTTGGGACACAATTCCGTTGGTTAAAACAACAGTTGGAGATAAATACGGACATTGTTTCATTTACGATCAGAATGCTCGTTTTGTTTTACTTCGATAGTGAATATTGAAATTGTTTTGTGGCTTTGAAGAAATTGTATTCAACAAGATATTGTACAGTCAAACAAACTAATAAGTATACAGCCAGCTAACTTGCATTTCCTTTTAAAATTATACAGATACAAGAGACTGATGTCATATTATTATGATACAGCGTTTTAAATCAGTCGCTGAATGCGAAACGCTTGATTAGACAAAATTGCTATCAATATTTTCATTGTACTAGAATTATAAAAAACTCTACCTGTATACTTATTAGCTTGTTTGACTGTACCTAGCTGGATTTTATTTTAGCACTGATCTCTAGTGTAAGGTGGTCCCTGCCGGGGGGCTGCAGCTTGTTCGAAGGAAGTACCGCGGCCCGGAAACACAAAGGGCTAAGATGGAACATGGGTGGCTTTTAGTCAGTAGAAGTCTGACACTCCCTTCTGCTCCGCCCAGAACGGAAAGAAAGAAAGAAAGAAAGAAAGAAAAAATATTTATTTGGGACAAGCACAGGAAGGAGTCACTTGATGATTTTTCCCACAAAAAAAAGTGTAAGGGCATAATTATGTAGGTGAATAAGCAGGGTACTTCTAAATCAATGCCCAAACATTAAAATAGGCCCATTCTATCAGCAGTGCAGAAAATGCTTCTTTGAGAAAGTTGTTTGTTATCATGACTATAATCACGGACGTGTTTAGTATCGGTCAGTGATTACCTGTTACCATTTTTTTTTTAACAATGGTGGCCCATTGGTTGCGGCCCCGACTTACGAACAGTAAGTCAAGGATTCGAACCCAGGCAAGCATAATACTTTGTGTTATTTATTTCAACAGCACTGCTCTCAAAACGGTGAAGGAAAACATCGTTAGAAAACTGGCATATCTTAGAACCAAATATTCGAAAACATGTGACATCTACCAACCCACACTGGCCACGCGTGGTGAATTATAGTCCATCACTTTTCTAGGAAGCCTGATTCCCTTCAGTGGGAGCTTATAGGCTGATGATGATATATTTTCATACGCATTCAGTGAACAACTGCTGTTTTGAAGTTGACAAACAGACGATTCAATTTCAATAACTTGGAGAGATGTATCAATCAAAGTCTCTCGCTGCCTTAAATTAACGGATAATATACCGCCACAATATTCACATTGAGTACACAAACCACATGCCGCCCAAATCGAACATCAATCCAGAGCTCAACCGCAACTAGAATTGCTCTAATTCAACTCTGTACATAGAACAACAATAATCATTAGTCATAGCGATCTAATCCGTAGAGTATGGAAACTGTGTAGAGGCGAATCTTTCCTTTCTGCATGTTCCTTCGGCTATGAGCATCTGCAGTCCTTTCGCAAGGTCCCATGACAAGTTATACAACTTTTGATTGTAGGTGACCCTATAAAGTCGCGAGAATAATAATTATTTAGTTACGAAACGAAAATAAAGATCACAAATAAAAGTAATACGTAAAAACTGTGTAAGGACTGCTGAGTTCTAAGGAACGATTAATGCTTGCTTTCGACGGCCCGTACACGCAGAAGTATGTCGCTTAAACATAAAACTCAAACTTGCGAAATATTGAATGTCTTTGAACCGGTTCCCTCGGCTCTATACATTATTAATCTATGCGTAACTCTAAACCCATGTTACAGGCTTGCACGTGACATTGGCATATCTCTGACACGCGCTCACATACATCAGGCATCAGCCCTTGAGAGGAGGTGAATTTGTCACGTCAGCCCCAGATGATTGATAAAGGAAAGCGAGGATCATACGTTTGTTTGCAGTTTGTTGTGAATTATGAAACGTTTGTAGGGGTTTATCGTCATGTTATTTGGGAGAAGAACTTTTCTATTTACCATTACATACATACATTACATAGATTAAATGGTACCAGTTTAGGATTAGGCAATAGCTATCATTTACCTATAAGCAGTGAATATTTAGAACAAATAGCGCATATTTTTATGACTAACTACAGGCTGAGGCTGTTGTTGTTAGAGGGTAGACCGTTTTGTCTGCTCATAAACATACACCCGCAATGACTTCAGTTTATCCGTGATGATGGTGCTTGTAACAGCGCCGAAATATCGGGAACTCGGAAATAAAACTAAACATGGTAAATATCCCGTTTTCAATATTAATAGTAACTGTTATTGTTAGCCTGTTTCACCTTAAGTTTGGACCTTAAAATGTTTTTTAAAGACCAAGTCTGGGATCCATAGGACAAAATGGGAAGAATGCACTTCAGCTATTTCATGGATCAGTCACTCTTGCACGCATTTTCGTTTATTAAGTTATAACCAGATTTAAAAAATGAAATGAAATCTTTATTTTCCAGCTATAAATCCACATACAACATTCACAAACAGACCGCAAAACCGCAAATAGCAAATCAGAATTGGTAGGTAAACATCGTAACATACATTTTAGAATACGCTCGTATTTTTTTCACTACTAAAACCCTTTATAAAAGCAATACTTATCTTTCGGCCTTCATCGCAGTTCTTTTAAAATAAATTAAACCTTACTATTCCTGTCTATTCCTTAAACGTCATCGTCTTCATCATCCCAACCTGCGAATTCCAAATTCATTTGTCATCAAATTCCAACGTCATTTTACATCAAATGCCTCACTAAGTGCGACCCATCTCAAACTCACAAAAATTCTAGACCCACTTATTTATACCTATCCCTTTGAAATCACGCCAAAATGTATCACAGAATTCTGAATAAATTGTACCAATGAAATAAGTAAGACAAACTCAAGACGAGAAATTAAGGAAGTTTCCCGTTAAAGTTTTGAAACTGTCAGCAGTTACTTGAGGAAGCAACGAATGAAGAAAACCTGATACCATGAAGAGCCAAAGTTTTGGCCATTGTTCTTTAGTTGGGGAACTACTGAATTGATTTCGAATAATTTAAAACAGTTGTATAAAATTGTGAGGTTTTGCTTGTTTTTGGTTTGTAGAAGAATTAAATCAGAAACGTCTTGGTTTTTCTCTAAAGCAATCGAATTATAGGATAGTATTATTTAGTTTAAGTGGTTACAAGCGCAACTGTTTTGCATGAGGTCCTAGATCTGATTCCCTCAGGAATTTCTCAGTAGCAGCCACGGAGTCTGGATTTGACTCGCTCCCTATTCCATGGGGCATAAACATAACTGACGAAATGTTGGTGCACAAAGGGCTACACCTCTGCCTAACCCTTCGGGGATTACAGGCATGATGTTATGTTATGTAATTTACTAAAAAAAAATACTAATTTAAATTTACTACCTTTTTTATTTTCTGTTGTACCTATTAGATTAGCCTGTAATGATAGTGTGTGATTAAATAAATAAATAAAATAAAAGTATTTTATTTTTAAGGTCAACTCGTCTATAGCACCTGTCGATCTCCTTGGTATCTGTTGATAGTTGTCGTAAGCGTAGGCATGAGGTCCTTGTTTGGATTACTTATGAGGCAAAATCTGATAGACATCTAATTTTCTCGCTATAGACAGATATTATGGTTTTGCACAGGAAAAATGAAAATTAACAAGATATTCCAAACATCTGCAAATAAAATCTTATTCCGCAATAACAAGACTATTCCCAACAAAGTTTCGACATCAAAATATGCAATGTAAGCGAAATGTAAGCTCCATTCCATACAAATTATTCACAGAACTGGGTACTTATTCAAAACTTTAAATTAGCTGTACTTCCAATAGAAGATACAATATTTCAATATCGAATGGTGGAATAAACTTAGGTACTTTGTACTAGTAAGATGCATCTTTTGAATTATTCCGTATGTAGGTAGACTAGTTACCTGAGGACCTCGCACAAACTTGCGACTTAAGCTTATCATTATCATTAATTAATTATTGACTGTTTATTTACATTTCAGCTCAGTAGTACGATCCTGTGGGACAATTAACGAAGTTGACGCAGGCAAAACCGCGGGTTGGCCCGTCGCTTTTAACTAGTACTTATAATCCGTCGTTGGCCATGTTGTGATGATCTGTGTCTATTTTGAATTCGAAGAAATATCTCTTTAACTGATTCCTCTGCATTTGATGTCATAAAATGCGTTTTGTCTGTGCGTGTGCCTCGTGGTCAAGCTTTGCCAGATGTTTAAAGTTCTATCTTAATGAACAAGATGTTATACGACTCGGAGATTAGTTGGCGTTGCGTTTGCAATGTACGAAGACCTTACTCCTTACGATCATGCTACTATGCAGCTCACTATAATGCAGAAAGTTATACAGTGTGATTTGGTTGTTACAGTCCTTTCACAGTTAATTTAGCGATACAGCTGCAGTCCAACAGCAACCATAGTCTCACCAATATAAAGTCCAGCATAATTTTGACGGACTTGCTAGTAATAAGCAACCTTACTACAACCTTATTGCCAAGAGCATGAAGTTTACTATCATTTTGACAGCGACGCATAGAGGTAAAATACTAGACTGTTCATCATGCAACAAGGCTTCATACACCTGGCGACTTTGTATGCTACAATGAGCATAACTGTCTTTTGTTTCTTGGAGCAAAAATGCTACGTTTTGGGTGCACTGTATAAAATGTTAATGCTAGGGTGAGACTAGTGACCTGCTTTATATGCAACCTGAAACTGTAAATATGAGCTACGCTTATGTTTTCCGGAAACTTATGTTTGAAGCGTTGAATAAGTGAAGCGAGTATAAAGATCAAGTACTATGTTGCCAGATTTGTTTGTTTATTTGTAGGTTTATGAATGTTTCAAAGCCACACTTTTATCTGCTCTCATCTTTGAGTTACGTTATATACGGAACAGGGTTCTTTAAAAAAGGCTTTAAGCATTTAGAATAAAATTGAGCTTTATTGTGATGTTATTATCATCTGCCTAACCTTTTCCAATGTTCAGTTTTCAGCCTAGTTTTCAGTCTTACCCAATGTAGTTTTCCAGTCCAGTCACCATTAATAACACGATACTCCTTGTCGACTTTCAGTTTTCTAACAACCCGCAACCTTTGCACAGCTGGACTTCTCTTACCATAATTATAAATGCACAAGTTTGAATGGATTGATGTTTGTGATACAATCACACTAGACTAGCGAGACGATCGGTATGTTTAGATTTAAATTATAGCCCGGAATAGCACATAGGCTACTTTGATTTTCGGTCGCCTACACATAAAAAGAAGGTCGGCCAAATCGTACCTGACGATGAAACGATGGGGTCCCAATATGGCATATATATGAAAAATACCCTTATTTTTTAAGGTCTTGAAAAACGCAAGAAATAACTCTCTAAGTAGCCACAAAAAAAAGTTATCCATTTATTTGTGTTCTTGTAACTGTTTCAAAATAATTAAAATAATAGTTTCAGAACGCACTGGAACGCACCTCATTACGATTCATTTTGCGGATGAAAGGACTTGGTATTCAAAGACTAATTATTCACGTTTTTCTGAATAGTTGTTCATCCAAATTCAATTCAATTAGTACGCAGGCATCAATTTCAACTACTATGCTTATTTATTATGTACTGGATTCTTGTCATAAAAATAATTATGTAGGTTCATAGTAAGCTTAGCGACTCAAACGGCAACGTTTTTCACTTAGCGTTTTGTTCACGTACAACGGAACGTCATTTGTGATTGACAAGTTACATAATCTGTGGTCATCGATACGCGGCTTTTTTGAAGTCATTCTTCTATGACTTCACGTGTGATGATAATTATTATGCCATCCTTGTTTTTTACACTATACGCTGTGAAAGTTAGAGCAATAGGTGTAGTTTTCATTGAATTGTCGGTCAAAATCTGCCGTCGAAGCAGACCAGACTCCACGAGACGGCTTGACAGAAGGCTCTTTTTGTGACAGCTCTAGGAGACTCATGGACAGACAAGAAGTGCGTTTTGAGATATGTTCCATTTTTTGGGTAATTATCTGAGAGAAATCGAAATAAATGGGAACGAGATCGATAATAAGCCTCTTCGCTTATCGCTAACTACACTTTTAGGCTACTTCGCAGTCGGGTTAAAGGTATTTGTTGATTCTAACCTCAAAAGTATTGTTGACGTTATTACAAAAAATCGTGGCTATTTAGGTGCGATTTTTCAACAGGATGGTGTTTACAACATAAAAACAACCCAATTAAACTATAGCTTGTTTTGGGACATGAAAAATAAAAGTCGGGTCCAGCTCCTATAGAAATTTGGCCATTGTTCTTTCCACGCCGAAATAAAAGTGTGTACCAATTTTATTCAAAACTGGCATGAAGCTAACACGATATGTAGTTCCTTTTCCTTTTACAACTGCAATACCTCCTCGGTCACGTAATCTTCAGACGTGACGCAACATTCAGAGGCAAAGTTGAAAAGTTTTATGTGCTTCGAACCAAAGCACGAAATAAATACAGCTGTTAGACTGTTGCCGTTTTGGTCTAGTGGCCATAAGCACTACGCTTTGGTATGAGGTAGTGTGTTGGATTCCTAGGTTGGCAAGTGTTATTGGGTTAGTCTTTATAAAGTTTCTTGTCTTCGGAGTCTGAAACTGTGCCGAGCTAATGGCAATAGGCTGGCTCCTATTACACAGGGACTTAGCCTAACCATTCGGAGATCACAGATGTTAAGAGTCTTTGAGAAATTCGTTTGTCACACACTTTTGTTAAGACGCTTCCTTTGTATCACTACTGCCTAACCGTTTGGAAATTACAGGCGTAACTTTATATTAAGATATAACTATCACGATCACGAACTATTTGTGATTGCTCCTTTGACAAAGTTCAGTCTCAATATCTTGTAAATTGGTATTTTGTTCATTTCTTGGAACCTCTTAGTATCAGCTTTAATACTAAAGTACATAGCTGTTGGCTATTGCCACTTAAGTTAGAACTTCTAATAAAACTGACTATACTACTTCAAACATACCTTTGGCTTTTGGCTACCGCTTCTAGACATACTGCTTTACCACGAAGAGTTATGTTAATTTGTACGAAATATTGATTTACCAGTTACGTACTGACTACCCAGACTGCTTCGTTGATCTAGGGGTCGCAAGCGCGACAGCTGTGCATGGGGTCCTGGGTTCGATTCCCGGGTCGTCCAAAATGTTATTGGGTTTAACCACAGATGACAGAAACAACAGGAGATATGCCCTTTAGCCGAAAATGTATGGGGACCTGTGTCGTCAGTTCACACACGCAGAGCAGTAAAAACAATAGATATACGCATTCGCAAACACATCCGCATTTCTTAAAACATTACGTACTACACAATCAATTATAAACCTTATCCCTTCAGTCACAGCGTGTATTTACCATGCACCGCACCATTTACTTAATACATTTTGTTTTACTTCGACGCTAGTGATTGACTAAATCGAAAAGTTATCGATTCTTCTATTTATTATTATATTGTAATAAAGTTCTTTTGGGGTCCTGAAAATAATATATTATAAATAAAAAACAATATGCCCAGAAATCATTCAAAATAAAAAAAGTCATTTATTCAAAACAGGTTGATTAAAAATATATATATATATATATTGATTTGTGTCTGTAGTAAATCGTAATATTAACTTACACCACAGATGTGTTGCAACTGAACAGATTTTGACGTTCGAAAAGTGCTGATTATAAGCAGCACTTTTGTCTGTCTGTTAGTTTAAGTCCTAGGGGTTGAATTTCAAAAAATAAATCCTTCTTTATTCCTTGTCTACATTATAAAGGGAACCTCTGTGCAAAATTTCAGCTTTCTAGGTCCAAGGGTTTGGGCTGGGCGTTGATGAGTCAGTCAGTCAGGACTTCTCTTTTTATTTAAGTATATAGATAGATAGATAGATAACTCGAGCAACCAATGAATACTATTTATTCAGTCAATATTAAGCAATAAAAAGCACTTTCTATTTTCAGTATTGCTTGCAAAAATAAGAAAGCGTGATAATATAAACGTTGTTATTAGTACCTACCTATATTTATAATTTGTTGTTTAAACTATAAATAAATTTATATTTTATTAGTAAATACATTTTTTTTTATTATAAATGGGCCTGCTCTTGACTACAATCTTGCCCTGAGGGCATAGATGATGTCGACGATGGAACGAGCTTACCCAGTAGAAGCCTGTTTACTCGCGACTTAAACAGATTAGGGTTATATGAACTCGGAAAAACCGACGTAGGCAGGGAATTCCACTCCTTGGCTGTGCGCATAATAAAGGAGTCAGCAAAGCGCTTCGTTCGAATGTGTGGAATGTCGACTAGGTATCGGTGATACCCTGCAGTACGTCTAGTCTCCCGATGGAAGAAGGGAGATGGTGGGATCAGCTCGTGGAGCTCTTGCGCACACTCTCCGAAGTACAGAATATTGGTTTTTCTTATCTCCATTTACGGCAACGCTCAGTAACGCCATAAAATACGCCTTATACTGCAGTAACAATTGTGTAGAGTAATTAATTGTATGATGCATAATATATTATGTATAATCATTCGTACATATACGCAGAATCATCGTATAAAATATCGACAACTACAAACATCACAATTAGACATCTCTAGCTCACAAAGACTGACAGCAGCAGCTTTTCGAAAATATTGTGTGAGTGAGAGCATCAGTAAAACACCTATCCATTGCGCTATTAGATCAGCCGATTCACTGGTCGATTTGTACTAAACAAGCAATGGTTTTTGTTCGTAATGAAAACAATTGATTTGGTTTTTCATCATGTTTCTCGTACCACGAAGTAATGTTTTAATGAATTTAATATGAAAAACATTATTTTTGTAGTACTTACGTGTGAAATGAGATACCATCTTTCGTGTAATTCACAATACAGCTATTATTTTTACAAACATTCACCGAACAACGCGGCATTTTGTAAAAAATCACGAGCAGTGAAGACGTCGCAAGTTGACATTCGACTTATTATTGAAAGTGGCATAAGGCCCCGTCGTGGCCACATGAGTTCGCATGTACCACGCCTCCTTGCCATATCTCCTGTTGTTTCTGTCATCTGTGGGTTTAACTATCAGGAGTTTCTCAGTAGCAGCCACGGAGTCTCGATTTGTGCCCGGTTGATGGCAATAGGCACGCCCCCTATTAAATGGGACTTAAACATAGCTACCGAAATTAAACTGTACCGGAAGCTACACTTCTGCCTAACCCTTCAAGCTTAACATTATGTTATATTGATATAACAGTTACCAATACCCATACCTACTTCATTAATATTCCCTATCAGTGTATCTCCCAAACAGTAATCCTAAAAGAAACTGTTCCCATTTCTGTTACCGACATTCACATCATCTAGGCCGGTCACGTTTATCAAAGATGACACACGCGGTTCTCTAACGAATGTTGACTTTGAGTCCGTATAGGCTTTTATGCGTTCAGACCGCAGAAATCTAAATAAGTAAATAGAAGTCGGATACGCAAAGCCTACAACTGAAATACAGTGTGTCCCAAAGGATAGACGCATACGATTCGTGGTAATACGGTATTATGCATTGATACATCCAGAGATACAGACGTCAGCAAATCAAGCTACTACTATCTGTCTTTACTTTAATAAATTTTCAACTATATTGCTAAAGCATTAGGTTCAAGGTTGATCGGGAAAATTTGTCATTACTCAATATAGTTTCATCAATTTTCAAACATAAATAGGATAAAAGAATGCCAAGTAGGTACTTTTGCAACTTCTTCCTTCTGTTGAAAACGTCTAACAGGACTTCCTGAAATACAGATGTACAGTGTGAAATACGACATGGCTACAGTAAGGTTGACTCCAAAGGCAACCAATTGAGAACTATGAAAGAAGTCCCGTCGCGTTACGCAAAATAAAATTGCGATAGCGATACAAGAATGATCAAAGCTAACACTGAACTGTCGGCTGAGAGGTCGTGGTAATCAGATGGGGCAATCTTGGAATAGTATATTTCATTATAAGTGCGGAAAGTCTGTCATTGCAAAGAGTTCCGACAAATGTCTAACCGAGCCGAGGCACAGCCGACGGCGAGGGTTGACAGTCGGAACAAGTTGTAATGACGGTTCCGCACGTGTACTGAACAACTATTTTTAATACAGTTGCGAAAAAATGAAGCAATTTAATAAAATAATTAAACTCGCAAAGAACATTTTTGAAAATGGCGCCTACCGTAAAAGAATTTAAGCAGAGTTTTTTTTTGTTTTCTTTATACCTATTCTGGGTAGGCAAAGGGAACTATGCCCATACAGCCAAGTCTTCAGTAGATTTTTTTTATTGATATGAAATAAAAATGAAATTAATGAGATGAAATGGAATGAAACCTTTAACTCATTGAATCAAATAATTAAATCTGATATTGAAACAAATTAGTAGCTTCTTTAGAAATATTTGCATGAATCATAAAAACTTCTATGATTTTATTTAGTAAATACTTCGTGGTTGGTTTTTTTTTAATGGACATTATGGACATTATTTTGACAGTTGGGAAAGAGAACGCACGAGTTCGGGAAAGGTAAAGAAAAAGCACGAATACGTAATATCCCACATCCCGAACGCTATACGTCCCTGCAATACGCCACTTTTTGAGCAACTGTATTAAAAACTAATTTACTATTTAAGTAAATCTAAACACGAGAAAGAAAGAAAATCTCCTTCTTTCTCTTGTGGTTAGTGACTAACTACGTGTCAGTCAGTTTTAATCCCGTATATGGGCCTCAGACTTATTAATTAATTAATTTATTTATTTATTTAGTTCCACATGCCGTCGAGAAAAATATTTGTCGGGCATGCTAGTTTCCTAACGATGATGTTAGCCATCATTTTCGCAAGGGATAATAATACAAAACCCTCATAAATCTGAAAAATTTGAGATGCGTTCGAACTTGAGACATTGACTTGACAGTCCAGCGGTGACAGTATTAGGCTATCCCTGCTTTTAAACAGAATCAGCTGAATCTACCATTCTTAATCCTCTCACCTCTATTTCATCTCTGAAACTAAAGGAGTCCTATCAAAATTATTGTAGTTTCAGCCCCATGTATTTGAATATTTTCATTTGCTGAACTCTTACATGGCTAGAATATTCATCGTATTTAGAGCATGTTAAATTAGGTGGCCGTGATTGTCTTTCTTCCGTTCTGCTTTGCACACGAGATTATTCTGGCGTGGTACTTTAATATGTGTGTAGAATACTAAACAGGCCTTTAGGTTGGGTTATGAATTGTTTTGGAGAAAAGATCTTGTATTGTGAAGACGTCTTCTTTCTTTCTTTATTGTCTGGTTATAACCTAAACTGGTGTCAAAGTTTCTATGCCCCTCATGGGCCTCTTGGTTTTTCATGCCATCGAGAAATATCTCTTAGGAAATGCAAGCTGGATTCCTCACGATGTTTTACTTGACCGAAGTAAGTGTGGTAATTGAACAATAGATACATGAATCCGAAATACATTTTGATATCTCTATTTGTATATAAAACTATTAATAACTTAACAAATACGAAGAAAATAAACAAAAAATCCAGATAACATTCCGCAACCGTATCCTGGAACGGGATAACAATAATATACTTATCTGTCTACATAAATAGATATAGTGCCCTACACCTACCCACTACCTACCTACACCTACCTACTACCTACCTACACCTACCTACCTACACCTACCTACACCTACCTACACCTACCTACAGCTACCTACACCTACCTACACCTACCTACACCTACCTACACCTACCTACACCTACCTACACCTACCTACACCTACCTACACCTACCTACACCTACCTACACCTACCTACACCTACCTACACCTACCTACACCTACCTACACCTACCTACACCTACCTACACATACCTACTACCTACCTACCTACTACCTCCTACTGCCACTAAAAGAACATTACCCTAAAGTTTGCTTGTCGTCGCCCCTGAGTTACGCTTCACCCACTCAACCTTCGTTACGCTAAGGAGGTCGCCGGCTCGCTTCGCTCGCCACCTCCCCCTTCGCTCCACTCGGTCTCGCAGGTTCGCTCCACTCAGGACCTACCTACCACCGGAAAGCTATCATGACATTATCCCTGCGCTACGGGGGTCGCCGGCTCGCTTCGCTCGCCCGCTCCCCCCTTCGCTTTACCGGTACCACCATTTTACTTCCCCGAGCCTCCTATCCTATACGAATCTGTAAACAAAACAGAAAAAAAGGAGTGAAGAGGGGGGGGGGGGGGGTTAAGGGGGGGAGAGGGGGGGGAGTTATAAAAATTATTTCGACTAACGCAATGCCCCTCTATATGAATCTGAAAAAAAAATGTTCCAAGTCTCTTAACTTCCGAGATCCGAAAGGGGGGGGGATGGAGGGGGGCAAAGGGGTCAAATTTTCAAAATGGTTTTTACTTCCTCAAGCCTCCTCTATACGAATCCCTAAAAAAAAAACACGTAATTCTCTTTATTTCCGAGATCCGCCTAAAGGGGGGGAGAAGGGGGGCAAGGGGGTCAACATTGAAAAATGGTTTTTACTTTACCGAGCCTCGTCTATACGAATCTCTAAAAAAAAACACTTCAAGTCTCTTTGTTTCCGAGATACGATAGGGAGGGGGGGGAAGGGGGGGGAAAAGGGGGGGTTTGGGACTTTTCCCATAGGTTTGAGAGTTAGTTGTTTACGAATCTGTCAAAATGTACCCACCTCCCCATCCACCATCTGGGAGAACAATTCTGTCAATAGATGAGTGAGTCAGTGGTAATTAAGCTTTATATAATATGAAGTTTAGCTTTATATAGTATAATAACTAGTATTTGCGTGGCTGCGCGAGCTGCGCGCAGCTCGCGGGTCGTGAAGAGGGGGAGAGGGGGAGCTTTGAAAAATGATTTCAACTAACCGTTCGTTACGCTAAGGAGGTCGCCGGCTCGCTTCGCTCGCCACCTCCCCCCTTCGCTCCACTCGGTCTCGCAGGTTCGCTCCACTCAGGACCTACCTACCACCGGAAAGCTATCATGACATTATCCCTACGCTACAGGGGTCGCCGGCTCGCTTCGCTCGCCCGCTCCCCCCTTCGCTTTACCGGTACCACCATTTTACTTCCCCGAGCCTCCTATCCTATACGAATCTGTAAACAAAACAGAAAAAAAGGGGTGAAGAGGGGGGGGGGGGGTGAAGGGGGGGGAGAGGGGGGAGTTTCTAAAAATGATTTCGACTAACGCAATGCCCCTCTATATGAATCTGAAAAAAAATTCGTTCCAAGTCTCTTAACTTCCGAGATCCGAAAGGGGGGGGGTGGAGTGGGGCAAGGGGGTCAAATTTTCAAAATGGTTTTTCCTTCCCCAAGCCTCCTCTATACGAATCCCTAAAAAAAAACCCGTAAATTCTCTTTATTTCCGAGATCCGCCTAAAGGGGGGGAGAAGGGGGGCAAGGGGGGTCACTTTGAAAAATGATTTTTACTTTACCAAGCCTCCTCTATACGAATCCCTAAAAAAAAACACTTCAAGTCTCTTAGTTTCCGAGATACGATAGGGAGGGGGGGGAGGGGGGGCAAAAAGGGGGGGTTTCGGACTTTTCCCATACTCACCAGAGTTAGTTGTTTACGAATCTGTCAAAATATACCCACCTCCCCATCCACCATCTGGGAGAACAATTATGTCAGTCAGTGAGTGAGTCAGTGAGTGGTAGTTTAGCTTTATATAGTATAAAGTTTAGCTTTATATAGTATAATAACTAGTATTTGCGTGGCTGCGCGAGCTGCGCGCAGCTCGCGGGTCGTGAAGAGGGGGAGAGGGGGAGCTTTGAAAAATGATTTCAACTAACGGATGGCCCCTTTTAATGAATCTGAAAAAAAAAAGTTACAAGTCTCTTAACTTTCGAGATCCGCCTAAAGGGGGGAGAAAGGGGGCAAATGGGGCAACTTTGAAAAAGGCAGGAGGGAAAAATGGGGCAAAAAGGGGAGGTTTTGCAGTTTTTAGCTACTCACGAGAGTTACTTATGCGCTTCACCCACTCAACCTTCGTTACGCTACGGAGGTCGCCGGCTCGCTTCGCTCGCCACTTCCCCTCTTCGCTCCGCTCAAGACCTGCCTACCACCGAGAAAAAAGCTATCGTGACCTTATCCCTACGCTATGGGGGTCGCCGGCTCGCTTTGCTCGCCACCTCCCCTATGTTGCCAGCTAGTCAGTCTTCATTCTAAAAGTCTTTACTTCTACTTTCATGTTCTTGGGCAAAATCTGGGAAAATACCTTAAAAATGGTGTTTTTTTTTGCAACAGGCAACATTACTTAACGAATAATACACAACCGGGACAACACAATCCGGGTCCCTTTTATCGTGTCGAAAATTGGGATTTTTCATCATTTTTCCAAGATGGCCACCACACTGTCCGCCATCTTGTTTTTCTGAAAAGTCACATTTTTTTCTGAAATATCGAGGATACAGGCTACCGACTGGTGTACTTGGTGTTGCCAAGTTTTAAGTTTGGTAGAACAAAAGAATTCGCCAAAGTCATTTCTGATCCGAAAATTCAAGCCCCAATGACTCTCGGGGTTGCCAGCTGAAGAGAATGAAAATGGTCAAATGTCATTTGAGGCACCCCATTCTTGGTGTTAATGTAAAATTTCCATTCGAAATGTCGTTATTTCCACTATTCATGTTTTTGGGAAAAATCTGGGAAAATACCCTAAAAATTTAGAAAAATTTTGCGTGACGTAACACTCCACAACAAAGTACACAATCGCTCCATACAACACAATCCGGTCGGGGGATGCCGGCTGTCCCATTTATCTTGTCGAAAATTAGGATTTTTCATCATTTTTACAAGATGGCCGCCACACTGTCCGCCATTTTTTTTTCTGAAAAGTCATAATTTTTCTGAAATCTCAGGGATATAGGCCACCAACTGGTGTACTTGGTGTTGCCAACTTTTGAGTTTAGTAGAACAAACTAATTCGCCAAAGTCGGGTCTGACCCAAAAATTCAAACGCCAGTGGCTCTCGGGGTTGCCAGCTGAAAGTAATGAAAATGGTCAAATGTCATTCGGGAGACCCCGTTCTTGGTGTTTATGTAAAATTTCCATTCAAAATGTTGTTATTTCTACTTTTCTTGTTTTCGGGAAAAATCTGGGAAATTTCCCTAAAATGGGGAAAATTTTTAAACCAGGCCACACTCCTTGACAAATCGCATAACCGGTCCATACAACACAATCCAGTCGGGAGATGCCAGCTGTCCCAATTATAGTGTCGAAAATTGGGATTTTTCGGCCTTTTTACAAGATGGCCGCCATAGCATCCGCCATGTTGTTTTTCTGAAAAGTCATAATTTTTCTTAAATGTCAAGAATATAGGCCACCAACCAGTGTACTTGGTGTTGCCAACTTTTGAGTTTAGTAGAACAAACTAATTCGCCAAAGTCAAAAAGTCCCAAAAATGAAAAAGTTAAATATTTTTTGGGGTTGCCAATTAAAACGAACCAAAATGGTCAAATGTCATTTGGGGGACCCCAATGTTGCCGGCTAGTCAAAGTCTCTATTTAAAATGTCATTATTTCTACTTTTCATGTTTTTGGGGAAAATCTGGGAAAATACCCTAAAAATGGGCAAAATTTTTTCACCAGGTAACACTCTTCAATAAAACACACAACCGCTCGGTACAACTTGAACCCGTCTGATGTTGCCAACTACCCGAAAAATGGATTTGAAAAAAATCGAAATATCCAACATTTTACAAAATGGCCGCCGCAGCGTCTTCCATCTTGGATTTTCACAATGTCATAATTTTTCCTGATTGCCATTACAATTAACAACAAATTGGCAAACTCTTTGTTGGCGGTTCTAGAATTTGGTAGAAGAAAACAATTCGTCAAAGTCGAGTGAAAAAAGTCGACAATTTCAAAACGTCCTGGCGCGGCCGCCATCTTGTTTTTTTTTTTTTTTTTACTTTTTTTTTAAATGGTTTAACATTTCGCATAGGACCTCTGAGTCGAAATCCATCCAAGTCTTTCCCCCACCGAAACCGGAAATGGACTCGCCCTCCATCTTGGATTTGAACTTTCCCTATAATTTTCCTCTACTCGATTGGTCAGATGGCACATTTTTGCAAAACATACCCCTAACCCATCTCTCACCCATTCCGAGAAACGACATGTCAATGAGTCAGTCAGTCAGTCAGTGGCACACACCGCATTATCTACGATGACAATGTCAGGATTACACGGAAAGTGGATGCTCATTTTATCTAAAGGAAATGGGAAACTGAACAAGATTGTAAGCAGCTTTGAGCTTGACTATTCATGTGTTTAAAATTAAAATAGGGGTTTGGTTAGCTTTAGACGTTTTATGTATTGGTCACGAGCCACACGCTAAAACGATAGTAACAACGGGTATAGGTATACTTAATGAAATTCCTTAGAGCTTTCCACGAGACGGCGAAGCAATATTGGTATTATTTATATTTTCTTCACGCAAGTGTGCTACTCGGGCGAAGAAAATAAGTGACAAAGACGCTTGTAGAGCTTGACGCAAACCACCTGAGGTCGCGGATAAGGCGTTAAAGTTTTGATCGTTTTTTTTTCATTTTCTTATCTTGTTCGTTTTAGATTAAAGTTAGGGTTTTCAACAGTAGTTCGAAGAAAAGAATAGTAGACATTGTTGATACTAACTTTTTTTTCTTTTAATAGGTAGGTAATAAAAAAGATTAATATTAAAAGCTAAAAAAGACCGACATAAAAGACTGACTTTTACTGATTAAGAAAAATGTTGAATAAGTTGTCAAACATCTACTAGAGCAATCTAGTAAACTTCTACATTTCATGCTAAAGTATGAACCATCCAAACTTAAGTGTAGGCACATAAAAATATTAAGAAAAATTACATCTTTTACGAGACGATTTTTCTTAATACTTGGCTCTTTGGGACCATTACTTAAGTCTAATCTGTTCTACAGACTTATGAATTATGAATCGGCTGTGTGACCTTTTGACTGACGAAAGTCTTAACCCAGTAATGCCCGAATTTCTTTTTTCCGCCTTTTTCCATTTTTTTTTACATCTTTATGTAGAATAAAGGGTAATAAAACATTATGACAAGTTTTAGGTTCATATCTATATTTTAAGTTAGAAAAAAAACATGTGTCCACATGGACACGCTAAGCATTTGTAGTAGCAAAATTTTTTCCCTGCTTTTTTTTTTTGAATCATCAATTGACTCCTCCCGGTCTGAGCAGAGCGGTAGGGGGAGTGTCAGACTTCTACTGACTAATAACCTCCCATGTTCCTTCTCAGCCCTGTGTCGAGGCCGCGGTTTCTCTATCGAGCAACCCGCAGCCCCGACGGGCGTCGGCCCTTGCGGGCCCCTTCCATGTTGCTGAAATCTCATTGAGGCGCGCGTGGTACACAAACGCGCTGTCGACACAGCCTGTCGTCGTCATGAGACGGAGGGACGGCGAGCTAGCCCATCACTCACCGTCCACAGGCCCGCGCCTTCGCTGGCCGGAAGCCATCACGTGGCCCCTGACGCCCAGAGCAGCTTCCGCGGCGGCTGGGACGAGGTTCTCTCCCTCTCACATTCCACCACCTCCTTCGCTAGCATCACTGCTTCGCAGAAGGAGGCGACAGCGTCCCATTCCCTCTCGCCCCGGACCATGGCTTGCACCAGGGCCGGACGCGAAAGGTCGCCGCCGCCGATTGACGCTACGAGGACACGGCGTGGGGCTCCGCCCAAGCAGGGTAGACCTCCACGGTGTGCTCCACCGTGTCTTCCGCCTGACCCTCACCTTTTTTTCAATTTTCATGCATTGCTCATTGATTCATAAAACCTACTTCAGTTATTCAAACTTTGGGCCTGTCCACCAGAATCGTCATCCGTTCTGCTTTGCTGGTTCTGGTGGGGCTATTATAAATAGATTCCGGAGTAGTTCGGTCCTCTTCACTTTCTTCACCTTCACATAGTATGTCTAGCACTTCATTACCGAACAACTTCCCTTGAACTGATCGAAATTAAACTATCTGAATGAGAACAAGTATAATGTCAAAAAGCTATGGCAGGTGCTTAGCGTGTCCATATGGACACATCACATTCAACGTAATAAAATATAACCTATACAAAAGCTAACCTATACTTTATCATAACTTTATGATAAATCATTTATATAAGCATAACAAAACAGAACTAAACGCTGAAAATACAAAATTATTCAGATGAAAATCCACTTATCCACTTCGGTTATCCATTTTTTTACTAATTTTGATCAATAAACTATTTCAATTGATTATATTTCCAAAATAACCTCAATTATGGAGAAATAAACGACAAACATTGAAACCACAGGGTACAAACAATGCAATAAAGAAAAGATTTTTTTTATTATGCAGTGAAATCTTGACACAATAATAACTTTAAAAACATACTAATTACGTGTCCATATGGACACGCTAGGCATTACTGGGTTAATAAAGTAAGATCTCGTGAGATACAGCAGTGGACCTTTGAAAAACTGTTTTAATTAGTTTGATAAGTTATAAAGGAAAGTCATTAAGTAAGAGTGTCCGTTATACATGATGATATATCTGGAGTTATTACTTTAATAGGGTGTTTGGGGGTAGGGAAATCATCAAATGACTCCTCCCGCTCTAGGGCAGAGCGGTAGGGAGTGTCAGACTTCTACTGACTAAAAACCACCCATGTGCCTTCTTAGCCCTTTGTGTCAAGGCCGCGGTGTCTATTTCGAACAATCAGCAGTCCCAACGGGGACTAGCGATAGTCTGTTGTCATCTTTCTGCAGGAGTCTGTAAAGCATACCATAGATGACGATAGGTTATGCTAGTGAAGTTTTTTCTTGATCAGAAAAAACTACCAATAACTCTTATGACATTTTCCGGTCCTTATCGGTCAACTTACATTTTCAGTCTGAATGACTTATTCATCAAAAAACAACAAAATTAATTTATTTTTAAACAACATCAAGCTGAAATCCAGTTTCATATTATGTATCATTTTGAGATGGTTTCAGTTGGGTGTTAAAATCTCTTTCTATTTCTATCAAAATGATCTACTTTACCTAGAATGTTTGGTTACATTTTATACACATTATACATATTCGTATATAAGTAATACAAGTTAATACATAATATCGCTCACCTGCTTGCTTCGACAATGGATTATTAATTAACTGTGTAATTAATATTCAAGTACAGATTTGCAACGTCGAGTTTCTCGTACCGCTTTGTTTCATACGTGCTTTACAGTATTGTTGGTGAAATTACAAGATAAGTAAATATTAGTTGAATTTTAATGGTATTTTTGTAAAAATGTATTTATCAACAAAATAAAAATTAACCTTAAGCCGTCATAAAAAACCCCCTTTTTTTTTTTTGGTGGGTGGAAAATCATCGAATAACCCCCCCCGCTCTTGGGCAGAGCGAAGGGGAGTGTCAGACTTCTACTGACTAAAAACCAACCCATGTTCCTTCTTCTTCGCCCTTGTGTCGGAGCCGCGGTAACCTTTCGACATCCACAGCCCCGACGGGCGTCGGGAAAAAAACCCCTAAAAGTAAAAAAAAATGTATTGACATCTGACTTAATTAGTTAATTTTATTTATTAAAAAAAAACGTTGCCCCACACTAGCATTTTCTCCTATATCGTGGATGCGTTCACAAACATTTAAACTCACATACACAATTATCCAGATCCGAAACAACTATCTGTAGGCCATACAAATATTTGTTCCGTACGGGTATCGAAACCGCGACACCCAGCGCAGCAGTCCAATCGCTCAGTCACTGCACCAACCGTGCCGTCACACCGTTATATTTGACTTTAATAAAGAACAACCTAAATGGTGATAGAGAGAATATAAAAAAAAAAAAAACCGGTCGGGTGTTGGTTTTCATGTGGATTCATAACTAGCAAGCACTCGAAAAAAGGTAGAAGTGTATGGTTTCTAAAAATTTCTAGTAAAATTCAGGGCATTCTGAGCTATAGAATGACCAGTATCGTCTCATCCATCTCTCATGGACTCGTAGTAGGTATAGCACCTCTTGAAGTTTTTTCTTTATTTTACTTTTAGAGTGTTAGTATGATTTTTATTTATTGACATTTTATTGATATTTTGATGATAAGTTTACAATGTTATTTTGATTTTTATGTATCATTGACATTTTATGGATTTTTAATTTATGTGTTTTTTGACGATGTTTTTAATGATTTCTGTGCTATTTGTTGTATTTGTATTATTCTCTCATTATGGGTATTTTGCCTGAAATAAAACACATTTTTTTTAAATTATTATTCTTCTAGATTGAGAGTCTTATCCCCGAACGGCAGATGCAAGAGTTTCGACAACAGCGCCATGTCAGAAGCCACCGTTGTCGTCTTCTCACAGAAGGCTAAGGACTCCAAGAGGTAAGGGAACCTTACAATTTGACCGTCTATTGTATTTAATTAAATAAGTAAATTAGGTACGGTTGTAACACATTCTTAGATACATTACTACACAACTAATTATGCAAATAATTAACCTATCATGTATCACACTGCTGGGCAAAGACCTCCTGAGATATGGTACTAACATACTGTTTCATACTTTTAATACTAAAAATAAATATTCAGGAGACTTGCTGTCGTTTTGAATAAAATATTACAAAAATATACGATTAATGTCAACCACAATGCATCGCGCGTCGCCACAATAATATTTTGTATGAAATACGCTTTTATAATTTATTTACCTATGTCTGTCAACACTAAGCTTTACTTTGTTATATTATAAAGCAAATAAATAATAATTTAACCTCCCTGATCTATTTGATATTTGAATTGATATTCTAAGCGACACAATGAATGGTCATCAAATCAATCAATCAAATATAATCAAAATGGTATATGCCAAAATAGTTGTGAAACATTGTTATCGTATGAATGAAAATCATTAAAACTGGCATTAATAACCATTGTCTCCTCATTGAAGTCCTATAATTTCATAACCATTCATCTATAATAATTATTGCAATATTTCATGCTGTGTTTATTCTAGGTATATTTTAAAGTAACATAAACTGACATGAGTCGTTCAACAAGCTTTAACGTAATTATGAAGGACTTGTACTTCATAAAGTAATTAAATTTAAAACCCGTAAGATAGGTATTGTATGCCTGTTTTGGGCACCAGTTTTTCACAAATATTTACCATGTGTTTTAGATTAAATAATTATCTTTACTGTGACGTTTGTGATAACAAAATGAAGATAAACATTGAAGATAAACAAATCGAATGGTGACATTTTAATAATATGGTGTAAAGGACATCAGATGCTAGCTCTCCTTTGCCGATGCCTAATTTCCTGCAAAAAAAAGATTGTTAATTAAACTACTCTTTTGCACAAATTTCTTACGATGTAGGTATTTCTATTCCGGAGCCAATGATTAATTAATTATTAATCAAATTTAAAGCTCAACTCTGCCGGGCGCCCTAGAAATACATACACTGCCTTATTGGTGTGGTTCTCAAGAAAGCACACAGGTGTATAAGTATATACTTATACACCTGTGCTTTCTCTGTGCGAGTTCATACATCTGGTCGGTCATATGACCGACCAGATGTATGAACGTGAACGACGTAAACGGAGTATGTAAGCCTCGTAACAGGTAGTGTTCTGTAGTTTCTGTCTACCCCCTGAAATACCGTAACAAAACTTCGTCATAACCAGCAAACATTCCAAAACCCGACAAAAACAGTTCCTCTACTAAAATACTTCATTAATATCTAATCAATTGCCTCTGTTATTATCAGGTTGCCGTGACGACCCTCATCCCACGCATATCTGGCATTCCAACCCTTGATGTAACCTATAGCAACAGTAACATGAATCTTATGGTTATGGATATAGTTTACATTATTAAAGAAAGGCTTGATCTGAAGGCTTCCAGTACTCGTGTTACAGTGTATAATGTAAGGCATTATTGGGTTTCTGAAGGATAATGGAAATATTGATTGTAACCTTAATGGGTAATAGGGTAATAGGATATTATAGTATGTTGAACTGAAGAGAGGGTTAGACTGAAGAGGTGAGATTTTGCGGCAATTTTACGGTTATTTGTTTCGTATCCGTGCGAGTTAATCATATGGGCAATACTCGATTGCTTTGAAGTTAACTTCACTTCTGAAGAACGTGAAGATCGGCACAAGTAAATACAATCTATATCCAGCAGTGGTTGAATTCAGGGTGTGGATGGATAATGATGAAACTTCAATTTCCCTAGATTTATTTTGTTTAGTATTGTCATCAGAATTCGATAGTTAATTTTTAATGTAAATTGAAGTTTATTTATGTCACAATAGGCTCTCTAATCAAGAAAAAACTGCATTTACTAGCAGCTTGCAAGATCAATTTTTTTCTTAGGCTAAAACGTAGTTTGCGATGGAATTCTTATTATAGATGTCCACACGCAGAAGATTTTATTTACCAACGGTTCTCCTGTTTTATATACATTATTACAAAAGTTAAAACAATATAATACACCGGAAACGAAGCATTGGCGGGTCAGGGGAAATATTTTTGGCAATGTTTAAGCAGTACGATAAAAATCCCAGCATGGTTCCGGTACCATTTCCAACAAAACCAGTTTGAACTGGCATTTCAGACAGAATACTGGCATTTAGCCAATATCGTGGAGAAAAAGACAATTTATTATGATTAACGACCATTAGTTTCTTTATCTTCTGTCAATACAATGACAGTTGTAACATTCTGGGTGGTCCAAATAGTGGAGTAAAAAAACAACTCGGTCGGTGACTTTTGTTTGTTTGACTTCATGTTTTGCCACCGACTTCAGAAGCTGATTTTTCTTCTTAAGTTTATTTTTCTCTTTTTGGTGTTTTTGAAGTCGGTTGTTTTTTTGCAAAAAAGTTTTTTTATTTTTTCATTTTTAGTTGTAATAAGTACCTATTTATTAAATATATATGTCCTATACAAATATTTACTATGCATTTAACATTCAACCAAGAAACCTAACCCATAACCTTCAAGATTCAACTATTGAGGAGTGGTACTACTCCTCAACGGTTAAGAGCATGAAGACAAGTGATGACTACTAGATGCGAATACTTGAATAGCGTCGGAAAAAGCACGAAACACGTCATACGTGTCTATGTAATTCATATATAACAACTAAAAAAATGTGTATTGTACACATCTCCCCTCAGAGCGGCGTGATGTTACGTCATGATAATGTATATTCAATAAACATCCAAGCGATTCCAGCAATTACGACAGATTTGCCGTCTATTTTTGAAGAGTTCCATTGTATATCTCCGAAGATCAGCACCAGATCTTCACCACATTAAAATAGGACCACCTCAGGAGTATACTCTTTCAAATAAAAAAAGAATTTTGAGAATCGGTCCACAAATGGGGGAGAAATCAGGTAACATACATAAAAAAAAAAAAAAAATACATACACACGAACATAATAACCTCCTCCTTTTTCGAAGTCGGTTAAAAAAAAACTCGAATTCGAACCACACGCATCTCTAGATTTTCGGATTCCTGTGTGTAGTATAAAATGCCCGTGGCTTTATCCGCATGGATGTTAGTCAAATTATATACTTATAAACCTTCCTCAAGAACCACTCTCATCATCATCATCAGCCTATAATGTTCTCACTTCAGGGGCTCAGGCCTCCTCTCTAGGAGAGGGATGGGCACCATGACGATGATCCACCACGCGGGCCCAGAACCACTGAAGAACCACTCTATCCATTGTTGAAAACAGCATAGAATCGGTGCAGCAGTTTTTGAGTTAATCGCGAACAGACAGACGCGTCGGAGGACTCTGTTTTATAAACCAAATCAGCATGGGTTAGGGGGCAACTGGCCTCTGGTCCGCGGCCCAGATTACACGGATACCTGAGAGATATTTAGTGACGGCATATTATAAAGCCAAGTTTGACAAGTCAGAACCCCTTGGGCGGCATAAAAAGCCCAAGACCGGGTTAGGCACTAAGTAACCATACACAAAAAAAAAAACGTGTGGCACTCGGAGACTGCCGCGGTAAATCTATTGCATAGCATTTTTTATCAACTTATGCAATAATAGATATAAATAATTAGGTATTAATAGTGTAATTACACACCAAAATAATTATTCATTCAAAAAATTTGAACAAAAATAACGATATTAAGAGTTTGATCTTCGAATTTCGCGCGATGTACATTATATAAATCAAAACTAACCTTCATAGACTAAGTAAGCTAGTAAGAAACTCTATGACAGAAAATTTAAAAGAAAATGTATTGACAGCCTGACGTAAAGTGTCTTATCATTGAAAAATATGAAAATTATTTATTTTATTTTAGATATTTTATAAGAAAACGAATCGTTTTAGACCGATTCGCAGAATAGTAATGCAAAAACCAATTAAACGTATGATAGATGCGTACTAATAATAAAATGAATGTTTATAGAGTAGGTACCTACTCACTCCTCACTAATTTTCTTTCACTATTTTTTAACCGACTTCAAAAAAAAGGAGGAGGTTATCAATTCGACTGTATTTTTTATTTATTTTTTTTATTTTTTTTTTTATGTTTGTTACCTCATAACTCCGTCGCTTGCTAACCGATTTGAAAATTTCTTTTTTTGTTGGAAAGGATATACTTCCAAAGTGGTCCCATGATCACCAAGTCAGGATCTGATGATGGGATCCTGGAGAAATAGAGAGAACTCTTCAAATTTTATAGGCACACTTGCAGTGATTTGAGTAGTTTTTGGAAGAGTACTTTCTCGGAGTGGTTCCATTTCAATTTAGTGAAGATCTGATGAAGAACTTCGGAGATAGGCAACGGAACTCCTCAACAAACGATAGCAAATGGACTGGGATTGCTGAAATCTCATGTCTGTCTATTGCTTACACCAGTTCATAACATAACATCACGCCGGTACGTTGTGAAGGGGTAAGCACATGTGAACCACTAAAAAGTGAAAAATAAAAACTTTTTAACAAAAAATAAAACCGACTTCAAAAAAAAAACACTAAAAAGTCAAAAATAAACTTTAGAAGAAAAAAACAACACAAAAAAGTGAAAAATAAACTTAAGAAGAAAAATCAGCTTCGGAAGTCGGTGGCAAAAAAAGCCAAATCAAACAAACAAATGTCACCGACTTCAGAAGCTGATTTTTCTTCTTAAGTTTATTTTTCACTTTTTTGTGTTGTTTTTTTCTTCTAAAGTTTATTTTTGACTTTTTAGTGTTTTTTTTTTGAAGTCGGTTTTATTTTTTGTTATTCGTGACTTTCTTCATTAATAAATTCACTTTGTTTATTCATATTTAAAACACTTTGTACACAAATTATACGAGTAAGAATATTTTAGAAGGAGAAAGCAGAGAGACAAACAATTTATTATTTAATTTGACAACCTTGTTATTTTCCGTAACCATAGCAACCTGGTTGAATCATAACTGAATAATTTTGTTAGGAAATCTCTGGATTCGCTCTCCACGCTCAACTCAACCCAAGGCCCGCGATAGAATCTATGCAATAGATTAATAGTGCATTATGGTACAAGTGTATAACGTTGGTGATTACCGCAGAGGCGCCATTGAGACCCGAGCCGTCAGGTGAGGGTCTTAAGAAAGCCGAGGACGGTAATCATCAATATACACGTGTATCATACGACGTTTTTCAACACACTTGTGAAGAAAATAATACTAAAAAGTCATCTTCAACAGTTGAAACAAGTTCTGTTTTTTTTCCACAATAGCGGGAAAAATTAATACGCGCGCATCTACAGTTCTACCAACTTCAACAGTTAAAACAAGTTCTGTTTTTTTTTTTTCATAATAGCGGGAAAAAATAATGCGCGCGCATACTACAGTCCTACCAAGTTATCTATGCAGGCGGGAAAACACGGAACTAAAATGAATGTACTAAGTTTGACGTAGCGATGCATTTTTTCTTGACCAGTGGCGCCACTACTGTAACAATGACGATCGGCCATAGACTAAAAGAATGTGGTTTCACTATTTTTGACTTTTCGCGGTTAATAGAGTTTTAGCCACGGACAAAATGGGTATTTTTTTTCTTTAATATAGAGAAAACAAAAGTTATATTATTTGAGGGAAAGATTCGTTTATTAAAAACGTATAAGTTGAAATTATCTATTTAAATTCAAAGTTGCATGAAATGGGGAAGCACTAGGTACATTAATTTATTTTTACTATTGAACACGATCTTTTTTGTATCGAAACTTTTTTTAAAACATAGCAACTCAACCAATAAAATTAAAAAAAAAACCTATAACTCACTAGTGAATAATAGCAATGAAAAAGTCACAGTTTGATTATAGGTGTCATTACGTGCCTAATTGCGGTGAAATTATAGCCACTTTATGAGCAAGTGTGTTGAAAAAATTATTATTTCTAAAATACGATTGAAGTTAAGTCACAACATTTCAAACCTCAATACTTTCCTTGAAAATTAAATCCTTTCAATTTCCCGGTAATTGGAGTTTTAGTGCGAGAGTTACATTTCTGAAACTACTCGTACGTTTTACTGAAGAGCTAATGCAGGCATCGGCACACATGTTCGCAATTTGTATTCCGAGTTTACATTTCGCATATTATATTATTTCGTATTAGTGGTACTTGTGTTCCAATATTGCTATTACTCTGAGATAATTGAGTGTATATTCTGAGAACTCGTCATGATTTCAAGAATGTTGTTTATACTTGAAACGAAATTATTACTTTTTTCAAGGCCACCTCCGTTCTTTTCACAATATTTTCATAAATAGAAAATTATAGGTACCTACAAAGTTTTTTTTTTTTAACTATAAATGGGTGTGCTCTTGACCTCAATCTGGCCCTAAGGGCAGAGATGATGTCGACGTTGGAACGAGCTTACCCAGAAGAAGCCTAACAAATGATTGTTAAAAAATAAGATAAAGACAGTTACATATTTTTTAGAATTTGTATTACATACCTACGATAAAATTCTAATCAAAACACAAAGCACTAGCTACTGAACAAATTGGAGTAGGGATATCAAAACTTGTACCGAAAGGCAGGCTGGCCACTAAAGCAGGCTTGTATTATAGGTACATGAAACGTACGCGGTCATTCAAAACCTGGACGCTACTTCGGTACTCCAGTTTCTCTTTGTGAAATGTTGCAACATTATTCAAAATTATGAATGCGTATAGTCGTACTGCTCTTGACTTATGATGCTAGTAGGATGCAGGATTTCTGCAGACTGTATGTAACTTGAATTTTTAACATTTTTAATTTTTTACTCTTGAGTGTAACCTACACAATCTTTCAACAGCAGTTTTAGGGTTCTGTACCCAAACTTTGAGTATCAACGGGACAATGTGTAAATTCCGTAAATACGCATTCTGTGAAAATTCCCACTGTCCACCTATTTTTTTTAATTTGTTGTTATAGCGGAAATAAAAAAATAACCCAACTCTCAAGTCTCTTTTAAGGTCTAGACATAATCTTGGCTAACTTACATGAGGAGGTTAGCTTGTTTGCCATCCCTAACTTAAACAAGTTACTGTTATTGACTTCACCAGCATACTCATAGTTCACACCTCAAAACTTGTACATTTTCCATCCCTAACTTCCCATTTTGATCTCCCGTTAGTCTGTTAGTTTATCGTTAGTGCTAGTTTTCACTATCACTCACAAGTTTACAGAGAAGGTTCTGATTTATTCACTATTCGCTTTCAAAGTCTTTGGCTAGTCGCCAATCCTGTGTAAAGGTGACCTACAGACCTATTTTCTTGACATAGGAATTCAAGCTTGAGATCTAAAGTTGCATGAGGACAGATTTTAAATGAAAACTGGGACTACATCAGATACTTTAGATAGGCTGATAACTAGTTTTCAACCTGGGGGCTGAATTTGGCTGCTTTAGCAGTTTCATAAATAGAATAATAATAAGGAGTGACATTAGAAAGTAGAAAAAGAAAAGTTATTCAAGTATCTAGATAAGACTCGCAAGGTTGTTGACATATTCTTACTGTCAAAACTTCATATGCAAAAAGGCAGTACAGTAGACAATCCGCTTCCACCGATAACCAATTGAATATTTTTTTAAATATTTACTCCATGACATGGAGATTGTAAAAAATCTTTAACAGACTGGTTAAAAAGCAAAAGCTATGACGACATTGAAGCTCTTATCGCAAAGTATCTTGCGATAATTTTATGAAAACCGACACACACATACACACACAATCACACACATACAAACACACATACAATCACACACACCCACCCACGCACCTAGCATACACACACCTTCTTAGATATAAGATGAATTTCGTTTTTATGTACACTCCTACATTATAATTGTTTTTGTTTTAGAAGAGCGGGGTCTCCTAACACAGGTATTTTTATACTTAAAAGGAGGCCTCCATGTATGATTGTATATTGTAGAAGTTTAATAGGTACTGAAATAAAATTTATTATTATTATATTGTTTGATATAAGTTATTATACCAGTCATGCAGTTATGCCGATGGCCCAAAAGCTTCGACCAACATCTTAGGAGGCTCTCGCTTGGGAGCTAAATCAGGGGTGCGATTCTGGACACGGCGCGTAGGTAATAGGTGGCGAGTCTATTTTCATCAGCCGTGCACAAGTTCAAACTCCGTGACTACAACTGAGAAATTCTTTATGAAAAAACCTAATAACAATTTACCAGACCAGGCATCGCTATTGCGACCAAATGGACCAAACAGGCACTCCCGAAATTAGCTTCCAGTTATTCCAAAACCTCGCTAAATAACAAAGCTATAGCCATAACAGTTTCTAATATCACAAGCAATAGTTCGGAAACTAATGAAATCAAATTGTTTTCGTCCGTTCCGGATATTGTTTCCAACTTCCGACGTCCGTACGCTCTGACCCTTTAGTTTATTTTTGAATCGAAACGGTCAAATAATGAGGTTTATTTGATCTTTCTAAAGTAATAATTATTTGAGTCCGTTTTAATGTTCAAAGAAATAGCGATACTGGTAAGATCGAATTTACTCGACTTTTACTCGACTCGATAAATAAGTTGAAAGTTTAATTTCACATGTTTTTTTTTTCTGACTCGCTAGTCTAGTGGTCGCAAACGCGACTGTTGAGCATGAGGTTCAATTCCCGGGTCAGGCAAAGTGTCATTGGGTTTTTACATCAGGTATTTCTGAGTAACAGCCACGGAGTGTAGAATTGTGCCCGGTTGATGTCAACCGACAACCTATGGGGAAGAAAGGTAGGTCGAGTAGCGACCACGAACCGGCGTTGGTAAGGCTTCCATAATATGGCTCCCAAGGCTTCCAAAATACCATGTTCCTGACCACGTTAGTTAACATAGTAAGTGTAAAAGACTTTTAAATGTTGCTGGGTGTATATGTCGCAGGTTTTTCATAAAATTAGGTTTTTGATCAAAAACCTAAGGGATTTGATCAAACCACGGAGGAAGATAAAATAACAACACGGTTTTATCATTTCCCTAAACAAATCTAGTGAATTGAACAAATCCCAGTAGTACTCCGTGACGCGCGCTCGCTTCGCTCGCATATTATATAACACTAATGTCTTCTGTCCCCAAAGTGCCGGGCCTCCGCCGGCCTCCTTCGTCGGCCTACGGCCCGGTGCCCATGTCGCCCATAAAGGATATAAAATGTGTCATCTTCCGGTTTTTGATGAAAAACCTAGGTTTTTGATCAAAAACCTAATTTTATGAAAAACCTGCGACACAGAACTTTATCATAAACCCAAACTAGTTCAGGTTTTTGATCAAAAATCTGAACTAGTCTGGATTGTTACAGGTTTATGATGAAATTGAGTTTAAAATGTCAGGTTTTTGATCAAAAATCTGAACTAGTCTGGATTGTTACAGGTTTATGATGAAATTGAGTTTAAAATGTGTCATCTTCCGGTTTTTGATGAAAAACCTAGGTTTTTGATCAAAAACCTAATTTTATGAAAAACCTGCGACATATACACATAGTTGGAATTCGTGACTACACCTGCTTGTAGCATAGTTATAATTGCTATTTTGATGGCACTAATAGGGTAGTCGACAAAAAAAAACTAATTAGTCCGTCAGATAGATTTCCAAAAAATATTGAACACCTATTTTTTCTTTTTTCACGTAAACAAAAAATGAAGACGATACAGTGCTTCGAAAAGTCGTGAAACGTCACAGCTTGGTCCAATTTTACCTAACTATGACGTCAAACGCCCCCTCTCCATGGTCTTTGACAAGCTTTATTTTCGTCAATTTTTATTAATTTGATAAAACAAAAAACACGTGTCCAATATTTTTCAATAATCTGACTGACGGACTAAACAGAATCATATTTTTTTTAGTCGGTCGACTACCCTATTGTCACTTCGAAACTTACATCCATTGGTACTTCGAGTAATCACTGTTTTGAACTTTACTTGAACCATTCGGCCATCAAATGAGTAGTGTTCGAGCAATTTGAGTTTCAGGTACAATAATGACAACTATTCTAATCGTGAAAGTTTTATCGCAATTAGTATTCCATTCCATTTGTAATCGAATTCGATAATCGATATCTTTAACTCGTATTCCCTAATCGATCGGATTGTTTAGCTAAGTCAAGATTCAAGATAAGACTCTGGACAGGATCCAACAATGCATACTAATGCTAGCGTGCAATCAGGCTTAACTACAATTAACAAATTACCACAACGTAATGACCATGTCTGATACGTCAAAGATAACATTGGGTTTAAAGCCTAGAATTAATGAGCTTAAAATTCACATTCCATTGAATATGAATGGTATGAGAGTAGAGGAAGGAAGGAGTTGTCTCATGAGATGACGAGAAACTGAAAGGTATGGAAGAAGAAGACCCCAAATGAATTGGGTAAGGAGAAGAGAATGATGCATATGATGACGATTGTCGAGTGTGTTCTGTGTCTTATTTTTAACCAATGACATTGCCATTACCTAAACAAACACAAAATAGTTGTGGGTCATTATCAGGAGACTCATTATTTGGTTGACTTCGGTGGCAATTTTTTTTTTTTAATTTATGGCATGTTATCATGAAATATCAAATCTAGAGTTAATTTGAAACATATTAGTAGTAGAGGGAATCGTATAGACCGAAGGATATGAAGGGATTTATTTTTTTTAAAATTGGTGTCCACCGAAATCAATATTCTTATCACCGAAATCAAATATATCAAATAATTTATTTTTCAAATACTGTTGTTTTATAAATTGTTATATTAACTGCCTAAGTTTTACTATGAAAATATGGTCTGTAAGAAATTGCAGGTAAATTTCACAGTAAAACATTTTATTTTATCAAGACATGTCCCATTTATTATTTAAAGGAAAATTTACAAAAATCAACTTTAAAAGGAAGCTATTTATTTTACATTAAATGTAATTAAAATTAGTAGGTAGTCTAAAACTAACATTACTTAATAGGAACTTGAAAAAAAAAATTCCAGCTTAATCACAGACAATTTATTTATTAATACAAAATTACTACAAAAATCACTTTTCAGTCACAAATCAGCCTTTCTAACAACAACAGCAATTATAGAATTGCAGCAATTGTACGAGATTAGGATGGCTCTGAAACAGCTTAAAAACAACAAGGCGCCGGGTGATGACGGAATTACGGCCGAACTTCTGAAGGCGGGTGGCAAACCGGTCCTTAAGGCCCTACAGAAGCTGTTTGATTCCGTCATACTCGAGAGGAAAATGCCACAGGCTTGGTGCAGGGGTGTGGTGGTGCTCTTCTTCAAAAAGGGTGACAATGCCCGGTTAAAGAACTATAGGCCCATCTCACTTCTAAGCCATGTCTACAAGTTGTTTTCAAGAGTCATCACGAATCGTCTCGCACGCAGGTTCGACGATTTCCAGCCTCCCGAACAAGCCGGATTCCGAAAAGGCTTCAGTACCGTGGACCACATACATACGCTGCGGCAGGTTATACAGATGACCGAAGAGTATAACCTGCCTCTCTGTTTAGCGTTTGTGGACTACGAGAAAGCCTTCGATTCGATCGAGACTTGGGCTGTGCTGCAGTCTCTCCAACGGTGCCAAATCGACTACCGGTACATCGAGGTGTTGAAGTGTTTGTACAAAAACGCCACCATGTCAGTCTGACTTCAGGACCAGACCTCGGAACCTATCCTTCTGCAGCGCGGTGTGAGACAGGGAGACGTCATATCTCCGAAACTGTTTACCGCTGCATTGGAGGATATCTTCAAGGTTCTGGATTGGAGAGGACTTGGCATCAACGTCAACGGCGAGTACATCACTCACCTTCGGTTTGCCGACGATATAGTGGTCATGGCTGAGACCATGGAAGACCTGAGTACAATGCTCGATGACCTCAGTAGAGCTTCCGAAAGAGTGGGTCTTAAAATGAACATGGACAAAACCAAGGTTATGCTGAATGTTCATGTAACACCCACTCCTATCAAGATCGGAGACTCTACGCTTGAAGTTGTGGACGATTATGTCTACCTGGGACAAACGGTCCAGTTGGGTAGATCTAACTTCGAGAAAGAGGTCAACCGTCGAATCCGACTCGGCTGGGCAGCGTTCGGGAAGTTGCGCGGTATCTTCTCGTCCAACTTACCCCAGTGTCTCAAGACGAAAGTCTATGACCAGTGTGTGTTGCCACTTGCCAGTGATTACATACGGGACCGAAACGTGGTCGCTCACAATGGGCCTCATCAGAAAGCTCAAAGTCACCCAAAGGGCAATGGAGAGGGCTATGCTCGGAGTTTCCTTGCGTGATCGAATCAGAAATGAGGACATCCGCATGAGAACCAAGGTTACCGACGTAGCCCGAAGAATCGCCAGACTTTAATTGCAATGGGCAGGGCACATTGCTCGCAGAACGGAAGGCCGATGGGGCCGAAAAGTTCTGGAATGGCGACCGCGAACCGGAAGACGTTGTGTTGGAAGGCCTCCCACTAGGTGGACCGATGACCTGGTCAAGGTTGCAGGAACCCGCTGGATGAGAGACGCACGGGACCGGTCAATGTGGCGACGCCTGGGGGAGGCCTATGTCCAGCAGTGGACGTCTTTTGGCTGAAATGATGAATGATGATGATGAAATAAAAATAATATATATAATTTTTAATATTTATTTTTTCTCCTTGTGCACTGCAAAAAGCACTGGATCACTCTTGATGCGAGCTTTCCGACGTCGTTCAGCCAATCTCTTTTTAACCAACCGATCTTCTTTTGAATCTGCCATAATCACAGTTCTGAAACAAGATGAGAGGTGATGAGAAAGCTAAATAAACGATCTTAAAATGTAAATAAATAGCTACTGATTGATTTCGGTGGTTTTAAAATTGATTTCGGTGCACCTATTTCCACCGAAAACACCGAAATCAGTGCCACTGAAATCAAAATAATTGACAAAATCCTAGATATTTTCAAAAGTAACCCGAATTTTTAATATTAATCTCTTTTGTTAAAATCGAATACGTAAAAGACATGCTTTTATTATAATTATAAATTATTCATTCAAATAGTTGTGGATAAAAGGGATTCACCGAAATCAATTTTAAAGGTATACCAAGCCACCGAAAACGATTACGTACCTCAATAAAAGAGTGACACGGAGACGCACAGGCGTGTTATCCTTACCACCGATGCGGCACGACTGACAGTTTGTATTACTCTAACAAATATTCTCGCAGCCACTAGAATACGGGTTATATGAACCGATCAGTGCGCGCCACTGATATCAACTCTAAACGTTGGACGTGAAGACAACCAGTTGTAACTTGTCTACTAAGGCCTATTATGGCGTAGAAATATTATAAATTGAGTTAATATCTATCTAGGTGTTTATGAATACATGAAAAATAGCGACATGTATTGCAGAAAAAAAGATAAAAAATAATTTCCGCCGCAATACGGGGCCGGACGCGGCACCGAGGTCAATATTTTAGAGGTTTTTATTTTTTTAAACTAAATTATATTTAATTTATATAAAAAACAACACAGGCCCCTCCTAATATTTTGATATAACCTATTATAGAAAAAAATATCAAGTTGTTAGTTATCCATTTTGTACTGGATTTCGACCCGGACACGCATTTTTAAGCCTTCTGAGAATGACCGTTGTTTATTAAAGATAACATAACATCACGCCTGTAATTCCCGAAGAGTTGGGCAGAGGTGCACCTAATGGTACCCCTACATTTTGCTAGTTATGATTAAGTTCTGTGTAATAGGGGGTGGTTCTAATACCATCAACCACACATACTGAGAAATTCGTGAGGGACACACCTAATTATACTTTGCACAGCCTGCGAATCGAACGCATGACCTCATTCATGCTTTCAATGAAGCGGGGTTCACGTGGCTGTATTTATACTTTTAGCCATCGACACGCTAAGAAGAAGAGGCAAGTCTTCCGACTTATGCCTCAGAGAGATGTCAGCAACATTGTATTGCCCACAAGGGCCGACGCCGCGAAGATAGAGAAAGAGATACCGCGACCTCGGACCCAAAGGGCTAAGAACATGGGTGGTTTTTAGGCAGTAGAAGATTTACACTCCTTGCCGCTCTGCTCAGAGCGGGAGTCCCACACTCCAAAAAAAAAGTCTTCCCACTGAATAACACTGTTTTTTTTACAAGTGCCAGTATATCTATTGGATGAAACAAAATGCTCTTTTCTCGTCTTGTTAGAGCCATTCTTAGAAATATAGGTCGATGGCTTCCGTTGACAGCGCAGAATTGCAAACATTCGTTAGCCATTCCTTTGTCCCGACGCATCACAGCTCTGTTGAAACTTCAGTGAAACACACTATGGCAACTCGCATTTATCTTGTTCGGCACTGTTTCAGTTATTTTACGAGTTTTTTGTTCTTGTCTTATTTGTATTATTTTTGGATTTCACTGATACGTTTATTAGTCTTATCGACATAAGATTAAAAGGATCAAGTAAGGAGCGAACTTAGACTACCGTATTCAACAACTTGGTTGCAACTTGGTTTGGGTTTGGGTATTTGTGTATGTGAGTTTAAATGTTTGTGAACGCATCTACGATACAGGAGAAATTCCTAGTGTGGGGCAACGTTTTTAAAAAAAAGTAAGTAAGTAACTTATACGCCCGATATTTTTTTTACCATTTTATTAAAAAAAGTAATGCGCGTATACGCGCTTATACTAGCTTGTTTGATAGCACCGGGGGGTGCTGCAACCCCCATTTGTAGCATTACGTCAGTATCACTAGAAGTTTGCGCTAATACGCGCTTACACAAGCGTCAACGCTCGTACGAGTTAGACGTGTGGCAAAAATGCATACTCACGCTTTAAAGAAACCTATTGTAAAGATGCAAGACACAACGATACACGCTATCGCAAACATAGGTATTTTTTTTAAACCGGGCCTAATATTAAAGTTCTAGTAAAAAACGATATAAGGGTTTCAAGGCCAATTTAAGGTTAAAGGAATGCTAGGAATGTAGTTACGTAGAAAATATAAAGCATTTCCAGTCTTGACGAAGGTCAACAATTAATCAAATTCATGGAAACATTTTACACAACCATCCTAGAACTCCTTTCAGTTAGAATTTTCTAGAAATCTTGTAATAGAGACTTTGAATCCCTACAAAATAATTATGAAAAAGTTAATTAAGATTCAGTATTTCCAATACTTTGGAGATACCAAATAATTCTGCGGAAAAATATAATGATGCCTAGCAAAAACTAATAAAATTGATCAAGCTATGTTATTATAAAGTCTCTGCAAAAGCAACAAAGCAAGGCCGTAACATCCTTTTCTCGAAACAGTTGAGGCCATTTTCGACCCCCTATAATTTCGTTGTGGATAAAACAAGGAACCTGTCAGTCTGTCTGTCAGCCCGTCAGTCTGTCAATCCGTCAGTCCATCATTCCGTCAGTCAAGACTGTCATTCCGTCTGTCAAGACTGTCAGTCTGTCAGTCCGCCAGTCCGTCAGTACATCAGTCAAGACTGTCAGTCTGTCAGTCCGTCCGTCTGTCAGTCGAGTCTGTCAGTCCATCAGTCAAGACTGTCAGTCTGTCAGTCGTCCGTCTGTCAGCCGAGTCTGTCAGTCGAGTCTGTCAGTCCATCAGTCAAGACTGCCAGTCTGTCAGTCCGTCAGTCTGCTCGTCAGTGTGTCCGTCAGCCTGCTAGTCTGTCAAGTCTGTCAGTCCGTGCTTTCAATCTTAAAGGGAACCTACCCCGGTTCTGTCACAAAAAAACACAAAAAAGTGAAAAATAAAAAATCAGCTTCTGAAGTCGGTGACTTTTGTTTGTTTGATTTCATGTTTTTGCCACCGACTTCTGAAGCTGATTTTTTATTTTTCACTTTTTTGTGTTTTATTTTTGTCGAAGTCGGTTTTATTTTTTGTAAAAAAGTTTTTATTTTTCCCTTTTTAGTGGTTCACATGTGCTATGTACCCCTTCACAACGTACCGGCGTGATGTTATGTTATGAACTGGTCAATAGACAGTCATGACATTTCAGCAATCCCAGTCCATTTGCTATCATTAATTGAGGAGTTCCGTTGCCTATCTCCGAAGTTCTTCATCACCTTTGTAGTGAGTACAGGCGTGATATTATGTTGTGTGATGGCGTAAACAATGCTTAGATATGCTATAGCAACAATCGCGGTTAATCTGCTGTTATTTATTGAAGAGTTCCCCCGATTTCTTCAAGATCCCATCATCAGATATTGAAATGGTGACAATGGGACCACACGGGAAGCACCAGCTTTCAAATGAAAAAATAATCAAGAAAATCAGTTCACCCAGTCGCAAGTTATGCGCGAACAAACTAAAAAAAAAAAAAAAAAAAAAAATACAGTCGAATTGATAACCTCCTCCTTTTTATGAAGTCGGTTAAAAAAATATTTAAAGTTTATTGAAGACTAAATTTAAATATTTTTTTTTTTGTGACAGTACCGGGGTAGATTCCCTTTAAGATTGAAAGCTTTATAAAAACGTGTCAAGGGAAATTGTGTACAATATAGAAGCACAACATACATTTCCTAGTTTAGCTGTAACAGTACCGAAAGTAATGAAAGAGTTTTTTGCCTAACAGTGTGGGATAATATTGGCTGACTATAACAGGCTCAGAAATGTACACCCGAAACTAAACCCAAACAAAAATAAAGGAACACACTACACAGACGCAGTGCAGTGCGGTTATAAACAGTCGAAATTCTTTTGTTTCAATTCAGTACCGTATCTTTGGTTTTGAATATAGTGCTCAACAAAAATGAAACAACTGCTTCCCCACTGACCTAATGGATAATAAAAGAACTACATAGATGTGCCAGCAGGCTGGAATACTATTGCAAGATCCTTACCCACGGAACAACCAGTTGTGTAGTTTTTTATTTTTCACAAAATTAATGTTTTATAAGTCCCTTCCGAGTCCTTTCCGGTAAGTAGTTGTGGCCCAGTGCGACTTACGAACAGTTGCGACTTACGAACAGTACTCGTGGATTCGAACCCAGGCAGGCGCATTACTTTGTGTAATTTATTTCATCAACACTGCTCTCAAAACGGTGAAGGAAAACATCATGAGAAAACCGGCATGTCTTGGAACCAAAAAATTCGAAGACATGTGACATCTACCAACCCGCACTGGGCACCCCTGGTGTATTATAACCCATCCCTCTCCTAGTGAGAAGGCCTGATTCCCTGCAGTGGGAACATTATACGCTGGTGATGATGAGTCCCTTCCGATAACTACTCGATTAAGAGGTATAGCGCATACAAATAATGTGATCACAGCAAAGTTAAGGTACCCTATTGACTATTAAAAAGTAAAAATAGATTAAAAAAAATATATTTTTCACCAGTTTTCACTATAAAAAGAAATAAAATACATAACTTACATACATACATACAGAAGTGCGGTATTGCGTTTTCAATTCTCGTCTTAGCGCCCCCTTGCTATAATATTTAGGTGTCATCTAGAAGTTAGTGAAAATGAGCACGAAACTCCGAAGACACTACGTTCTAGGTCGCAAAAACAAGTTGAGGTCCCAACTTTCAGAAACTCATTTAAGGGCTCAAATTGGTTACCGAACAAAGCTCAGCGTTCTCGTTTCCAGCTTATTACAGTTGGGTACTCGATGTAATTAGATTACACTCGAGATTTGTTTTTCTTTGGTTATTTGTCTTACTTTTATACAAGAAAGAAAACAACTTGTATTTATTTTAGGCTTCGGTACCAACTGCAAATTAGATAACTAAAGTTGGTCAGGGTGCACATTATTTTGCTAGCAATGTTATCAAATCGACCTTCGTACGTACAGTCACAATACAAAAGCGAAGAACAACGTTCACAAACCGAAGTTCCTACATCTGCCGACAAGCAAACATTTTTCATGAATTAAATTGTTACTATGAAACGAAAAGAGAGCATCTATTTTATCTTTTCATCAAATTATTTTATCGAGGATTTGGCTTTTTTTTTGGCCAGAGGCTAAGTGTTACCATACAACGCGGCAAGCAGGTAAAGTGCCTGGCAGCGTTGCAACGCTGCCAGGCACTTTACCTGCTGACAGCGTTGAGGAGGAGTTCTTCGATGCCGATTCGAGTTTGTTTTTAGGTTAGTTTAGTTTATATAATTTAGTATAATCTTATTTTATCGAGTAAATGTACAGTATCTGCAAACGCTTGAAGCAGTTTCAGACGCAGACATTGTCACAATCACAAGACAACATCAGCCTAGACGACGCCGACGGTCATTACGGGGCGTCTTGCATCTCAAGCGTTGCTATGACAACGTCTGTCTACCCCCTTTGATAGCAAGGTGCAAACGCTTTAGTGCATTAACGAATTAACACCTCTGAACGTTACTGTGTGTTACCTCTGATGAAACACACAACAAACACAGCCCATCTAAGTAGTCTAATGTATGGACATGTGATTCGGAGGAACGAGGAAAATGTAGTGAGGAAAATGTTGGGTGTAGGATGATATGGCTAGAAAGGAGGTGACTGCTGAGATGACGAGTTATATGAGATAAGGGAGAAGAACATATACTGCGATAACCCCAAATGAATCGATATAAGGGCAGGAGAATGATAATTATAATAAAAAATGTAGTCTGATGAGATAAAAAAAATCGAATAATAGGGAGAGATAGAGTTTTCAATAATATATGCAGCGTATACCAGAAAGGTGCGTTCCCATACTTTTGAGTTGAGTAGGTATTAAAGTTTTGTAAGACAGTTGTTTTTTTCATAATTTCGTTAGTATTTGTTCAGTTAGAAGTTCTGAATAACACCCTGAAATATGACCATACCTTACCACACACGGAACACGCTGAATTAAATGGTCGTATCGTTCTTAGAAAGCTATTCTTCGGTGCACACGTACAGTTCAATGCAGAAGCACTAGAAATGCAACTCAGTGTTACCTTTGATTTACCAACCATAAAATATCAAGATACGCTGTATTCATGTTTTCTATTACACTAGAAGACACTTAAAGCGTACGCTGCATTTTCAACTCACTGCTCAGCTCCGAGAGTTTAAATTGCAACATTGTATACATGCCTTAGTTTAGTTATACCGTTTAGTGTTTGAGAAAACGGGCATTACTGAAGGAAATACTGACCTATTTATCAGAGCGTACAAAACATCGCACACGTTTTCAACACACATTGGAAGATATGTCACAATATAAAATTCTCGGGACAAAATAAAGATTGTACGTTTTGCTTCGATTTGTTCTAGATACTAACTGCTTGTTACAGTTCTTTTAGGCTTTCTAAAGACAAAATGCCTATACGGTGAAAAGACTGACTTGTAATTCAGAATTGAAAATTATATTTCGTAGCTTTGGCATTCTTCATTATTATCATTTCGTCCCATCATCATGGGGGATCGCCCACTGTTGAGTCCCTTACCAATCGGTTTACCGCAATTTTGAAAATACAAGTCAACCTACCGCGTTTTTGTACGACCCTGGTTTCTTCGGCCCAATGAAATAAAGCCACCATGAAATAAAAATGTTTTTTTTTTTAATTTGGGAGGAACATCTTATGGTAGGTATAACTTAGTGTAACTTGCACAACAAGCTGATGAATGTATTAAATAGTATATTCGTAGAGACTTTTTTTTAAATAAAATAAACTTTTGTAAAAGTTGGAACTTTGACCTTCATTACCCTCCGCACTAGAAGGTTCCAAGGTATGTTCTAGAATAGAAACGGGACGGGACGGGGCTTGCGGCTTCGTTATGGGGTCTTTTGCACCAATTATGTTCACTGCTGGGGTCATCGTGACGTGAACTTCAACATTCCACAAATGCTTAGTGATTCTCAAAGGATACCTTTGATGTCTTCTACATACGTACCTTGTACGGACATGGGAATCAAACGCGTCATGTCGGATGTCAACGACACAACCTGTTCCAAACTGTCACTTTGACGATACGGAACAATATATCCATCGGACGTAGAAGTGATCAGTTCAATTTACACTTTGTGCCTTTTGTTTTAGCTAGAATTGTGAGAAAACTTAGTTGAAATTTTAGTTTTTTGGAGAGTTAACCTTGTTCCTTAGTTATTTGTTGTTTCAGTATCTTAGATTATTCCTTTGACAAAGAAAATTGTCTATTTTATATTTATATGTAAAACACAACAAAGGTTGAATTGATTTGTTCCACATGACAACTACAGCTATAATTGATTGGCTGGCTGATTAATTGGCTGGGATTGGCTGGTTAGTGTTGACTGGCCTGTTGGTCTAGTGGTTAGTGACCCTAACTGCTATCCCACCCACCCAGGACAAATGTTTGTGTGATGAGCACGATCATTTGTTCTGTGTCTGGGTGTAATTTATCTATATTATGTATGTATTTAGAAATATATAAGTATGTTTATCAGTTGTCTAGTACCCATAACACAAGCTCTGCTTAGCTTGGGACTAGATGGCGTTGTGTGATAGTTGTGGAATATTATTATTATTAATCTTTTATTATTATTAATCTTTGATAAACCTAGATGAATCTTCTCAAAGGACAAAAAGGTTTGTGAGCTACCATATTTTTTGAATATTTATTTCAGGAAATAAATTCCCTACACTCCTAACCGTACAAAATCTTATTGAATTTCACACAAAGCAAACCAAAACGGGCCTCATGACAATAAAAAGCACAATCTCTCTGAAGTAAGGATTACCTACAATAGAGGCGCCCCAAATAAGGCTTTCTATACTCCTTACAGAGATCCAGAACAAACAAGATCATCCTCGTAAGCATGTCGTACGTGATGTTCACGATATAGAGGAAAAAACTAATCTGTGAACCATTGACCTGAGAAGTCAAGAGGTGCATATTCAAAGGAGTATCCAACGCGTGTAGAATTTTAAAAATGGAATTGGAGGCAGCCATGTTTTTGAAACTATTCAATTTGTTCAGGTAGCAATTGAATAAGAAGAATTTGTTGCGTTTTTATTAGAAGCAAAGCCTTTATGATGCCTTTACTAGGGGTTGTTTTATAATATGGTTCTTCACCTCAGTGTGTATCGGGTAAATTTTCATTACATATTATTATTTATTTATTATTATTTGACATAAATTTCAGCTATACGAACACCGCTTGCTGATGAAGTCATTGAGATCGTCAAGTGCTCGGGTGACAGGGTATGCAACGCAAGATGGTAGTTGGGCCAAGGGTGGGCCATTGTCTGTGGAGACACGACGACGCACGCACAATTGCGATCTGAGCAGTCCATGAAATCCCAGCTGTAAGGATTGCTTGTGCTATGGCTGACTCTGGTGCGGAGTCTAATACTTAGATTTCCAAGTCAGCCATGGGAAAGCTTTTGCTTTTGATTAATAATACCCGTCTCATATTTGTCGACCAAAGCAACATTTGAGCAGTAAATACTATTCAATATTTTCAATGTTTTCTAGTATGGTACGTATTTTTTACGAGAAATAATTAAACGAGCCACAGTTTTTTTAATTGGCCACAGGATCAAACTTCTAATTTTATAACTAAGCCACGGGAAAATTATATAGCCTCTAATATACTAATTCGTCTTCTTTACAACGCCCACTAAATATTCTATAGAAAGCATCAAGTGACGATTAACATTTATATTAACTTGTCCTTGTTATTTATACATAGGCACCTAATTTACTAACTCAGCCACGGAATTTATACCTCACCACCATTTTACATTTTACAGCTACACAAGACCCTCAAAAAATATAAATGAAGCGACCGTAGTCAACATCATTTATTATAACTTCGCATGTAAAATAATACATCACATTCTTTTATCGTGAAAATAGCAACAGAAACACGCGAGCGCGCGAGACGACAGCGACCGGCCATTTGCACCAATCAGAGAGCGCCATGAAATGTCAACTTTTGATACACTTTAGATTATTATATTTACGTTAAAAATACCTATTAGTTACAGAAATGTTTTTACCATTGTCTAATTGACTAGTCACAGGCAGATTGTATGATTCGTTATTGTAAACTGAGGGAAATAGGTTAGGTTACGTTAAAACTGTGACCAAACGCGCGCGAGTCGAGCGAGCGAAGCGAGCGGTGCCGCGGTAGCGGCCGGCGAGCGCTACTTCCGAGTTGCTTGCAGAAATGTTTTCACAATTTATTGTCTAGTTTTCCGGTAAAAATGAAGTTCTGAAGCGATTCTGTCGATAACTTTTGTAGCACAACATGTAAATAAAATCGATCTTTAGGACATTCGATACTCTGAACTTCAATATTTAGGTCATTAAGTACTCTGAACTTCTATATTTAAGCCTTTCGATGACACGACAGGAGTTTATACATACTATTAGTGGCTATAATATAATATTTGATGACAATTTTAATTAAATTTTGATGCTCATTTAATGTGGCATGAGTTATAATTTAAACGTACTGAGTTAATAAATTAGAAGCTAATTGAATATTTTTTTGATGCCTTAAATTAATATTTTAGAAGTTTACTGTTTGAATTCATGTTACTTTAGATGCTAAAAAATAATCACGATGCTGAGTTGTATTTAGAGTGGCTTTAAAAAAGATAACTTGTGGCTAAGGTAGTATTATTTAGATGCTCGTTAATTGTGGCTGACTTAGGGCCGGTATTTCAATGTTACCTTAACTTATTGCTTAAGTTAAGCCCTGCATTTAAGCTAAGTCTCACTTTTGAAAGACAGAAGCGTATTTCAATCCGGATCTTCCTCGCCTTACTTAATCTAGGATAAATCGCAATATTGCAACATAATAAACAGAATATGTCATTTGTCTATGATTTTTGTTGTCATTGACGGTTGCCTGACATGAACATGACACATCTGTCTGCCAATTTTTCTGAGCTCGTACATAAACATTGTTAAATTAAATATAATTTATCAAGTTTTAAAATCAAGTTCACGACATTTCTGCTGCGAAAAATGAATGAAGAGTTGTCTCAACAATTGAGTAGTATCACGTAAGTACCTGCCCACCGTTTTCCCTCTTTCTCCACGATTTTACAACTTGGCAATTACTTATCTATAAAATGTTTTTTGTTTTAGTAACTATACTTCTAGCTCAAGCAGTGATGCTCGATATTATTGACTTTATCAGTTATTCTACGACCCCACGACGTATACGAATTTATAGAACGATAGATAAAACTGTTTAGGCTTCGCTAAAGGCTTAGCTCCTATTAATTCTCGTACTTGCGTAAGAAAATTATTATTTAATAAGAAAACAGCCATTATTTCATTACCTACATGCATGTTGATTTTTGCGGGTCAAAAATAAATTACCTTAGAGCAACTTTTTTTTGAGGTAGCCACACGCCAATCTCAAATCGGAACTTAAGCGACAGAAATCCTCCACTTAGATTAAAGCTAGTTAGGATGGACTTTATTTGCCGCTTAACTTTAATCCTATATTGAAATACACTTAAGTCGTTCTTATCTTCAATCCTGGATCACTTCGAGATAAGCTAATATTGAAATACCGGCCCTTAGTAATTTAGAAGGCAAGTTAGATTTTTAGATGCAAATAATGCTATTAAAAAGAAGCCGGTTTAATTAGCACCCATTTTTTACTGCACATAATATTAAAGGATTAATTTTGATGAAATTCCTGGGTGATAACCATCTGTGTCTGTTAACCACAGTTTTTTTGTGAATTAGGACTACAAAAATATTTAGCCGCACCCTAAACTTACTTGCTTAATACTATTGCCATTAATACTCGTCAATCACAAAGTTTATCCTCATAAACGCTACTCAAATCACACAACAAATTACACAACAAAACTAATATTATTTCTCATAATTTCCTCCACATCATACGATTTCGAATTACGCCGACACGCGACTACGCCAGTTAAGCAAGAGAAGTTGTAGGGTGTCCCTACTCCCTACTCAAACGACACTACGCTTCTACGGCAGTACGCGGGTAGAGTAAATATTCGTTAACTATTCCTTTGTCGCATCTTGTTTGTGATGAGCATGTCAAAGCAAAGCTACGCTACGTCAGCAATTTGAAATATTCCGGTAGACCAAGGTAATACGCGGTAGTGAAAACCTTGTTTTAGTTTTGGTTGTGATTAGTTTCGTTGTAAACTTTTAGGAGAATGTTTCAGGTTATTTTTTAAAGTTGTCCATATGATAGGCCGACATAATCAATAGGCGGAGTTTGGTCCTGTTCACCTTTGTTTAACGAAGGTATAAAAGTTTTCTTATTTTTTTTTTTTCACCGTTAGTCTAGAATAAATATATACTTAGGTAGGTACCTAATATTATGATTTTCCAACAAGGAAAATAACCCACTTTATCTAAGGTTCCTAATCCTAAACATTACTTATTTTTCATCTAGGATTTATCCTAAGCAAACCAGATATTACATTTTTCCTAGAAAAATTATGTTATTCTTTATGAAACTAATTATATCCTGTACTAATACTTAATTTATTTCGTACATAACGTTTTACATTATAATTACACGACCGTAATCCTTCATTTCGCCAATTATGTTCAAATCCTATGTAATAGGTAATAGCTGACTCTTAAAGACATCAACCACACACAAATCCTAACTTTAGGTTACTACTGATAAGTTCCTGATAGAGTTACCCAATAAAACTGCTCGACTTTTGAGTCGAACACACCTTAAGCTCAGTAACCCTTTTTTTTGGGGTGGTAAATCATCAAATGACTCTGGCTCTGGGCGGAGCAGAAGGGAGTGTCAGACTTCTACTGACTAAAACCACTCATTTTCCTTCTTAGCCGTTTTTGTCCGGGGCCGCGGTATCTCTTACGAAAAACACGCAGCGCCGGCAGGACCCACCGCCCACACTGCTCTAGCTGAGAGTCAAACACAGTACTTCACATTCAGCAGTAGCACTAACGACTACAAGACAAACGAGTCAGTTCGTTCTAAAGACCTATTAAATCCAAGATACAGATAGCAATAAAACAAACTAATAAACTTAACATAAAGACGACCTCAAGAAACAAACGACCCCAAAGCGGTCATTAATAAAATTAGCCGTGTATAATAAATCTATGCTAAGTCGTAAACTAAGTTATTTACATTCGCATAACTAAACTCGTGGGGATACGGTCCAGTTTACTACTGGAGATGATACTGAGAATAACAAATGTTTAGCTTTATGGGTGCATACAAACTGTTGTAGAAACTTGTTGCAATGTAGAAACTTGTCTTATTTGCAAGACTTATTCACCTGGGTTTTGACAATAATAAATCGTGTATGCAAAAATAATAATTAATAAAACTAAAATAATTTATTTTTAATAATTTTAGTGTTGGTGTTGTAATCACCGAAACGTTTCGCGTTACACGCGAACACCCTCATTGCGCCAGTTTTTGTTATGGTCTCGTGTAATAAGGAGGCGAACTTATTTTTTAATCTCTTTTTCTCCGTGGTACTTGTATCAGCGTGGTCTGCTAATAACGTGGAGACTCACGTGTAACCCACAACAGACTTAATTCGATCAGCACATCGAATGGGTGACCGTCTTCGCCCACAGCACCCTGTGCGACAAATCGTTCGAAGCAGTCGAAGTTCAATCACAAATCCGTCAGAGATATTCTGAAAAATCACTGATTGAAAATCCAAATTCCCAAGAATTAATTAGTTATTCATTAATTCTATGGCAACAAAGTAGTTATCTTAATATTCTAGTTTGGTGATACCAAATAATATATGTATTCTAAATTAAAGTGAAGCCAGATTTATCATAGAAACAATGCCTAAAAAAGTTGATCACTGAGTAATTTGTAAGTTAGTGGAGTTGGAGCCTTATGATATTGTCTTTAGCCCGTTTTCAGTCAATAATCGATTTTAGAAACTGTCAGTAGATTTACGAGTAAACAAAACCCACTCATAATAATTCTGGATATTAAATTATTAGTGACGTCACACAGGCATGACGATATCCGACGTTCCCTCGAGTATTGAAAAGAAATTAGATCTGCCCTTGAAGAGGCTCGAAAGCCTACGTGCCACCCACCAGTGAGGTCTCTAAAGTGCCCGATATCATTTGGGTTATTATATTAATAGGTTAGGTATTTACCTAATCTATTAATATCAACCCAAAATTATATCGGTGTCTAAACATGGGTCATTTATTCGAATCTTCAAGATGACCGTCTCAAGAAGTGATCAAAAGCTTTCACAGTTCCTGCTTGTTTATTTAGCATTGTGAATGATTTAATCACACACCCACAGAATCATACATTTTTCGCTTTTACTAATTGGAAGGATCTAACCACTCAAAAAAGTGCTATTTTAGTTGCCTTTAAACACTCATTCAAGCTTAAAAATCTGGTTAAATCCCGTTGCCATGTAAGCCAGACTACATTCTGCATTGGGTGCACGCGGGTTGAAGAAAAGAGAGTATGTATTGTCCTTTTTTTATTTAGCCTGCACTGTCCCAGTGCTGGGCAAAGGCCTCCCCCAACTCCTTCCAAGAGGTCTTATCTTGTGCCGCTTCGAACCAGCCCTCATCATGGTACGCGTCTAAATCGGCGCCACCTCTTTCTAGGCCGGTCTCGGCGGTGCCGCGCCGTCCGTCTTCCGGCATCCATCGTGTTGAGGCTTTTGCCCAGCGGCCATCTTGCATGCGGCTTACGTGTCCCGCCCAATCCCACTTTAACTTAGCAGCCTTCTTGCCCACGTCCACTATACCCGTTTTGGAGTTGGATGGTAGAATGTTTTAAAACAATGTACGCCATAAACCACTAGTAATTCAATACAAAGTACCCTATTACCGTCCAACAAACCCACAGATCGTTGCACATCGCATCGCAATAGACTTCAACTAGTGCTTTGTAACACACACATACATCGCATTCTGTCCGACATATTTATGCGACTATAAATTGGTGCTGCTTCCCCGAGGCTGTACTAATGTCCTCATACATCCATCTACTTCCAACGAGACAAAATATCGTTCAATATGTTCACTTTGTATTTGTTCTTGAACAATAAATGTGGGGTTAAGTGGGTCGTCTTTGTTGGGTGGTAGATTATTTATTTCTGTTTCGGTATGAAGTTTATATAAATTCAAAGTTCGCTTGACGCCAACGCTCGAATCAACAAAGTATTTTAGTTCGTTATCCTAAAATAGATTCTTTTTTTTTTAAGAAACGTTTTGTGTTTAAAGGAGCATGGGAATTTTGTGTGGACGCCGTCCCCACCCTTCAACATTCCCATTGGCCCATCATAATCTGCTAATTGCGGTTTTTTCTTAGGGAATATTGTCCAGTTTGATTCTCTGAATCATCCTATAAACCAAAAATAAGAAGCATTCAGCTTGTTCTGTTTCTCTGTATGTTACCGACAACACAACATTATTATCTCGCCCATATTATTTTGTACGAACGAAAACTTAGAATCCCCTGGTATTTTATTACGAATGTAAAATTTCGATAACACAGTCTGTCGCCGCGAAACGTATCTCCGTGGTTTATAGCTCCCAAAAGACATGGAACATCAGCTTCACACAGAGTACAATCGGACAAGCTATTTGGTATAGAGGCACCTATCAATTTTTTTTTTTCGGTGCGGTAGGAAATCATCAAATAACCCCTCCCGCTCTGGGCCTGGAGTATCATCAGACTTCTGCTAACTAAAAATCAACCATGTTCCTTCTTAGCCCTTTGTGTCGAGGCCGTGGTATCACTTTCGAACAACCCGCAGCTCCGACGGGATACAGGTACCTAGTTGAGTTTTAAACAATTTTGGTTGAGATTTCTATTCCAAGAAAGCATTCTCTTGAGTGTGACGTAAACTTTTAAAGTTAAATAAATTAATACAGGCAGTGTAGCGGAAAATTGAATATTTGTACCTGTATACCAGAGAGCTTGTTCGACTGTTCATAATACTTGTTTCAGAAACTTCTTAAACAACAAAAATCATATCAAAAACCTGGAAACTGAGCTCAGATTTATTTGACAAAGATATTTTCTTCTCAGAAATGTCTTGATCTTTTGTAAGCGTAACAATCTGGGTGTTATTTGCTACATGTATGTATAGTTAAATCTATTTATGTATAATGTAGGGTTTTCTTTGAGTGGAGGATCGAATATTATTGCTTTTACTACTATTTGTCTTTGCGTCTCAAGGAACATGTAAATACACAATACAAATTCCCGAAAAAGCTTGGTTTTATCTTTAGAAGTAAATATCGAAGAATTTAGTGTTTTTTTTTTTTTTGGAGCTCGTGGATAAATAATAACTGCCTCTCGAGTCGACTTTTAGGTAGGTTAAGCCACGCTTGTCTAGGTTGATCTGTGGATGAGTGGTCCCCATTACATCATATCGAGTTTCCTTCTTGCTGTTGGTCCCGGCTGCCATATATAGATCTTTTGCAGTCCTTACAGGTAGTCACAGGTAGTAGGAGGAAGTGACCTGAAAGTTTGTCAACCAGTCTTACCGAAGGGTATCGCATGACCTAGTATTAACTGGGTTGTGGAGGTTAGATAGGCAGTCACTCCATGTAAAATACTGCTGCATTCAGTTAGACTGGCAGCCGACCCCAACATAGGATAAAGGTTAGGCCGACGATGAATTTAAGTACTCAAAGTATTCTCAGTCAGAACATCTTTTAGTTGAGTTGGTTCGATATACAAAATTATTTTGACGGCAATTTTTTTTACTGGTTTGGCATTATTTAGGTAGAGTTATTGTAAGCGTTAGTGTGTTAGAAGAACTAAAAATATCTTGTGCGAAATGTGATGCGGATTACGTACCTCTGTACTCGTAGCTCTTTTCAAAACAATTGCATAATAGAAGCGATTGTTTGTAAACAAAAATAATGAATAAAAAGAACCACCTTATGACTTATGAGTAATACCATGCGTAGAATCTACGCATGGTATTACTCATAAGCTACTTAGGGGTTAGCGGGTAGGTAGTTATTTAAAAATACAAATAACACCACAAGTGATCATCCCAGTGACTTCAAAGAGAGGAGAAACAGCTCCAAACAGTAGGTAGAAATACTGGCGTCATTTGTCACAAGCCATTATCTTTCATGTCGTATCTCTTTTGTTTCCATGATCTATGTTTCCAGGCATGTATTACAGACACGCGGACAAAGGGAGCGGGTATTGTTTGTGTACCTGATGAAGTTGATGCAAATATGATTATATCTTGACGGGGACGTGCAAGGAAATGATTTGTGGTGACAAATTGATGCGTTTCGTATTTATTTATTTATTAGATCTCTAACAGAAACTACACAATCACATGCAAGTATACATATAAGAGGGACAAAATAATACAAGTGTGCGCTTCCAATTATAGGAGACCACATCATTCACTTATAATCTAGGTAGGTACAGTAAGTTTAACAAGGTAAAAAATCTAAAATCAAAATACGTTACACAAAAATTGTACAAAAGAAACAAGGTGAATTACAAAAAAGATGAACTAACAATAACAACGGAAATGAACAATAAAAGAAAAAAAAAAAAACATACAGGAATCCTAAAATATTACGACTTGGGTACGGTACGGCTTATGGTGAAAGCTCTAAGGTAACCCGCGAAATTCAAATTGTCATGTATCTTACATTTAACCGATCAATGCTAGGTTGTATGTTAAATAAAATAGGATTAACGACCGTAACAAATGTGACTTTACAGAGTATTAATGATTAAAATCACCAATACAACCCTCTCAGTTCATAATTATTATATCTTCCTGTAGGTAATGCCTTTTTCATCAAATAGTCAATGGAATTAAATCAACTCAAGAGGATTGTATTCATGATTGTAATGATTATAATGTCTATAAATACATACGTATTACGTGCGCGAAACATATTCTAATCAACATAAAACCTGACACTGACTTGCAAATTGCAGAAAACGTAAGAAAATTTGAATTTCGCGAACTACCTTAGCGCTTCCACCTTAAATTGAGGAGTTTGCGTAAGTCTTGTAGTTATTTTTGGGGAATAATAATTATATTGATCAGCATTTATTGAAAACCCACCGGATATGGTACGTTTAGGTGTAGTAGGCAAATTCCTTTAGGGAACGCCACTGAGACAGAAATCAATCAGAATATTTATACCAAAATCCTAGAGCTGTCTATGCTCTTGAATGTGTTCAATTTACATTACATTACATCACGCCTATAAACCCCAAAGGGTTATGCAGAGGTGTACATATTAGTACCTCTCACATTTCGCCAGTATTTATTTCTTATGGAATAGGAGGCGAACCTATTGCCATCAACCGGGCAAAAATTAAAACTCCGTGGCTGCTATTGAGAAATCCCTGATGGAAAAAGCCAGTAACACTTTGCCCGACCTAGGAATCGAACCCACGCCACGGCCAGGGTTTTTAACTTAATTCCTGTGATTAACCCATTATAGGTTTTAAGAAACACCATGTTCATTCATTCATTCTGGGTGTGTTTGTTTAAGTTTCAATGTTTGTAATCGCACCCACGATACAGGAGAAATTCCTAGTGTGGGGCAACGTTATTTTCAAACCGCAAAAAAAAACACATTTGTAACAAACATCATTATTTTGTCATTTTATGCTAGGTCCTTGTCTCGATCTCAACCAAAATTGGGTAATAAATCATATTTGGCGATAAAAATGAAAACAAGCGTATATTACTTATGCAAGCCCATTATGTATGTATTAAATTATTACCAGGTCATGACGGGTTTCGACAAATGTGACATCGAAATAAAGAGTAATAATGCATGGAATAAAATATGATGTATTTCGCAATTTTTCACGAAAAAATGTGTAGTTATCAGAATTTATGGGCACCTACGTTCCCGGAATAATACTTTGTTTTAGTACTATAATTTGATTGCGTACCTAGTACTGACATACCTAGTATCAGTGAATTTTCAAGAAGACTGCCTCATTAGTCTAGTTATTGCTTGGGGCACAGTTTTATCAACAATACTGTGTATAAGGTCCCATTAAAATAGGTGGACAAATTTTAACACAGCGTTCAGTAGGTCTAACCAAACATATCTAAACAAAAAAAAAAACATTTAATAAACTGTTTTTTTTTTACTTGAAATAATAAATTGCCGGCAGTCGGCACTCTAGAACAAACTAATCCTCTATGAGTAGGTACTTAAATGCGTTTTTCTTATTATTTTTTTACCATCGACCTTATTTTGGTGGTCTGAATGATTTCTGAAATTTTGTCCATCTATTTTAATGGGACCTTATAATATAGTAGTCACGGAGTTTGAGTTTGTGGCAATTAGGCTCGCCCTTTATTACATGGTACTTAGAAATAACTGGCTAACACTATTAGGAATACCTCTATTTTAGTTTTCGGGGATTACAGGCATGATGATTATTTTTTAATTTGTCATTAACATTGCGTGGAATAAAAATGTCATCATCATCATCATCAGCCTATTGCAATCCACTGCTGGATATAGGCCTCTTTAATCTTACGCCACTCAACTCGATTTTCGGCAACTCTCATCCAGTTGTTACCAGCCGTTGTTGTTGGCTGGTAATAAAAATGTATTTATGATAAAACAGTGTATGGAAGAAATGATTGAACAATGATACTAAATTTTGCGGATCGGTTTATTCAATGAAGTTTTATTAAAATATCTCTTTTTGATCATTTAAATTGGTTTCATCATCTACATATTACTCTATTCATGACTAAAATCGCAGAGAACTAATTAAAGGCTTAGCTCTCATCGCATACGTCCCAAATTCCCATACAACCGGAAACCAATCTACTGCGCGGCCATACATCACAAATCTGCTCGGCCAGCACCCAACATTTCTCCCGCGTCGTGTTCATCACATAAATAACTTGCTTAACAGGACCGAAACAAAGGAACATTGTTTATACGGAGCCGAAGAGCCCCGACAGCTTCCGAGAGCCACCGAAATCCGCCGAGAACCTCCGATAGATGCCGAAGAGCCCCGCTGGGCCAATAAAAGAGCCTATTCTGGCCACAATGCCGAACTCCCAATAGGAGTAAATACCTCTCGCTGGTACTCTAAATGAGTATTTATTCGTATTGCTATTTAGTCGTTAGACCGTAATGGCTTGTTGTGCCATTATCGAAAATCTGGGAGATGGGATTAGATTTTTGAAGTATCCTATTAGGGAGGTGTATAGAGGATATTATTTTGGACTGGATAGAATCTTGTTTTATGTTTGAGTGGCTAGGTTTTGTTATGCGATAGGACCTATTAATATAAATCTAGAGTTTTGGATAAAGAATATTTGGGAATACAATATTCTTAATATTCGGTATTTTATCACTTAGGTATATTATGCGGTTACAATTCTCGATCCTGAAATCAGTTTTAGAAAACATTGATTTCATTTTTTGACCACACAAATTCTACTAAAGTGACTTTCCGACCATACGCATTTTCCTTCAATCAACCATTGGGTGATGCAGAGATATTTGTATATTAGGAATACAAAATTACTTGATTTCTTTACAATGGCCCATAAGGTGAAAGAGCCTGGGTACAGGGGATCGGACAAAAAAAAACTAATTAGTCCGTCAGATAGATTTCCAAAAAATATTAACCACGTATTTTTTCTTTTTTCACATAAACAAAAAATGAAGACGATACAGTGCTTCGAAAACTCGTGTGACGTCATATGATAGTACATTTTGTACCTACAAGTGACGTTTTAAGCCCCACTCCATGATCTTTGACGCGTTTTATCTTCGTAATTTTTTATTGATTTGATAAAACAAAAAACACGTATTCAATATTTTTCGATAATCTAACTTACGGACTAAACAGAATCATATTATTTTGACCCAGTCCGATCCCCTATTGGATTATATTTATGTACTCAGAGGGTTGTATTGAAGATTTTGATGATTATAATTCTACACGTCACGTGTTACTATTCCCCATCATATTTGGTTCAACAAACACCCTGACACTGTGACAACGCATGGCGCTTCCCCAATAACACCTTGTGAACTTGTGAGTGCTAAAACATTTTAATTTAACCGCTGGGCAACAGCATCAATTCCGTCTCATTTTATCAAGAGGCTGCAGACCCAAACTTTACCAAACATTTATATAACCAAAACTTGTAATTAAACAGACTCAATAACTGTTCTGAGGTTTCCACCGATCCCTGGAGAATCAATTCGGTGGAAACACAGATATAGATAGAACTAAATAACGCAAGTATCACGATCTGTATGAAAACCAAGCGTGCCATTTTTTGACTATTTATTACGACATCACCAACACTATAAATCGGAAAATCAAATCGATTCAAAGACGCCTCAACGACGTCCTTCGCCCCAACCCCTGCCTTTGCAGCAGCGCCCACGTCCGACTAGCGCTATACACCGATGCAAACTGAGTGCGAAAGTGGCCACTTACGATTTTTGTACTTAAGCTAGGCACGAAAAGAGGCACGCGAAGTAGTTGCTCTTGCGTTTATCTAGGTCAATCTATATCTGTGGTTGGAAATGATCGAACATTACTGAACAGGCCCTCAATTATGTAAAGGCTTGTTCAGGCTACATTTAAATCCTTAATGAAATATATTGTGTGCCATGGAATAAAGTTTCTACAGGAGACTCTGTAGGTACTGTTCAATGATTTATTGAATACAGCTGCTTTAGTTACACTGTGTGTTTAATTTATGCTAGATTTAAGGCGTATGTTGAGATAGTTTGAAAAGAGAAATAATAGTTTTTTATTATATTAGTTATCACAAAATGTGTTTCTGAAACAAAGTTTCGCGGAATATCCTAAAGTCAGGTAAAAGTTGTCTTTATTTCAAACTTGTCTTCACTTCATTCACAAACGATATTTAATCATTTAACCGAGCATGATGCAGTCCAAAGATGGACGACGGCCTTTCAAAAAACATAAGTCCCAGTAAATACACGGGGCCACACATCAACTTATACGTTCCTAGTTTACCTGACTTCGTTTTGTATAGATCTCCCGTAAAATGAGAGACACGCTCAAACTAGTTTTATATAGCTTGATTGATAGTCGTGTGTACAATAATGCCAAAATAATCACAATTTCAGAAATACATTAAACCTACTTTTAAAATATCGAGTTTAAAGTAAATAATACGCAATATAAGTACAAGTTATAATCTAGTACAGTTATTTGTGTGGTATGAAAGTTTAGACGCAACCCTTATATCGGAGAGAATTTCAAACATCGACATTCCCAGACTCCAGTGGACCGAGAGCGACCCTGAAACTGGCATATTTATTAAGTACTAGCGGTTAGGCGGTTTTATGAAGTTGTTTTGCTTGTGAAGTAGATAGGTTATTTTTTGGTTACTTAAACTTATCAATGCAAATGTTGGAACAGCGGGGTGCTCTCATTGCAATTTGAGTGCTTATTTATGTACCTACTTTACCACTTCATCATCATCATCATTTCAGCCGAAAGACGTCCACTGCTGGACATAGGCCTCTCCTAAGTGTCGCCACATTGACCGGTCCCGTGCGTCTCGCATCCAGCGGATCCCCGCAACCTTCACCAGGTCATCGGTCACTTTACGACTTAATCATCGTAATTAGATATTTGTGTATGTGAGTATAAATGTTTGTAAACGTACCCACATACAGGAGAGATACTAAAGTGGGGCAACGTTTAAAAAAAAATCATCATCATTCTCATAACCTTATGCCATGTCATAAGGAGTCAGAGAAGCATATCTTCTTCTTCCATGCTACTCCATTACTCTTCTCGTCTTCTCATCAGCACCTCCTTTCTTGCCATAATTATCATCCTTAACACAGTCCATCTATCGTTTCTTTGATCTTCCTCTACTCTTATAGGTACCCATACACACTTATTCTCAAAACTTTCCTCACGTCATTTTCCTCATTCCTTGGCATTCCATAGCACGACAAACGATTACCACACAACTCTTCAGTCAGCGGCGTCACTTTCAGACTTCCTCTTATGTACAAGTACATTTCATAATTTATCCATTCGCGTTACACCACACGGAACGTGTGGTGTTACGCGAATGGATAAACCTAAGCATTCTCATGTCAGCCACATGCAAATGATTTTCATTTAACTATTTTGTGGTTCAACATCCTGATCCATACAAAACAGCAGGTCTACAACTAGCGGCAAATTACGATTTAATATGGAAGGATTACCTTCCATATTAAATCGTAATGTGACGAACTATTGTCAAATCTTCAACAAACTCTTTAACTAATCGCTAATAATCTCATTTCCCCCCAAAACAAAAGCAACATTCTAACTTTTTCTTAAAATAACGAGACCCAATGAAAGGAATAAACCGAACAAATACATTCCTCAAAGTAACCAGTTTCCAATATTATCATAATAGTTATGAATTCCAAATGACCCAACAGAATCGGTAAATATTTTCTTAAAAAATATCTGACGAAAATAAGAAATACAATCTTCATTCCGATTGGAGCGGCCTTCAATTTTCCATTGACCTATATAGACAGAATCCATTGAGTACACACTTTGCTGGAATGAAAACTGAACGCTTAGAAACAAGGTAAACACTACAAAGGTAGGCACTAAGCGAACAAGAGATAACAATATCCTTTATATCAACGAACGTCTTACACAAAAGGTTTGCGACGAGTACAGAGTCACAAAATGCATAGAACAGTACAGAAGGTACAATTCACTAAGGCTTTATACGGCGAGCATATACACGCACGCACACATAAACACGTGTAAAAAACCAGTATAAGTCTGACCTCTTATTTTATTGAAACTCCGCACTTTGCTAGGTCCAAGAGTTACCAGCCAACCTGGACTGTACAGAAAGTGCAAGCGCAATCATGACTGTCTTCTGTCTGGGATAAAATGCGGTCACCGTTCGGCAACCAATCAAGGTATACATACCAGTTTATCCAAATCTCCCATTGTATTGGAAATCTATACGAAGCGAGCCCATGTCACACTGAAAATGTTAAGCTTGATGTGTCACCGGTTGACGTACAGAGGTAGCACTAATGATTATGTAATATACCCTTAACAACGGTTCCAAGCAATTTTTGAGTACTGTATTGATTTAATTTTCATGTTACGTAACAAAATGGACATTTTGTAACCCATATTGTTATAGAATTGGTCATATCTCAAAGTTGCAATCGTTATTAGCGCGAGAGAGATTCTTGTTCAAACTATGCCTAGTCTATGACATATGACTGGTCGTGTTCTTACACGCGTCTATTTTTCCTCGTCTTTTAAAACTTGCCTTCTGTTCTATTCAGTCTGAGACGTGTCGAACAATTCTTTGAAACTGTCAATGTGGACCATGTCAACAGTTATTTTCAAGAAACGGTTAAACGTACCGACTAGATTGCTTTTTGTTGCATAATTTAGTTTTACCTTCAAGCTCGTCGCTTTGGGAGTTTGATAGAACTTTTGGGAAATGCTTAAGTGCCTTGATAACTTTAGACGTATAAGCGTAAACGGATTTGAATGTTACGAAACAAGCAGGATCACTTGAATATGAATTTGGTGTAATTTTGTTATATCGCTTTCGTTTTGTTGACGATGCGACTGTAGTGTTAGTTGTATGTTGTCAACGTAAATTATATTATCTAGTTGGCGGTTGACCTACCTACCGTATTTTGGCGACTATTTAATTCTCATCAAACATGGTCATCATTTTGGCCTAGTAGAACTGCATCTAAACTTAAGAAACATTTTAGTAAAATATACCAAGGTGATCCTTTTGTTTCACGGCTTTTAAATTTAGCCCGACAGGGTCCACAATGATCATAACTTTGTAAAACCTACCATCTAAGTAAACTTGTGGAAGCAATAAATGTATTGAGTATTGAGTATTTCTCAGAGCTTTTCTATTTCCACCTTTATTTCTACGTTAATAGACAATTAATTAAAAGCAGCATTTAATTTTACAATCAAAACTTGACAAGCAAGCAAAACCTAGTCCAAAATTGACCTAGAAACTTCCAACAACATCTTGTAGGCAAACTTTCAAGTGATACTTGTAAATAGTTAAACACAACGGTTCAACCTTCAACAACTATGATGGATCTTGATTTGAAAGCTGGTATTGAGGTCAGATTTCAGCTACGGTAATTAGACAAATGGAAAACATGAAGACAATCTGTGAAGTGTCTGTGGTTACGGCAGTTCACACCCCTCCTTTTGTGATTTGGTTCATTGCGCATTTTCCGTGATGTAATTAAAAAGTGCTTGTATTAAAAGTTTGTCTATTTCGTATAGATTGAAGTGTTTCGTTGCGTGTAAAAGCGTATCTGTCGTTTGAACATAAAAGAGAATGATTGAACGACTATAAACTTTTGTAGAAAATGGTCATGGCATGAAGTCCGCCTTTATAAGTAATTGTTTTATTATGACGTGTGTAATTTTTTTAAATAAATAGACAGTCCTCAATTATATAAATAATTATTAAAGACTTATCATCATTTCTAGATTTTGTCTGGTATATTCACTAATTGCATTTCAGCAAAAGCTATGTAGTTTTGTATCATCCAATCTTCGTCATTAGCCTCAATCAAATAAAAACAACATTTTCTCCAGAATAAACCCACACACCTCTTTAGAATCTAAAAGCTTTATACCTTAGAATACCGCGTGAAAAACTTCATTCTCCACACCTTTCTGCTCATCCCCAACACAAACAAGCAAACATCCAACAGACTATGTAAGCAAGTCAAACTTGCACGTAATTCCAGTACGTCAGTCTTGCGACGTCAGACCTACGTCAAGGCGTAATTACGATTTACCACCTCGATTGGACAACAGAGAAACAAATCAACGTCAGCCCGCTATGAACGCTGATAGGAATGCTGTTGATGAGTTGAGCTTAATTTGCTCTTTACTGATTGTTTTTTCCTTAGGAATACGTGTTGTGAGTTTGATATTGCTTGGAATGTGTTGTGTGTAATAATAATTACTTAATATAACATTATGCCTGTAATTTCTGAAGAGTTAGACAGAGGTGTATTGTGGTGTAATAGTATACCTCCATTTCGACCACTGTGTTTTGAGTTTCATGTATTAGTTAGTAAACTTCTAATATTGTCATCAACCGGTCACAAATTCAGACTACGTGGCTGCTACTGAGATATTGCTGATGGATAATAAGTTGGCTGCTAGTTTAACCTAATGCAACTGAATACCAGCATTTTACAATTTTACATGAAGTGACTGCCAACCAGAAATAATTTGCCACCTGGACCTGGTAACTGGTTACTACCACGATATCCGTTTGCAAGACCAGTTTGATAATAATTATATTACAATGTTAACGTACATTAACACAACGTAGTCAAACAATAAAATTACAAAATTCTCAGGGACAAACCAGACTTGACTGGCCTGCGTATTAAAAAACGACCACTGGCTAATTAGCTTCCGCCTCTCTAGAAAATGAGCAAAAAATCTTGTTACATTTTCAAACAATTATCATTTAACCCGAGCGCAAGGCTGAAACTAACGTTAAAATATTTTTAATGTCAGCCCGAGACTTATTAAATCTTTTCGCTAAGCACGACATTTTCACACGGAAAAATACTGGTTCAAAAAATGTAATTATATGCATAATGTTGCCCTGAAAATTGCATTCTCTTGTTTTCAGGGAAAGGAACAATTACCGCTTTAAAGATGCTTTAACAGATATTTATTGTACGATTCTGTTCGTCGGGTAACAAAGCCAACTGAGGGCGAATTTTTAATGGGTATTTTGTTACGTTGTTACTTTAAATATTTGGCTTAATTAAAAGTGGAGCCCGCTTTATTAAGCGCCAACGATTACGAATGGCCCAATTACTCTCATATGTCGCTTCCTGTACGGATATAATGTTTACGTATTTAAATGAAATAATTTCGGCTGGCGTGAAAATAACATGCTCTCATAAACAGCTGTATTAATGTATTATGTTTAAATTACAATTTCGTTCATTTCCTGGCGGTTTATTGACACAGCTCATGTTTTTATGAAAATGTTTAAATGTGGGTTGTAGAAATGGAAGTAATGAATGGTGGCAATGGGTTCATTCAGTAGTAATATGTCGTTATCATGCTCGTTTTATCTGTTTTGTGTCAGGTTGCTCGAGTAGCCTAAAGTTACTCGTATACGCACCTACATGCGCTTGCAAAAACGAGCGGAAAATGATCAATCAGAAACCACCCTTAACCTAGTAACAGCAATAATTGTTTTGTTAAGAGAATCTACATTCTCGAGACGATAGATCTCAAGTTTCAAACATACACCTAAGTATGTCTACACATACTTAGGTGTATGTTTGAAACTTGAGATCTATCGGTGTCATATCAATCCATTATTAGAAGGATCATTTCACTGAAAACCACTCGCTGAAATTTTTTAGAGTCGGTGACCAAAATCTTTATTCTGATTAGGTATTCTATTGTCATAAAACATTCCCAATATTGCTTCTTTTTCTTCTTCAGAGAATTCTCTTTTACCATATTTTTTTATTCTAATTGATTATTTTGTGTGATAAATGTTAATTCGCTTTAGACCCTAACTGTACCCCAAACTTTAAAAAAATAACATTACACAAGTAATTACATTGGCTTTCCCACAACAAAGTACATGATATTTTCAAAAACTTTAGCGCGGTCGTTCGGGTAAAAACTCGTTTGTAACATAATTTATTTTCACAGTTGTTTTGCCTTAGGGAATGGACCGGGACGACTGTTTGGTGGAAATACTACCTAAACCTAACCTCTATAAAGCAGTAATATTGTTATCGTAGAGGAATTTTGATCGTTTTAAGAGGTCAGTTATTTGGAAAAATGTTGAATGATTGTCTAACAGATTGACAAGGCACACAAGGTACACTCTATAGTCAAGAAAGGCTTATTTGGTAAGTAAAATCAACAAATGAAAGTATTTTTTTTAAACCAAACTTGTGTTAAAATATTAAGAAGAAAATTAAATGTATTTATCAATATGACAGCGCTTCGTTTCTGTGCTATTAACCGTTGAGGTTGGGTTGTCATCTCTGGATGACGCTTTACTGGCCGCAGGCCGCATCAAGTCATGTCTGTCATGAAGATGATTGTATTGTCACCAAACAGCCTATTTCTAAGAGCTCTGCGGCGTTTCACACCGCGGTCCGAACCACTCGTGGTGCGAAACTACGAAACACCCACCAAAACGTAAGGTGTGTATAAAATTTCAACTTAACCGATTGGGAAAAACTGGTTTGAAACTTAGCTACTACGTCATACTAACTAAGTTATATGAAAGCTTATATAAGAATTTCCTAATTTTGAATGAAATTTACGGCTGAGGATGCTTCATATACCGGTATTACGATCCCGTGGGACAATTGCCGAATTTCAAGCCGGCTAAAACCACGGCATAAAGTTTGTTTGATATAATCAGGAAAGATCTACGCCCAACCACAGCAAGTATATGCAGCTTTTGTCATTCATTGAGGCAGATAATTATAGGCAAGAAAAAAACAATAAAAAAACCTTTTAATGTAATAAGAATCGCAGTAAACTCCAGGACCACTTAAGAAGGCGTCTTAATCTTCGTCATGGAATGTCAAAAATAAACATTTTCCCGTTTCCTTGAAACGGTGTTTACAAAGTTGAAGTAAAGTGTTTATATTTCAAATTATTTATTTATGCCTTTTGCCAAAACAATGTTGATAAAGTGCAAGTGAGAGAAAATACTCACTCCTTTACTCTTATAATATCTAAATGTATTCAACCAGGATAGCTAATATTTTAAATTATGAGAGAAGCCCGTATGAAGATGTCCGTATACTAAGCGTAAGGTACCTATATCAATTTATCATGCCAAATAACACTTCCGAAAAAAAAACAAGGATCCAAACATAACAAACGTATGTAACGTTTAAGTAATTTCTACAAAAGGATTTTTAGGTGCTAAATAGCTTATAATGAATTTTAGATTACCTAGGCTTATATTATATGTACTCTGTCAACGACATAGAACAAACTACCACATCATAATGATAAATGGACAGTTAGCAACTTAGTGTCATGTTTTAAAAAATAAACGTGAAATAGTAGATTTTACAACAAGTGCACAAAACGAACCATTCTTTAACCGACTTCAAAAAAGGAGGTTACTATGTTCGTGTGTATGTATTTTTTTTATGTATGTTACCTGATTTCTCCCCCATTTGTGGACCGATTATCAAAATTCTTTTTTTATTTGAAAGAGTATACTCCTGAGGTGGTCCCATTTTTTTTTTGGTGAAGATCCGGTGCTGATCTTCGGAGATATACAATGGAACTCTTCAAAAATAGACGGCAAATCTGTCGTAATTGCTGGAATCGCTTGGATGTTTATTGAATATACATTATCATGACGTAACATCACGCCTGTATGCTCTGAGGGGGTATGCAGATGTGTACAATACACATTTTTTTTTGTTGTTTTATGAATTTTCGTGCTTTTTCTGGCGCTATTCAAGTATTCGCATCTAGCAGTCATCACTTGTATTCATGTTGATGAGCTGATAATGGAAGGTATACTACTCCTCAACGGTTAAGATTTGAAAGTAAAAATAGGGGAATCTTGAAGGTTAAGGGTTAGGTTTCTTGGTTGAATGTTAAATGCATAGTAAATATTTGTATAGGATATAATTTAATATAGGTACTTATTACAACTAAAAATGAAAAAATAAAAAAAAACTTTTTTGCAAAAAAAACAACCGACTTCAAAAACACCAAAAAGAGAAAAATAAACTTCAGAAGAAAAATCTGCTTCTGAAGTCGGTGGCAAAAAAATAAAATAAAACAAACAAATGTCACCGACTTCAGAAGCAGATTTTTCTTCTGAATATAAGTTTTTAAACTGACATGGTCACTGACACTACTATTAATATCATAAACGGGATATTTACCATGTTTGATTTTTGTAACAGCGCCGAAATATCGGGAACTCGAAACAAAAATCAAACATGGTAAATATCCCGTTTATGATATTAATAGTTTTCTTCTGAAGTTTATTTTTCTCTTTTTGGTGTTTTTTATCCGAGACTTTTAGCAGCCCGCAGCCGAAGGCGAGGGCTGATAGTAATGTCGAGGATAAAAATGGTTTTGTGGACGAGTTATAAACTCTGCTTTTCACTTCGAATGCGAGGAAATAAAAAATTAGTATAACATATTATTTCTTTAAATAAAATTCAAAGTAAAATTTGTACAGTTTTGAATACTGAAGGAAATTGTTTTTCTTTTTTTAATCTTACGAAATTGATATTAGGCTTGCAGACCTATACAGCCTACTATTAAATTAATTTTGTAACAATAATTTTCATTAATTCATTAAAAAAACTAAATGTGGCACTCGGAGACTGCCGCGGTAAAGCTATTGCATAGAATTTTTTATCAACAGCAAATAGGTAATTATTTTTTTAATTTGACAACCTCAGTTGACAACCTTATTATTTTCCGTAACCATAGCAACCTGGTTGAATACTGAATCTTGAATATTTTCGTTAGGGAATTTCTGGATTCGCTCTCCACGCTCAAGGCCCGCGATAGAAGCTATGCAATAGCTTAATAACTTACCGTACTTGAATTTAAATTTTAATATCTTTTAAGTCCTAAAAAACACATAAGGCAAATAAATTAAAGTAAATATTATAAAATAACAAATTCTATCTATGAACTTCTCATTGTGTTTGGCTGTATGGCTCATTTTCTTTGCCTTAATAAAGATACATCTATGAGTAGATACGTTAATGCCCTTGTGCACAAAATTCGATTTTGTGCAGTCTATATCCTGCACAAATAAGCACTTTCAGAGCATGAGAAGTGAAAAATAAATATCGATAATTTCAACAACACTTTTGGGAATCTTAAATCTGTCTTTGTAAAGAAGTTGAAGAAACTTCATCAGTAATCTTTATGAAACATTAATCATTTCTAAAGAATATACCCACGCCGAAGTAAAAAAACTGGCCAAGTGCAAGTCGGACTTGCACATGAAGGGTTCCGTACCATGACTTCTTATAGGTTTTCCTTTAATCTATACGTGTTGAACTAATTTCTGTACTTTTTTCAGAATTTTAGGCCCACTGAAAGTAAACACTTATTCATAGCCTGCTGTAAAGCTTTCAAATATTATGATAAACAAGTTTGTTAACGAATGCAGTATAAATAAACTGCTTTTCCTATCATGCCGAAATTTAAAGACATTTTAAGCAAAGAATTTCATTATTGTTGAATATTATGCCTGTAACCCTTTACATTGCTCGGTCTATAAAAAAAGTCTCTAAACCTTCAAACGACATAATAATACAATTAATCCAACTTTGCTAACAAAACCTAATAGTGGTTAGTTCCACATATTCATTTATTATTCCATCACAGTTCTTCGTAGCAATATTCAGTAAATTGTCATAACCATCGCACTACGTAACATCAATAATCTTCGCTCACGAGCTGATAATGACGAGTTTATACTGAGAATATTACCGAAGGATTAAGTCGACATCGGTGTATGAGAGGCCGCATCGATCAGCGGAGTGACGCTTTCCATTTATCACCATCGAAGGGGTTGATTGAATATGGACCGATACGCCGTTGATGGCACAAAATATTGATGCAGAAGGTCTACTCCAAACCGTCCGACTATTCATAAATACATACACGCATACTTCGTCTGATATCTGTGGATGTGACTGTGTGTGCGTATGTCACATAGACACGCATCACATTCTTTTGTTCGTTAAGCTTAGTTCAGAACTTCGAGTAATGCGACTAGCCACACGCATTCTTGTAACTTGTTTTCGTCGGCGCTTCGCAAGTCGCGTCTTGGTGATTCGTGGCATGGTTGAAACGCCTTCTTACTATTCTTTTGTCTCCTTTAGCTTTTGAGACACGTGTTACATGAGTATGCAGTTCGTGACAAAGGAGTAATGTTAGTTGTACAATCTTGCAGATATACTCCAATGCACGGCGAGTTTAAAAGTATATTTAGTAGCACTCGTCTAACTTCGGCGTTCCTCGCATACTCTCGCCTCCCCCATAGTCTTCCACTCTTCTCTCTGTGCGGTTTTCTCCTGCCAGTCTCGCGCAAAAGCCTCTAAGTCGTCACGCCAGCGTTTTCTAGGCCTCCCTCGGCGACGACGCCCGTCTTCTGGCACCCACTGCATGACGACTGACATGGCCCGCCCAATCCCACTTCAACCCAGCAGTTTTGTTGACCACATCAGCGATTCCTGTTTTTGAGCGTATTGTGGTATTTCGAATTCTGTCGCTGAGCTTAATACCCAATATACTACGTTCCATGAGTGTATAGTCGACCAAGAAATTGGTTTACCACTCTAAGGTTGAATATCATTTGCACGTACAAAACATCAAGTGCTATAATCTGTCATTCCTGTTTATTTAAACTCAGAACGTAATCCTTAGCGAATAATTATGTTACTGGGAGATGTCATCAAAAGTGGTAAACCAATTTCTTGGTCGACTATACATATAATTTGATAAAATCTAACATCTCTAAACACACGTGTCCAAATGTTTGTACTCCAATTGTGTTATTTGCATGAAGCGAACCTTCTATTTTTTAGTTTTTTTTGTGTTGATAGTCTGTCGTTTCAGACGTAAGCGGCGGTGTCGTAAACATTTTCGTGGAATTACTTTATTTATTTGCGTTGAAATGTTTTTTCGGGTTAGCCAATCTTTGGGAGTGTTTTAAAGTTTAGAGGATTTGTTACGATAGCTAAGGGCTGACGAATCTGTGTGACATCTTATCCAATGGATGAATTTTTTAAATCTTAAAAAATATAAATATAAAATTGTATTTTGTTGTACACTTTAGTTGAGTAAATTATTAAATGAAGAGTGGTACACATTTGGACGTGTCAGCAATTGATTTGGTTGTATATTTTTATTTATTAAGTAGTAGTTCTCCATGAAGAATCCGACACACCGTTCAGCCGATCATTCCATAGCATACAATTTCGCCTGTAATCCCCAAAGATTCAGGCAGAGATGTACTTCATATACTAGTAGGTATACCCAGAATACCCACATTTCGATAGTTATGTTAAAGTTCCATAATAGGGGGTGAGCCTATTGCCATCACCCGGGTACAAATTCAGACTCCGTTGCATCTACTCAGGAGGCGCGCTTACCATCATTATACCAACAAGTTGAGCGTTCCTAACACTAACAAAAATGTGGCAAGCTGCACAGCGATCATTACATAACGAAGTACCTACACACTTGAAGTAAATTTTTCAAAGACACTCAAGAATAACGTATTACCCAAAACCTATTTCACGGAGACAGTGAATAAACCCGATATAATTGCGCCATAGGATAACGTTATAAAGGCAATCTTATGAAAAGATTCACGAAACCCTTGATGGAAGGTAAATTGATTTGACGACGTCGATTCAATCACAAAAAATCTACGAAGAGATTGCTTTCAATATTTTTATATAATGAGCTGAGTACACTTGAAACAAGCCTATAAAGAAAAGTCATTATAGTCACTTATTTATTTACGGAGTGAAAAGATTGGAGCAATTTATTAAACAGTGCCATTTATAAAATACAAGTAAGGTTTTATTTTTATAAAGTTTTATTTTGATATATACTTGCTTCGAAGCCATCTCGGCTTCAGACGGGTGGACATTTATTTTTTAAACTTGACATAAATACAGTCATCGTCCCATTACTTCAAAACAGTTTCGAGAAATTCGTGTTTAAAGGTTCGAATCGAAAAATTTCTATTAAAATACCTGATAATGAGGAGACTACGTGTATTTTTGATTTTTTAATGTATTCATTATTCGGGTGGAAGAGAAAAAAGAACTTTACTCTCTAAACAAGTAGGAAAAATTAAGGGATGGCTTGAAAAGTGCTGCAATTTTTTCTTATCTTTTGAAGAATAGAGTTTGGACAGCAGTTTTTTACGAATTCAATTAAACGAAATTTGTATGTTCACCTAAATTGTAATTGCTGAAACTAAGTAGAAATCTTTAGTCTCTTTCTCAGTTCATCATCATCATCATCAGCCTATTGCAATCCACTGCTGGATATAGGCCTCTTTAATCTTACGCCACTCAACTCGATTTTCGGCAACTCTCATCCAGTTGTTACCAGCCACTCTGCGAAGATCATCGCTCCACCGAGCCTGCGGGCGTCCCACCTTACGCTTGCCGATTCACGGTCTCCACTCAAGAACACGTCTACTCCAACGTTCATCGGTTCTGCGACTAATATGACCGGCCCACTGCCACTTCAGCTTACTTATTCTGTGAGCTATGTCGACAACTCTGGTCCTTTCTCAGTTATTCAATTGTTATTGTTCATCTAACTTGAATCATGCGAAAACCACTTAAACGGCGATTAAACGTTCCTGGCTAAAAACATTGTTTACAGTGCAGAAACATTGCTTTAACTTACACTTAATGGGTTTTGCCTGTTCTTAATTTCAAAAATCTTCTGATGTTACTTTAGCTAAAAGCTAAATCCAGAACGGAGTGTCATATCAGAAAACGGATTTTACCAGTATGTAGATCTTGAAAAGAAGATTCTAACGGTATTTGTAACTCATTTTCGTCCATAAGTGACTTAAGTTGGTATTCGCTTTAAGGGCACGTCATGATTTTAGCTATAACGTATCATTCTAATAGTGAAAGTATTTTTTAAATCGGCCGAGGAGTTTTTGAGCGTATTCGTTACAAACATAAAAATCATTACAATAATAATGTTAGGCGCAGTGCTTAATAACGCGTTTATAACATAAATTTAATTAAGTTGGCAGACGTATCTAAATACGAATAGACAGTCTGTTATAAAAGAATAACATGAAATGAAAAGGGATTAATACAACAAATACAGCATTATTTAAGTGGTTTCCTTCACAGCTTTTAAAATATTTACGGAAGCTGAAACAATATTTTTTGTATAACGTCATTAATTTTCGCATAAGCTGTATCAAGGTGTACCAACCGGTCCGGTGTGGTGTGTGGTGTGGTGGTGGTGGTGCAGGTGTACAACTTTTAAACACATGAATGCAATAAAAAAATTGAGTTTGATTTTGAGTTTACCCGCGGATTTTTGTACTAGATGACGTGGCCTCGGCGCAAGGGCAAAGAAGGAACATGGGTTCGGTTTTTAGTCAGTAGAAGTCTGACACTTCCCTTCGCTCTGCCCAAGAGCAGGGGGGGTCATTTGATGATTTTCCACCCACCAGAAAAAAAAAAAAAGGTGTACAAAACAGCACATAATAAACTTCATAGTCCATCTTCTGCGTAGCCTTTTCCCAACTAACGGTTGGATCAGTTTCCAGTCTAACCGGATGTAGCTGAATAGCAGTATTTTACATGGAATGACTGCCTATCTGCCCTCCACAACCTAGTTAATACTAGGTCATACGATACCCTATGGTATGACTTATTTTCAAACTTTCAGGTCACTGGCTACCTATAACGGCTGCCAAAGCTCGGTATATGGCAGCTGGGACCAATAGCGTAAAATGCTTTCCAAGGCACGGAGGAAACTCGGTATGTTATGGGCGGTCACCCATCCACAGACTAACTTAGGCAAGTGCGGCTTAACCTGAAAATAGACCCGAGTGACAGCCACGAGCGACGAAAAATCTGTCCAGTAGTATATCTATATAAATAAAAAGAGAAGTTCTGACTGACTGACTGACTGACTTATCAACGCCCAGCCCAAACCCTTGGACCTAGAAAGCTGCAATTTTGCACAGAGGTTCCCTTTATAACGTAGACAAGGAATACGAAAGGTTTTTCGAAATTCAACCCCTAAGGGAGTTAAATAGGGGATGAAAGTTTGTATGGAAAATCGACATTTTCACGCGGGCAAAGCCGCTGGCAAAAGCTAGTACTTTATACTCAGCATAGCAGGAAGCGTGAAAGTGGCGCCAGTGACTGAAAAGTTGTGTGGTAATCAGTTGTCTTGGTAAGGGCATGTAATGCGGAGAAATGAGGTAAAAGTCGAATGTTTTGAGTATGAATATGGATGGGTTTAAGAGTAGAGGAAGACCAAAAAAACTATGAATGGACTGTGTAAAGGATGCAAGAAAGAAGCTAACTGATAAGATGAAGACAATATGCTGCGCCGACCCCAAATGAATAGGAATGTTTTCTGACTAAAAACATAAATATGATTCTGTTTAGTCAGTCAGTAAGATTATCGAAAAATATTTGTAACGTACTTTTTGTTTTGTAAAATGAATAAGAATTTACGAAAATAAAACGCTTCAAAGATCATGACTGGGGGCTTGTGACGTCACTTTCTAGTAATAAATGACATATAATATTACGTCACATAAGTTTTCAAAGCACTGTATCGTCTTAATTCTTTGTTTACGTGAAAAAAAATATGTGTCCAATTTTTTTTTGGAAATCAGCTATCTGACTGACTAATTACATTTTTTTGTCAATTACCCTATTGGCATAAAGGTAAGAGAGTGACGTACTAATTTTCTAAAATGCATTTTTATCGTCCCCATCTACGTATGACAAAAGCCCACCATCAATCGAACGTCACCAATATCATAAATAAACAATTAGTTAACACGAAATAACACTTAAACCCACAACCGTCGCTTTAATACTAAAACAGACTTTAAAATTCAGCGTTAATAAGAAATAATAATGAAAAATGTAGTCGTTTCAGAAACATGACCAGGCACTCAGTTGCGTTAGATATTAATGAACTTGTAGAACTAAAAGGTTTTATTTCGAGTTTTGGACTTAAGTGAACTGTTATTAGCTCTTCAAAACAATGTTATATACGGTCTACTATAGTGTAGACAATGGGCCTACTACCAAACACGAAAAAACTAAAAGGAACGCAAAGTTTTAATTTTAACTCGCAAATATCATCTTATGAACATGAATATAAAGTCTACATCAAATGCTAAACAATAGGGATGACCTGACAAAAATATGATTCTGTTGAGTCCGTCAGTTAGATTACCGAAAAATAATGGATAAGTGTTGTTTGTTTTACCAAATTAATAAAAAATTACAAACATAAAACTCGTCAAAGATCATGAGAGCTTTTGACGTCACTTTCCGGTAAAATGTACTGAAAAGTGACGTCACACGAATTTTCGAAGCACTGTATAGTCTTCATTTTCTGGTTAAGTGAAAAAAGAAAAATAAGTAGCCAATATATTTTGGAAATCTATCTGACGGACTAATTAGTTTTTTTTTGTCAACAACCAATGTAATATCGTTCCAATTTATGTTACGTTTACTACGTGCGTTTACGCAGGTGGCTAGAGTGTACTCTTACACAAACTAGTACTTTTGATTTACAGTATGTTATTGTTACGACGATTGACGCACGGGACCGGTCAATGTGGCGACAACTGGGGGAGGCCTATGTCCATCAGTGGACGTCTTTTGGCTGCAATGATGATGATGATGTTATTGTTGTTCGTATGTAATATTTTATTTAGCCTGTAATTATCCCATTGCTGGGTAAAGGCGACCACCATCGCCTTACACTCTTCTCTCCGTGCAATTTTCTCCGGCAAGTCTCGCACAAAAGCCTCAAATTCAACACGCCAGCATTTTTAGGCCTCCCTCAGCGACGATGCCCGTCTACTGGCACCCACTACGTGACAACTCTGGCATATTGGTCCTGAAGCATTCTACAGAAATGGCCTAGCAGTTTTATTTTTTAAGTAAAAAAAAAACAGATTTTCATTGCTAATTAAAAAAAAAAGTCTTGGACAGAGTCTGCGCTCAGTCTAACGAGTGTAAAAAAAGAAAAATTCAGCATCGAATTAAACAGTTTTTCTTCACGTTCACGCCTAGCTCTTTTCTAAAGTTGGGCCAGCAAACATCAATCTTCGTGTCATTTCTGGCAGTGGACTTAGGAAAAATGGCTTCATCGACTTTACATCCTCAGAGAAATTCCAAAGTCATTAATCTTCGGAATACCAAGCGGATAATTTATACTTACTGAGAGACTTCATTTTTCAATATCCCATATGAAAAGCCGTCGAGTTCAGAAAGACGTAAAATAATATCAGCTCAATAACCAATGGAGAGATGGAATAGTACATTATGGTATAAGTGTGTAACGTTGGTGATTACCGCCGAGGCGGCATTGAGACCCGAGCCGTCAGGTGAGGGTCTTAAGAAAGCCGAGGACGGTAATCATCAATACACACGTGTATCATACGACGTTTTTCAACACACTTGCGAATAAAATAAAACGTGTGGCACTCGGAAACTGCCGCGGTAAAGCTATTGCATAGCATTTTTTATCAATTATTTAATTTGATAAACTCAGTTGACAACCTTGTTATTTTCCGTAACCATAGCAACCTGGTTGAAATATTTTCGTTTCGGAATTTCTGGATTCGCTCTCCACGCTCAAGGCCCGCGATAGAAGCTATGCAATAGCTTATCAATAAAAGAAAAAAACATTTTATTTAGTAGATAAAAAGTTTATTTATAGAAACAATTAGTAAATGTGCAGTTAGTAAAATTATAATTAATTGTTTTTGATGGCGTAGTGGTCTCTTCAGATAGATTACTGGCCATGGTTCTGTATGTCTTTTACAGTTATATTTGTTAATTCTTGTATTCTACAGTTACACCAAATATTAAAGCAACCTGAAAAAAAAAATATTAAGTTTAACACATAACACGCTGAAGCTGAAGTCACGTAGATGGATATTTAAAATTATTGGTTATCTGAAGCATCTTTTATAATTTTTTCCAACATCGTTAGACGATAAAACCTTTGATTTCTTGCTTCTAAAACCATCTGACAGTCTTTTTAGATAAGCTGACAAATTAGAGTATATTTTTAAGTCCACTCCATTCTTCGTTCGGACTGTACTTTTTAACATTGAGTATATACACCACAAAGAGCTAGGTTTGTACTTAGAAGATAATTATTTAAAGTACGCCAAGAACACATTTTCAGAAAATGACTGCGATTTCTTGGTGTTTTGCCACTGCTTGAAATTTTGGTATGATATTAGATATTTCTCCTTGGAGTTTTCGGGTAGCGGAGCTAAGGGCTTCAAATCTTACATCGGGCGGTGTACAACATGAATCATTTTCTTCAAAACTAGACAATTTAACTAATACAATAACTATAATAACAGTGAAAACGAGTTGTGTATTTTTGTCGCAGTAGCGGGAAAATATTATGTTTTTTTATAAGCGATCAGCCATAGACTAAAAGAGGTTTTTTTTTTTGCTTGTCGTGGATAGTGTTTGGAGCCACGTACAAAATGGGGAATTCAGATTTTTATTTATCACAGAGACAATAAAAATTATATTTATGTGAAAGTTTTATTTATTAAAACGTACTAAGTTAAAATTATCTATTTAAATACAAAGTTTCATGAAATGAGCAAGCACTAGGTACATTAATTAATTTTTACTATTGTACACGATCTTTTTTGTATCGCAACTTTTTTAACAACATAGCAACTCAACCAATTAAATTTTTAAAAAAACCTATAACTCACTAGTGAATAATAGTAATGAAAAATTCACAGTTTGATTATAGGTGTCATTATGTGCCTAATTGCGGTGAAATTTTAGCCACTTTCATAAAGTGGCTAAAATTTCACAAGTGTGTTGAAAATATTATAGAATGATTGATCGGAATTCGGCTTTTGTTGTGCTAAAGAGATAGTGTGAATGCATTCTTGGAATTGGTTTATCGGATTGTATTTTTGCTCTAATATGTAACTACTTGCTTGGCATGAATCATTTTCTAATGAATAGTCCTTCATTTTATTTTTAAATACTTTTATTATTTTATTGATGCAGATAGAGTCCATATCAGATTAACCATAAAACATAGCACACGGCAGCTATCAACTTTTACAATTCAATTAAAATCCTGCTATACTAAAATTATTCATAGTATCTACCAATATTTTTAACGTGCCCGCAGAACTATTAAAACACCAGATATTCCCAAATATTATTCTGAATATGCAAAGCTAAATGAATTTATTCCCGGTTGAATGTAAAATCGCGGACCAACGAAATTTCCGATTGGCGAAATTAGCGCGGCTTAACGCGCCAATAGCGTAAATCCGATTTGCGGGTGATGAACTGCATTATATTCGATAAAGATATGAACGTACCAATGCATTATGGGATGTGTTCATTCATATCGCCATTCATGGGGGCTTAATGTTGGCATTACTAATTTAATACGTTCATTTTATTGTTTGATTTGAAATGGTTTATAGGATTGGAAAAGCTAAAACTTGGCTATCGGCCTGACACAGCTACTATTCATTTATATGTATATGTCAATTGTCATTGCGATTTTACATTATCAGTATTTATTAATTAAACTGCAAAATATTTATATCTCTCACAACTGGCTAGATTTATTAAAATTATGAGGAACTCCTCGTTAAACAATAACAGCCTAGGTGGTCCGTAGATGTGTGATGTGAAAGCGCGTAAGTCTGGTCCCGGCTGCCATTAGAAGAATTTTTAAATTCGTTAAGGTCAGATAGGCAGCCGCTCCATGTAAAATACTGGCCGGTAGTCTAGAAGCCGACCCCAGAAAACGCTACGACTTGCATAGCGCGTTGGAATTCTAATTTCGACATCATAATATTTTATTGAAAAACCGACTTCGACAAAAATAAAACACAAAAAAAGTGAAAAATAAAAAATCAGCTTCTGAAGTCGGTGACTTTTGTTTGTTTGATTTCATGTTTTTGCCACCGACTTCTGAAGCTGATTTTTTATTTTTCACTTTTTTTGTGTTTTATTTTTGTCGAAGTCGGTTTTATTTTTTGTAAAAAAGTTTTTATTTTTCACTTTTTAGTGGTTCACAACGTACCGGCGTGATGTTATGTTATGAACTGGTAAACAATAGACAGTCATGAGATTTCAGCAACCCCAGTCCATTTGCTATCATTAATTGAGGAGTTCCGTTGCCTATCTCCGAAGTTCTTCATCACCTTTGTAGTGAGTACAGGCGTGATATTATGTTGTGTGATGGCGTAAACAATGCTTAGATATGCTATAGCAACAATCGCGGTTAATCTGCTGTTATTTATTGAAGAGTTCCCCCGATTTCTACAAGATCCCATCATCAGATATTGAAATGGTGACAATGGGACCACACGGGAAGCACCAGCTTTCAAATGAAAAAAGAATCATGAAAATCAGTTCACCCAGTCGCAAGTTATGGGCGAACAAACATAAAAAAAAAAAAAAAAAAAAAAAAAAAAAAAAAATACAGTCGAATTGATAACCTCCTCCTTTTTTTGAAGTCGGTTAAAAAGGAAGTCGTATGTTTTCTCTCCAGTTGCATTTGTTTTATTTAGCCCGAATGCAACAAAATGGTTTCAACAAAATATGAAATCCACCACAAATGCAAGCAAGCAGACTGATATTATTTCTCACTTTGGCACGATGCACTAGAGTTTCTTTTATATTTTCCTCGCTTGGAGAACTGAACTAAATATATAAATAAATAAAAGAGCTAGCGGAAACGAATGTTAAACACATACACGACTAACTAAATAATATATAGGTACAAGGCTAATACAGTTTTATATATATTTTACTTTTATTTGTTGGGAAATCTGACTTTTATTTAGAAGTTTTTTCCTAGAACTAAAACAGTTTATGAACAGTTTTTTTTTTATTTCACTCGTTTAATGTTATAACTTTACGTCAAATATCTCCCCGTATACTCCTAGGCAAATAACTTGACCCAAAATGGCGTCGTTCTGCGCAGGTTCTCTGCTTGATTTGTATGGGACGTCTAAAAAATCACTACTGCGCAGGTTCGAGCTATATGCCGCGTGGTATACTAATAAATGCATTCATTAGCACAATGTTTTGAGTGCATTACATTGAGTCTTACCGTAATAATTAATTTGTGACTTTTCACCCCAAAAAAAGTAATTTACTTGTTATAATTTTTACGTAGTTATTTTTAGTTAGTTATTACTTAATTTGATGTACAGAATGCTTGGTCAACTGTTTTTTTAAAAGGGTCTGTTTACACCTTATATAGTGCTAAATATTACATTTTGGAAAATAAATGTCTCTCGCAAATAAACATTTTTTCACTTAATACTAATTAAGTGTATCTTTTTGTGTAAAGTAAAATTACACCTGGCCTGAATTGTTCTATCTAAAATAATTAATGATCTTAGAAAATAAACACCACTTTTAGTTCTCAATTTTCATAATTTAATTGTGTACAGTCTCAAATTGCTAACGCAGTTTGAGAACGGTTGCTAAAGTTAAGATTCATTTCTACAATATATTTAATATTAAAGCACCTGCTGCCTTCGTTTTTTGTCGATATTAAAAAGGTAATACACACACATTCGTGGGCTCTATATGTCCTTTAGGAATAATATTAGTAAGGCGATACAATAATTAGTACTGAAATTTTAAGCTAAAACCACAGTACACTTATTGATAATTACATACAGTATTCCCACGACGAGGACACTGTCGTAGTTTACACTTCTCTTTAGCTTTAGTGGAAATGGCAGAGCAGAGAAGAGACAAGATGTCTCGTAATTGCTTAGGCCAGCCTTCGCACTCGACGCCCGCACAGGGGAGACGCGAATCTACGCTCAGCTTCGATAAATATACTCTAGGTCTTACACATCTCGTCTCCTCTCCCCTTCGCACATCTGACCTTTCCGCTTCACACATCACCTCTCCACTCCGCTTCGGACATCTCCTCTCCTCCCCGCTTCGCATAATATCTCCTTTCCATTTCACACATCTTCTCTCCTCACCGCTTCGCACATCTCTCTTCTCCGCTTCGCACATCTGTCCTCTCTGCTTCGTATATTTCCTCTTCTCTCCGCTTCGCACATCTCTCCTCTCTGCTTCGTATATTTCCTCTTCTCTCCGCTTCGCACATCTCTCCTTTCCGCTTCCCTCATCTCGTCTTCTCACCGTTTCGCACATCTCAGCTCGTGTCTACTCTGGTTACAAAATCAACTTGGTTTACTGGTTACCTTTACGCAGTGCTAAAAATAATGGTTTAGTATTGTGCGTACATCATTTTAATGAGGCCGTAAATTGTTGGCTCACACGAAACTACTTCAAACCTTATCACGAACAATAGGTAGGTATGTGGCCGGGTTAAACTAATGAAGTTGTTATGAAAATAATTGTATATTATCATTATTTATAAGGATATTCCGCTAATTTGTATTGGTCAAGTGTACGGGTAATGATATCACTAGAAACTCTGCACGGAGAGAAGGTACTCGTATTAATCATAAAAGTATTATAAAGGGTGTAAAAGTAAAGAAAAAAAGAAAAAAGAAAACATATTTATTACCCGTAACGAAGCTGAATGGCACTATTTGTCCCGTCACTGTAGTATTTTTTTTATTCTAGACCTTACCTGGGTACATTGGGGGTCAAAGTTCCAAATGTTTCACAGCTGTTTTTTTAATATTAGTTTTTCAGGAAATTACTTGACTTTAATTAGCTCCATGACACGTTTACTATTCGAAGCATTCATTAGCAAAATGTTTTAAGAGTGTTACATTGAATTTCGGGGTCCAAAAAAAAAATCGTTTCAAGTTCGTTTAGTCCGTTTACACCCTGTATTAGTCTCATTTACTTATTTCCATGAACATCGTACAGGGCAGTACAGGGTTACTTAGGGGGTGCGCCAAAGTTCACCTAAAATTTCAACTCCTATAATTGGAAATCCGAAAATGTGCTTCCTAACATTTTTCATCCTAACAATCGCAATTCCTAACTACTCTGTCTCTAATGTTTTAATTCAGAAGCGTTCAACTTCATAGTGTCGGTAGCAATAAACATCTATTACACTATTATTTGTTTTCCTATATTTTCTCAACATAACAGGAGTATACATAGATAGAAAGGTTCTCGAGTAGCGACCACGAATCGGAAGACGCAGCGTTGGCAGGCCTCCCACCAGGTGGACCGACGACATCGTGAGAGTCGCGGGCAACCGGTGGATGCAAACGGCAGGCTGCCGATCTTTATGGCGTTCTATGGGGGAGGCCTTTGTCCAGCAGTGGACGTCTAATGGCTGATGATGATGATGATGAACCATCTTTTACACTAATTATTCAAAGTCATATCTTTTTGAAAATTGTTTAGTTGTATATAATACTATTCTCTTTTTTTCATGCCATTTTTCATCAATTAAGATCAAATGGTCTAGACTTTTGTCCAATTGAAGAATATTATGATTTATTTCAAAGTTGATAGTAACAGGTTCTGTATTTTTTTCTTTTTTGTTTCTTTGACGATATTACTTGTCTCAAGTTCAAGTTTGTTGGCATATTAGCACGTATACTTGAGGAAGTTCTTGCTTCGCACTCACTAATTATATGAATTGGTTTTTTGTTTATATTAATTAAAGCGTCTTCTCTAATTTTATTTATAGCGGTGTGTACCTGCAAAGATATTCATAGGTTAGGTTAGAACTGTGACCAACTACGCGCGAGCCGAGCGAGCGAAGCGAGCGGTGCGGCCGGCGAGCGCTACCTCGAAATTGGTTGCGATATTTTTCTAAGTATTTTTTTCATAGTGCCCCCAAGACAACACTCTGTCCTGAATATCATTCATTTAAGACAAAAATCAGTGAAACGACCTTTAATCATTCTAAACAGTTGGTTTTTTAGACATAATTATCTCAGGTATAAGTAAGTAACAACAATAACCAAAAATAAAATGACCTAATGTGTAAACAGTTGTTTTGTAATCACATAGAAAGAGTTTAAAAACAAACCTTTTCCTTCAAAGCATCTGGTTCATGATTATGTTCTTGGTGCGGTCCTTCCAGTAATTTATACTTATTGACTTCCTTATCGAAACTGGTCATTAATCTCGCCTTACACTTATACTTTTTGTTGTTTCTTAATTCACACGCCTAATATTGTTTATCCACTGTTATTCGGTTTTTTTCATATATAAATCCCTGTACGTCTAAATTAATAATTAATTCGTTCTAATCCTCCGCGACTGGTTTTAAATGATTTTAAATAATTTTCCTCCATATTACTAAAAAGCATTAATTAAAACAAACAGGCACGTAATGATAATACACTGGCATGAACTTACCAATAGACACAACTCAGTACGTTAAGTAAAGCATACCCCCAAATAATAATCATTCCCTCAAATTAAAACTATAAATATCATCTTGTAACCACATAAATATATTTTTTATTACACTTGGTAAATGTTTCTTTCTGAGATGAGTGAAAATATTATGGTAATTATGTTTAGGGATAAAAACGTTAGGATAAAAAACAGTAGGAGTTGAAATATGTTTACAATAACGATATTATGAATTAAAATTTTCGGAAACATGAGTGTAAGGAACATCGCCAGTAGCATTACAAATAGTAGGAATTCAAACTTTAGGATGAAAAATTTTAGGAAGAGTGATCATTCGGATTACAAATCGTTAGGAAGAACAATATTTCGGGTAAAAAACTTTAGGTGAGCCAATATGGACCCTTACTTAGGTAATGGAACTACACAAACGTGATTTAAAAATATCGACTGTATGTCATCAAGATTCTCCTGCCGTCGGCGTCACGTCGGCACAATCACCTCGTTTCTAGATATATCATCCTTAACACAATCCAACAACCGTTTTTTTGGCGTTCCCCTACTCTTATAGCCATCTACATTTAAAGTAAATGTTTTCTCATTCCTCCGCATCACATGTCCTTAACACGATAACCAATTAACGCAGAACTTTTCGTTCACTGGTGCCAGTTTTGGATTTCCATTTTTGTACTCATGTTAGTTATCAGGTATAAACTTAAAAAAATAGAATAAGGCAAGATTAAATCATACTATCACTTCCTTTAGTTCACCAAAGATGTCGACATACTAAGAGAAGTATGTTATTTCCATATTGTAAGAGCCATTATAATACCAAGGGTAACCCACCTACCCTATTCGTGGCGTTAAAGGAAAAACAGTTCACCTTGGAATAAAACAGCAAAACACGTGTTAGTGAAAGATTTTCCGCAGAAAGTATTATCTTTTTCCCAAAAACACCTACATCATGCATAAACAAAAGAAAAACAGGAAAATCCTCCCACTAAGCTCTTTCTCAGATAAAAAGAAGTAAATAATACCGCAATGGACAGAGCTACGTCAAAAAATCCATCACTCGTTTGCAGAAACAATACCAACGTATTTGCACAGACAGAGGGCTGAAAAATCAACTTTATCAGACGGTTAGTAGTAACAAAAAACCAAATGCCATTATAAAGAGATTTTTCGTTGAGTCTCGTCGCGTCCCGTCGAAATTCATTTCAAAATGGCCACTGTAAATATTGTACTGCATAGTGCATTGAGTCCATTGCAGTGTTTTACCGCCATTGCATTCTTTACAATCCATTGAGTCTTTAGTGAACAACAAATAAAAGCTGTTTCATAGAGATGCGGGCATAAAACGCAATATTCCGTATATTTTCTGAATGGTCCGCGCATACGATGCAGTTATGTGGAATGCGTGAATCGCTGTTATGTATAACAAGCATTGGTGCGATAGTAATACGATATTCGGATATTCAGGTTTTATTTTTTTCTGTTTTTTGTACGCTCAATTGGTAGCATCGTTACGTCAGTTGTAAATGTTTAATGTAAGTTGTATATTATTGTCGCAACTATTACTTATGAGACATAATTCAGAAAATATTTCAATCCTCATCATTATCATACTGTTGACCTTATCCGAATTCATTCGGGGTCGTCTTCTTCCATATATAGGAAATGGGTGTCAAGAAAACAGCAGCAATTTGAATTTAAAAACGTTGACTCGTTTATTATTCAAATATTAAATTACTCACAAGGAAGGTTATATTATAGTAACTGCCTCCTAGCGCAGTTTAGATAGAAGTGAGAGTGCGACTAAAGGCAACCGTCCTTTTTATAAGAAACGTTGTGTTTGACGTTACGTGACGTTAGTGACTGTGTTGCCAGTATAAAGAAAATCAAAGATTAATTTTTGCATAATAAAATCGACTAAATATCAACACCACACTTCTCTGTTACTCGTCATCTCATAAGACACCTCTTTTCTTGCCATAACATCCTTCAATATGCACAGAAATATCAAAGTAGGAACGCGTGATGTATAAGTATCAAAGTAACTTATGTTTAATTTCAACTTGTACTCAAAACACGTATCATAATTTAGTCAGACACTTCTCAAATAACTTAAGTACAACCGTTAACTTCACATATTTAAGTACTAATAACTGTAAGTACCTGTATACCTTGAAAAATATATCTATATAGATCATATTAACAAAACACAGAATATTTTTATCAAAGACCAGTTATTCAAGTAGATGATCCTACCTACTTAGTTACAAAGTCACCTTGTTAGCATCCAGTTACTTAAACGAGCGAACGTTTATTCAAATATAAATATCAAAGGAAAACCATCTCTCTCATTTCCTATTTTTCTTATCAATGACAGAACTTGTGCGGCAGACTCTAGTTGGGTCAAGTTTTTACGTTTTTCATTTACGTAAGCTTGAGGCAATGCTCGTTGGAGAGTATTTTGTTAGTTTGTTTGCGTCTAGTTTTGTTACTTCATTTATATATTGGTTATGTTATAATCCTATCTCATCACCGTGATCACGTGGACAATGTTTACCAAATAGTAGGTACACCCACATTTCGCCAGTTACTTATTGTTTAAGGCCCATGCATTAGGGGCGAGCCTTTGCCATTAGCCAGGCACAAATCCAGACTCCGTGGCTGCTACTGAAAAAACCTGATAGCACTTTGCCCACTCAAGAATGGAACTCAGCAGACGACAAACGATGCAGTTTATTGACCATTTAGGCACGATTTCCACCAAAGCAGAGATGAGCTGAGCGGAGAGATGTGCCAAACCCAACCAATCACAGGAAGGGCGAAAGACCCCTTGGAAATGATGTAAATTTTAACTAAAGTTCGTGACCGAGAGAGTGCGAAATGTGATGCTGAGGAGGTGTTGCTTTGTTGCCCCACTTACCCGAAGTACTTCGAAGCTTGAATTTTCCCTATTTACCTTAAGCCTAATGCTTTACCTAGGAAGTCTATTAAATAAATTAAACAGGTGGTAGTAGCTTGATGTGTCAGCGTTCGTATTTTAAGCCAGTAGTACATATTTAACTATTATTACCATGGTTCGTAAAATATTACTTACGACCACCATTAAGGGTCTACACCAAAAACCAATAAACACAAAAAAAGAAAAATAACAGCACTTAAGCCACCCCAAAGAATCCTTACAACGCCGACAATCATTTCCTTAAAACGCTATATCAATACAAAGTGATCGTAATAAGTGAGTAGAAGACATATCAGCGGAGTAAACTCCAATTTCCGTCCCCTATTTTTTCGATTCCCTCAGCGTAGCCCACATACATTCAGGTGTATACCTGGGGCTAATAATTTAGGGGAGGGCATAACTATTTGGCGGCAAACAGAGGGTGTTAGAAGTGATAGCTGCAATCTCGGGCGACGCACCGACGACTGCGCGTCTCACGAATTTCCCAAGAGAATGTTGGAGGATGGTACTATTGGTTCTCGAATCTGAATATTCTTCTTCTTTTCTTTTTTTTTTCTTTTTTTTTAAAAAACGTTGCCCCACACTAGGAATTTCTCCTGTATCGTGGGTGCGTTCACAAACATTTAAACTCACATACACAAATACCCAGACCCGAAACAACTATTTGTAGGCCATACAAATATTTGTTCCGTGCGGGGATCGAACCCGCGACACGCAGCGCAGCAGTCCAATCGCTTAGCCACTGCGCCAACCGTGTCGTCAATATTGGAATAACTATTTGTAATAAAAGTCACATATAAACCTAAATGAGCGACAACAAATTTTAATTTGATTTCCTTAAAATATTGGAATGTATAATTATTATACGTAAAGTTTCTATTAAAACTGGCGAAAGTTTTTATAAGCCAGTTGTAAAATATCAAGAACAGCTTTAAGTACCGAGTAAAGCCTCAAGCATATTTTGGTGTTAGACAAAATGAGAAAGAATTCCACCATCTCGTTTTATTATTGTCATAAATAGGTATATTTCCGTGTAAATGAAATATTAATATCATTCCCACAATAGAAGAAAGTTAATCTTTCTATCTACACCATTAATTAATTCCTGGAGTAGAACCTCACCCACACGTTTAATTATAGAAAATGACATCCCTGTGACTCATTTCCGAGAACCGATGGTAGTCAGTATAGATATAGGGGGTTTAATTTTACCTTTAGGGAATTATAAATTCATTTCAGACGAGATGTGGGGAAAATCTATTTATTTTGAAAGTGCAGTTGCGGTGTTGCGTCGTAATTCAGCTTCCACGTATGTTGGAAAATATTTTTTGTATTTCGGAGCACCACATTGAATAACATCTCGCCTGTAATTCCCAAAGTGTTAGGCAGAGGTTTACCTTATAGTACACCAACATTTTGCCAGTTATCTTTTGTAAAATATTAACCTTAAAAAAATAACTTTTGAAGTGCTCACCTAATTTTTAAGGAAATTGCCAAACGGTTGGTTGACTCTTCACGTGACCAGAGGGCTGGCCTATTCTTTGGCTAAAGAATCAGCATTGCCATCCAACGTGGTAATGCTGCCAGCCTTCTGGGCACTTTTCCTGTTGACAGCAATGTGGACGAATTTTTTGACGCCCTGTAATTCTTCTCTTTTTGCTACTTGTATATATTTTATCATTATTTTAGTTCTGTAAATTGTAGTTTGTAAATATTGTAAATAAATCAAACTTTTGAAGTCATTATGAATATAAATGAGAACAAAGAAATGTTAACACAAGCTTAAGCTTTTTACAGTCAAGATTTTAAGCAACCAACCTTAACATTCCCAGTCTAGACATAAATCAGTACAAACCCTAATTATATTCCTAAATTAAAATTCTCTTTACGCAAAATAAAAATATTTGCGCGGCATTATTTCATTATTTCAAGGATATAATACAACACTAATGACATCATAACTCCTGTTTTAAGACTATAGTAATCATAAAAAGCAACAGCTCTTGTTGTACGACTTTCGAACGAAAAACTCTGATGTCCATAAAAACTGCGACATCTAATAACTTTTTATGGCCTTAGGGCTTAGACGTACAATATTTCATGAATTCATGACTATAAAAACTTTACTGTGTTTTATTGTAATTAGTGCTTAGTCAACATTTTACTGTTTATTTTAATGTTCATTGGTTACATTAATGGTTCTTTTTTTTTTGTGGGACAAGCCCGCCACACTATTCCCAAACCACTGTAACTCTTGTTAGCCAGAATCAACAGTGGCGACCACAAGAAAAGTGCCGAGACAATGAAGCTCGTCGAAGTCCCAGAGAAGCGATTTAACTGTCTTGGATCCCGCAACGAAATTAATCAGAAAAGAATAGCGGAGGAGTAGGAAAAAAACATAATTTCCACTTCCCTCCATATCAGCAGGAGACAGAACAGAACAAGGCCAATAGGCATACAGGGACGTATACAACTGGGATAAGCCCCAGTTGCCTAGCACCACGGATATTATTGTCATTAATATTACTGGGTCCTAAGTTGTGAGCTGTTGTTATATTATATTAATGGTTTTGTTGGAAAAAGTTTCTTGGATTTACAATCACATATAAATTTTACGCGTAGACCTTATTTCGTGGCTGTTTTAGAAACCACATTCACACCAACTTTCATAAATAAGTTTTCAATTTTATCGCTACAAGGTTGATTGGGAAAATTGTTAGCTTGATGGGCTGCGTCTGTACTAAAAACTAACCTATTTACTTACTAAGTCCCGCTTGCATATATTACTTTAAGACTAATCGCATTTTAAACCTCATCTCTGCCCTTAGGGCAAGATTTAGGTCAAGGGTAAGCCCATATTAAATAAATAAATAAAAAAACATCCTCTTGATATAGTCAAACGTTTAAAACGAATAGGAATAGAATGTTGATCTAAACAAGTATAGTCACGTGCTATTTTATGTACACTCGGCAAAGCTCAAACGTTTGCAACTTTACTTATTGATGTAAGCTCTAAAATATTAGTTTCGTATCGTAACATGAAATTAAAATCAATTTAGTATGCGAAAATTGCTTCTAAATGTTTCTAAGTGTTTATACGAGTACATATAGGTGCAGCTGGCCTTACGTCATTAAAAGACCAACAAAAAAAACAAAACTTATACGGCACACACATTAAATTTAACCGTTCCATTCTCAAAATCCAACACGCAAAGCCTTTCTGCCTAAGAAACGGCGTCACACAGTAAATTGTCACTGAAGAAATCCACCAGAATATCGGAGTGTCCAAATGAAAACGGCTGTAATGTATAATTAGAGCTTGATAAGGGTCTGACAGTCGTATTTGGGACAGGAGGGCAGGCTCACTAGCAATTTGGAAAGGTGCACCTGACGTACGGGTAACATAAATATAGTATACCGCTAAAATAATATAGACGGACAGTGTTGAATGTTTGTTCTGAATATGAAATTGTAGAGTAAGCGGGTTTGGGTATTAATGGATATTGAATTCGGTTGTTCAGCTGGTATATCTATTTTGTTTTGCTGGTATATCAGTTTGTATGTACGGAACTATACTGATCTGATTCCAAAATTCTAGATTCTAGAGATTCAAGATTCCAGGAACCTACATTTTTTTTTTGGATGGTGGAAAATCATCAAATTATGACTCCTTCCGCTCTGGACAGAGCGGTAGGGAGTGTCAGACTTCTGCTGTCTAAAAACCACCCACATTCCTTCTTAGCCCTTTTTGTCGAGACCGCGGTATCTCTTTCGAACAACCCGTAACCCCGATGAGAAAACTAGATTGTCTCTGAGTGTCATAGGCTATATTTAAAACGATACTGCGGGTTTACTAATCATACATAAGGCGCGAGCAAAAGCTATATATAATTGTATTGTAAAGGTTTTTTCTGCTTTGAAATGGGAATGCATGAATAGCCTTTAATATTCCTATTGATGGAACAAAGGATTCCTCTCTGCAAGAAGGAAAAAACCGTAATCAATAATTAAAATAGTCTACGACTTTTTGGTTCTAGATAATTATAATATGCAGCTTTCCTTCGTCATTCTGAAAGTAATTTGTTAATAAGCAGTCGTTGTTTCGCAGTAATAATCATATAATGAGTGCTTCAATACTACGAATACAGGATTGTTAACAGGTTCATATAAACAGCTATAACCCAATTATTCAGAACATCGATTTGCTGTACTTTTTTGAGAGGACCGTAACGGATTAAATTGTTAATAAATCCGGTTACAAAACAATAGGAAACTTGCAACAACTTGTGACATTCGGTATAGCAAATAGTAATGCACGATGACATCTTTAATGTTCTTAGCTAGCTCTTTCAGTATCACCCTCACTGGAGTAACTAATCTCCTAATACCGTTGCTACACATAAAATTATGAGGACAGAAGGTCAACTATAACATACAAGTAGTAAAAATGCACTTACACATAGATAGGCTTCATGTGCACATTAAGTGTAAGTGCACTCGCGTCTGGCTGTTTAGCTCGATTAAATGTTCATTTTTGTTATCATTCCGGTTCATCGTTCATCTGTATTACCATAGACAAAAAATATCGTAGGCGAAGACGGGAGAAGGCGTGAAAATAGATGAAATCCCTCATCACTGGATCGGTTCAATTATGTTTATATTTTCATTTCTGTTTCATTTTATAATAAGATGCTTCACTTTGAGTAAATATGTAAATTAATAGGAAAAAAAATATCGAAAATTTATGCCAAATATCGGTTTACCTATGAACGGCTCTTTTTGGTCACTGAGCGGAGTTGAGTAGTAGACCTTCTGTATCCATCTCTTCTGTGGTTTTAGGGTGAGCTGCATCCCAAATCCTTATTACGTCACCCAATCTCTACACAACATCTACCTGTATATCTATCACCCTATTACCCGTAGATTTACCTTAAATGTTGGGCATTATTAAAGTCAATAAATAAATCCCCTGGATTTTATATCCTGCCTCACCTTTGTCCAACGAAATGGAATGAAAGGGACGTGAGAAGATTTTTTTCCTTGAAAGTAAAACAGTGTGAAACCTTTATTTTCCTCGATTAACTAAACGTTGGAAAAGAAAACGCTGGAACGAGGTTTCTGCGGAACTTAACAAAGGTGTGTAGTTCTGGTGAACCCGCGGTTACTTTCATAGAAATGATTCATAGTGAAATAGTTTAACTGTATGTTGAAGTTAATTCCAGCTAGTCAGTATTATCAATTTATTTTGAAGGCCATCTATTGACCTTCACATAATAATATACGACATTTGTGTTCAGAGTTCTAGAAACTAGTAACTAGCCGTGAATTAAATAAGCTGACAATGTTGGAAATAGGTGAAGAATATTTCGCTAAATTTGGTTACTTAATTTATTTTCACTACAAATATTATGAAGTGTCGCTATGTAGAGCAATAGAACATTGATCAAGTTAAGAATGTACTTGTTTTTTATTGTGTGGTTAGTGCTTAACCTAATATCAGAGTTTTTATACTTTAAAATACATGGCGTCGAAAAATATCTCTCAGGCATGCTGGTTTGCCTCCCTCTGCGAAGCAGTGATGCTAGCGAAGGAGGTGGCGGAACGTGAGAGGGAGAGAACCTGTCGTCCCAGCCGCCGAGAGACACTCCGGGCGTCGTCGGGGGAGATGGCTTCCGGCCACCGTAGGCGCGGGCCTGTGGACGGTGAGCAATGGGGTAGCTCGACGTCCGTCCGTCTTATGACGACGACAGGCCGTGTCGACGGCCCATTCGGTTTCCACGCCCACCTCAAAGAGATGTCAGCAACATGGGCTGCGGGTTGTTTGAAAAAGATACCGCGGCCTCGACACAAAGGGCTAAGAAGGAACATTTGTGGTTTTTATTCTGTAGATAAGAAGTCTGACACTCCCTACTGCTCTGCCCAGAGCGGAAGGAGTCATTTGATGATATCCCACACAACGAAAAAAAAAGGCATGCTGGTTTCCTCACGACATTCTCTTCTATCGAAGCATGTCATAATACAACACGTCCATAAACTCCATAAGATACACGACAAAGTAATATTCCACAATTTCAATAAAGCGAAATTTCAGAATACGCCTTACGGAAATCCCTTGGCAGTTAGCGCCCCAATCTCGCTGACCAGCAATTTATTCACTACAGCCTGACTTATTATACTGCTCATGCCTACCAAGGCGAAGAGGAAGATACATGGCCGTGGCTAATATTGCCTCCGATATATCACACATGATTAGAGATATATTATGGCGTTGAGGTGTAATTTTTGTCGTGTGATATCGCCACAATAAGTATCCGTCGTTTGTTTTTTTTTCTCCAGAACTAGGTATATAAACACATGTATCTATTGGAAAAATGACTTTGAAAACCGCACAGAAACTTTATTTTTCTATACTGGCCAAGACCTCTGATCTTTCAGATTCATGTGAGTATTGTATAATTATGACTTACTTCGGTGAAAGAAAACATCGCGAGGAAACGGAATGCCTCAAAAGATATTTCTCAACGGAATGTAAAGTCAGTGTCCAGTATGTTTTTTTCTCTGTAATAGGGTTTAGTTAATTATTTAGACACTAATTATTGTACCAAATAAAGATTAAATTAAAATTTGTTTTAGTACTTATAGACAAAAAACATTTCGATCATCAAATTCGTTTTGCTACAAATAAAGATATTAACACTCCCAAGAAATAGATTTTCGCCTCGGAATCAACCGAAATGATTACGCAGCTAATTCACGAATTACATCTCATCATTCGGCTTAACTAACAATAACAAGTAAAATCAAACAAACAGCCAACAACCGTTCGTAATTAGTGGGTATTTCGTTCGTGTTCCGAACTTTTACATCAGGAGTTTTCACAACCGAATATTAATGTGTTAAGTACTTTTATTTACCAACAGTTATTACACATTAAACAGTATGTTTAATAGTCCGTTCAAATTAAACCAAAAAATAGCGGTAAGGTTACATTAATTCACACCCAGCTGAAAATTGGTAGGATTGTTTAAAACACCAATAAAAATGAAATGTGAAAAGTCCTCGTCCATCCTACACCTGGAAAAAAAATACTCGGGGTCACAAAACCAAGTTTTTCCCATTTTCAGCAAAACGGTAAGTTTTTTATCATAAAAGTCGAGACGACATTGTAGATAGATAATAGTCTATAAAAATTAGATTCTTTGATTTTTTTGGTTCTAAGACCACGGTTTCCTCACGATGTTTTCCTTCACCGTTTCGAGAGCAGCGGTGATGAAATAAATTACACAAAGTAATGCGCCTGCCTGGGTTCGAACCCACGACTTACTGTTCGTAAGTCGGGGCTCCCACCGTTGGGCCAGTTATCGAAATTTTCTAACAGACAGTGCAAAACACACATTACATTTACAACTTTTAGAAATGTACATGAAGAGTTTTCACAACCGAATAATAATTATATTAATGTGTTAAGTACGAACATAAATGTTTTGACTAAATATTATTGAAACGTCGAATGAATGTTAATTGTGGAGCAATGTTTACCTTTTACACAAATTAAGTTAGTTTACGGTCGTCGTCACCGAGGCAGACCCAAGAAACGTTGGCGTGACGATCTGGACTCGTTCGTGACTGATTGGCCAGAGAAGGCACAACACCGGGAGAGCTGGAAAGAAATGGGGGAGGCCTTTGCCCAGCAGTGGGACACAATAGGCTAATTAAAAAAAAATAAAAATTGTTAGTTTAATAGTTTTACCCAGTGAATTATAGAAACTAAATTTTAATTGAATTGATCGTGCCAACAGATTCATATTTATTTTGTAACTTAGCCACTACGACTGGCTCACTATCATAGTAAGGAGTTCTGAATCCTCCCAGTGGGATTTTACAAGCTGATTCAGAAATAAATACTTCAAAGACTGGCTTATTGGTCTAGTTGTCCAGTGCGACTGCTGGGCGCAAGGCCGCAAGGGCAATACGTCTTCTACCGCCTTATTAATACAGTACACACCGGCTTCGTTTATGTCTCATTTTGCTTGACGAATTGTGGAAGCAAAATCGAGGACGAAAACACTTGCCCCATACAAAACATACACTGCAAACCTTACTTCACACAAAATGTGTTTGAAATATGCTATAAATATTATAATTTGTATTATAAGTAAACCACTTAGTTCATAATTAATCCAGAAACTCCCACTAATCTCATATTATTTTTGCAATTTAAAAACAAAATAGTCATTTTATTAATCAAATCAATGTTCAAATAGCTTGTCCTTATTGTATTAACTGTAATATTTAAGTTGGACAATATCAAATCAAATAACTTTTCTTTAGTTCTTAATTTTGTTTTTTCTTTTCTCTCATAAATCTACCTCCATAATTTTATAATCTTTTCTAAAACTTTTCTATTGTGTTTAATTATTTAATTTCTTTCTAAATTCAAAACCCCTCTAAATTTCTCAAGTCTCAACTGGTATTTTACTTAATTCTCTTCACATACTCAGCTGTTTCCTGTCAAATTTCAGGTCTGGCTTGTGAATAACATACAATATGATGACACGTGGAGCTACCATTCGTGACATGAGTGACAAACTGAAGGCAGCGTTGAGGGAGCTGGATGCTTCTAGAAATGAGTGCAACAAACTGCTGCGGGAACGAGAAGAAAGTGAAGTAGAAATTGAGTTAGTGGTGAACAAAAATACTCAACTCAAGAATGAGCTTGCAGAACTACACACACAGCATGTGGACATACTTGACCAGCACAAGCACCTCCGTGATCTTGTTGCAAATTTCCAGCATTGTAGTGACACCTACGATCAGGCGTTGAGTCGCATATCCGAACTGGAACAAGAACTTAGTAGGGCCCAACACTCAATAACTCACTTAGAATCGCTTAGAGACGGTGAAGAGTCTGCGAACACCTGCAGTCTTTATGATGAGTTGGTCGGTAGCCGGTCAGGACCTGTATGTGTTGAGCCAATTGTGACCATAGACTTAACTAATGAAACTATCTGTAAAAATAATATATTCACTAGTCATAATAAGATTAAAAAATACATAAAAATTAATAAGCAAATTAGAAATATTAAAAAATTCTTGAAACGCCTAAAAGTTAACAAAAAAAACACAAAACTAAGGCAAAAAAATCTAAATTTAATTCTAGATCTAAAGAAGTGTAACAGTGAATTAGAGTTATGTAGGTCAATGTATGAGACCGACACTCAAGACCTTCAGAATGAGCTGTTTGTTAGGGAGTATGCAATAAAGGATATCTTTAGTAAATATGAGGCTTCTCAACAAGACCTGAGTAAGCGCATGCAGGAGGCCAATGAGCTGGTCGACCTGGTCACATACAATGCGGAGAGGTATGAGTCTCTGACCAATAACCTTTCTTGTAGCTGTGCGTGCACAGTTATTCCACAGCCTCAGCACCAGTCACCTGCTCCCTCAGTGGCTCAGCCAGTTGGTAGTATTGATGATAGTAAGAATAATAATATTTTAACAGATACCACTTACTTATTTTCTGATAAGTTTGGTCAAGGTTTTGGTACCTTATTTAATCAATGTTCACCACACTATGTAATAAATAATTGTTTACCCGGTGCCAGTGTTAGCCAATTAATTAGTAAGATTAAACTGACTAAAATAAATCCCAATTCTACTGTTATTTTATTATATGGGAATAGTTTAAATGTAGGGAAAAATGACATAGTTGAATGTGTCCATTTGATGTTACATCTCAATGAGACCAATAATTGTAAATTCATATTCTGTGCCTTGCCATATTCTCAATATTTGTCCATTGAGCAAAATAGATACATTTATGATTTAAATTTGTTAATTTATAATAGGACATGTCGTCACAGTGACGCTATTTTGTATTTTGACTGTAATCAATTTATTTCTGATTACAGACTCACTAACTTCTCAATGTTTTTACCACCTAGCTCTAAGCGACGTATTGCTAACCTTTTAGCATACAATATACACAGCGACACTGGTATGTGTTTACCAACGTTTTCTGTTAGTAGTGATACTAATACTGCTTTTATTACTAACACTTATACAGATACTAACACTTTTATTGATACACCTTGTAGTTTAAACTGTTAGGTGAGACAACAGGTACGCTGCATATGTTGAATGTTGTTCATCAAAATATGCAGGGGTTATCTGGCAAAGAATTAGAGTTAAGTTTGTTTACGGAGAATTATGATGTTCAGGTTTTATGTTTAACTGAACATTGGTTGAAGGAACATGAAGTAGCATTTATCAATGATGATTTTTATACCGTACAGAGCGCATTTGTCAGAAAATCAGCTATTCGCGGTGGATCTTTAATTCTTGTTTCAAACAAATTAAAATGTAAACAACGTTTAGATTTAGTTAATCTTTCAATTGAGCGCACTATTGAGTTGTCTTGCGTTGAACTCGAGCGATACTTAGTAATTTGTGTTTATAGACCCCCATCTGGGGACTTTACTCGTTTCGAATCTGTAATGGAGGATACACTTAATAAGTTAAAATCAAGTAATAAGTCTATAATTTTATGTGGAGATTTTAATGTTAATATTTTAGATGTTACTCCATTAAGTATCAGATTTCTCAATCTGTTTAGATCATTCAATTTAGTTAACCTGTTTTTTGAACCAACAAGGATCACGGCTTCTTCATCAACTTGCCTTGATAATATGTTTAGTGATTGTGTTGCCGAGGACAAATTAGTGTTAAGTGACTTATCGTATGATCACTGTGGTTTAATAGCTAGCTTTCCTATGCCATTAAAAAAAAAAGCCGCGCAAAATAGAATGCAGGCCTCATACAGCTAGTCGCTGCAATAAATTTAAAAATAATGTAGCACTTAAAGTAACACCGTCAATAGTTGAGCACGAGACTCCTAATGAAATTTATAAAGCCCTTTTTGATGTTGTGCAAAATGAATACCAATCTATTTTTAAGTCTAAAACTATTAACATTAAGGGACCTTCTGTTGGCTTCAACCAATGGGCTACACCAGGTATTTACAAAAGTCGAGCCCGATTATACGAGTTGTATGGTCTTAAACAACACAGGTTTGATACAACTTTTCTAGAGTATGTTAAGAATTATTCCAAATTATTTAAAAAGATTTGTATTATTGCAAAATCTAAATTCTTAAGCGAAACCATTAAAAATTCTAATAATAAAGTTAAAGCCACTTGGAAAATCATTAACAATGAAACAGGTAAATCTGTTAAACAAGATAATCACCTTGAGATCATGGTGGGTAACAAATTAGTTAATAAAGCAGCCGACGTAGCCGAGGCTTTTAATGAGTATTTTGCCAGCATACCTATAGCGACGACTCGTTCCCTGAGTTCGTCGCCGTCTAAAGCCGAAGATCTTTTGCATAGCAGCGTGTCTAAATGTGGTAACGTATTTAGTTTCGAACATGTAACACCTCGTGATGTAGTTAACGTTTTTAATTCACTTAAGTCTAAAAACACAGGTGATTACTGGGGCATTTCTATTAAACTTTTAAGTAACATTATCGACATCGTAGCCCCCTGTCTTGCTGTTACTTTCAATAAATGCGTTGATTTGGGTACTTTCCCTGACCTTATGAAGAGCAGTAAAGTCATCCCTCTATTTAAATCAGGCAGTAAAAATGATATTGGGAACTTTAGACCAATTTCTATTTTACCTGCTTTTAGCAAAATTTTTGAAAAATTAATTCTCAAACAGTTGTTAGTACATTTTAATTTAAATAAACTCCTTCATAATGATCAATATGGCTTTACAAAGGGTCGTTCGACTACGGATGCAGGTGTTGCTTTGCTAAAACACATAATTATTTAACGCATGGGAGAAAGCGCAAAATGCAAACGGTGTTTTCTGCGATCTTTCTAAAGCTTTTGATTGCGTACATCACGACACGCTTTTACGGAAACTGCGTCATTACGGTGTTCAAAATGAGGCCCTAAATGTGATAGATTCGTATTTACAAAATAGATTCCAATGTGTAGACGTAAATGGCGCGAAATCTTCCGGGCTACCGGTTCGGCTAGGTGTACCTCAAGGTTCAATACTGGGTCCGTTTTTATTCTTGGTTTATATTAATGATCTGCCATATTATTTAAAGGGTTTTTGTGACGTCGTACTATTTGCAGATGATACCTCTCTTATCTTTAAAGTAGATAGGAATAGACACGATTTTGACGACGTAAACAGCGCGCTATCAATGGTCACGGATTGGTTCACAACAAACAACCTTGTTCTTAATGCCAAGAAAACTAAAATAATTAAGTTCGCTTTACCCAATGTTAGAAATCTAGGTCCCAATATTATCCTCGCCAATCAGGAGCTGGAAACTGCCGACTCTGCTGTATTTCTGGGCATAACAGTAGATTCAAAATTACAATGGGGTTCACACATATCAAGCCTAGCGGGAAGGCTAAGTTCAGCCGCATACGCCGTCAGAAAAGTAAGACAATTCACTGACGTTGATACAGCACGGTTAGTCTACTTTAGTTACTTTCACAGCGTTATGTCCTACGGTATTCTGCTGTGGGGCAAAGCTGCTGATATTCAAAATATATTTGTTCTGCAGAAGCGAGCGGTTCGTGCAATTTATCAGCTGGGTGCCCGAGTTTCCCTTAGAGATTTTTTTAAGGAGATTGGTATTCTCACGGTTGCTTCTCAGTACATCTTTGCCAACATTTTATATATTAGACAAAATATCCATCTCTACACTAAAAACAGTGATATCCACAACTTTAACACTAGAAATAAGCATAAACTACGTGCTCCTTTTCACCGGCTTCACAAAGTTCACAATTCATTCGTAGGGCTCGGGATTACATTTTATAATAAACTGCCATCTTCTTTTCTAGACTTGCCATTTAATGAGTTTAAAGCCAAAGTTAAATCTAATCTTTGTTTAAAAGCTTACTTTTCTATTAACGACTACTTAGATGATAAGAATAGTTGGTCGCTGAGTTGAACACAAGACAATGTTTGTTATTTGTGTTCTTTCTCCAAAATTAGTTTACTGTTATGTTATGTATTTATTATTTTATTTTTACATTGTTTACACTTACTTTGTAATTTGTATATACTTTTGTTTATTACTGATTGTGTCTGTAGTAAATCTTAAATTTAACTGACACCTTGCTATTGTGTCGAGTCTGGTTCTTCTAACCAACCAAACAGACAGATGTGTGCTGGGGAGTTTGTTCCGCCACTTCTTCTTTCCAGCTAAACACTAGGAAGTGCCGATGGGTGGGCGTTTTTGGGGGACTGTCTTATAAAAAATGTAAATACAGTGAAACCTGGTTAAATGTGTCTCAGATATTCAATTTGTTTCATGGGACCCCAGTATGAGTTCCAGTTATAGAGATTTCTCACTTATCCATGTCCCAGTTAGCCAAATTTCACTGTAGTAAAGTAAAGTAAAGTAAATTTTGACCTTCGAAAAGTGCTGATTATCAGCCTAGTTTGAATAAATGAATTTTGATTTTGATTTTTGATTTATTTTTATTAATAAGGCGGATTGGGTTTTTCTATCACTAATTTTATCAGTAGTATCCGGTCCTGATTTGTGCCCGGTTGAAGGCAAAATACTCGTCCTTTTAGCATGGGAGATAATATAGGTACCCCTCTACCTCACTAGTCGTTGATGACTGGGCTAATGTCTGTCATGTTGAACAGAAAAAACATAAAGGGAACTATATTTTCTATCACCAAAATTTATATTTGTCATCAAGTTGTATCACCTAATAAATAGATCTATCGCCACGAAATATTTTCGTTCTCAGATAAACAAAAATTGTTCCCAGGTATGAATTATCAAATTAATGTGTAAAATATATGTGTAAAATAAGAGATCGATAACCAATAAAATTATATTGTATTACATGAATATAAACTTCGTTCTTATAATAACAGTTTTGTTACTTAAATAATAGCTCTGTGCTCAGAATGGTAGATCTGTCAAGTTTACTTCATTCGCGATTTCACCGACGATAACGACTAATACGACCGTCTCGCGACAGTGTCCTTTATGGGCGGCATGGGCACCGGGGCCGTAGGCCGACGAAGGAGGCCGGCGGAGGCCCGGCACTTCGGGGACAGAAGATATTAGTGTTATATAATATGCGAGCGAAGCGAGCGCGCGTCATGGAGTAAATCAGGTGTTTTATTAACACCTGAAAAACATTTATTTGGTACTAGACCTTATATCTCAGGATTTTAGGTGATTTATTGTGGAACTGATTTTGCATTGTTTGGTGACTACATTTTGGTGACAGATCTACTATTTTGAGGACAAACCCTATTATTTAAGAAACACAAAACTAATTAAATTGGTGATAGCTTAAATGATACCCAAACTTAAATGCGAACCTAAATCTGTTCGACCTTGGAATCTGCACATGAAAATACGGAAAACACGTTCACTTTAATACTGCAGGGAAATTATATGATTACTTAATTTACTTACACTTTGAGCAGGAGGAGTTGTATATTATTAATAATATAACTTCAATTCTCACCTGAATCGTTGTTGGTTCTAGGTTTTGGTAACTTTGTCCACGTGGATATTAGAGAAATCGCATGGGAATATACTTCCGGGATAAAAGTGCCATAATGGCGATATACTAAACTCTTAATCCATATTTTGGTCTACATGAGGGACAAATTTCATAGAAAATGACCTTGATAAATATTATATACAAACTTACTTTCACATTTATAATAGGTTGTGTTGTAAAGTTTCCATATTTCTAAGCTTTCATGTCTATCTTCGCAAAAAAACTGAAATATTCTATTCCGTTTAAAAATGCAAAAGCTCACGCCTCAATTTTAAAAAACTCCGCTCCATGTCTATTGAATTTTTAAACAAAAAAGATTTTCAGCTAACTGAAACAAACTTTACAATTCAAGCTTTTGGATTAGACGCAATCTTTGTTAACTTTGAAAGGGATCTTGGCAGATAATGAGTCGGCTTTAGAATGGTATAATACGGTTGGTTCTACCGTGGTGTTTTCTTCTTCCTTTTTTAAATTCCTTTGGCTTATACCTGCCAGTTTGTGTGGGTAGAATTCCCGTAGGATCTGTTCGATTTCCACGTGTACATGAGAATGCCTTGTGTGTTCGACGTGAAAGGATCTAACGCCTGTCGGTTCGGTATCGATTGAAGGAGTTATTTAGGAGTTAACAAAGAAACTCTCTTTTGTTAACTGCCCAAGGTTTAGTTTGGATTGTACTGCAAATCTTTCTTCAATTGTTGTCACTATGCACGATAAATTTGAAAGAGACTTAGCGCTGTTAAATTAAGTATGGAGGTCAATTGAAAAGAGACCTAAGTGTACCGAAAAGGCTGTGGTTTATGTTCCTGTGTTAATTTCAGTAAAATAAAAAAGGTGTAATCATTTAACAAAATTAAAGCCTTAAAAGCAAAAGTAAAACTTTTTATCACATTATTTTCAACAATGTGTTGATCATCTCGGCGAGTTTTCATCGAAAAGTTTTGAATAATAAAATAAAGGGTAATTTGTATTTATTTCTCAAAGGGTTGGCTTGTAACACTCATTTACCAATCTCGAGGTTTTGTTTTGAACATGATATTCATTAGAACAACAATAAATTACTCATGAATTTATTTATTTAACGAATTTGTTGTTTTAGTTTAATTAGTAATTAGTTTCCCAGTTTCGACTTTTATGTAAAGTGTTAACACATGTTATATTATGAGTATGACACACTGCTGTAACTGCACACTTCAACTGCCTCGTTGGTCTAGTGGTCGTAAGCGCGACTGATGTGCATGAGGTCCTGGGTTCGATTCCCGGGTCGGACAAAAAGTGCTATTGGGTTTTTCGGTTCTCTATTGTGTCACCTAACTTTTTTATCCATAATTTAAAATGCCATAACTTTTTTTGTCCTAATCATCATTTGTCCGAATGATAACTTACCCGAACTAAATATCACAAAATATCACATGCCATAAAATTGAAATCCCTAAATATAATATGTCCTAAATCCATTTGTCATAAATATTACAATCAATAATATACGAAAGACATAAAATCGTTTTCCATAAAAGTTTTAAGTCCTAAATTAAAATAACATAATGTATATTTATCATAATAATATTATTAGAACAAAGCATAACAAAGCTTTTGGTCACGTCACTCATACATGCAACGCATGTACTCCATGACGCGCGCTCGCATATTAAATAACACTAATTATCTTCTAGTGAGATATTATATATTATAGTGAGATTTTATAGTGCTTTCCTCTCATAGTCCGATGGGACGGCAATCCGACACGACCGGAGAGAGATCAGGCGCAGGACCAACGGCTTAACGTGCTTTCCGAGGCACGGGGGTACTATACCGCCAACTTCCAAACTCCGGGCTACTACTGGGAAATTTCTTATGAAAAACCCAATAGCACTTTTTGTCCGACCCGGGAATCGAACCCAGGACCTCATGCACAGCAGTCGCGCTTACGACCACTACACCAACGAGGCAGTTATATGCATACGTAACTGACAAACAATCACGGTGTGTTTAGCAGTTACGTATATGCGACCACTAGCCAACACAACATTTTAAGGCGAGGTTGCAGTACTTTGTTTTTATGTATACGCACGACCTCGCCCCCCGCCCTGCCGCGCGAGCGATATAATGCCTAAATTTTGACTGTTTTTTGCTTCTTGGAGAAAAACTTTATAGAAATAATACAATCTTTTTTCACCATTTACTTCAGAATAAAAAGTTCCATCTACTGATATAAATTTCATATAAATTCATGATGAAATGTCTTAGCAGTACCTACACGTTTGAAATTGTGATTTAGAGTCATGTTTGATAAAAAAAAGTATCGAGCCGATCATTCTAAATCGCGTTTCTATCTTTACGATTTACTAGAGAGTATGTTCAATTTTTATGTAATGATTTTTATTTATTAAAAAACTCGTATTTAGTTCGATTTTTATAGGTTCAAAAATCTTAAAATTACTGCAACCCCGCCATAATGAACTTTTATTATAAATACCTTTACGGTCTGCGCATTTCATTTCGCAGACATAACAAATAAAGACATAAAGGATGTCTGCACCGTATACTTGTGGAAAAAGTACTTGTGTGTACTTGTGGTGTTTATTTCTATAGAAATCTTTATGGTCTGGCGGGCAAGCACAAGCGTCCGATATTACACCGATGCAATCTCATTACAATCAATTCACTTACCTATTGTAGGTATTTTTATAGGAAACTAGCGGACGTCCCGCGGTTTCACCCGCGTAGATCCCGTTCCCGTAAGAATACAGGGATAAAAAGTAGCCTATGACACTCAGCAATAATGTGGCTTTATAATGGTGAAAGAATTTTTAAAATCGGTTCAGTAGATCCCGAGATTACCCCTTACAATTTAACAAAACAAACTTTACTTCTTTATAATATTATAAGTATAGAAGGCGTATAGATTAGTAAGTATAGATAGTATAGATATTTGTTCGGTTCATGTCTACGTTGTCTGTGTTATTCATCAGGGATTAACATTATTATGAATATTTGCTTTTCATTAATGTTTTGTGGACACTCACAGTACGGTTGGTCCATAAACTCAAGGTTTTGGAGTGTCTCCAAGGGATCGCAACCGCAAGAGCTATTATCGACATAGTTCTTAGAATATTAAGGTGAAATGTCAATGAACTGGCCGTAGTACTACCCGTAGAACCGATGACCGCGAATCACCAAACGTAAGAATTAAAAAAAAGAGGAAAAACATACCAATCGAATTGAGAACCTCCTCCTTTTGGGAAGTCGGTTAAAAAAGGAACACCTTCAGCGTCATTCTTCGCAACCTTCGATGATGATGATGAATTTTTGATCTATGTATGATAAGTCGGAGAGTTTATTTGGAGAGATTAAGTCGTACCAACCTTGTAAACCAGGGGCGGGACCAAAGTAATTTTTTTGTCTTCCCGACTTCCAATGCAGTTACACCTCTCTTTAATTTCTCTATCTAGGTGATAATTTTGTTAGTATCATCACAGTTTTCAAACAGAAATGAAGACTTTACTGCTTCTTTCCTAACTGAACTGACGACACGGTTGGCGCAGTGGCTAAGCGATTGGACTGCTGCGCTACGTGTCACGGGTTCGATTCCCGCACGGAACAAATATTTGTATGACCTGCAGATAGTTGTTTCGGGTCTGGGTATTTGTGTATGTGAGTTTATATGTTTGTGAACGCACCCACGATACAGGAGAAATTCCTAGTGTGGGGCAACGTTTTTTATAAAAAAAAAAAAAAAAAAAAAAAAAAAACTGCAGTACTCAGAGATATTTAATGATTACTTAAGCCGTCACTTAGTAATGATTTGACAAACAAATTTATAGCTAGCCCACATTGTCCCACTGCTGAGCAAAGGCCTCCCTCCATTCCTTCCAACAGTCGCGATTCTGTGCAACTTCAAGACAACAACAACTGTGAGATTTACGGGCCCACAGCTCATTCGGCATGCGACAGACATGTCCTGCCCAGTCCCATTTAAGTTGAGCAGCCTTTTGAGCCACGTCAACGATTTGTGTTTTGGAGCGCAGAGTAGTGCTTCGAACATGATCTGTTAATTTTACACTTATGATACTGCGCTCCATAGCACGTTGGCAAACCTTGAGTTTGGACTTTTGGATGTTAGTCAAAGACCAAGTTTGTGCACCGTAGGTTAAGATGGGGAGAATACACATGTCCATAAGCTTTCGCTTCAGAGACATGGGTAGTGTGCCCTTAAAATATTCCTTCATGGACCAGTAACTCTTCCAAGCATTTTCTGTTCTTCTTGCAATTTCCTTATCTTGCCTTGCCTGGAAAGAGATTACTGACAAACAAAACCTTCACTAAACTTTCGAAATCTTCACGAAGCCATTATAGGTCTCTGAGTACGGCAGTTATAGCCTCATTTTAGGCGACCTAATACGACCACCGTTCGGTGCTTAGTTTGTCATTCAAAAATCCCACGATAATTTGTCACTTGTCGTTTAGCCAAAATTCCAAAAAACCAAACTAACTTACGACAATTTTTTTGACGTTTCCATCAAGTCACGCTGTAAATCCACTTTATCCTTGTCGAATAGGTGGCGCGTTTAAAAGGCACTTCATTTACTTTTTAATATAGCGAGCAATCAATCACCGCCATGGCAGGTGCCCAACAGAATGGAATGTCGATATCGCGAGTCAACGAGCTATTTTTATACGCTTTTAGATTTTTTTTAAGATAAAGAAAATGGAAATTGATGACTCATTGCTGCTTTTTTTTTCGGTGTGACGCTCATAGGGTTAAATGAGGTGTTTTGTTATACGTAATTATTTACGTCAGTTTACGAACTTCGGTATGATTGGGTTTATTTTTTTGATAGCATAGTTGTTAACTATGACCAGTGTGTGTTGCCAGTGATTACATATGGGACCGAAACGTGGTCGCTCACAATGGGCCTCATCAGAAAGCTCAAAATCACCCAAAGGGCAATGGAGAGGGCTATGCTCGGAGTTTCCTTGCGTGATCGAATCAGAAATGAGGACATCCGCTTGAGAACCAAGGTTACCGACGTAGCCCGAAGAATCGCCAGACTTAAGTGGCAATGGGCAGGGCACATTGCTCGCAGAACGGATGGCCGATGGGGCCGAAAAGTTCTGGAATGGCGACCGCGAACCGGAAGACGTTGCGTTGGAAGGCCTACTCCCACTAGGTGGACCGATGACCTGGTCAAGGTTGCAGGAACCCGCTGGATGAGAGACGCACGGGACCGGTCAATGTGGCGACGCCTGGGGGAGGCCTATGTTCAGCAGTGGACGTCTTTTGACTGAAATGATGATGATGATAGTTGTTAATATTTTATTTTAACCGTGTAACATTAATTAGGAATCATATTTTATAAGTTAGGGTGGTTTTGGGAGCTTACTTCATTGATGTGCTGTTCGCAGTGGAATCACTACATCACTACATATTTATAAAAATCTGTGTGACTGTCTGTCTGTTCGCGATAAACTCAAAAACGACTGCACCGATTTTCATGCTGTTTTCACCAATGGATAGAGTGGTTGTCGAGGAATGTTTCAGTATTTAATTTTTCCGACATACACGCGGTTGAAGACGTCGGCATCAGCTAGTATATTATAAGTATAGGATTTCTCTCAATTTAATAGCTGATGGTGTTGAAGAGTTTCGAGGAGTTCTCGACAAGGATTAAGCCCCCTAGTCACCCCATGTTTGGGGCCGAAGGGGTGACTTAATCTTCCTCAGTTTGTTAAGTTTTCCCCATGGTTACAGAGCCTTAAAAAGTAACTAAGGAAAAAATTTGCCTCAAGAGGATTGAAAGTACAGTAGTAGTACCTTCCTGCATTTTTTTTTCTAAGAAATAATAAATAAGCCTCATTGGTCTAGTGGTCGCAAGCGCGACTGCTGCAGAAAGATCTCTATCAAACCTAGGTGGGTTAGATTCCCGGGTCGGGCCAAGTGTTTTTAAGTTTTTTCATCTGAAATTTCTCACAAGCAGCCATGGAGTCTTTATTAGGTACGCCCCTGCCTTACTCTTCGTAAATTACAGGAGCTGATGATGATATGTAAGTAGGTAATAAATAAATAGAGCAGTAATAAAGAGGCAAGTGTTTAGTGCCTCACTCCTCACAAGAACTTACGAATAGACCTATCAATAACTCTTTGACAACATTCCACCCGAGTTTAACTTGGCCTACTTACTAATTTTAGGCATTTCACCTCGAGGTTAAATACTTGCGGCCTAAATCCTTGGGAAAATTTTCCCCAAAGATTCAGGTCACATTCATTTACTCGTATGAAAGTTTTTAGGGGTCTTGGTTTGTGGTGTGAATCACTCTGGCCGCTTGTTACAAGTTACATATCTACCCAGGCCATTTTTTTTTTTTGGTGGGTGGAAAATCATCGAATAACCCCCCCCCCCCCCCCCTCCGCTCTTGGGCACAGCGAAGGGGAGTGTCAGCCTTCTACTGACTAAAAACCAAACCCATGTTCCTTCTTCGCCCTTGTGTCGGAGCCGCGTTAACCTTTCGACAATCCACAGCCCCGACGGGCGTCGGCCCTTGCGGGCCTCTTCCATATTGCTGACATCTCTTTGAGACGCGCGTGGAACACGTACGCGCCGCTGACACGGTCTGTTGCCGTCATGACAACACGTCCACAGGATCTGCCTAGGCCTTACGGGAGATTACATTCGTGATGTTATGTTCAATCAAATCTTGTGCTTAGCCTTTTGGCCAGTTATATTGGGGTCGGCTTCCAGGATACCGCTGAATACCAGAATTTAACGCAATTTCAAGTTATATAACTTTGTAACCTTATGTTGCATAAAACCTGCCAAATAATGATTATAATTGTAACCTAAATGGAAAAAGTCACTGGCTCCTGAAATACAGGTAGGTACTCCAGCCTAGCTCTGGAGCCAGGGTCTCACTTTTTTCTGTAACCTGTTACCATGACAATTAGAAGAAGACTACAGAGAGGTCCACTGTGTTAGTAACAATATAACTGAGCCTATCTTCTTCTTGTCGTGTTGGCAGTAAGGTCTACCCCACACACCATAGTGACAGAGTTTCTAAACCGCCGCAAGGGCCTCTGACATGGTTTGACGACCGCCATTTGGCGACCGGGACCATCGGCTTATACGTGCCTTCCGAAGCACGGAACCATCTTTGGCCTATGCCAATGCCTATGTTAATACTTAATAACTACTTATTAAGATCGACCCCAAAAATTTAATACCAAAATATACTAATTACAGAGCAAGTATACCTCTATTAAGTTCGTTCTAAGGTCAATGCTCTTTGAATAACACTGCTACATAGTTATGTACATACCTAACTGGCAAGTTGTTGACAATAAACTGTTCGCAAGCTCTGCGGTAGATTAAAGAGCTCTGGTACAAACTTTAAACATGCACATTTTCATTTACTTGCTGTCAACACAAAGGGTGAAGAGGTACAATGTTCTGAGAAATATTCAAAGCTTTGTGAATTTAATGCTAAAAGAATGTATGATAGGTGGTTTGTATTTAAAAATGCTTTTAGATGTGGATTAATACGTGTTTAGTGGTCATTTTCATTGTTATGTTAGTCGCAAGGGATCAATAAGTAAAAGTTCAATAGAATCCTACAAATATTATAAACGCGAAAGTTTGTATGTATGAGGGATGGATGGATGAATGTTTTTTACTCTTTAACGCAAAAACTACTGAACGGATTTGGATAAAATTTGGTACACAGATAGTTTATAACCTGGATTAACTCATAGAATAGTTTTTATCTCGATTTTATTTTCCCGTGGGATAATTTTCGAGTTGTAGCGGGCGAAGCCGCTGGCAACATCTAGTATCACTAGAATATCACTATAATTAGTTGTTTCATTCCCACTGAAAAGCTAAGCATAATAAAAATCGTAAATTACTGTGAAAAAGAAACTGCTAATCTGCAATGTTTGCATGGTGGATCCTACGAGTTTTTTTCCCAACGTATCACACTTTAAATGTGACACGTTGGGAACTCTCCTAGACAAAACGGTTGCAACAAGTCACAGTGTGATACGATGTGATGTGATTCGCCAACGATTCACCCAACATTTCAGTGATACTGATTGTCTAGTGAGCTCTGACAACGGAGAGGCACAAAACAGTTAAACAACGAAAAATATTAATAAAAAATAAATCTAAAATGCCTATTCTATAGGCGCCATCAAAAATAAAAACAAGCCTTTTTTGGAATATTTGTCCAGGTTGTACGTGCGTCAACTAAACGTTCAGGATTGATTGTTATGGCCACGTTATGGCACTGTCATTGTTATGTTTTGGCACTCGCAGTGGTAATAGAAACACATTTAGAATGGGCTGTATTGTTTGTTTTTCATACATAGGCACATAAATATAAGGTTTTTCTTCGCGGGGGAAAGCGGAAACTGTAGAACCCATGTAGAACCCCACTTGCAACGATACTGCGTTTCTTTCGTCCACTTTTTTACTTTTAGTCACATACCTACCTACCTACCTACACACCTTTTTTTTTTGGGGTGTAGGAAATCATCAAATGACTCCTCCCGCTCAGTGGCATACGTATGTAGTTCCCTATAGGTAGACAAATTAGGGATAGGTAAGGCCTATTTCGATATCTTACTGTTGTAAGACGGCGTTTTGATGCATGCCTGATAGTCGGCAAAAGGTTCGCCCCCTTGCCACACACGAATCTTAAACATAATTAACAAAATCAACCAATGTACCCACTCCTTTGAAGAATAAGGGCTTAAAAGTTTTATTTAGTTGGCTGAAAAAAGAATATGCAACAGTCTACTTGGTCCACCCAAAAATTTCGCTGACAAAATTTTTCTTTATAATATTCAAGATAAACTTAAATGTCAACTTTCTAATCACCACGTTCTAATCTAAGATTTTTATTAAAAGGTCAATCTTTGAAAGACTTGAAGATATTTTTATGACTACGTTTTTTTTTTTCATAATTTTACCCAAGGGCAAGTAAAATATTTTGAATAGAAGATTTACTTTACGTACAATGTTATATTATTTTCATCGCTCGTGGTCAGGGTTTCTCTCGAAGTGAGTTGTAATTGCACCAATTAATTAATCCATATAAGTGTAGATTGGAAGAGGTCACAGGTCTTCGAATTATTGACGGATCATGCCGGTTTCCTGTTCACGATGTTTTCAATCACCGTTTTCTGAGTAAGTATCAACCTGAGACTAAAGCACAATACGACATGAGATTCAATTTTCAATCAATCGCCAACCATTTGCAGACTACAAGAGTGATAAAAGTACAATACGAATAAAATATCACTTACAACTCAATATCAAAAATTAAAGACAATTATTAAAGTAATTCTTAAAAAAGCCATCACAGAAAAGTAAACAAGAAGTACTAGGGCAACAACATTACCAAAGAGTCAACAGAACCCAACATTTACCACCGCACCGATAGTAATCAATATCTGTCACAATGTATGTCCTAATGGCTATTAATCAATTATGTATTCAATTATTTTTGTTGCTCCCGTCGGCTGCCACACGCAACTGTCTCGTTATGTACCTTAACAGTGTTATGTATTTATATTGAACATTGAGTAGATATTGAGACTAAACATTTAACATCGATTGAAAATTGTTGACTGGACATTTGCATTTGTTTCGATATCTTGTTTCATTACTGCTGCTCTAGAAACGGTGGTGGAAAACATCGTGAGGAAACCAGCAGATCCTAGAACTTAGGATTACATGAATTTTGTGAGTGATCGCAGGAGCTCGACGACCTGATCTTGTACCACTCTAGTCCAGACGTACTGCGGCGTACTATTCAACTGACTGGCCTGTTGGTCTAGTGGTTAGTGACCCTAACTGCTATGCCGGAGGTCGTGGGTTCGATTCCCACCCAGGACAAATGTTTGTGTGATGAGCACGATCATTTGTTCTGTGTCTGAGTGTAATTTATCTATAATATGTATGTATTTAGAAATATATAAGTATGTTTATCAGTTGTCTAGTACCCATAACACAAGCTCTGCTTAGCTTGGGACTAGATGGCGTTGTGTGATAGTTGTGGAATATTATTATTATTATTATTATTATTCACACTTGGCCGATATACCGACGAGTCATACTTCTCCACCACGTTCATTATATCCATAGCCAAAGTCTAGAACTTTCTGTATTCCCTCCCACATTTTACCCGTCTGCCTTCAAAGGCCTTTTCTGGGCACGCTTGTTCCATCACTTTCCATCAGGCATGATTAAGGTCAAGAGCGGGCCCATTTAGCAATAAGAAAAGACGTGTCATCCACCAATTCACCACGCAGGTGAATACTCAGTCCTTCTCATAGAGAGAAGTATCCCAGATGTGAGAATGTTTTAGACTCATTAAGCTACTTCTCATTTCGTAATATGGGAATAATCAGAATTAGTGATGAAGATGATTCATACTTGATGATGATCAGTCGTTGAAACAACGAATTGAAGTTCCGGTACTGTTTCATATTAATGTACTTATATCAAATCGTTGAACACTGTTGATATAAACTATCACTAGATCAACTCCATTCTTGTTTTCCAGCTACTTTCTTCGACATTTTCAAGCACAGATTTTCCGAACCGTAAACAAAACTAAAATAGTTTCGCATTAAAACAGACAACTGCTACGTCGTCCATAAATCTTAGAATTTTATTCGTTTCGTAAAACCCAATAAAAATGGGTTTTGTTTATTCCTTAAAACCTTTTCGCTAAAATCGACTTTACTCGCGAAAAAGGGAACTTTATGTATAAGATTTTATGAACCACACATTGTATAACTAGGTCGCGTCTACTAAAGTGCGTAAGTGTATCTGTTCGTTACTTTTATGAATATTAAAACGCATAAAATAGTCCCGCACTATACGACCTCGGTATATTATTATTAGCTTCGTAAAGGCCACATTGACCATGAAAATATATTTAACCTCTTTCACGTTCTTAGGGTCGGGAGATTTCCTCCTTTATGGGGGATTACGTCATAAAACTGTATGCCATACCTGTGCCTACACTCTTTTTACCTTTTTAAAGCGTGGGTGTCAAATACCGTGATTTCGTTTTAAAGATGTTACATCAAACCACAGACCGATTTTCGTCAGGAAATATTGATCACCTATGGTTTTTGAAAAAATAATTCAGTAAGTCGGTCAAAGCTCGTTGTTGACAGCGAGACCATAGCTAAGACCTTTTGTAACCATAGCTAATTTGAAATATACAATGACATTAAAATATTTTGTATTACATTATTATTGTTTGTCGAGTGGACGTGAGAACGAGTGCTGATGCTGGGTTCGATTCCAGACTCGGGCAAAGTGTTATTGGGTTTTTTCATAAGGAAAATCTTAATAAAATCCCCGGAGTCTGAATTTGTGGCTTTTTGATGGCATTAGGCTTAATTTTATGGAACTTAAATTATAGGTACCTCGCCCTAACCCTACGAATTCCAGGTGTAATATTATGTTTATTAAAATATTTTCAACCAATCATGATGCTTGGAAGTAGCTACACTAGCGGCATTTATTTCAGTTACTTACCTGCTCCATTATATTGAGAAACAATTTTTATGCTTTACAGTTTCATACGACGGAGTTTTGCATGAAAATATTTTATCAACAACAGCGTGAAAGCAACGAGTAACAGCTTGTTAAAAAACTTTACAGCGCAAACGAATCGTGTCTAAGTTGAGTCGGAGCACTCATAGTAGTTGTTATATGTATTATTTACTAGAGACGCTCACCTGCTTTGCACAGGTGCAATAATAGCATGATAAAACATTAAAATAAAAAGAAACAATATAAGATAATATAAAACTTCATAGTTTTCAATAATGTATTGAGAGTTCCATACTTTAAATTAGTTCAATATAAGCTGATGCCCACGGCTTTACCCGCATGGATATTGGTTTATTATATACTAAAACCTTTAGTCGAAAACCACTCTATACATTGGTGAAAACAGCATGTTTGGTGCAGCGGTTTTTGTGTTTATCACGAACAGACAGACAGACAGACGCAGCATGAAAGTGATAATGATGTTATAGTTATGAATGTCTAACAACACATTAAAGAAGATCTAAGCGGTCACACATACTTGAAGTGCCTTTTTTTTTTTTTGGTGGGTGGAATATCATCAAATAACCCCCGCTCTTGGGCAGAGCGAAGGGGAGTGTCAGACTTCTACTGACTAAAAACCAACCCATGTTCCTTCTTCGCCCTTGTGCCGAGGCCGCGTTATGCCTTTCGATAATCCGCAGCCCCGACGGGTACTTGAAGTGCCTTGGTTTTAAGTTATAATTACGTAGAATTGAAGAAGATGCTACGTGCGCATCATCATCCTCCTACCCTTATGTAAAATCATTTGGGGGAGGTGCAGTATGTCTTCTTGTTCCATTCTTCTCTATTACTCGTCATATCACCAGACACCTACTTTCTTCCCATGTCACTCTTTACACAGTCCATCCAAAATCTGTTTCAAAAAAGTTTTTTTTTTTTAAATTTTATGTGGGCTTACTCTTGACTTCAATCTTGCCCTAAGGGCAGAGATGAGGTCGACGATGGAACGAGTTTACCCAGAAGAAGCCTATTTACTCGCGACTTAAACAGATTGGGGTTATATGAACTCGGGAAAACCGACGCAGGCAGGGTGTTCCACTCCTTGGCTGTACGAATAATGAAAGACTTAGCAAAACGCTTCGTACGAATGTGTGGAACATCGATAAGGTATGATAATGGGTGATATCCCGCAGTTTGTCTAGTCTCTCGATGGAAGAAGGGAGATGGTGGAATAAGCTCGTGGAGCTCTTGCGCACACTCTTCGAAGTACAGTCTGTAGAAGACTGACAGACATGCAACTTTGCGGCGGTGGGCCAGGCTATGTAGCTTGGCAACCAGCTTAGCGTCATCCAATTAGCCTCCTGGCTCTACGTGGTGATGTTAAATTATGTTTGCAATTCTCTTAAATGTTTGCTGGAAAAAATCATTTATTATAACGAACCTAAGGGTTCTGGAGTGAAAGTTTGACCTTCACATCACAATATTTCTATCATAAGCCCTCTAGCAGTTATAACAAGAAAATATCAAGGACAAGTGGTATTCAAATATTTAAGTTTGGCCTTTAGAACTGTTAAGTGTTCAAAGTCTCAAGTGTAAGTTGCGACATTACATTTCAACCCAGATGTAATCATTGAAAATTAATGTACTTCTAAGTTATTAAAATACTGTCACTTTTCAAACATTGAAATAGCAATGCCTCGGTTGCCAGGTGCCTTCATTACGCAATTCCACAGAGGTGTGGAATTGCCTAACGAAGGCACCTACCTCTAGTGTGCTACAATTACGTACATAATTATACTTACGCCAAGTGTGGCTCTTTTACTGTCACACAATATCAATGCCTTTATTTGCGATGCAATCTTTACAAATGTATACTTACAGCAAGTGAGAGGCCTACTACGTAGTCAAACAGTAAGCATTCCATCGCAGCCCTGAAACGAAAAGGACATAAGGAGGAACACGGATGAGTTTTAGTCAGTTCATACTGAGTCAAATTCAAATTCAAAATTCAAATTCAAAAATCTTTATTTGTGACACATAGGTAAAAGAGTTATCAGGTGGTATAAAAAAATATATATATATTATCAAAAACTAAAACTCATTCGAAAAAGAAGTGTCAGACTCATGTCTGACACTTCTTTTTGCTCGACCGATAATAAGAATTAGTACTACACACCTTACAGCGCTTTTTCAATAACGCTCATTGCTAAAATTAAGTCTACGTTTCGATATTAACCAAGACAGAAATCAGGCCCGACTCTTCAACAGTACCAAAAACTACACAAGTTGATGTAAGCCTCGTTTGAATACTTATATGACTCTCCTCGGCTTTCACGCCACACTTGCCATGCCAGTGGCGCCAGTCATACGAGTCAACTGCGCGAAATGGATATTGTGATCGCTGTTAGCTGGCAGCCTGCCACTATTCATGCTCGACTATTGAGTATAAATCCAATATGTTACTGTTACGAGTAAACTGCGGGACTGTATGGAATAGTAGCGATAGCAGTGATTTCAAAAGAACTAGTGGCGTTTGCTTCCGACACAACGGTAAGCTACGAGTAGGAATGACAGTTGGAATGCAGAGTTGTTCTTCTTTGCGTGTCGATTGACTACTGCTGATTTATTTCCAACCAGTAAGTTGTTATTTTTCCTATAGATTTTGTTCTCGTATCTTCGGATATATAACAATTTTCATTACTACTGGGGCCAAGAAACCCTCCTCTGTGATTTACAAAAATGTCTGGCAAACCAGTCTTACTCCCTTTTAAAGGGGTATATTCATCATCATCGCCGGCCTATTAATATTCCCACTGCTGGGACTTAGGCCTCCTCTCTTTGAGAGGGAATGTGCATCAATACCCAATACTAATTAGATGATGGAGGTCAGAAATGCAGTAGCTCTATGTGAAATACTGGTTTTCAGTTTTATCCGGTAACACTGGAAGTCGACACCAACAAAGTTGGCGAAAACCTAGGCAGATGATGATCTGGTGATAGTGGCGGGTTTTTTTTGGGTCAATTCATTTAATAATAAAAAAAAACAATCACACTAAAAAAAAATTTCAATCGAATGTAAAACTAAGACAATAGTTATCACTTTTTCAAAAAAACATTCATCTACAAATGTGGCGAAGACTTCAGAAGTAAACATGCCGCAAAACGAAAATACCGACGATCAAAACACAATTTAACCGCCCTCTAACGAAATAAACACAGCCATTCAAACCAAGTACGTCTATTATGGACTATCGATTCATCACTATTAAGCAGAACCCAACAGTGTGTAAACTTCCAGAGTTTGAGTATTAAGGCCACTTTAATTCAATATTTGCATAGGCTTATCGAACCACGAGTGAAGCTTAGCAACCGAATTGTGAAGCCCAAGTTAGCCCTTTGAACAAATGGGTCAGTTTGCGAATGTGTGGTACAGCAGAGCAAAATATGCGCTCTGAATTTAAATTTGACCTCTTTTGAAATGGATTAAACCAATTATAGCGGTGGGTTATGTTTGCAGGTATGAAGAATAATCAATTGGGTTTGTTTTTAGTACAGACGAAATATAAAAAGCAGTAAAGGTTCGGTTAAACATGTATGGATAAAATTCAGATACGGCTTCGGACACGGACAGTTATACAAAATCCCATTGAATTATCATCTGTCAGTGTGAGGTCCATCGATTTGGTAGAGAAAAATTACGTTTTCTCTACCAATTTAGAAATACTATATTTTGTTAAGATATTATTAAAAGACTTAAAAGTATACTTAATTGTAGCAATGACTAAGTGGCTCTGTTATTATGAATAGCCCGGTAAATGATAAGAGGTTTGCCCCGCCCCTATTACATAATGTAGCCACTATTTTATAAGTCCCACGAATAAACGCTGAAACGTGAAAAACAAATGTGGACCTTCAAAAGAACAATAATTATGATTGTGATAGTTTTATAATTTGGTAAAAACATTAATAACTTAACAGCCTAATACTTCAGTGAAGAAAATATTAACTAAGAATGTAAAATAGCTTTATGAGTAGAGTAAGACCGAAGAAACGATGGATTGACTGTGTGAAGGATGATATTGCTAGAATGAAAGTGACCGCTGAGATGACTAATAACAAACTCAAGCTGTGCCGACCCCAAATAAATTGGGATAAGGGTAGGAGAATGACAATTGTATAACACATTGTTCTCGTGTTTAGTGGGTGTTTGTTACATGTTCAGAACAGGATATCTACTGATTCGTCAATTTTCTAAAAGTACTTTTCCCACATTGTTATATGATAGGGTCATATCCCACGCAGTAGACACGTTTCTCAAACAACCAAACACGTGGAAACAATGAAATTTTCCATACATTTTACATCACAATTTTCCCACAGGCTAAAAATAGCCTTGGTTATTCAATTTACGAGCAATTTTTTTTTTCGCTAGCCTATCTTGTCCCACTGCTGGGCAAAGGCCTCCCCATTTCCCTCCATCTTTCCCGATGTTTAGCCTTCTCTGGCCAATCTGTAAGGAATGAGTTCAAATCGTCACGACAGCGTTTCTTGGGCCTGCCTCGGCGACGACGAGCGTCCTCAGGCACCCACTCTGTGACGATTCTGGCCCATCTGTCTTGACCCATCCTGGTAATGTGACCCGCCCAGTCCCACTTCAACCTCGCAGACTTATCGCCAACATCGGCGATGCCTGTCTTGGAGCGTATTGTGGTGTTACGTGTTCGATCGGTGATTTTGATCTTTAAGATGCTACGCTCCATCGCTCTTTGGCAAACCTTGAGTTCGGACTTCTCAGCCTCTGTCAAAGACCAAGTCTGGGCGCCATACGTTAGAATAGGCAGGATACACATGTCGACGAGCTTACGCTTGTGAGATTGGAAGGTCCGCCCTTCATAAGCGCTTTTATGGACCAGTAGCTTCTCCAGGCATTTTCGACGCCACGGTCGATCTCTTTGTTCTGTCTGTTGTTGAAGAAAACTAGCCGGCCCAGGTATATTCGTCGACATAGTGTATTTCCTGCCGATCGACTTTGACCTTACATTTAGTGGCATTGGTCATGACTTTAGTCTTTGACTGATCCAGCTATGCAGCTATTTTTAGTTCCCTCTCTATTTTAAAACTTACGCTAAGTGTGGCCCATATTTAGCTTATACCCACGATCGTGGGGGTAGGCGGAAACCACAGAACGCCATCTGCTACGTACCTTATATACTCCTTTTGCATCGTCCACGTTCATTCATCTGGGCATACACGCACGCTATTTGCGAGCACTAAGCACCTGTCCTTCCTGAAAAACCTCCCCAGTAAGGTCGGTGTTTATCTTTCTAGAGCATTTCCCTCCCAGCCTTGCCACTCACAAGTTCGGTGGTGCCTACTCCCATGTTCCTACCCCCATGGGAAAAAGACGTGAGTGTATGTAATCATGTCTGTATCTCTACTCACACTTTCCACCAAAAATATTTGCACTCTTACGTAAAAGCACTATGCATACTTCCGCGTCAGTATACACAGGGTGATATGAATCTTATATTTCCCGTAGAAAGCTTATAGCCATAACAATCTTCCGGAAAATTCGGTCGCTGGCTTCGTGAATATCACCATTTCCTTAGTATAATCTATTTTAGGGGTTAATGCTCGCACCGATATAGCACCGTGTAAGAATGTCGGTGTAGTCACCCTGTATAGTGCCATAAAAATATACGGGAGTGTATAACCTTGTATGTGTAGGTACATAAATGTTGATAGTGTTTTTTTTTAGTTGTTCCGGTCTGATCCCCCAAACCGATCCACTGCCAATATTTTTCTTTTGTTTATTCCTTTCTGATCCCCTGTAATTTATCATTCCCTTTTTGACACAAGTACAAGTGAAGTACAGTCAACCGAAAAACAGTTGTTAATGAAAAATAATCCGTTTTTATTTCTATAATAACTTACAATTGTACGATCATCCCACAAACTACCAGGAGAACAGAAGTAGGAAGGAGGTACTTATTAATAAAAAAATGATTAAGTGTTCCCTAAATACTAACAAACGAATTTACAATAAAGGCATAATATAGATTTGATTTGAAGATTCCAATTTCCAATACCTCCTTCCTACTTCTGTTCTCCTGGTAGTTTGTGGGACTCTGATACCTATTCTTTTTTTTAATCTAATAGAACCTGTACAAATATTTTGTTGCTGACTGTCCTTAAATGTGTCAGGGTATCCGATTCTTTTACGGGGGATCAGACCGGAATAGAAAATATTTTATAATAAAATGGATCCCCTAGGGTATCAGTTTTAGGGGATCAGACCGGAATAACTCTTTTTTTTTGACCGGGTTGTCTGAAGTAATAATATTATAATAAATAAAAAAGTACCTCTATTATTTACCTTAGTAATGAAGTACTTCAGCACAGATTTCAAATATTTGTTAGTTTCTATCATGTTTGATGAACCATGACGGGGTGAAACCAAAACACCGATTTTTCGGATTCATGAGCGTATTGTATAATAATTATCACTTGCTTCGATGAAGTAAATCAACGTGGAGAAACCAGTATGGGTAAGATATTTCTCGACGGTATGTAAAGCCAAATCAGAGGCTCATGGGCAGCAGTTCTGACGGTTAGGTACTAACCTCACGATAAAAACATATCATGTACGATGAATGTTAAATCATCATCATCATCATCAGCCATTAGACGTCCACTGCTGGACAAAGGCCACCCCATAAAGAACGGCAGCCTGCCGTTTGCATCCACCGGTTGCCCGCGACTCTCACGATGTCGTCGGACCACCTGGTGGGAGGCCTACCAACGCTGCGTCTTCCGGTTCGTGGTCGCCACTCGAGAACCTTTCTTCCCCATCGGTTGTCTGTTCTTCTTATTGCCACTTCAACTTGCATATTCTGCGAGCTATGTCGGTGACCCTGGTTCTTCGGCGAATTTCCTCATTCCGGATTTTGTCGCACAAAGAAACTCCGAGCATAGCTCTCTCCCATGGCTCGTTGCGTGACTCTGAGCTTCTCTAAGAGGCCAGCAGTTAAGGACCATGTCTCTGTGCCATAAGTCATCACTGGCAACACACACTGGTTATACACCCTCGTCTTGAGACACTGCGGAATTTTGGACGAAAAGATGTCACGTAGTTTCCCGTTAAATAGTAAACTAAAATTTATTACGTTTTTAAATAGACTTATTTAGCAACTAGACAATAATAATTGATAATCGTATTATAACATCAATGCAATCGTCAATGTCAAAGTTATAACAACGTCTAGTTAAAAACTACGAGGAAGTTAACCATTCACCCATTAATTTCAGTAATTCGATAAGTTTAGCCACTTTTCTTTGAACCGCACTGTCCACGACAGACGGACATAATGGTGAGAAATAACAGCTGATCTTTAAACGTTCAATACCATTTTGTTCACATTTACGGTTAAACCAGTTTTTTAAATAGTCATCATCATCATCATCATTCTCTCTCCTCCTTTATCCGGACTGGGTCAAAATAATATGATTCTGTTTAGTCCGTAAGTTAGATTATCGAAAAATATTGAATACGTGTTTTTTGTTTTATCAAATCAATAAAGAATTACGAAGATAAAACGCATCAAAGATCATGGAGTGGGGCTTGTAGGTGCTGTCGAAAGACAAAGCATGCAAATTAGGAAGCCTAAAGATAGGGGACGAGATCATATCCGACCCAAAAAAGATACTGACCGAAATGATGAGAAGTCACTTCCCCGGATGTGAAACTTATCAAGAGGAAACAATGATGACCGAAAACCAAGGCGAAGTGACACAAGCTGAGGTCGAAGAAATCATTACAGAAGACCAAATAGATTGGAGTATATCATCCTTCCAACCATACAAAGCACCTGGCCCGGACGGTGTACTCCCGAAGATATTACAGCAGGCATACAAGTATATTATCAAAGATCTTTTTTTTTTTTTTTTTGCGCTGGCAACACTGGCGACAGGTCGTGAAAAAACGACCTCTTAGCTAATTTATTTTAAAATTATTGTTTTATTGTGTTTAATTAGTTTAAATTCAATTATTTATATTAGAATCAACGTATTATGTGACATACGTAGTGTTTGTGACCAGTTTTATTGTGGAAACTCAAAAAACAATTGATATTTCAATTCATGTACGAGCTGTCAACGTTTGAACTGTGGATTTGAATTCTATAAACCTGGGGAGTATTTTGTTTTGATTTAATAATTATTGCTGTGTTATTAATATATTACACATCACACAAACACTGCTCAGGGCTCTGAGCGACGTCCAGTACACACCGGCTACGTTTATGTCTCATTTTGCTTGACGAAATTGTGGAAGCAAAATCGAGGACGAAAACACTTGCCCCATACAAATCATACACTGCAAACCTTACTACACACAAAATGTGTTTGAAATATTAAGCTATAAATATTACTTATAATTTGTATTCTATGTAAACCACTTAGTTCAATTAAGTAATTAAGAATTTCCCACTAAAATCTCATGTTATTTGCTATTTAAAAACAAAATAGTCATTTTAGTAGTCAAATCAATGTTCAAATAGCTTGTCCTTAGTGTATTAACTGTAATATTTAAGTTGGACAATATCAAATCAAATAGCTGTTCTTTAGTTCTTAGTTTTGTACCTATTTTTTCTTTTCTCTCTTAATCTACCTCCATATTTTTATAATCTTTTCTAAAACATTTCTATTGTTTTTAATTATTTTACTTCTTTCTAAATTCAAAACCCCTCTAAACTCAAGTCTCAACTGGTATATTAAGTTCCTAATAATTCTCTTCACATACTCAGCTTTTTCCTGTCACATTTCAGGTCTGGCTTGTGAATAATATTCAATATGATGACACGTGGAGCTACCATCCGTGACATGAGTGACAAACTGAAGGCAGCGTTGAGGGAGCTGGATGCTTCTAGAAATGAGTGCTGCAAACTGCTGCGGGAACGTGAAGAAAGTGAAGTAGAAATTGAGTTAGTGGTGAACAAAAATACCCAACTCAAGAACGAGCTTGCAGAACTACACACACAGCATGTGGACATACTTGACCAGCACCAGCACCTCCGTGATCTTGTTGCAAATTTCCAGCATTGTAGTGACACCTACGATCAGGCGTTGAGTCGCATTTCTGAACTGGAACAAGAACTAAGTAGGGCCCAACACTCAATAACTCACTTAGAATCGCTTAGAGACCGTGAAGAGTCTGCGAACACCTGCAGTCTTTATGATGAGTTGGTCGGTAGCCGGTCAGGACCTGTATGTGTTGAGCCAATTGTGACCATAGACTTAACAAATGAAACTATCTGTAAAAATAATATATTTACTAGTCATAATAAGATTAAAAAAATCATTAAAATTAATAAACAAATTAGAAATATTAAAAAATCCTTGAAACGCCTAAAAGTTCACAAACAAAACACAAAACTAAGGCGAAAAAATGTAAATTTAATTCTAGATCTTAAGAAGTGTGAGAGTGAATTAGAATTATGTAGGTCAATGTATGTGACCGACACTCAAAACCTTCAGGATGAGCTGTTTGTTAGGGAACATGCACTAAAGGATATCTTTAGTAAATATGAGGCTTCTCAACAAGACCTGAGTAAGCGCATGCAGGAGGCCAATGAGCTGGTGGACCTGGTCACGTACAATGCGGAGAGGTATGAGTCTCTGACGAATAACCTTTCTTGTAGCTGTGCGTGCACAGTTATTCCACAGCCTCAGCACAAGTCACCTACACCCTCAGTGGCTCAGCCAGTTTGTAGTATTGATAATAATAGAAGTATGGATAATAATATTGTAACAGATACTACTTATTTATTTTCTGATAAGTTTGGTCAAGGTTTTGGTACCTTATTTAATCAATGTTCACCACACTATGTTATAAATAATTGTTTACCCGGTGCCAGTGTTAGCCAATTAATTAGTAAGATTAAACTGACTAAAATAAATCCCAATTCTACTGTTATTTTATTATATGGGAATAGTTTAAATGTATGTAAAAAGGACATCATTGAATGTGTCCATTTGATGTTACATCTCAATGAGACCATTAATTGTAGATTCATTTTCTGTGCCTTGCCATATTCTCAATACTTGTCCATTGAGCAAAATAGATACATTTATGATTTAAATTTGTTAATTTATAATAGGACATGTCGTCACAGTGACGCTATTTTGTATTTTGACTGTAATCAATTTATTTCTGATTACAGACTCACTAACTTCTCAATGTTTTTACCACCTAGTTCTAAGCGACGTATTGCTAACCTTTTAGCATACAATATACACAGCGACACTGGTATGTGTTTACCAACGTTTTCTGTTAGTAGTGATACTAATACTGCTTTTATTACTAACACTTATACAGATTCTAACACTTTTATTGATACACCTTGTAGTTTAAACTGTTAGGTGCGACAACAGGTAGGCTGCATATGTTGAATGTTGTTCATCAAAATATGCAGGGTTTATCTGGCAAAGAATTAGAGTTAAGTTTGTTTATGGAGAATTATGATGTTCAGGTTTTATGTTTAACTGAACATTGGTTGAAGGAACATGAAGTAGCATTTATCAATGATGATTTCTATACCGTACAGAGTGCATTTGTGAGAAAATCAGCTATTCGCGGTGGATCTTTAATTCTTGTTTCAAACAAATTAAAATGTAAACAACGTTTAGATTTAGTTAACCTTTCAATTGAGCGCACTATTGAGTTGTCTTGCGTTGAACTCGAGCGATACTTAGTAATTTGTGTTTATAGACCCCCATCTGGAGACTTTACTCGTTTCGAATCTGTAATGGAGGATTCACTCAATAAGTTAAAATCAAGTAATAAATCTATAATTTTATGTGGAGATTTTAATGTTAATATTTTAGATGTTACTCCATTAAGTATTAGATTTCTCAATCTGTTTAGATCATTTAATTTAGTTAACCTGTTTTTTGAACCAACAAGGATCACGCCTTCTTCATCAACTTGCCTTGATAATATGTTTAGTGATTGTGTTGCCGAGGACAAATTAGTGTTAAGTGACTTATCGTCTGATCACTGTGGCTTAATAGCTAGCTTCCCTATGCCATTAAAAAGAAAGCCGCGCACAGTAGAATGCAGGCCTCATACAGCTAGTCGTTGCAATAAATTTAAAAATAATGTAGCACTTAAAGTAACACCGTCAATAGTAGATCATGAGACTCCTAATGAAATTTATAAAGCCCTTTTTGATGTTGTGCAGAATGAATACCAATCTATTTTTAAGTCTAAAACTATTAACATTAAGGGACCTTCTGTTGGCTTCAACCAATGGGCTACACCAGGTATTTACAAAAGTCGAGCCCGATTATACGAGTTGTATGGTCTTAAACAATACAGGTTTGATACAACTTTTCTAGAGTATGTTAAGAATTATTCCAAATTATTTAAAAATATTTGTATTATTGCAAAATCTAAATTCTTAAGCGAGACCATTAAAAAATCTAATAATAAAGTTAAAGCCACTTGGAAAATCATTAACAATGAAACAGGTAAATCTGTTAAACAAGATAATCACCTTGAGATCATGGTGGGTAACAAATTAGTTAATAAAGCAGCCGACGTAGCCGAGGCTTTTAATGAGTATTTTGCCAGCATACCTATAGCGACGACTCGTTACCTGAGTTCGTCGCCGTCTAAGGCCGAAGATCTTTTGCATAGCAGCGTGTCTAAATGTGGTAACGTATTTTGTTTCGAACATGTAACACCTCGTGATGTAGTTAACGTTTTTAATTCACTTAAGTCTAAAAACACAGGTGATTACTGGGGCATTTCTATTAAACTTTTAAGTAACATAATCGACGTCGTAGCCCCCTGTCTTGCTGTTACTTTCAACAAATGCGTTGATTTGGGTACTTTCCCTGATCTTATGAAGAGCAGTAAAGTCATCCCTCTATTTAAATCCGGCAGTAAAAATGATATTGGTAACTTTAGACCAATTTCTATTTTACCTGCTTTTAGCAAAATTTTTGAAAAATTAATTCTCAAACAGTTGTTAGTACATTTTAATTTAAATAAACTCCTTCATAATGATCAATATGGCTTTACAAAGGGTCGTTCGACTACGGATGCAGGTGTTGCTTTGCTAAAACACATATTTAACGCATGGGAGAAAGCGCAAAATGCAATCGGTGTTTTCTGCGATCTTTCTAAAGCTTTTGATTGCGTACATCACGACACGCTTTTACGGAAACTGCGTCATTACGGTGTTCAAAATGAGGCCCTTAATGTGATAGATTCGTATTTACAAAATAGATTCCAATGTGTAGACGTAAATGGCGCGAAATCTTCCGGGCTACCGGTTCGGCTAGGTGTACCTCAAGGTTCAATACTGGGTCCGTTTTTATTCTTGGTTTATATTTATGATCTGCCATATTATTTGAAGGGTTTTTGTGACGTTGTACTATTTGCAGATGATACCTCTCTTATCTTTAAAGTAGATAGGAATAGACACGATTTTGACGACGTAAATAGCGCGCTATCAATGGTCACGGATTGGTTCACAACAAACAACCTTGTTCTTAATGCCAAGAAAACTAAAATAATTAAGTTCGCTTTACCCAATGTTAGAAATCTAGGTCCCAGTATTATCCTCGCCAATCAGGAGCTGGAAACTGCCGACTCTGCTATATTTCTGGGCATAACAGTAGATTCAAAATTACAATGGGGTTTACACATATCAAGCCTAGCGGGAAGGCTTAGTTCAGCCGCATACGCCGTCAGAAAAGTAAGACAATTCACTGACGTTGATACAGCACGGTTAGTCTACTTTAGTTATTTTCACAGCGTTATGTCCTACGGTATTCTGCTGTGGGGCAAAGCTGCTGATATTCAAAATATATTTGTACTGCAGAAGCGAGCGGTTCGTGCAATTTATCAGCTGGGTGCCCGAGTTTCCCTTAGAGATTTTTTTAAGGAGATTGGTATTCTCACTGTTGCTTCTCAGTACATCTTTGCCAACATTTTATATATTAGACAAAATATCCACCTGTACACTAAAAACAGTGATATCCACAATTTTAACACTAGAAATAAGCATAAACTACGCGCTCCTTTTCACCGGCTTCACAAAGTTCACAATTCATTCGTAGGGCTCGGGATTACATTTTATAATAAACTGCCATCTTCTTTTCTGGACTTGCCATTTAATGAGTTTAAAGCCAAAGTTAAATCTAATCTTTGTTTAAAAGCTTACTATTCTATTAACGACTACTTAGATGATAAGAATAGTTGGTCGCTGAGTTGAACACAAGACAATGTTTGTTATTTGTGTTCTTTCTCCAAAATTAGTTTACTGTTATGTTATGTATTTATTATTTTATTTTTACACTGTTTATTGTTATATACTTTTGTTTAATAATGATTGTGTCTGTAGTAAATCTTAAATTTAACTGACACCTTGCTATTGTATCGAGTCTGGTTCTTCTAACCAACCTAACAGACAGATGTGTGCTGGGGAGTTTGTTCCGCCACTTCTTCTTTCCAGCTAAACACTAGGAAGTGTCGATGGGTGGGCGTTTTTGGGGGACTGTCTTATATAAATGTAAATACAGTGAAACCTGGTTAAATGTGTCTCAGATGTCCAAATCTGTCTCATGTCTCAGTATGAGTTCCAGTAAAGTTATAGAAGTTTCTCACTTATCCAAGTCCCAGTTAGCCAAATTTCACTGTAGTAAAGTAAAGTAAAGTAAATTTTGACCTTCGAAAAGTGCTGATTATCAGCCTAGTTTGAATAAATGAATTTTGACTTTGACTTTTGACTTTTGATCTACTAGCTCTATTCAGAAGTAGTGTGGCCACAGGCTATATACCTGAAAATTGGAGAAAGGTTAGAGTAGTCTTCATCCCTAAGCCTGGGAGGACGACGTACCAGGAAGCAAAATCTTTTAGGTGCATCAGTCTATCATCTTTTCTGCTGAAAACCCTAGAAAAAATATTAGACAGACACATTAGAAACAAAGTGGAAAAAAGTGACACACCGCTACAGAGAAATCAACACGCATATATGGAGGGCAAGTCCACGGAGACAGCTCTCCATAACATAGCGGTAAGAATCGAAAGAGCGTTAGAAAACAAAGAATTTGCATTGGGCTGCTTTTTCGACGTGGAGGGAGCTTTTGACAAAGCCAACTCCACAGCGATCAAGGCCGCTTTACAAAGGGAAGGCATAGCAAGCTACATGTCAAGATGGATAGAAAACGTACTAAGACACAGAGCAATTCAGGCCGAATTAGGTAACAATACCATCACAGTGAGAGCGGTGAGGGGCTTTCCCCAGGGAGGCTGCATGTCGCCGCTCCTATGGTGTTTGCTACTTGACGATTTGCTTAAGAAGCTAAACAAGATGCACATATATATACAAGCATACTCGGACGATGGAGTGCTATTAATTACTGGAAAAGTACTTAGCACCATAAGTGACGTAATGAAGAAAGGAATTAGGGCTACCCTCGAATGGTGTAGGGAAAGGGGACTGAACCTCAACCCCACTAAAACGAAGCTAGTCCTTTTTACAAAAAGAAAGAAATATGAGGAGCTATCACCAATATACATAGACGGTGAACGGATAGAAGTAACTAAGGAAATAAAATACTTAGGAGTGATTTTAGACAAAACCATGTCATACAAGACGCATATAAAAGAAACATGTGAGAAAGCAAAAATTGCATTACTACAATGCAGAAGAGCTATAGGTAGAACTTGGGGAATGAAACCGGCCATAGTGGCCTGGATATATAATGCCATCATCATAACCAGAGTTATACACGGAGCAATAGTATGGTGGCACAGAACACAAATCAAGACTAACAGCACAGAGCTAGCAAAAGTTCAAAGAATGGCCGGGTTAATGATCTCTGGGGCAATGAGGACGACTCACTCAGCGGCCCTGGATGTCATACTAGGAATGATACCGCTTAGTCTACAAGTTAAGAAAAGAGCCTTGGAGCAGTGGTTCAAACTGAAAAGCTTGAACCTCTGGAAAGGCAATTTTATGGACAAAGGTCACTCGGAGATAGCAAATCCGTACGAAGACGGTCTGTCAATGATTATGGCCAACAATGACCTAATAAAAAAAGAGAAGATCTTCGACAAAAAGTATAGAATACATATAGGCACAAGAGAAGAATGGACAATCGAGAGTGATCCATCTATGGCGGTCTGCTATACAGATGGATCAAGGAAGGAATCAACTAAGCTATCCGGCTCTGGAATACACATACCAAGACTGGAAATAAATAGATCATTCTCACTAGGAACAGGCGCAAGTGTGTTCCAGACAGAAATACATGCCATTATGGAATGTACCAGAATAATTGGAAACGCCCTTACAGGTGATCTTTCCAAAATAGTTATATACAGTGATAGTCAAGCGGCACTCAAAGCACTGAACAAAGTGGAAGTCACATCTACACTGGTTAAAGAGTGTAAGGAAGCACTCAACCAGCTAGCGGAAAGAGCAGAAGTAACAGTCGCATGGGTCCCTGGTCATCAAGGACACGAAGGGAATGAGATAGCGGATGAGTTAGCCAGAAAAGGAGCAGATGAAACCTTTGTGGGACCAGAGCCCAGGTTACCGATCCCACATAATATAACAAAAGGAATCATCCATAGAATAACCACAGGAGAGTCAAATAAAAGATGGAATGCAACAGAAGGTTGTCGACAATCGAAAATCTTCTTAAAGTCATATGATGAAAAGAAATCCCACAAACTACTCAGAATGAGCAGGGGAAACATAAGACTAGTAGTAGGCATCGCAACAGGACACTGTGGACTCAATAGACACCTGACGATTATGAAAGTAAAGGAAGATCCCATATGCCCAGCATGTGGAGAAGCAGAAGAAACAAGTTTCCACCTTGTGGCGGAATGCACAATGTATGAGCCACTCAGATGGGAAATCCTAGGAACAGATGAGATTAATGAAGAGAAGCTCGCAGAAATCTCTACCGAACAACTGGTGAGCTTCTGCAAGGCGACAGGAAGATTCGCGATGCCGACCACCAGTAACCCATGAAGGGGATCCACCAAAATGGGGAACTGGGCGAAATAATCCACAACGAAAGGACTGATCGCCCGTCTGGTGTCTGCCGGCGTCCCCGAAGATAAATAGATGGAGTGGGGCTTGAAACGTCAATTGTAGGTACAAAATGTACTATCATAATTATGACGTCACACGAGTCTTTTTTTTTTTTTTTCAATAATCTGACGGATTAATTATAGTTTTTTTATGTCCGATCCCCTATTCATTAGAGATCGACGTAGCATGTCATCTTTTTCCATACTTCTCTAATACTCGTCATCTCATCATACACCTCTTTTCTTGTCCTTTAGTACATTAATAATTATGTATGTATAGGTACATCAGTATCAGCCTATAATATTCCCACTGCAGGGACTCAGGCCTCCTCTCTAGGAGATGGATGGGCTATAATTCACCAGCGTGCCCAGTGCGGGTTGGTAGATGTCACATGTCTTCGATTTTTTTGGTTTGGTGTAGGTACACAGTCTTAGCAAAATTAAATAGTATTTAATTACGGTAATCGTTTCCTCGTGTAGTTACGGTTTCTACATTAGACAACACCTTATTAGCTATGGCTTACAAAATTCTATGCTAATGTAAACGCAAAACGTTAATCAATACGTCCCAATAAAGTAAAATAAAATAAAATACAGTAGAAGAAAATCACTTTAGAATTGTTGATGTGTGTAAACATTTTATATATGTAATCGTGACTATAGAAATATAAAAAACAGGTGGGTGCTGGATGTACTATTAGGTACACCTCTGCCTTGATTGAATTTAATTGATTTTACTTAATTTTAATTTCTCATTATGTACCTAATATAGAGATAACCTAGAATCTACGTTTCGTTGCTTATTTGAAAAGGCCTGTGATGTATAACTTTTATAAGTACAAAGACTTAACAAAGTCATTGACCTAAGTTCGATAAAACCGTTAGCCCGATGGATAAAGATAGCGATAGCCTAGAGGTGCGACCGTTGGACTGTCAAGTCATAGGTCTCAAGTACAAACCAAAAGACGCACCTGTGATAATATATCGGATTCATGTGCGTACTGAGCCCGGCTCAGAAAGAGGTGGCAAGACGATCTGGACGCGCACCATGAGGGCTGGTTCGAGGTGGCTCAGGAAAAGAGCACTTGGAAGGAATTGGGGGAGGCCTTTGCCCAAAAGTGGGGCAGTACAGGCTATTAAAAAAAAATGTGCCTACTATTATCATCGGCACGATTCTTGAGCGCTGACGCAAAAGTAAGTTATTGGGTCCCTTTGGTGGTATGAAGTGAGACGCGGGGCGGGGAAAGTGCAGTGATTGGCCCGTAGCGCATCGCGTCACAGCCGTCACTCGGGATTTGTTCTTAACTCCTGCTGCACTTTCCTCACGACCAATAAATAATAAACGGGTGTGCGTTTTATTTGTCATAAAGTGTACGATGCGCACAGCGATCCACACTCTTCCGCCGAGCGCTCAAGAACCGTGCCGGTATCTATACATTATTTATTATTACTTATTTCGGTGAAGGACACCAGTATGCTTGAGAAATATTTCTCGACGGCATGTATAGCCAAGTCAGAGGCTTATCGGCGGTATAAAAATATGACACCAGGTTAGGCACTAACCACAAGATAAAGAAAAATATTAAGAAAAGACTTCGCAAACTAAGTTATTTTTATGACAGAAAAAAATTGCAAGATTTCAAAATATGCAAATTATTTTTGTCACCCCTTTCATCTACCCCTAATCTTTGCCACCCTTCCATTAATTAAAGTTGTCACAAATAAAACAAAAGTTTCATACAAAAACCATTTTATTATACTTTTAACACGATGAAATGTTAAAGTACTGAGCGAATTAAATCCTGAATCGTATCGTTTTACAAATTAAACGGATTCATACAATTAACTTTTGGAAATGAGGTCCCATTGAAACCAAAAGTTTTTGAATATAAAGTACCGACATTTTAGGCTGAATACAAAACGGTATAGAGAGATTCGTTATAATACGCACAGTGTGCGTGAACTCGTAAATCTGAGTTTTTTATCTGTGTGATTTTGTTTTATTCCTAAAAATACAGGATGTACAGGAGATCGATAAACAAACTAATACCATGACTACACTGAAAAAAAAAGAAAAACATTTCTTTCTTTTTCAGTACACAATTTTAGACGCTGGAGAAAAATATTAACGCTGGTGGGTCAATCATAGGTGGAGTTAATGACGCTTTAGCGCGTTGATGACCCTTACACTCTGTACATATCGTTTTGTTTTCATCCATCATAACGTTACAAACAAGAGAATAGTTCACGTTGTTAAAAATATACACAATAAAACTGGATGTTTTTAAAACAAATGACATAGATAAAACAGCAACCATTGACAGTTTATAAAACTTAAACGAGTAGCATTGACTAGAACATACGTAAATAAATCTGTTTCTCTCATCTTTTCCTAAAATATACGAATAACAATCATACACATAAAGAAGTAATTCTTAGTTAACAAATTAAAAAGCTTTATCAAGTAATTATAAATTAATTAGGCCAAAATTATTAAAATCACAGATTCTCATGGGAATTCTACAACTGGAATGTCAACATTTTTTAAGAAATTTACTTCAATTGCTGTAACATACCTCAATAATGATTTATAGCCACAATTTCAATAAAAAAATCCCAATAAAAATATCTTACTCTTCTGGTAATTAAGTCCCGAGATCTCAAAAAGCTTTTCTGGCTTTAAATTTCGATGCTCGAAAGATGTTATAACACCGTGTTAATGTTAAAACGGTTTATGTTAATCTTAGCAAAATATTTCCTATGTTACACATACTTATTTAATTTTGAGATAATTTGCAAAACAATACATGTATTACCAAGCATTCCTATTTGCACTGAACGAAAAATCTGAGCAGCTGATGATGAGTAATTTCAAAGCATTAACAAAACTCATTTGTTAGCAAATAAAATTCACCAGAAAAACAATCAACTTCGAAACGTTTCTGAGATTAATTTCTTTTTTTTCTGAAGTCAACAAACATTTATTTAATTTGTTTCGTCTCATATTTACACTTATATCAACGTTATATATTTACACATTGAATACAGTCATTTACATTAAACCGACGTACAAAATATTTACAACAAACTATCATTTAAATCGTTTCCACTTCAACACAACCTATAATTGCTCCGGACTTTGTACGAATTGCTGCAATAATTTTCATCGAATTCTTGCACAGCGAGTTCACTGAAAATATGATGTTTTTCGTTGGAAACAGTTCCATAAAGAATCCGAAGCAACTTCCGCGAAACGTTTTCAGAAACTTGTTATTTATTTTATGTAGGGCAGGTTTGGAAGGACGTCTGGTCTCCGCCGGTGATGGGAACCGTGGTGCCTCAAATGTATCAAAGCTTCTCTCATTTTCTGCTCCCTCAGTGTTCGAATGTACTCCTCATCAATCGTATGTCTATGCTTCCCCCCTCGCAACGGCTTCTCCATCTTCCCATTCTCCTTAAACAACACACACCACAAAGACTTGTCCTTATTATCCCACAATAACGACTTCGTATACTCTTTTAATCTTCTACTATTTTCCTCCACCCGCCGCATAGCTATTTCTATTTTAATCAAGTCTTTATAATGGTCCGATACAGGCGGCGTCGTCGAAATATTGTTACCGTCGCTTTTAACGGCGCTTATATTAATTCTCGACAAGTAATAATTCTCATATTGGCTAGAGGAGCCACTCGTTCGCAATAACCACACCACACTGGCGACGAATGTACACGACACTATGAAAGTTAATATGAGGAGAGTTAGTCGGAATACTAGGCTCGGGGACGCACAACTCATATCACTATTTGTTTATGTTTGCGGACGCACTGTGCTGGTTCGTACATGCCGCGCCGGCGTAGTCGCTCGCTACGACGGGCTACGGGCGTCCGCTCGCTACGTGCTGCCGCTACGAACTGGCGTAGCGAGACGTAGCGGCGCGCCGGCGGGACTCGGCGCCATAGCCACTGTTTATCTCTGTTGTAATTTGCAGTCCAAAGCTGTATCCAAGCTGCAGATGCTTTCAAATCTCTTTGTGCGAGCTTTCTTTGCACTTTTGTGCAGTCATTGTACTGGAATTTTTAAATTCGTAACTACGACGTAGTCATAATTGCTCGCTGCATTTTATAAAACTGAATCCTTTAGTCTTTGAAACATGAATAAATGCTGTGTATATTTTTATTTAATTTGAAAAACGTGTTTTTAAACGTGGTTTTGTTTATGTAGAAGAAGTAGGTCGTATTTTCATGGTTTAATTCAGTAATTTGTGTGGGAAGGCGTCAACGATAACGATCTCGTCGCCACTGCAATTATTGGGCGGCCTTTTGTGTCCAAAATCTATACTTAACCAAAATTACTGAGTAAATACGCGCTCGAGGTTAATATTGTATTTAGGTACAATTTGTGACTCTATTATTGTAAAATGAAATACGTTTCGACGACCATTACCTTTTGATTGGCCTTTGCGAATAATAGCCATACTGAACTATGATCGAGAACTACGAGTATATGCCGTAAAAGTTGTACAAAATACGCATGATAATGATTTTGATTTGCAGTCAAGAACACCAATATGCTTACACAGCGCAAAATTAAAAAGCGCAATCGCACGAAGAGCAAATGCTCTACGTGCAATTACGCTTTCTACTTTGATGCAACACCAGTTTCGTAATAGTATGGCTTACAAAATATCATGTTTCTAAAAACACAAATCGTTAATCTTTACAGTAGTTGAAACTTTTTTTAAAGTTTCTTCAAATATGTTATTGTGGCTCCTAACTGTACCTGTAATGTGTAATGATCACTACCTTTCAAAGCTTACAGGAGCGAAATATGTATGATGTACAAAAAATAACCCAATAAATATTGCACGACTCGATATATACTCGTCACATATTCTTAGTGGCCTCGGCTCAGCATCCACCAATCTTATCAGCTGCACTATAGCATCATCATCAGCCTATAATTTTCCCACTGCAGGGACTCAGGCCTCCTCTTTAGGAAAGGAATCGACTATAATCCACCACACGGGCCCAATGTGGGTTCGTAGATGTCACATGTCTTCGAATTTTTCGGTTCTAAGACATTTCGATGACATTTCCTCACGATGTTTTCCTCCACCGTTTTGAGAGCAGCGGTGATTAAATAAATTCCACAAAGTAATACGCCTGCCTGGATTCGAACCCACGGCCACCGCTGCTCTACTACATATTTTCATCTCAAAGATAATGTCCAATCATTTATCAGTACGTCAAGTGCGGTGGCTCGCACTGTTCCCAGAAGACAGATCGTTAACTGTCCATGGGACAAGTCTTCGTAGAGAAATTACAGCCGTCTCTGTACAAGAGTCTTCGGGCTGTTGTTTATGATAATATAAATAATATTCATCTATGAAATACGCTTTCACAGGAAATTAGGATGACAACGAATCGTTTATGTTTTAAAATTAAAGCTCGCGATTTTATATGGAAAAATCTGTGATTTTCAGTGTCACAACGTTTATTTTAAAATTAAATTAATATGTATTTACGTTTACACATAATTATTTAATAAATATATTTACTGTATTTTATGTATCAAATATAATTATTATCAGAAATACATTAACCAAAGGTTGACTGGTAGAGTCCGCCTCTGTAAAGTACAGTGTAGTGTTAAATACATAAGATTTACCAAACTTTCCAAAGAGCAAAAATATTGTTATGCAGGGGCTAAAGCTATGCTCCACATATGCGAACTTTTCTGAAACTTCATGCCATATTTTAGGAGCGGGCAAATCGGTGCGATTTCTGCTTTGGACACGACAGATGCTTCAGTTACTATTTGTAAAAGTCTGTGGCCGTGACCGAAGTGGTTGTGGTGAATAGAAGTCTCCGTGTCCATGTGTTTTGTCCGAAGTGGTTTGATTCGGTACGACTGCGTACCGTACGTCATAGTCATTCGGGGATCATGATTGATTATGACACACGCGTCTCTATAAAACCGACCTTCAACTTTAGTAATAAAGGGGTAAGCAGGTTTATACAATACTACATAACATTACATCAAGTATGTAATGTCCAAAGGGTTAGGCAGAGGTGTACACACGGCTACACATCAAGCTATACAAAACCAGTATAATCTGATCGTTCATTGTGCGAAAAGATCTAGTAAAGTGAGGCCAAGATTAACTGGTTTTGTATAGCTTGATGTGTAGCCGTGTGTACCTACTAGTACACCCACATTTCACCCGTTATGTTTTAATTCCCATTTATTTATTTATTTATTTAAAACTTATTATAGCAGCATTACAGAGTAATCCAATACGTTGCTATAAAAAAAAATAAAAAGGAACAATTAAATTAAAAGTAAAATAAAATTAAACTATATTATACTATAGTACCGGAAAAAGAAATAACGAATAATAAAAAAAGAAAAAGTTACCTTTCGTGCATCATCAATTATAAAGCTCAAGAAAAAATCATCTTTCGTTCATCCTCTCACAGAAACTCAAACATACACGACATACATCAATCCACTTAGATGCAAACAAATCACATTCCGGTGTCGATGCCAGTAGAGGGGGCGAGTCTATTGCCATCAACCGGGCACAATTCAGAACTCCGTGGCTGCTATTGAGAAATTCCTAATGGATGAACCCAATAACGTTTTTCCCGTCGTGGGAATCGGACACGGGTCCTCATCATGCAAAGCAGTCATCGCTACCCACGAGAATAATATTCCCACATTTCAGTTTCAAAACACACCGTTCTTATACTGCAATAATTATTTTCTACGTAGTCACAAAATATCTAGAAAATAAAAACTGTATTTTTCAATTTGTCTAGACTACGAACAATGTTTGCAATCAGGATTCATATTAAAATTACTTCCCACACTAATCCACGCCACCACCGCGCTAAACCATACAACAAACCCATTAAAAGCACAGCTAAAGAACTCGAAAATTACAATGTCAGGAAAGAATAAATACAGCGTAACTCTTTGTCGCTGGAAACCGCGTAATTTCATACCATCCGTGCATTTAGTGCTGCAGCAACGTTCCATTTAAATATTATGTAATACAAGGTTGTGGCCATAGCTTTGCTCCCGTGGACGTTGGGAATTATTCTACAGGCTTGCAGGTTGGCTGTTGTGTGTACCTTCCAGCGTTTTTTTTGGTGTGTGAGAAAAGTCATCAAATGACTCCTCCAGCTCTGGGCGGATCGGAAAGGAATGTCAAAACTCTACTGATTAAATACCACCCATGTTCCTTCTTAGCCCTTTGTATCCGGGGTTGTGGTATCTTTTTCAAACAACCCGCAGTACCGGCAGGCGTCGGCCATAGCAGGGCCTCTGCCAATTTGCTGATTCTCTTTGAGGCGCGCGTGTAACATGAACGCGTCGTTGACACGGCCTGTCGTGGTCATAAGACGGACGGACGATAATCTAGGCACCTTCTAGCATCTTAACCCAAGTTATGATCTACCAGAGTGCTTTTCATGTAAATGAAAACCCGGTGTGATAACGTGATGTACAGGCAGTCAGAAACGTTACTTACATACTTATAAATTAACTTAAATTAATGACTTTTGCCTAGGCTTATCCATTCAGGAGGTCGAATGACGTCAACAAGGACTCTTAACATATTCCAAGCATAATGTTCCAACTGTTGGGACACAGGCCTCCTCTCTATGAGAAGGAATGGGCTATAACCAACCACGCGGGCCCAGTGCGCGATGGCATGTCTTCGAATGTTTGGTTCTAAGATATGCCGCTTTCCTCGCGTAATATCTATGTTTCCGTGGGATGGATATTTTCGGTTTGATAACAGAAAATGTTGCATTTGAACCGATCTTTCAAATGAGTTTTTAAGTTGTCAATCTTGGGACACACTTGATTATTTTTACCTATTTTTGGGCCAATTTAGTCATTCTCTGTTTGTGATTGTTTCCTTCACGTTGTTCTCCTTCAGCGTTTTGAGAACCATGGGAACTTTATACTGTTACAATAATATTATGTTATGTCCAGGTACATGTGTATCATTTATATTCGTATCCATGGATTTACATCTACAAACATACAGACTACATTATATCAGTAGTAGGAAGTAGGATTTTTGAATTTCCGTCGTATAACGAACGCGGAACTTGACCTGTGAGTATTTATTTATTCAACAAGGCTGAATGTTTATCTTTCCAAGTTTATGAGTGAAAGGGTTTGTGTGTTGTTATGTGGCCAGTTTTAATTGTTGGAAAGTTATGATGTTGGTTATAGTGGAAAAGGAAACTGGAGGTGAATTTTATAAAATTATCCGTAAAGAATTGTTTTGGATGAGTGGCGAACTATCATGGCGAATGAGATGAAATGTGTAGATGCACTTAAATTTTTTGTCGAACAACGTAAAAAATAATATTATTATAGACATATATTTTTATATAGCAACACTTGTTAGGCTTTTTGGTAAAAATGATTGCAATTTTTACCGAAAAGCACAACAATTCATTTTTTCATTTTTTTCATTTTTGTAAGTTTCGGATTTCATTTAAAAGCTTTTTTGTTCGTACTCCAAACTGACCCAGTGGTTTTTTTAGAGTGTATCAACGGCAAACTATTTAACCTAAAACCATAGACCAGACCATAAAAATCACTGTCATGTGTGCCATCTGTGACAGACTAGTCATTGAAATAAACTCAACATAGTCCGGTCAATTTAGACATAAAAGTAGTGGTCAAATAACAATAATTCCCACAGAGCCAAATATTGGTGGAGAGCTGGGGTATACCATAAAATTCAAAAATCCTCAAATTTTGACCTTTGACCCCGAATAACTTTTGTAGCACTCATAGGATCGATGGGCATTTTTAAGGCTTTGTTTGTAATGTAAACCAATTATTTGACACAATATATTTTTTTTTATTCTTATTTCAAATGTCTATATTGACTGGACTATTATATTATAGTTACGGCTAGTTATTGCTAACTGTAGCTAATAATTCAGAACGTTATGTCGCTTTTTCATTCACCATGATTGAAATAATGACCACATAGGTAATTGAATTCAAAGATATTTCATGTAAATGTCCGAAAATTCGTAATCGTCAATAATTGAATTAGGTTTAGCTGGCTATCACTCTTCTAATTAAGTAACTTTGACATATGAATTACTGCAAATATTCTGAATTCTCGTTGGTTACATTTTGGCATGGATAATTTGATTAGTTCGTATCATTGTATAACGATGATGATGATGAATTATAACGATTGTGTGGTCATTGTGGTCAACGTACCGAACTTGACTGATTTCAAATATTGTGTCATTAGGTATATATAATTATATTTTAGTACGGTTTATTCAGTATTCAGCTGAATTCGAATAGACTGGAAGCCGACACCGACATAGTTAGGAAAAGATGATGAAGTACGGAATAAAATATAGCTGAAATTATTATAGAGCTGTACGAATAAGGGTTGCGCCTCATTTAGCAGCACAGAATTGCATTTTTCCATGCATGCTATAACGGGACAAAGCTTGGGATTGGTATCTCACGCGGCAATATCGACGCTGCGCATCAATGACCATAACACTTTTTTTTTTGGCGTGTGAGAAATCGTTAAAACATGACTCTTCCAGTTCTGGGCGTAGCGTAAGGGAGTGTTAGACTTCTACTGACTAAAAACCACCCATGTTCCTTCTTAGCCCTTTGTGTCCGGGCCCGCGGTACCTCTTTCTGCAGTCTTAACAGGTATTTGCGGGCGCCTGCAACGTTGCTGGCATCTTTTTGAGGCATGAGCGTAACTTACACTTCTTGGCTAACCTAGCTTCTTAATTAGATAAAGTCATTTTCATTCAAGCCAGATGTGATAAAATCGTCGGTAGGAAACGACGATAATGGATGCATAAACTGTTTACTTTTATCCACTTAAGATTAAACTTTTTAGTTTCTTCTACGTGGGTAGATGTTAAGACCGTAACAGTCGTTTTGATGTTTTTAATAACGCGATGATAACTGTAAGTAAGAGGTTGTGAAATCTATCTAATATAGAGCATTTCATGCCATAATATGTAGCAATCATAGATAACAGAAACAACAGGAGATATGGCAAGGAGGCGTGGTACATGCGAACTCATGTGGCCGCGACGCGGCCTGATGCCACTTTCAATAATGAGTCGAATGTCAACTTGCGACGTCTTCACTGCTCGTGATTTTTTACAAAATGCCGCGTTGTTCAGTGAATGTTTGTGAAAATAATAGCTGTATTGTGAATTACACAAAAGATTGTATCTCATTTCACACGTAAGTACTATAACATTAATGTTTTTCATATTAAATTCATTAAAACATTACTTTGTGGTACGAGAAACATGATGAAAAACCAAATCAATTGTTTTCAATAGAAACAAAAACCATTGCTTGCTTAGTACAAATCGACCAGTGAATCGGCTGATCTAATAGCGCAATGGATGGGTGTTTTACTGATACTCTCACTCACACAATATTTTCGAAAAGCGGCCGCTGTCAGTTTTTGACAGCTAGAGATGTGATGTTTGTGTTTGTCGATATTTTATACGATGATCCTGCTTAGTACGACTATGCATGATACAATTAATTATTGTAGACACAATTTGTTATTATAGTGTAAGGAACTGCGTATTTTATGGCATTACTGAGAGTTGTCGTAAATGTAGATAAGAAAAAAAAAAATCTTTACTACTACTTAAAATAATGATGTATTGACTAATCCTGTTTCTCTTTTTCGGTTTTCCGATACTCGACCTTACGTCGGTTTTGGAATAGATATCCCGTCCCGCATCCCGCAGGAAAAAAGATATCATAATAATAAATAATCCTTATCCTTTTGATTATATATATAATAATTATATAATCCTTACTAATATTATATATTATGTGAAATAACTCTGTCTGTCTGTCTGACTGTCGAGCTTTCACGCCAAAACTACTGAACCGATTTAAATGAAATTTGGTACACATATAATATATAATAATAATATATAGCCTGAGAAAGGATATAGCCTACTTTTTAGTGAAAAAATGGTTGTAAGGGGTTGAAAGAGATACCGCGGCTTCAACACAAAGGGCTAACAAGGAACATGGGTGGTTTTTAGTCAGTAGAAGTCTTACACTGCCTAACGTTCTGCCCAGAGCGGGAGGAGTCATTTGAAGATTTCCCAACCTCCAAAATAAAAAAGGGCTTGAAAGTGGGAGATTAAAAGATTACTTTTAGTCGTGATAATCGACATCGACGCGGAAAAAAACCGCGGGTATCAGCTAGTAAAATATAAATTTACAAACAACAAAAGTTAATATAGATACAAATAACAACGCTTGTATTATTACGCTTTCTTATTATTGTAAACAATACTGAAAATAGAATGTAGGTACTTTTTATTGCTTACTATTGACTGAATAAATAGGTAATATTCATTGATTACTCGAGTTATCTTTTATTAAATCAGTAGCTAATGGGAATATAGGTAACTAGGAACTTCAGCATTCGGGCATTAATAACCGATAAAATGTAAAAAAGTATTGTATGAAAAATATAAGTGTATTTTATCGTTTTTTATTTATTTTATTTTCAGTACCCCATAAAAGCTTTAGTAGAAGAATAAATAGAAGAATCGATAACTTATTGATTTAGTCAATCACTAGTGTCTACGTAAAACAAAATGTACTATGTAAATTGTACGGTGCATGGTAAATACACGCTGTGTGTGAAGGGATAAGGTTTATAATTGAATGTGTAGTATGTGATGTTTTAAGAAATGCGGGTGCGTGCGCGACAGCGTATATCTATTGTTTTTACTGCTCTGCGTGTGTGAACTGACGACACAGGTTCCTATACATTTTCGGCTAAAAGGCATATCTCCTGTTGTTTCTGTTATCTATGGTAGCAATAATGCACAATAATTGTAAGAACAAATAATCGGAGGAAAGCCTACAAAGCTCAGGTTAGTACAGCAGTTCCAGTAATTCGAAGCTTTATTGGTATAAAGAAGGAGGCGTACAATGGCATAATATAACACCGCGATTATCCAATTCGGAGAATTAAGTCATAAGTACCACGAATTATTTGCCATGTCCGACAGAATGGCATCTATAGGTGCCTTATTGATTTGCAGGGTTATTACAGTTACCGTAAATTAAGCTCTACTAACTACATGATGAGTAGGTATAACGTCATACCACGAAGTATTAACTAAAACAGAGTGACCTAAAACGGACTCTAGTAGCTTCTAGATAGCTTGTTCATGCAACAAGATTATGTACTAACCGATCGTTCAAACATGGCGAGTATTGGTTCCAATTTTGGCCCATAGGTACTAGACCTACGCGTAAGGGTGCTTTTCCACCAGAGATGTGCTATGCTACGTTGCTATGGATTCGTTTGATATCCACCAATCATATTCATTGGTGCACATAGCTTAGCACTGGTGGAAACAGACTCAACTAAGCTATGTTTTTTATATGGAAAGATGCGTGCTATGGATGTGTGCTATGGATGCGTGCTATGGAGGCGTGCTATGGTCGTCTTCCCTACTATCGAAACATAGCATAGCTCGAGCTGCGCATCTTCCTCGCACAACTACATTGCGACGGCGCATCTTCATAGCACATCTTAGTCGCACAGCTACATAGATTAGCTTCAGTGGAAACGGTCACATAGTTTCACAGCTTAGCTATTAGATACATTTTCGCAGCATAGCTGCATAGCACATCTCTGGTGGAAAAGCACCCTAAATTGTGTGGTATCCTAACACTGCATTCATTGCAATACTATATTATATACTTTCATCTTACGAGGTACTTGTTTCACTTGATTCTTTTGTGTGAGTCATAAAATAAATTACCTAAACTAAAAAAAAAATATTAAAAATATAAAGTAAAAAGATAAATGACGTCATGATGAGTGTAGTGAGTACGTATGAGAGCCTTAATGGGGGTGGAATGTAAGTGTGTGATTGTAGGGGTGTTAATATGGTGAGTAAGTGTGCGTGTGTGTGTGTGAGGGCATCCCTAAAAATGTATGGTGCTTTTAGTAGTCAACTTGGCTTATTATACACTGGGTGAGTATGCTCCAAGTAATTTATCTCATTTCTTTTCTTCGTGACCTTGTGGCTTGTGTCCAAGCACACACGTTAGTCATGTGGCCGTAGGGCCAATATGGGACAAACATATATATGGATCCAGTGGCACCGATCAGTTGCGTGATACGAACTGGGCTGTGTACCTAGTACGTTTATCAAGTTGTATTTAATAGGAGCAGCAGTAGACGTGTTTTTAGTAGATTCAACTAAATTTATTATAGTGGCAGCAGGTATCACGATACCTACGATAGAAATTAGATTTCACATACCACGGTAAGTGAAATCTAATCTCTCTGAAAATTAATTAACCTTATAGGAAGAGAAGACATGCTGCTCGTAAATTGGAATGTATTCAGATAGATGATCACAATGTTTTTCGTATTGCGATCAAAATATATAATTATAATAATCCCTTAGGGGATTCGAACGTAATAATATATTATTATCACGTTCGAATCCCCTAAGGGTTAACCGCCACGTTTATACCAAAGCACTCACATTTTAGCGAACCACTTTGACTAACAATTTCTTTATCTTTCTAAAAACCACTGCCTCATAATCTATATACTTTACACCAAGAAAATCTCATAGCTCGCTTGCTGTATAATCCGACTCTCTAGAGGGTAATCTTTGAGGGTAAAAATGGGGTAATAGGAAGAGCACTACTTAACAGGGTAGATAGGAGCTAAATAGATATAAAGAGACTTCATGCTAGTATGATAGTCGTTGAATACTATTACTATCCGTATTCGATAGTGACGGTGCTTTTATCATTTTAGAGAAGACGTTACGGCAACGATACGATATTAATATCGAACATGTCAATGCATAGAAAAAAAAACCGGCCAAGAGCGTGTCGGGCCACGCTCAGTGTAGGGTTCCGTAGTAATAATTCTTTTTTTGTTTGAAATACGGGCCAATGAAACTTGACCTCTGGATTGTATAGGCGCTCATACGATTCAGGGACCAAATTATATTGGTTAACTGCAGTTTCCATCTGTTGTTTCCATTCAAGTTCAAAATAATTTTCCTAGAAAGTCCTTATAAAGTTCTACTTTTCAGATTTTTTTCGTATTTTCTAAACTTATGGTTCAAAAGTTAGAGGGGGGGGACGCTTTGTTTTTTACTTTTGGAGCGATTATTTCCGAAATTATTGACATTATCAAAAAATGATTTTAGTAAACCCCTATTTATTTTTAAATACCTTTCCAACAATATATCACACGTTAGGGTTAAAATTAAAAAAAAAATCACTTCCCACTTTACATATAGGGGGGCTACCCTAATAAAACATTTTTTTCCAATTTTTATTTTAGCACTTTGTCGGCGTGATTGATACACATATTGGTACCAAATTTCAGCTTTCTAGTGCTAACGGTCACAGAGATTAAGCGAGGACGGACAGACGGACAGACAGACAGACATGGCGAAACTATAAGGGTTCCTAGTTGACTACGGAACCCTAAAAATGGTTAAGTATAACGTTTTGTGTCAAGATTTATGTCGTGAAGTCTGGAAAAGTATCGCAATTATTTATGAAACCAATACAACAATTTACATAGTAGAACGCCACTGCAATAAGGTTCTTAATGATTCTGATATACCTACTGCTGTTATAGTTTATCCATAGTTTTCTTTAGTTTTATTTTAGTACTAACTTTTGCCAGCGGCTTCGCCCGCGTGAAAATGACGATTTTCCATACAAACTTTCATCCCCTATTTAACTCCCTCAGGGGTTGAATTTCGTAAAATCCTTCCTTATGCCTTGTCTACATTATAAAGGGAACCTCTGTGCAAAATTTCAGCTTTCTAGGTCCAAGAGTTTAGGCTGGGCGTTGATGAGTCAGTCAGGACTTCTCTTTTTATTTATATAGACTAACTGGGTTGTGGAGGTCAGCTAGGTAATCACACCATGTAAAATACTGGTATTCAGCTGGGAGCTGCGCTGACCCCAATATAGTTCACATGGGAAAAGGTTAGGCCGGTGATGGTCATAACTTACTGAACCCTTTTTTTTTGGAGGGTAGGAAATCATCAAATGACTCCTCCCGCTCTGGGCAGAGCATTGGGAGTGTCAGACTTCTACTGCCTAAAAACCACCCATGTTCCTTCTTAGTCGTTTGTGTCGAGGCTCGGTATCTCTTTCGAACAACCCGCAGCCCTGACGGGTTCTCCTGAACCCTCATGACTAAAAAACGTGAGTTTTTCCTGATGGTCAGAAGAGGCAATGACTAAAGCCTCCTGATCCCTGCTCCTTCCTTACATACCAGTTTGACTTCATCCACATCCGTACATAGATTGTGAGAACTATGCACCCAAGTATACTAATACATAATTTCAGTTTTGAAACTTCAACAAAAAATATTGAAGAATCTTTCATGAAAGCTTTTTATTTGTCGTATCAAGTGGTGAAGTTATCATATCGTATTGTGTAAAAATATAATAGCGAACGGTGACGATGTTTCATCCCTATCTTAATAGGAATGGGACATTGTCGTAAAAAGATCGTTCGATGAGAAAAAAACTCGCGCTGAAAATTGAAAATGAAAATAGTGAAGGTATAAAATCCTTCATAACTTTGATAAAAGTGTACAGTTTTACTAACAGAGAAACGTGTGGAAATTCACTTAGAAATAAAACTGAAGAATTTACTGAAATCGGGACTTTTTCGTAGTTTTTACCCGACTACGGCAAAGCCAAAAGGAAGGGTAATGATTTTGGCAGTCTATGTATGTATGTATGTATGTATGTATGTATGTATGTATGTATGTTCCACCGTAGCGCCTAAACTACCAAACGGATTTTAATAAATGAGGTGTCTATAGATTCGTAAGAATAGCCCGGGTGTCATAGGCTATATAAATTTTATCAAATATTATTATGACGGAAGTTAAATGTCAGATTATAACATCGAAAAAAATTAAATTGAGATAATCATAACATGTTTGGTATCAAATGAAAGGTCTTGACGAGCACATTACAAATATGTATATTATACGATAGTTTTAGTCCGCCGTTTGTAGTCGGGTTTTAGTTTTTAGACTTGTTTAGGATAAAGCTTACAACACTTAGAAAACTACGGCAGTTAGTAGCACCTGTACCATCAGCCACTACACCGAGAGAGCATTAAATAAATAAAAACAAAAAAAACTGTTCGAGTTTTGTGTGGTTTATGTGGTTCTGTAGATCAGAAAACCGTAATTCTCAACAATAAGACAAAAAAAATATTTGTTAGCATCCACAGAGTGCGTGCTAGCTCCAATAGTTTCCTGAGCTTAATTGCAAATAAACTGCATTGTCCTGTACAGTAGCTATATTATAAGTCAATGTTACTTGAAATAAATGTTATATTACTATAATCATCATCAGCCTATAATGTCCCTACTGCAGGGACACATGTCTCCGCTCTGGGAGAAGGGTTCAATTTCGAGTATTTTGCTAGAAAATTCTAAGAATAAGATTGTATAAGTCACTACTTCTTCTTCTAGCTGTTCCAAGCGTGTTATGAGTTGAATATTATCCAGATGCCTGTACAAAGTTGTACCGTAAGTAGTTAGCCTAACAGGCAACCAAATATTATGGGTCTATTTTATTTATAGTTACAGAATGATAGGTCATATTGTTATGCAGTAGAGCAACAGACCAAATATTTTATTAGTTAAAACAAAGCGGAACCCTAAAAGGCCCGTATTACCTAGCTCTCAAACAACAAAAACTTGAAACTACTTTCAGTTGTTACTACAATAAACACGAGTACTTACAGCACTAACAAACAAAATGCCAACACATTTCACAGTTTCAGTCTAACCGCATAAACCGCTTCTACCTAATAAATAGACCGATGTCGTTACATTTAATATACACGTCTGTCGGACGTATCTCTAAATTTAACTTGCAAATGCCGTTCAAATGTGTATTAGCCGAGATAACTGCTGTCAATGTGTCTCACAGTGGACACGAGGCCGAATGCCGAATGCCAGGGCATTAAATATTCAAGCACTAGTGGACTGTGCATATCCGTCTGACCCAACTATCTACCGAATTTTATTTTATTCATTTGATGGCCTCTACAGACCGATACGTAAGTAGGAAAAAAGTGGGACAGCTGAACGGTCAGGTAAAACGGGGAAGCCAATAATTCAGAACACTGAAAATATTTCAATTTTAGACAGATATTCAAAATAGTTGGCATTAGCTAGATATCACCTCTCAATTTTTTTATCGAAATCAGACAAGCGGTTTTGAAAAATCAACAAAACTAAAAAAAAAAACTACATTGTCCACATTATGACCTATGAACATGTGAACCACTAAAAATTGAAAAATAAATACTTTTTAACAAAAAATAAACCCGACTTAAAAAAAAAACAAAAAAGTCAAAACTAAATCAGTTTCTGAAGTCGGTGGCATAAAAATTAAATCAAACCAACAAAAGTCACCGACTTCAGAAACTGATTTATTTTTGACTTTTTTGTGTTTTTTTTAAGTCGGTTTTATTTTTTGTTAAAAAAAATTTTTTTTTCTATTTTTATAGATGTTTCAATACCATTCGCCTGCGTCTTTGCCGGCGTGGAGTTCGATAATAGTCCCATAAGATCGTACAACCCGGATGAAAAGCATTTACTGTACTTTTAGCCTTTCTACTAAGGTTGTGTTGATAGATGGATGGATATTTAGATTGGTTTACTTTGTAAACTGGATTAACACATAACACAAAACCCGTGTGACAATTGTTATCCAAATCTGATCAGTACTTTTTGCGTTAAAGAGTCAAATATCCATCCATCCATGAACACAGCAATCTTCCGCATTTATAGTAGAAAAGCTAAAAGTAAGCTAGAGCACTGAAAACTATCAAAGGCCGGTATCACTTAGGTACTGCAGCTCCACAATTGGGTCGATTTAAACCGTCAGGCGCTATCGGAACGACACGGATATCTACTGGGAGGAGTTACCCGAAAATATTCAACAGCCACAAATAAGTGGCTCAATGGAAAACTTTAATTTTTAAAATGCATTTTCTAGCTCAATGAAGATTAACCTGGTAGCTGCTATGCTAGAGGTATTTGGCATGACTGCATCTACGAGTTAATTTAGGCAGAAAGTAAAAAAGTGTCTAGTTATTTTTCACGGCTGTAGGAATATAAAAACAAACGCATTTTATAGAAATTATCTACCCCACTGCCAACATTTTAAGTATTTTACTCAAGTGTTGTGTGGATCAAAATATGATCTATCATATTAGATATTGTCCCTATAAGAATTGAAAGGAATAGATAACACTTGTGAGAATAAATAAAACAGTATACGTTCCAAAAGTCAATTTATTTTATTATAAAATACCAAATAATTAGTGATAAGTACGAAACTAGTCTAATACAAAGACTCTATGCATTTTTTTATCTGAATAACTTTGATTCAAAACACACTAGCCGATCATAAAAAAATAATCTGGTATGTTTTATATTTATCTATCCATAATAATTGTTATAAGGATAATTGCTAGAAGGATAATGGTGAGAAGGATAATGGTGAGAAGGATAATGATGAGAAGGATAATAGTAAGAAGGATAATTGTTATAAGGATTGAGTCCAGCATTAGCCGCAGCACTGGCTTCAGCATCTACCCAGCCATAGCCTGGCCCGTAGGACCTTCGGCTATTAGCCGAGTTCGAATCCAGGTTTGAGTTCGAGTCCAAGTTTGAGTTCGAATCCAAGTTTGAGTTCTGTTGTAGTTTGTTTGCTTGACACATCATGATCACCGTGGCGGAAAGGCAAACCTGAGAAATGGAGAGGAAGATTTTGTTCAATAATTTTAAGTAGTAATCACACTTTTAGATCAAGACTCATCAGATGGGACAAGTCACTCATCGGATGTCACACACAATGCGTCTGTTGTCTAGCAAACGAATTTTTGAAACATAATGTTGTAGTACAAGGTAATTTTGTTGCGGTTGTTCGAAAGAGAAAGGGCTAAGCAACGGGTGACTTTTAATCAATAGAAGTCTGACATTGCTTTACGCTCGCCCAGAGCGGGAGGAGTCGTTTTATGATGTACAACCATCAAAAAAAAAGATTATTATTATTATTACTAGCCATTTGTGTCCCACTGCAGGGCAAAGGCCTCCCTACCCTCTTTCCACTTATCCCTATCCAATGCTGTTGATTGCCACTGCCAATAGCCGTGCACTGACTGAAGCTGCCGAGCACTGGGGGATTGGCTTTATTTGTGTCCTTCATATTGGGAAGGGGCTTAGACCAAATTAACCCACCACGCTTGTCTAATGCGGGTTGGTGGGTGCGCAGTAGACCGCCTAACTGGGTCTTTGGGCGCCGCCGTTGACGTACGTGACGTACATCCGCCACCGCCCTGAGTCGTCATCCTGCACAGATGCCGCCTATTCCATCCAGACCTCTAGGAAATCCTTTTCCGAGCCCAAAGATGGTTTAGTGTGGTGTGAGGTTAGTGGTTAGAACACTCACACTAGTATAGGTGGATGTATCATATATAGGGTGTTGTTATCAACCACCTACACTAATCAATTAGTCGACTCTTACGACACCCACGGGAAGAGAGGGAGCATGAGATAATTGTGTATCAAAATTGTCTGAATTTATGATGTGACAGAGATGGTGAGGCGATTGACTATTGCACTGCGTGTCACGGCTTTGAATCCCGCACGGAGCCAATATTTGTATGACATAATTATAGATAGTTGTTACGGGTGTGGCTGTTTGTGTATGTAAGTTTAAATGTCTGTAAACACTCCCACGATACAGGAGAAATTCGTAGTGCGGGGGGCAACGTAAGAAAAAAAGTTGCATGTAGCTGAGATGACAATGCTAAGTAAGAAGGAAGGAAATGAGTACATACGAGGAAGTCTGTAAGTGGTGCTGGTGACTGAAAATTTGAGTGGACACGTGATGCGATGGACCGAGGAAAATGTTGAGTATGAATGTAGATAGGCTATAAGCGTAGAGGACGATCAAAGTTACGATGGACTGTGTGAAAGAAGATAATATTACTGGAAATGAGGGGACTGCTTCTTCTTCTTTACGTGTAGATGAGCTCAAATCGCATAAGACCAGAATGATGCCATTTGCACAGCTCTATCATTTGCTTCGAGTAAGTCCTGAAAGGTTGGGTGGATGATATCGTCAGGAGCTCGGGAAACGGATGGATGAAAGACGCACAGAACAGAGAAGAGTGGCTGAAGAAAGGGGAGGCCTGTACCCAACAATGGGTCATTCCGGGCTGAAACGATGATTATGAAGTCCTGAAAGGTGAAAGTGGATGGGCAGGCTGCAGGTGCATGCAGGTGGCACATTTCCTGCAGAGGCTTCACACTGGCAATTTGTTTGTTGACTGCAGAGATATATTGGGATAAGGGAAGAGAATGATAATCCTTAGAACTTCGTTACAAAACGTGCAATGAAAGTTGCAGCTCGATGAATGGCTTTAGTGCGTTAGTCGGTTTTTTTTTTGTTTCAGGTTATAAAACAAAAGGTTTTTTTTTTATGGGACAAGCCCGCCTCACTATTCTCAATCCACTGTAACTCCTGTACGACAGAATCAACAGTGGCGACCCAAAGAAAAGCGCCGAGACAATGAAGCTCGACGAAGTCCCAGAGAAACGATTTAGCTGTCTTGAATCCTGCAACGAAATTAATCAGATAGCGGAGGAGTAGGAAAAAACATAATTTTCACTTCCCTCCATATCAGTAGGAGACAGAACAGAACAAGGCCAATAGGCACACAGGGACGTATAGGTACAACTGGGATAATCCCAGTTGCCTAGCACCATGGATATTATTGTCATTAATAAGGTTTTTAACTTACGTTCAGGTAGAACTTCATGTTTATTTTTTTCCTGTTGTGCTTCCTTGGGTTAAGCTACGATATGTGCTGGTTTCCAAGATTACCTGACTATTTGTAGGCATAATATTGCTGATAACACTATAACTAAATCGCCTTTCGTCACAGACATTAATATTATGTAGGTACTTAATACGTGACAAAACAATAAAAAAGGCTTAAATGTGTGGTTGGTTTAGATTACCGTTCAAGCACAATAATTCAGTAGTAACTATTTTATTTGAAACTAGTAATTATGCCCCAACTTTTCATGTTCAAAATCTTAATTTCTTTAATAGATATTACTTTAATAGTCAAATAAAACTAAAGAAAAACCTTAAATGATAATAAAAACTTCTTCAAAATCTTTTGGGTAGTTTTATGACTATGCGAGTGGCAAACAGTACAACTTTAATTATTGTAATTTTTGCCCATGCCAGACTGGAAAAATATCGCGGTCACAGTAGTAGGGACAAACATATAAATTGATGCTTCAATTTTATTTATTTCTACAGATGTAAACATATTTTTAATAAAAACTATGGCCTACTAAACAGTAAGCCTATCAAATGATAACTTTACGAAGAATTCTACTCGCTTTTGATAAGATTTTCCATTAAGAAATACTCAGGGGCGGTCAAGATCTTAGAATCATTGAGTATATAACCTAAATAATCTCATCATCATCATCATCATCAGCCTATAATTGTCCCACTGCAGGGACTCAGGCCTCCTCTCTAGGAGAGGGATAGGCTATAATCCACCACGCGGGCCCAGTGCGGATTGGTAGATGTCGCATATCTTCGAATTTTTGGTTCTAAGACAAATAAAAAAAAAAAAGCTAAAATAAGCTAAAAAATAATAATATACTGTAAATAAGCTCGCTCGCTAGGAAACCTAATACGACGTTGACGTTAAAGTGATTTTATGTCATAGAAGATAAAAAAATATAGCTTACTAGCTTCTGCCCATGACTTCGTTCGCGCTATTATCGGAAATTATTCCAGGCGTTTTAAATATAAACTATGTATAAGAAAATATTTAATACAAGTACATTTTATAACTTTTTTACTCGTAAACTTGTAAAGCCTACTTAGCTGTGATAGTTTTCCTTTTATTTTCTTTATAATATATTATTATATGCTACTAACCATGAACTTTTTCACACGCCCAACCACAACCCGTATAGGTGGTTTATGTAGACATGTTTTTTCACTTGGTTGTAGGGAAACTATAGAACCGATTCGTGTACTTATGGGAAGCTACAATATCCCCGATAGACTGTAATGACGTTCAGACTTGAGTCAACAAAAAAATGCAATTTACAGCTTAATATTTCACAAATGAGTTCCATATTTAATCAAAAAAGTGTTTGAGCAAACTTGCAATATCTTTTAAAGACCTATCCAACGACAACCCACACAATGGCCTTCACGATAAAAAAAAATCATATCTATTTTAATGTGTAGGTACTGGAGAAAAAATTCAAAATCTTATTTTACAGAGTCTTTGAGATATAGTGCGGACGAACGGACAGACAGACAGATTGACATGGCGGAACTATAAGGGTTCCATATTTACTACGGAACCCTAAAACAAATCTTTTAACAACGATTGTTTCTAATTTGGTATTAAAATTTACAACTATTTCATTTTACGGTTTAAATTATACTTACAAGACTTTTTAACGAAATAAAATTCTTTTGGTTATGCCATGTTTATGTTTTTATATTATTGTTTCCAACAAAAATCTATACAATTCCTGCAAAGCTTCACCAGGAACCACCTGGAATTGAAAATAAAAATTACGTTGGATACTTGATTTATCGAGAAAGATTATAAGATATAAGATGTACTAGCTTGTGCCAGCGGCTTCGAAAATTAAGTAATGTTATACTTAGTGTATATCGCGGTCCGAACCGCTCGTGGTGCGAAACGACGAAAGACCCATTTCAAGTAGCCTAATCCCAATTTCAGCAGTAAGATGCAGTGGATTCAAATTAATTCGGCGAACTCTCCGGTGTCTCATTATTAGGCGAGGCTCGCATCGAAGTAAGTTCACTGAAAGGCTTCATTTAATAAATTGTACGAGAAGAAGAAGATAGTCTTTCGCGAAAATTGAAAGCAGTTGTGCTAGACGGATAACTAATTTAATTTTAATTACGGCAACGTTTGAAACTGTTTGCGAAACAAGAAAACATGTGCGAGCCAACACGCTGAAATGAGCACTGTTTAATGACAAAGGGAATACTCTCAATGTGGAATTTTCTAGAAATACTAGCTGACCCGGCAAACGTTGTTTTGCCATATATATATATTTTTTTTTTTTGAAAAATAAATGTTGGCCGATTCTCATAGATACTGGATAAGCACAAAAAATTTCATCAAAATCGGTCAAGCCGTTTCGGAGGAGTATGGCAACGAAAACTGTGACACGAGAATTTTATATATTAGATTTTTGATTGCCTCAATGGTCTCGTGGTCGCCAACACGACTGCTGAGCATGGTTCTCGTATCGAGTCCCGGGTCAAGCGAAGTGTTATTGGATTTTTTACATCAAATATTTTCTCATTTGCAGCCACGGAGTCTGAATTTTTGCCCGTTGATGACAATAGGCTCGCCCCCTGTTACATTGCTAAAGGGTACACCTCTGCCTAACCCTTCGGGGATTACAGGCGTGATATTATGTTATGTTATAGGTGGGAAAAATACACAAACTCATCGTGGATTGCCGCTGTTAAAGAAACCGTTGGTAAGAAAAAAATAAAAAAGGAAGCTTTAAATCGGTAATTGTTATAAACTCTCTCAATTTTAAATTCATTTAAAACTGTACATTTAAAAGCTACAAAATAAAAACGTGCACGTTTACCACAGTCAACTAGTTTTAGACTGCCTGGCAAAAGTTGTGCTTGCGTTGCGAAAGGTAATAGCTTTTTGACTGAATTTTAAACGAATGAGGAATATTATCTGGTATTTAACTTTGGATTATGTCACATGTGTAATCACAGAGTTTTCCAGACAAATTTACTCCCTTATTAATTCCCGTAAAATCTGTTGTTTGTTCTAAGTAAAAGTCACGGTATGTTTAATTGTTTACCTTGACTTTCACTAAGTTTGGTAATGCACAAAAAAATGAATATGAACAAACGCTGATTATGCAATTACTGGAAATCATGAGTTTTTTGTGTTAGATAACATTATCTATGACCAATGATTGGTGAAATATTATCACGTCTGTGAAGTTCGATGGCTAATTTGATTTGGTCAAATAATTCTCATCATTTCCCTGCCTCATCAAAATTCTTAGGATTTTTTTTAAATTTGTAATTGGCATAGGTACTCTTGACCTCAATCTTGCCCTAAGGGCAGAGATGAGGTCGACGATGGAACGAGCTTACCCAGAAGAAGCCTATTCCTTCTTCTTCCATACTTCCAGTCGACATCTAACGCTATTCTCACAGCTCACCGCTCGTCCGAGTAGTCAAGTGATGAAGCGAATCTCAATTCGCATTGACTTGTATGTAATCCGTTGATGCCTGACCAACACTGCCACAAAATTACTTCACCGCCGCCACCGACAGCGCGGACGGGTGGTGTCGTCTGGGAGTCGCTTAATTAGTCACCTCTTTTCTAGTTATATCATGTAACACTGTCCATCTATTACTTACTAGCTGCTGCCCGCGACGTCGTCTGCTTGAACGCTATACAGCACCAAAAATATGTACGATTACACTTTTTTTTAAAATACCCGTTCACTCATTTACCCGTTTCTTCTTAACATTTCATATCTACATAAAGTGCAGTAACAGAGTGAGAAGGTCTTTTGTAAAATTGACCTTCAAAAAGTGCTGACTTTCAGCCTGCTTTGAATAAAATTAAATGACTTTATGGTGATTCTCCGGAATTAAGTCTTATGCAGATGGAGAAAACAATGAATAAGGAATACAAAATAGGGTAAAAATAACATACTTACAGGAATTTTCCATAAGTAACAATAGTGGGTTGGCTATCCGCAGCCAAAATGTAAAGAGAGTCAGGACTGGTGACGCGGGAGCAAGCGACGTACAGCTGCCCGTGTGAGAAGCAGCTCGTCCTGAGGTCGACACCCGCTGCCCTCAGTGTTTGCCCCTGCGACTTATTGATGGTCATCGCGAAGCAAACACTCACGGGGAATTGTACGCGCTTGAACTGGATCGGGAAGTTATGAGGTGTAAGTGGAATACGTGGTATAAATACTGCCTCGGCGACTCCACAACCCGTGAGAATTTTCGCCTCAATGGTGTGTCTGTGGAGCGAGATGACTTTAAGGCGGGTCCCGTTACACAACTTCGAAGGAGATAGGTTCCGAAGAAGCATGATCGGGACACCGACCTTCAGCTTGATGGTAAGCGCTGCAAGTCTACTTGCTGACAGGGAGCTCAGAAATTCCACGGGATAATATGTGGCGTCATCTTGCTCGACGACAGTGCTTATAGAGGTGTAGGTAGACCACTTCATTCCCCTCAATTTCCGAGATAATGCATTCGTTAATTGCCGCAGTCTGGTCATTTTGGGCGTTAAAATGGTCCGCTCGCACACCCAAGAATTCTGCTGGTGCGGTATACGACTGATGTCCCCGTACACACAGCGAATGAGTTCTTCTAAGACCCAAGAATTCTGCTGGTGCGGTATACGACTGATGTCCCCGTACACACAGCGAATGAGTTCTTCTAAGCTGGATACAACTCTACCGAAGGGTACTTCGGTACCCGTCTTCGAGGGTCGTCGGAGGTGGGCAGGTGGCGCTTCCAGAGTCTCTCGGTAGAGAGACTCTGGAAGCGCCACCTGTCCACCTCTCTCCTCGCCGTCGCCAAGCCTTAGAAGGACATCGGAGAATTCTTGAGCACGTGCATTGCCGCCGTGCTGAGCTCTCATATTAATGGTCAAGCGCAGTGTACGAACTCGTGACCACAACGAAGACCATTTCAACGAAGCATTCACTTCGTCAGTCTTCGATCCCCGCGTCACCACGGGCAGCGTGTGTCGGAAATCGCCACTGAACAGAACTGTGACACCACCCATCAAATGTTCGTTCTTGTGGATGTCCTGCAAAGTTCTGTCCTCGGCCTCAACTGCCTTCCTGTTGGCCATCGTACACTTATCCCATACGATCAGAGAGCAATCCTTGAGCACGTGTCCCTTATCACTGTTACGTGACACACCACAAACAGGCGTTTCGGCGCTTTCTAAATCGATGGGAATTTTAAACATGGCATGTGCTGTCTTGCCACGCGGAAGCAGTGTGGCAGCGATTCCCGACGACGCTACAGCAATGGTAATTTTGACTTGCCTCCTGACCTCTGCAAGTATGTCAGTGGTAACAAATGTTTTTCCTGTTCCACCAGGAGCATCCAAGAAAAATATTTTACCCTGGTTTTGCCCAACGCTTTCAAGGTCGGTGTCATAAATTTGATTATGCTCTGAAGAGAACAAAGTGACATGGTAATTTCGTATGTTGGTCATTTCCCCCCGATCGTAAATTGTCTCAGTGTTATAGGTACTCCCAATTTCCACGGTCTTGATGCGGTGCTGATTGGGAAGCTGTTAAACCCATATTCGATTGCCGCCGATTGAAATGACCACGTCTAGAAGTGAACTGAGACAGGTATTCAGCACGCGTTCATCACAGACAATCTCGATGAATTTTAAAAGACATAGATAAAGCAGCTTAAAACTTATATAAACATATATTTTTTAATTGTCTTGCTCATCTCTGAAACGAATTAACTATACAATGTTTAAGAAGAAAATGCACAACTCCATCTATGACTTTTATAAACCTCGCCAACATCAATCAAATTTAAATTATTAATAACCAAAAAGGACTTACACATGTAAGTCGACTTGATGTTTTTGAAATCCCATAGATGGCGCTGCTTTAAATTGTCTTGATACTACAATTATAAAAATTATTATGTTTATCGGCCTAAGTTACTTAAATTGCGTGATTTTTATAGTATGAAGCTAGCTTATAGCATGGTTGACATAATAACAATATTTAAATATACGTCGTTAGATTACACGTTGTTACAGAATGCGTTGAAGAAATAAAGGTTCACTGCTCGTTCCGCGTAGGTGATAGCGTGATAATATGTAGCCTATAGGTTGACCCGACTTCTTTGTAATATTCGTGCCAAATTTGAAGTAAATCCATGCAGTACTTTTTGAGTTTATCCCGGACATACATACAGACAAACAGACAGAAATTCTAAAAAGTATATTTTTGGCTTCGGTATCGATTGTAGATCACACCCCAAGTATTCTTTAAAAAAAATATTCAATGTACAGTTTTGACTTTCCTACCATTTTATTTTATTTTTATTATTTTATTTTTATTAATAGGAACAGCAAACAGTTACTAAATAAGGACTTACAACTAATTTAACATAGTAACAATTTGGTCATAAAGTAACCCACAACGCTGTTCACAAGTAGGCGTAGAATTTTGGGTAATAATAGAACTAATCGCTAGGAATATTGATAGCAGCACGTGTGACAATTAACTTTTAGATGATAAAATAACGACTAATAAAAAAAAGAAAAAATAATTTGTTTAAAATTAAAGATAACAGAAATATACAATATTAAGTTATATTTAGTAGGGAATGGCGAATGAGGTTTTTAAATTTACTTATTGTGCAATTGAAAATATCTATGTTTACAAAGGTACTGTTGTATGTGTCAACAGTATTATTATTATTCTTATTATATGTATATATAGATAGATTTGGTATTTGTCCTAGTCACACCACAATCAGACACAAAACTTTCTTCGCATCATTTCCCTACATCCTCCACATCACATGCACACACCATGTTGAGCGAGTACAACAAAACCGGTGGTGATTGTTTAATTTTAACTTATTTTATAAAGAAAATGAAGAACATTTTTTTTTTAATTAGCCTATTGTGTCCTGACTGCTGGGCAAAGGCCTCCCCCATTTCTTTCCAGCTCTCCCGGTGTTGTGCCTTCTCTGGCCAATCAGTCACGAACGAGTCCAGATCGTCACTCCAACGTTTCTTGGGTCTGCCTCGGTGACGACGACCGTCTTCAGGCACCCAGTAAACAGGAATATTAATATGAACCTTTTTTTTTGGCGGTTGGCAAATCATTAAATAATTTGCCAACCGCCATCGAAAGGGAGTGTCAGACTTCTACTGACTAAATGATGGCATTCGATGTATAGATGTGAAGGTGGTAAGTGATAAGATAGCTAAGGTCATAGTTAAGCTAATAAGCACTAGTATACAAGTTGGAGAATATCCTCAAGAATTAAAATCGGGTATTGTGCGACCAATTTATAAAAATGGATCTCATAGTAACTATGACAGTTACAGGCCCATTACAATTAGAATTAGAATTAGAATTTATTTATCTGTAAGAATGTAGTTGTACATAGTATGATGTTAAATTTTTTTAAAGTTCTATACACTCTACCACAATATGTGGTGTACAAATATTAAATAATAAAATAATAATAAAATGTCATTCTTATAACTAAGTACAATAAATGTCAAGATTTGCGATACAATAAGTCCAGCATTAATTAATATGATTATAATTATAGATTTAAAACCAATGTCCAAATTAAGTAGGTTCATGTCGCCTTGGATTGTTACAATATTCCATATATTCGCCAATGTCATAAAAACAATGATCTAATAACCAATTTGTCAGCTTTTTCTTGAACATGGGGACAGGAAGTTCCTTAAATGAGTTAGGTAACTTGTTATACACCTGAATGGCATTTACATATACATTTCTCCTAAAAATTTGCAATCTACCAGTAATAGACAAGGTAGTCGAAAAATATGTGTGTCAGCAAATTCAGAATTTTTACATTGAAAACGATGTCTTATCTTGTTCTCAGTATGGCTTTCAACCTAATAAATCAACATCAATGCTGCTTTCTAAATTCACTGATGAAATAAACCATCACCTTAATGATAAAAAACATGTTATTCTGTTATTCATTGACTTTAGTAAAGCGTTTGATACTCATAGGCATGATACACTTATTAATAAGCTTGACAATACGGGGGTTCGAGGCCCAATATTAAACTGGTGTAAAGATTACCTAAAAAATAGAACTTGCCGTGTAAAGGTCAGCAATGAACTTAGTGACGTAGCTGCAGTAGCTACGGGAACAGCACAAGGCTCAGTTATGGGATCCCTGCATTATTTGGCTTACGTCAATGACATGGAGAATGTTATAAACGATTGCTCTGTCTATCAATACGCGGATGACACCTGTCTCGTAGCAGCTGATAAAGACTTATCTAGGGCTGAACAAGCAATTCAAAATGATTTTAATAATTTGTGTAAGTGGTCTCATGATGCTGGACTAGTGCTTAATGCTGGTAAAACTAAGACTATCCACGTTCGTTCTAATCACTTACTCAACTCAGACAAGCCAGTTAAAATAATTGCGCACACTCACCAATGTTTGCACAAAGTTGATAAAATGCAATTATCTAGCCTTGGTTGCAAATGTGAACCATTGGAGCAAGTTACCAACTACAAATATCTGGGTTTACACGTTGACGACAGATTTAACTGGGGCTATCACATTGACTCAATATGTGATAAACTGCGAGCAATGCTAGCCAAATTCGCAATAATTAAATACAAAGTACCTTTTAAAATATTACTTAACCTTTATAATGCACTCGCGGAGTCAATAATTTCATATGGAATTACTAGCTATGGAAGGACTTTTAAAACTTATATAGATAAAATTTACAACCTACAACTTCGTTTACTAAAAATAATTATACCAAATAAAATAAGAAAAACACTGTCTGATGGTGATGACGTAACAGGTTTCTTTAAACATTGTAGAATCTTGCCAGTTCACACTAAAATACAAAAGTGGTTATTAATAGAACAGTTTACAAACAAGGAACTGCAAATTAAATTCAATCATACCATTGGAACAAGATTGGCAGCCCAATCAAAACTGGTAGTACCGAGATATAAGAACTATTACGGGAAGCGAACCGTCGCTTATTTAATACCTACTCTAATTAATGACGTTCCAACAAAAGTACAATCAGAAATAACAAATAATAATTACAAAATTAAATACAAACAATACTTTGATACTCTTTGAAAATGCATCATCCTGTTTAAATTTTATTCACTTAGTTAATAGCATCGACGCGATGTCCGAACCGTGCCGTGTTTTTTTGATCTTTGTTAGTTATTATTTACTAACTACCTCCCATTTTGTTGTAAAATATGTGTGAACGATAAATTATCTATGTTTACCTTCATTAGTAATAAGATAGCTTTTAAGTGTTTCAACATCCAGACAAACCTATTGAGGTTTTTGTGATGTTTCTGTTTATTTTTTGTTTTGTTCTTTATTTAATAAACAATAAAAAAATAAAAAAAATACCACCCATTTTCCCGCAGCCCCGACGGGATATTAATATGAACCTTAAAAGTAATTTTATAACAATTTACGTCGGCTTCATGCGTCGACCTACTTTGAGCTGACGCAAATAAAGAAAGACCCGCATCACATCTTTCGACTTATGCCAACCATTTGTCATATAACAACGTTGTGGCCCTTCCACAACACAAGAATGGAATAAGGTAAATAGGAGGGATTTTTCTTAACACTGATTTTGGTCTAAAAACGGTATTCAAAAAATGACTTTAATGTAGAGTATTATACGAACTGTGCATTAAAAAAAGTAACAAACAAAAACACAAATTTAAAGGACTGTGGCGTTTTTTGTCCAGTGGATATGTCCAGAAGTGGACGTCTTTGGGCTGAAATGATGATGATGATGAATGATGTTTTGAGTGTGGTACCTCTAAAAATAACAAAAACAGTATCATCATCATCCAAAAATGTCCCCCCTCCCCCATCCCTGGATAATTAAACCAATATTTGATAACAACGTTTTTATAACAGGATAAGACGTGCTTAGAAAAACATTGTTTTCAATCGATAGTTCATAATAGGTTTAAGTAATTCCAAGTTCCATAGGCATTATTTTAATAACACATTTCCGTAAATACTATATCTGTCATTAGTCACTACATAAATAATTATGGCACCGATCTTTTACGTTTTAATTACAGTCTTTGTGTCCTCGGCTTAAAAGTCGTTAATGAAAGCTTAATTATTGTAATCTGCCGTGATCGATGGAGTCGCGTGTTAGATATTCATTTAACGTTTCTGTCTCATAATTACAGCTATAGACATAATTATGTAGTATGACTGGTTTAACAAGGGACAGTTTTTTTGTAGACAAAATATATAGGGATCATCGTCTGCCTAGTCTTTTCGAAACTATTTGAGGTGGAAGGGACACCAATGCGCAAACGGTTCAGTACATCAGAACATCAAGCTGAGCCTAATGGTGCCCCACAATGAGCAGTAATCACATAGATTGAATTCGAATATTCAGTATGACACAACATAGGTATACATTATACAGCATGTAAATGAAACCTTTTTACCAGAGCGAAGGGAAGTGTCAGACTTCTACTGACTAAAAACCAAACCCGTGTTCCTTCTTCGCCCTTGTGCCGAGGCCGCGTTAAGCCTTTCGATAATCCGCAGCCCCGACGGGCGTCGGCCCTTGCGGGCCCCTTCCATGTTGCTGACATCTCTTTGAGGCGCGCGTGGAACACGAACGCGCCGTCGACACGGTCTGTTGCCGTCATGACGACGGCCGGATGGCGAGCTATAGCCCGTTAATCACCGTCCACAGGCCCGCGTCTACGGTAGCCGGAAGCCATCACGTGGCCCCCGCGACGCCCGGAGCGTCTCCCGCGGCGGCTGGGACGAGAGGTTCTTTCCCTCTCACGTTCCACCACCTCCTTCGCTAGCATATGTAAATGAAACGGGTCATGGAGGTAATTTAAGTAAAGTTACCTACTTATAACTTTAAAAAAATAGTATAAAAAAAAAATACAGCAAACAAATTTGAAACATTGAACCCCAATTATATAATATCTCCGTAACGAGGGGGTTCCCAAAATATCGCAGTGACGGAGAAAACAAGTGCCTTAAGGCTTCGTTAAGGGTGCTTTGTTATAAAAACCATTTTATAACATTAAGGTCGTAGCTGCTTTCCTAGAATTAATATATCCCATGTTTCCCAGTTTTCCTAGTCAGTCAGCACGTGTTCATAATTGTATAAAATATGTCGTGTACAAGCAAGGTCGTGGAACACCCATTAGGTATGTTTACCAACTTGATGAATGGCTAGATTATCTTTATAGGTAAGTATTTGATTCCACGTCATTTCGATCGGTCGATATTTGACGTATTGCTATAGTTTATGACTATTTATTTATATATGATTGTATTCGGAAAAAAAAACAACTTTTCAACAAGTGGGTATCCTATTTGTAAAGTCATTATGTAGGTAATTAGGTCCATCTACACATACAAAAAAATCAAATTGAAGTTCTTTCATGTGAAACTGTACATAAAATGAAAAAAAGCATTGATTTTATATTTTTGTCCGTCTGTTGTTCCCTCCAATCTTCAAGACGGCTGAACAGATTAAGAGGAAATGCGAGTGCTGTCTCTTTCTACTATCGCTGTCTCTCTCCGTCCTCCTGCCCTCAAATTGCCAACACGATAAGGACAACTATAGAAAAAAGTTAGAATTCGAGGTTTGGCTCTCGCCTATTTCCTCCTCCAATATTGAACCAATTTAAAAGATATTTTAGACAATGAATATGGAGGTTATATACTACGCCGCTATTTTTTTCTTTTTTCGTTAATAGTTGTCAAATTTGTACACTAGGACTCTGTTAACAGCGATCTAAACAAGCAATTTTGAGCATTTTTTGAGGGTTCTAGTGCTTATAAAAATAATTTATCACCAAAAAGGAAAACATAGGGGCATAGAAATAGTTAATATTTATTATTCTGTAAAAAACCATTGCTCTAGGGTCATTAACCAAAAAGAAAACAGGCGAGAGCGTTTGTATGGAGAAAAGACCACTCGCGTTTCCTCGTAACTGATGCCACAAGAACAAACATAGCTTATTTTAGAAAAAAAGAATTCTTCACATATTCCGATTTAATTAGGGAAGTAGGTACTCGTATTATTAAAAACTTTACGAAGACGAGGGCCGCGGGCATCAGCTAGTACCTATTACAATAAAATACACATGAAATACAAATAATGTTTCAAGCGAAAAACATTATTTGTATTTGCTGTTTGTTTCACGGAATAACTATTAGAGTCATTCAAGGAACTCACAATAATAATAATTATATAATTTTCACAAAACACATCAACTTCACTCACTCGACACGTGGCGTAAATAAATCGAATCATAAGGCGGGGTTGCAGTAATTTTAAGATTTTTGAACCTATAAAAATCGAACTAAATACGAGATTTTTAATAAATAAAAATCATTACATAAAAATTGAACATACTCTCTAATAAATCGTAAAGATTTAAGATATATATTTAAAGAGCTACGGTCCGATAATAATCTCTTTAAATAAATATCCGTATGATATTTATTTAAAGAGCCGATCATTCTACGCGATTTAGAATGATCGGCTCGATACTTTTTTTTATCAAACATGACTCTAAATCACAATTTCAAACGTGTACTGCTAACACATTTCATCATGAATTTATATAAAAGTTATATCAATAGATAGAACTTTTTATTTTGAAGTAAATGTTGAAAACATATTGTATAATTTCTTTATAGTTTTTCTCCAAGAAGCAAAAAACAGTCAAAATTTAGGCATTATATCGCTCGCGCGGCAGGGCGGGGGGCGAGGTCGTGCGTACATAAAAACAAAGTACTGCAACCTCGCCTTAAACACAATGTTTATGATATGAAAGGGAATCCACAAATAGCGACACACAAGTGCCAACACTGTTTAAACAAAGATCCGAAAATTATTCGTGTGAAAAGTGACAAATGAACCAAAATCAACTCGCTGACTGAAAACCACCAATGAAAATTGAATTAATAGCCGATGAATATGTAAAACTGGACATTGTTCCCGCTCTACTGTTTGTTCGATTAAGCCCACATTGTTTTCCATTCCTGATTATTGTTCAATATTACAAATTGTAGCTCCAACGGCCTTTGTAGACTCCACGAGAGATCGTCCTTATCAGATCGAGTTTGACGCAAATTGGTTTCGGCGTCAAACCAATTGTTGTTCCCAATCGAATCGAATTACTTTCGACATTGAATGTAACTTTAACAATAATAATACCAAAATGGAAGTCAAACACAGTGCGAAACGTGTTCTAAACGCAATTAATTTCGCTACCTTGATTATTATAGAAGGCAAATTTTGTTATTCATTTTTCGATTTACTCAGACGCAAAACACAATTTGCGGATCGCGGGATGAAATTGAAAAAGTTTTCAGTTATTTATTTGAAACGTTTTGCGATGCCGGCGGCGTAAGCATTAAATTTATTTTTGAACTCAGGTTCGTTGGAGGGTTTCGTAAAGCAGTCTTTAGGTTTCTTGGTGACGTTTTTCTTCACTTAATCGCGGGCCTGAAAACGAACGAACGATTGTTTCGGGCATTATCCACATGATTTATATATGATGATGATAATTTATGGTAATGAGTAAGAAATAAATGTGGCTGCACTATTTGGTAGATCTCTGCTTAACCTTTCGGGGATTACTGACATGATGTTATGTTATGCTTCTCTTAATAATCATGCGGATAATGCCTGAAAACATGGTTCACAGTATCAGTCCTGGAGTACGGAGATATGCCTGGTTGATAGCAATGGGCTGATACCCCCGGCAAATTAAGGCACAGGTTTACACCTGTGCCTTACTTTTCGGGGGTATCAGGCGTTATGTTATGTTATCTTTGAGCCTTCCACATGGCACTGAGATAACTTGATGTAAGATACACCTATTCTATGTATTTCTGGCCATAAAGATTCGGTATCAACAATGTTTACGATTAAATTACTAGGAAACCTCCTTTGAAGGAATTCAGTTTTCTCGGAATTCAGTCTTTCAGGAATTCAGTCGTCTCCATTTACATGTCGATCTTAGGATTTCAAATGACTAAATTCTAGTTACATTAAAACTGTCTACAGAGAGTACCCAGTAGTTGTAACAAAGGGTTTAATTACTAGTCCGTTTTGAACGATTTACTTTGTCTATTTACTAAGAACTAACTAGTGAAACTAATTTGATTCAAATTATGAATCTGTCGTGTATAATTATTTGAAATTTCTTGCTGAATTTTAAGGGGATTTAAACTATTTAATTCGTAAAAATTAAAAATGTATCATGTATTAAAGTGCCACTTCTTCTATTTTTGTTAAACTTACCGTTCATCATGGATTAAAACTGAATAAAAAACCTGATTAATAATAAACCTATAATTAAATACTTATAATTGAGGGTAACGTAAGTATATGACCGAATGAAGAAATGGAACCTTTGTATTATAAATCGTGTGCCAGTTGTATTTTGGTATTTCTGTAATCTAAACAGTGCATAAATAATAATTTTAAATATTATGGAAAGTAAAATCATTAAAATAAGAAATAGAAAGTTTTGAGAACCAAACCAAGTAACCATACATGGAAGAAAATAAAAGGGCTTAAGTATTCTAAAGTTGTGTTCAAACATTATTTTATTCTTAACAACGTCATAATAATAATCAACATTCCACAAACGTCCGCCAAATTAATCCAACCCAAAGTATTTGAAATATTCAATCAAAAAATTAATTAAGTTATGTTTTGATAAGGCGCGCTTATTAATTTTAATGGGTGAGTAAACTTGAAAACTAATTTTGTTTTCAGCCAGTATCAAATACCCTTCGATATTTTGTTATTTCCAAATAAACAGACAACAGACAGGCTCAAGGAAAATGTCGTAAAACCGACATTGTATTGAAGGGGTTACGTCTTCTTTCTTACCCGACTGCGGCGAAGCCCAAAAGGAGGGTTATTCCAAGATTTCTTAATACTTCATTAACAAAACCAAACTTACAAATAAATCCGAAGAGATTACGAAGCCTTGTCCTCATTAAATAAAAACAAGATAAATATACCTTTTTTTTTGGGATGGGAAATTGGGAATCAATTGACTCCTTCCGCTCTAGGCAGAGCGGTAGGGAGTGTCAGACTTCTACAGACTAAAAACCACCCTCGTTCCTTCTTAGCCCTTCGTTCCGAGGCTGTATCTCTTTCGAACAACCCGTAGCCCCGACGCGGGATAAATACACCTATAATTATGTGGTTATTTTGTCAGCATTATTTGAAAAAACATTACAAGCTGAAAGTCATCAATCAGTCATTAATTTGTGATAAATAATCATTTGTAGTCGAAGAAAACGAAAATAAATAAACTACCTAAAACTGCTAAACAATAATAAATTTTCACCCGCAGAAGAATGCGGAACAAATACTTTATTTTTCACAAAAAAAAAATCTTTCCCTAAAGTAGGGTGACCATCACAGCTAATGTCCAAATACACAGGGAATTGTTCACTTTTGAGTTCCAACCGCAGTTCGTGTCCTTCTTGACAGTTGTGACAATAGCCAACTTTAGGCTCCCGAAAAAGGTAACCCCGGAGGTAAACAATAACGTTTTTTCCTCAACAAAGTTGACAATTGAAATGAGAACAATACTCAGCTGTTGAAACGTTGCGAGCAAACTTTAAATTACATTAAGGATTTTGTTCTAACGCTTTCTGTTTGCCAATCCAGTTTGTACGTTTGTTTTTAATACTTTGTGTTCGCGCAACAAAATGGGAAGCGTGGATGTTTACATATGAAGTTAAAAAGACCGTGAACAAAAGACGGTGGATAAACTGAGCCAGAAACAGGGGTATGAGAATAAATGAAGTGGAATTTATTGTAGATTCTCAAAATGTTTTATTACTTTGATTTATTATCAAAGTAATAAAACATTGAACAATGAGTTACATAATGTTCAAAACAGTAAATAAAGTGAGAGTTTTCACTACCTCGTTGGCCCTGTGGTCACAATCGCGACTGCTGAGTGTAAGATCCAAGGTCCGATTCCCTGATCGGTCATGGGGTTCGGTCCTCCCATTACTATTTTTTAGTAGCAGCCACGGAGTCTTTGCTCGGTTGATGGAAATTTAGCCCCGGGCGAAATGCGATATACCCGCCCCCGATAACTGGCGAAATGTAGTTGTACTATTAGATACACCACTGCCTAATCCTTCCAGGATTACAAGCGTGATTTTATATTATAATATTTATTATAGGATTTTCACGCCAGTGAACGGCTCCCTCAGTTACCCCGTTAATTTCTAGTGTTTTGTTGATAAAAAACAGAACCAATCTGGCCGTCGTCTGTCCGTCCATAGGTATGGCACAGCCATTTTACTCCGAGATTGTTGACACCTGATACTTGAAATTTTGAGAGTATGTGTGAAGTAGCTTAGGGTTTAAGTACAACAACTGGACCACCTTCCGATCTAAACGCCATCTGTGCAAAAAGTTCAATGCCCCCACTTAACATTAACACAACTTCCCTATTCACCTTGATAGGTTTTCCAAAATGGCCACCTAAATAATTAAAGCAGTCCAACCCTTGTTTTTAACGTCAGCGTTTTTAACGATAACACCAAGTTTCACTCACAGTTCATAAATAATCCGCGAAAGTTTATCCGTATAGGTCACAGTTTATAAGCTCTACGAAATTAATTAATACTAATGAATGTACTTAGTGCAGGTCCGTAGTCCGGGATTATCCCCCGGGTACAGTTTAATTTCTTCTCGTTGAACGTAGCAGCATTATGTTAAGTAGTAGGTACTGTAGGTAGTAGAGATTGTAATAAAGCCTCGTTCATAACTCTGGGCGATGCGACTTGCGACTAGTGTAAAGCGACTCGCGTGTGTGATACCTGTTTTCTTCTCTTGAAATATCGGTGCATCGCAAGCTAAGTCAAGGTGACTCTTGCAATATCAGTTTGTAACATTCCCACTCCTGGATAAACAGCCACCGTGCGGGTTGAAATATAAGTTTTCTAGGATATGCTGGTTTCCTTAAGATGCAGCGATTTTATGAACCACCTTTTAGGATGGTGAAATCAATTAATCCATATTTTAATTGGTCAATAAACATTGGGCGACGAATAGTATATACAGTAACTGTCACAATGACTATCAACTTCACTAAACACTTGGCAATGTAGGTAAATCGGGGTTCATCATCATCATCAGCCTATAATGTTCCCACTGCAGGGACTCAGGTCTCCTCTCTAGGAAAGGAAGGTTAAATCGGGGTTAACACAAAGTAATGCGACAGACTAGCAGCGTGGTATGCTCTGAAATATTTCTTCCCGTTGTTGTCGCAACAAGCGTGTAGCATACTACACGCTTGTTGCGACAACTGCAGCTTGTGGCCAAGCCCTAAGGCCGTGTTATAAAAGCGTTATAACGTTTCTTTGCAGCCCTTTGTACACTGTTTGCAGAGTGTATTAATTTCTTTTAATAATGGTATAAATATGGTAATGTAATTGTGGAATGAATTAACTGGTATTCTTGTAGTGTGTAGTTATTTTAATTTTAGATTTGCTACGAAGTTTTAACCCTGTATATTGGATTAAGAATTTTTAATTAGTTACATGTAGCAGAATATTCATTGGTACGTAAAAAAGGAAGACAGTATATAAATACGGTTTCCCTTTTTCAAAAGTTATTGATTTCTCGTTTATTCAAATAAAAATAACTTACCTAAAGAGGCAAGTTTCCTAAAAATAGAAAAAGGTTCCCTCGCTTTTCTACTTGAAACTTGACTTTTTGAATTTTTACGATTCAAAAGTTCCATTTAAAAAATCATCCACTTTCCATCAAGGAATTGGCCACGCCAAAGGAGAGTTGAAAGGGAATTTCGGTTGAGAGTTTCCTTTTTACTTTGCGTATTTCTTACAACCCTTTAAGCTCAATTTGGTTCATAGGAATTGAAATGCGAGAAATCAAAACGTCTGTTTAAGTAATGAGTGGTAAACGATTTGAGTTAATCGACTACATGTAGACATGGTGACACATCAGCCTATAAATTTCCAGTATAACATGACCTTGATTTGGCTAGATTTCCTCTTAAATGAGGGATCCGCATTTACTGTCTTTGTTAATTAAAATAGAGCTAATTCAAGCGTATTAATTAATTCCACTGTAATTTACAATACCTACTTACCTCCGCTAGGAATAACAGGCGTGATATTTTAAGACGCTCCTGTGTGCATAATAATTATTATAATAATCGTTCTCCTTATCTGCTCGTTCAGTAATATTTAGTATGATTAGCTAAACGACTCTCCTAGACAGTCGAAAGTAGTTAGCAGTCAGAATTGCAACAGATAAGTGCAATTCTGAACTTAGTTTAACAACTGAACTAGTTCAGAACTGACTTGCTGAATAATTAATGTGCGAAACAATATTACGTTAACTAAAATTTCTTGACAACTTGCTCTTCATCTAAGGAAACAAAATAAAATATTAATAGGATACTTGCACAGAACTAATAACCTCTGCCTACCCTTTTGAGTATTATCATATCAAGCGTGAAGATAATTATAAATTAAGCTCATCAGTACGGAGACGGACATCATCATTCATCACAAATGATTGTGTTGTGATGATGGCTAACCAAACAAGACCAACGTGCAAACTGCAACGCATAGGCAGGCAGCAACACGATGGCGATGCAACGACAGCGCGTCAGGCGTCACTCGTCAGCGCCCCTAGAGATTTTACCTACGTACTGCATTTTAAAAGAATCAAAATACGATTCTTAGTTAATCCACCTACGGTTTAAAATAGCGAACGCACATCTCTGTGCGACTCGCTATAATCAAAAATATTATAATAGGAGAGGCCTATGTCCAGCTTTTGTGGGCAGGTCGAGTTTTTGTGGCTCAGGGTATATATACTCGGCGATGTAACGTAACCATAGCGAGATCTAATTCGACGACAACGCCATCTAGTTAGAACATGCGAACTAAAATGGTGTCGACTTGTTTGCTTTATTTATTTTTGGAATGAAAGTGTTCTAAGTAGATGCAAATAAATAGAGAAATTAATAAATACACAGAAAAAAAAAATTTAAGCAATGTTTTATTGTTTTAATTAGTAGTTTTCTTGTATTATATCTGTGTGCTAGTTCGTGTTTTCTCATTGTTTCGCAAACAGTTTGAAACATTGCCGTAATTAAAATTAAATTAGCTATCCGTCTAGCACAACTGCTTCCAATTTTCGCGAAAGACTATCTTCTCGTACAATTTATTAAATGAAACCTTTCAGTGAACTTACTTCGATGCGAGCCTCGCCTAATAATGAGACACCGGAGAGTTTGCCAAATTAATTTGAATCCACTGCATCTTACTGCTGAAATTGGGAGTAGGCTACTTAAATTTAATACTACAACATTTATATATTTTATTTTGCTTATCATAACATCACGTTTGTAAACCCCAAAGGGTGAAACTGAGGTATGGACCGAACCTGCATTGTGTGGGATATCGTTGGATAAGTCTTCAAACAATATATTGTGAGTTTGCCATACTTTTTCGATTAAGGGATTGTCCCGTCGGGGCCGCGGATTTTAGTACCTACGAGATGACGTGGCCTCTGCACAAGGTCAAAGAAGGAACATGGGTTCGGCTTTTAGTCAGTAGAAGTCTGACACTCCCCTTCGTTCTGCCTAAGAGCGGGGGGGTTTGTTAACTGCTGATTCCATCCAAGTTCAAAATTTTTTTTCTAGAAAGTCCTAAAGTTTTCAGGTTCTTTTCATATTTTCTAAACTTTTGGTTCAAAAGTTAGAGGGGGGGGGGGGGGGGGACACACACATTGTTTTTTACTTTTGGAGCGATTATTTCCCAAATTATTGACATTATCAAAAAATGATTTTAGCAAACCCCTATTCATTTTTATTTGATAATTATAATTATCAGGGTTGAAACAAAAAAAAAAACACTTTCCACTTTACCTAATAAATCATTTTTTTCCAATTTTTATTTTACCACTTTGTCGGCGTGATTGATACACATAATTATTGGTACCAAATTTCAGCTTTCTAGTGCTAACGGTCACAGAGATTAAGCGAGGACGGACGGACGGACGGACAGACAGACATGGCGAAACTATTTCCTAGTTCCTAGTTGACTACGGAACCCTAAAGGGTTTAGATTCATGTACAAAATTAATCCGAATAGTTGAATCCTTTGTGCGCCAACATATAAATACTAAAATACAATAGGGTAGTCGACAAAAAAAAACTGATTAGTCCGTCAGATAGATTTCCAAAAAATATTGAACACGTATTTTTTCTTTTTTCACGTAAACAAAAAATGAAGACGATACAGTGCTTCGAAAAGTCGTGAAACGTCACAGCTTGGTCCAATTTTACCTAACTATGACGTCAAACGCCCCCTCTCCATGGTCTTTGACAAGCTTTATTTTCGTCAGTTTTTATTAATTTGATAAAACAAAAAACACGTATCCAATATTTTTCAATAATCTGACTGACGGACTAAACAGAATCCTATTTTTTTTAGTCGGTCGACTACCCTATTAACATTAGTCAGTCAGTACCTGCAGTTATCAGTAAGTTATTACAAAGCAATATTTTAATACTCCGTGTCCAATACTCGGCTAAACCGGAGCCGTGTTCTTGGTAACGGAAATGGACAAACCGCTCGCCGGCACTCATCAGCTGCGGTGAAACGGCTCACCGTTTGGGGAAGCTGTCACTGAGGAGAAAATAAAGCGGACCGTCAGCGTTGTATTTTTTGCGTGCTCTGTATCAGCATAATTAAATTATCATCATAATGTGCCGAGCCTTTTACCAACTGTTGGGGAGGGTTTCCAGGCTGAATACCAACATTTACATGGAGCGACTGTGAATCTGACTTCCACAGCCCACTCTTCTTCTTCTTCGTGTCACTAACATATTTTTTAAATTTTGTAGGACCCAGCACAGGACCAAGAGATAGATGCTCACTTTGTGGTAAGTATTGAGTGGGAGGGGCACAGCTACCTACGTAACCAAAACATCAGGCGTCGCCCGTGACGAACACCCATACTTAGACCAATAAGTACACTATAATTATCATCACGATTTATATCAGTCAGCTATTTATTGCAACATAAAGGCTAAAGGACTGATTACTTGTGAGCTGTCAAAGCGTCCCAATCAATAGTGTTCGATCATTTTATCGATACACAAGTGAAACAGGCCGACGACGTAAGAAGCAATCTGTGTTGAAACAAAAGTATGAAAATCTGAATACACCAGTTTAACATTGTCTTATAAAAAGTAACTAGCCGCTCAAGAAGCAAAGCTTGTGACCGCGATTCACAAAACGCTATCGCCCATAGCTTGCGTCAACGGTTAATATTTCAGAGTACGTCTACGGACGAAAGCCAGTCTGCCTAATCGATTTATAGCTTCCCCGAACAAAAATATATATTTATTAAACCAAAACATACTTCGTTTTTCTTTCCATTAAATAAATGCGAGCTTTTTGTATCTTCTTACAAATGGACGATGAACAGATGTTAAAAGTAGATATAAAGTATATTGTACAGCAAACGTAAAGAAGGTGGATTCTTTTACAGAGTGCATTTAGAAAGAAGTTTCTCTTAATTTCAACAAAGCGGTAAAATATTTTTGGACAATTTAAAATGAGACCCAATAACAGCTTAGGAACTCTTGCAAACCTCGCCTACACCAGCACACCCTGCCCTCGACCAACCAGGCCCTGGCAAGCACTGGACCCCCATACATGGAAAGCACAACGACAACTACCCCAAAACTGCTACCTCTCATTTAATTTGGCACTAAGTATGATCAAAACAACCGACCATTAAAGTTACCGGGACTGATTAGATGCGGAAGGTAGTTAGTTCAGCCCTGATGTGTGTCCAGCAATGGACTAGAATAGACTGAGTTAATTAATTTATTGATTGATATCAAGTAGAGATAAAGAGAGAAAAATTAAGTATAAGCTTTTCGCTTGGAAACGCCAAAACAAACCAGTAATAATTCTGTGAAGAAATACTCAGATAGGCTAATAATAATATCATCGAGAGATACCCTAATTCTTATTCATTTTGATAGGGGGACTACTGAAGCAAAAAAACGCGTAATGTGTATAATGGGTCAAAAACAGAGCGATAATCATCACAAAGGAGTACTTGACAAACTAAACAATGCAACTCTGTACCTATTCGTAATATTTATTTACTCTTACACCAGAACAGACTAATATTAATATTGTCAAGAAGGACCCTGATAGGCTAATAATAATACCATCAAGATATCCCCCTACACTTATGAATGAAATAGGTAATGCAAAAAATCTATTAGATTTGAAAAAAAAAAAAATGTTGGGTCTTTTTGTTTGCAACACATGGCACAGCAGAATGATAATGATCACAAAGGTGTACAACTAAACAATGCAACTCAGTATTCACAATATTTATGCACTCTTCAGTAACTAAACCCACATAAGCCAAGCACACAAACATACGAATGTATAAATAGTAGCAGAGAGAGCACGATCCAGCTTTTAGTGAAAGCAAACATCACTTAAACGTCATCCGGCGTTGACTCCTACACTGAACACATTGGGGCCAATCCAGTATCAACAGAATTATCTACCCATATCGTTCTACACGTGGGAAAGTGTTGGAAATAAAACAAAATATAATGTGAAGTAAGAATTTCTTACACAATTGTATTTTATTTTTTAAGAGCCTTTTGCTAAAAAATAAGGCACACAGGCACACACATCTTCAAGGTTAAGCTGCGCTTGCCAAGGACGGTTTGTGGATGGATGCGAAAGTCTGACAAACGATCTTTCCAAGTGTGGGTATTACACAATATAAGCTAGGTTGTGAAGGTCAGTTAGGCAGTCGCTTTATGTACATTTTTTTGGTTTTATACAGCTGCATCCGGTAAGACCGGAGACCAACCCCAAAATCTTAGACTTAGACTTAAAAATGAAACAATAACAAGGATGTTTAACGATGTGAAATTCATTTATTTAAAAGGTGATATTACAGATATTAGGTATTATACGGATAATGTTGTTACGGTAGATGAAACTTTAAATAATAGAGAGTGCTCCTGACGCTCTTGTCAAGTTACACGACTATGGCAACTATTGCTTTAAGCATTTCTGCAGGCGTCCATCTTCATCAATCGAATGCCCCGTCTAAATAATTGTTTCTCATAATATGGCTACAAAGACCAACAACGTTGTACTTATTTCCATTTATAATTGTATTATGCAAAAGAGCTATGTCAATATTAAATGAAAATCTATACTAATATTATAAAGCTGAAGAGTTTGTTTGTTTGTTTGAACGCGATAAACTCTGGAACTACTGGTTGGATTTGAAAAATTCTTTTTGTGTTGGATAGTTCATTTATCGAGGAAGGTTATAGGCTATATAACATCACGCTACTACCAATAGGAGCGGAGCATAAATGAGAAATGTTGCAAAAACGGGAAAAGAAAATTCCTTTCTGAGAGCTTCCGTTGCGTGCGCTGCGAAAACGGTTTAAGTTACGAGAATATCATGTATGAAGTAATTATTCGTCTTTAAAAGTTCTAAAAAAAAGTCCGCGACAGCATCTGTCTATCTTTTAAGATTGACTCACTGTAACCATTTTTTATTATTAAAATGTTAGGTTAAAAATAATTATTTTTTGCGAAGCTTATTTAACCCATATGGTATTAATCTATATCTAAATAAATGTGTTCGTTAGAACGGAAATTTAATATAGAATATTTGTGCTCTTTACTCTATACAGTTTAAACAAATATCTTAGAAGATATCGCAATGTAAAAATACCCGCGCGGAAAAATAATTACGCGGGTTGCGTCGCAATGTAGGTACGGAGGATTCTGGCTGGCCTCCGGGAAATTCAAATTCAAAATATTCACTGCATCATAATGTTTACAAGTACAGAGTATTATAGTATTGTTGGCTCAAAGTCACGACATCAGCCAGTAACCGTGCGGTTAGCGTCAGGTCGACGTGCGGCAACCGACAGAAGTTCATAAAACGAGGCGAGCGGCGGTGCAACGGTCACTTTTTGCTTGGACGGCGCTCGGAAAGGACTTGCTACCCGACTATTATCGTGTGCTTCGCTAATTTTGGTTTATGTTTTTAATCGTGTACTGATTATTCCATTTGCTAGTGCTATTTCTATTTGATTATTGTTTAAAATGTTTGTCTTGATATTTTTGTAAAAGTGTAATTCAAAAGATATTAAACATTGTTTATTTTGTTCACGTATTTCACTTCTGATTCCTAATATCAGAAGTGGGATAGTGGATTCTTTTCGCCCACAAGTTAAAAACTAGTTTTCAGGCTTTTAATTTTAGATAAAAGCGGGTAGTAGTTAGCAATGGATAGATCGAGTTGTTCGCGTTCAAAACCTAGTGCCTTGCGTTCTAAGCGATCTCGTAGCCACCATAAGTGGAGTGGAAGGTCACGTATAGCAAGTTTCGGGATCCGATCGCCGTTCCAAGCGCGAACGAGATCGTCGTAGGAGCCGCGTGAGGACGCGAAGTCCTGTGTAACCGCTCTCGCGGTTGAGGCGACGCTCCGGACAGGATTGGTTTACTTTCGTTCCTGATACAAGTAAGATCGAACCATTTTAATATTTCGTTGGTTTAGTAGTCGTAAGCGCGACTATGAGCATGAAGGTTCTGGGTTCGATTCCCGGGTCGGGCAAAGTGTTATTTTCTGGATTTGTGCCCTGTTGGTGACAATGGGCTCACCCCTGTTACATGGTTAAGCTTATGTCTTAACATAACTGGCGAAATGTGGGTATACTGGGTACCTCTGCCTAACCCTTCGGGGATTGCAGGCGTGATGTTATGTGTGTGTTTATAAGGTCACTGGGGTGATTGGCAATGCCTCGGACGCATTGGTGGTTATTTACATGGTGGTGCTAATACGTCGCTTAACGATTGGTTGACCAATAACAGCACGTGGACTCATTTTAAACACGAATTTCGGTCATTGTGTCCGCGTGAAGTCGATATGGTCACTGTGCTATAATGACGTTATGAATACAAGTACCTGTATGACCTACAGATAGTTTTTTTTTAAGTTGGGTACTTGTGTATGTTAGTTTAAATATTTGTGAAGGTACCCACGACACAGGAGAAATTCCTGGTGAGGGGCAACGTTGTGATTTGTGATATCTGATGCTCAAATAAAAGCCGCAATTATGAACAAAACAAAATACAGTCAAAAGTCTCGTTTTCCGTATATTTGAAACCCAAAAGTGCAGTTGTTGGCACATCAAACTCAAATAATCATGGTCTGCGTAAACGCAAACCCCTACGTTAACTTTTTAATTATTACATTCAATGGTATGACTTAACGGGAAAGAAACCTGTATTTCTTCATCGATACAATGCGGTACGCCTTATGATCAGTTGACTTGTTTTTTCGTGTGAAGACGTAGGCCGTATAAAGGTGCACTGTAAAGTCTGATAAGTTTTGCTTTATTATAGAAGTTGCTTTATAATACACATGATAGGCTAAGAAAGATGACAATGAGTTACGTATCAGTTGATGTTTATAAGGATTTTGATGAAGTAAAGTTGTGGTTGCAAGCCAAGAGATTCTATCGGCTGTATTGTGTTAGACAGTACCAGTAATTATTGTGTAGTCGTAGTCTGATTAAAATTGAAGGTTTTTGAGGAAACTCGAGTAGACAGTGGGTGTGTTTCTTGTATGTTGTGCGTTTAGCTCTGGTTGAGGTCAGGGTCTGGAAAGACCGTAGTGTTAAGTCAAATAGTGATACACACGGGAGATAGACTTGTTTACTAGTCAGTTAGAGATCTGTGGTTTTACTCGATGATTTTTGTGAACCTGGCATTTTTTTGACGCAATAATGTTTTTAAGATTGATTTAAACGACAATGTAAGGGTGGTTGATTGTTGTATTTTCGATAATTTCCAGTTTAGCCGCGTTTGATTATATCAACGAGAGTAGGACCTAATGGATGTTTGGTCAGGTTCTGTCGTAGATGTTTGGTCAGATTTGTCTCTTTGCATAGTAACCATTACATAAGAACGTGTGGTTTGGTCAAGCGCGTGGCCTCAGCTGCGTGTGTGAAAGTCTGTGTGAAAGTCTGTGTGATACGCTAACAATGTGCCTATGTCAACAGCCACTGAGGGGTATGCAAACTTGGAGCCTATGCCTACAGTGTGTGTGGAAGTCTGTGTGATATGCTAACAATGTGCCTATGTCAACAGCCACTGAGGGGTATGCAAACTTGGAGCCTATGCCTACAGTGTGTGTGGAAGTCTGTGATGTCAACAGCCACTGAGGGGTATGCAAACTTGGAGCCTATGCCTACAGTGTTGTGGAAGAAGTATGTGTGATATGCTAACAATGTGCTTATACTCGTACATCCCTATGTGCCTATTGGTATTCTTGTCTGACAAGTTTTGTTTGGTGAATGTTTCTTTGAATTTGATTCTCGACTTGAATGTTCTTTAATGAATGAGATTACTCTCTTGTTGTACTACTCGGTTAGAGAGCCTTGGTGTTAAAGGTTTTACTCGATGATTTCAGCAGTTTTTGTTGCAATAGAATTTTTAAGGTTGGTGTGAACGACTAGGTATATGACTCAAGGTAGTTGAGTGTTGTATTTTCGATAATTTCCAGTACATTTGATTTAATTAATGAGAGTCGAATTTGGTGCCACCCAATGGAACTAAAGTTTGGTCAGGAGTGATCGAGCGGAACAAAATTCTGATGTAAATTTGTTTGTTTACAGAGTAACCATTACACAAGGATGGACGAAACGCAACGCTGCTTGGCCTTAGCAGTGGTTGCCAGGGCTTTGCCACAATGACGCCGTGAACGTGCACGTCACTGCAAGGCGACTGCGCGCCCTTCTGGCGTTGCTGAGCGCGTCGCTGCAAGGCGACTGCGCGCCTTCTGACGTTGCTGAGCGCGTCGCTGCAAGGCGACTGCGCGCCCTTCTGGCGTTGCTGAGCGCGTCGCTGCAAGGCGACTGCGCGCCCTTCTGGCGTTGCTGAGCGCGTCGCTGCAAGACGACTGCGCGCCCTTCTGGCGTTGCTGAGCGCGTCGCTGCAGGGCGACTGCGCGCCCTCTTGGCGTTGCTGAGCGCGTCGCTGCAGGACGACTGCGCGCCCTCTTGCCGTTGCTGAGCGCGTCGCTGCAGGGCGACTGCGCGCCCTCTTGGCGTTGCCGACAGCGCGGCAGCGTCGCTGCGAGCCGACTGCGCGCCATACCCGCGTTGCCGAGAGCGTCGCTGCGAGCTGACTGCGCACCCTACTGGCGTTGTCGAGCGTGTCGCTCCGGGCTGCCAGCGCGCTACTGGCGTGTACAGCGCGTGGCTCCGGGCTGCCAGCGCGCTACTGGCATGTACAGCGCGTGGCTCCGGGCTGCCAGCGCGCTACTGGCATGTACAGCGCGTGGCTTCGGGCTGCCAGCGCGCTACTGGCGTGTACAGCGCGTGGCTACGGGCTGCCAGCGCGTTACTGGCATGTACAGCGCGTGGCTCCGGGCTGCCAGCGCGCTACTGGCGTGTACAGCGAGAGTCTCCGGGCTGCCAGCGCGCCCTTCAGGCGCAGTTGTGCGTGGCACTCCACAGTGCCAGCGCGCCCTACAGGCGCAGTTGTGCGTGGCACTCCACGGTGCCAGCGCGCCCCACAGGCGCAGTTGTGTGCGGCACTCCACGGTGCCAGCGCGCCCACAGGCGCAGTTGTGTGCGGCACTCCACGGTGCCAGCGCGCCCCACAGGCGCAGTTGTGTGCGGCACTCCACGGTGCAAGCGCGCCCCACAGGCGCAGTTGTGCGTGGCACTCCACGGTGCCAGCACACCCCACTGGCGTTGTGAGACACGCTATCAAGGAGACAGCGAAGACTCAGCCGCCTTGTTGGAAGCTGACGAGGACGTCAGAGCGTCAGGAGAGGCCGTGTTGGCTCAAAGTCACGACATCAGCCAGTAACCGTGCGGTTAGCGTCAGGTCGACGTGCGGCAACCGACAGAAGTTCATAAAACGAGGCGAGCGGCGGTGCAACGGTCACTTTTTGCTTGGACGGCGCTCGGAAAGGACTTGCTACCCGACTATTATCGTGTGCTTCGCTAATTTTGGTTTATGTTTTTAATCGTGTACTGATTATTCCATTTGCTAGTGCTATTTCTATTTGATTATTGTTTAAAATGTTTGTCTTGATATTTTTGTAAAAGTGTAATTCAAAAGATATTAAACATTGTTTATTTTGTTCACGTATTTCACTTCTGATTCCTAATAGTATATTTAACAGTAAGAGATAGATTTTATAGTAATTCACACTTTAATATAATCTAAGCTAATCTAAACCATCTAAACTATTGTAATAAAGAGGAAAGATAAGATTTTTTGTTTGTTACGATTTAGCTTAATTAATGTCGGATAGTCGATATATTTTATTATCGAGAAAGGTTATAGCTATATTTATGTGACGCAGACGAAGTTGCGCGGGTCAGCTAGTGTTTAATAAAATAACACAGCAGCTACAATATTTGAATCCTTCGCGTTTCTAGTAAAATTACATTGCGCTGTCTGCAGTATCAAAAGCAATAAATAAAAGTTATTATGGCTAGTACAAAGGTTAATTTTTTTAATGGCGTTGTAGACTGTTTGATAATTATATATGACGACGGTAGCTCAACTATTTCGGGTTCATCTTTGTCAGAGTCCAAGTTCAGCATGGCGGAGGTACGAAATAATAGTCTCAACACTGGTTACAACCGCCTATTTATTTACTTCCGATAACAAATTAACAAAATCTCAAACGATCAAGCCGATGGAAACGGATTCAAGTACGGAAACGCGGTAAGTTCGATACAGGCGGGCAGCACAACCGTTCGCACTCGTGTCTCACCAAAAAGTAACGTCTCTCAAGTCAAATGCGTCTAATGTCAACCGACCACTGACCACAGACCCCTGACATATCACAACTGACAGCTGTCAAACCAGTGCTGCCACGCTCTGTATCGACCTCACCCAAGTCCATGCCTCACCCAAGCTCACTGCTTGACGTTTCCGAAACGATGATAGATGACGTTATTCTAAATTGTCAACTCAAAGGGCCTGTTTCACCGGATAAGGATAAAGTTTCAGATAGTTATCTGACAGATAGTGCTATCTACCAGATAAAGGCAGCTGATAACTTTTTTCTGTTTCACTATCAAACTCCCTGATAAATTATCTGGTAGTTAAAGATATCAGCCACTTACTAATTAACGGAACGGCAACGTCGCATTTTTCGTTCAGATTCTACTACGTAGGTCAATCGAAGACCATGGTAATCGGCCCAACAGCCACACGAACAACTTCAACTTCATAAAATAACCTCTTTAATTTAATATTTGTTTCGTTAGTATTTTAAGAACAAGGGATTACGCTACGATATTATGATGTCGCTAATATGTAGTTCGAGGGCTTTTCATCACTGTGCTTTTCATTACGAATACAAGAGAAGTTGATGGCAATAGGCTTGCCCCTAATTACATCAGTTGATGGCAATAGGCTTGCCCCTAATTACATCAGTTGATGGCAATAGGCTTGCTCCTAATTACATCGGTTGATGGCAATATGCTTGCCCCTAATTACATCAGTTGATGGCAATAGGCTTACTCCTAATTACACCCGTTGCTGGCAATAGGCTTGCCCCCAATTACATCAGTTGATGGCAATAGGCTTGCTCCTAATTACATTTTTTGATGGCAATAGGCTTGCACCTAATCACATCGGTTGAAAAATAAAAAAAAAGCTAATCGGCAGGAACCATTTTTTTTGTACAATATTTATACAAGTTGCTGTTTCATTTCCTCGCAATCGAAGTGAAAAGTAGAGCGTTTCGTTCCCGTCATTTGAAACCTTATTTTATCTGTCGGATAACGTCTTTAGCGGCCACTTGATTCGGCTGATAACTTAACCAATACTTTATCTGCTAGATATCTCTATCCGAGACCTGTGAAACCAAAAGTTGTAGTTTATCTGGCAGATAAGTTCCTAATAGGCTATCAGGGACATTATCAGCAAGTGGTGAAACCGGCCCTAAATATTGTGCCTCGGTGTTGAATCTGCGACATAATATAGGTATATTCTTATTTAAAAACACATTGTGAAACCAATTTTTCAAAATAAAAAGGCAATGAAGACAGTCATGTATATACATTTTATAGGTCGAAAAACGAACAACCAAAAAAATATACTTACTAAAAACGATTTCGAAACTTTGTTTATTACAAATTACAAAACCATAATAAATTATTAATAGCTTAAAATAACAAATACAATGTAAAACAGCATGAAATACTTAATTTATCTAATTTTGTAAGGCATATTTTGGTACTTGTTACAACAGCCCACTGACAGTCATCTGACAGCCATCTGACAGCCACCTGACAGCGAGCCTCGCCAACGATAGCCATGCCAACCCGAGCCAAGCCATAACTACCGGACGCCTCCGGTGGGGATAAAGCTTTATAATGCCCTGCAAGCTCATTTTAGCGATCTTGTCGCACTCGATTGTAGTAGTTGTAAGGGGAAGCTCTGCCCGAATAAAGTTATAAATCAGTTCCTGTTTATTTTTTACCACTGTCGTTACACTCAGAAGTGGTATCGAAAACAATAAACCTACGATTAAACGACGCTCTGATACATTTAAAAGTCAACGGTCACCAAGTACAAAGGACGAGGTCTGAAAATTCAAACGAAGAACGTTGATGCACACCGCCTACAAGGAAAATATTGAAGAGTCGCCCATCCCAGAATCACAAGGCACAAATTGAAAAAGCAGTCTACGATCTGGATGGAACACGAAGCGCCTGCCCTCAGTACCGCATCATTGATTCCATAATTTGACCCTGAAAACGAAGACTGCGGCCAGTAACCACCTGTGAGACACTTCGAGTTACAAGAAGTATCCATTTCTCTGCCAGTAACGCTGCTACGGTAAATGAAGGCTACCTCAAGGTCGTCAACAGCGAGCCCAAGGACATGGAAGGGACGAACCGTCCTACTTCACGCTGAGAGCTGCCAGGAACCATGCATAAATAACAAGGTCAGTTAACATGCCAGTTAACAGATATTTGCAAAATATTAGCCAAATGCCATTAGCCAAATATATTAGCCAAATGTGTTTTACAATGAAGTGCCCTATGTGTTGATAATAATTATGCCAATCGTAGACAAAATTAGGTAATTTGGTAGGCCCGATAAGTAAATCTAATCATAGTTAGTTAATCAGTATATTATCTCGGTACAAAAATGGTTTTACTAGTTGTGTATTAAGGAATTGAGAACTTAAGATGTACATATTTTATTTAGTTCAAGTGCGCATCAGATTATCCAACAACTCCAAAGTAAATCTTTAGATATAAATAGCTACAATAATTTCATCAAACTATTGTCAGTGGGTTATAGCATTCCTAGGCAATCTCTTGCTACCGTCAGTCGATATTCAAACAGGTATAAACTTATTGCATAAAGTTCTTGACAAATTGCAAACGAGGATCTTAAAATTAAATATGAGAAACCGTTAATTTTTACATATTTCATAGGTAAAATAAGCATGTGATGGCATTCAACCGGTTGAATTTAAGTTGATACATGTGTCTTAATTTCCCGTCTCGAGTAAGGTAAACGAAGTGCGTCAATTTATTCCATCTAGTTCTATGTAGTTATTTATGAGGCCAACAGGAGTAAAACGCGAGTTTTATAATGCGTAAAAGTATATGATTCACTGCAGTAAACAAAATCAGTGTTTTACTTTTTTTTAGTCCAATCAATAGTTTTGTTGTAAATCGCAAAATACCACTAATTTCGCACTATTCGGCCGCAGCGAAAGACGTAACAACCGCTTTGTAGTGCAAGCTGATTAGAACTTTATTTTAACAGTATTTCAATCGAAGTTTGAACCACCACAAATAGTGTTGCTAATTTGAGGTAGTATAGGCTCCTACGACAGTTCAATAGTAACTTTGCAATAATAGCTCGATTGATTATCAAACTAACAAAAAATAATACGATGTGGGTATGACTTATGCGGCAAGTCACATAAATCTTGTTAAGGAAGTAAAAAAAAAAAAAAAAAAAGTGATTATTATAATAAACGATCCTAGTTTCCCAACAGAAATTCACACGTATGCAGCAAGGTATCTTTTATAAAAGCAGATTGACGGTAGTTTGCGCCCAGTCCTTTAGTTTAGTCGCGTTACTAGTCGGAAAGAGTGTTAATCATGATTTTGGGCTTTAATCCCTTGCAGTAATGAAGTTGTTGCGAAGATATTATCGTATAAATGTGTTATGTAAAAATGTCCGTGTAATTTCGGACTGTACTGCAGTGCGCGATATAATGACTAAACGTGATCTTATGCTATGCATTGCTCGATATTACAAACAAAAGTTAAGCAAAATCCAGCAAGCCAAAACCGAAGCTAAAGTTAAATTCTATGCCTGCCTTTGCTTCAGCCTTATGTAAGTAGATCGTTTGATGAATGCCGTTTAATGTGTACCATTTAGAGGTTAACGATTAGTTCAGTACAGTGCAATGACAAGATGAAAAGCCAAAAAGTTGTATTGTTTTGCTATAGTGAATAATTGTAGTATAACTATAGTGAATAATTGTAGTATTGATAGTAGCCTGTAACGTAAACAAACCTTTACGGTACCCGATTAGTTGTGTCAAACTTCGCGCGATGGAAAATATTACAAAATGCATCATGACGATGTTGGCCAAGGCGTAAAGTGCGTAAAGAACGAAGTTCTGAACTTATAAATAAGAGCAACATTTCTGGTTTCCATATATAAATTACCCGATTTATACTTAAACATTATTATGTGACATCATGTTTACATTGCGCTTACGGGAAAGCGGTACGGTAGGAAGGAGGGCCAATGACATTCAATTTCTAAATCTACTGAACCAATGAAAATGGTAGGTAAATATCGATAGTTTGAGCCCTTCTGGCTAAACAAAAAAAGGAGTACTAGTGGGTACATATTGTTTATATTGATACATGCTTTCACTAAATTCGTTGTTTCTGAACCAACGCCTAATGTCAATAATTCTGTGGTGACAATTAGTTTAGATCGCAATTATTTATTCAGATCACATTGTTTCCGACCATGGCAAGGTCTTTACGAGTAGATATTTCAAGAAGTTTGTAACGGAACAGCAGTTTAAAAATACGTTAACTGTTAACAGCTATTGCGTGTCCTACCTAGGTTTGCTAAGAAGAATAATATTAATTAAGTCTATTTACAATCATTTTTGTTAATCTAACTTAGCGCTAATAAGTAATACATGTAGCAAGTTTAATTTTAATTTGAAAATGGTGATAAAACCGAGGTCTCGAAACTAGGCTACGCCTGTAGGTATCTTGGGGGCCAGAGTAGCATTATCTTAGCGTTGATGAGTTGAGCAATATCTAGTGTTGATGGGGTTAAATGGTGTTGTGTGTAAAAGTAATGAAGTTTTGCCATCGACACGCTAAGAAGCATGTGTGTTAGTACCAACATGTGTGTGTGCGTGTGTCATATTGGTATGGTTTATAGTTAACTTAAATTGTTTCTTCAGTTTCTTTATACGATAGGTTGGCAAACTTAGTTTTTTTAGTTATCTTTTCTTATATGAAAAGTGTTTCATGTTTTTAATGTCTCTGATTCTACGTTTAATGAGTAGGTCGAAGTGTGGGAGGCACTAATCGCACAATTCACGGAACTTAAGGAAGCAACTCAATATGGGGACAATAGGTTACCAAACATAATTTGGAGTTTTAATAATACTGTTAATAATACAACAGGGTACCTAAGCCTTACGATTTATCCTAGACCGGGTTTCTGAACCAGTGCAATTTAGAAGCGATAGAGTTATCTACTACTGGAATTTGAATAGCTGGAAAGAAAATGGGACGTAGCTTAGATACAAGGCGAAAAATAATAATAGCTGATAATAGTGTGATTTACAAATTACAAAAAACGGTGATTACGCACATTTACGCCAGGCGCTGAGTACTAGCGGCAACAAGGTCAATGCTAATAACATCACGCTTGTAATGCCCGAAGGGTTAGGTAGAGGTGTACCCATGAGTACACACACATAGTAATATACAGTAAAGTTTGAGTCCCATGCAATAGGGGGCGAGCCTGTTGCCAAGTTAATTCTTGTTTATTAAGGATTTATATTCTGGCCCACTTAAGTGATATTGAGGAGTTAGGTCATGATTGACATAAACTAAAAAGTACAAAAGGTCATAATATAATTATGATACAACGGGTTTACAGGCTTAGTATCCGTTGATTCCTTATGACTATATCGTAGCGATGCTTATAATAATATGTCTGATAGCACCAGTAGTGTAGATGAACAATAAATTGAGCACCGAAGATTTCATAAATCTTCTTGAGAGATCAAAGTTCATTGCCCCATTTTAACTTGGTTTTTTTGAGCTGACTTGTAATCGTTGTTTTTCTGGTTCCCATTGCGGGAGCAATTGTTTCAGGACGGCCGAATGTTACAACAGCCCACTGACAGTCATCTGACAGCCATCTGACAGCCACCTGACAGCGAGCCTCGCCAACGATAGCCATGCCAACCCGAGCCAAGCCATAACTACCGGACGCCTCCGGTGGGGATAAAGCTTTATAATGCCCTGCAAGCTCATTTTAGCGATCTTGTCGCACTCGATTGTAGTAGTTGTAAGGGGAAGCTCTGCCCGAATAAAGTTATAAATCAGTTCCTGTTTATTTTTTACCACTGTCGTTACATACTATTTTGAGATTTTGTGTACCTATATTATTTCGAGAATTTAAGTTTGTTATGATGCATATTTCAAAGTTGTAAATAACCAGGATTCGAATCGTTATCTTAAAGTCTAACCAAGCTTATCTAGCCTGAATCCCACATCACAGCAGTAACGGGGTATCACAAATTAAATATGATAGTGTATAATAAATATTCGCATGGTCGACCGAATTCCATATACCTAATATACCAGCAAACTTGTGCACGCGAATCTTATACCAAATGTTACAGTCAAAGTGCTCAAACAGTCAAAGAAACTTTTGACTGGATTTAGTCAAAACTTTTATATTAATTTCATTACTTAATTTCATTAAATTTTTAATATTTTTATTTATTTCATTGCGGAATTATAATTATTTATACTTATAATTATCCTTTTAATGGTCATGATTATGCTCTACTTTTATTTAATTCTTAAGAAAGACATCCAGTTCGTTCTACCATCCCCATCCGTAGTCTGCCGCGACCTACCTCGTGCTTTCATTGCACCAATCCAATTCATAAAGCCTTTTAGTTTTTTTTTAACCAATTTATAAATTAGTTAATTTAATATCTGAAATCATACAAGTCTACCAACCTAATAGGTCGTATATATTAATTAGGTAAATATGAAATGAACAATAAAAAATGAGTTGGTTTCGATCATAATCACAATCAGTTTACAATTGATGCTCTCACTGAGATCATAGCCTCGTCTCGGTCATAATAACATTATTGTATAAATAAAATTACAACAAAACGTTATAGACTATAGTTTGTTTTTGTTCCTTAGTTTGCGGTCAAACTCAGTTTTAACCAATAAAAAAGTCTATCTATCACATCAATAACAAAGTAGCCACTATGGTTGTTCGATTTTGTTCACGAATAAGTATATCGCAGTCGCATACCAGTAGCCGTAACACGTACGGAGGGTTCTCGTCATCCCTTCAACGCCAAATTGAGTTACCCAACAGAGTTAATAAAGAGGGCTGATCGTGCACAGAATCACAAAAGTACAATAGCAGCTACGACTTTAGTGTATAGCAAGTGAAAATTAGAAAAAAGGCAGTAAGGCACAACAAAATTGGGCAATGTTCGAGGGTAATTGACTCTGATTTGGGCTGATAAGTATTTTGAGACAGACTTCGGTAGTCATTCGGTAGGTAGGCATTTACTGATTTTTAAATTAAGATGTAACATAAAATCACGCCTTTAATTCCCGTAGGATTAGTCAAAGGTGTACCTAATACTACACCCACCTATCACCAGTAATTTTAAAGTCGACTGTTATTTTGTGAGTGCTAAAGTCTCATCTGCCTTGTCCTTTACTGGGGTCAGTTTCCAATCTAACCAGATGCAGCTGAATACCAGTATTTTAGATGAATCGACCTCCACAACCCAGTTAGTACTAGGTAATACGGAACCCCTTGGAAAGGCTGGTTGTCAGACTTACGGGTCACTGACTACCTGTAACGACTGTCAAAGAACTACAAAATGACAGCCGGACAACTTACTTACCGTGACCTCGGTATGTAATGACTGGTCACCCATCCACGGACCAATCTAGACAAGCCCCACTTAAGAGGAAATGCGAGTGTTCTCTCTCTCCGTCCATTCGTCTGTCTCACTCCACTATCGCTGTCTCTGTCCGTCCTTCTGCCCTCAAATTCGTGCGATAAGGACAACTGCAGATCCGACTCAAAAGCTCAAGTAAAAAGTTATAATTCGAGGTTTGGCTCTCGCCTATTTCCTCCTCCAATATTGAACCAATTTAAAAGATATTTTAGACAATGATTATGGAGGGTAGATACTACGCCGCTATGTTTTTCGTCAAATTTGGACACTAGGAGGACTCTGTTAACAGCGATCTAAACAAGCAATTTTGAGCATTTTTTGAGAGTTCTAGTGCTTATAAAAATAATTTATCACCAAAAAGAAAAACATAGGGGCATAGAAATAGTTAATATTTATTATTCTGTAAAAAAATCATTGCTCTAGGGTCATTGACCAAAAAGAAAACAGGCGAGAGCGTTTGTAAGGAGAAAAGACCACTCGCATTTCCTCTTAACCTATGTCGACCCCTGTCTACGAATTCCTCTGCTTTGCTTTGAATTACAGTTATTAGGGTATTTCACCAAAAAATCTAAATAGTCCGTCAGATAGATTTCCAAAAAATAATGGACACGTATTTTTTCTTTTTTCACGAAAACAAAAGACAAAGACGATACAGAGCTTCGAAAAGTCGTTTCAAGTCGTGTGACGTCACAAGGTTGGTACTTTTTTACCCACAAAGTGACGTCAAAAGCGACTCATAATCTTTTACACGTTTTATTTTCGTAATTTTTTATTAATTTGAGAAAACAAAAAAACACGTATCCAATATTTTTCGATAATCTATCAGACGGACTAATTAGATTTTTTTGGTGAAATACCCTATTGTAGGCAGGGTTGGCTGCCCAACCCTGCCCAAATATTTGAATTACTTGTAATTAAAATACGTAATTGAAATACAAATACGTATTTGGTATTTGTATTTCAATTACTTCCTTAAAATGTATTTTGTAATTCGTATTTCAAATACCTGATGACGAAGTATTTTGTAATTAGTATTTCAAATACTTGCCGCTTCGAAATACATTTTAACATTAAAATACATTTAACCTTCATTTAGACATTTTTGAACTGAAAAGGTTAAAATAAAAACTTATAAGTTGGGTATTTTGTTTTTAAGTAATCCATTTTTGCCACCAACTTCCGAAAGAAAGTTACTTTACACTTTTTTCTGATGGTTTTTGAAGGCGGTTATTTATTTTTCGAAAAGTTTTTGTAATTATGTAATTTGTATTTTGTATTTCAATTAAAAATAGCTAAAATACTGTATTTTGTATTTTAAATACCTTACTTAAAGGTATTTAGTATTTTAATTACTTGCGATACTGTAATTTGTATTTCAATTAAAGCAATTAGCATGTATTTTGCCCAGCCCTGATTGTAGGTACGAAAAATTAGACAAAATAAATATTTCGGCTTTTTAAAGATCGGTTTAAAAAAACCGGCACAACAAAGGTAGGCTTCGTCCGATAGAAATGGCTCCCCTGATGGGTATTAAATCCGGGATTTATAGTCTCCCGGATCAGAAGTCGTGGGCTATTAGAGAATTAGCAGGGTTTCAAGGATAAGATAAAGGTGACAAAGCTTTTAGTTTGCACGTTTATAGCCAATCTGTATGTTAATACAGAGCTGTTTAAATAATTACTTGTTAATTTTAAAAGAACTAGCTTTTGCCAGCGGCTTCGCCCGCGTGAAAATTACGATTTTCCATACAAACTTTCATCCCCTATTTAACTCCCTTAGGGGTTGAATTTCGAAAAATCCTTCCTTTTTCCTTGTCTACATTATAAAGGGAACCTCTGTGCAAAATTTCAGCTTTCTAGGTCCAAGGGTTTGGGCTGGGCGTTGATGAGTCAGTCAGTCAGGACGTCTTCTCTTTTAATCGACTTCTTTATTTATATATACAGATGTTACCTAAAGACTGGCTCGTTGGTCTGGTGGTTGCAAGCGCGACTGCTGTGCATGGCCTCAGGGTTCGTTTCCCGGATTGGGTAATGTTATTGAGTTTTTTTATCAGAAATTTCTCAGTAGCAGCCACGGAGTCTGGATTTGTGTCCTGTTGATGGCAATAGGCTCGCCCTATTTATTACACGGGACTTAAACATAACTGGTAAAAAATAACATTTCTGCAAAACCCTTCGGGATGATTCGGCGTGATGCTACGTTATAAAAAAAATCATCACACCCTTGTAGAGAATATAGTCCAAGATCCCAGAGCCGCCAGACGTCACGTATTTTCTGACGAAGGAAATGTGGATGATTGGGTATAACTACTACGAACTAAGAACGCATGCCTACCTGCTAGCGTGCTAAGAAGGCCAATTTTCAGGTATCAGGTACTCAAGGTACATAAAAATATTACTTACTTCACGTACTTTCTCCACGCTGATTTTTATGTATATTTTAGGCAATATCGAAGGATATTGCCTAAGATATAAAACAATAGCCAATACTCACAGAAAGAATATAATATAATACAGGTTGATTTCGGTAACGTTAAAGTTTCATTTAAAAGGGTCAAGCCTATTGTTATAAGCCGTGCACAATTCCAAAGACTGCTACCTGAGCAATTCCCATTGAAAAAACTTAAAATACCTCACCCTATCTTGGAATCGAACCGAACACCCCACGTCCAGCTGTTGCTTGCTTGACTGCCCCTTTGGGTCCAGCAGGCGTGTTATTATTGGGGTTCCCTACGTTTTTTCGAAACACTATTCTTCGTAAATTGTTTCACCGAACACTATATAATATACCGAAGCCTTCATACTGCAACGTTTTGTTTGGTCTACGCCTTTTTTGTTCGATGTTACTTTACACCGACAACCTTACATCAAATTTTGTTTCACCAACGTTTGTTTTTTCTATGTAACGTTACTTCGAAAATATTAAGTCAACATTCCTGGCTTCATCATCAGGCTCTCAACTACGCACGACGAGCATTCAAGTTATAAAAACCAGTTTATGCGGATCTCTCACTGTATGGGAAATATTTATAATGAGAGGCCATGTTATACTGGAAAATTTTAGCTTGAAGTGTCGCCGTATGTAGAAGTCCAATACATTGCACTGATCAAAAAAAATAATATGATCCAAACTCGAGTGGTTTACCAGTAGCCATTGAAGAGTTCCACTATCCATCTTCTGGCTCCATCATCAGATCTTCGAAACCATGTGCAATATATTGGACTCATCAAAACAAATCATATGACTCCAAACTCGAATGGTTTACTAGTAGCCACTGAAGAGTTCCACTATCCATCTTCTGGCTCCATCATCAGATCTTCGACACCATGTGCAATACATTGTACTCATCAGAACAAATCGTTTGACTCCAAACTCGAGTGTTTTACTAATAACCACTGAAGAGTTCCACCTACCTCCTGGCTCCAACATCAAATCAGTTATAGATGTAGTATTGTCATTGCCAAATTATAGTATAAATTGTCATTCAAACTGCATATCGCTACCATGCAGTCTCATACTAATAGGATAGTTAAGGAGGTTAAAATTGACTTCCAAGATTTGATAAAATTCTTTGTTAATTAAAATAGAGCTAATTCAAGCGTATTAATTAATTCCACTGTAATTTACAATACCTACTTACCTCCGCTAGGAATTACAGGCGTGATATTTTAAGACGCTCCTGTGTGCATAATAATTATTATAATAATCGTTGTCCTTACCTGCTCGTTCAGTAATATTTAGTATGATTAGCTAAACTACTCTCCTTGACAGTCGAAAGTAGTAGCAGTAGCAGTACATATCTGTTGCAATTCTGAGCTTAGTTTAACAACTGAACTAGTTCAGAACTGACTTGCTGAATAATTAATGTGCGAAACAATATTTTACGTTAGCTAAAATTTCTTGACAACTTGCTCTTCATCTAAGTAAACAAAATAAAAAAAAATAATAAAAAAATACATACACACGAACATAATTATAAGGTCCCATTAAAATAGGTGGACAAAATTTTAGGAATCATTCAGACCACCAAAATAAGGACAATGGTAAAAAAAGAAAATTAGAGAAACGCATCAGATACCTAGAAGAAAATAAAACAGGTAGCGAAAATACACTAAAAGTGTTAGTTACCCAATATTTTACGTACAAAAAACTCACTTTAATCAGTGTTTTTTTTAATGGGATATGTTTGGTTAGACGTACTGAACGCTGTGTTAAAATTTGTCCACCTATTTAAATGGGACCTTATATAACCTCCTCCTTTTTTGAAGTCGGTTAAAAATATTAATAGGATACTTGCACAGAACTAATAACCTCTGCCTACCCTTTTGAGTATTACAAGCGTGAAGATAATTATTAATTAAGCTCATCAGTACGGAGACGGACATCATCATTCATCACAAATGATTGTGTTGTAATGATGGCTAACCAACCAAGACCAACGTGCAAACTGCAACGCATGAACGCACAGCAGCAACACGATGGCGAATGGCGATGCAAAGACAGCGCCCGCCCCCTGGCGACTTTACCTACGACGAACTGCATTAAGGTTGATGTTCCAGGGTAGCCCGCGAAATTCAAATTTTCTTAAGTTTTTTGCAATTTGCAGGCAAGTGATAGGTTGTATGTTAGTGAAAATATGATTTGCGGCTGTAAGACATTTGTAGTTACAGAATTATAATCATCAAAATAATTAATACAACCCTCCGAGCTCATACAGGTTCCGGAATGACTTTGACCTTGTAAAAAGTCATTCCGGAACCTGTATGAGCTCGGAGGGTTGTATTAATAATTTTGATGATTATAATTCTGTAACTACATATATGTCTTACAGCCGCAAATCATATTTTCACTAACATACAACCTAGCACTGGCCTGCAAATCGCTAAAAACGTAAGAAAATTTGAATTTCGCGGGCTACCGTGAACATCCACCTTAAAAAAAAATCAAAACACAGTTCTTAGGCTGAGATTCAGAGACAAGATCATAAGACGGGCGAAGACCGCTCTAAGCCAAGTCGTGGCTAAGCGCATCTTAGAAATTTGTATTCAGAGACAAGTCCCCGTCAAAATTACGTCGGTCTTAGCAAGGTCTTGGCTAAGCTTACACTCTCTTATCTATGGCCATTTTTAAAAGCAAAATGTTCATCGGTGAGTTACGGTTTTTATGAAACTGTGTAGCCAGGCGTAAATAAAAATTAAAGCAGGATCGCAATAAATACAAAATGCTATTGGAGTGAGTGAAACAAAATATTTGAGACACAAACCTATTTATTTATGTTACAACCTCTTTGTAAACCGCGGGAGTTATGAAAGTTTGACAAGTGAGCGAAGATACGGTATCATGGCTGCTAGAAAGGCTCCCTTTTCATCTTACGAAAAAGAATTTCTAAAAGAGTTAATTGGTCCACATGCCGCGATATTGGAATCGAAGAAAATGGACGCAGATTACAATAAAAAGAAATCGATCCTTTTTTTTTTTTGGTGGGTGGAAAATCATCGAATGACCCCCCCCGCTCTTGGGCAGAGCGAAGGGGAGTGTCAGACTTCTACTGACTAAAAACCGAACCCATGTTCCTTCTTTGCCCTTGCGCCGAGGCCACGTAATCTAGTACAAAAATCCGCGGCCCCGACGGGCAAGAAATCGATCCTGTGGGCCGAAATAACAAGGGCATATAATAACTCGCCGAGATGCCAAGAAGTAAGTTTATTGTTCTTTACATAATTATTAATGAATTACTGGGAGGAATAAATTAAGCACAACATTGTTTTTGAATAGCTTAACATTTATTTACCTATTTATTTAAAAATACCAATTAGAGCATCGTTACAGATTCCTCCAAGATGATGCCGTAGGTAACAAACACAAAATTTAAATTAGTTACACCTTAGCCCACTTGGTGGCGCTAGTTCCGTCTTAAGTAGTCGATATTGACTACTTGGCTTATCTTAGTTCACGCTAAGTTTAAGACGTGTTCCGAACGTCTCTGAATACAAATTTAAGGGTAAGTCGTTGATTTTGACAGATGGAACTATGGAAGTGTAAGTTCAAGCTTAGACTCGTCTCTGAATCTCAGCCTTAGACCAGTTAATCCACATAATCACATATTGTATGATAGCGAACGCACATCTCTGTGCGACTCGCTATTATCAAAAATATTATAATAGGAGAGGCCTATGTCCAGCTTTTGTGGGCAGGTCGAGTTTTTGTGGCTCAGGGTATATATACTCGGCGATGTAACGTAACCATAGCGAGATCTAATTCGACGACAGCGCCATCTAGTTAGAACATGCGAACTAAAATGGTGTCGACTTGTTTGCTTTATTTATTTTTAGAATTAAAGTGTTTTATGTAGATGCAAATAAATAGAGAAATTAATAAATACACAGAAAAAAATAATTTAAGCAATGTTTTATTGTTTTAATTAGTAGTTTTCTTGTATTATCCGCTGGTCTGTGGGATGTGTGCTATTTCGTGTTTTCTCATTGTTTCGCAAACAGTTTGTGACGTTGCCGTAATTAAAATTAAATTAGCTATCCGTCTAGCACAACTGCTTCCAATTTTCGCGAAAGACTATCTCCTTCTTCTCGTACAATTTATTAAATGAAGCCTTTCAGTGAACTTACTTCGATGCGAGCCTCGCCTAATAATGAGACACCGGAGAGTTCGCCAAATTAATTTGAATCCACTGCATCTTACTGCTGAAATTGGGAGTAGGCTACTTAAATTTAATACTACAACATTAATTATATATTTTGTTTTGCATAACATAACATCACGTTTGTAAACCCCAAAGGGTGAAACTGAGGTATGGACCGAACCTGCATTGTGTGGGATATCGTTGGATAAGTCTTCAAACAAAATATTGTGAGTTTGCCATACTTTTTCGATTAAGGGATTCATTTGTGAAATACCTATTTATTTATTTGTTTATTAGGCTTCTCAACAATGAGTACACTGTTACAATTATAATTTGTACATTGCAAACTTAAGACTAAGCGCCTCATTACTTACAGAGAAGCACAGCATGCACTACCTTTTATTACCTATTTAGTTTTAAAGTGCATTTTTTTATACAGAAACGTCTCTTATTTACCCTTTTTTTTTGGCGGGTTGCAAATCATCAAATAACCCCTCCCGCTCTTGGGTAGAGCGAAAGTGAGTGTCAGACTCCTACTGACATCTGACACTCACTTCCGCTCTGCCCAAGAGTGAGGGGTCATTTGATGTTTTGCCACAAACCCGAAAAAAAAAAACTTCTACTAACTAGAAACCACCTATGTTTCTTCTTAGCCCTTTGTGTCGAGGCCGCGGTATCTCTTTCGAACAGCCCGCAGCCCCGAAAATCTTCCCCGGGAATTTTCAACACGCGAATACTCAACCACAGAATGCAATAATGACTTTTTTATTGTTAAACAGCCTTGTTCCTGTTGTTCTCGTGGCCGGAAGCCTACTGCTGAGCGTGGGGCTGAAGTTTGATTCTCGGATCAGGCAAAAGTACTAAGTATAGGGTCTTTTTCATAAGAAATTTCTCAGTAGTAGCGCGGAGTTTGGATGTTGGCGGTATCATACCCCGTGCCTCGGAAAACATAGGTCCTGCGCCTGATACTTCCGTTCGTGTCGAATCCAGATCCGTCCTATCGGCCTATTCGAGAAATGGAACAGAGAGTACAGAACAGTCATGCGCACTACAATATCTCCCGTTCAGATGGCTAATCTTCGCTATCATTGACCGCTGTGACCGAAAATGGTCAGAGTATAAATACTTAACCTTGTTCCATCCGCTTCTAAGAATACTTTGTTAATCATTCATTCGTCGATATCACTTTTTTTAACCGACTTCTAAAAAAAGAAGGAGGTTCTCAATTCGGATGTTTCTTTTTTTTATGTTTGTTCGGGCATAACTCCGTCGCTTGCTAACCGATTTGAAAAATTCTTTTTGTGTTGGAATTTGTTTGAAGTTAGAAAAAAAATATGGGACCATTTAGGAAGTATACCCTTATACTTCCTAAATGGTCCCATATTTTTTTATCGAAATCGGACAAGCGGTTATTGAAAAATCAACAAAACTAATAAAAAAACTACATTGTCCACATTATGAGCCATGAACATGTGAACCACTAAAAAGTGAAAAATAAAAACTTTTTAACATAATGTGGACGAGGCAAAAGGAATATGTAAGGATAGTAGCGGGTGGCGTTCTGTAGTTTCTGCCTACCCCTATGGGAAAAGGGTGTGAGTTTATGTCTGTATATAAATCGTTTATTTTTCGTGGATACTAACTTTGAAATCTTAGGTGGTTTAGTTCTTGGAGAGACTGTTTATCAAGGGATTAGCTAACGTGGATCTAAAACGTAACTGCTTCACGCGTCTAGATTTACTATGCTTCTGTTTAATGTTACCGTTTGCAGCTTGTGCACTATCACGGGCCAACATAATCATTGTTTGCGTCGTTTGATTTTATTAAAATGTTTTATGAAGTGCTACCCAATGAGACTTATATAGGGGGATAAAGGGATAAAGCGTTGGTCAATTTTCCCTGGATTAACGATTTAGAAACAGAAATGAAAATAGAAGTAGATGAACGTATTAAGCATCACAGATCGGAGAAAGAACAGGATGGATGCGCGAGCGTAGCGAGCGCGAAAATTTTGGTATGATTTTTATTAAGGGAAATTTTTGTATGATTTTTATTTTGGGTTAAGGGGGCGGGGGAGAGGCAAAGATATTGCTATCAGGAGGGAAGAGGACAAAGAGGCAGGTGTTCTATGTAAAATATCAGTTTTCAGCTGCATCTAGTTAGACTGGAAGCCGACTCCAACATAGTTGGGGACTTATCTAGGGGGATAAAGCACTGGATAACCATGCCTGAATGGAGCTCATTAGTAGTAAAATTTCAACATTTGAGCTCCACGAAGCTTAATATTATATTTGTCGACGAACTCAGTTTATTAATTATGTAATGCAGACAAGTTATTAGAGTCCAGAGAGACTTGAGTCTTTTTGTTCAGGCCAGCAGAATTGAAAATAGAATGCAGACAAGTCTGTGAAATGACTAGGAATGGCGAAAGCACGAAATGGGTGGATGCGCGAGCGAAGCGAGCGTGAATTTTTTTTGTACTGTTTTATATAAAAGGGGGGGGGGGGGGGGTGAAACCTAGCCTGAATTATTCTTAATAATTGCATTACAAAGATTATATTTGCTATGTACCTAGTTTGTTCACAGAGTTTAGGTACTGATTTTGTTGTACATAATAAAAGTGGACTATTCTGTATAACTCTAAACTTACCCTAAGTTTATGGGGTTATTTTCAAAAATCAGGAGACGTATTTCTTCATTTCTTAGGAATCAACAGAAATTGAAGTATAGTGCCAAACAGTTTCAAGTATAGTACCTACCAAGATGCTGGTACGGAACCATCGGTAACGGATCCAACTCGCACTTGCACACATCTATTGTTGTATTACACACGCAAAGCTTTATTAATTTGCGTTAGTAATGAGTTTAAAGTGTTTTCAATCTCGCACTTAGACTTTTCCATACAAAATTCAACCCTGAATAACTTTTTCCACCCTTTAAATGAGTGTTTTTGAAAAACCTATGAATGCATACATTATTATTTCGTAAAATGAATATTCTTACCATGTTTCAAGTAAATTGATTCACGCATATTGACTTTTCATACAAACTTTAAAACCATTCAGCTGCCGTCGTGGATGGATTTGGGAGTTGTAACCTAGCCAGTTTTATTTCTGTTATTACAAGGAATCTATTGATATATATCTTATTCATATCGAATCCCGGGTTTAAAATGTTAACATATCATTTGTTGAGTAGTATTACTAGTACACAATAGATATTAAATACTACTGTGGTATATTTTTGTAATCTACTTAACAAGTTCTAGACGATGATTATATTTTTCATTAATATTTCAATAAAAACAAATTATAAGTTCGTTTTATTTCTAAATCATGGCCACCCTATTTTGTTTTTTTATTTTTTCTATAGCCTATGTCACCCGGGATAACGCAAAGAATCTAATGATACCACACACATCAAAATCGGTTCAGGCGTTTAGAAGTTACGGTGGAATAAAGAAACACACAAACAAACATACATACATTACATACATGAACGCTAAAAACATAACACTCTTTTTTTTGGGGCAGTCGTGTAAAAAATAAAACCGACTTCAAAAAAAAACACAAAAATGTATATGAGCCTGGTTCACCTACCCTTGCGCGATGGGAGCCACCTTCTGAAACAATGTCTAATGACATAGGTATTTATTTCTGACCTTCACTTGAAAGAGGAAACAATAATGACAGAACTTAAACCACTGGATCCTACTAAAGGCCCTGGTTCGGATGGTCTGTCACCGTATTTTCTCAAAAATACTGCGACTGTTATATGTAGACCGTTAGCTATATTGTATAATAAATGCATCACTGAAGGTGTCATGCCGACGGTATGGAAACATGCGAATATCGCACCTGTACACAAGGCCGGATCTAAACGTAGTGTTGAGCAATACCGACCAATTTCTATTCTGTCTACCTTGTCGAAGCTCTTCGAGAGACTAGTACATAACGAAATATACCATATTCTCCATCATGCTATCATACAACAACAGCACGGGTTTGTTAAAAAGCGATCAACGACAACGAACTTATTGGCTTTCTCTAGTGATCTGTTTGACAAGATGGATAATCGTATACAGGTTGACGCGGTGTACACGGACTTTCAGAAGGCTTTCTACAAGGTGGATCATGAGTTTCTTTTGAGCCGAATAGCCTTCAATGGCATTCGAGGTAACTTATTGCGATGGTTTATCTCTTACATCACTAATCGCTGTCAACGGGTTGTAATAAACGGTTTCCATTCTGATGCTGTTCAGGTTACCTCTGGTGTGCCCCAGGGATCTATTCTTGGTCCTCTTTTATTAATTATCTTTATAAATAACATTGGTAACTGTTTTCGCAATTCAACATTTTTGTTATACGCTGATGACCTTAAAGTATATAGACCGATTCGAAATATCCAAGATTGCTATCTCCTCCAAGAGGACTTGGATAGACTGACGGACTATTGTTACTCAAGTAAGCTATTTCTAAGCATTCCCAAGTGCAACTATATCAATTTTACTAAAAATAAAAATGTTATTAGATTTGTATACTGTTTATGTAGTATTGCATTAAATAAAGTAAACTCGGTACGTGATCTGGGCATACTGCATGATACAAAACTCTGCCTGGATTTACATGTCGAACAAATCCTTAATAAGGCATACAAGATGTATGGATTTATAATGAGATCAACTCATGACTTTAAACGGACCTCTTGTTGTGATAATTTTAAATTGTAAAAGAATAATTATAAAAGCAGCAGAATGGTGAACAGACTTTTATTAGAAGAACAAGTGACAAGTATAGACTAAAGACCAGTCATAACCATAACTTTTTGAACACAAAGAGTATTAATATACAACACCTCTTCGTACCTCTGCCTATATAAAACTCTTGTCCGGTAAACAGCTTGAATACGCTGTCCCCATCCGGAACCCGTATTATAAAAAATATATTGAAATGTTAGAGAATGTACAACGCAGGTTCCTTCGTGCAAAGCATTATAGATGTCATAGAACGTATCTGCCGTATGACCAGTTGCTCAGTAGGTATAAACTCCTGACACTCAGCTCCAGGCTCAAACAGTTAAAAGCAATGACCCTGTACAATGTTGTAAATGGCAAATTTGACTGTATCGACCTGAACAATGTACTGTGTTATGCAGTCCCCAGAACTGTTCATAGACGGCTGGTGCGTGGTTATCTCTATTTCTCCAGGATCCCATCATCATGTGATAGACCAGCTCATCACACACACACATCACTAGTATTTAAGCCCGAGCAGTAAGGAGGTGTGAAAGGGCTTACGACGCCCAAGAGCTCAAAGCTGAAGGATCCTCCTAAGCTACGGTCATCGATTTATGATTTTGGACTTGGCTAATATCAGAGGGTCTAAAATGAACACTTTAGCAGATCGTAATATGAATTGCGAATAGTAACTGCATCAGTAACAATTCAAATTATTTTCCTTTAGTGATATACATAAATACATATTTTCCATAACTCAAGACCAAGAAAGCTGTCCAGGCTTGAAGTACCGTTTGACCTTGTTTAGGATGCCCAGCTTTTTTGCCGCAGTTTGAGCTTTCGACTCGATGTAGTCCGCAAAAATCGATATAATATTCTTCTTTATTATTGGGAAATGTCATTTTAAACTGTTTTATCAAATTGAAATCACTGCTCTCACACTGTTTATTATTTGTAGCTCTTTCATTCAAGATACGTACATATTATTATAGGAAGTTATAATATTATAATTATGTGCATTTTTCTGAACTTTTTTATCAGTGCCTGTGAGCCAACTTCTTAGAATGTGAAAAATTACACTGTTTTTTTTATAGCAACATTTATATGTGATTTTCTCTCTTGAATCTGAACTAAATAAATAAACAACAACCCGTTTAGGCGTAGTACGTAGGTACTACGCCTAAACGCACCATAAGCGCCTAAAAGCGGTGTGAAGGAAGGAGTAGTCCTTCCTTCACACCGCTTTCATCCGATAACGTGACCAGGAAACTGGCAGCATAGCCATGTCAAATGACAATTAGCCATTTTAATTATTTTCCGAAACTTTAATTAAAGTACGTGTTGCTGTATGTTTTATTTTATTGTTTGGGGTACCTTGACTAATTAAGATTTAGTTCTACTGTACGTGCCTATAAAACGACTTCAATTACAAGGTGGTTTTTTCGGCAGTCATCGAAATGAAAACGATCTTATTGGTGAGTTATTTGATTTTTATTTATAAATCTTTTTTTTTTACTGCCCAAGCTGTCCCACTGCTGGGCAAAGGCCTCCCCCATGGCTTTCCAAGATTGTTTACTACTTGCCTTCTCCGTCTAATCTGTTAAGAATGAGTCCAGCCGGCTTAGCATGACCACCGAAGAAACGGGTTTTGTCGACGGAAGAATCGAATAATGACTGATTGTAGCAAGGTTGCATGTCAAATTGTATGGAAAAATCTTTGTCTATTCTTGGTAGAATAGAGATAGAATCGCCATGCTACGGGGGCAGATCGTCATCCTCGAAACGTGACCCGGCCAGTCCCATTTTAACATAGCAGACTTAACACTAACATTGGCGATGTCTGTTTTAGACTATAATAAGGTGTTGCGCATTAGTTTGGAGGGTCTAACTTTCAGAATGCTACGTTCCATCGCTCTTTGGCAAACGTTGAGTTTGGACTTCTGAATTTAGGCAGGATACACACATGTCGACAAGCTTAATTGCGTTTCAATGAAATAGGAAGGTCGTCCTTCATAAATGCCTTCATGAACCAGTACCTCCTCCAGACATTTTCGACTCGACGGCCGATCTTTTGGTCCTGCCTCTTGTTGAAGGAAACTAACTGCAATGGCCCAAATACATAGATATATTCGTCGACATAGTGTATTTCCTGTCCAACAACCTCGACCCTTTATTTATAGTGGCATTGCTCATGACTTTAGTCTTTAACCAATTCATCGTCAGTCCAACCTCAAGGCTTGCAGTACTCAGATCTTGAAGCATTTTTACTAGTTCTTCTGTTGATTCTGAAGCAAACAAAACAATGTTGTCTGCGAAACGAAGGTTCGATAACATTTTATCCCCGATCGAAATGCCTTGAGTTGTCCATCGGTCTGCAAGTTTCCTAAAGACCTCTTCGAGAGTGCTGATAAAGAGTTTGGGAGAGAGCGGATCACCTTGTTCTTTGATTTTGAATGAGGAGCCTATAGAATCCAGTTTGACATTGACCGAGCTATTGTAATAAATATTTTGTAAAAGTTCTGTATGCGTTTCCTCTATACCTTGGCTTCGTAAGGCTGAGAAAATAGCGCTGTGTTTGAAGCTGTCAAAAGCTTTTGTGTAATCTACGAAAGCCAAATACAGCGGTTTTTGAAATTCTGAGTGTTTTTCGATTAGCTGATTTAAAGTGTGCAGAAAATATTATATATTATAAATTTATATTGGTCGTTATTTTAATAGATACTATTTAACATTAATAATACCAAACCACCTCGTTAGTATAGAGATCTTAAGCGTCATGGCTGGGCATGAGGTCTTAGGGTCGATTCCCAGGTTAGGTTAAATGTTGTTGCGTTTTTCCATCAGAAATCTAAATAGCAGTCTCAAAGTTCAGATTTGGTTCAGATTAACGGTGAAAAGGTACACCTCGTATTACATAGGGCTTGAACAGAACTGGCGAAATGTATGTCTCCTATTAGCTATTTTCGTAATTTTTTTAGCCTCTTCGAACAAAAAACATGCAAAAATAATGGTGCTTAAGGTGTTGATTCTGTATTTTAGTTTGAATGTTTAGATAGCTTAGTAGGCCTTCATCCATTAAAAAACCTGACATTCTGAGAGTCTATTACCTAGACCTTTTGTGAACAGCTACGTGAATGATCCGTTTTTGCCCTGTATATTTGCATCCTAATATCGATTTTTTTTTACAGTTATGTTTTTTGGCTTTTGTGGTGGTGTGTCAAGCTTCGCCCCATATGATCCTGAGTAGTACGGAGGAACTCTATCTCGATGGTAGTACGGAGGAACTCAGCAGTCTGGAGTCCCTTCTTAAGAGACGTCAGCTGATCCTCCCAGGTTGGAACGAAACCACACATCACTTGTATTTACACCCCAACTTACAGGGGGCGGGGGTAGACTCACTATCAGATGAGAGGTAAATGATCCTCACAAAATACAGTCACGGTAGCTTTACAGTTTTGGACTGACTAACATCAGAATCAAGATTTAATATGCAAGACCATCATGACTGCGAAAATCGATATTATGGTATTTTAGTATTTATTAATATTAGGAACTGTCATTTTAAATTGTTTTAAATGAAAGTAAAAATCAATGCTAGTAAACTGTTTTTAATTTGCAGCTTTTTCATTCAACATACGTACGAAACTCATATAAATTATGAGCAGTTACGGATCCTATTTATTAAATACTTTTTCGTCAGTTCTTGTGAACGAACTTCTTAAGTAACTCACCAATAGATAGCCTCCCTTAATTTTTAAAATAGATAGAAAAGATTTGGATGTCTAATGCGCCTACCACACGCTCACACTTCACCACGGACTTACCTGCGCAAACTGCCTTGAACACGGTACACCGTACGTGTGGTTGGGAACACTGAATCACGCGCAAACCCCACGGCGCGGCCTGCGCAATATTCGACTTGCTAGAAATTTTACCTGCCCGGCCTGCGCGTAGTTGTCTGTGCGTGTGGTTGGGCGTTCAGTGCTCACACCGCAGTCGAGGCTAGTCGTCGGTCGATGAGTTACGTTTTGTCGTACATCAAAAATGACGTTAAAAAATGGTAGACCTACATAATTATGTATGATTGCGACTTTTTAACTGAACTTCGAACTGAAGTCTATCTCTGCTTAGAATTTGGAAAATTAAATCGAAGGATTATAGAAATAGTTCTTCACTGGGAAACGTTGTTTACACGTCGACGATTACGACAAAAAATTAAATGAGGCCTGCGCGTAATTAACTGAGCGTGTGGTAGCGCCGGGAGCGTTCAGGATTTTCGTGCGGTAAGCTCGCGCAGGCCGGGATTGTGGTGAAGTGTGAGCGTGTAGTAGGCCCATTACATCATACATGTCTAAATGTGGTTCGAAATGGTTCGCAGACTGATTCAATATGCAAGAAAAATGCGACCGCGAGAATTCATATAATTATATATTGTACTCTTTTCGGAAATATAATTTTAAATTATTAAATAAATTTAAAAATCAATTCTAGCGAACGGTTTAGTATGTTGTAAACTGTCATGGTCACTTACAATATAATTTACACTAAAAACGGGACATTTACCATGTTAACGTTTTATTTCGAGCTCCCGATACAAACATCAACATGATAAATAACCCAGTTTTAGTTTAATTTTTTTTTTATTTGTGTTTATTATTATTTCCAGTTCTTTCATTCAATATACGACTTGTTCAATGTGTGCAGAAACTATCCTAAATATTTCTATATTTTTGTCTGGGGGAGCAGTGGACGTCTTTTGGCTAAAATCATGATGATGAACTTTTTAGAAAGTGAAGATTTGGGTCACGAAAATGATTTTATTGCAAATATCTCGTATCCTATGGGTTTTCGGTGAATCACGAATTCCGAGGTGAAACTACTTATTTGACTGGTCTATGAAAATAATAAACAGAAGCGCAATAGTTATTAAAAGGTGTTGATCAGTTTTCTAAAAATAAGAAAAATAAGGTTAAATAAAATATATCAAGTTTATAAATTTTTGGAAACTTTTTTTTTATATAGGTACATGTATTAGGACTTGACTTCAAAACACATCCTTGGCTTGAATTTATCTTGTTTGCAAAAAAATATTACCAGAAAAATAAAAGAGAGTTCATAAACTTGTTTATTAACCGACTTCAAAAAAAGGAGGAGGTTCTATTTCCGTGTGTGTGTGTTTTTTTTTATGTATGTTACCTGATTCCTCCCCCATTTGTGGACCGATTCTCAAAATTCTTTTTTTATATGAAAGAGTATACTCCTGAGGTGGTCCCATTTTAATTTGGTGAAGATCTGGTGCTGATCTTCTTCAGATTGAGATATACAATGGAACTCTTCAAAAATAGACGGCAAATCTGTCGTAATTGCTGGAATCGCTTGGATATTTATTGAATATACATTATCATGACCTCAGAGCATACAGGCGTGATGTTAATCACGCTTGTATGCTCTGAGGGGGTATGCAGATGTGTACAATAAACATTTATTTTTATGTATGTTCACCGATTTATCCCCCATTTGCATAAGGGAATCTTGAAAGTTAAGGGTTAGGTTTCATAGTAAATATTTCTATAAGATATTACAACTAAAAATGAAAAAATAAAAAACTTCAGAAAACAAATCGGCTTCTGAAGTCGGTGACATTTGTTTGTTCGATTTGGTTTTTTTGCCACCAACTTCAGAAGCTGATTTTTTTTCTGAAATTTATTTGTCACTTGTATGTTTGTGTGTTTTTTTTTTGAAAAAAGTTTTTTATTTTACCTACCATATGCAGATTAGCCCGCGCCACCGTTACATAGCCATTTCCTAGCCGTTTCCATAGCCATAGGCCCCTACATTAGCGCCGAATCCAAGATTAAAGCTAATACCGCCACTAACTCCACCACCAGCCCCTCCACCAAAAAGCCCACCTAGTCCAAGAAACCTGGCTTCAACCTCAGGATCTAAAGCGGCAACATCTTGATCAGTATTCGAATCCTTGAAACGACTTTCAACAGCACCAGTCAAGGACTCAGCAGAGTTAACCAGGCTAGGGGATCCTTGTCTACCAAAGTTATTGTTTTTTGACTTGTAAAGATTTAAATAGTCCCTTTGTCTTAGTAAATTATTTCGTTAAACATTATTATTTTCGGAGTTCAGATGATAGTACAGTACCCGGCGATAAATATTGCACATCGACCTTCGGAGAAAATATAGGGAAATGACTGTTCGAGACATCTCTTTTCCGCTGTGCTTTTATATATAACTGCCGCAAGCTAGGTCGGTTCGAAAATGTTTCACGGCAAGCAAATACAAAATAGAAACTAAATTAACGAATAAATTGCATTGATTTTTCCAAAGGTCGGTGTGCAATATTTGTCGCCGGGTACTGTAGGTAATTGTTGGCATATCGATTTAAATTGTTTGAGTTGCCTTCTCTGGCCATATTTGGCAAGTTATTGTATAAGTTAGTTGGTCGTGTTTGGCCATTTTCTTACCCCAAATTGCTTGACTTGACTCCTGTGGTGACTATAGCGCAGAAATATATCTGCAATAAATAAAAAACAACTTTGTTGAAGAACCTTCTTTTACCTAAAATATCCAGACTGGCTTTTTTTTATACTAGCTGCTGTTTGAAATTATTGAGTTGTCAGTAAAAGTCGTGTCAAACTTGGTTAGCCGTTCGTCCGCCATGCCAGAGTGATAATTCATAACTCTGGGAAGAAAACTGTGACCTGGAATACAGGCTCGGCCTAAATCAGGCGCAGTTGCTCATATTTATTATTCTTTGTACCTAATTCTAACCGCTTCTATATACTGATCAATATGCTACATTTTTTTTAACCCAGTTGTTACTGAAACTTTTTTTTAGCTCGAATTCCAGTGAATTTTTAGTATTGTTACCTTGATACATGTGGTAAACATGGAAAAATACAAAAAAAATACTAAGTTTTCAGGAAAGCTCGGAAAATGCGGATCGTTTTAACGATCAGTAGTAATAGGCGGGTAGGTTAACGCTCATATAAGTACCACTTTGTCGATTGTATCCTATTTTAAATTAGACAACCACAGATTTTACTATGAAAAAGGCTTTATTCTCTAAATTAAATGTAATGTAAATCAACCCTCGACATAGCGTAATTCTAAAAGACAGATCAGCCATAAGACGTCCACTGCTGGGCAAAGGGCTCCCCCATAGAACGCCATAACGAACGACAGCCTGCCGTTTGTATCCACCAGTTGCCTGCGACTCTCACGATGTCGTTGGTCCACCTGGTGGGAGGCCTACCAACGCTTCGTCTTCCGGTTCGTGGTCGCCCCTCGAGAACTTTTCTTCCCCATCGGTTGTCGGTTCTTCAAGCGATGTGGCCTGCCCATTGCCACTCCAACTTGCATATTCTGAGAGCTATGTCGGTGACCCTGGTTCTTCGGCGAATTTCCTCATGTCGGATTTTACCGCACAATGAAACTTCGAGCATAGCTCTCTCCATGGCTCGTTGCGTGACTGTACATGTATCTTCAGAGAACTATGATATATCCACTGTAGAGCAAGGAAACACTTTATTTCACTATTTTACACATTACCCACTTAGTTCTTTTGAATCGCGTATTTGTATATTTAACCAATAATTCTTTATCAAACATACAGTCAAAGTAATATATCCAGGGTGTTTGGTGGTGTCTTGGCCCGTAGTTTTCTTGCCATTGTGGCCGGTCGTGAGCATTATGGCGATTTCTCCAAGATATATTTGATTATTTGTTACGGTTGGATCAACAAAAGGAACGGCTGACGTGCTGCTAATAACTGGAGCTGAATTAGATGTAGATGACTTCGGTTGATGACCTTCCACAATTAGGGGTTCTTCGGTAGTTCGACTTCTTTTTGCTAAAGAAGACAAGGGTACACTGTCCTCGTCTCTTTCGGAACACATGTATTATATCTCAGCAGGACCTCTTAGCTGAGCACCTAGATAGAAAAAAATAATATAACAACTGCCATGAGAAAATAACGTGAAGATTAAATGACATCTAAATCAAACCTGGAAGATTGTTCAGACTTACAAACTCGTCATCACCAGAATCTTCATCTGTGACATCGGCATTCGCGTTATCAGGTGGTAAAATAGTTATTTTTCCTGGACTTTTTGGATTGGAACAATTAGATGATCATGCCCATCATCTAATTATTCCAATTCGTCAACGATTTCATTGAGAGACAATGGTTTATTGGTAGTCCTGGGTCTGAAAGTTAGAACCTACAATACATCCCCAAATTACGACCGATCGTTAAAACGATCATCAAACATAATATCATTTGTTTTATATAAAAGTTATGACGAAATCAAATTTTATTTCACAGTTATGTTAGACAGGGTATAAATTTATAAAAAACGTGCATAAAATAAATTTCAATCACAATATAATTTGTAAACACTTATCGTTTCGAAGACATAGTGAAAGTTAATTACGCTAATACGAACAAAAACACAAAATCACTTCAAAATTATGATCATAAGATAATTTTCTATGCACCAAAACACTGCCAAAGGATCACTGCTACGATTGGTATACAACAAGCAACAGTTATCCGCTCGTTAATATTTTTAAATTGAGGGTATTCCTCACGTATTTTTTTGATCTTTATAACGATCGGTCGTTATAAATGGGTGGAGAAATAAACTTATTATTATTATTAACTATGTCTGTGGCTTCGCTTTCTTTGTTTTTCTGACATTTATATGGCTGTAATGGCCTGTATAAGCATGACATGCATACTTATTAAGTTAAATTATATGCTTGGTGATTGAGTTATAACGGTCAGGAACACTATTTTACATAATTATTATGGCATCAATGCAATATTTGTACCGTTTGTTTCGAGTTGCTGATATGGCGCTGTTACAAGAACGTACACACACAGAAGAAGAAGTAGAAGTTATTACGGGTGGATGTTTATGAACAGACAAATCAGTCTACCCTTTCCCCTGTTCGTTTTTTACCCTATGTAGTTTGTCCGACTTCGATTTATCTGTGATAATAATATAGTTGACCAAAAAATTCGAAAACATGTGACATCTACCAACACGCATTGGGTCCGCGTGGCTGATTAAAGCCCATCCCTCTCCCAGAGAGAAAACCTGAATCCCTGCAGTGGCAACATTATAGGCTGATGATTACTTGACGGCACGGTTGGCGCAGTGGCTAAGCGATTGGAGTGCTGCACTGCGTGTCGTGGGAACAAATATTAAAATTTGTGTGGCCTACAGATTGTTTCGGGTCTGCGTGTTTGGTTTGTAAACGTACCCACACAACCACGCTGGTGTGGTGATTGTGTACCCAACACCCCCAATGAGTTAGTGTGTGTACCCATACCATCATACCACAGTGGTTGTGTGGGTGGTGGTGTTCAGGGCGGAATTAGTGGTGGCGTTCACGGTGGACTTGGTGGTGGTCAGGGTGGTGGTGTCGGAGGCGGTCTGGGTGATGGTATCGGTGATGGTGTTTGTGGTGGCATCAACGCAGGACTTGGTAGAGGCGCTTACGGTGGACTTGGTGGAGGTGTCTATGGTGGAATTGGTGGAAGTGCCTATGGTGGAATTGGTGGAGGTGCCTATGGTGAAATTGGTGGAGGTGCCTATGGTGGAATTGAAGGAGAATAGAAAATAGAAAAACATTTATTCGAAACAGACACAACACAACAGCAACAATTACAAAGGTAAAAAAAAAAAGGTACATAGAACGGAAAAACATGGACAAGGTTGCGCTGAGCGTGCCCATACCGAAAAGGTTACCAACTCAGCATATGCTGGGCGTCAGACACCCAACGCTGGTTTTCAGTTGGCACCCGCAGTGACACACGGACGATGGCAACAAGTACAAATAAATAAGGTAGTTAGTGATAAAATAATAATAATATAAATGTGAAATAGGTAACGACATAATTATGATGTAAATAAGTAATAATAATAAAGGGTAAATAGAATAGTGTGAGTTTGAAAACTCACACAGGAGGAGCTTATGGTGGAATTGGTGGAGGTACCTATGGTGGAATTGGTGGAGGTGCCTATGGTGGAATTGAAGGAGGAGCTTATGGTGGAATTGGTGGAGGTGCCTATCGTGGAATTGGTGGAGGTGCCTATCGTGGAATTGAAGGAGGTTCCTATGGTGGAATTGAAGGAGGAGCTTATGGTGGAATTGGTGGAGGTGCCTATGGTGGAATTGGTGGAGGTGCCTATGGTGGAATTGAAGGAGGAGCTTATGGTGGAATTGGTGGAGGTGCCTATCGTGGAATTGGTGGAGGTGCCTATCGTGGAATTGGTGGTGGCATTAACGCAGGTATCGGCGGTGGTATTGGTGCTGGTGGTGCTGGGCAATCTCGTCTTCTTTACGGAAGAAAATAAACAAAAAAGTAGTTAAAAAACTAAAAAACAAGACTGAAAAAACTGAAAAGCAAAAAAACAAGCACATTTTAAATTAAACAAAACTTGGAAGAAGGCGGGGTTTTAATTTAATTCTATTTTTTAATTTCATAATCTAATGTCCAAATGAGAAATCCCTTCTTTATTAAAATGTATTTTTCATTTAAAATGTACTTGTTTTTTGCTTTTCAGTCGGGTTTTTTTAGTTTTTTAAATACTTTTTTTTTCCAACTTTTTAGTTCTTTTGTGTTTGTTCTTTCGTGGGTCGCGTAAAATTCTTCGCAGATGATTTAACTTTAGTGCTTGTTTATAGGATTTGTCACTTTGAATTTCTTTTAAACATATAAGTGTTTTATATTTTTGTAATCTCCTTTTAAAACCCTTTATTTTGATACCCTACTCGATGGTATTGGAAAAAAAAATTTGAACCCCGCGATTTGTCCCCCAAAATCCGCAATTTTTCTTTGAATTTTAATTTGTATGTAGCCTTTAACACTCGTGCTATCAAGACGAATCTAATGACGTATATTTTTTTCAAATCCCTTCATCCGTTTAGGAGTTATGAGGGAACAAAGAAACGGACATACATACATACACGTCAAACACATAACCCTCCTTTTGGGCTTCGCCGCAGTCGGGTAAAAAGCATTAAAATTAACTGTCAAATAGAATTTTGAGTAATACGAGTAAACTATTAAGAGTTATTCCGGTCTGATCCCCCAAACCGATCCACTAATTGTGCTTTTAAACATGTCGATTTATTAAAACGTCAGTTTGTGGAAACAAAAATATGAAAATAAATTAGTTGGAATGTAGTTACAATGTTTATTTTTGTTTTTATTGCACCCAAAAGAATATGCATACTAATTGCAATCATATATGATTGCAATTAGTATTCTGAGTTACGCTCGTCATTGTACGTAAGCTATAGCTTACGTACAATGACGAGCGTAACTCAGAATTAGAAAGTGATGGATTGATTTGGAATTCCTTATTTTACTTTTAAATGGCACCACAAACAAACACACACAAACTCACACCCTTTTTCCCATAACAAGGTTTATCACCTACTGTCGCACGAGCATACAAAACATAATTAAAAATATCTCGCTAGCACATTTCCACACTGAAATATGAGTCGTATAGAAACAAAAATAGCAATCTGTAATTTTTATGTTTAGGAATAAAAACGTTAGGATAAAAAACAGTAGGAGTTTAAATATATTTACACTAATGATATTATGAATTACAATTTTCGGAAACATGAGTGTTATGAACATCGTCGGTAGCACTACAAATAGTATGAATAAGAATAATAATAAAAAAATAATAAGAACTAGTCAATGTAATGCTGTTAAGTAACATTTTGACCAGGGTTTAATGTAAATAAAAGAATACAAACAATAAAATGACTCCCCACTACAAATAGTATGAATGAAAACTTTAGGATGAAAAATTTTAGGAAGAGTGATCATTCGGATTACAAATCGTTAGGAAGAACAATTTCGGATAAAGAACTTTAGGTGAGCCAATATGGACCCCTATTTCATATATATCTAAGTATCTACTCAGACACATCACTTGTAAACAAAGGACTAAAACTGTTTTACGTTCGTTACATCACCATCTCAGGGCCTGTTGAAAACCAGCGTCGGGCACTAGCTGCTCGGCAGTTTGCTGAACTGGTCCTATTTGGCGCCAGCCGTGAGATGCACACACTCTTTTTTTTGTTAATTTTATTTTTTATTGTTTGTTGTGTGCACTTGTGGCATATTGTGCTAAATAAATATGTTTTCTTTCTTTCTTTCTTTCTTTCTTTACGAAAACACTTGAATCGTCTTGGTCACCGCTCATACTCTGCTTGTTTCTACTTTGATTAGAAGCTACATCGAATCCCCACCCTCCAAGATTTTTTGCGCTGTTTTGACAAGCAAACCTTGCAATGTGATCTTGGCTGAGTTATCTGTCACGGTGTTTGTTGTCTTTGGGGGATAGCACTCTAATTTTGGTTGTTTTACTTTACAATATCCAATATACAAATCGGTCCAGCCATTTAGGAGGAGTGGAAAATCATAAAATGACCCCCCCGCTCTTGGGCAGAGAAGAAGGGAGTGTCAGACTTCTACTGACTAAAAACACTCAAGTTCCTTCTTCGCCCTTGTGCCGAGGCCGCGGTATCTCTTTCGACAATCCGCAGCCCAAAATATATACACACACACACACACACGCACACGCACATATATATATACTTTACGACAGAAATAAATCAGAGTTATATTGCTTGATGCCATGACAGCTTAAGAAATAATGCCATATTTTTTTAAATAAGAACTAGTCAATGTAATGCTGTTAAGTAACATTTTGACTAGGGTTTAATGTAAATAAAAGAATACAAACAATAAAATGACTCCCCACCGTTTATTAACTTTTACAAAATACATTATGGCTAACAAATTGCCGCTTAATAATTCGGGCCCATATATTTATTTAGACCAGTCGACCTCCAGCAGCCCGTTGGCAAAGCTTGGCCTCCGGCATAACCCCCAACTTGGCCACCAAGATTACCTCCAACTTGGCCTTCGGCATTAGCTCCAACTTGGCCGCCGAGACTGGCTCTAATTTGGCCTCCAGCATTTGCTCCAACTTGGCCTCCAACTTGGCCTCCGGCGTTTGCTACAACTTGGCCTGCAGCATTTTCTCCAATTTGGCCTACGGCATTTGCTCCAATTTGGCCTCCGAGATTACCTCCAACATGGCCACCGAGATAACCTCCAATTTGGCCTCCGGCATTTGCTCCAATTTGGATTCCGGCATTTGCTCCAACTTGTCCTCTGGAATTTGCTCCAACTTGGCCTCCGACATTTGCTCCAACTTGGCCTCCGAGATTGCCTCCTATTTGGCCTCCGGCATTTGCTCCAATTTGGATTCCGGCATTTGCTCCAACTTGTCCTCTGGAATTTACTCCAACTTGGCCTCCGAAATTTGCTCCAACTTGGCCTTCGAGATTGCCTCCTATTTGGCCTCCGACATTGGCTCCAACTTGGCCTCCGGCATTTGCCCCAATTTGGACTCCGGCATTTGCTACAACTTGTCCTCTAGAATTTGCTCCAATTTGGCCTCCGACATTTGCTCCAACTTGGCCTCCGCGATTACCTCCAACTTGGCCACCAAGATTGCCTCCAACTTGACCTCCGGCATTTGCTCCAACTTGACCACCGAGATTACCTCCAATTTGGCCTCCAGCATTTGCTCCAATTTGGACTCCGGCATTTGCTCCAACTTGTCCTCTGGAATTTGCTCCAACTTGTCCTCTGGAATTAACTCCAACTTGGCCTCCGAAATTTGCTCCAACTTGGCCTTCGAGATTGCCTCCTATTTGGCCTCCGACATTGGCTCCAACTTGGCCTCCGGGATTACCTCCAACTTGGCCACCAAGATTGCCTCCAACTTGACCTCCGGCATTTGCTCCAACTTGGCCGCCGAGATAACCTCCAATTTGGCCTCCGGCATAACCTCCAACTTGACCTCCGGCATAACCTCCAACTTTTCCTCCTGCATTTGCTCCAACTTGGCCTCCGAGATAACCTCCAATTTGGCCTCCGGCATAACCTCCAACTTGACCTCCAGCATAACCTCCAGCTTGGCCTCCGGCGTAAGCGTAACCTCCAACTTGGCTTCCGGTATTTGCTCCAACTTGGCCTGCGAGATTACCTCCAACTAGGCCTCCGAGAAAACCTGCAACTTGGCCACCGAGATTACCTCCAACTTGGCCTCCGGCATAACCTCCAACTTGACCTCCGGCATAACCTCCAGCTTGGCCTCCTAGATAACCTCCAAGTTGGCCACCGAGATTACCTCCAATATTACCTCCAACTTGAACTCCGAGATAACCTCCAAGTTCGCCTCCGGCATGACGTCTAGTTTGGCCTCCGAGATTGCCTCCGGCTTGGCCACCAGCATTACCTCCAACTTGGCCACCAAGATTAGCTCCAATTTGGCCACCGAGAATGCCTCCAACTTGGCCTCCGAGATTACCTCCAATTAGGCCTCCGAGATTACCTCCAACTAGGCCTCCGGCATTAGCACCAACTTGGCCGCCGAGATAACCTCCAACTTGGCCTCCGGCATTTGGTCCGACTTGGCCTCCGGCATTTGCTCCAACTTGGCCTCCAAAATTACCTCCAACTTGGCCTCCGGAATTTACTCCAACTTGGCCTAAGGCATTTATTCCAACTTGGCCTCCGAGATTACCTCCAACTTGGCCTCCAGTATTTGGTCCGACTTGGCCTCCGGCATTTGCTCCAACTTGGCCTCCAAAATTACCTCCAACTTGGCCTCCGGAATTTACTCCAACTTGGCCTAAGGCATTTATTCCAATTTGGCCTCCGAGATTAGCTCCAATTTGGCCTCCGAGATTACCTCCTATTTGGCCTCCGGCATTTGCTTCAACTTGGCCTCCAGCATTTGCTTCAACTTGTCCTCCGGCATTTGCTCCAAATTGGCCTCCGAGATTGCCTCCAACTTGGCCTCCGGCATTTGCTCCAACTTGGCCTCTGAGATAACTCTCAACTTTGCCACCGAGATTAACTCCAACTTGGCCTCCAGCATTTGCTCCAACTTGTCCTCCGCCATTTGCTCCAACTTGGCCTACGAGATTGCCTCCAACTTGGCCTCCAAAATTACCTCCAATTTGGCCTCCGAGATTGCCTCCAATTTGGCTTCCGAGATTACCTCCAATTTGTCCTCCGGCATTTGCTCCGACTTGGCCTCCGAGATTGCCTCCAACTTGGCCTCCAGTATTTGCTCGAACTTGGCCTCCAAAATTACCTCCAATTTGGCCTCCGAGATTGCCTCCAATTTGGCCTCCGAAATTAACTCCGATTTGGCCTCCGAGATTGCCTCCATCTTGGCCTCCGGCATTTGCTCCAACTTGGCCTCCGAGATAACTCTCAACTTTGCCACTGAGATTAACTCCAACTTGGCCTCCAGCATTTGCTCCAACTTGTCCTCCGCCATTTGCTCCAACTTGGCCTACGAGATTGCCTCCAACTTGGCCTCCAAAATGACCTCCAATTTGGCCTTCGAGATTGCCTCCAATTTGGCCTCCGAGATTACCTCCAATTTGTCCTCCGGCATTTGCTCCAACTTGGCCTCCAAAATTACCTCCAACATGGCCTCCGGCATCACGTCTAGTTTTGCCTTCGAGATTAGCTCCAATTTGGCCACCGAGAATGCCTTCAACTTGGCCTCTGGCATTAGCTCCAACTTGGCCCCCGGCAATTGCTCCAACTAGGCCTCCGAGAAAACCTCCAACTTGTCCTCCGAGATTACCTCCTATATGGCCTCCAGCATTTACTCCAACTTGGCCTCCGAGATTACCTCCTATTTGGCCTCCAGCATTTGCTCCAACTTGGCCTCCGGCATTTGCTTCAACTTGGCCTCCGAGATTGCCTCCAATTTGGCCTCCGAGATTACCTCCTATTTGGCCTCCAGCATTTACTCCAACTTGGCCTCCGAGATTACCTCCTATTTGGCCTCCAGCATTTGCTCCAACTTGGCCTCCGGCATTTGCTTCAACTTGGCCTCCGAGATTGCCTCCAATTTGGCCTCCGAGATTACCTCCTATTTGGCCTCCGGCATTTCCTCCAACTAGGCCTCCGAGAAAACCTTCAACTTGGCCTCCAGCATTTGCTCCAACTTGGCCCCCAGCATTTGCTTCAACTTGGCCTCCGAGATAACCTTCAACTTGGCCACCGAGATTACCTCTAACTTGGCCTCCAGCATTAACTTCAACTTGTCCTCCGCCATTTGCTTCAACTTGGCCTCCGAGATTGCCTCCAACTTGGCCTCCGGCATTTGCTTCAACTTGGCCTCCGAGATAACCCTCAACATGGCCACCGAGATTACCTCCTATTTGGCCTCCAGCATTTGCTCCAACTTGGCCTCCGGCATTTGCTTCAACTTGGCCTCCGAGATTGCCTCCAATTTGGCCTCCGAGATTACCTCCTATTTGGCCTCCAGCATTTACTCCAACTTGGCCTCCGAGATTACCTCCTATTTGGCCTCCAGCATTTGCTCCAACTTGGCCTCCGGCATTTGCTTCAACTTGGCCTCCGAGATTGCCTCCAATTTGGCCTCCGAGATTACCTCCTATTTGGCCTCCGGCATTTCCTCCAACTAGGCCTCCGAGAAAACCTTCAACTTGGCCTCCAGCATTTGCTCCAACTTGGCCCCCAGCATTTGCTTCAACTTGGCCTCCGAGATAACCTTCAACTTGGCCACCGAGATTACCTCTAACTTGGCCTCCAGCATTAACTTCAACTTGTCCTCCGCCATTTGCTTCAACTTGGCCTCCGAGATTGCCTCCAACTTGGCCTCCGGCATTTGCTTCAACTTGGCCTCCGAGATAACCCTCAACATGGCCACCGAGATTACCTCTAACTTGGCCTTCAGCATTTGCTCCAACTTGTCCTCCGCCATTTGCTTCAACTTGGCATCCGAGATTGCCTCCAACTTGGCCTCCGGCATTTGCTCCAACTTGGCCTCCAAAATTACCTCCAATTTGGCCTCCGAGATTGCCTCCAATTTGGCCTCCGAGATTAGCTCCGACTTGGCCTCCGAGATAACCTTCTATTTGGCCTCCGGCATTTGCTTCAACTTGGCCTCCAGCATTTGCTCCAACTTGGCCTCCAATTTGGCCTCCGAGATTACCTCCTATTTGGCCTCCGGCATTTCCTCCAATTAGGCCTTCGAGAAAGCCTTCAACTTGGCCTCCAGCATTTGCTCCAACTTGGCCTCCGGCATTTGCTTCAACTTGGCCTCCGAGATAACCTTCAACTTGGCCACCGAGATTACCTTTAACTTGGCCTCCAGCATTAGCTCCAACTTGTCCTCCGCCATTTGCTTCAACTTGGTCTCCGAGATTGCCTACAACTTGGCCTCCGGCATTTGCTTTAACTTGGCCTCCGAGATAACCCTCAACATGGCCACCGAGATTACCTCTAACTTGGCCTCCAGCATTTGCTCCAACTTGTCCTCCGCCATTTGCTTCAACTTGGCCTCCGAGATTGCCTCCAACTTGGCCTCCGGCATTTGCTCCAACTTGGCCTCCAAAATAACCTCCAATTTGGCCTCCGAGATTGCCTCCAATTTGGCCTCCGAGATTAGCTCCGACTTGGCCTCCGAGATAACCTCCTATTTGGCCTCCGGCATTTGCTTCAACTTGGCCTCCAGCATTTGCTCCAACTTGGCCTCCAAAATTACCTCCAATTTGGCCTCCGAGATTGCCTCCAATTTGGCCTCCGCCATTTGCTTCAACTTGGCCTCCGAGATTGCCTCCAACTTGGCCTCCGGCATTTGCTTCAACTTGGCCTCCGAGATAACCCTCAACATGGCCACCGAGATTACCTCTAACTTGGCCTCCAGCATTTGCTCCAACTTGTCCTCCGCCATTTGCTTCAACTTGGCCTCCAAGATTGCCTCCAACTTGGCCTCCGGCATTTGCTCCAACTTGGCCTCCAAAATTACCTCCAATTTGGCCTCCGAGATTGCCTCCAATTTGGCCTCCGAGATTAGCTCCGACTTGGCCTCCGAGATAACCTCCTATTTGGCCTCCGGCATTTGCTTCAACTTGGCCTCCAGCATTTGTTCCAACTTGGCCTCCAAAATTACCTCCAATTTGGCCTCCGAGATTGCCCCCAATTTGGCCTCCGAGATTAGCTCCGACTTGGCCTCCGAGATTACCTCCAACTAGGCCTCCGAGAAAACCTGCAACTTGGCCACCGAGATTGCCTCCAACTTGGCCTCTGGCATTTGTCCCAACTTGGCCTCCTACATAACCTCCAGGTTCGCCACCGAGATTACCTCCAATATTACCTCCAACTTGAACTCCGAGATAACCACCAAGTTCGCCTCCGGCATTACGTCTAGTTTGGCCTCCGAGATTACCTCCAACTTGGCCACCAGCATTACCTCCAACTTGGCCACCAAGAGTCGCTCCAATTTGGCCACCGAGAATGCCTCCAACTTGGCCTCTGGCATTAGCTCCAACTTGGCCTCCGAGATAACCTCCAATTAGGCCTTCGAGATTACCTTCAACTAGGCCTCCGGCATTACCTTCAACTAGGCCTCTGGCATTAGCTCCAACTTGGCCTCTGGCATTAGCTCCAACTTGGCCTCCGAGATTACCTCCAATTAGGCCTCCGAGATCACTTTCAACTAGGCCTCCGAGACTAGCTCCGACTCGGCCTCCGAGATTACCTCCTATTTGGCCTCCGGCATTTGCTTCAACTTGGCCTCCAGCATTTGCTTCAACTTGTCCTCCGGCATTTGCTCCAACTTGGCCTCCGAGATTGCCTCCAACTTGGCCTCCGGCATTTGCTCCAACTTGGCCTCCAAGATAACCCTCAAATTGGCCACCTAGATTACCTCCAACTTGGCCTCCAGCATTTGCTCCATCTTGGCCTCCGGCATTTGCTTCAACTTGGCCGCCGAGATTGCCTCCAATTTGGCCTCCGAGATTAGATCCAACTTGGCCACTGAGATTGCCACCAATTTGGCCTCCAGCATTTGCTCCAACTTGGGCTCCGAGATTACCTCCAACTTGTCCTCCAGCATTTGCTCCAACTTGGCCTCCAAAATTACCTCCAACTTGGCCTCCGGCAGTTACTCCAACTTGGCCTCCGAGATTACCCTCAATTTGGCCACCGAGATTGCCTCCAACTTGTCCTTCTGCGTTTGTGCCAACTTGGCCTTCGGCATTTACTCCAACTTGGCCTCCGAGATTACCCTCAACTTGGCCTCTGAGATTATTCTCAACTTGGCCTTCGAAATTACCTCCAACTTGACCTCCGGCATTAGCACCAACTTGGCCTCCGGCATAACCTCGAACTGGGCCTCCGAGATTACCACTAGCATGGCTTCTGAGATAACCTCCAACTTGACCTCCAGCATAACCTCCAACTTGGCCTCCAGCATAACCTGCAACTTGACCTCCGGCATCAGTCTCAATTTGACCTCCGGCATAACCTCCAAATTGACTTCCGGCATAACCTCCAACTTGGCCTCTAGCATAACCTTCAAATTGACCTCCAGCATAACCTCCAACTTGGCCTCCGAGATTGCCTCCTATTTGGCCTCCGGCATTTGCTCCAACTTGGCCTCCAGCATAGCCTCCAACTTGACCTCCGGCATCAGCACCAACTTGTCCTTCGGCATAACCTCCAAATTGACCTCCGGCATAACCTCCAATCTGGCCACCGGCATAACCTCCAACTTGGCCTCCGGCATTAGCTGGAACTTGGCCTCCTGCATTAGCTTCAACTTGGCCTCCGAGGTTACCTCCAACTTGGCCACCAAGATTGCCTCCAACTTGGCCTCCGAGATTGCCTCCTATTTGGCCTCCGGCATTTACTCCAACTTGGCCTCCAGCATAGCCTCTAACTTGACCTCCGGCATCAGCACCAACTTGGCCTTCGGCATAACCTCCAAATTGACCTCCGGCATAACTTCCAATCTGGCCACCGGCATAACCTCCAACTTGGCCTCCGGCATTAGCTTCAACTTGGCCTCCGAGGTTACCTCCAACTTGGCCACCAAGATTGCCTCCAACTTGGCCTCCGAGATTGCCTCCTATTTGGCCTCCGGCATTTGCTCCAACTTGGCCTCCGAGATTACCTCCAACTTGGACTGCGTCATTTGCTCCAACTTGGCCTCCAGCATTTGCTCCGACTTGGCCTCCGAGATGGCCTTCAATTTGGCCTCCGGCATAACCTCCAACTTGACCTCCGACATAGCCTCCAACTTGGCCTCCGGCATAACCTCCAAGTTGGCCTCCTACATAACCTCCAGCCCTACCACTGGCTATTCTTAAGACTAAGTCATGGCCATTCTCACTTTTTATCTGACTGATTTGTTGTGTAACTTTGTCATCGGAAATACTTTGATCCACATGAAGGCGTATAGCGGATGCCGCCAAGCCAGCTTGACATGTGACAGCAAAGACGAAGAACAATAACTGAAAACAAACAACATAACGATTATTCCTACACAGTTTTGCATCCTCGTCAAATTCAAGGTGCTAACTACGCTATACGCTTTAATGATTTTCAAACCGAATCTTACTAATAGTCTAGCTAGTTAATAGTCTAGCCAAGTAGCCAACAAGTGGTTTTGCAACTTTATTCAGCCGTCTCCTAATCTTTCCTTTAAACAAAAATGTTCATTCGTTTTTGAGATTTATTATTTGCAAAAAACTAAACCTGTTTTTTATTTTTTAGTTAATTGTTAAAAACTTTTGCAATTTTTGCAAGCGGAATTTAATTTTTTCAAAAATCATCTGGACGCCATTCCGAATCGAATGATAACTCAATCATAATTTTCGGAGACTGCTGAAAAAAGTTCACCAAAAAATCACTAATTGTTGACTAGACTATAACAAGTGTTTTTACCCACGACGGAACGGAGACGGTATATGCGTTTGGGGTGAGAGGTTGTTTGTTTGTTTGTTTGTGTGTTTGTGCAAATACATGTTGCCATTTTTCTCCAAAACTACTAGTCCGATTTTGATGCAGTTTCCAGTTATAGGTTCGGGTTTGATTGGTGCATGTTCTTAGATAGGTGTTACGGTGACAACTTACCAGGGGGCGCTGCAACAAACATTTTTTTGTGCAAATCAAAGTTGCCATTTTTCTCCAAAACTACAAGTCCGATTTTGATTCAGTTTTCAGTTATGGGTTTAGGTTTGATTGGTGCATGTTCTTAGATAAAAAAATAAAAGTAAAAAGTTTAAAATAAAAAGCTAAATTAATTTTTTTGAAAAAACCCAAGAATGTCCGTCGGGAGCTGAACATTGCAAAACTAGTTCATTTAATGGCAGCCCCCGACGGACATTCTTGGGTTTTTTTAAGGTGGGTGTTTTATGTTATTATCCTTTTTTCATCTTCTATATATCTATCTATATATAAATAAAAAGAGAAGTCCTGACTGACTGACTGACTCATCAACACCCAGCCCAAACTCTTGGACCTAGAAAGCTGAAATTTTGCACAGAAACCTCTGTGCAAAATTTCAGCTTTCTAGGTCCAAGAGTTTAGTTTTTTACCCTTTATAGTGTAGACAAGGAATAAGGAAGAATTTTTCGAAATTCAACCCCTAAGGGATTTAAATAGGGGATGAAAGTTTGCATGGAAAATCGTCATTTTCACGCGGGCGAAGCCGCTGGCAAAAGCTAGTTATAACTAATGCTGTTGATAACAGCTGGTGCGTATAACCTGCAGAAGTTGTAAATTTCTGCTAAAAATCACACGCGGATTGAACCTAGATTATTAGAGCAATCTAGGCTATAATTGCTGATTCTGTCATAAGAAGTTGAAGGCAAAAAAATACGCAATCGGGAAGAAAGGCACAGGAGATCGTCCAATTCATTAATTGTACCACATACCTTGACCAGCGATCCCAAGCGCGCGCAGGCGACGGCCACGTGTCCGCTTTCGGGATGAACAGCTCACAGGTCTTTTCTGGATACACTATGCTGGCCAGCAGTACACAACACACTATCATAGGTCTGGGGTAGGCTGATAACAGTTTATATAGGTTCAGTTCAGGGGTTTTAGGGCGCGATGGGACTAATTAGTGTCACACATAGCATGCGTATCCGCACGATCCCAAGGTTAGAGCGAGACTGCCTATGACGGCGCGGCGCGGCATTGCGCGCGCGCTGCAAGGCACGAGGAAATCACCTAATCAACGATATATGGCACAGATTAAATAAATTAGAACAGTAAACCAATGCCTTTCAATCATCATTAGGTGATGTAGAAAAAATATAAGAAAAACTATAAGTTACGAAGCGTAACCAAACAGCATCAGTTAATACCTACTGATTTTAATCGATTCGAATTCGATACTCATTTTAGTTTTTCAGAACTAACTAATTGACATTTTCTTCTGTAATTAAATTCAATAAATTGTATACAGGTATATGTAGCACATTTAAATAGTTTGAGTGAATTACCTAGAGCAAAGTTTTTGTTTTTGTGATTCTGTAATTGAATTATTAAATCATGTAAACTATCTTTCTCATTTTTCTCCGCTTCCAGATTGAGAATTATTGAGCTGATTTTAGATATAACAGAATAAAAAACAGTGTAGGGTCCGTAGTGATAATTCTTTTTTTGTTTGAAAAAAGATACGTTCAGGATAATAAAACATGTAAGTAAACGAAGTTAAAAAAAAATGCTTACATTATACGATTATACTACAAACTTAGTCCAGAAATTATCTTGTACAACTTTTTGTCTTTGTTGTTCAAAAACTGTTTCCATCCAAGTTCAAAATGATTTTCCTAGAAAGTCGTCATAATCATAAAGTTCTACTTTTCAGATTTTTTTCATATTTTCTAAACTTATGGTTCAAAAGTTAGAGGGGGGGGGGGGGGGGGACACATTGTTTTTACTTTTGGAGCGATTATTTCCGAAATTATTAATTATAATCAGATCCACCGTGGACATAGGCATTGGCATTATAGTAAACCACGATTCCTCCATTTGTATTTCCGTCAGATCCACCGTGGACATAGGCATTATCATTAGAGTAATCCGCGTTACCTGCGTTTATAAATTCACCAGATCCGCCGTTGAAAAAGGCATTAGCATTAGAGTAAGCCACATTTCCTTCATTTACAAATCCTCCAGATCCGCCGTTGGCATAAACATTAGCGTCACTTTGTGTATATCCACCAAATTCACCGTTGGTGTTTGCTTTGTAACCGCTGTCATAAGCATTTGCAGAAGCACCAGCGCCACCATATGCATTAGCTCCTCCCAAAGCATATACACCCGCACTACCACCAGCCTCATAGCCAGCTTCTATGCTTCCTTTGATTCCTGTTTCTACACTACCACTTCCAAAGAGACCACTGATGGTACTAGATATAATACCATTTAGGCTACCACTAGCGCCAGCAGCAGCACTAGCATCAGCACTGACTTCTATGCCTCCACTAAGTCCACCTTCAATGCTTCCTTTGATGCCGCCCTTTATTCCACCAATACCCCCGCTGAAGCCACCTCCCAAACCAGCGTATTGCAACGTGTACTTATCAAGTTGATTGCTACTTGAGCTGTCATGTTTAGGAGACTCATAGGCTTCTAACTTAAGAAGGCTTTCGCCTAAACTGTTGCTGCAAGATTCTCCTCGTCTGAGTGACAGGTCGTTGTTTGATGATTGTAGTTTACTTATGCCCGGTTTCTGAGGCACTTTATCTGTGGTTTATCTATTCATATGCGTACATTTGAATAGATAAACCACAGATAAACCACAGATAAAGTGCCTCAGAAACCGGGCATTAGTGGCACATTTTTGCTTGAATAAAGCAGTTTACAAAGTGGTGCGTCATCAGCTCGACTTATGATGACTAGAGCGAACACAAACAACTGAAAATAGTTTTTATTTTATTTTATAGCGATTGCTGACAGTAATATTATTTGATGGATTCTAAACATAACCTACTGCATCTCTAAAAAGATGATTTTAACTTAAAAACTTTACGAGGTGGCGAGACGTACTGGACGCGCAAGTTGAGGGCTGGTTTGAGGTGGCGCAGGAAAAGAGCATTTATAAGGAATTGGGGGAGGCCTTTGCCCAGCAGTGGGACAGTACAGGCTATTAAAAAAAAACACCACTGTGTTATCTTCCAGACATTCTGCACTAATAAATTCCGTAAATAGAAATTACAAGGAGAAACTAACCGGTTGAAAATAGATTGACCTGGCAATCCTAGCATTGAGTAATAATACATAGGTAAATTGACAAGCATTGAAAAAGACCTCCCGCCATTGGGAAGATTGAAGTTGAAGAAAACAATGTGGGAGTGAGCATAGGATGCATTAATTACTTATTCGGGATGACCTTTTCCATTTGAACAGTTCATCACTATTGTAAAGCAATATAATGATGTTATACTCGTAAATGAAATGAATTGTTATTTCAAGTGTATCCCGTCGAGGCTGTGGCTTGTCGAAAGGATAACGCGGCTCCGACACAAGGGCGAAGAAGGAACATGGGTTTGGTTTTTAGTCAGTAGAAGTCTGACACTCCCCTTCGCTCTGCCCAAGAGCGGGGGGGGGGGTTATTCGATGATTTTCCAACCACCAAAAACTAAAAAAAAAAGTGTATCGCAAATTGGGTGTTGGCAGTACCTACTTATTAATTGCACCCTCCCTATATGCTTCTTTTAAAATATTTACCGTTATCCATGTCGCAGCAATTTGACAGTCAGTCGGTGTGGGATACGTAAAACGACCAGTTGGCATTCTTTGGATACGGATCCCTAATAAAACACTTTCATAGGAGAATGACAAAGTCTATGTCATAGAACAATAGAAAATTAATTTTTGTTTTTCTACTAGATATTGACTAACATAATGAAAACACATAACCCTTTCATTTCAGTCGGGTAATTAAATCATAGCTTTAAACATCTATGAATTATAAGGGAAGAAAATCCCTTTACACGTTCACTGTCCAATGACTGCAAAAGGAGTCACATTTGTACCAAAGTCATACGTCCATGACTCTAGTTGGAGTCATTACCCAAGAGTAAATGTTTTTTATTTGACTAGACGTACTATGAATAAGAGGAAAAAGATTGTCATGGACGTATGGTTACACAAAAACCTTCCGAAAATTTTAAAAAGTTTTTTTAACCCGTATTAATAGTATAATTGATGACTATGAAGTTAGGATGAGATTGTAGGTGGACGTAGGTACGAATAAATTTTATAACTTTGTATTGGGACAGGGAACATGTTAACTCTATTGTTGCCACAACAGGCACAAGAGCCTAGCGGCAATTGGAGGCGTCCAACTTTCGTGTCCGGTCTTTGTTCAATCCATGGTCCGGACCGAAAATGGGAAGCCTCTATTTTCTCCTGATGCTAGCGAAGAAGATAGCGGAACGTGAGAGGGAGAGAACCTTTTTTTTTTTTTTGGTGGGTGGAAAATCATCAAATGACCCCCCCCCCCCCCCGCGCTCTTGGGCAGAGCGAAGGGGAGTGTCAGACTTTTACTGACTAAAAACCAAATCCATGTTCCTTCTTTGCCCTTGCGCCGAGGCCACGTCATCTAGTACAAAAACCCGCGGCCCCGACGGGCAGAGGGAGAGAACCTCTCGTCCAAGTCACCGCGGGAAACGCCCCGGGCGTCGCGGGCCACGTGACGGCTTCCGCCCATCACAGGCACGACCCTATGGACGGGTGAGTGATGGGCTAGCTCGCCGTCCGCCCGTCTTATGGCGACAGTCCGTGTCGACGGCGGCGCCTTCGTGTTCGACGCATGCCTCTAAATGATGTCAGAATATTGAACCTACGCCTGCGGCTGTGGGGCTGCTCGAAAGTGATACCGCGGCCCCGGAACACAAGGGTTCCACTCTGTCCAGAGCGGGAGGGGTAATTTGATGATTTCCATCCGTAAAAAAGAAACATGAACCTGATGCCATTCGTTGAAACCTTCAAATTGTTTTATCCGGCTTAGTATATTTTTAAAAGATAACATTAGGTCTCGTAATGCACTAGCGGATAGACAGAAAGGGGGACGTTGCATTCTATACATTTAAGGCTATATAAAGGGTCACATTACTCACCAGCGAAACTTTCTTTCTCGCTTGCTCAGTCATCGTGTCGAGCTCAATGCTGGTCCGTATGATGTGAGAAACCAAGACTGATTGACTTGAAACGTGCTATTATATTGAATTTCAGCACTAGAACTAAATCTGCTTTTGTCACGGTTTGCCAAGCAGATTACCACTTAATTCGAAGTACCCATTAAACAAATTACATGAAACAATTTAAAAAAAAAAAACTGGCCAAGTTCAAGTCGTACTTGCACATGAAGGGTTCCGTACCCTCGTAGTAGGGAACCCCCATTTAATTTGTATTATTTCTTGTTTTAGCGGTGACAGAAATACTCGTTTTGTGATAAGTTTGTTTTTCATAGTGTGTATGTATGACTAAGTTATATTTGCTGTTTTTAAATATGCTATAGCTAAATCTTTTAAAAAACTACTGTAATGTGAGTGTACTTTTAGGTACACCTCTGCCTAACCCTGCGAGGATTACAGGCGTGATGTTACGTTATGTGTTAAATTATTTGTTGATGTAGCGGTATTTTGACATATAACCAATATGCCACGATGCATTACTTTATTTTTCTTCACGTCTAAACGCCTGGAGCGGGTTTAATATAATTTGGTAAAGTGTTAGCTGACACCCTGGATTAACACATAGGATAGCTTTTATCCTGATTTTATCTTCCCGTGGAATATTTTTTGAGTTGTAGAGGGCGAAGTCGCTGGTAACAGCTAGTTATTTATTGATACTAACTTTGATATCTGAGGTGAATATGTTGTGAGAGGGACTGTTTATCATGTGGTTGGCTAACGTATATTATGAAACCTCCTAACTGTGTCATACGTTAGATTTTCTATGCTCCTGGTCAATGTTACTGTTTGCAGCTTGTGCATTGTCATGGGTGTAGGTTGCGCCGATTGATTTTACCTTCTCCGTTAACCGGGAGCTATTACAAACATCTTTTGAAAAACGAAGTTACTTTATCATCAAACTGTGTTATTAAACTTGCTACCCTATGCGACTTATCCAGAGCGATAAAGCGTTAGAGAATTTTTGTATTAGGGAGGGAGGGAAGAGGATAAAGGACTCTTTTATTTGGTTTCAAGAAGAGAACCGCTTACTCTTATCATGGTTGACATCAATCCTCCACTTCCGGAAGCAAGCGCCTAAGACGGAGGTTTGGAAGATGCGATGGATACCTTTCCTTCTCAACAACGATAAACGAATATTCCTTCTGACGTAGTCAGTTTTCTGAAAATGTGACAAGCAGTCTTTCCAAGGGGTAACGTATTACCCGGTATGAACTTTGTTATGCGGTGTGCAGGTTTAAAAGTCAGTCGTTCCATATAAAATACCGGTTTTCAGCTGGATCCAGTTAGACTGGAAGCCGACTCCAATATAGTTGGGATATCGTGGAACTAAAACGCCAATTGCAATACCTTTTAAATAAATGCTACTCAATGAGACTTATCTTGGGGTATCAAACGCTGGACAACCGTGCCTGGGTGGAGCTCAAAAGTTTCAAAATTTCAACATTTCAGCTCCATGAAGCTTAGTAATTTAAAAGGCAATGTAGATTTTCAGGGGCGAATTATCCTATTAAAAAGAAGCTCGTTTAATTAGCACCCATAATTAAATGACTCGATTAATTGTTATAACTTTTAAATCGATACGTCTAGATCTTTGTTTAAAATTAACCATATCCAAAACTTTCCTTATTTTCAAGTGCTTGAATACTTTACATAAAGCGCTCAAAGGACCAGGGCCCCATAACAAGCCGAAGTTATCAAGTACACTAAGTTGGGTGTCTGTCCTGCACATAAGTGCTACTGGTCAGCGTTCTACAAGTTTCCCAGTTCTGGCCGTGTCAGCGGTTTTGTTAGTCTAGCTGAACTTTATAGATAGATAGTAAATCCTCTTAAAACTCTAATAATATTCACTGTTGTTTAAAATAGCAAAATATATAGGTAGGTAGATTCTACCTCATAAATCTGATAATGGTTCTTCTGTGTAATATAATAGAATACATTTACATTCAGGTAACAAAGACCCATAGACAAATACCTTAACCTAAATATACATAGGTACTAATAACATTTGTATAAGTTAGTATTAGTAACTTAAAACTATGTTAGTAGCACTTCAATTCACTTGTACGATACTTAGAGCGATGTTGTGGAATTTGTCCGCGAAAACTGAGAAAGGTAAGGTTACTGCGCAAGGTTAATAAACAAATAAAACAAAAACAATGTTTAATGTATTCTGTTCACAACAAACATGCTAGCAATTGCAGCAATCCCGAAAGATTTGCTGTATATTATTGAAGAGTTCCATGGTATTTTTCCGACGATAGGCATCAAATCTTCACCACATTTAAACGCGACTACCGTGGGATAATATTCTTCTAAACGAAATAAGACTCACCGAAGTCGGTTCACAATTGACAAAGATATCACTGAAAATACACAAAAACATACGAATTGATAACCTCCATTTGGTAGTCAGTCAATTATACGCTGGGAAACCAAGACTAACATTCAATAATAGGTATTCATGTTTACCTTAAGTGGCAAACCTAATGGAATACAATTTTGGTAGCCTTTTGAATTGTGAACACGATAAGATTCGTACCAGAAAATCTATTACCCATGGTACAAATTTTCTTTTCGTATCGTTGTACTATGAGTACGTCTATCAGTATCCCGTCACTTTGGACTGAAGCTTGCTTGACTACACTTTAACTGCAACACACTACATAAAGCCATATCCGGGGAACATAAAACGGGAAGGTTATGAAAGGCCCGGGACAAAAACGGCCGGGCATTTTTAACCTACGCCCGCTATGCGTCAATGATGTTTACTCTCCCTAAAAGCCTTTACGTGGAACGAGTCCATACAGCTATATGGTAAAGTAGAAAGGGGTTTAATATAAAAGTCAGATTGGATATTGATCCAATCTGACTTTTATATTAAACCCCTTATGGGTAGGTATGAATGCGCGAATGCATGCAGGTAGACGTATGTGTGCAAACAATGCCTCAGGCAATTAGTTGGGAACTCACAGCGGAGCTCTCGTCATTCCCTGTGGGATTCAGACAAAAACTCGCGAATTGATTGCTCGGTAGCAGTACACGTGAACGTAGAACAAAACGATTGGTGGTAAACAGTTGAACGATTTAGCTGACATTTGTTGTGAACTTTGTATGTACCTATTAGCAACAATTTCATGCTAAAATGAGTTTGCCATACTTACCTCAATGCAATTGTTAGATTTGCGTGCATGTTAATTGTATTTGTACTATTTAACACTACTACTTACTAATGCCTGACTATTGCTGTGCTGATAATATACTACCCATAACTGGATATGAAATCCATAATATAGCACTTACAAGAATGAAAAACAATAGGTCATGTGGCGAAGATGGCATCAGCACAGAATCTTTGTAAATAGGCGAACCTATATCCTCCTCCCATACGTCACCAAGCTCTTCAACAATATTTTACAGATCGGTAGCTTTCCTATCGAATATCCGGTAAATTAGACAAACACCAACCTCCTGAACAAGCAGGCTTCCGCCCTAGCCTTTCTACTACAGATCATTTACATGCAGTCAACCAAATTATAGAAAAACACGAAGAATACAAACTCTCACTACACTTAGCTTTTGTTGACTACTCAAAAGCCTTCGACAGCATTTCACATTCAGCAATTTTTACCGCCTTATGCAACCAAAACATTGATCCCACCTACATAAATCTACTACGCAAAATTATACAAAAATAGTACAGCCGCACTAAAATTACAAACCACACGTCCAAAATTTAAAATTGAGAAAGTTGTTAAACAGGGCGACTCGCTATCTCCTAAACTTTTCACCAGTATCCTCGAAGAAATCATCAGGAAGTTGGCAGCCGATTGGAGGGACAGAGGCATTGTTCTCGGCGAAGCGAGACTGACAAACCTACGTTTCGCCGACGACATTGTTCTCTTTGCGTCCTCAGGCCACAGAACTTCAGTTAATGCTTCATGACCTAAGCGATGCAAGCCTTGAGGTTGGACTGATGATGAATATGTCGAAGACCAAAGTCATGTCCAACGGAGCACCTAAAATAATAAAAATAGACGGGGGACAATACAACATGTCCAGTAATACCTTTACTTGGGTCAAGTAGTCTCCTTCCAGGCGAGGCAAGACAAAGAAGTCGCAAGACGAACAGAAAACGCCTGGAAGAGCTACTGGTCCATGAAAGAACTATTTAAGGGTTAGTTGCCTTTATCACTTAAAAATAAAAAATGGATGGCATGGAGGGAGGCCTTTGCCCAGGAGTGGGACAGAGCGGGCTAAGAAAAAAAAATGACTACTTACTTTTTCCTTATTTCTACTCTATAAGAGGGTGTTTTTAAATTATGATGAAAACAGTTATTTCCATCTTTCTTTTGAAATCCCACTAAAAAAATCAAACGTAACATTTCCAAGTCATTTCACGGACGAGGAAAACAATACTGCTACTTAATAAATCTACGCTAAGCGTAAAGCCATCTGTTATCATTACAAGGACACAGAATCAGGCAGTTTATCAAACTCAAATAAAATAACACGGCTTCGGCTAACACGTGTAATACCGCTCAATAACAACAATCTTAAATTGAAGAACTTTCCCTTTGTTAGGAGTTGTTTGAGGGAAGCGTCTCGACGCGCTAATAGTGACAGCGCACGCGGCTTCGAACTTCGCGTCGTATTCTAACACACGACCAGACTTGTTTAGCACACGTAAACTTGTAACTGAGACGAGTTCAGAACTTTGTGTTTACTTAAAACTGTTAAAACTCCCCGCTATGAACTTTGTAAGTGAAATAAAGTGTTCCGAGGCAGATTTATCTGAGTATGTATACATGAACATAGTAGCTACGACACAGGGAAGTTTGTCTATAAGCTCTCAAAATATAGTTTATGCTAATAAAGATTGTCTTCCACGTGTTACAAAGTGTGCTAACTGGTATAATGCCGCAACTTGCGCTACTTAAGCTGCTCAATGAGGGTCTAGATAACAAAGATGTGCTTGGTGAAGCGTCAATGCCTTTTTTAATATAAAAAATAAAATAATAATAATTTAGGATTTCTCCATATCATAAAATATGTTAGTATTTCAAATTAAATATTTTAACTTCTCAATTGATGAATCCTCACGCCATCTGTAATGCAGCGCCCATATACCGAGACTTTCTTGAGTTTTTTCCGCAAGGGCACACATATAGATGGCACTAGCGAGCTGACAGCTCCCCTTGACCGTTTGAACAAGACGGTGTGTGCTCCGACGCGCTCCGCTTTAAAAAATCCCTTTTTGTTGAAATCTGGACGATACTCGTAAAATAAATGGACCTGCATCTGTGCTTCACTGAGAACTTATAGTGCAGTGTTGATTTTTGGAGTTTTCACCATTCCACCGGCGGATCCACGAAGATTTAGCTCGCCGGCCGGCAGCCCATACTTGCAAGTGCGCATGGACGAAGTATCTTCCCATCTCCCTGGGTCTGAGTGGGATCTCTGGATTGTCAAGGTACGTGGGCATGTTTGCTGCGAATAATTCTCTTGTATTGGTTTGTCGAGGATTCATCAGAAGGGAAATTAATTTATTAAACATCCGCCATAGATTCTAATTTCAAATTTTCTTACATTCTTCTCAAAGGTGCAGGCTATCTACACGCCTCACCATATTATTTGGTCCTTCTAACCGGGTTAAAAACCGTTACCTAGATTTTTGCGTAATTGTTTGGTAAAAATCATATAGGTTCAATAACGCACAATAGGTATTTAGTTTACGTAAACTTTTGGTAAATGATTGCCTATAAAACGCATCATAATTGACAATAGAATTTACGTAGTTGTTGGTAAATCTGTTCAATTATTTTAGTACATAATTTACATGGAACGACATTACGTATTTATTGGTAAAGTTCATTCTATGTAGGTATCCGTATTTAAAAATTCGCTTTGATATTATGAAAATAAGTAGGTAGTTACCAACGCATCTCGGCTTTGAGCGTTTTAATACAATAATTGTAATTAGATAGATACCCACTCATAGTTGGTAGGTGCGATAATATTGCAAACCGCCTGTAAGGTATTTTTCTGTTATTGTTGTCGTTTGTTATCTAACGAAATGACGGATAAACAACTGAAGCCGGAAGATTTACTAACTATTCTCCATGAAAAGAAAGGATTGTTATTTAAACGCATTACTCGGTTGTATGATTTAACAAAAAATATATCGTCGTTCGATTCAAGAAAAAATGAAAGTTTTATGACTGAGTCAGAGACAATTGATGACATTCGAGATAAATTTGAATCTTTTGTTGATCAAATTAATCAAATAAACATTAGTATAAAACCTGGTACAAGTGTCGATTATGCTTGTTTAGAGTCCTTTGAAGATTTGTACATTCATATTAAACGTGTTAGGAACAAAATAAACAGTAATCAATCACCATCAACACCCAGTAGTAACTATAAGACTCTTTTTGAACCGCTTAAAATAAAGTTGCCTCCTATCGCGCTGCCGTCTTTCGACGGGAAAACTGAGAATTGGCCTGTTTTCTACGAGTCGTTCAAGTCGAATATTCATGAGAATGATCAGCTGACTGACTCACAGCGTGTGCAGTACTTGGTAGGTAGACTTACGCACAACGCATTGAAGATTACTGCTGGAATTGTGCCTACGGGTGATACTTACAAGTTCTTATGGGACAGTTTAGTTAAAAAATATCAAGAGAAGCGCTCACTAGGTACGCATTATTTAAATAATATTGGATCGTATAGTTCGACGTTCGATTTGATATTACTGGTCAAAACTATACGTTGCGGTTTGCCTCAAATGGAGGGGCGCTGAGTCGAAATATATTCCAGAAATTACAATAGCCTGACGGTGAACAGTTAGAAAAACCTATAGACACTCAGGAAGGCTTACCTTGCTAGAGGGTGCGGGGGAGGGTCTACCGCTGGCGCCAGCCGTCGAACGCTCAGGCTTCTGCGGCGCGGTGCGATAAAGAATTTTTACCTGTTCTCGTACGAACTTCACGAAATAATTGTAGTCTACGCTATGAGGATCCTCTAACGTGCGAAGCGACATTTCATAATGTTTTGCGATGTCGGAGTCTACTAACTTAAGACCCACGTACATAAAAATAAAATCAGACATGTTGTCGATTTTTAATTGTTTGAGTCCAGCCACAATAGCGGTGTACCTATCAAAAACCTTTTCTACATTAGCGGGCGACGAACCAGCTGACTTTAAAGAAAACAGCTGATTTAAATAATTAACGGCTAATGCGCGCTTGTCCTGATATTTAGCAATGAGCGCGTCCCAGATAACACGATAATTTTCTGCAGCAGGAACAATACCGGCTGCCACGCCTTTGGCTTTGCCTTTGAGATGACCCAACAAATAATGAATACGATCAGAATCCGAGAGATCGGGGTTTGTATGAATCACCCGTTTAAATGTCTCATAGAAAAACGGAAAGTTCTGAATGTCACCATCAAAGGTAGGTAGTTCAATTCGAGGTATTTTGATATGCGAAGATCCTGCCTCATTCGAGTTATGAGACTCTTTTGTTGTGGTTAGGGAACTCAAAACATTTTTGATTTCGCACGCCAGATCGTCAAATGAAGACAATGTACTATAATTAACCTCATACGTTGGATTAAGTTTCAATGAAATAATGTTTATATTATCAATAACAGATATAATTTCAGTACGAATTAGATCAATTGATTTAGCTTGCGCAATAAAAGTGTCCCGCGATTTGTCGGTCCTAAGGTCTATTATAGAATCAAATAACCTTTGTGCACGAGCAAAGTATGCGGCGCGTTTGCCTTCATACATTTTTAATTTATATTTTAAATCTTCCATTATAACTTACAATAGAATAGAACTCAATAATAAATTTACACAAAAAATATCAATTCGGAACCCACTTAACTCTCAAAACACGGAACCCTAACAAGCTAGTACGAAAACTATGAATCAAACAAAAGAAACAAATGCTTGATCAGGTAAAAACAATAAAATAGGTAGGAACCTCTTTTCCTGACCTGCGGAACCCTAGTACCAAAAAATGGCAGCAAGGTGCGGTAAACAACTGAATTTAAAAATAATAAATCAGCTATTTAAATAATTGTGTACGGAACCAACTTTCGCCTTAGCACGCGGAACCCTAATGGAACGCGTAAGCAAAAGACCAACAAAATAACACAATTAAACAAATAGGTACGGAATCACTACTCCGACCGTGCGAATGAACTATCACAATAACTTAGTGATGGCTACAATAACAACTGTTTACAAATACTATAATCCTATTCGGTAAGTAGGTAGGTCGATATAAATAATATGTCCCGTACGAAACCTTCCGATAGGCAACCACTTACAACAAAGGATGAAGTAGGTATATTATGGTAAACAGAAAATAAATGCGATGCGAGAATATACCTAGGTATCTCGATAAATATTTATCTAATGTACCTTTGTAACTCAAAACGGAATGAACACAAGAGTAATATGTACCAAAACCGTCTGAACCTAAATAACTTATAGGTGCGATGGGAATTAACAAACCAAAGTTCAAAAAACAACTTTAGTTTTAGTAGGTATGGAAATAATATCCAACCATTCGAAAACTTACTTTACGTAGGTACGTGTAATACAGAAATAACTTATCCGTGATCTCACAACTGTAACGTTAAGTAAGTGCGGTGTAGATAAACAGTAAAATTGTTGTTATCTAAAAATAAATTTATTAAGAATAATTTAACTAAATTGCAATAATTTAATCAAATGCGGAGTGGACTGTATTGCGAATAAATACTCGTACAATACGAGGCGATTTAATAGGATAACATTTACCTATAAGACTTCAGTTAAATAATACTAAATCAATCATAACAAAGTTCAATGACCGTTCAGTCATGATTGCGGTTCCCGGACTCAAGGTCAATCTTGGTACGAAAGTAGGTCACTCAACTCAACCGTTGTGAGAACCCCAAACACGCTGTTTGTCGAACAAGCGGTATAATACCCACGAATCTACCCGCTATTATACCAAATGTTGGCTTGTAACGCGCAGTTCTCGGAAAATAAGTACCCTATTTCACGACACAAATCACTGTAATAGTTAAAGAATTTAAGACTTGATATGACTTAGTAATATTAATGTGTAAGTACCTACACCACTAAAAATATGCAATGTAGCGGAACTTCGATAAAGAATGCGGTTGATATTAGACCTTACGTATAATGCAATAAGGACGAGTTTCATAAAACGATATGCAATTTTACGTAAATAATTTCTAGATTTTTCTAGCTTATAGGACAAATCTATCCGGCCGAAGGATCAAATGGATCGTATAGTTCGACGTTCGATTTGATATTACTGGTCAAAACTATACGTTGCGGTTTGCCTCAAATGGAGGGGCGCTGAGTCGAAATATATTCCAGAAATTACAATAGCCTGACGGTGAACAGTTAGAAAAACCTATAGACACTCAGGAAGGCTTACCTTGCTGTCCACGTCTGCGATCAGCTCCAGAGGGACTGCTTCAACTGCACTCAAGTTCACTACACACACCAAAGTTTATAGTTCGAAAATGTTAGTCCAGATGCGGTGGGCCAATGGACCCGCGGGTTTTATTTATGGCGAAGATCTCAGCAATAACTTAGCTGGAGATGCGATGACGCGGCGACAGAAGATCAGAGATGGATCTTTTTCGAAGAGTTGTCAACGGACCGCACACTAGGCGAATATTCACGGAGTCGCCATCTTGGTCTTATTTTTCTTCTACCTTTCTCATGACATGAACATAGTCACGAGATGCGCAGCGACCAGTGGAACTTCATACTGGTTGAGTTTCCTTAGCCGCGACAGGTGCTAAGTCCAAGAAGCGATTGCTGGACATTTTCAACACGGCAAAGCCAACCTGGCGTCCTAGTCAGTTCAAATGTCCAACGTCAAGCATTATATTTATTTATTACACGCCAACACCGTGTTGGCGTAACCAAATATATTGGATTTAAAAAGTTGTTCATTTAACGCTAACAGTCTCGATTCTTTCATAGAAACATTTAGTGCATCTATTTCTGCCTTGAAACAACTTGGGATTACGGATCTTGCTGATTTTATTCTTTTGCACTGCGCAATGAGAAAAATCGATTCACAGACTATTCAATCGTTTGAACTTTCCATTCGAGATATTGAAATTCCCACAACGAAATTATTGATAAGCTTCGTTCAAGATCAGGCAAAGATATTGGCACGTTCGAATTTGTCTCAATCGAACGCGAGAAACTTTAGTAGAAACCCCGCTTCCGCGCCACGCGAATCACGCACACAGGTAAAAGCGTTTGTTGTGAGCGAGTCAGCTGACTCGTCCGCTTGTTTACCTGCGATGGCGGTTCCGTGCTGCGCGTATTGTAATGATAACGCTCATGTTCATTTGTACAACTGCGCTAAGTTTAAATCCGCGTTGACTCCTAGAGCAAGGTTCGAGTTTATTAAATCCAAACGTGGGTGTGCGAATTGTCTGAGCACATTGCATGGATTGAGTAACTGCAAGTCAACGTCAGTCTGTGATTTATGTAAAAAACGCCATCATACACTATTGCATTTTGATAAAGAAAATAAACCGCAAACAGCTGACGTTTTAGCTACGAATTGCAATGTAGTCGTCGCGTCGCCTCCTGCGCCGCTGTCCGTCGCGCCTCCCTCGCCCCTCTCGTCCCCCGGTGCGTCTTTGCCTGCCCCGGTTTCCGTCGCGGTGCCGCGCTCTTATGCTCATAGTAATAAGGTCGATATTCCCGAACAGGTGATTGCGTCTGATTCGTGTGATGTGACGCCAGCGTCTTCGGCTCACAACTCGGCCGTGTTATTGGCAGCTGATGCAGCGAGGGCTAAGGCGATAGTTCTGTTATCGACAGCTCAGGTTTATGCGCGAGCTAAAAGTGACAGTGCGGGTCACAAAACAATAGTGAGGTGCTTAATTGATAATGGCTCGCAGAATAATTTAATAACTACAGCTTGTTGTAGAAAACTTAATTTACTGATAATTCCTTTGAGTAATTCTTTTGTTAAAGGAGTTGGTTCTGTATCGCGACCGATAATAGGATACGTACATTTAGATATCGAGTCTCGTGTATATCCGGATCAAAAATATACTATTCACGCGTTAGTAGTTGAGTGCATTACGGACCAGCTACCATCGCACCATGTTAATTGGGATAGCCATGTAGACTTCCACGCGCTTCCGCTCGCTGATTTAAGCTGGAATATTCCAGGGGATATTGACCTAGTGTTGGGCGCTCAACTGTTTCCGTACATTTACTTGGGGAATAGGGTCGATTTTGGTTCACGCGCCCCACCTGCATTATTGACCACATTCGGGTATGTCTTTATGGGTGATTTTCCGCATAATAGTGATAATTTAAATTTACTTAACTCCTCTCCTTTCACGGCATTGGCTCTCAATGATTTATTACAAAAGTTCTGGGAATTGGAAGAAGTTGAGAATAAACGTTTTTTATCTCCTGAGGAAACCGAATGTGAGAATATTTTTTCCTCGACCGTGTCACGGGACGATGTGGGACGTTATACCGTCGCGTTACCTTTTAGTAAGGATCCCGCCGAGTTCGGTAACTCCCGCACCGCCGCGTACCGTCGACTTATTGCGCTTGAAAGAAAACTACGCCAATTGCCGATGTTGCGGGAAAATTATAATGCAGTGCTCAAAGATTATATTGACAGTGGGTACCTAAGTCAAGTCGACGAATCTGCCATTTCCGATGACGGGTATTATATCCCTCATCACGCTGTCGTTCGGCCAGACAAACCGATGCCGCGCATTGTATTGGATGCTAGCGCTAGGACTCATACAGGATTATCTTTAAATGATGTACTCCATATTGGTCCCAATTTACAAACAGATTTGTTTATTCTTTTAATAAATTTTAGATTATTTCCCATCGCTATAAATGCGGATATTAAACAAATGTATTTACGCGTTGGTGTACCCGTTGACCAGCGTAAATACCTACGCATTTTGTTTCGATTCAATGAGAACGAACCTGTGCTAACCTTTGCTTTTAATCGCTTACCTTTCGGACTTAAGTCGAGTCCATACATAGCTATGCGCACTGTGCGACAGCTGGCCTCTGACAGTCCGCATTATCCCAAAGCTGCTAAAGTAGCAGAGACCAGTCTCTATATGGACGATCTGGTGTATTCTGTGAATAATGAAGATACCGCCATGCAGCTATCGCATGATCTTATAAAGATGTTTAAATCGGGCGATTTTGACCTTATTAAATGGTGTAGCAATTCACCCGTTCTTTTAAACAGTCTTCCTGACTCGCATCGCAAGTCACTCGATTTTCACGCTGGGAGTGATGTTTCTAAGGTTCTAGGCCTTTCGTGGGAACCTTCTCAGGATAATTTCTTCTTCACTTCCGCTCGAGTGGCTGAGAAATGTACTAAGAGAAATATACTCTCGATAGTCGCACGCTTATTTGATGTTCTCGGTTTGGTTGCCCCAGTGATCTTCTATGCCAAGTTGCTCATCAAAGAGTTATGGCTGAGCAATATTGGCTGGGATGATCCCGCTCCTGACGACATTTTTAAACGTTTCTCGATTCTCATGCAAGAGTTTCCATTGCTAGATACATTACGCATACCACGCCATGTGGGTGTTACCGATGATTGTTCTGTTCGTATAGTCGCGTTTGCTGATGCTAGTATGGGTGGGTACGGGTGTGTGATTTATATACACTCTACTAGTCCATCTGGTGTCATAGTCCGCTTAATTTGTGCGAAATCAAAGGTTTCACCTACCAAAGTCACAACTCTTGCACGCCTGGAGCTGTGTGCCGCCGTGCTCATGTCAAAATTGGTAAAAACTGTTCGCGATACTTACGCTTTACGTGTTCCTATTGCAGGAATTTACGCCTTTTCGGATTCCATGATAGCCTTATCTTGGATACACTCTTCTCCGCACCGCTGGTCAGTCTTTGTCAGCAATAGAGTCGCTCAATGTCAGGAGAACTTGGGTTCTCAACATTTTTACCATGTGGCAGGTGTTGAGAATCCAAGCGACTGTCTATCTCGTGGCATCCTTCCTT